>JAUIMM010000063.1:8292500-10692500 GCA_031769625.1 Taudactylus pleione
TTGGTTAGTGGCGAAAGCTTGGTCCCGCCACTTAACCAACACAAAGAGCTCGCCGGACGAGTCGCATCTTGCCCTCATAGAAGCCATTTTGACTAGCCAGTGACGCACGTCATACTTCGCACGATGCACGACGCACGGCGTCCTCCTACTGGGCATGCGCCTACCAGAGATGGAAATGCAACAGCATAGAGTACAAACACTGTACGGACTGCAGTAATACAGCCAACTGCGCATGCTCATTGATAGCATAGCGCTACATGGCGTATGGCTTGGCGCCACAGATCCCATTGTACCCCCCTCCATTTCTAATCCATCGCAGATGGCTGACAGCGACCATAGCGCCAACTGTGTAATACAGAGAGCTCTCTCTCATACAGATCCCACTACTATCGTACTTAGTGTGCAAGGTTGGAGCAGCATCGCCAAGGCTGAGACCACATATGCGTTGTCGCATGTTTGCGTTTTGCGGTTTTTGGGCGCACAGTATGCGATGCAGAGCCATGTCTCACATTCTAGACAGTAGATTCACTAACAGTTTCTGCAGTTATGAAATCACTATTCTGTGGTGCTAAATTGTACGGCACCGTCAGTTTTGAATATTCAGTACAGGCACATTCATAGCGGCACACTAGTTGTCCTAGCAGACGGGGGATGGTGTCCTTGGCAATGGTGACAATTCATAGCATTTTTCAGGACACTAGGGCAGAGCTGACTGCTTACAGTAAATGGATTAACAAAGCTTCCTTTATTATGGTAATGTGAGGCTCTTGGCTTGCTTTGGGGGAAGGGACCTGATGCACTGTGTGTGACTCTCGGCCCACTGGGCATGCACCAGAAATCCCATCGCAACCCTCCTACTGGGCATGCGCCCGCCAGAGATGGAAATGCAACAGAATACAATACTGTACCGACTGCAGTAATACAGCAAACTGCGCAGGCTCAGTGATAGCATAGCGCTACATGGCGTATGGCTTGGCGCCACAGATCCCATTGTACCCCCCTCCATTTGTAATCCATCGCAGATGGCTGACAGCGACCATAGCACCAACCGTGTAATACAGAGAGCACTCTCTCATACAGATCCCACTACTACCGTACTTAGGGCCTGATTCAGACCCACTCGCGAGCGGCTGTCCGCTCGCAAGTGGGTCGATGTTATGGACTGAGCATGCGCACGACGGAGGGAGCTCCGTCGTGCGCATGCGCCAGACGCGACGAGCGAAGGAAAGTCCTTCGCTCGTTGTGTCCGATCAAAGGGGGCGTGCTGTCAATGTTGATTGACAGCACGCCCCCTTTGGTGGGCGTGCCGGGGGCATGCCTCCCTGACGGAGGCGTTCCCACGGGAACGCCTCCCGTCAGAAGCCTGCCCACTGACATCACTAGTGATGTCAGTGGGAGTGATTTTGGCTCTGATAGAGCCAAAATCACTCCGGAGCTTGCGGTTGAAAACCTCAACCGCAGGCTCCGGCTCGCAATTTCGATGGTCGCGATGGTCTCGACCATCGCGGCCATCACGAAGCACGCTCGTATAGCCTGTGGGTGGTGACCCACAGCTATACGAGCGTCCAGGAGGACGCTCCATGAAAATGGAGCCCGGCCCTCATTCAGAGCGTGCGCTCTGCTCAGAGCGTACGGCTCTGAATGAGGGCCTTAGTGTGCAAGGTTGGAGCAGCATCACCAATGTCATAAGTTTGCGATGCAACGCTATTTTGCGCTTCAAACGCACAGTCAGCTTTGAACACAGAGCGCTCTCTCACAGACGGAAACCACTCTCAGACACAGTCCAAGGGACGTAGCCATAGTGCACAAGGCTGAGACCGCATATGCGTTGTCGCATGTTTGCGTTTTGTGGTTTTTGGGTGCACAGTATGTGATGCAGAGCCCTGTCTCACATTCTAGACAGTAGATTCACTAGCAGTTTCTGCAGTTATGAAATCACTATTCTGTGGTGCTAAATTGTGCGGCACCATCAGTTTGCAGATGCAGAGCCCTGTCAGCCACCATAGCCACAGTATGAAATCACTATTCAGTGAAATACAGTACAGTACAGAGCCCTCTCTGGGCACTGCAGATCCCATTGTAAACCCTCCACTGGGCATGTGCATGAAATCCGATTGATGAAAGCGCAGACATTGACGAAAGTTTTGCACTATTGAAACACACAATCTGTTTGTAATGTCTTACTTTTAAGCAGCCTTTTAAACAACAACACTATAGCCTTTTAAACAAGTTTCACTATAGTGTCCAGAGCAGACAGTGAAAAAAAAAAAATATACAGTACGGTATATTCTTTTCCAGGGATCGAACCCCGGACCATAATTCTACCAAAGTGATCACCTAACCACTAGCCCACACGACAGCTACATTGAACCACAGAGAGTGGCCTCATCCTTGTGCACTCCTACCGCTGCTGTTTTTTAATAAAAAAAAAAAATTGTCATACTGTAATGCATCCCATATCAGTGAAAGCTGTGCGTGCATCTCATTAATCTACAGTATCGGTTATACCGTGACAACAACTCCGGCAACTTCTCTACTATTCAGTTACTGCACCGTACCGTATGTACAATACAGTATGTGCAGTGATTTGCATCCTGTTATAAGATGTTAGGTACAGTACGGTACAGTACTATATACTGTATATGTATATTATGCGACATTAAAAATACTGTATGGGTTGTGCATTCATGAAAATGCTGTGAATATGATATCCACCCAATTTACTGTAAGTTTAACATTATGGCATTCTGCACAAGACATTCAGTACAGTGGAGCACTCGCCACCCAGCGGTTAAGCACTATATTACATGCAATTACAAAAGTGGAGCACTCGCCACCCAGCGGCTAAGCACTGTATTACATGCAGTAGCATATCCTTCGTTGAAGAATACCACGGTATTCCACAAGTCCATGGCGCGACTCAGAGGCCTGCACGCCACACCACAAGTCCATGGCAAGACTCACTCCACGCCATGAGCAACAAAATAGCTGGGCAGATCTGTACATATAAGAGTACAAACATATATTTATTAAAGAGACAGTGACGCATTTCAGGGGTGTCATAGAAAAATATAAGCAACACACCTATAAAGGGCCCTGGCTGGCAGTGATGATGCCAATTGCCAGATTCCATGTTTTTAATATTCTGCAGAGGCTTTCACTCATTGTGAGTGGGGCCCTAGTTTTACTGTTGTAGAGAGAACTGTGCTGGACCTGGCACCCTGGTCTGTGCAGTTTAGACTTTGCTATGTTTCACATTCACTCCCATGGGACCAGCCACCAATCAGTAGTTGCTTATCCTTCCTCTACTCCTCCTCTCTGCTCTGCACCACTTTCTTTGTGACCTTGTCCCTTTTTAGTATGCACACCGTGAAGTGTACTGGTGCATACACACGGTCAGATTTTCTGTCAGATCTGAATGATTACGATTTTAAAAATCATTCAATCATTCATATCTGAAAGAAAATCTGACATGTGAGCCTGCACCGATGAACGATTTGCGTTCCCGCATGTCAGATAACGATATCTGACATCTGATGTGTTTGCTGTCAGATTTGGACGATTCCATTCATTTTAATAGAGTCTAAAATCATTCAATCATTCAATCTTTCAAATCGTTCATCTGACATATCTGACCGTGTGTATGCACCATAACACCTCCTCCACTGAATGAATACATTCCTCATGCCCAATTATTGACACTTACTTTACTTATGTGGTAATAAAATAACTTTCTGCTCATCAAGACAGCAAAGTGATATGACACCAAGGTGCCCCAATTGTGGAGTACTGTGAACTCTGTAGAAGATTAAAATGACTAAACCAAACTTATAATAATACAGTACCTGTAAATGATTTAAAGAAATGCTGCTATATTCTTTTTTTTTTTTAATGTTTTAAGGTTTTAGATATGTTAGAGATGTGTGCAGACCCCCGTGTTTTGGTTCTAAATTATCTTCATGTTTTGGTCTTGGCAAAACCACCAAGAAGTGTTTAATAAAAACAGATAAGATCATGTAACTTGGACCTGTTTTTGTTCCTGTAGTATTATTAACACAAAAAAAATAATTTCCTGTCAATTTTGAAAACCTCAGAGCACCTGAAATCATGAAGGAAGGACTTAAATAAAAAACACATGAGATCCAGTTTTTAGATCCGGGTTCCGAACTTGCAAGATGACCACAGTCAGGACTCGGTTCTATCAGGAACCCCAAAATGATCCTAGGTGTTACTCAGTTTGAGTCTGAACCCCAAAGTTCAGGTGTTGTTCACTGTTCAACCAAACCGCTCATCTCTGATATATATATATGAACTTGTTTTACTATGCATCAGCCCCATGGTTGATACAGTTTTTCCATGTTAAAGTAAAGGAGGAAGGTATGAAAATATATTACATTTCCAATATCTTTATTTTGTTCTTTGGGTAATTTACAAAAAAAATAGAAATATATATATATATATATATATATATATACATATATATATATATATATATATATATATATATATTTTAGGAGTGTGCACCGCCCACTTTTCGTGTTTTGTGTTTTAGTTTTGGATCTGGATCGTTCTTCGTGTTTTGGATCAGGATTGGTTTTGCCAAAACCACCCTTCCGTGTTTTGGGTTCTGGGTTTTGTGTTTTGGATCTGTATTTTTTTTTTAAAAAGCATAAAAACAGCTAAAATCACGGAATTTGTGGGTTATTCTGCTCCTATGCTATTATTAATCTCAATAACCTTAATTTCCACTAATTTCCAGTCTATTCTGAACACCTCACACCTCGCAATAGTGTTTTTATGTCCAAAAGGTTGCACCGAGGTAGCTGGATGACTATGCTAAGTGACACGAGTGGAGGGCACAAACACGTGGCCCATCTAGGAGTGACACTGCAGTGGCAGACAGGATGGCAGTTTGAAAAACTAGGCCCCAAACAGTACATAATGCAAAGAAAAAAAAGAGGTGCAAGATGGAATTGTCCTTGAGCCCTCCCACCCACCCTTATGTTGTATAAACAGGACATGCACACTTTAACAAACCAATCATTTCAGCACCAGGGTCTGCCACACGACTGTGGCTGAAATGATTGGTTCGTTTGGGCCCCCACAAAACAAGCTGGCAATTAATCTGTCCCTGCACAAACTGGCTCTACGGAGGCAAGATGTCATCCTCATCCTCCTCATTCACCGATTCCTCACCCTCTTCAGTGTTGTGTACATCCTCATCCTCACAGAGTATTAATTCGTCCCCGCTGGAATCCACCACCACAGGTCCCTCTGTACGTTCTGGAGGCTGGTCTCCCTGGAAGAGTTGATAATTAATTTTTATGAACATCATCTTCTCCACATTTTGTGGAAGCAACCACCTATGCCTTTCGCTGACAAGGTTCCCGGCTGCACTAAACACTCTTTCGGAGTACACACTGGAGGGGGGGGCAACTCAGGTAAAATAGAGCCAGTTTGTACAGGGGCCTCCAAATTGCCTCTTTTTCCTGCCAGTACAGGTATGGACTGTCTGACATGCCTACTTGGATGCTGTCAAATGAAGAAGGAGCTGTTGACGTGTCACGTTCCACTTCAGCTGACAGTGTGTTCACCAGCAGGTCTTTGCACCTCTGCAGGATTGTGTCGGCCGGAAAGAGAGACACCACATAGGCTTTAAACCTAGGATCGATCACGGTGGCCAAAATGTAGTGGTCTGATTTCAACAGATTGACCACCCTGGAATCCTGGCAAAGCGAATGAAGGTCTTCATCCACAAGTCCCACATGCCGAGCAGAATCGCTCCGTCTTAGCTCCTCCTTCACTTTCTCCAGCTGCTTCTGCAAAAGCCTGATGAGAGGAATGACCTGACTCAAGCTGGCAGTGTCTGAACTGACTTCACGTGTGGCAAGTTCGAAGGGCTGGAGAACCTTGCACAACACGGAAATCATTCTCCACTGCGCTTGAGTCAGGTGCATACCCCCTCCTTTGCCTATGTCATAGGTGGATGTATAGGCTTGAATGGCCTCTTGCTGCTCCTCCATCCTCTGAAGCATATAGAGGGTTGAGTTCCACCGCGTCACAACCTCTTGCTTCAGGTGATGGCGGGGCAGGTTCAAGAGTGTTTGCTGGTGCTCCAGTCTTCGGCACGCAGTCGCTGAATGGTAAAAGTGGCCAGAAATTTTTCGGGCCACCCAAAGCATCTCCTGCACGCCCCTGTCACTTTTCAGAAAATTCTGCACCACCAAGTTTATTGTGTGAGCAAAACATGGGACGTGCTGGAATTTGCCCAGATGTAATGCCCGCACAATATTAGTGGCATTGTCAGATATCACAAATCCCCAGGAGAGTCTAAGTGGGGTAAGCAACTGGGCGATAATTTCCCTCAGTTTCTCTAAGAGGTTGTCGGCGGTGTGCCTCTTACTGAAACCGGTGATACACAGCGTAGCCTGCCTTGGAACGAGCTGGCGTTTCTGAGATGCTGCTACTGGTGACGCTGCTGCTGTTGCTGTGTAAGGTGATACATCTACCCAGTGGGCTGTCACAGCCATATAGTCCTTAGTCTGCCCTGTTCCACTTGTCCACATGTCCGTGGTTAAGTGGACATTGGGTACAACAGCATTTTTCAGGACACTGAGGTCACTTTTTCTGACGTTTCTGTACAGTCTCGGTATCGCCTGACTAGTGAAGTGGAATCTAGATGGGATTTGGAACCGGGGACACACTACATCCATCAATTGTCTAAATCCCACTGCACTAATGGCGGATACTGGACGCACGTCTAATACCAACATAGCAGTCAAGGCCTCAGTTATACGTTTTGCTTCAGGATGACTGCTGTCGTACTTCATCCTCCTCGCTAAGGACTGTTGGAGGGTCAATTGTTTAGTAAAAGTAGTGGTGTTCCTACTTCCTCTCTGGGATGATGAACGACTCCCAGCAGCAGCAACAGCAGCAGCGGCAGCAGGAGGCGTAGCAATGCAGGATCCGCCTGAGGAATCCCGGATAGGAGAGTCAGTCAAGCCAGTGACATGGCCTGCAGGACTACTTCCGATCCTGACTAAGGAGGAAATTGACGAGGAGGGAGTTGACGGTGTGGTTTGCAGGCGCTTAGATACAACAGGACAACGGGATTTAGGTGTCCCTGGACTGCTTAGCCAAAGTTTCTGAACTTGATAGTAACTATTTATGAACGCGCTGCAGGTGCCGTATAAGGGAAGATGTTCCTAGGTGGTTAACGTCCCTACCCCTACTTATTCCACCTTTACATATGGTACATATGGCAAGACAGTTGTTGTCTGGATTTGGATAGAAATATTGCCAGACCAAAGAGGTGGAATGTTTGGTCTTCTGCCCAGGCATGACCGTGATGGGCTTTTTCATCCCACGGACAACAACTGTCTCCCCCGGAGCCTGATTTAAACAAACCACATCACCATCAGAATCCTCCTCGCCAACTTCCTCCTCAGCGCCAGCTACACCAGTATCCTCATCCTGTTGTACTTCAACAGTGACATCTTCAATTTGCATATCAGCAAGTGGACTGTGGGTGCTCCTTTCAGCACTTGCAGGGGGCATGCAAATGGTGGAAAGAGCCACCTTTTCCCGTCCAGTGCTGGGAAGGTCAGGCATCACAACCACCACCACACTTGGACTCTCCTTGGGGATTTGTGATATCTTCTTAGAACGCACAGTTCTTCGCTGTGCTTTTGCCAGCTTAACTCGTTTGATTTTTTTAGTGGGAGGAGGGCTTCCATCGTCATGTGAAGCTGAACCACTAATCATGAATATAGGGAAAGACCTTAGCCATTCCTTGCCACTCCGTGTCGCAAATGGCATATTGGCAAGTTTACGTTTCTCTTCAGATTATTTAAATGTTTTTTTCAAGGTCATTTTCCTGAACTTTGTCATTTGGGATTGTATGTACCCTCTTCTATGACATTGGGCATCGGACTTGGCAGACGACGTTGATGGCATGTTATCGTCTATGTCATGACTAGTGTCAGCAGCTTCAGCACTAGGAGGAAGTGGTTATTGATCTTTCCCTATTTTATTTTTATCGGAGAAAGTTTCGTCCTCCATTTATGTTATATTGATATATACGTGCGGCTAAGGCGCACACAAACACAGAAAATAATTTTTTATTTTTGTTGGAGACTAGTGCACTTTGTGGGTTACACCACCCTTTAAGAAATGAGCCAGCCGGCCCTTTACTTATGGGACACAGGCGCACGCTTGGCGCTGCTCCTTTGATAATGCACGTGCAGCCACAGTGCACACAATTCACAAACACAGAAAATTTTTTTTTATTTTGTTTGGACTGCCCTTTGGGGGTTACAGCACCCTTTAGCAGTCAATCCAGCTGGCCTTTTACTTATGGGACACAGGCGCACGCTTGGCACTACTTTGTTGATGCACGTGCGGCAACTGCACACACAATTCACAAACACAAAAAAATATTTTTTTTTATTTTGATTGGAGTGCCCTTTGGGGGTTACAGCACCCTTTAACGGACAAGCCAGCCGGCCTTTTACTTAAGGGACACAGGCGCACGCTTGGCGCTGCTCCTTCGTTGATGCACGTGGAGCCACAGTGCCAACAATTCACAAACACAGAAAAATATATTTTATTATTTTGTTTGGAGTGCCCTTTGGGGGTTACAGAACCCTTTAACGGACAAGCCAGCCGGCCTTTTACTTATGGGACACAGGCGCACGATTGGCACTGCTCCTTCGTTGATGAACGTGCAGCCACAGTGCACACAATTCACAAACACAGAAAAATATATTTTTTTATTTTGTTTGGAGTGCCCTTTGGGGGTTACAGCACTCTTTAATGGACAAGCCAGCCGGCCTTTTACTTATGGGACACAGGCGCACGCTTGGCGCTGCTCCTTCATTGATACAGGTGCAAACACAGTGCACACAATTCACAAACACAAAAAAATATATTTTTTTATTTTGTTTGGAGTGTACTTTGGAGGTTAGAGCACCTTTTAGCAGTCAATCCAGCCGGCCCTTTATTTATGGGACACAGGCACACGCTTGGCACTACTTTGTTGATGCACGTGCGGCTACTGCGCACACAATTCACAAACACAGAAAATATTTTTTTATTTTGTTTGGAGTGTACTTTGGGGGTTACAGCACCCTTTAGCGGTCAATCCAGCCGGCCCTTTATTTATGGGACACAGGTGCACGCTTGGCACTACTTTGTAGATGCACGTGCGGCTACTGCGCACACAATTCACAAACACAGAAAATATTTTTTTATTTTGTTTAGAGTGTACTTTGGGGGTTACAGCACCCTTTAATGGACAAGCCAGCCGGCCCTTTACTTATGACACAGGCGCATGCTTGGCACTACTGCGCACACAATTCACAAACACAAAAAAATAAAAAAAAAATTTGGGTTTGGAGTGCCCTTTGGGGGTTACAGCACCCTTTAGCGGTCAATACAGCCGGCCCTTTATTTATGGGACACTGGCGCACGCCTGGCACTACTTTGTTAATGCACGTGCGGCTACTGCACACACAATTCACAAACACAAAAAAATATATTTTTTTATTTTGTTTGGAGTGCCCTTTGGGGGTTACAGCACCCTATAACGGACAAGCCAGCCTGCCTTTTACTTATGGGACACAGGCGCACGCTTGGCGCTGCTCCTTTGTTGATGCAGGTGCAACCACAGTGCACGCAATTCACAAACACAGAAAAAATATTTTTTTTTTAGCACTTGGGGGGAGCACCCCTGATGGACAGAGCACCCCCTGGACAACACTACAGCACCCCTTTAGGACTGGGACACTGCACAGGACTTTGGAGTGGACACTGCCCCTATGGACAACTGACTGCACAACACAGTCCAGCCAGCCCCTATGGACTTTGAAGTAGTGGACACAGCCCCTATGGACAACAGCAGCACAGCGCAGCACAGCACAGCACAGCACAACACTACATTGCACTACACTACACTACAACACTACACTACACTACACAGCCCAGCCAGCCCTAACTCCCACCCTCCCTCTTCACTGTCCACAGCCGAGTGAGAAAATGGCGCCGACGCGGGTACCTTATATAGGATCCAAAACCCGCGAGACCCGGAAGGTGGGATGATGACGTTTTGCCTCGATTTCAGATCCGAGTCAGGCGGGAAAAGTCGAGCCTGACTCGGATTGGCCTCAGATCGGGGGGCTCGGGGGGGTTCAGATTTCAGAAATCCGAACCCGCTCACCCCTAATATATATATATATATATATATATATATATATATATATATATGAAGAGGAAGATTACAGTGCCACTTTAAGACAGACCCCTATTAGTGACACTCCTGATGGGTTTATTTACTACGCGTATATGTAATTTTACTTGTATGAATCAGGCCCAGATATATTTGAAGCACACCCCAATAATATGGGTGTCAGCTCAACTATAAAAAGTTGTAGCAGTGGTGAACTGTTACATATAGACAAATATAAATATTGGAACTGGATAGGAACGCCTGACGTGCTTATATACCCTTATATTTGTGTATTTATAATAGTGACTTCAAAATACAAAGAGCTAAGTGACAAATTTAAAGTGCTAGGTGTGTGAATACAATTAATAAATTTCTAAGAACATTAAGATCACTTTATACTCATAGTAATGTTAAAAATTTAATTATATAAAATTATAAATACATAAAAGTGCAATTCACAGTGAATGAACATGTGCAAAAAGTCATAAAATTGTATATAAAATATAAACTATTTTTATTCAGAACAAATAGGATTATCCCTATTTATATATATATATATATATATATATATATATATATATATATATATATATATATATAAAATACAGCAGCAATGGATAGCACTCCAGGGACTTAGTAAAAGAATGACAACAGCACAGTGGCTATGTGATGCCAACGTTTCACATGTTTACTACATCTTTTCTGTGATCACATTTTCTCATGCACCCCTTTTAACTTGTTTATTCTGACTTGTGTTAGCTGTTTTCCTAAGTGCTTTGCAACAGGTGTGCTTGGTGACTGTCTCACGTTTAAAAGCAAAGTTGCTGTGAGCTTTAAACCTTCATAGCATACCCTGAGTTTACCACTAATGTGATGGCTATTTCGATGTTATAATTCTGAGCAATAGAGTGCTGCAAGCTTAAATGCATTGATCAGTTCATGAACCAAAACCCCACTTTTTTTTATTATTATTATTATTATTATTATTATTATTATGGTGAGTGCAGAGCCCCTATGATTCCTATTTAAACAATGTGTTCACATACCATGTTGCACCTCAAATCTAGGAATGGTGAGTGCCGTGGATTAGTGCTTTTTGTTTATTTGATTATTTTTTATAATTAATCATTTTGTGATCACATTTTCTCTTGCACCCCCTTTTAACCTGTTTATCCGAATCTGTGTCAGCTGTTTTCCTAGGTGCTTTGCAACAGGTGAGAGAGAGAGAGAGAGAGAGAGAGAGAGAGAGAGAGAGAGAGAGTGGCAGTGGCAGTGGCACTCACAGGACTTGCACAAAATAGTACTTGCGGTGTATTAACACCTAACACAAACCGGTTTCTCTGTGTGATCAGCGTTTCATTTTATTACAAAGTTTTGTCAGGACAAAGATAGTGTATTGTGCTTACCTTATATACAGAAGAGAAGATCCAATGTATTTATTTCTACAGTATGTGCATTGACCCAGTCTGGAGGCACCCAGGCAGGATGGATGGATTATTGCATTGAGTGCTGGCTAACTCTGTTTGTTTATATATATATATATATTATATTCCATAGACCAAAAACCTTTCAGTTTCATGTCCAATTACGGCTTCATTAGACATGATCTGAAATTTCACAAAACCTAAAACCTACTGAATTTCTGCCACTCAAACCAGGGTTGTCTTAACAGCAGTGTGGGCCCTGGGCAAAGCAATGCACTGGGGCCCCTACCCACCCATTCACGGGAAAAAATTTAAATGGTCAATAAAATTAAACCCCCTGCACACCCATCAGACCTCCCACACATGCAGAGAGACTGGTCTGAAGCCGGCGGATGAAGTGAAACTGGGACTGAGGTGAGCACCCGTCACCGAGGGGGGGGGGAGGTGGGGGAGGTTAGATCAGAATACAGTGCACCAGCGGCCAGCTTATAAAAATATCACAAATTTACCAACTGTCCGCAGCTGCAGGGGGGTGGGTTGGCGGGCCCCTACAAGCTTTGGCCCTTGGGCAACTGCTCAACAAGCCCAATGGAAGAGATGGTCCTGACTCAAACTCAAAAAAAGCAATGAAATTCCAATCATTAAGGACGCGTTCCTTGCGCAATACAGATATGAGAGAAAGAAACTATCTTTTTGAGGGGCACTCGTTGATCAATAGTGTATTATTAATACTAATTATTCATAATATATATTTAAAAGAAATTAACATATAAGAGTAAAAACAAGAAAATTACTCAGTATGAAAAAGAACAAGGTTATGTAGCAATATAACTAAATTAAGGAGCACATATTCTCTTTATATCGCAGTGTGATTCAAACAAGGAGCACAAATGCACCTGTAAGGAAAAGCAATGAGAATATTTTAAATATCAATATATATATATATATATATATCAATCCAGAAGCATTGATGCTTCAATCTTAGCGCAGCAGACAGTCATCAGATGTATTATGTAGCGGTTTCTTAAATAAATATCTATACCGTGATATGTGGTACAGTTCTACTGAATAATACATTGCTCAGCAATTGTATTATATAGATACTGTAGAGATTAAAAAATAAACCGTTCTAACGTGAAAGCATATACCTCACAGCAATCCCAAAGTTGACTCAAATGCATATGACATATCACAGTTATATACCAATATCAGAGTATCTACCTGAGGTATATGAGCTATATGAGGTGTATGAGCTTAAATGTTTTAATTGTCGTAACTATTGGTATATGGTAATTAAGTATGAAGTTAGTGTAGAAAATAGTAAATAACAGATCCCTCTGGGGCGTGCTATCGTGCAGCTGCTGCTCCTTGTGTGCCAAGCATTAGTACAAGGAGTGAGCGTACCCCATAGTCTGCTCCGAGACGTGAATAAGTATATGGGTGTCATGGCCAGGGTATTTCAGCATGGTGCTAGGCGGGTGTTACCTGTGAGGTTGTTGTGGCGCGGGCTGTCTGGTGGCGGAGCTGGTGTCTGGCGGGGGGCTTTGGCTGCGCGCGTTGTTGTGCGGCCCTGTTGTCACTCTGCGCTGGTGAGGCCTGGCGGTGTCTCCGTTCCGTTTGGCATGGGCGCCGCCATCTTGCCTTCTGGCCATGTGATGCGGCTGGCCAATCCTGGTGAGTCACATGTTCCCTCCGGCCAGTAACAGCACGGCATGGGGTATTTAGGAAGGGTCAGTGCCTTCCTTCTTTGCCAGTGCAACGTGTATCTCAGCCTAGCTGAGAGGGAGTTCTCTGTGCTTTCCTGTTCCTGTGAATTCGCTGTCTGCCAGTCTGCCTGTCAGCTCCTAGCTCCCACTGGACTACCCCGCTTCCTCCATCACCCTTGCCCATACCTGAGTGCCTGAGCCTGCTGACATCCTGCGCTTCAGTTCACTACTTGTATACCTGGCTTGTTTATTTTCAGCTCACTACAAACCTGGCTTGATTATTTTCAGTTTCACTACCTGCACACCTGGACAGCTTTAATTGTATCTACTTGGACATTAACCCTTTTACTCCCACCACTGAACTCTTGTGCACATTATATATTCCTGGACTTTTATTTACTGCCATTATCTGTCTACTCAAGCACTTATTAAAAATTCTAGTTTTATTTTTAAATCTGCTTCTGTGATCACTCCTGCTACCACCCCGGGTCCACAAACAACCCAGAACATCACAGTTTGCACTGGCCCCATGGAGCCGGCCACGGATCAGGAGTCAGGAGTGGTTTTGTTCAGGTGCATTTCTGGTCGTTTAGAAAATCTGGAAAACATGCAGCATCAGATGGCTCAATTTCTGCAAGAGATGTCCAAGCGACAGGATAGTTTGCAAACTTCCTTTTCTACCCCTGGAGTACCAGCATCTACATCCGCTTTAGCGTCTGGGAATACAGGAGGCAGATCATCTCCCCGCTTACATCTTCCTTTACCAAGTAAATTTGATGGCAACCCTAAACTCTGCCGAGGATTCCTAAATCAGTGTGACATACATTTTACCCTGCAGCCTGACAACTTTCTAACTGCAAGAACTAAAGTGGCTTATATAGTCTCTCTGTTATCCGGCCAGGCCTTGGAATGGGCTTCCCCACTCTGGGAGCGCTCAGATCCGCTGCTGGATAATTACGCAGGCTTTGTGTCATCCTTCAGGAGGATTTTCGATGAACCTGGGTGAACTGTATCAGCATCATCAAACATCATGACACTGAGACAAGGGGTCCGTCCTGTCAGTCAATATGCCGTGCAATTTCAAATTTTAGCATCAGAGCTCAAATGGAATGAGGAAGCCCTCACCTCGACCTTCTGGCATGGGTTGTCAGACCGACTAAAGGATGATCTAGTCACTCGAGAGCTTCCTATTAATCTGAACGACATGATTTCGTTGTGTATCAAAGTTGACCTACGCTTCAGGGAACGTCAGGCTGAAAAAAACAGAACTGACCGGCAAAGGTCATTTACCCCCTCCATTTCTACCCGTCCCATTCCTTCCCCTACTGAAGAGGAGCCTATGCAGGTGAATCATACACACCTCTCTAAAGAAGAACGTCAGAGAAGAATGCAAAAGAACCTCTGTCTGTACTGCGGAGAGTCCGGTCACCTGCTGATCTCCTGCCCCCGTAAACCGGGAAATGCCAAATCCTAACTGACCCTGGAGACATCAAGTTAGGAGTTATGAACCCGTCTCCAAAGATTAAAGATTTCATGATTACCCTAGCCTTGGATCTTAAACCCAAACCTGTCTTTGCTACTGCTCTACTCGACTCAGGAGCAGCCGGAAATTTCATAACGTCTAGTTTCATAGATAAATTTCAGATTCCTTGTTTGTCTCTCAACCATGCCATCTCTCTGACCTCTATAGACGGATGCCCTCTAACTAACGGGATAGTCACCAAAGAGACTCAACCAGTATTGGTCCGAATTGGGGCACTTCATTCTCAGTCCCTAAAATTCCTGGTGATATCAGAGGCTTCTCAAGAAATTGTTCTTGGTCTACCCTGGTTACGTCAACATAATCCCAGGATTGATTGGAGTTCTATGCAGATTCAGTCATGGGGTATGGCCTGTCAGAAATCCTGTCTTCCAAAAATTCGACCTGTGAGAAAGACAGTTCCATTAGTTTCTTCTGCCATTCCCAAGGAATATCAGATGTTCGCCGATGTTTTCTCTGAACAACAAGCAAATATCTTACCCCCTCATAGGGAATGGGACTGTCCAATTGAATTGATACCTGATATGATACCACCTCGCGGTCGTACCTATCCGCTGTCCTTGCCTGAGACTCAAGCCATGACCGAATACATCCGGGACAACCTGGCAAAGGGGTTCATTCGCCCCTCTACTTCACCTGCCGGAGCTGGGTTTTTCTTCGTTGGCAAGAAGGACGGTGGTCTAAGACCATGTATCGATTATCGAGGCCTTAATGACATTACCGTAAAGAATCGATACCCTCTTCCCCTGATTACTGAGTTGTTTGATAGGGTAAAGGGCTCTGTCATTTTTTCAAAATTAGATCTAAGAGGGGCTTACAACCTCATTCGTATCCGAGCTTGCAATGAATGGAAGACCGCTTTTAATACCAGAGATGGACATTTCGAGTATTTAGTAATGCCTTTTGGATTGTGTAACGCCCCTGCTGTCTTTCAAAGTTTTGTTAATGAGATTTTCCGGGATCTGTTATATGTTTCTGTTGTTGTCTATCTGGATGACATACTGATTTTTTCACCCTCTATGGCTAAACATCAAGAACATGTTAAAGAAGTTCTGACCCGTTTGAGAGAAAACCACCTTTACTGCAAACTGGAGAAATGCGTCTTTGGAGTGCCCAGTGTACCTTTTCTCTGCTATGTAATATCTGGCTCCAGTTTAGAAATGGACCCCAAGAAGGTACAGGCAATTCCGGATTGGACCCGACCTCAGACACTGAAGGCCATCCAGAGATTGTTGGGCTTCGCAAATTATTATAGACGCTTTCGATTTTCTACACTGCTGGCTCCCATTACAGCCTTGACCCGCAAAGGTGCTAATCCTGCCCAATGGTCACCTGAGGCAGAGTCTGCCTTTCATCTTCTAAAACAGGCCTTTATCTCAGCACCAGTTCTTCGACAACCCAATCTGGACAGGCCTTTTTTGTTGGAGGTAGACGCATCATCTGAAGCTGTGGGAGCAGTCTTGTCTCAACGTTATGAGGACAACCAAGTCCATCCGTGTGGGTTCTTTTCTAAAAAATTCTCTCCTGCTGAAAGGAACTACGCCATAGGTGAGCAAGAACTATTGGCTGTAAAGTTGGCGTTGAAGGAATGGAGATATTTGCTAGAAGGCGCCAAGTTTCCATTTTCTGTATTTACGGACCATAGACATCTCCTATTTCTCAAAAACCTCCAATGTGTGAGTCCTCGTTTTGCCCGCTGGGCAATATTCTTTGCCAGGTTTCAGTTCACCCTGACCTTCCGGTCTGGAGCACTTAATCAGAAGGCTGATGCCCTATCGAGATCTCTCCTCTGTGATGATCAATCTGAAAATCAAAGCAATACCCCTGTCTTGGAATCAAGAGTTTTTGCCGCATTACAACTTCAGCCTCCTTCGGGAAAATCATTTTTGGCCCCGGAATTAAGGAAGCAGCTTCTCACTTGGGCACATTCCTCTCGCTTCGCAGGGCACTCAGGCACTCGGAAGACCTTGGAGTTCCTGAGAAGACACTATTGGTGGCCTTCTATGAAGGCAGATGTAATGGAGTTTATCTCTTCCTGCACCTCCTGTGCCCAGCATAAATCATCACGACAAGCTCCAGCTGGGGAATTGCTTCCATTACCTACCCATCACGTCCATGGATGCATCTCTCCATGGATTTCATCACAGACCTGCCAGTCTCTCAAGGTTTCAACACTATCTGGGTTGTAATAGACTGATTTTCTAAGATGGTCCACTATATACTAGGGGTGTGCACCGGCCACTTTTCGTGTTTTGTGTTTTGGTTTTGGATCTGGATCTTTCTTCGTGTTTTGGATCTGGATTGGTTTTGCCAAAACCACCCTTCCGTGTTTTGGGTTCTTGGTTTTGTGTTTTGGATCTGTATTTTTTTGAAAAAAAGCATAAAAACAGCTAAAATCACAGAATTTGTAGGTTTTTCTGCTCCTATGCTATTATTAACCTCAATAACCTTAATTTCCCCTCATTTCCAGTCTATTCTGAACACCTCACACCTCACAATAGTGTTTTTATGTCCAAAAGGTTGCACCGAGGTAGCTGGATGACTATGCTAAGCGACACGAGTGGGTGGCACAAACACGTGACCCATCTAGGCGTGATACTGCAGTGGCAGACAGGATGGCAGTTTGAAAAACTAGGCCCCAAACTGTACATAATGCAAAGAAAAAAAAGAGGTGCAAGGTGGAATTGTCCTTGGGCCCTCCCACCCACCCTTATGTTGTATAAACAGGACATGCACACTTTAACAAACCAATCATTTCAGCGCCAGGGGCTGCCACACAACTGTGGCTGAAATGATTGGTTCGTATGGGCCCCCACAAAACAAGCTGGCAATTAATGTGTCCCTGCACAAACTGGCTCTACGGAGGCAAGATGTCATCCTCATCCTCCTCATCCACCGATTCCTCACCCTCTTCAGTGTGTACATCCTCATCCTCACAAAGTATTAACTCGTCCCCACTTGAATCCACCACCACAGGTCCCTCTGTACGTTCTGGAGGCTGGTCTCCCTGGAAGAGCTGATAATTCATTTTGATGAACATCATCTTCTCCACATTCTGTGGAAGCAACCTCCTACGCCTTTCGCTGACAAGGTTCCCGGCTGCACTAAACACTCTTTCGGAGTACACACTGGAGGGGGGGGCAACTCAGGTAAAATAGAGCCAGTTTGTACAGGGGCCTCCAAATTGCCTCTTTTTCCTGCCAGTACAGGTATGGACTGTCTGACATGCCTACTTGGATGCTGTCACCGATGTAATCCTCCACCATTCTGTCAATGGTGACAGTATCATATGCAGTGACAGTAGACATGAAGCTGAACCACTAGTCATGAACATACTAGGGATCGACCTTAGCCGCTCATTGCCACTCCATGTCGTAAATGGCATATTGGCAAGTTTACGTTTCTCTTCAGCTGATTTAAATGTTTTTTTCAAGGTCATTTTCCTGAACTTTGTCATTTGGGATTGTATGTGCCCTCTATTATGACATTGGGCATCGGCCTTGGCAGACGACGTTGATGGCATGTTATCGTCTATGTCATGACTAGTGGCAGCAGCTTCAGCACTAGGAGGAAGTGGTTCTTGATCTTTCTCTATTTTATTTTTATCGGAGAAAGTTTGGTCCTCCATTTATGTTATATCGATTTGATATATACGTGCGGCTAAACACAGAAAATATTTCTTTATTTTTGCTGGAGAGTAGTGCACTTTGTGGTTTACACCAGCCTTTAAGAAATAAGCCAGCCGGCTCTTTACTTATGGGACACAGGCGCACGCTTGGCGCTGCTCCTTTGTTGATGCACGTGCGGCTACTGCGCACACAATTCACAAACACAGAAAATAAATTTTTTTTTGGTTTGGACTGGAGTGTACTTTGGGGGTTACAGCACCCTTTAGCGGTCAAGCCAGCCGGCCCTTTACTTATGACACAGGCGCACGCTTGGCACTACTTTGTTGATGCACGTGCGGCTACTGCGCACACAATTCACAAACACACCAAAAATATTATTTTTTTGGTTTGAACTGGAGTGTACTTTGGGGGTTACAGCACCCTTTAACGGTCAAGCCAGCCGGCCCTTTTCTTATGACACAGGCGCACGCTTGGCACTACTTTGTTGATGCACATGCGGCTACTGCGCACACAATTCACAAACACAGAAAATATATATTTTTTTGGTTTGGACTGGAGTGTACTTTGGGGTTTACAGCACCCTTAAACGGTCAAGCCAGCTGGCCCTTTACTTATGACACAGGCGCACGCTTGGCACTACTTTGTTGATGCACGTGCGGCTACTGCGCACACAATTCACAAACACAGAAAATAATTTTTTTTTTGGTTTGGACTGGAGTGTACTTTGGGTATTACAGCACCCTTTAACGGTCAAGCCAGCCGGCCCTTTACTTATGACACGTGCGCACGCTTGGCACTACTTTGTTGCACGTGCGGCTACTGCGCACACAATTCACAAACACACAAAAAATATTATTTTTTTGGTTTGAACTGGAGAGTACTTTGGGGGTTACAGCACCCTTTAACGGTCAAGCCAGCCGGCCCTTTTCTTATGACACAGGCGCACGCTTGGCCTTACTTTGTTGATGCACGTGCGGCTACTGCGCACACAATTCACAAACACAGAAAATAATTTTTTTTTTGGTTTGGACTGGAGTGTACTTTGGGGGTTACAGCACCCTTTAACGGTCAAGCCAGCCGGCCCTTTACTTATGACACAGGCGCATGCTTGGCACTACTTTGTTGATGCACGTGCAGCTACTGCGCACACAATTCACAAACACATAAAAAATATTATTTTTTTGGTTTGAACTGGAGTGTACTTTGGGGGTTACAGCACCCTTTAACGGTCAAGCCAGCCGGCCCTTTACTTATGACACAGGCGCACGCTTGGCACTACTTTTTGAAGCACGTGCGGCTACTGCGCACACAATTCACAAACACAGAAAAAATATTATTTTTTTGGTTTGAACTGGAGTGTACTTTGGGGGTTACAGCACCCTTTAACGGTCAAGCCAGCCGGCCCTTTACTTATGACACAGGCGCACGCTTGGCACTACTTTGTTGATGCACGTGAGGCTACTGTGCACACAATTCACAAACACAGAAAATATATTATTTTTTTAGCACTTGGGGGGAGCACCCCTGATGGACAGAGCACCCCCTGGACAACACTACTGCACCCCTTTAGGACTGGGACACTGCACAGGACTTTGGAGTGGACACAGCCCCTATGGAGAACTGACTGCACAACACAGTCCAGCCAGCCCCTATGGACTTTGAAGTAGTGGACACAGCCCCTATTAACAACAGCAGCACAGCACAACACAGCCAGCCCCTATTGGACTTTGAAGTAGTGGACAACAGCAGCACTACACTACACTACACTACACAGCCCTAACTCCCACCCTCCCTCTTCACTGTCCACAGCCGAGTGAGAAAATGGCGCCGACGCGGGTACCTTATATAGGATCCAAAACCCGCGAGACTCGGAAGGCGGGATGATGACGTTTTGCCTCGATTTCAGATCCGAGTCAGGTGGGAAAAGTCGAGCCTGACTCGGATCGGACTCGGATCGGGGGGGCTCGGGGGGGTTCGGATTTCAGAAATCCGAACCCGCTCACCCCTACTATATACCGTTGAAGAAGTTACCTTCTGCTCCTGACCTGGCACAGTTGTTTGTCCAACACATATTTCGTCTACATGGCCTTCCTGCTGAAATTGTCTCTGACCATGGTGTGCAGTTTACTGCAAAATTCTGGAGGGCTTTGTGTTCTGTTCTTCAAGTGAAGTTAAACTTTTCCACGGCCTACCATCCGCAAAGCAACGGCTCCACCGAGAGAGTTAATCAAGATCTAGAGACTTTCTTAAGAATTTTTATGTCATCTTCCCAGGACAATTGGGCTGCCTTGCTGCTGTGGGCTGAGTTTGCACATAATGCTTCCTACCACTCGTCAACTAACCAAACGCCATTTCAGGTTGTATATGGCCTTCATCCTCGTGTTCCCGAATTCCGAAGCCTGCCTGTTTTCGATGTTCCGGCCGTGGATGACACGGTGCGGAATTTTGCTGCCATCTGGACTCAAGTACGGTCTGATTTGTTGAAGGCATCCTCTCGCTATAAGACCCAGGCCGATAAGAAGTGGAGAATAGTCCCACGCATGCAAGTAGGAAACCAGGTCTGGTTGTCTACTCGGAACCTTCGTCTAAGAGTTCCGTCTATGAAATTCGCACCCCTCTTCATCGGTCCCTTCACCATAACAGAACTCATTAATCCAGTGGCTTACCGTTTATAGTTACCCCCATACCTAAAAATTCCCAATTCCATCCATGTTTCCTTATTAAAGCCACTAGTCCTGAATAAGTTCCATAATGCTCTACCTGCTTCTCCTCGAGTCCAGAAGGAGAGAGGAGTTGAGTTTGAAGTCGCCCAGATCTTGGACTCTCGTATGCGCAGAGGTCATCTTCAGTATTTGTTGGACTGAAAAGGTTACGGTCCAGAGGAACGTTGCTGGACCGATGCATGTGATGTACACACTCCCACGCTCATCAGGAGATTCCATTCTGCCCATCCGGAGAAGCCTGGTGGTGAGTGTCCTGAGGCCACCCCAAAATGGGGGGGTACTGTCACGGCCAGGGTATTTCAGCATGGCGCTAGGCGGGTGTTACCTGTGAGGTCGTTGTGGCGCGGGCTGTCTGGTGGCGGAGCTGGTGTCTGGCGGGGGGCTTTGGCTGCGTGCGTTGTTGTGCGGCCCTGTTGTCACTCTGCGCTGGTGAGGCCAGGCAGTGTCTCCGTTCTGTTTGGAATGGGCGCCGCCATCTTGCCTTCTGGCCATGTGATGCGGCTGGCCAATCCTGGTGAGTCACATGTTCCCTCCGGCCAGTAACAGCACGGCATGGGGTATTTAGGAAGGGTCAGTGCCTTCCTTCTTTGCCAGTGCAACGTGTATCTCAGCCTAGCTGAGAGGGAGTTCTCTGTGCTTTCCTGTTCCTGTGAATTCGCTGTCTGCCAGTCTGCCTGTCAGCTCCTAGCTCCCACTGGACTACCCCGCTTCCTCCATCACCCTTGCCCATACCTGAGTGCCTGAGCCTGCTGACATCCTGCGCTTCAGTTCACTACTTGTATACCTGGCCTGTTTATTTTCAGCTCACTACAAACCTGGCTTGATTATTTTCAGTTTCACTACCTGCACACCTGGACAGCTTTAATAGTATCTACTTGGACATTAACCCTTTTACTCCCACCACAGAACTCTTGTGCACATTATATATTCCTGGACTTTTATTTATTCTCTCCTGCCGAAAGGAACTACGCCATAGGTGAGCAAGAACTATTGGCTGTAAAGTTGGCGTTGAAGGAATGGAGATATTTGCTAGAAGGCGCCAAGTTTCCATTTTCTGTATTTACGGACCATAGACATCTCCTATTTCTCAAAAACCTCCAATGTGTGAGTCCTCGTTTTGCCCGCTGGGCAATATTCTTTGCCAGGTTTCAGTTCACCCTGACCTTCCGGTCTGGAGCACTTAATCAGAAGGCTGATGCCCTATCGAGATCTCTCCTCTGTGATGATCAATCTGAAAATCAAAGCAATACCCCTGTCTTGGAATCAAGAGTTTTTGCCGCATTACAACTTCAGCCTCCTTCGGGAAAATCATTTTTGGCCCCGGAATTAAGGAAGCAGCTTCTCACTTGGGCACATTCCTCTCGCTTCGCAGGGCACTCAGGCACTCGGAAGACCTTGGAGTTCCTGAGAAGACACTATTGGTGGCCTTCTATGAAGGCAGATGTAATGGAGTTTATCTCTTCCTGCACCTCCTGTGCCCAGCATAAATCATCACGACAAGCTCCAGCTGGGGAATTGCTTCCATTACCTACCCATCACGTCCATGGATGCATCTCTCCATGGATTTCATCACAGACCTGCCAGTCTCTCAAGGTTTCAACACTATCTGGGTTGTAATAGACTGATTTTCTAAGATGGTCCACTATATACTAGGGGTGTGCACCGGCCACTTTTCGTGTTTTGTGTTTTGGTTTTGGATCTGGATCTTTCTTCGTGTTTTGGATCTGGATTGGTTTTGCCAAAACCACCCTTCCGTGTTTTGGGTTCTGGGTTTTGTGTTTTGGATCTGTATTTTTTTGAAAAAAAGCATAAAAACAGCTAAAATCACAGAATTTGTAGGTTTTTCTGCTCCTATGCTATTATTAACCTCAATAACCTTAATTTCCACTCATTTCCAGTCTATTCTGAACACCTCACACCTCACAATAGTGTTTTTATGTCCAAAAGGTTGCACCGAGGTAGCTGGATGACTATGCTAAGCATCACGAGTGGGCGGCACAAACACGTGACCCATCTAGGCGTGATACTGCAGTGGCAGACAGGATGGCAGTTTGAAAAACTAGGCCCCAAACTGTACATAATGCAAAGAAAAAAAAGAGGTGCAAGGTGGAATTGTCCTTGGGCCCTCCCACCCACCCTTATGTTGTATAAACAGGACATGCACACTTTAACAAACCAATCATTTCAGCGCCAGGGGCTGCCACACAACTGTGGCTGAAATGATTGGTTCGTATGGGCCCCCACAAAACAAGCTGGCAATTAATGTGTCCCTGCACAAACTGGCTCTACGGAGGCAAGATGTCATCCTCATCCTCCTCATCCACCGATTCCTCACCCTCTTCAGTGTGTACATCCTCATCCTCACAAAGTATTAACTCGTCCCCACTTGAATCCACCACCACAGGTCCCTCTGTACATTCTGGAGGCTGGTCTCCCTGGAAGAGCTGATAATTCATTTTGATGAACATCATCTTCTCCACATTCTGTGGAATCAACCTCCTACGCCTTTCGCTGACAAGGTTCCCGGCTGCACTAAACACTCTTTCAGAGTACACACTGGAGGGGGGGGCAACTCAGGTAAAATAGAGCCAGTTTGTACAGGAGCCTCCAAATTGCCTCTTTTTCATGCCAGTACAGGTATGGACTGTCTGACATGCCTACTTGGATGCTGTCACCGATGTAATCCTCCACCATTCTGTCAATGGTGACAGTATCATATGCAGTGACAGTAGACATGAAGCTGAACCACTAGTCATGAACATACTAGGGATCGACCTTAGCCGTTCATTGCCACTCCGTGTCGTAAATGGCATATTGGCAAGTTTACGTTTCTCTTCAGCTGATTTAAATGTTTTTTTCAAGGTCATTTTCCTGAACTTTGTCATTTGGGATTGTATGTGCCCTCTATTATGACATTGGGCATCGGCCTTGGCAGACGACGTTGATGGCATGTTATCGTCTATGTCATGACTAGTGGCAGCAGCTTCAGCACTAGGAGGAAGTGGTTCTTGATCTTTCTCTATTTTATTTTTATCGGAGAAAGTTTGGTCCTCCATTTATGTTATATCGATTTGATATATACGTGCGGCCAAACACAGAAAATAATTTCTTTATTTTTGCTGGAGAGTAGTGCACTTTGTGGTTTACACCAGCCTTTAAGAAATGAGCAAGCCGGCTCTTTACTTATGGGACACAGGCGCACGCTTGGCGCTGCTCCTTTGTTGATGCACGTGCGGCTACTGCGCACACAATTCACAAACAGAAAATAATTTTTTTTTGGTTTGGACTGGAGTGTACTTTGGGGGTTACAGCACCCTTAAACGGTCAAGCCAGCCGGCCCTTTACTTATGACACAGGCGCACGTTTGGCCTTACTTTGTTGATGCACGTGCGGCTACTGCGCACACAATTCACAAACACAGAAACTAATTTTTTTTTTGGTTTGGACTGGAGTGTACTTTGGGGGTTACAGCACCATTTAACGGTCAAGCCAGCCGGGCCTTTACTTATGACACAGGCGCACGCTTGGCACTACTTTGTTGATGCACGTGCAGCTACTGCGCACACAATTCACAAACACACAAAAAATATTATTTTTTTGGTTTGAACTGGAGTGTACTTTGGGGGTTACAGCACCCTTTAACGGTCAAGCCAGCCGGCCCTTTACTTATGACACAGGCGCACGCTTGGCACTACTTTTTGATGCACGTGCGGCTACTGCGCACACAATTCACAAACACAGAAAAAATATTATTTTTTTGGTTTGAACTGGAGTGTACTTTGGGGGTTACAGCACCCTTTAACGGTCAAGCCAGCCGGCCCTTTACTTATGACACAGGAGCACGCTTGGCACTACTTTGTTGATGCACGTGCGGCTACTGCGCACACAATTCACAAACACAGAAAATATATTATTTTTTTAGCACTTGGGGGGAGCACCCCTGATGGACAGAGCACCCCCTGGACAACACTACTGCACCCCTTTAGGACTGGGACACTGCACAGGACTTTGGAGTGGACACAGCCCCTATGGAGAACTGACTGCACAACACAGTCCAGCCAGCCCCTATGGACTTTGAAGTAGTGGACACAGCCCCTATTAACAACAGCAGCACAGCACAACACAGCCAGCCCCTATGGACTTTGAAGTAGTGGACAACAGCAGCACTACACTACACTACACTACACAGCCCTAACTCCCACCCTCCCTCTTCACTGTCCACAGCCGAGTGAGAAAATGGCGCCGACGCGGGTACCTTATATAGGATCCAAAACCCGCGAGACTCGGAAGGCGGGATGATGACGTTTTGCCTCGATTTCAGATCCGAGTCAGGCGGGAAAAGTCGAGCCTGACTCGGATCGGACTCGGATCGGGGGGGCTCGGGGGGGGTTCGGATTTCAGAAATCCGAACCCGCTCACCCCTACTATATACCGTTGAAGTAGTTACCTTCTGCTCCTGACCTGGCACAGTTGTTTGTCCAACACATATTTCGTCTACATGGCCTTCCTGCTGAAATTGTCTCTGACCATGGTGTGCAGTTTACTGCAAAATTCTGGAGGGCTTTGTGTTCTGTTCTTCAAGTGAAGTTAAACTTTTGCACGGCCTACCATCCGCAAAGCAACGGCTCTACCAAGAGAGTTAATCAAGATCTAGAGACTTTCTTAAGAATTTTTATGTCATCTTCCCAGGACAATTGGGCTGCCTTGCTGCCGTGGGCTGAGTTTGCACATAATGCTTCCTACCACTCGTCAACTAACCAAACGCCATTTCAGGTTGTATATGGCCTTCATCCTCGTGTTCCCGAATTCCGAAGCCTGCCTGTTTTCGATGTTCCGGCCGTGGAGGACACGGTGCGGAATTTTGCTGCCATCTGGACTCAAGTACGGTCTGATTTGTTGAAGGCATCCTCTCGCTATAAGACCCAGGCCGATAAGAAGTGGAGAATAGTCCCACGCATGCAAGTAGGAAACCAGGTCTGGTTGTCTACTCGGAACCTTCGTCTAAGAGTTCCGTCTATGAAATTCGCACCCCTCTTCATCGGTCCCTTCACCATAACAGAAGTCATTAATCCAGTGGCTTACCGTTTATAGTTACCCCCATACCTAAAAATTCCCAATTCCTTCCATGTTTCCTTATTAAAGCCCCTAGTCCTGAATAAGTTCCATAATGCTCTACCTGCTTCTCCTCGAGTCCAGACAGAGAGAGGAGTTCAGTTTGAAGTCGCCCAGATCTTGGACTCTCGTATGCGCAGAGGTCATCTTCAGTATTTGTTGGACTGGAAAGGTTACGGTCCAGAGGAACGTTGCTGGACCGATGCTTGTGATGTACACGCTCCCACGCTCATCAGGAGATTCCATTCTGCCCATCTGGAGAAGCCTGGTGGTGAGTGTCCTGAGGCCACCCCAAAATGGGGGGGTACTGTCACGGCCAGGGTATTTCAGCATGGCGCTAGGCGGGTGTTACCTGTGAGGTCGTTGTGGCGCGGGCTGTCTGGTGGCGGAGCTGGTGTCTGGCGGGGGGCTTTGGCTGCGCGCATTGTTGTGCGGCCCTGTTGTCACTCTGCGCTGGTGAGGCCAGGCGGTGTCTCCGTTCTGTTTGGAATGGGCGCCGCCATCTTGCCTTCTGGCCATGTGATGCGGCTGGCCAATCCTGGTGAGTCACATGTTCCCTCCGGCCAGTAACAGCACGGCATGGGGTATTTAGGAAGGGTCAGTGCCTTCCTTCTTTGCCAGTGCAACGTGTATCTCAGCCTAGCTGAGAGGGAGTTCTCTGTGCTTTCCTGTTCCTGTGAATTCGCTGTCTGCCAGTCTGCCTGTCAGCTCCTAGCTCCCACTGGACTACCCCGCTTCCTCCATCACCCTTGCCCATACCTGAGTGCCTGAGCCTGCTGACATCCTGCGCTTCAGTTCACTACTTGTATACCTGGCCTGTTTATTTTCAGCTCACTACAAACCTGGCTTGATTATTTTCAGTTTCACTACCTGCACACCTGGACAGCTTTAATTGTATCTACTTGGACATTAACCCTTTTACTCCCACCACAGAACTCTTGTGCACATTATATATTCCTGGACTTTTATTTACTGCCATTATCTGTCTACTCAAGCACTTATTAAAAATTCTAGTTTTATTTTTAAATCTGCTTCTGTGATCACTCCTGCTACCACCCCGGGTCCACAAACAACCCAGAACATCACAATGGGTATCTGCTGTTGGACTCACCGTAAGGTGGACCTTGTTAATACAGTTGCAAGGACCTCCTGTACTAGTGGTCCAATGAGAGTACCCTGAGTAGTGAAATGAAGAAGTATCAAAAAGATAAAATAAATGGGGGAGGGGGAGGGTGTATAGAATAGTAAGTGTAGGCTAAGAGAAAAATGATGTACACCTTGTCACAGTGTTACAATCTGCTGCTACCTCATGTGCTAATAAGCCTTAATGGGGGAGTCAGCGGTGCAGCACTGGTGGTCACATAGAAAAAAAGTTTAAATGTCATGGAGTATGTGTATCCTAAGGCGGTGGAGGAATTCTGATATCAATGGACATAGCAGGGTCCACCACAACTTTGGAGTAACACACAGTCCACTGAAAAGAAGGAAATTGTACCTCTCATATATTGGCTAATGCTGGGGCCATAGGTGCCTGGATGTGGCTCGGTAGATAAGTGTCACCAGGCGGTGCTGTGCTGCCACTGTTTGTGGTGCCCACTCATGCACACTGGGTCCCTGCTTCAGACGGCCGATTCACTTTATGCTTCCTCAGTGTGTTGCTGAGTTCATGCCCTGGCTGGGGCTGATTTATCAGCAATGTGCACCAATCACAGGGCGAGAATGCTTTGGTTATTATCATAGACCTGCTTTGATTGATGGTGGATAGGTAAATGCAGAGCTGACCCTAGGCATAAGCATTATAAGCAAATGCCTAGGGGCGACTGGAATGCCTAGGGGCAACTGGAATGCCTAGGGGCATTCCGGGTCTCTGACACTGCCATCTCCGCTTGCCTGTTGCTGCCCCTCCCCCACTGCTGCCACGATCGGAGATCAGCGCCGACTGTGACAGTGTTATGTGTGTCTGTTCAGACTGAGCTTCTGCACAGAAGCTCATTCTGGCTACGCTACAGGAGGAGATAAGATGGCCGCTGGAGGTCTAGTTACGGCTCTGGCTACATGTGATACTTTTCAATTGTCGTTTTCATATTCCCTCTTCAATTCACATATTGTGCAGTCTGGGAAAGCAACAGGCAATCAAGAATTTGAGATCTTTGCCTTTGATCCTGTGTCGCAACTTGTGCACTAACTTGTGTCTACTTGTCATGGATCTCTGAGGTATACGGATTCCTAATCCTTCTTGTAGTTGATAATTAACCTTGACATAAACAAAGTAAACACATAATAATTAAATAACTTCTAAAAACACCAAAATAAGCACAATAAGAAATAAGACATGATTGGCAAAAAAATATTATTAAATTGGAAATTGAAATGGGAAAAAGGTTGCCATTAGAGTCTGCAGCACTCTACAGGCAAACAATAGACACATGCTGCAGTGAGTTGATCCAGCACATCCCCCACCTAGCCAGGCCCTCCCTCAGGGGTTGTGACAATTCACCTACCTCAATGGTCACCACCTTCACGGCCAGGGTCCATTGATGGCTATGCTTTTTGTTATAATCAATGCCAATAGCAGTTGCCCAAACACAAAATTTCAAAGAAATGGTGTTCTTGGTGGAACGAGAATACGATTCTTGGATACAAGGAGTTAAGCAAAAAGAAAACAGAATTACCCGCACAGATATACAGTATTTATATATATATCTCATATTGAAAGTATTTCCTTATAGTTATCACAGCTATATAATTAAATATAGTAGTTTATTAGAAGGAGGTGCACCCTGGAATAAATAAACTAAATATGTAACACCAGAAGAAAAAGTATTCCTTAGTGGGGCTCTCTTGGACCAATATTTATACAATGAAACAGTGGGTTGTCAACTGAATTGAGGAATAATAATACAGGTTGAGTTTCCATTATCCAAAATGCTTGGGACCAGGGGTATTTTGGATATCGGAATATTCAGTATTTTGGAATATTTGCATAAAATAATGAAATATCTTGGGAATGGGACACAAATCTAAACACAGAATGCATTTATGTTTTATATACACCTTATACACATAGCCTAAAGGTAATTGTATACTATATTTTTAATAATTTTGTGCATCAGAAAAAGTTTGTGGCATACATGAAATTCATTTGTTTCATATACACCTTATACACACAGCCTGAAGGTTATTTTATACTATATTTTTAATAATTTGTGCTTTAAACAAAGTTTGTGTACATTGAACCATCAGAAAGCAATGGTTGCTAAAAATATTCCGTATTTCGGAATATTTGGATATGGGAGACTCAACCTGTATGAAATAAAAAAATAACCTTTTATTAGCATTCATCTAAAAAATGTTGCCCACAAAATATAAAATGTACAGTAATATGATAAAAATAAAAATTGTGTTACCACCTAAACCATTTGTGTATTTAATTTAATATTCTCATGATATATCAGTGATTCATGATTAATGTGTCTAAGAGGTGTCAATAGACCTTGGACACGTTGCATAAATCCTATTTCTGCATTTATTACTAATATCTCCCAATGCCAAATTTATACAATGTATAGTCAGAAAAATCCTCACTATCGGGTAGAACCACTAATAATGTGGGGACTTACTAATTGACAGGTCTGGTCACCATATACATCACTTCATAATGGCTGAATTGGAATGACGAAGAACCCACTATACCTATATGTCCTGTACTATAATGTTCAAAATATGGACTGGCATTCATTTAAATAATACACTTGGTTGTAGGAAAGTTGCAAGTCCCAAATATGTAATAGACAGGAGCTATGGATTATTATGTACTTAAACCAAAAACTATTGTTCACTAGTGCAGTACTAATCTCCAAGGGATTAATATCCTTACAAATATCACTAGTGTTAAGTTCCTATGCTTATAGTGAGTTCCCTTTTAATTACGAGTAATATACATAATTTCAATGATTATAGTCATTTTTTATGCAAATACAAGCTGCACTATTAGTAAAACAGCATTTGTTCTGTAAGGTACTTATATGATTATCTGTGATACAGTGTTTCTAATGACATACACACATGTACTTGATCTTGTGTGCCTACTTGTAGGTCCTGCTGTCTATCAGACCAATTGCAAGTTATTTTCTTTAGTAAAGTAACCTGTATTAGGAAGAGTGCTAATATACTAGTTAATGACACATTGTTTCTAATAATGTGCATAAATACACGTAATCACGTGTGCCCGCTTGTACGTCTGATCGTCTATCAGACATTCCTCTGCATGGTATGTTGGACTGATTATCAAGTACATAATAGTTCTTAACACAATGAACATAGCGTATGCTAAATAGCCAGCACCGCGTGTCTCCTAATACAAATTGCACTATTGACAAGGTAGCGTGTGTGCTCTGCTAGGTACTAATATAGTTGTCTGTGAAACAATGTTTCTAATGGTCTGCACACATATACTTCATCTTATGGCACTACTTGTAGGGCCTATCGTCTATCAGACCACATACAAGTTATTCTCTTTAGCAAAGCAACTTATATTTGGTAGAATGCTAATACGATAGTTATTTTCACACTGTTTCCAATGATGTACGAAAAAGCACTAAATCACCTGTGCCCGCTTGTATGTCCGGCTGTCTATCAGACACCACTCATGTACAGTATATTGGTCTAATTCACAAGTTCATAGTGGTTCTTTACACAATAAAACATAGCGCACGTTAAATAGTGTGCATCGCGTGTCTCCTAACACATGTTTTGCTTTGAAAGCTTAATCATAGGATCAACCTGCCTCCCGGATTAATAGCTCTTATGTAGCGTTAACTAATCAATCACAGCCTTGTTCGGGTTGATGGGCATATTCTATGCCCTATCCATGTTGTTGTTTTTGACTGACTAGTGTCAGAGCCTATCAAATTCATTCCCTATTGAATGGCTGTTGTTAGAACCAATCGGAATAGCCTGTCAGCTTCCCAATTGGTCCATCTGTGTATCATTGCAATCTAAGAGGTGAGTATACAGAAAAGGACTCATTATGTTAAATATAGGTCCGGAATCGCTGGAATGGATCGCAGAAAATAAAGATATATAATGAAGCTAGATAATATATATATATATATATATATATATACTGACGATACTGGATTGAACCTCTATATACCCCTGTCTATACCTTCTAATATCCTACCTATAAACCTCTAAGGATGGCGCTATTTTGTGTATGCAGTCATACAGTAAATAGAGACTCCAGACTTAGAACATGTGGTTCCAAAGCACAAAGTATTATTCAAGTAAAAGTACAGTCAGATACACGCTATTGATCCAGACACAATTCGGCGCAAAGGAATTATACAGACCCAAGTACAGTATACATACGCAGCGCTTCTGGTCCAGATGTAGGCATCAGCAAGAAACTCCTCGTCAATCAGCATTCAGCAAAGACCCAGTGTTGGAGCACACATATTTATACCCCCCAGAAATAGACAACACAATAGAGAAGTTTGTTGCTGATGCCATTGGTCCTTTGGTCCTCAAGGGGGATGAATCTGTTACAGAGCATTTAACAGGCTGATTCAAATAGACACAACCCAGCCTCCAACAAATGAGGGTCACTGGTTTCCCGCCTCATGCAACATCCTAACAGTTGTTCATATAATATACATTTTGTTGCTTGAAGTCTCTGCGGTCCATAAATTGAGAATGCATGATGCGATCTCCACACCGATAATACCGGAATTCTGTTGAAAGAGTACGCATCAGTAAAATCTTTTATGTGGATATGTAATGTGTAAGTATGCGGGGTGTGATGTAAAGACGCTAGTTAACTTGGGGCAGATGCGTGCGCATGAAGCCAATAAAACAGCATTTTCATACAAGATCTTATGCATTCGCTAATATGCGACTAGTTAACAGCGCAATTGTGCGTATTAATGTGTGTGAGAAATGGTGAAAGATGCAATCGCATGGTGCTAATAGTAATATCGCCATATGTACTTAATTGTGAGTTTATCGAAAATGGCGCTTGGGCGGCCATTCACAAAATGGTGTCTTGCGATCTCATTTCCAAGATGGCGTCTTGCGGCCAGTCGCAAGATGGCGTCGCTGCGATTCAATTTTAAACTGATCTTGTCTCAGCCAATTATCCAGCTTCGACAGTCCACCCTTTGATAGCAAACAACATGCTATCACAATCTGCTGTTGGAATTTAATTTAGGCTTACATTTACATATTATTTAGTGTTATTATGGGATGGCACAAGGTGGTTCTTAATCCATCAGTAATGTGTCTCTAAGTGGAGACATAAAACTACTATTATATGCACACCGCGGATCTTGGAAGATCATGTGAAAGGTGTGGGAATGCACCAGTCTTATAAAAGCAGTCTTGAAGGGGAATTTTGACTTTACATTATCTGAGGTGTTTTAAAAATATCATTTCAATAATACATTCTATGCATGTCTAAATATGATACATTAAATGATGGTATTTCCTAGTTCAGGGTTGTAATGCAGTTCAATATTTACCTCGGTATTGATATTGTCATTTCTGACCACCATCATAGTTTCGTTCTTTCATTTTGCTCTATTTTTACAATTTCCACACTTTAACACAATAGGAACACACCGGACACATATGCCAATCATTATGATGACAATTAGTATAAGGATCAAGAATTTGCCTATGCTGGCGATCACCTCCTGAAACCATTCCCCTAGACGTGAGAACCATTTCACTGGGTTCAGCCAAGAGACCCATCCTTCTATTTTTTTCCCCTACTTCAGCCACTTAAGAATTATGGTTCTTACGAAACTCCCATTTTAGCTGCAGAATTTCATCCATCTTCTGGTCTATCACCTCCTTGGGGTTGCTGGTATCATTCGTGACATACAGTCAGGTGCATAAATATTGGGACATTGACAGAATTTTCATATTTTGGGCTCTAGTCACCACCACAACAGCTTTGAAATGAAACAAACAAGATGTGCTTTAACTGCAGACTTTCAGATTTAATTTGAGGGTAATTACATGCAAATCAGGTGAACAGTGTAGGACTTACAACGGTTTCTATATGTGCCTCCCACTCTTTAAGGGACCAAAAGTAATGGGACTATCAACTCAAAAGCTATTTCATGGACAGGTGTGGGCTATTCCCTCATTATTTCATTATCAATTAAGCAGGTAAAAGGTCTGGAGTTGATTCTAGGTGTGACATTTGCATTTGGAATCAGTTGCTGTCGACTCTCAATATGAGATCCAAAGGGCTGTCACTATCAGTGAAGCAAGCCATCATTAGGCTGAAAAATCAAAACAAACCCATCAGAGAGATAACAAAAACATTAGGTGTGGCCAAATCAACTGTTTGGAACATTCTTAAAAAGAAAGAATGCACCGGAGAACTCAGCAACACCAAAAGACCCGGAAGACCACGGAAAACCACTGTGGTGGATGACTGAAGAATTATTTCCCTGGTGAAGAAAAACCCCTTCACAACAGTTGGCCAAATCAAGAATACTCTCCAGGAGGTAGGTGTATATGTGTCAAAGTCAACAATCAAGAGAAGACTTCACAAGAGTGAATATAGAGGGTTCACCACAAGATGTAAACCATTGGTGAGCCTCAAAAACAGGAAGACCAGATTAGAGTTTGCCAAACAACATCTAAAAAAGCCATTACAGTTCTGGAACAACATCCTATGAACAGATGAGACAAAAATCAACTTGTACCAGAGTGATGGGAAGAGAAGAGTATGGAGAAGGAAAGGAACTGCTCATGATCCAAAACATACCACCTCATCAGTGAAGCATGGTGGTGGTAGTGTCATGGCGTGGGCATGTATGGCTGCCAATGGAACTGGTTCCCTTGTATTTATTGATGATGTGACTGCTGACAAAAGCAGCAGAATGAATTCTGAAGTGTTTCGGGCAATATTATATGCTCATATTCAGTAAAATGCTTCAGAACTCATTGAACGGTGCTTCACAGTGCAGATGGACAATGACCTGAAGCATTCTGCAAAAGCAGCCAAAGAGTTTTTTAAGGCTAAAAAGTGGAATGTTATGCAATGGCCAAGTCAATCCCCTGACCTGAATCCGATTGAGAATGCATTTCTCTCGATGAAGACAAAACTGAAGGGAAAATGCCCCAAGAACAAGCAGGAACTGAAGACATTTGCAGTAGAGGCTTGGCAGAGCATCACCAGGGTGAAACCCAGCGTCTGGTGATGTCTATGCATTCCAGACTTCAGGCTGTAATTGCCTGCAGAGGATTTGCAACAAAGTATTAAAAAAGTGAAAGTTAGATTTAGGATTGTTTAGTTTGTCCCATTACTTTCGGCCCCTTAAAAAGTGGGAGGCACATATAGAAACCGTTGTAATTCCTACAACGTTCACCTGATTTGCATGTAATTACCCTCAAATTAAATCTGAAAGTCTGCAGTTAAAGCACATCTTGTTTGTTTCATTTCAAAGCCATTGTGGTGGTGAATAGAGGCCAAAATATGAAAATTCTGTCAATGTCCCAATATTTATGCACCTGACTGTAGGTGCAACATTTTACAAATTGGGTGGCTAACGTTACGCAATACCCTCCAGTAACAGCAGTTAAATAATTCAACACTAGCCTGTGTTGCACCAATTCTTTCTTGCATGCTTGCAATTCTCTCCCTGTATACCTGAATGTGTCATCGTACATCTTGGTGATATTATCTATCAATTTAGCAAGTTCCTGAATATATCTAAAATTTAATGTACCCCGAGCAATCTTGGTGGGATCCAGTGCGACTAAAACTTGAAAGCCAGTTGTCTCACTAATTAACTGAGTGGCTTTATGCACGTCACCACGTATCATATTTCTTTTGCCTCTGTGATCATATTGCGTGTGAAGATATGGTGATGGTGTGTTTTTATGTATACCAAGCATTTCAACATGTGTGAGAGTCATAACTTCTGAGACTACTCTTCCCAGGTAACACAAACCTTCGGAACTCGGGGAGAGCCATTTATATGCTTTTCTTCCACATATAAAATATACATTATCAGGGAGAACATAAGGGATGGTATGCATCATTATCATTAAGCACATTTCTCTTGCAAACAATCCTATTTCTGGGGCTTCCATCTGGTTCATGCAAGTCTCTGGCTGTATTATTTTAGCACAATAACCATCTGGCACCTTACCAATAATTTCTTTGGTGGAACTCAATGTATACCGATACCTAAAATGTTTCCCTCTAGATTTTTTGAGAGTAACAGATCATGGTTTATTTACTCATTATCGGCTCTTTGTGAGAAGGTCATTGTCTGATTATTCCCCGTCACTTCCCAACTCCCGGGTTTATTGGGGTTGGTTATGTTTAAACACAAAAGTGACCTATCTACTTGGAATTGATAGCGTTTGAAATGAGGTGGTTTGGATGAGAGGAATTTTCCATCCAATGTTTTCCCTTTCTGTAATTCTAAAATTTCCGTGATATTCAGCGGAAATTGCACCAACCCTAGTTATGCTGTCCCTGTGGCACGTGTGAACACACCCAGCAATCAGTTTGATTTAACACTTTGCCTACCATGCTATGATAATCCTCTAAAGGATAACCACCCCAGTACGGGTTATATTTAGGTTGGTACCGTTGGATACAGTTCTCATCGACTAGGGACCCACATAGCTCACAAATACAGGAATCTTCAGATGATAAACCTCCACACCTTCCCCGAGTATCCGGAATTTACAGCTCTCTTAACAATAACAGTACTAAGATTGGTCAGACACTCCCCTGATTGGCATTGCATTCCTCCTGACTCCACTCCATCAGCACTGCCATCAGCTCCTGTTTCCTCAATCATTCCCCCATCACAGACACTGGATATCCCCAAACCGACCAGGATGGTGAACACTCTAAAAGAGAATATGAAAATGAACACAGCAGGCCTGTCCATTGTCACAACAAGACCTGCAAATTTCTCTCAGTTCAGGTATCTCACTACAACCTTTTCAATCCTCCTGGAACAAGCTCGCGAGCGACATGTCCACGCTATCAGCCTTGTGGAATGGACCCAGGTATCTCTCTTGGCCACCTTCAAAGATGTAGTACTTGTCAGCAGCACCTGGTACGGACCTTCCCGTCGATCAGTCAAACAACCTGAACGCAAGAAATTTCTGATCATAACATATTCTCCTGGTTCAACATCATGACAGTTAGTTTCAGGCATATCATTAGACAACAATTTCAGTTTCTGCTGCTGTTGCTTTAACTGCTTACTCATTGATATTAGATACTTTACAGTTACCTTGTTGTTACCCTTCAAGTCTTCCTGTGGACTTATAATCAAATGAGGTTGTCTACCGAACAGTATTTCAAATGGGGATAGGTTTAGAGGGGATCTAGGAGTGGTCCTTATGCTATGTAGGAGCAAAGGTAACGTGTCACAGTTGGTGCTAGTGAGTTACTTGTATCAGGTGATGAACTGGAATCACTGGAGGCCGGCTGGACTGGAACCATGGGTAACATGAATAGCTCTTTTAATAAAAGAAGTGGGTAGCAGTGAGAACTGCCTTTGGTGATGAGTGACTGGAACTGGAAACTTGAGATGTTGGAATAAGACCAGAAGGAACTTGGAGGAACCGGACTGAGAACGGCAGGAAGGATGACTGAGCTGGTCGGGTTACTAGTAGATGGGCTTGCAGACAGATGGTATTGTGGAAGCTACTTGTTGTGGCCTGGGAGCTGTGTGGAGAAGCTGGTAGCGTGGAAGCTACTTGGAGTGGCCTGGGAGCCATAGGTGAGAGATGGTAGCGTGGAAGCTACTTGGTGCGGCCTTGGAGCCGTGGGTGAGAGATGGTAGCGTGGAAGCTACTTTGAGTGGCCTGGGAGCTGTAGGTGATAGATGGTAGTGTGGAAGCTACTTGGTGTGGCCTGGGAGCCGTGGGTGAGAGATGGTAGTGTGGAAGCTACTTGGAGTGGCCTGGGAGCCGTGGGTGAGAGATGGTAGCGTGGAAGCTACTTGGTGCGGCCTGGGAGCCGTGGGTGAGAGATGGTAGTGTGGAAGCTACTTGGTGCGGCCTGGGAGCCAGGTGGAGAAGCTGGTAGCATGGAAGCTACTTGGAGCGGCCTGGGAGCCGTAGGTGAGAGGCTGGTAGTGCGGCTAGCTGAACGCAGCAGGCTTACGGATAGCACTGGTCTAGGAACCAGCAGGAGCCTGGGACATACTGGTACACAAAGGTACAGCTATAGCATAAGTAGTACACCACGAAAGGTAACAAGATGTTCAAGCACAGAGTGCTATCAGAGGAGGATCTATATACCTAGAGTCTGGCAGCAATTGGTGGATACAGACAGGTGGTCTGGCAGTGGCATTCTGAGTGGAGCAAGGCACAACATGCAGAGGGAGTAATCTTCTCTGCAACCCTTGAGAAGCAAGACCACACCTGTGATTCCAATTAAGACTAGCAATGCTCACAGACAGAGCAGAGTCCAGGTGATTTAATCAGTGTGGGGAGGAGAGCAGTCTGCACACACAGCGTTGTCACAGCCAGCATGATTCAGCCAGAGCAGATCTCCCAGGAGAATTACAAACACAGATCCATGTAGCAGTTGGCAGAGGTAAGTCTCAAAGCAAAGGTAAAAACTAGCCAGGATTGTGACAGTACCCCCCTCTTCATGGGTGGACTCCAAACACCCAAATAAATACATAGGAGAACATGAAAAAATTAGACACCCGGAAAACTGAAAAACTTTCTTCCAAACATGACATTACAGGAGCTTCAGACATAGGGACACCATCACTCTTGACACATCTCTTTAGACATCTTCTTAATTCTTATATTTATTGGAATACCAGGAATGGAAATTCTTCAAAGGAGATGTTTCAAGACCTTCGTCGATTCTTCTTTCTGCTGCGAGAATGTTTTGTGCCAACCAACGGACATGGGATCTCTGGTAACTCCTGTGGAAATACATGACTGGAAAGGACAGGGTCAAATGGCAGATGGTTTTCAGGGAATGGAGAATTATCATATGCAGGATCGAGTTCAGATTCCGAGTCAGTATCTAAAGGTAAAATCGAAGGTTTAGTAGGACTTGTACACTGATAGGACTCCTGGGAGGAACTAAGCGAAATATAACCAATTTTGATGGTGTTTTGGGAGGTACCGCAGTATGAAGAGGACAAGGAGGTGGGTGCACATCTCATGTTCAGGGATGCCGATTCTATAGCGCCACTCTCCTTGGATGCTTCGAATTCAGCATGTTGGCCCTTGAAAACTTGACCTTGTTTGGATTTCAGGGAAGTGGAGGACTCAGCAGAGGATGATTCCTTAGTAGAACCAACAGACTGCTTGGACCGATTTTCAGAACTGAGAATTTCACTAGAATTTCGGTTGACAATTTTAAGAGCAAATTCTTTAATAACAGCTTCACTGAAAGTTTTTATACTTAGAAGCTCAGGATCTTTTGACTCGATGAAAGGGTTGGCCCAGTCCAATGCCTCACCTCTAAAGGAAGCGAAAAGGTACTTAGTAAAGTTGGTAGGAGTGATACCACAAGCTGGATCTGCTTCCATGATTGCAGCATAATGCTTCAGTAATGCAAAGTATTGCGATAAGTCCCCATCAAAATATATGCATCCTGGAGTATCCGATGAAATTTGTGTGTTCGAGGATTGTGGAGCACACTCAGGTGCAGAGCTGGAAGAGACTTGAGGATGCTCCAATTGATGAGGAGTCAAAACAACTGAAGTTGACAGCTGTTCGGTACTTGGACTAACTAAAGGAACTGGAAGGAGTCCTGAGGAGCAAGAGACAGCAGCTTCAACAATCGAGGCTGAGAACAGACTACAGGAACTGTCATCCTCTGGAACGATATTAGCAGGACACGTTGAACAGGAACCAGGATCAGATTTTGTAGTATAAGACTCTTCTCCCTGATAACTGGAACTTGAAACCCCCTCCTGAGGCATGTGACTTGAGACCCCCTCCTGGGGTGCGCGACTTGAGACCCCTTCCTGGGGTGCGAGACTTGAGACCCCCTCCTGGGGTGTGAGACTTGAGACCCCCTCCTGGGGTGTGAGACTTGAGACCCCCTCCTGGGGTGCGAGATTTGAAACCCCCTCCTGGGGTGCGAGACTTGAGACCCCTTCCTGGGGTGCGAGACTTGAGACCCCTTCCTGGGGTGCGAGACTTGAGACCCCCTCCTGGGGTATAATTCTTGTGACCCTCTCCTGGGGTGAGAGACTTAAGGTCCCCTCCTGGAGTACAGAACTTGACACTCCCTGTTGGAGTATGGGACCCAAAATCCCCTTCTGGGGAAGCTGACTCGACTTTTCCTTTTGGGGTATGGAACATGAACACCCCTTTTGGGATGCGAGGACAGAGACTTCCTCCTGGGGTGAGTGAGGTACAGACGCCGTGCTGCTTTTATTGGATTCCTGATCTACCTCCCAAAAGGCTTTTACTTCGTGGTGTGCTGTTGAAATACAGCCTTTGTCCGGACCTGGGCTTAAACAACACCTTTCACACACACCACCTGCCAGTGTTGGTATGTTTACAGAACTGACTGACTTCATTTTTATCTGTGGAATTTATTTATTTGTATTTCTATGAAAATAAATATGATAATTTTATCCTTTTATCTATCTTTTGTTCTGGAATTATCCTATTGATTTTGGGGTGATTATCACATCCCGCTGTGAATTAGCGCAGGCAAAGGGCTATTACTAATTCTATGTGCAATAATCCTGGGGTGAGTGACTCAAAACCCCTTCTTGGGTTACGAGACTTGAGGACCCTCCTGGGGTTGAGACTCTGGAGACCCCTCCTGGGGTTGCCAACTGGAGTCCCCTACCAGAGCAGGCAGAATCCGGGCTGGGACCGGAACAGGCAGAATCCAGGCTGGGACTGGAACAGGCAGAATCCGGGCTGGGACCAGAACAGGCAGAATCTGGGATGGGACCGGAACAGGCAGAATCCAGGACGGGACCGGAATAAGCAGAATCCGGGACGGGACCGGAACAGGCAGAATCCGGGACGGAACCGGAACAGGCATTGAGACGTTGACACATTGTTATACTGCTGGAATTGCAAAGGGGACAGCCTTTGATAAAGTGGTTAGAAGCTCCACAATAGCGACAGAGATGTAAATCTTTATGCCGCTGGCGTTCAGCCACAGAGAGCTTGGAGCGCGGGTAACTTCGATGTCTCACTTTACTTGGCATGGAAGAATCTTTGGTTCTTAGCGGTTCCAAGACAGAGTTTTTAGTTGAGACAGAGGTAGCTCTAAGAAATTCAGGAATGAGCTGAAAGATGTTGCTGAGTAGAGCCTGTAACTGTTCCAGCAGTTGATGGAAAGTAGTTAGGGGTTCAGGTAAGATTTGGGTATCATCTAGCCGGTTAGTCAGAATTTGCAGAAGCTGTAGTACTTGATGCTGTACTGCCTCCTGTGAATCCAAACGAGTGATTAGGTTACGGAAAGCACTTGATCCAGGATTAGGTGCTTGTTCCGCCACCATCGTTAGGCTTGAACATACTGTCACAGTTGGTGCTAGTGAGTTACCTGTATCAGGTGATGAACTGGAATCACTGGAGGCCGGCTGGACTGGAACCATGGGTAATATGAATACCTCATTTAATAAAAGAAGTGGGTAGCAATGAGAACTGCCTTTGGTGATGAGTGACTGGAACTGGAAACTTGAGACGTTGGAATGAGACCAGAAGGAACTTGGAGGAACCGGACTGAGACCGGCAGGAAGGCTGACTGAGCTGGTCGGGTTACTAGTAGATGGGCTTGCAGACGGATGGTAGCGTGGAAGCTACTTGTTGTAGCTTGGGAAGCCATGGGTAGATGTTGGTAGCTGGGTGGCTCTGTGGAGCGGCTGGATAGCCGTGGGTAGACACGGGTAGCTGGGTGGCTACGTGGAGTGGCTGGATAGCCGTGGGTAGACGCTGGTAGCTGGGTGGCTACGTGGAGGGTCCGGATAGCCGTGGGTAGACGCTGGTAGCTGGGTGGCTACGTGGAGCGGCTGGATAGCCGTGGGTAGACGCTGGTAGCTGGGTAGCTATGTGGAGCGGCTGGATAGCCATGGGTAGACGCTGGTAGCTGGGTGGCTACGTGGAGCGGCTGGATAGCCGTTGGTAGATGCTGGTAGCTGGGTGGCTACGTGGAGCGGCTTGGGAGCTGTTGGTGAGAGATGGAAGCATGGAAGCTACTTGGAGCAGCCTGGGAGCCATAGGTGAGAGATGGTAGCGTGGAAAATGCTTGATGCGGCCTGGAAGCTGTGGGTGAGAGATGATAGCGTGGAAGCTACTTGGTGCGGCCTGGGAGCCGTGTGGAGAAGCTGGTAGCGTGGAAGCTACTTGGAGCGGCCTGTGAGCCATAGGTGAGAGATGGTAGCGTAGAAGCTACTTGGTGCGGCCTGGGAGCCGTGGGTGAGAGATGGTAGCGTGGAAGCTACTTGGTGCAGCCTGGGAGCCGTGTGGAGAAGCTGGTAGTGTGGAAGCGACTTGGAGCGGCCTGGGAGCCATAGGTGAGAGATGGTAGCGTAGAAGCTACTTGGTGCGGCCTGGGAGCCGTGGGTGAGAGATGGTAGCGTGGAAGCTACTTGGTGCGGCCTGGGAGCCGTGTGGAGAAGCTGGTAACGTGCAACCTACTTGGAGCGGCCTGGGAGCCGTAGGTGAGAGGCTGGTAGCGTGGCTAGCTGAACGCAGCAGGCTTACGGATAGCACTGGTCTAGGAACCAACAGGAGCCTGGGACATACTGGTACACAGAGGTACAGCTATAGCACAAGTAGTACACCACGGAACATAACAAGATGTTCAAGCACAGAGTGCTATCAGAGGAGGATCTATATACCTAGTGTCTGGCAGCAATTGGTGGATACAGACAGGTGGTCTGGCAGTGGCATTCTGAGTGGAGCAAGGCACAACATGCAGAGGGAGTAATCATTTCTGCAACCCTTGAGAATCATGACCACACCTGTGATTCCAATTAAGACTAGCAATGCTCACAGACAGAGCAGTCCAGGTGATTTAATCAGTGTGGGGAGGAGAGCAGTCTGCACACACAGAGTTGTCACAGCCAGCATGATTCAGCCAGAGCAGATCTCCCAGGAGAATTACAAACACAGATCCATGGAGCAGCTGGCAGAGGTAAGTCTCAAAGCAAAGGTAAAAACTAGCCAGAATTGTGACATAACGCTTCTGGCCATCCCAGTCCAGTCTCTGCCATAATTTTACTTAACTTATTTTTAATAGTCCCGTTCATCCTCTGTACCTTGGCACTGGCTTGCGGTTGGTAGGGGGTATGAAGTCGGCTATTAATACCCATCAGCTTACACATATTTTGAAAAACATCACCTGTGAAATGAGTACCCCTGTCACTCTCGATGATTTTAGGGATACCACACCTGCATACAAATTGGACTATTTTCTTGGCAGTAAACGCAGCAGTATTAGTGGCCGCTGGGTAGGCCTCAACCCAATTAGAAAATACATCAGTGCACACTAATACATACTTAAAGTTCCTGCAGGGTGGTAATTGGATTAAATCAATTTGTATCACCTGGAAAGGTCCATCAGTCGGTGGAATGTGGGACGGTTTGGTAGGGTTCGCTTTCCCTATGTTCTTCCTCAAGCAGGTCAGACAGGATATTGCTATCTTTTCTGCTTGTGAAGAAAAACCTGGTGCGCACCAGTATGCTCTCACCAACTTGCACATACCTTGTTTTCCCAGTTAAGTAAGACCGTATGTTGCCTCAGCCAGGCTGGGGTAATATGCCTTGGGGGCTACTGGTATACCTTGTCCGTCCCTCCAGAGCCCGGAGGACTCTTGCCCCCATCCCTTGGACTTCCAAATGGATTTTTCCTGAATTGAACACAAATTTTGCATCTCAATTAATTTCAGCATATCAATTGTTTGAAAAGACATACGTTTTTCAGTTGGAGAAAACATTTTTAACCCTGCCGCCCATTTTGCAGCTTCATCGGCTCTGTTGTTGCCCAGTGACACCGGATCATCCCCACATGTATGGGCTTTACACTTAATTACTGCCACTGCTTTGGGCAGTTGTATTGCTTTTAAAAGATGTTTTTTGTGTCGGGAATGTGCAACTGGTGTGCCTGCTGCTGTCATAAAATTTCTCAGACGCCATAGAGCCCCGAAATCGTGCACCACCCCAAATGCATACCTCGAGTCAGTGTAAATGTTAACAGATTTGCCTGCTGCCAGTTCACACGCTCTAGTTAGTGCTACTAACTCTGCCACCTGGGCTGAGTGAGGAGGACCAAGAGGTTTAGCTTCTATGATGTCTGTGTAATTTACAACAGCATAACCTGTACATAATTCACCTGTGTCTGTTTTTCTATGACAACTCCCATCCGTATAAAAAGTCACATCCACATTCTCTAAAGGTGTGTCATGTATGTCAGGTCTAGCAGTAAAGGTCTGATTCAGATATTTCATACAATAGTGCGTATCATTAGGTCCGCTGAACTCACCTCCCGCCAGCAACTCGCTTCCTTCCACCCTTTGTACATCATGTTGTACATATGGTAAATAGGTTGCTGGATTCAGCGTGCTGCAACATTTAACAGTGATGTTTGCAGGTGCGATCAGAGCTAGTTCCCATTTGGTAAACCTAGCCGAAGAGACGTGTCTTGTTTGAGCTGAGTTCAACAGAGCAGATACAGCATGGGGAGTGTAGACAATCATATCATGAGATGAAGCAACAAAAGTTTAGTATCATTCAAACATGACATAAATGAGTCAGAACATAGCAATAAATCGTCCACATATTGAATTAGAACAGATCCATTGGCAGGTTGAATAGATTGTAAACAGTCATGCAAGACCTGGGAGAAGATACTGGGGCTGTCTATGAAACCTTGGGGTAACCGTGTCCATGTATATTGTACACCTTTGTATGTAAATGTGAATAGATACTGACAGTCAGGGTGGAGAGGCACAGAGAAGAAAGCAGTACAGAGGTCAATGACAGTGAAATGGGTTGCATTTGGTGGGATCTGCATCAGGATGACAGATGGATTTGGCACTACAGGGAATTGGCTCTCTACTACCTTATTAACACCTCTAAGGTCTTGTACCAGCCTATAACCCCTCCCACCACTCTTCTTCACTGGAAAGATGGGACTGTTGGTTACACTAGCTGTACGAACTAAAATTCCCTGTTGCAATAATCGCTCAATTATTGGAAAAACCCCTAATTCTACCTCCTGTTTTAGTGGGTACTTGGGAATTTTTGGAGCTTGCCTGCCGCTTTTTAAATTTACCATTACAGGGCTTACATTTGCCATTAATCCAGTGTCCTGTCCATCCTTAGTCCAAAGGGAATCTGGAATTTGGGACAACATTTCATCTACCTGTGATGGATTTTCATTTAAACTTGTAGAGTGATACATTATCCTTTGAGGAGTGTCCAACATATCCCGCACCTCGTGTGCAACTCTCTCTGGGATATCTAAAAATACACCATCAGGGGTGCAATATATAACACATCCCATCTTACATAACAAGTCTCTGCCCAGCAGGTTAGTAGGAGTTGCAGCAGCCAGAAGGAAAGAATGCCTGGTATGCAACGGCCCAATAGTAACCTCTGTGGACTTTGTTAAAGGATAATGTTCCACTTTACCTGTTACACCCATTGTTGGTACTGTCTCGTTGGTCACCTGTAAATTAACGGGAGATTTCATCACTGACCTGGTTGCCCCTGTGTCTACAAGAAAAGGATATTCAGTACCAGCTACATCAACCATCATGACCAGTTCTTCCCTAGTACTTCCCGTTAACCTGACTATTTGTAGACTACAGGTATGACCTGACCCCTAGCATTGGCTACCATTCTCCAATAAAGCATTTACGGCCACAATTGGAGCTGGTGCCTGTTGAACATTTGCTGGTCTCTGTGCATATCCCTTATGGGGATATCCAGGTCTTCCCTGATTTGGGGTTCCTACTCTTTTTACTGTACAGCTTCTACTTAAGTGTCCTGTTTGTTTACAATTAAAACATGTCCGTGGATCGGGTAATATGTGCTGTTGTGAGGTTTGAGCAGAGGTTAAAGGAGGTGGATATGGATAAGGATAGGGAGGGTAAGGGTATTGTGGTGGATATGAGTATGGGACCTCTGGTTGCATTGGGTTAGTGGAATAGAGCTGTGTTTGTTGTTGCATGGGGTTAGTGAGGGCATATAACTGTTCAGGTGTAAGTGTGTGTGCAGGTGCGAGAGTGTCCATTGGCTGTGATGTTACCGTCATTCCCTCCAGAGTTTGGATACTGACAGCCATTCGTTTTTCGCTCTGGATCTCTCTCTTTTTTGAGATGTATTTATCATGTTCTATGGCAGATTCTATGAGGGTATCTATTGTGAGTCCCCTCCAGCCAGGCTGTGAGGTCTGAACCCGAGTCTTTAAATTCTCTTTCAGACCGTCCATGAGTACCGTGACTATCATTCCCCTGTGGTGAGTGCTATCTTTAATATCTTCTATGCCAGTATACTGGGTAATAGCCTGCAGAGCCCAGTCACAATAATCTTCTGCAGATTCACTCTCCTTTTGCTTAATGGTGAAAATTTTGTTCCAGTTAACTACTACTGGAAAATATATACCCAATTGAGTTACAATGCGGGAAATGTTACCTTGGTTTACTTGATCTGTTAAGGGAACGTTGCCATCCAAGACACAATTCGTGATAAATTTTGTCATGTCGGTATTGCGTGGCAGACAGGCCCTTAACACCACACGCCAATCTTTATCAGTTGGCTCATGTGAACTACCCAAATTTCTCAAAAATCTTTCACATTTGGCTAGTTCCTTTTTGGGATCGGGGAAATCATTTATGATGGAATTTAGTTCTGCTCTTGTCCAGGGACAATGCATTACTACTTCCCTCGTGGGCACTACACCGTTCGCATCTGCATTTCCATCCGGAACAGTTATCGTCCGAATGGGATGCAGACCGGCAACGCTGCTACCTTTGACCTGGTTACCTGGCTGGGGGTTTAATCTGCTGCTGCTACATATGGTATTAACAACTTCCTCTACGGTTGCAGAGTGTGTTAGCACTTCCCTTGCTGTTACCGATGGAGATGGCGGCACCACCCATGATTGTGGTCATGCAGCATCTATCATTTGCACGGCATGGGAAATGGCAGACATTACAATAGGCTCATCATCCACATCATAAACATTTTCTTTATGGTTGCTTAAGAGAGGGTACAAATAGCATGTTACATTTTTATGGGTAGTTTTGGTAACTGTACTTGCACCTCCATCCACATAAGGTGGGGGAGGTGAGCGTGAACTGATGGCAATACTCTCCACAACGCTACATTGCCGCACGTGCGTGCCATTTTGCGGCTCGCCCGTATTGCAATTCGGCGTCGCGGATTTGTTCTCTTGCAATGCGCTCGCGACGCTAGTTTGCGTCGCTTGCACATTTTTAAGCCATGCATCCCCTTCATGCTGCCACAATTTTAAACATTCATAATATTTTACCTTTTTCTCTCGGGAGTGCATCAGAGTGATGTGATCACGGACATTATCTAGTACATCTTTATCAAAACTACCAATTCTGGGAAACGGTCTAACACTCTTCATCGTCATTTTAAACCATACATCACAATACCTTATCGCATAAGTACCGTACTTAGTATGCATAATACGATGGGCCAATCCAATCTGCGCTTCCATTAGCAGCACATCATTGTCTAACATCTCTACTGTTTGCGCGGCTCCCATTCTGAGACAAAATCCTACGCTTTTCAATAAAGATTTAAACTGGTGAAAGACAATCAAGATACTTTCACTTACCTGTGGACGATTTAAACGGCGGCGCCCACACACCTGGATAAGATTTGAAAAAGGCAACTTCCACACCCGGATAAGATTTAGTAAGGCAACTTCCACACCTATGGAAGTTTAAGTCGGCTACTTCCACGCACCTCTCTACAACAAAGACAACATGTACACCTGCTACTGTGTATAGAACAGTAAGCTGTTTACCGAGCAACAACAAGTTACCCCTACCAACAAATACTCACTGTTTCACACTTTTTCCAGTGCAGAAAAATACACGTTAACCCAGATATTGATAACAATTGAAAAATGTAAACCTCAACGGCTTTATTTAAACACGTGGCAGCACAACCGGAAGAACGTATACACTATTGTGCGACCAGTCGCATACACAATAATGCGACTACCACACAACCGTATGACAACTTTTTTTAGCTGCGTACGCAAAAGTGCGTCTTTACTGTGCACATAACTGCGACTCAGCCGCGTGCTCAATACTGCGGCACCCCTTTAACGTTAGGTTCTATCAACAAAGGAAAACAAACTTCTTCCTCTTTTGTCCCTGGATTCTAGTCAGCTTCCTTGGCTCACACGAAAACGGATAGCAATCTTCCAGCACAAAGCGTTTGCAGGTAAACACTGCATGTGGCCACTCCACCCTTTGCTGAGATATCGATAACCGTATGTGCCGTGTGAGCAGGTAAGTGACTTCACTACGAGACCCCAACTAACGATACTGGATTGAACCTCTATATACCCCTGTCTATACCTTCTAATATCCTACCTATAAACCTCTAAGGATGACGCTATTTTGTGTACGCAGTCATACAGTAAATAGAGACTCCAGACTTAGAACATATGGTTCCAAAGCACAAAGTATTATTCAAGTAAAAGTACAGTCAGTTACACGCTATTGATCCAGACACAATTCGGCGCAAAGGAATTATACAGACCCAAGTACAGTATACATACGCAGCACTTCTGGTCCAGATATAGGCATCAGCAAGAAACCCCTCATCAATCAGCATTCAGCACGAAGACAAAGAAATAGACAACACAATAGAGAAGTTTGTTGCTGATGCCATTGGTCCTCAAGAGGGATGCATCTGTTACAGAGCATTTAACAGGCTGATTCAAATAGACACAACCCAGCCTCCAACAAATGAGGGTCTCTGGTTTCCCGCCTCATGCAACATCCTAGCAGTTATTCATATAATATACATTTTGTTGCTTGAAGTCTCTGCGGTCAATAAGTTGAGAATGAATGATGCGATCTCCACACTGATAATACCGGAATTCTGTTGAAAGAGTACGCATCAGTACAATACCAAACACGGCTTACTTATCATGTATAAAACCTTAATTACCAAATAATCTTTATTTCACAGCATTTATACTAACTGAGCAAACTTAAATCTTATACCTTAAAGCTTATTAAACCTTTTATGTGGATATGTAATGTGTAAGTATGCGGGGTGTGATGTAAAGATGCTAGTTAACTTGGGGCAGATGCGTGCGCATGAAGCTAATAAAACAGCATTTTCATACAAGATCTTATGCATTCGCTAATATGCGACTAGTTAACAGTGCAATTGTGCGTATTAATGTGTGTATGAGAAATGGTGAAAGATGCAATCGCATGGTGCTAATAGTAATATCGCCATATGTACTTAATTGTGAGTTTATCTAAAATGGCGCTTGGGCGGCCATTCGCAAAATGGCATCTTGCGATCTCATTTCCAAGATGGCGTTTTGCGGTCAGTCGCAAGATGGCATCGCTGCGATTCAAATTTAAACTGATCTTGTCTCAGCCAATTATCCAGCTTTGACAATATATATATATATATATATATATATATATGTATATATATATGAGAGATATGGTGTGATTAATCGTTATCTAATAAATTGATATATATATACTTGTATTGTTTATGTATATATATATATGGACTAAGATCTCAAGTCATATAAATGAGAAAATAATAATAATAATAATAATAATAATAATAATAATTATAATAATAATAATTATAATAAAATAAGGTAAAGTACATCTATATGGGACTATAGACATACATTAATTTTCCTCATTGGTGAAATAGAGTTTACTATGTGTATTAAATATAGTACAAGGTGATCTAAAGTATATGCAACTAAATGGAGAACAAACTAATTTAGTTTACTCTATATTATAATCAAACTAACATGAATATAATTATATGACAAATAACATTGTTAATATGAAATCAAGCAAATTAGTAAAAGGAATTGATCTCACTAGATCAAATATAGTGCCTACAATATAATGATTAATATCTAAGTCACAGGTTCTCAAACTTGGTCCTCAGGACCCTAAGCAGTGCATGTTTTCCAGGTATCCTCACAGAATCACAAGTGAAATAATTAGCTCCATCTGTGGATCTCTAAAAATGTGTCAGTGAGTAATGAATACACCTGTGCACCTGCTGGGTGACCTGCAAAATGTGACCTGTGTGGGGTCCTGAAGACCGAGTTTGAGAACCACTGATCTAAGTGATAGTGCTCTGAATATAATCGTGCCCATGAAGGTGTAATGTGAAAATATAGGTAGTATGCAAATGAACATTACTATGCCAGTGCATAATAAATACGTGAAAAAATATGTATTTATAATTAATATATGTAAGTGGAATGTAATAATTTGATACAATTAAACTACAAAATGATAAATAATAAATATATAATAAATAATAATAAAACTATAAAATGTCACTGCAAATCTAAACATGAAAAAGGAAACCTTAATGTGAAATTAGTTCATTGATGTATGTGAAGTATGTGAAGAATATGTGTAGAAGATCTTCATCCTTAGGAGGGAATAGAAAAAGAGATATGAATTTTAATGCAGAAAGGCTCCATAATAGATCTGTTCATTCAGACCTACTGCTTGTAGCCCTCCCATAAGAAATGTCCTGAAGCTCTCCTTCTTCAACAATTCCTGTGTTATATCATCACCTTTAATACCCAGATTCAATTGTTCTATCCCCAAAACTCTCAAGCCCATGGGATTCCCAGAAATGTTTAGCTACGGTGGTAAGTTTTTTTTTTTTATTTTCTTAGATCCGATTCTACATTCCTTATTGTTCCTACGTGTTCTTAGATCCTCTGTTTCAAGGGTCTTGTAGTCATCCCTATATACTTTTTGTCACATGGGCAGACAATACAGTATATTATTCCTGAGAAATTGCAGTTGATATATTGATGTACTTTATGTATCTTTTCATACTTATCCATAAATTCCACGGTTATCTGCATATAAGTACATGCCTTGCAGTTGCCACATTTGAAGGATCCTTCTGCTGGGGGTTTCCTACATCTAGAATTAGTGAAATGACTATGCACCAATTTGTTACAAGGAGTTAATCAAGCAACACAAGCAATATATGTTAAAAAGACATTTATTACAAAGTAAAGGAAAGAATACTTAACTTGTTTTTCAGATCTACTTAAAACATAGATGGCTTCATTCCCAGGAACCCCTCCAAGACCTTGTAGCTGGGATCTCATACATCGAGCAATAGGCTATAGGCTAACTGTATACTGACAGGTTACATCTTTATATAGGAAGAAAACTTAGTTTATCAAGTTTAAAGGTCATTTGGAAATATTAAATAAAAGAAAGAGGAAAGCATAGACAGTAGGGAGCACTGTTGTCTCAATTAAGAAAGTTGGACATGTCAAAGACATCTGACTATATTTATGATATGTACTTAGCTTAACTGAAGGTAATGCTTTATATTTATTCAGGATTGGTAATGTCTGGCCAAATATCTGGACACAATAAGACACTATTTACTTAACTTAAACAGTGAACTTTGTCCTGTCCTTGGGTTCTTTCTGTCGAGAACACCTTGTGCAATGTATATACATATCTATTTCAACATAACTATCCATTCTAATTTCTTGACCATTATATGATGCCTTATACATTTATAAAATCACACAACAATATAGCGTCCAACAACCATTCTGTATTCTCAGTACAAATGGCAAAATCAAAATTGGGATAGGTAGGAGAGAATCCACAAGGCACAAAGAACCAAGAAGGAGAATAAAGCAAATACTCCACTACAGATGTGTCCCCACTCATCTAGTCTCCATATGACGTGTACTGAGACGCCAAAGAGTGTAATATTGGTTTCCATCCACAAGATGTTGCTTTTGCTAATCATCTACTGTACTGCATAGTGTAAACAGATCTGCTGCTCGTGGAAAAAGATGCTGTAAATTTGCAGATGTAAAGTGAAGCAAACCACCGAAGCAGCAGTGCACAGGGAGGTTATCTTACATTACAGCATCTTATTGCTTGCAATTACAGTATGTTGCAGACTGCAGTGTTATTCAAAGAGCGAGCTTCTCATACTGTACAAGCCCCTATGCAATGACAGTGAGATTAATCAGGGCCATCAGAATGGAATGCTCAGTCAGCATAGTCTAATTCTTTTTTAAAACTCCACTTTCACTTGTTGTAAAACCACTCCTGAGTCAGACAATCAATTACTTACTTTAATAGTCAGTCTGTACCTCTTCAAGTCAGGAGGTCCCTGCACACTGATGGCTAAATATATCAAAGTGATTTTGTGGTAAAAATTCAGAGCACTTCAATTTTCTGCGGTTTCCTCATCACTTTAGGAGCACCCGTATCTATCATCAGCATCAAAGCATATGGCTCCGATATATGTTGTGGACACTCAACACAGCAGTCCCCATAGGTTTCTACAATGTGCAATGTTTAATGGTTCTCGGTTAGAAACCTGGAAGTTACTACATAATGGGACCATGCCAGCCAAGAGCCGCCACATGCATGGTTACTGATGGGGGCGTAACCTAATCACAGGAGACCTCCTTAGGAAAAAAATACTATTTGCAGGACCTCAGAACAGTGCTGCGCACCTGGGAGAGGTGGGGGGAGGCTATGAGCCCCTTAGCCCGGTGCATATCCAGGGGATGGCAAGATCAGTGTGATCGCTCACTCCACAGGCAGAAGAGAGGAGACTGCTGCTGCACACTACGACTTTAGATGGGTTTACACAGCTAAACCCAGTCTAATAAGGGCGATAATTAGAACAATTGAATTGCAAAACTGGGCGCTCATTAATTATCACTTCCCATGCAACAATTTAAACATCCCCACAGTGTTTTCCTCATATCTGCATTTCCAGTGCTTCTGCATTTATAAGTGTATCATGCATCAGTTTAGTCTGTATACCTGTTCTATTCCCAGTATAAAAATCATCATGTGCTTATTGCCATACTTTATAACTTCTTGTACAAACTCCCCCAGGAGGAACCTAACTGCCCCTAATTGCAGCACACACTGGGCAGCTTGGATGCACTTTCCTCTCCGGCACAAAGTTGCCAGCACGCCCCTGCAGGCTGATATGGCCTCGCATTATTTTAATAGTATATTTTGATCTATGTATTTCTAAAGAAGATTTCACTATTATATTTAACCACTGTCTTGACAGGAGTCATTTTGTTTTGGAGCAATAAATACAACTGTCTGTTCTAATGTTAAAATAACATCTGAAGAAAGAATACATATAAATACATTGTCAATGAGTTGAAATGTTTCTTTCAAAGTTACTATTACTGTAGTTATATCAGAATAACACTGCACAAATACGGCACAGAAATCTTAGCATTACTATACAATGTGTCATAAAGCAATTGTAATAAAATACAATGAAATATGGGATCGGTTTTCTGTGATGAGAAAATAAAGATACATTTTACCTATTTTTTTATTTACAAATAAGCCCCCAGTATCCAAATTTGGGTTTTTATGTCTAGACAGTTGTATTTCCCAATATAATAACCCTACCTTATTATTATTATTATTATTATTATTATTATTATTATTATTATTATTATCATTAAATTTTATTTATAGGGCGCCACAAGAGGTCCGCAGCGCCATACATACAGTACAGGGTGCACAGAACATTACATTACAATACAGTAACCAATATATAAACAAAGCACAAGTAACAATTAGCAACACAATTCTCCATACACAGTACAGTTGGGAAGGTGACGGCTGTCATAGAAGTGCTAGAGAAGAGGGCTGTGAGACAGTGGGGAGGAGGACCCTGCTACTAGGAGCTTACAATCTAGGGGAGAGGGGAGACAGACAGATGACATGAGGCATGAGTGTGTAGAGGGGGACCTGAGTGCAGGAAGTAGGCATGGTAGAGATGGCTGAGGCAGACGGGACAGAACCTTGGTGACATGTTTATGTGGTGGAAGGGTATGCTACAGTGATCTGTACTAATGCCTGCACTGGCATCCTGTCAACGTAGGATATTTATTCTCTTTGATCCTGTATACAATGACAGTTTTCCATTTTGTTGCCTCCTGAAAAAGTAACTATTACTGTGGGGTCCTAGTCACAGACATACTGTGGTTATGCAATATGGGGAGAGCAGGTTATATTAATTTTTTACTGCCAAAAATCTGAGTGGTGATTCAGTTCTTTGTGATATCCACAATGTGCAGTTAGGACATGGGGCCCCTTTTCTTAATGATCGCAATTGCAATGCATGGGCATGACATTACCAACCATGATCGCATTGCAATATGTGATCATAGTGCCGGAATGTATAATTTGGCACATGCAGGGACAGAGGCTCCAAAAGGAGCAATTCCCTGCGATATACACAGAGAGCTGCCTGGGCTACTGTGCATGCGCACATGCATGGCCGCCATTCCTGGGGAGGGTTCTGGGGGAACCCTCTCCCGGCTAATTATGCGCAGTGTAGCCCATAGGCTACAGCAGCTAAGGCCATAGCGGCTAACGAGGATAGTCAGGACGCAAGCACCTCATGGACAACAACATTGTCATGTTTCCCTTGTACCCCGTAAAGCCATGCAGGAAAATGAGCAATGTTGCCACACCAGAATTTAGGGGATGTGTGTGGTGGCTCAGCACCAAGACTAGAATTCTACCCTAAAAAGTGATCTAAGCACCAACATTCATAGTGTATGCACTAACATCCTGCTCTCTGTTCCCAGTATTTAGGAACGCCACCGAACACCTAAGGTTTGCTAGGTGATTTGTCTACATTTAGACACCTTGATCACTATTGTGCTCCTGTGCTTTGCCTGAAGTGCCCATTCTGATGCCAGACCTCGGATCATTTCAAGACCTGATATTGTCTGTGCCCTCATTGTGAATATGCAGCTTGTGGATAACTGAATGTGCTGGAAACTATTGTGGTTCTAATGTAACTATATATAATTTCCTGCTATTTGAACCTACACAGTCTGTCTCCAGAAGCACCAGTCCATGGCTGGTTACCCTGAAGTCATCTGGACAGGAAATAGTTTCTTTAAATACTAGTTGATTTCTTCCTGTTACCATATCACTGAGACACTCTGCTACTGGAATGCAACACAGCCTAAAATAGAGTATGTATAACTCTAATATCCATGTTACATAACACATTAACTGTTTTTTGGGGTAATAATGTTTTATGCTAGAAAGATACTGTAAAAAGAGAAAAAAAATTATTGTTTTGCTTAGCACCTCTATTAATCCTTTATGTACTTCATTAAAAAAGTTCCAAAGTGTGAATATTAAGAAATTACATTTTCATATTTTGTAGAGATGGGTCAAAACAGATTAAGTAGTGCTCTAGACGTTTAAAAATAATAATGAGTGGAGTAGTTTTTATGTGTTGATAACAAGTGCACGTTAGACTACCACAGCGTGTTTCAACCAATGTGTCGCTGCAAACTAGTGTGCCGCTAGCAGTTGTCTAGTGTGCCGCTGCGGTCAGCTCAGCGCACTTGTACTGTAGTTTGTTTTATTCCTCTGGTAGTTTTTTTTTATGTGGGAGCCAATCTATCTGTTATTTCATTGGTTATGCAGGCTGCATGGCCGGATAGTGTGCCTTGGCAATTTTAAGGTCTTGTGTAGTGTGCCTCCAGTTAAAAAAAGGTTGAAAATCACTGGACTATCACTTTTGTTTGAAGACAGTCACTTACTGAAACAGTCACTTGCTAAAAAAAAACTATTACAGTGAATGGGTTTGTTCTTAAATCATTGGCATGGATATAAAACAAAAACAATATTGCATAATATTGAATATAAATTGCCTGAAATGATGATGTGAAAAGCGCCAACCCAGAAGTGTTCTTCATGTCATTGTTTTTCTTATTTTCCATGAACATTGATGCCTTTAGCTGGTGATGATTTCAGCTGATAATTAATGACCATTCCCAAATGATGAGCGTCACTTCCAGAATCACTCCACCACTTACACAGTAACATATTGGTAAAATGCAAGGAATGCATAATTGATAAATGCTTTTCTTAAGTCCATCTTTGTTCCTGTACACCATCCCATTACAAGCATACTATAAGTAGTATTAATTGATGTTAATAATTAACTAGTACACATCTCTTATATCTGTTGTTCAACTCTGCAGCATTAATTGCTAGAAAACATAAAGATGTAACAGTGATAGTTGATTCCTTCATTATCAGGGAAGCTGCATATTCAGCCTAGGACAGCACAAACTGCACCAGACAGCACAAAATTATCGTTGCCAGCTAATGCATTCTTGCTAACAAAACTTTGCTCTACTGTATAATCCGTTTAAATCTGCAGTTATTTGCATATGCATATAGTTCACGTCATTCCGTTTTTCTTTTTTGATCTTACAAATGTTCTTTGTAATATTTGATATTATATATCACACTGCCATGGGTCTGCATACCCTCTTCGATCGCAGTGCCGATAGCGGCGTCTGGCTAGTGCACGCACATTGCGGTGCATGCGCAGTGCGAATAAATCGGCCAATTGCGTGCGTATAAGCAATTGTGTTCCTTGCTGAATCAGGCCCTGAATTCACAATCAGTTATGCAACATGCCAGCGACAATCCAATAATAAACCCATAGGACGGTACATCTGACACATGTTTGGAAATCCTGCCATACATTGAGAGTATAAAGTACCGATTTAATACCTGAAACTGATTTCCATTTGGAATTTACAAATTGGAGCTGCACACCCCGGCGAGTGATGAACACCTCCCGACCTTAGGAGGACAGAGTAAAACGCTGTAAGCGTATCTCTCCTCCCATATACAGTATATATATTTTCTTTCCCTAACAGGACAATATAGGGACTGCATTGTGTATTAATTGTCATATATGTTTGTCCATGTTATTTGTTTGTTTACCGGTAATAGTCCAATAATTTTACTTTATGCATGAATTTTACAGAACCCGCTCTGGGAATTATCCTAGATCTTTTTATACTTATTAAATACTCATTCTATTGTACAAACAATTGATTGGTGTAATTATTAACAAGCCAAGTCCAATAGTGAAGCACCAGAGGTACCATTCTTTGTTCTATTGGTACATCTCTATGCATCTGAATACCCAGTTCCCAGTCACCAACCAGGAATTTCCCAATACATTTCAGACACCGTCTCAACCGGTACTGTGACTCTGTGTGTACCGTACACACCATGGAACCCATGGGCCGTGTGAGTTTTTAAGGATTTGCGCAGTAGAAAATAAATCACCAATTCATGTGAACATCAGCATTGCATGTAACTCAGAATAAGGCCCTTAGTGATTACAGTGAAGCTTCTGTAGAACCAACTATTATTTGGGGCATCTCACCTAGACCTGTCTCTGGGAACATGGCTCTGATAAATGTAATCACAGCATCTCTGTCACTATAAACACTTTTTCTGTTCTCTGGGCCTGATTCACTACCAATCGCAACTGCGATAGTACGCTAATCCATTGCGATCGCTATGCCACCACAGCACCACACAAGGACGCCCACTTTTACACACATCCGTAATGTTTAGAAAGACTGCAAAGCCATTGGTACAATCGAGTGCCATCGCAGCCTCACGCTCACTTGCCAACCTCCGACCTTACTCAGGAATTGCTAACTTCATTGTACGCTATGAGGCCTCAGGCTGCGTAGGGCATCGCAGTGGCTAATTAATGCACGCTCATACAATGGCGTTCATTCATACACACTGGCATGTTTGCATTTTGCCGACCACCCCCCTGTCACCACCCACAAATGCCACTGCCTGTCAATCCCTCTGCAGTGGGTCTGCATAGTCACTGCGATCGTAGTGGCTGGCACGTGCACTGCGATGCATACGCTTGCGCAGTACGCAACAATCGACTGATTGCGTGTGTAATCACAGCTGCGAATGGCAATGAATCAGGCCCTATGACAAATGGAGTTTGTACAGTATATTCCCATACAAAGATGCAATCATATAAGAATCCCACTTTGACAATTGAAAGAATAGATGAATAGTGCAAACTGTTATTTAACTTGTAAGATTTAAATCTGTGCCAGAATAAGACATCAGTGTAAGACCAAATAAAAGAGCTAGTCCTAGAACCTGTGTAGAGGTATAAATGAATTAGGATTTGTAAGTCCAAAAAAATCTTTATAAATACTGCATGAAAGTCAGACTCTCATAGAGATTCCTCTGCAGTGATCTTACAGTAGGTGGCACAATTACAAATACTTAGAAATAGAAAGTGATGCTGTAGGGTAGAGGCTGGATCAATGTGAGCCCTTGCTGCTGTTTAAAATATCAATTACAGGGACACAGGCCAGGTCATAGCTTTATTCTTGGCAGAATCCTCATATACCCTACAATGCATTGTCAAGCACAGGATTGCATGTGATGTCTTCAAAATCCACTTAAAAACTAATGAAGTGGCTGATGTGTGTTCCCATCTAGTGATAATCGAAAAGTGAAGAGTGTAATGCAAGACAAAAATTGTTAACATGAGCCAACAAGACACAACGCATTCACTTATATGATAAATATGTGCCTTGTTTTACAAATGATAATAAAACTAGATATGTGAAGTTTGGTTCTCTAGAAGTCCAAATCCACCCAAATTTTGTGAATTCGAACAGATCCAAGTCGCGGATTGCAAAATAAACCATGATTTTAGCTGTTTTTTAAAAACTTTATTAAATGAAAAAAAAAAAAAACAGAACCAAAACCAAAACACTTGAGTGTGGTTTTGCAACACCAAAACATGACGATGAATCCAGATTCAAAACAAAAAAAACCCAACATTTTATTGATCTATATTCAGGGGCACTGAGAGGGGGGGTAGCGGGTACATATTACCTGGGCCCGGGCTTCCAGTGGGGCCCGGCGGGGGCCCGGGTCCAGCGCCGCTTCCCCTCCCTCACAGCAGCCCAGCACACAGCGTGTGCTGAGCTGCAGTGGAGACTGCTCGTGGCTGCTGAGCAGCAGCCACGGCAGTCTCCTAAGCCTGTGGGGGGAGCGATCACACTGATCGCGCCCCCCCCTGGCTTTGCGCCGGGCTGAGGGAGCTCAGAGCGCCCCCTCTCCGCGGCGCTGCATATCTTTTTTTTTTCCCGGGAAGGGGGCGTGGCCACGCCTCCCGCGATTAGGCCACACCCCCTATTACCCTGGCCCGCCGCAGCTCTCAGCGGGCCTGTCTATATTATAATTATAACGGTACTTCCAGGACCATTTAACTGAAGAGAACAAGTTTAATTTATTAGGAAACCAAACAATGTCAATGACTGAAATATTCTCTGTAAAGCACTGCGGATTATGTATACGCTATATAAAAAAATGGTAATAAGTCATATACAATTGCAGGTTTGGCTCTAATCATTATGACCTGACAACTAATACCATTATTTTCTGCTTCTGTACAGTAATGCATATATTGTGGGTAAAACTGGTGTAGAAAATATTACCTTTAGCATGTTTCTACTTTCTGCTATGACAGGAGCCACTATTGTACTCTATAATCTTGTTTATTTATGCTCAATAGACTAAATACTTTATTTTTATTATATTTCATTATTATATTTTTTATAGGAGAGTTCCTTGGAAACATTATAATAACGGTTCTTTGAAGCTGTCAAGTTTATGTATCTTGTAGGGAATACATTAAATTGGCATTTTTCTGCAAAATAGCATCTGTCAGTTCCCCTCACTGTAAGAAACACATTGAAAACAGGAACATAATAATAATAGCAAGTACAGTACATTGAAATGTATCCATTACAACATCTGACAGTGAAATACCTGTAGCAAGCAGATCACAAATATTCAAATAACATGGGATGCAGCGTAACAGTAAGATCTTTCTTCCATGGTAGAAGGTGCTTATGGTGGAATTATTGTACATGGTTGAACACTTCACAGTTACATTACGCAGGTGATGACAGTGGGTTATGCAACATTAATGGAGGAATTGTGGTTGAGTGCCACAATGAAGATGAATGAACCAAGAATGGCAGGATAAATCCAATTCACACATGTGAAAATATAAATAGCATATTACGTATGTATATGCATATATACATATAGATCCTGATTCTGATTTGGAAGCCAAACTAAAAGCGGCACGTCCAGCGATTATCAGCAGAATCTGAATTCACAGAACAAAATAGTCACAGCAACATTAGTGCATTAGTACCATGCCAACAGTAAAGCATCCTGAGACCATTCATGTGTGGGGTTGCTTCTCAACCAAGGGAGTGGGGTCACTCACAATTCTGCTTTAGAACACAGCTATGAATAAAGAATGGCACCAAAACTTCCTCCAAGAGCAACTTCTCCCAACCATCCAGTAACATTTTGTATTCCATTGAGCACACAATTCTGTGAATTAGCAACTCCACCATTTTGTGAGTGATCGCAATCTCACTCTGTGAGAGTGCTGAATCTGAAGTTAACCACAGGGTGTGTTGTCATACCATTTCTGTATTGCTCAAGGAACACGTTCATTAGGGCATCAACCTTAATGATCAGAATTTCATTGCTGTTTTTTATTTTGAGTGGCAGAAACTCAGTAGCTTTTATGAAATTTCAGATCATGGCTCCTATTCAATTTGATTCGCACCCGCGAAACTTTTCTGCCTGCCGGACTTTTCACCTATATCTCGTGTTTTGGGTGCGAAAACTTTTCACACGCGTCCACGCGATTCCCCGTATTCAGTTTGAAAGTACGCGAAAATGGCACCCTGCAAAACTTGAACAGGCAGAAAGTCCTCTACAAAATTAGGTAATCAGCCTGACACCCCCCAAAAGGTGCACTGACATGGGGGATCACTATGGATACCCCCGAATTGGCCTGTTGAAGGTATTTGGGGTATTTAATGGTCTCAATATGTGCTGTTTTGTGTATTTGCATAAGGGGTGAAGAATAGCTTTCAGAAGTTTTTTAGTGTGAAATTAACTAGCCCCAGCAAATTTTGGGTACCTGAAAATGGGGGGTAGCATATTTAAAAGTAGGGATGAGTGGGTTCAAATTTCTGAAATCCGAACCCCCCCGAGCCCCCCCAATCCGAGTCATATCCGAGTAAGGCTCGACTTATCCCGCCTGACTCGGATCTGAAATCGAGGCAAAAGTCATCATCTCGCCTTCCGGATCTCGTGGGTTTTGGATTCTATAAAAGGTCCCCACGTCTGCGCCATTTCTCACTCCAGCTGTGGACAGTGAAGCGGGAGGGTGGGAGCTAGGGCTGGCTGGGCTGTGTTGTGCTGCTATTGTCCATAGGGGCTGACTGGGCTGTGTTGTGCTGCTGTTGTCCATAGGGGCTGGCTGGGCTGTGTTGTGCTGCTGTCATAGGGACTGGCTGGGCTTTGTTGTGCAGTCAGTTGTCCATAGGGGCTGTGTCCACTCCAAAGTCTATAGGGGCTGGCTGGACTGTGTTGTGCAGTGTCCCATAAAGGCTGTAGTCCAAGAGGGGTGCTGTAGTGTTGTCCAGGGGGTGATCTGTGCATCAGGGGTGCTCCTCCAAAGTGCACTCCAAAAAAAAATTTTTTTTTTTCTGTGTTTGTGAATTGTGTGCGCAGTAGCCGCACGTGCATCAACAAAGTAGCGCCAAGCGTGTGCCTGTGTCATAAATCAAGGGCCGGCTGGCTTGTCCATTAAAGGGTGCTGTAACCCCCTAAGTGCACTCCAAAAAAAAAATTTTTTGTGTGTTTGTGAATTGTGTGCGCAGTAGCCACATGTGCATCAACAAATTAACGCCAAGTGTGCGCCTGTGTCATAAGTAAAGGGCCGGCAGGCTTGTCTGTTAAAGGGTGGTGTAACCCCCAAAGTGCACTCCAAACAAAATAGAAATTATTTTCTGTGTTTGTGAATTGTGTGCACTGTACGTGCATCCTCAAAGCAGTAGCGCCAAGCTTGCATCTGTCTGTTAAAGGGTGCTGTAAACCCCGAAGTGCACTCCAACAAAAATAAAACATTTTCTTCTGTGTTTGTGAATTGTGTGCACTGTACGTGCATCCTCAAAGCAGCAGCGCCAAGCATGCTTCTGTCTGTTAAAGGGTGGTGTAACCCCCAAAGTGCACTCCAACAAAAATAAAACATTTTCTTCTGTGTTTGTGAATTGTGTGCACTGTACGTGCATCCTCAAAGCAGCAGCGCCAAGCATGCATCTGTCTGTTAAAGGGTGGTGTAACCCCCAAAGTGCACTCCAACAAAATTAAAACATTTTCTTCTGTGTTTGTGAATTGTGTGCACTGTACGTGCATCCTCAAAGCAGCAGCGCCAAGCATGTATCTGTCTGTTAAAGTGTGGTGTGACCCCCAAAGTGCACTCCAACAAAAATAAAACATTTTCTTCTGTGTTTGTGAATTGTGTGCACTGTACGTGCATTCTCAAAGCAGCAGCGCCAAGCGTGCATCTGTCTGTTAAAGGGTGGTGTAACCCCCAAAGTGCACTCCAACAAAAATAAAACATTTTCTTCTGTGTTTGTGAATTGTGGGCCTGATTCAGACCTGGACGCTATCTTGGAGTTTGTATCCATTTTATCATTGAGATCTGTGAGAAGGGCCACTGCCTGCGAGGGGGAAGGCCCTGGACTGTCCGCCACAGTGTCCCCAGCCGGAAATACTGCTTCCTCCCCTGCGAAGCCAGCAGATCTACTGCGGCCAAACCTCAGTTCTGGAGCAGACTCGTCCTCTTCTGTGCCTGTGTGAAAAAGAGAGAATAAAAAAATATTAGTACATTTGTCTTTGTATTTAAACAAGTTGTTCAAACTTTTTAGACAAATTTACCTGCAGTAACATGTGGAGCCGCAAAGTCTGGCATGTCTGTGTCCATGTTGGACACACCAAACACCTCCCCTTCCTGCACACACCCCTGTGCCAGTTCCTCCAAATCGGTTAACTCCAATGACACAGGGGTTGGCCCACCACCTGTCCCACCTGTATGCCTAGCCCTATCAGCCAGTTTTTGTTTGAGCCGATAGTTGAAGTCGCTCCATCTGTTGGTTAAAAATGTATGTTTATTTTTTAAATTTAGTTTTTAGAATTGTGGAAATAGGTTCTATCATTTACTTACCGGCATTTGACTTCTTTGGTTGAACGGACAAAATCACCCACACCATTGACAGCACTGGCTATTTCCTCCCACAGTTTCCATCTCTGGCTTGCACCCATATTTCGGGGTGCCTGTGCCTGGTTATCCACGCACTGTTGCACCAAAGCCTCCATCTCCTTTTTTGTGAATTGTGGCTGCCTTTTTCATTTGGCCCCGGCCTGGGTACTAGGCCCCGCAGCCTCCTCATTGTCAGTCTCAACACCTTATAAAAAAAATAACAAACATTAATTTTTTTATTTTTTGGGGTGTGTTAACTTTACATTTGGAGCTACTTACTGTTTGGTCCAGGAATTTGGCCTTGCTGCTGTTCAGTGGACATGATTAAACCCTTGATTTCAGCAGACCCATTGTGGCCTCTCGTGACTTTTTTATAGATACGTGTGCATTATACGGGCGCATCTATTGAGCGTCATTGATTTGAGCTGGAAAGTTAGGTCTATTTAAGGCTTTTTTGTGGCCTTGTTTTGGTGTGGGTTGATAGAAGTTGTTGGTGGATGTTCTAGGTGCGGAGGTGGTGATTGTGAAGGTGTGTGGTTTAGCAGAGAGTTGTCGAGTGCTTTTTTTTTCGCATTTTTGTAAACAGCTTTTTTTTTGTTTTGAGGCTTTGAGTGGTTTGTTTGTTTTTTTGTTAATTTTTTTTGTTAATTTTTTTTTTTTTACGTTAATCTCCTGTCGTCTTGTGGACTTCAATTCCAGTTTCTGTATCATCTTTGTACGGTAAGTGTTTATTGTGATACATTAGACCCTGTTTATTGTTAACATTTATCATGTTTTTTAAGGGATCTCATTATGTTTTGTTTGTTTGTGCCCAAATGATTATTTGGCCATCAAAAATGCTAAATGTCTTGCGTATATTTTGGCCAGCTCCTGTCTGTGGCGTTAGCGTACCATTTAGCGGTATTTATTGTCCTCTCTTGCGTATATTTTGGCCAGCTCCTGTCTGTGGCGTTAGCGTACCATTTAGCAGTATTTATTGTCCTCTCTTGCGTATATTTTGGCCAGCTCCTGTCTGTGGCGTTAGTGTACCATTTAGCGGTATTTATTGTCCTCTCTTGCGTATATTTTGGCCAGCTCCTGTCTGTGGCGTTAGCGTACCATTTAGCGGTATTTATTGTCCTCTCTTGCGTATATTTCGGCCAGCTCCTGTCTGTGGCGTTAGCGTACCATTTAGCGGTATTTATTGTCCTCTCTTGCGTATATTTTGGCCAGATCCTGTCTATGGCGTTAGCATACCATGGATTAATAGAATAAAATGAGATTCTAACAACATCTGTGTAGTGCATGCATTCTCTATATTTTTGACTTAGGCTGTGTTTTTTTTATTTATTTTGATTTTTTATTTATGTTAAATCTAATTTGTAGGTTTTCTTCAAGATGTCACTGCCTAACCCTGTAAGATTCGTCTTAATTTGTCAAAAAGATAAGTATATTTTCTTATTTATCAAAATTTTTAAACCAACTACATTGTCTAACATTTCAGCTTGATGTTGGGCGAATTATAGTGGCAATGGTCCATGACCCCGACCAACCTGAACATCCTCGTAGGCGTAGGCATCGTAAGCATGCAAGGCCCCAGATATTTAGAACATGTGTCACCCTTTTTGGAATGCCTGATGATGTAGTTTTACGGTGGTATCGCCTGCCACCCCAAATCATCCTAGACACTTTCATTAATAGAGAGTGATCTTGAAAGGCAAATTAACAATCCAACAGCAATACCACCACTTACGCAGTTAATGTCGGTGTTACATTTTTGCGCCTCAGGATCCTTCCAGACCACAGTTGGGATTGTTGCAGGCATTTCCCAATCCTCCTTTTCAAGGATCCTGAGGGCGGTCATGGATGCACTGTTTAAGCACCTACATCATTTTATTAATATGCCATTGGATATGGGTTCCCTTAATGTGGTGAAGCAGAAATTTTACCAAATTGCAGGCTTCCCACCCATCATAGAGGTTGTGGATGGCACTCACATATCACTTCAGCCTCCAGCAGCGCTGGAGGCCGTATTTAGGAACCGCAAGCATTTCCATTCGATGAATGTAATGGTGGTATGTGATGCCTCCCTCCAGATCCTGTCCCTGAATGCCAAATTTCCAGGAAGTGCACATGATTCATTTGTCATCTGGCAATCAGGGCTTTGGCACAAATTAAACAACCTACAAGCTGGTGACGTGTGGCTTCTGGGTAAGTGGTACCCCTAATTTGAAAACCAAACACTGTTGACTTAGAAATGGTACTGATTTTTATTTTTATTTCACAGGAGACAGTGGTTACCCTTGCACGCCCTGGCTGCTCACTCCTTATTTGGTTCCCACACCAGGGCCACAAACTCAATATAATTCCGCACATACTGCCACCAGGCAGGTGGTGGAGCATTGTATCAGCCTTTTAAAAGGCTGATTTTGATACCTCCAACGCTCTGGTGGCGACCTCATGTACTTGCCGGCAATGGTTTCCAAAATTGTGGTCCTGTGTGGGATATTTCACAACATCGCCATAAGGAGTGGTGTTCCAATGCAGCCAGAGGATGACTTGCCTGAGGATGGCCCTCCCGAGGTTGGTCGGAGGAGAGTGTCAGGGGGGCCATACGTGATGATGTCGTTTCCCGCTTTTTCAGGTATTTGAATTTACTTGGTTTTACATGTGGTGACATTGTGAAGACTGAAAATTATGTGTGTTTACTATCCTATGTTTCGAATTTTAACCTTTTTTTTGTTTTTTTTGTTTTTTTTATGCAAAATCCAAACTACAACCTTCTTACTTCCTGAAAATGCTCGCCTGTGACATTATTGACTCCAAAATGACCTTTGCACCTGGACAAATGTGTTTTTTACCTGATTTTGGGACAACATGTTGGCATGCACCATCTTCAAACAGTTCTTGATTTTTTTGTTGCCATTCCTTGTGTGTATTTGCTTTTTTTTGTCATATATTGTTTAATAAACTACTTTTAAAATTAATTGTTTTTTTTTACCTGAAAAACCAGCAAATTTACATTACCTTTTAACTTAATTGGGGTTTTTTTCTGAAATTATTGTTGGGGTTGTTAAAAAATAAAAAAAACACATAACAATTAACATGTTTGCATAGTGGGCCTACCTTTTCACATATTTTTTTTTAAAGTTTTGGGAGTTGCATGGATTTTTTGGATTAACTATAATAATTATATAAGGTATTTTTCAAAAAACATTATGGATTTAATGACAATTGGAAATTTTTTTGAAATGTACAAATATATATTTAAAGTCTAGGAAACACTTTTTTGGGGTGAAAAGTTTTACTTTAAAAGATTACATACTCCCTGAATTTGGTATGCCACATTGTTTGCATTTTCCTATGCAAAATCCATAAACCCAAATGTTTACACCATAAAAAACATCAAAATGACCTTGTGAGCTAATTTGGGAGTCAATAAATGAGATTGGTTTAAACAAAAAACTTTTATTAACATAATAGAAAAATTCATAAAATTTATTGTCGCATCAAAACAAGTAAATGGTCCATTGCAACTAGGAGCTGCACCAAATGTCCTCGCATTTGCACTATCTGCCCCAAAATGGCACGATCACGCATCCTGGGGTCTGTAGAAAGACAAATATGTATTTAAATTGAATGTGATTTGTCAAACAAATACATACCAGAAAAACAGGATTATTGACATTTAAATTAAATATTAATACCATGCTAATTTGGATGCAAAACTATTGTGTTATCAAACATTTGCAAAAAAAACCAGTTGGCACAAAAAGCCAAAAAAAAAAACAGGGACATGAGAAGAGTGGTTTGAACAATCACTTTGGGAACTTAAATAATCCTTACACCATTTGTATCTTGATTTTAGTGTATACATTTTAAACATCACAATGAAACTTGTATTTGGCTCTGGCATATGTTTATTTATTTATTCTTGTTTTTTTGGAAACAGGAATAAATTGGTCCAAAAATTTTGACAAAAATTTTTTTTAGAAAAATAAAAAAAAACCCTCTAGTAAAAAAATAAAAAAAACATTTGAAAGGTCAATTTTCCTAAAAAAAACCACCCAAAATAAACAGGACTGCCCTTAGATTGTAATCAGGGATACAGCAGTGTATGCATAGAGGGCTCATTTTAACACAAAAAATGAAAACATCACAAACAAAATACCTGCAGGTTGTGGGCCAGGTTGGCTCAGATCCTCTCCCTCCGAGGTGGGCCAGTGGATGGGTGTAGACGGAGGAGAAATGTCCATGGGGGATAAAGGGGAGGGGTTGGATTGAGGAGTGGGTGCATCAGGGGAGGGTGTGGGAATGTGGATGGGTAGGACAGGGGAGGGAGGGGTTATTTGTATTTGGGGAGCAGGAGAGGGAGGGGAAATAGGGATGAGCAGGTCAGGGGAGGGTGGGGAAATTTGGGAGGAGTGGGCAGGGGAGGAGATGGTGGGAGCTGGGGAGAGGGGTCGGGCAGGCCTCCTTCTATGTCTCCGTATCCGCTCCTGACCTAAATTATGTATATTTTGTAATATTAGCAAATATGTTTACTCAAAAAGATTTTAAAGCTAAAACATGAAACCAAAAGAAAATATTAATCGTGATAGAACAAAAAAAAAAGGTGTCATTTAGGTCTAAAAAACGCATACTGCACACATGCACATTTACATTAGCAAAGACTAAAAGTAACAACAGATTGACATAGATATATAAACATTCAAATATCCACTTACGCCGACGGATCCTCATCCGAAGATGCGCAAGCAGGTGTGGGGACCGGCATCGTAAATCGGACCACCGGCGTTCCAATTGGCTGATGGTCCGATGAAAGCCAATGGCCCGTAGCCTGTGCCGCACCTCCGCGTACGAATGGCGCTTCCTTTGGTTGGTGATGGGGGGTGGCATGTCCATTATACGGCGATCTATTTTTCCGTAAGCACCAGTAGCTCCCGCCGTGTGAAAGCACTGGCTCTCATGATGGCAATGTTTTTTTTTTTACACAAATCGGTTTTATTACAGGCACCCCTAAATTTTGATTGGCTAATGTACTTTCATAAATAATATGAAGCATTCTATTGGCTAATGTGTGAGTCATGTGAACAACCCCTAAAAATATATTGTGACTTATGATTGGCTTGCTGCATTTGGATGCATTAGCAACAAGCTGGAAATCAAACAATTTCATAATTTGAAAACAAATTAAAAGCTAAGAAAAAAATAAAAGAAACTGCCTTTGGATTGAAAAAAAACAAGTTTCCCATTAAAAGCGGACGGATTCTATGGACCAAAATGAACACAAAACAAACAATAAAGTTTATTGACATTCAAAAAAAAAACAAGATTGAAAACTTTCGAGCAACAAATTAAGTCAATTAAGGAAATGATTGCCACCAATCGATTCACGGATGATTAACGATGGAAAAACAAGGCAATCGACAAATGACAGGCCTACTTCCGGTCGTACTTGTGCGAGCGAACACTTCTTCAAAAAACGAGTAGTGTGCTCGCTATTTCGGACGCTCATTAGCTAGAGGAGGGGTAGTGGAAATATGGGGCGGAAGACTCACTACGAGCGATCACTTGTGCGATTGCTTGGTTTGACATTTGGATGGACGTACCTCCTGCGGGCGAATGGCTCATAGCATCCGGGTCTGAATCAGGCCCAGTGTGCACTGTACGTGCATCCTCAAAGCAGCAGCACCAAGCGTGCGTCTGTCTGTTAAAGGGTGGTGTATCCCCCAAAGTGCACTCCAAACAAAAATAAAACATTTTCTTCTGTGTTTGTGAATTGTGTGCACTGTACGTGGATCCTCAAAGCAGCAGCGCCAAGCGTGCATCTGTCTGCTAAAGGGTGGTGTAACCTCCAAAGTGCAATCCAACAAAAGCAAAACATTTTCTTCTGTTTGTGAAATGTGTGCACTGTACGTGCATCCTCAAAGCAGCAGCGCCAAGCGTGCGTCTGTCTGTTAAAGGGTGCTGTAACCCCCAAAGTGCACTCCAACAAAAATAAAACATTTTCTTCTGTGTTTGTGAAATGTGTGCACTGTACATGCATCCTGAAAGCAGCAGCGCCAACCATGCGTCTGTCTGTTAAAGGGTGATGTAATCCTCAAAGTGCGCTCCACTAAAATAAAAAATTCTTTTTTTTCTGTCTTTGTGAATTGTGTGCACTGTAGCTGCACGTGCATCAACAAAGGAGCAGCGCCAAGCGTGTGCCTATGTCCCATAAGTAAAGAGCCGGCTGGCTCATTTCTTAAAGGGTGGTGTAACCCACAAAGTGCACTAGTCTCCAACAAAAATAAAAAATAATTTTCTGTGTTTGTGTGCACCGTAGCCGCACGTATATATCAATATAACATAAATGGAGGACCAAACTTTCTCCAATAAAAATAAAATAGGGAAAGATCAAGAACCACTTCCTCCTAGTGCTGAAGCTGCTGCCACCAGTCATGACATAGACGATAACATGCCATCAACGTCGTCTGCCAAGGCCAATGCCCAATGTCATAGTAGAGGGCATATACAATTCCAAATGACAAAGTTCAGGAAAATGACCTTAAAAAAACATTTAAATCATCTGAGGAGAAACGTAAACTTGCCAATATGCCATTTACGACACGGAGTGACAAGGAATGGCTAAGGTCTTTCCCTATGTTTATGACTAGTGGTTCAGCTTCACATTACGATGGAAGCCCTCCTCCCGCTACAAAAATCAAATGAGTTAAGCTGGCAAAAGCACAGCGAAGAACTGTGTGTTCTAAGAAGATATCACAAATCCTCAAGGAGAGTCCCCGTGTGGAGGCGGTTGCAATGCCTGACCTTCCCATCACTGGACGGGAAGAGGTGGCTCTTTCCACCATTTGCACACACTCTGCAAGTGCTGAAAGGAGCACCCACAGTCCACTTGCTGATATGCAAATTGAAGATGTCACTGTTGAAGTACAACAGGATGAGGATACTGGTGTAGCTGGCGCTGAGGAGGAAGTTGGCGAGGATGATTCTGATGGTGATGTGGTTTGTTTAAATCATGCTCTGGGGGAGACAGTTGTTGTCCGTGGGATGAAAAAGCCCATCACAGTCATGCCTGGGCAGAAGACCAAACATTCCACCTCTTTGGTCTGGCAATATTTCTGTCCAAATCCAGACAACAACTGTCTTGCCATATGTACCATATGTAAACGTGAAATAAGTAGGGGTAGGGATGTTAACCACCTAGGAACATCCTCCCTTATACATCACCTGCAGCGCATTCATAAAAAGTTACTGTCAAGTTCAGAAACTTTGGCTAAGACCGTAAGCAGTCCAGGGACACCTAAATCCCTTCGTCCTGTTATATCCAAGCACCTGCTCACCATACCGTCAACTCCCTCCTTGTCAATTTCCTCCTTAGTCAGGATCGAAAGTAGCCCTGCAGGCCATGTCACTGGCATGACTGACTCTCCTATCCGGGATTCCTCCGGAGGATCCTGCATTGCTACGCCTACTGCTGCTGCTGCTGTTGCTGCTGTGAGTCGTTCATCATCCCAGAGAGGAAGTAGGAACACCAGTACTTTTACTAAACAATTGACCCTCCAACAGTCCTTAGCGAGGAGGATGAAGTACGACAGCAGTCATCCTGAAGCAAAACGTATAACTGAGGCTTTGACTGCTATGTTGGTGTTAGGCGTGCGTCCGGTATCCCCCATTGGTGCAGTGGGATTTAGACAATTGATGGAGGTAGTGTGTCCCCGGTTCCAAATACCATCTAGATTCCACTTCACTAGGCAGGCGATACCGAGACTGTACAGAAACATCAGAAAAAGTGTCCTCAGTGTCCTGAAAAATGTGGTTGAACCCAATGTCCACTTAACCACAAACATGTGGACAAGTGGAACAGGGCAGACTAAGGACTATATGACTGTGACAGCCCACTGGGTAGATGTATCACCTTATGCAGCAACAACAGCAGCGTCACCAGTAGCAGCATCTGAGAAACGCCAGCCCGTTCCAAGGCAGGCTACGCTGTGTATCACCGGTTTCAGTAAGAGGCACACTGCCGACAACCTCTTAGAGAAACTGAGGGAAATCATCACCCAGTGGCTTACCCCACTTATACTCTCCTGGGGATTTGTGATATCTGACAATACCACCAATATTGTGCGGGCATTACATCTGGGCAAATTCCAGCACGTCCCATGTTTTGCTCACACAATAAATTTGGTGGTGCAGAATTTTCTGAAAAGTGACAGGGGCGTGCAGGAGACGCTTTGGGTGGCCCGAAAAATTTCGGCCCACTTTCGCCATTCAGCGACTGCATGCCGAAGACTTGAGCGCCAGCAAACACTCTTGAACCTGCCCCGCCATCACCTGAAGCAAGAGGTTGTGACGCGGTGGAACTCAACCCTCTATATGCTTCAGAGGATGGAGGAGCAGCAAAAGGCCATTCAAGCCTATACATCCACCTATGACATAGGCAAAGGAGGGGTTATGCACCTGACTCAAGCACAGTGGAGAATGATTTCCATGTTGTGCAAGGTTCTCCAGCCCTTCGAATTTGCCACATGTGCAGTCAGTTCTGACACTTCCAGCTTGAGTCAGGTCATTCCCTTCATCAGGCTTTTGCAGAAGCAGCTGGAGAAAGTGAAGGCGGAGCTAAGACGGAGCGATTCCGCTCTGCATGTGGGACTTGTGGATGAAGCCCTTCATTTGCTTTGCCAGGATTCCAGGGTGGTCAATATGTTGAAATCAGACCACTAAATTTTGGCCATCGTGCTCGATCCTAGGTTTAAAGCCTATGTGGTGTCTCTCTTTCCGGCCGACACAAGCCTGCAGAGGTGCAAAGACCTGCTGGTGAAAACACTGTCAGCTGAAGCAGAACATGACACGTCAACAGCTCCTTCTTCATTTTCTCCCGCAACTGGGGCTGCCAGGAAAAAACTTAGGTATCCTAAGCAACCCGCTGGCGGTGATGCAGGGCAGGCAGGACCAAGTTTGGACATCTGGTCCGGACTGAAGGACCTGGCATCAATTTCTGACATGTCTACTGTCACTGCATATGATACTGTCACCATTGACAGAATGGTGGAGGATTACATCGGTGACAGCATCCAAGTAGGCATGTCAGACAGTCCATACCTGTACTGGCAGGAAAAAGAGGCAATTTGGAGGCCCCTGTACAAACTGGCTCTATTTTACCAGAGTTGCCCCCCCTCCAGTGTGCACTCCGAAAGAGTGTTTAGTGCAGCCGGTAACCTTGTCAGTGAAAGGCGTAGGAGGTTGCTTCCACAAAATGTGGAGAAGATGATGTTCATAAAAATGAATTATCAACTCTTCCAGGGAGACCAGCCTCCAGAACGTACAGAGGGACCTGTGGTGGTGGATTCCAGCGGGGATGAATTAATACTCTGTGAGGATGAGGATGTACACAACACTGAAGAGGGTGAGAAATCGGTGGATGAGGAGGATGAGGACGACATCTTGCCTCCGTAGAGCCAGTTTGTGCAGGGACAGATTAATTGCCAGCTTGTTTTGTGGGGGCCCAAACGAACCAATCATTTCAGCCACAGTCGTGTGGCAGACCCTGGCGCTGAAATGATTGGTTTGTTAAAGTGTGCATGTCCTGTTTATACAACATAAGGGTGGGTAAGAGGGCCCAAGGACAATTCCATCTTGCACCTCTTTTTTTTCTTTGCATTATGTACTGTTTGGGGCCTAGTTTTTCAAACTGCCATCCTGTCTGCCACTGCAGTGTCACTCCTAGATGGGCCACGAGTTTGTGCCGCCCACTCGTGTCGCTTAGCATAGTCTTCCAGCTACCTCGGTGCAACCTTTTGGACATAAAAACACTATTGTGAGGTGTGAGGTATTCAGAATAGACTGGAAATGAGTGGAAATTAAGGTTATTGAGGTTAATAATAGCATAGGAGCAGAAAAACCCACAAATTCTGTGATTTTAGCTGGTTTTATGTTTTTTTAAAAAAAAATACAGATCCAAAACACAAAACCCAGAACCCAAAACACGGAAGGGTGGTTTTGGCAAAACCAATCCTGATCCAAAACACAAAGAAAGATCCAGATCCAAAACCAAAACACAAAACACGAAAAGTTGTCGGTGCACACCCCTAATTAAAAGTTGCTAAAGTAAAGTTTTAAACATCATTTAAAAACCACCTGCCGCAAACACCTGCAAACTTAAAAACACCTGGGGCATACTTGGGGACCCCCCTGGAGTCTATTTCACTATTTTTTAAGTGTGTCCCCCAACTTTGGTCTTTTTCGCCCCCAAACTGTACTTTTTGGGGAGTTCTGAAGTATTTTTTAAACTTTTTTGACACAGTTAATCTTTGGGGGACTGTCTTAAGCCTGCACGGGTTTTCCCACAATGTTGCACCCCAAAATCCCAATTCTGCACTTTTATCTGCCTGCTATTCTTAGGTGAAACTTTATCGCCGCGTCCATTGCATCGACGAAAAGTATTTGAAATCAAATACAGCAAAACTTTTCCGCCTGGCGAAATGACGTCATCAGCGATACTTTTTCGCCGAACCAGACTTTTCACTCCAATTGAATACGGGCCCATGTCTAAGAAGCCTTAATGGGACATGTAAATCCATAAGGTTTTTTGTCTATGGAAGTTCATTGTTTTTTTTTAAATGTATTAACCATCAGGGTTTGGAGGAGCAAACCAGGCCACCTGCAGGAGAGAAGGGCAACAAAATGGTACATTAGCATGGGTGGAGGGGACAGCACACAAGAGGTGCTTTGGGGGTGCAGAGGTAGAGATGGCTGCGGGGGGGGCTGCAGGTGTGTGAGGCAGTGGGAGTGCGGAGGTGCTGAGCAGTGGCAGCAGCGGGGCAGTGCACAGGGGTAGCAGCTGTGGGCTCACTGGTGCTGGGCATGCATCTGAGAAAATAAAATCAATAAGACACAGATGCACAGAAGTATCAATGAGATCTATCCAGGCATCTGTGTTAAAAATGGGCCAGTCCTGGTTTTGGAAATACAGGGGACAAAAAGAGTAAGGGTCCTCTGTATTTGCCATAACCAGCACTGTACCCTTTCTAGCGGTGGGATAATGCCACAGCAAGGGGAACCCTTTCACCGGGTCCCCCAGCCAAAGCATTACCCCTGAACGCTAGTCAGCCCAAACTGGGGATCCTTGGAGAGCTGGGGACCCCCTGCTAAAAGGTTCCCCCTCTCCAGGGCACCCTAGGCCTAGGCTGATAGCCCGGGGCTATCCCTGGCACACCTGGGCGGTGGGTGCGGGTTGATTGTGTAAAAGTGTGGTGTAAAAAAATTTTGTCTTTTGCAGCTGAACCACTGGTCCCAGCAAGCCTCCACTGCATGCTGGCACCTGTAGTCTACCTGTATAGAAAATATCAAAATAAACACAATACACTTTAATATTTAAAAGTTTATTGTACTGCATCTTCACCTGGGGGGTGGCAGCCTTTAAGATCTTTTATGGGACCACCGCCCCAGGACTTCCGGCATCTTCATCTGGCAGGTGCCGACCCACCAGAGCTTCCGTTATCTTTATCGCCCGCCAGGGCTTCCGGTATCTTCACCTGGCGGGTGCCAAAAGGCCCTACCTAACGAAACAAAGCCAAGTCTAAATTTGTCCTCTGCCCTGAGTTATACCTTCCCAAAAATCCCCCATAGACTAAAGCAGTAAAGGGTTTTAACTGAAGGTGGCAGAAAAAACTGACAGTTTAAAATTTAGATTACTCCCAAATCCTAATTTTTTTATTTTTTTGTCCTGAAATTTGGTATGCTGCACTAGGCGACAGTTCTACCCATCCATGCCAACTTTCAGCTTGGTACATTCAATAGCTTTTGAGGTGTAGCCCCTTAAACACCATGCCCCCTCTCCAGATTTCTTTATGGGAAAATGCAATGTATTCGATTCAGCCTTAATATAATTATATGTACTTACAAATAAAGGCTAGACTTTCTTTGTTAAAAAAAAAATCTCAGGGCCTGTGTGTGCGACTTTTGCCGGTTTTGCTTCTGCAATCACCGCTACAATCCTTTCCCTGGTGTACAGCAGTGCGTGTGAATGTGCAAAGTCTGACACGTCCACTTTGGGCAACCATCGGTTTCACCATCAAAGCTTGTACTGCTAGGTGCACATTCTCCATCAGATTATAGACTCCATTATGAGTGATTATGCATCTGAGTTTGTAGCCACTTCAGTGACATGCCTGCAACACTCCCCTAACACACCCATAAGACTGACCATTTCTGTGCATCCTCATAGCCACTACCCTGCCACAACTCAGGAATGCCCAATACATTTTCAAGACATTTCCGAGACCGGTGCATCTCACTAACAACTGCGACTCTGCGCACATGAAGAAAAAAAATTCTCAACTGCATCCGACATCACTAGTGCACGGAGGGGGGGTTTCTAAGTACCCAGAAACCCCCCCCCCCCGTGACCAACCAATATTTTTTTTTCTTCAGAGATGGAGACAGCCTTGTCTCCATTTCTGCACCATCCCCGGGCCATCCACGATCGGGCGCGCGGCGCTGCCCAGCCAGGCCCCTGCCAGTTGAGATGTCAGCGCTTCCGCATCAGGTGGCTTTCATATCACCTGACGCGGAAGTGCTGGCAGCTGAATCGGCAGTGGACAGGCTGTGCGCTCCCAGAGGGAGCTAGACAGAGGGAAGCATTGCCAGAGCCGTGCTCCACCTTCCGGCTCACGGACGGAGGCGGGCACAAGAGAGGGATTATTCAGGTAAGTGTTTTTTTTTTTGTATTAGATTTTGTTATATAAGTATGGGGCACTGCTGTGGGGAGGAACTACTGGAGGGCACTATATTGGGGGCACTTTAAGGGGGGACAACTAGTGGAGGCACTGTCACTGCTGGGGGGAGGCACTACTGGGGGCACCGTCACTGCTGGGGAGAGGAACTACATACAGGGGGATTTCTACTGGGGGCACAATATAAGTGGCATTGCAAATGGGGGACCACTACTGGGGGCTCTGGCACTGTTGGGGGGGCACTACTGGGGCACTATATAAGGGACACTGCATAGGGGGGACTACTACTAAGGGCACTATATAAAGGGCACTACTGCGGGCACTGCATATGGGGCACCACTACTGGGGCACTGGCACTGCTGGGGGGGCACTATATAAGGGGCACTGTATAGGGGGGACCACCACTTAGGGCACTGCATAGGGGAGACTACTCCTGGGGGCACTATATAAGTGGCACTACATAGGGAGGACTACTACTGTGGGCAGTATATAAGGGGCATTGCATAGGGGGAGGACTACTACTGGGGGCAGTATATAAGGGGCACTGCAAATGGGGGGACTACTACTGGGGGCACTATATAAGGGACACTACATAGGGAGGACTACTACTGGGGGCCTCTGTCGCGCGCACCTACTTATATATGTGTGTGTTGATATATATAATGGAAACCCCTCCCTGAGAATCCTGCGTTTGCCCCTGGACATCAACATTGTGTCCGACTCAGAATCAGGCCCAAAAACAGGTTAGGATAATTAGTGTATCACAGTGTCCACTGGAGTCTTCTACAGTATATGCTAAATGCAGTTTCCATCTGAAAAAATGGATGAGCTCCACTGATTTAGGAAAATTATGAACAGCTGAAGCCTCAGGGAGATAATTAATGTTTACATTTAGGGATCAATTACATTTTATGCGACTTAGATTTTCCACAGGTACGGTACCACCAGACTTCCAGATCTTTATTTGCAGCCCTGTAGTTGCGTCGCTTTGTTTGTTTTTTTGTGGGGGGGAGTTATGGGCCGTTTAATTGTATTAAGCCTCATAAACCAAAATTTTACACTGCACACGGAAGTAAAAAAACACCAGCCTTTCCCATCAAGGACTAAATACAGTTTGATTATCAGTTTAGAGTGACTTGATTTATCAACTTATATTTTCTTAAAGTATATCAGATGATTGATCTTTGTACATTAACTAGCACATGAGAAATATACATTACACTACTTAGTATGACAGTAAATGGATTAGTGATATGAATGGTATACAGAATGAGACCCCTTGTGGAACATTGCAGTAACGACAACTGGGACCCACTTTACAACAGAGCAATATTACAGAATTAAGTATAAGTGGGGAGTGGGTGAAAGGTACCTAAATTAATATGAGAAATAACTAAATAGATTTTGCATTTTTAGACTAAAGCTAGCCACACATCTAAAGATTATCTGTCCAACCAGCCAACTAGTTGATTGGTTGGAATGAAAATCTGGTAACGTATGGGAGTAAATGACAATCAGCAATTTGCTCCCAAACGCCGGAAAATGGCAAATACTGTTGTTTGAACAAATTGTTTAGATGAAACATTTAACAAACTTGTCTGACGACCATTTTCATCTGTTTTCTGGCATTGTGGGGAGGGATGCCTTGTGCGCAGCTAAGCCGCGTGCGCCCCGAAAAGGGGGGGTGGCTTCGAAAAAGGAGGCATGGCTTCAGAATGGGTTCGTGACCTCGCGAACCGCATCTTGTCCCCGGCCCGTGTATCTCTATAGTGGTGGGGGGTGCTGGAGGTGTGAGCACTGCAGGCTCTCTCATTGTGACAGGAACCGAGTGCTGCACTTAATTCTACAGTGCAGCACTCGGCTCCTGTCACTGAGGGGAAGCCTGCACCTTGGTGTCACCTCTCGGCGGGTGACACCCGGGTTATACCCGCACCCCCCTTGTGACGCCACTGATGTGTTTATGGAAAATTATTTGAATCACTGTCAATAGAGTATACCTGGGGCAGAACTAGCGGCAGAGCAGTCGGTGCATTGCCCAGGGGCCTGCCGCAATGAAGGCCAGCCAGGTACTATAAAGAGTCAAACTGTCTCGTTATAGCATGCAGGTAGCTACCATGGGCAGCAACAAAAAGAAAGAAGAAGGCCCTCCGACAGGAAGAGAGGGTTCCTCTTCTCATCTCACCCCTGCTGTCTCTCTCTGAGGCGGTCCTCTCCTCATGCTGTTGAAGCCAGGTATCTGAAGTCCTCAGCACGAAAACCATGGAGAAGAGCCATCCTGGCCCCAGCCTGCCTGCCTGCCAGCAAGCCCAGCTCAGCCATCCCTGCACTTTAGTAAATTACATATTTATATTTTTGAGAGTGTTTTATATATATATATATATATATATATATCTATATATATATATATATGATGAGAGGTTTGGTTTTACTTGCTTATGTCCGGATCTCAAAAATGGCATATTGGCTATCCAGCTCTCAAATGTTTTGGTTAGCCAATAAAATAAATTCCGAACTAATATGAACCTGAGCTGATTTGGTGAAAAAACCTGAACCCATCACCTCAAATATATTAACGAAACTGGATCAGAACCTTTATATACCCCTGCCTATACCTTCTAAATATCCTTCCTCTAAACCTCTAAGAATAATGCTAATTTGCGTACGCAGTCTGACCGCAAATAAAGACAGGAGTGGAATCTGTGGTTCCAACGCACAAGTATTACTCAGGTAAAAGTACAGTCAGTTACACGCAATTGATACATACACAATTTAGGCATAAAAGGAAATATTACAGACCCAAGTACAGTATACATACGCTGCGCCTCCGGACCCAGAGATAGACCTCAGACTAGAGACCCTCAGTACATACAGCATTCAGCATGGACTAAAAAACCAGTATTCGGGCACATGTATTTATCCCCCCCCCAGACTAAAACAGGACAAAGGGGAAATTTCCTGCTGATGTCATTGGTTCCCAGAGGAGAAGCATATGTTACAGTACATTTAACAGGCTGGTTCAAATAGACTCCCCCTGCCTCTAACAGCAGGGGAATCTTTCTAATAACGCCTCCTGTAACATTCCAACAGCTAAACATTTTGTTGGTTGTAAGTTCTGCGATCCGTAACTTGAGTTTGCATGATGCGATCTCTCCACCGATAATACCGGAATGCTGTAAAAGGCGTACGCATCAGAACAAGACCAAACACAACTTGCTTATCATGTATAATACCTTAGTTATCTAAAACCTTTATTTCTCAGCATTTAAACTAAAATAACCAACTTAAATAATACATTTTGATGCTTATGGAACCTTATGTGTGAATATGAAATGAGTGAGTATTCTGGGTTTGATATAAAGACATATTTAATGTGTGTATGAAGATGAGTGCATTTGTCTCTAACATTTTAGCATGCTGGGCCAGATAGTTCTACATGTCCTGTCAGCAGGCCCTCCCACCTTTCCTGTGTCCAAAGGGAAAAACCTATTTTGTTCTCCTAGACTCTTGTGTGGAATGCAAATGTATTATCACCTCAAGCTGTGAAATTTGGGGCCATCCTGTCTAGGATTCAGACAAATCCAATTGTGTATATCAATGCCTGGATTATATTACAATTGCCACAACTTTACTTTATCTGCATCCAGGGATTCCCAATTTGTATGTAAAACTACCCATTGTATATTTCTATTTACTTTTACTCAGAAAGCTTGTTTTTCCAGTTGCCCTTGGTAGATTAACATTGCCATCTGTTCTTAGCTCCTGAGTTATAACTTGAAATGACGTTGGTCATAAAATGGCGTCTTGCAGATTCTTGTTTCTAAAACGGAGTCTAGCTGCCATTTGCAAGATGGCATCACGCACGCTTCAATTTTAAACTGATCTTGTCTCAGCTAATAATCCAGTTTTGACAATATATATCCCAAATGTCTCCATTACTGCAGGATGGTCCCACTTTTCGGGCTGTGGGTTGGTTGCTCATGCACGCGTCATCCACACTGTAGCTCGGTGAGAATGGGGGCTGACCTGTATACTGCGAATGAGTGTATGATGCACAGCCATACCCCCAAAATGCGCTCACCAGGGGGTATAGCTTCACATGACATGAAGCCATGCTTATTTTTGAGCATGTGCCTTTTACTCATGCACAAAAGTCCTATCACCGTTCTCCCCAATGTTAGGAGGTATGTTTGTGTATTTGTATTAGTGCCCGAAGTCTACTGCTGCTGTCAGTTTGCTGTCAGCAGCCGAGGAGAACGGAAGGGGCCAAAGATGGGAGTGAACATGGGATGGGACCAGCATTGGGAGGGTGTGCTGTTTCCTGTACTGCTATTTGGCTGGTTTCTGGGGTACCTCCTAGGTGAGTGGCTCTCAACTTACATATATTTATGTATGCGCTGAAATCATATGACACAACAGTATGCAATCATGACCCAGAGTGGGTGCTATTATTATTCAGCTTTAAGGACGCTGGTATAGAGGAGCATTGACGCAGCCCTGCGCTTAATCATGTATTTGCAAATATATGCAACAAAGACCTCTGGATTTCTATTATCATGTAGTATTCAAGCCTTTGTGCTGTTTTTTTTTTTTTGCAGTTTGCTGGGAAACTTTTTTTTCTGTAGTCCAGAGTAAACCCCTTCATTTACCAGCACCTGAGAAGAACCATTTAGCTGATATGAGCAACAACCATTTTGTATTACTTCACAACCTGCCCCAACACTGCTCCCACTTCCAAATAGTGCCCCAACACTACTCCAACTACATACACTACTCCAGCACTACTCCAACTATACATGCTACTCCAGCACTAAGCCCCCTTCATATACTGCATAAATACTGTGGCCTCCACAAAATACTGTCCAACACTGTTCCCTGTACCAATACTGCCCCATCAGTGCACCCTCCACCAAATACTTCCCCAACACTGCTCTCCCTCCAAATACTGGCCAACACTGCCCCAAATTTGTCCCCCTCAAATATTGCACCAACACTGCTCCCACTTCTCATACTGCCCCAACAGTGCTACCACTTCACATAATGCCCCTATTGAAGTATACACACTTAACAATTTTTTTGAACGATTTGTCGTTAACGATGTCATTATCGTTAAGTCATTCAAAAAATCATTCAGTTTCTGAGTTATAACGATGAACGAAAATCACAAATGTGCACTCCCATTTCTAGTTTGTACATTTCGTTCATTGTCCCTTCTGACTGTCCAACATGATGATTTTCGTTAAGAAAATCGTTTATGTTTTACAGAATGAACGATGAACGACGGCCATCTCTTAATTTGCATAATGTTCAAAAGACAGCTCAACCATCCAAATACTATCCCAACACCGCATCACCTCAAAATATTGCCCCAACACAGCTCTCCTCCTTCAATTACTGTCCCACCCTACCCTAACCGCCATCACAACAATGATGGGAGGCAATCGGGAAGCCGACTGCCTAAATACCGGCAGCCGGCTTCCCGAATGCCATTTCCCGGCAAGGGTGAAATGCTGGGCATCTAGATGTAGACGCCCGCATTTCCCCGATGCTGGGAGACCGGCGCCCGGCATCCTGATCGTAGGGATGCCGGGCGCCGCGGGCGGACAGCCGCGGGGGGGAGGGTTAGGTTTATGGCTCCCGGGGGGGACTTAGGGTTAGGCACCCCCCGGGAGGGTTAGGGTTAGGCTAGGGGGAGGGAGGGTTTGGGTTAGGCACCCTCCCGGGGGACTTAGGTTTAGGCAGCGGGGAAGGGGGTGGTTAGGGTTAGGCACTTAGAGGGGGGATTAGGGTTAGGCACTTGGGGGGGAAGTTAGGGTTAGGCACCCCTAAGGAGGGTTAGGGTTAGGGGGGTTAGGTTAGGTTAGTAAATGCTTACCTATCCACGATTGGGATTTCCAGCGCTGTCGGGCTTCCGCTGCGTTGCACTCTGCTCCTGTCAGGCTGCCGCTGACGGGAATCAAACCATGCAGCCGGCGGTATTTCATACCAATTCCACAATGATCCCTCCTCCAAATATTGCCCCATAGCACAGTCCAGCCCAAAGACTGCCCAACTTCACCCACCAGCTCAAACACTGCCTCAGTGCTGCACCCTCAGTCTACACACATACCAGATGCAGGGTTTCATCTCAAATGCTGGTTATGGACCACCCTCTCTCCTCACATGTCACCTCTCTGTATATTCATGGTACTTAAAATAACTTTATAGACATGAGGAGTTAAGGTACCTCTATATTAATGGTACCTAAAATAACTTTAAAGACATGAGGAGTTAAGGTACCTACATACTAGACAATAGTTTACATGATTCGCCCAAATTCGACGCATCAGAACGTCATATAGTGTAAAATATGTCCAAATCATGAGTGTCCACTTACGATCACGATGCCGATGTACGTATATCGCATCTTCAGATCTTGCCTACTGCTGGCAAGATTTGCCAGTCTCATACACGATTTTGTGCAATAGATAGATTTTGTGCACGATAGATCTTAAGTCATATTGGACACTTTTTAGCACCAGATCGTCTCCAGGAGTGCTGGGGAGACTTCAAGGGAAATAGCTCACGATATCGCATCATGAGCACATCGTCTATTACTCATACACTATAGCCCAAAGCGGTGTTCCAGGTTAAAATTTTACATTAATTCACTGTTGGGGGGGGCCCAGACCATGCACTATAAGTCCATTTCCATGTTCCATGTTCACATCCCTACTGGAGACTGTGGTGGGGGGGGGAGTAGTTTTCAGTGTCTCCGGCACCACGCTACACCTCTGAGTAGCAATTGAATATTGAATACCAAAAGGCATTAATTCTTATTCAAATACACTTTTAAACCATGTATTCTAAACTTGTATGAAAGTATTTGAAACAGAAATATTATGGAGAGTAGTTAGCATTGCACTTAGTAAACTTCCTAGAAGAAAAGTGAGAAATCTCCCTGTAGTTTTGGTAAGTTAATTAATATATCATATGACAGGTGCTTCAACTAGATCCATGTACAAATACAATTTAGCTGTGATTGTGTTGTTAAAGGCACAAGTTTCAATAGAATTTATTTAGACCACAGGTTCTCAAACTCGGTCCTCAGGACCCCAAACAGTGCATGTTTTCAAGGTCTCCTCACAGAATCACAATTTAAATAATTATCTTCACCTGTGGATCTCTTAAAATGTGTCAGTGAGTAATGAATACACCTGTGCTCCTGCTAGGTGACCTGCAAAACATGAACTATGTGGGGTCCTGAGGACCGAATTTGAGAACCATTGATTTAGATTACTCACCTGTGGCCTTCCATAAAGGTGCCCATACATCTGCGGCAAATCGCCGTTATGCAGGGATGCGATTGGAAATTTCCAATCGCCATCAAATATTTCCGATTGCTCACCATCGATGTTCCGTGATCTGTCCCGGATCGCGGACATTTGACATTTTAAATGTCCTCGATTTGATCATTGCGATCATGTTTTGATCGCGATCATTCAATAGCCGAAATCCAACATGTTGGTTTTCTGCGATCCTGTGATGCCGGGTTGCAGGATCGCGGCAATCCATCTCTGATGCATGGGGCCCATTACTTGTAGTCTCAAACTGGCCACACATCTGAAGATTTATCTGTCCAACCAGCCAACTTGTTGATTGGTTGGAATGAAAATCTGGTAACGTATGGGAGTAAATGATGATCAGCAATTTGCTCCTAAATGCCAGAAAACAGATGAAAATGGTCGTCAGACAAGTTTGTTAAATGTTTGATCGAAACAATTTGTTCAAACAACAGTTTTTGTCCATTTTCCGGCGATTGGGAGCAAATTGCTGATTGTCATTTGCTTTCATACCTTACCAGATTTTCATTCCAACCAATCAACTAGTTGGCTGGTTGGGCAGATAATCTTCAGATGTGTGGCCAGCTTGAGGCAGTGGTTCCTAAAGGCACCCTAATACCGCATTTATACCTAAATTCCGGGTCTGACCCGGAGGTTGGAACAGGGTTCCAAACACGAATCAGACCTGGAATTTAGCTGGCGCCGACCCAGGATATTCCCAAATCGGCGCCGTTCACACTGGAGCCGGGTCTGCAGTGACTCAGCTCTTCTGGCGTGGAAGTGGACGCTTGGAGATGACGCCATCTGGCCGACATGTGGCGCACTCCAGGTCATCATGACCCGGTTTGCGCCATTTACACTGCAGGGTTTCATGGGTCATTCACGTGTTAAACCCTGCAAGTTACCTGGGTTAGATTGCAGGGTCACTTGACCCGGGAATCCTACCCTGTCCCCTTTACACCAAGGAGCTACCTGGGTTAACCATGCAATAACCTGCGTTTTAGCTCTGGTGTAAAAAGGGTACTACCGTCCAAGTTTTAAGGATATCAATGTTTGTGCACAGATGGTATAATCAAACAGACTAAGGTACTGATTAAGTCACCTGTGTTTTTAAGCATCGATAACGTTAAATCCTGGACTGTTAGAGGGAAACCCTCACTTGCCATAAGCTAGCTGGACACTATGCAATTTTTGTTTCAAACCGACAAGTAGCACGATTTTTCTGCCTGTGGGAGGTACCGACAGTGTCGGACTGGGGCATAAAGGGCCCACCGGGGGTATGCAGTGCTAGGGGCCGTTGCTCAAGGGGTGTGGTCAGCCATCAGAGGGGGTGTGGTCAGCCACTACAGCTGCTTAGCTAACCATTAGGCAAATCTTGGTGTAGTTTCTTTAGAAATGCATCATGCACCCATGTTTGTCCATGGTCCTGCTCCATCACATAACTGACCCTCTAATAGAGTAACAATGTATAATTTGAGTGCACGGTCTTGAACCTGACACCTAGTGGAGGGGGTGGGGCCCCCAGACACTGGGACCCACCGTGGAATTCCCCTATACCCCTGTGGGCCAGTCTAACCCTGGATACCAATATTGGTAGCACACACTATACACAGTACACTTAAGCTGCATACACACATAACAGTTTTTTGAATGATTTAACTATAACAACGTAATTATCGTCCAATCGTTAAAAAAATCGTTCAGTTTCTGAGTTATAACAATGAACGAATAATCGTTCATGCGGGTTCCCGTTTGTAGTTCATCGTCCATTTCTGACTGACCAACTTAACGATTTTCATTAAGGGAAGGAACATTTTTCGTTCATCGTTGAAAAAATCGTTAAAAAAATTGTTCATTACACTTCAAAAAATTGTTCACTTTTTCAAAGGTAAAACTGATTGAAAATCGTTCACTAACAAAATCGTTATGTATATATGCAGCTTTTAAAGGAGAAATCTGATGATTTTTTTTTTTTGGCTCATAGCTCAATATTTAGCATATATCTGTACAGAAGGATGACAAGGTAAATATAAAAAAGGAATTATGGTCAGGTTATCGAGAATGCTCACATACTGCACAATAATGGGACCTTTTAGCCAATATCTTCTGCCAAGTGTGACCGATTCGATAATCGAAGCAAATAGTTTGTGGTCATGTTTTGCGTTGTGCAGAAACGCTCATGCTTACACACTACACAAGAAAACAGGCCAGTCACCCGATTATTGGCAAACTGGCCCAATAATTATATAGTGTGTCCCAGCTTTACTCTTTGACTGGTCCTGCAAACAAGGGACAAACTCACATTTCTAGGTTGTTTAAATAACACTTAAACTATACAATTTGATATTAAATGTAAAAAAAAAAACTTAGATGTTGATCTTGTAAGTGACATGATTACCATGTGGCCGACAGTTTAATAGGAGACTGATAAAAGAGGACAGGTACTGTTGTTTTTAACAAAAACTGAAGATACCTTCAATAGACCTTAAATAGATGAGTTGCATATTGGAAACTATTGGAACTTAATGAAATCTCTGTGTGAAGCTGAAGCATTAGACTGTTACCATGACGATGATTAGCACACATTGTCTAAATGAGATCATTTGCAACCTATTATACTTTGTCTAAACTATTTTTCTTTTCCGTAGACCATTTCAGCAATGTATAGATTATTTTCCAGATCAGAAAAAAGATCCATGAAATAAAGAAATGCGCGACAGATAATCAGCAGACAATATCAGCCCGGCAGCTGAAGCCACTAAATTGGATGTGTCAGACAGAAGCCTGAGGTTGTACTGATTAACAGACCCCTGCATAAAGCGTCTGCCATTTTCACACAGCAGCTAGACAGAGGTAATCAATGAGTGCATGTTTTGAACAGAGCAGAAGATTCTGACAATGGAATAATCTCCCTTCTCTTTTTATTTTGTTAATAAGCTTGACTTGTAATAAAAAATGTTCCATTTCATTTCAAAGTCTTATTCAAATAAAATAATTTGAAGAATGAGCAAAGATGTAGCATATTCTAAGAAAGTAATTTTTCATTTATAACAGAAGAGCCTTTAAAATATGTTTTGCCTTTAGGATGATGATTTTATGTGAAAATAAAATGCTGTCTGTTCTCTTAATGCAGTGGTTCTCAAACTCGGTCCTTAGGACCACAATTCACATTTTCCAGGTCATCCAACAGGAGCACAGGTGTATTCATTACTCACTGACACATTTTAAAAGATCCACAGGTGGAGCTAATTATTTCACTTATGATTCTGTGAGGAGACCTGAAAAACATGCACTGTTTGGGGTCCTGAGGACAGAGTTTGAGAATCTGTGTCTCAATGGTTAAATTGTAATATGAATAAGTATGTTTTATTTAACTTATTAAATGAAACAAACAAGCACAGAATCTACAATACATGTTTTCTGACCACCAGTAAATGTTCTGAAAATTAATAAAAATAAAGTTAACTGTTATATCTCAGTAATCAAACGGATGTACCCGATGAATCCGAACTGCTGTTTTTGTCTGTTTTAAACTGGGAACAGACTATGTATATATAGGCTTGCCATACCATCCCTTTAATCTGGGAAACATATAAATACACAAATTCTGTGGCTGGCTGACTTTTTAAGAGGGGAATTCAATATGAAACATTCACTGTCGAAGTTAACGTTTCATATCAGAGTTTTTACCTGCGTTAAAGTATCGGGCGCGCTCCCGCTTATACCCGTTTTCAATACAAAATTAACGAAAACGGGAAACTCCGAAATTGGATTTGCGTAAAGTCACAAATTTTTCCTTTAAAAAATTGTAAGACCCCCCTAAAGTAGTAAAAACATGGGGGAACACTATGGGTAACCCCCTTTTAGCCTATAATTGAAAGTCGGGGATTTAAATAGCCGCAGCAGGTGTTTTTTTCCCGACATTGAAGAAGTGATGCAGAAGAGCACTTAGGTTATTTTTTTCATTTTTTTAAGTGGTCCCATCAAATTTGGGGTACATGAAAATGGGTACTAGCATATTTTGATGTCCCTAAAGTAAGTTTTTAAAAATTCTGCATTTGTGCACCTGCCGCTATAATTCTATTCTAGAAAACATCTGCCGCATACTTGCAGAATAGCCCTGTACCTATTTCCCTTCTTAAACAATTTTTTCCCATTTTTTTTATACCCCAATTTTTAAATTCATTTTTTGGGGTGTCCCTATTTTTTTTTAAAACTTTTTTTGACAGTTTTTTTTAAATGTCATTCTCAGGGGTGCAGGCTATTTTTTTTAAGCCTGCACCCCTAAACCCCAATTCTGCACTTTTTTTCGACACCTATTCAATGGTGAAAAGTTATCCCCGTTTTTTATCAAAGACTTTTCAAAACTGCGATAAGTCTTTGAAATTGAATACGGTGTAAAAGTAAAACCTGCGATAATGATGTCATACCTCCGATATTAACGCAAAAACGATGTTATCGCTCCCATATTGTATACCCCTATGTATCTCCAAAATCCTGTAATAGCTGATGTAATCAAACAACTTCTTGACTGGAATAGGCCACTGGATTGAAATGGCTTCTGTTGATGATATAGCAAATGACATTTGCTTTTTACTGGACCATTAAATTGGACTATTCCGAGGTTTGAACAACTTAGCCCCTTGTTGATGTGCGATCCCTGTAATTACCTGCGCAATATGCATCTATAAATCCTTGCTATTCAAGTTTTCCTTCTGCTGACAATATCAGGTTCAAGTCCTGCATGTGCTTAAGATATGACATCACTCTTTTTATTGCATTGCAATCTCTTTGACAAGGTTTACTCCCACATTTTCAAAGACAGGGCCGAACTGGCCAGAAGGGCCGATGGCCTCAAGGCCAGCTTGAGGAGGGCAGAAGTGTCCCCGCCCGCCACCCCAGACTCCAGATTACTATGTGAGCTCAGGGAGACAGAAGGGTCTGGTGCATTGTGATGGCCAGGAAGAGACGGGGGTGTGCCATGAGGCCAGGCCTTCTTGACTCGCAGGACGCCCCCTTGAAACACCCACACCCCTTTTGCAAGTGAGCACGCCTAAGGTGCATGCACAGGATGGACTGCCAGGGCTGATCTACAGCACCAGTCCGTCCTTGTTCAAAGATGAGATGTAGCTACAGTACGGAAATATCAGGTCTTGTAGTAGTTGCCATATATAAAAGTGCCCCTTACAGTAGCTTGTCTGACTGTTCATTATTTGGTAAGGGATCATCTTCTCCTTATTTTAGATATGATGCTTCCATTTGCTTCTGACATTCCACACTGATTGAGATTTTAGCAGCCTGAGTAGAAAACTTCCATCTTCTTCCCGCTGTACAGTATATGGATTCCTAGCTAATATATTGCATCTCCCAGGTCTTTAGTATCAAAGGGTGAGTCTAGAACTTCACTTAGTTTTGTGATATCTTCTTTTTTGGTAATAATGAAATCACATATATGTAAGAACAGATACATCTATTTCCCTTTTTCAAACTGTGAGTATAGGTATAGGTCAGCTTTACTTCTTGTGAACTCCTGTTTCAAATAAGATTAATTAATTTTACAATTCTGTGCTCTAGCTGTTTGCTTAAGACCATAGGGGGTGATTCAGCACTGGACGGAATTGCACAGCTGCATGCAAGCAGCTTTGCAATTCCGTCCTTGCTATTATGTTAAGTCAGCAGGAGGTGTCATGCCTCCTGCATGCATTAATGATCTGAGTTGCATCCACTGACACACCATCGGATCATATGTGTGATCCTTGGCCTGGTTTAGTGGCCATGGGGTCACGCAGGCCGGCCATTGCAGATGTCTAAAAGAGGCAAGGAAATCTCCATCTGCAATGAAGATACTGTCCTTCCTACAGTGGCGATATGCCTCTGTTTTGGAAAACATAAGCTGTTGCCGCCCCGAAACAGCAGCAGAATGTCAATCACTGAGAGTCTGCGGCCGCTCTGCATCCGATCACGCAGGATCCATTCTACATATGCGCAGAATGCGTCCTGCACATGTGCAGATTCCTGATAATCAGAGATCCGCGTCCAGTAGCACGCTGAGTGAGGCCGACAGAGCCTACCCCACAACACGCCGGAGATGCTCACAGAGTGGTGCCGGGTACAGCAGGGAGACAGCAGCAGCCTGAAGTAACCCAGTGTGGGGCACAGCGGGCAGTGCGAGAGGACTGGGCACAGCGGGCAGTGCGAGAGGGGACCAGAGAGCAGTGGACAGTGCAAAAGGGGAGCAGTAGAGATAAGCGATTCCACTCATCTCTAGTTTAGAGGTGGCGACCCGACATATGCATATGTTGGGTCACCTAACTAATGGCAGCATGAGTAGGGCAGAGCAAGGGGGCACTGGCTGGGCAACGGGCAGTCAGGAGGAGGCAACCCAGCTTATGAATATGCATGTGTCAGCATATGCATATGCCCTGGGCTCCTCTGATTGGCTGTGGTCACAGAAAGGGAGTGGAGCCATAGCGGAGGAGTGCCTGAAGGACAGGGAAATATTCCACTTCCCTGTCCTTAACATAGAAACTAACATATTACGCTGTCCATAGACAGCAAATCTGTTACAAAACACACAAAACTGAAAACAAAGCTTTACGTTTCTTAGTGAATCGCACTCACCATATAAAGTATGGTGATGCGATGCTTAAAAAAGCAAATGCACCGCCGGTGAAATAATAACTTTCTCTACTGTAAGCCTCTCTGTGAATAGACGAAGGCAATGAAAAGCCCTTTTTTCAGCTGGTATTAGAAAATAGGATTAAAAAATGGCAGCGGTTCCCCCTAATTTGAATTAACCAACACCAGGCTGAGCCGGCCGGGGGGGGATAACACTACAGCAGGCAGACACATAATGTGGGCTCCTCCTGCCATAATGTTAACCAGGCCCAAATCTGGTCAGCCCATGGCTTAAATCCCTCAGAAAGTCGGGACCATCCTACAAATGGGGTCTCCCCTTTCGAGGGAAAACCACCTCTTGGGCTTTGGGTGTGGGGGGTAATAGTGAGTAAATAGTTTGCACTCTAATACTGTTTTTTTACAGGCAGACTACAGGTCCCAGCAAGCCTGCCCCTGCATGATGGCACTTGTAGAACAACAAGTGGCAGCATGCCCGGACAATAAGGGTTGTGGCACCTGCAGTCCACCTATAAAAAAACTAAATTAAACAAAAGACATGACACACACATTGAAAATTGTATACATTTATTTAAAAAAACACTGCATTACAAATTCCTCTTTCACTAATTTATTACTTAGAAAATGCAGGGATCTCGTCCTCTTCAATACATATAGCATTCCGACACTTGGCAAAACAAAAACATTCAGACGGACAATCTCTGTGCACAGTCTGCAGCGGAGCTGTGATGAATGTGACAGGGTCCCTCCCGATCACTCCATAGAAATGAATGGGGAAGCACTGATTAACTGAGAGCATGAGAGCAGTGCTCTCAGCCAATTAGCAGGAGCCCACACTTTTTTTTTTTAAATTAAGCATTTATTTAATTTTTAAGTTATTAATTTATTATCTTTTCTACTAGGCTGTTATTCTGGCTTGAATCACCTGTATTGGCATGAGGACTCTGATTTGCTGGTTGGAGTTTTTTATTAACTTATTGAAAAATGAATTATCAATTTCTACTTTCTACAATTATCATTTTCTATTGGCCTGAGCCTGTGATTTGCTATTTGGAGAAATGTGTTGGTAATAATGTATATTATATTTTTTTCTACTAAGCTTTTAATATTAGGCTATTAGTCCTTTATAGGGTCATACAGGAATGTAGTCAGCATCTCGGCGCATACAATGCCATTGGGCAGAATCCCGGCTCCAGAACACTGACGGCTGCAATCTCGATGGTGAGTATTAGGGTTAGGTTAAGGGTTAAGCCCTATTGGGAGGGTTAGGGATTAGCTGTGGGAGGGGACAGTTAGGCTGCCAAAGGGGAAGGTTAGGATTAGGGGAAGGATCAAAATACTTACCTGCATGTGTCGGGATTTCCACTGTCGGAATTGTGCTGCTGACCACTGACATTATTAGCTCCGGGATCATGTACCCAACCCGCTGTGTAGTTTATTAAACTGCCATCCTGTCTACCACTGCTGTGCCAGTATGTTTCATACATGTGCTGTATTCTTTTAAACGGCATTGTGTTTGTGCCGCTACTCTGTTGCTTAGTTTAGTCAGCCTTTGGCCAATATTGGTGGAAACAATATAGTGAGCTGCGAGGTGGTCAAAATTTACTATAAATGAATAATATTGATGTTGATAATACTGTAGGATAATATCCAGTCCATATGACATGATTTTAGTTGTTTTTTTTTATACATTTTTACAGAAATCCATGTCCAAAACCAAAACACTTGAGGGTGGGTTTGCCAAAACCAAAACACTACAATTATTGATTTAGACCCAAAACTAAAACATGGGGGTCTGCTCACATCTCTAATAATATCTCACTTGCTTATTCCTTAAGGCAGCTATAGCTATCAAGGTTTTGAAAGTACTCTGCTTAGCAACTGATGCAAAAGTGAGATCATACTCTTCACCATATTTTTGAGAATAAACCTTTGCCACTAATCTTGCCTTAAATCTGTAAACTTTACCTTCAGGATAACATTTGTCCTTAAAAACCAATTTACATCCAATTGCATATTTTCTTGGAGGTAACTATGTAATATCCCATGTCTGAAGCTGTTTGAGAAATCCCATCTCTTTAGCAGCAGGTTTAAACCATTTTTCCTGTTCAAGAGTAGGCAGTTTCTGCATCTCTGTCCAGGATTCTAACACAGGCCGCAGTGCTGTCCAAACGAGATAAGATAACCGCTTAGGTGGTATACTCTTGTTCTATCTAGCCCAAAGGAAAAAGTGACCTTCCCTCTTCAACACTAACTTGATCATCCTTAATAATTTTACTTTAATTTTTCTAAGGTGGTGGTGATTTTTGAACTTTTTCCTCAAGCTGTTCTGCTTGTGTAGCTTCATTAAATGATTGATACACTGAGTTCCCATCAATAACAACACTTCTGCTTATTGTCATCTTGTTGCTTCCTTTATGCTGAATTCTGTAAAGGGGCACATCCACTAGACGATCTACTCCCTGTCCAATCTCTAAACGATTTTCCCTTGATTTTTTTCCCTTGAAATTTTATCTTTCAGGCTGAACGATTTGCAAACGATCTTTGATAGATCAAGTGAAATTGACCTGCATGTTCAGTCGACTGACGAGACGATCAAACGACCAGCGGGAGCGCGCATCATTGCTCGTTAACGACCAAACACTGCACGATTTATAAACGATTTTTAAACGATTGAACGATAACGACGTCCTTATCATTCAATCACCTGCTAAAATCGTGTAGTGGATGCCCCCCTTAACCCTTTTGCAATTCAATGTAGCCTACAAGCACTCCTTCCTTTGCATCCCACTTTGAACATGTACAAATGCTTTACTTCAAAAATGTTTTATATGTTGTAGGTCTGGTTTCTTTACTTTGGTCTTACTGAGTAAAGATTTTTTTTTTATTTGACAAATGACTTATAGCTCCTCAACATCAAGCATTTATCACTCTGCCTGTGTTTGTATTTAAAGCATATTTAACATTATTAGTATTTTCCAGCTCCTTTATAGTATGTTTGTGTTTTGATTTGCATATTGTTTATTTAGCTGATTTGTTCTGGTTTTCCAGACTCTGCAATCTGCCTTTAACTAATCAGGTTTCTTGATTAAATCAAATCATTCAGGTGTTTCTGTTTTCTGACTAGTACTTTTAACAATACAGTCCTAAACTCTCAATGCTGTATCATGCTTATTTACACTTTCTATATTTGGATTGAATTAATCTACAAGCTTCTCTTTAATATACTCTAATGCCAGTTCATCATCTGGTCCTGCATCAAATGCTGCTACAAGTTTCTCATAGCTGACTGGGAGACGCCAGAGCCGGCCCTAGGCATAGGCATTCTAAGCAAATGCCTACGGCGACTGGGATGCCTAGGGGCAATCCAAGGCTCTGGAGATCCCCCCTCCTGCTGCCACTGCAATCGGAGCTCAGCTTCGATCGGGCAGTGCAGCTGTCAGACAGCCAGTCAGGTGGCTGGGGCCGTGACACTACTGTAGCCAGGTCAGAATGAGCTTTTGCATAGAAGCTCATTCTGGCTCTACAGGAGGAGACAAGAAAGATGGCCTCGATAGGGCATGCTGAGCATGCCCAGATGCGGTCACTCCTCCCATGGGAATTTGCGGAGCAGAGCCGTGACTACTCACAGCTCTGCCTCCACCTACAGATTAGCTGCCATTGCCGCTTCCACCCAGCGCCTATCGGACCAGGCATCTGCAGCGCTATCAAGAGAGAAGGCAGTGAGTCTCACTCTAGGTAAGTTACCTTGATTAGGCTGGGAGATAGGAGGAGAGGGGCGACGGGGCGGGCACACACTAGACAGAGAGGACTCATTGCTGGTCCGTGCTGCTGAGTCTGACTATGAGAGGACCTGGGGATAGGACCTCTCTCTTTTGCACTTTTGTGCTGGTGTAGTTAGTTTACTCCCATATTAAAGGTAGTGAGGGCATGTGTTTATATTATGCAAATTAAATTGTCTACATTATCTCATTATATCTGCCTAATCTGATAATCTTCTGTTTCTGGTATGTTTATGTATAAGGCTTTAAGTTTTGATAATACTCCATTTTTTCATATACTTTTATTACTGTGTCATGGGGGGTTAGCTGATATTATCCGTGCCTTTGCGTGCTTTCTGTGGGCTCCCTAATAGTGCTATGTATGACTTATTTGTGTGTTTGAACATATATGGATATGTAAACCACATAGAATAGTTCCCCCCCCCCCATTAACAACAGTGCTGGTAGGTCTTAACACCGCCCTTGGTTTACCACAGCGGGGGGCTCCAAAATAGTGTGTTTCAAAGGTGACATGCATACCAGGCTCTTCCTGGTGATGACATCACGCATGCACAAGATGACCGCAGTGGAAACCGAAAGCATGGACAGTAGTGTGTGTGAAGCATCTCCCGACGCTGTAACAACATGTATGTAGAATGGCAATAGGACCCACTGCTTTGAGGTGGTTAGTTACTTAATTGATTCCCATATGTAATTGGTGGAATATTTACTCTTTACTATTTATGGGAGCCTGGGGAGGCAATGTGTTACATGCTGCATTAGTTGCTGATGTGAAAAGACTATGGGGTATCCAGTTAGCAGCGCTAAAGTAGCGCTGCTAATTGATCGCGGCACAGCTATCCACTTAGCCCCGATTCAGGCACTTATCGGGGATTTTGTTTCGCCTGTATCAAGCAGACGAAACCAAATCAATGCAAGAAGCGGTTTTTCTCCTGATTGCGGCAGTGAAAATACATAAGTCTGCGAATTTTCGCGAATGTGTTTTTGTGAGAAAAACAGAACATTTTTGGACGTAAAAAAACGGGGTTTAATTGGATACCACAAAAAAAACATTGTCAAAATAGACCCGAAAATCGGTGAAAAAATTCTGTTTTTTTGCGTCCAAAAATTTTTCGGAGCTAATTGGATACCGGCCATGTTGTAACAGTGTACTCTGCTCATCATTTTTTGATCTGATTGACATGCCTGGATAAAGGATCAGTTGGATATAGATATATCTCTCTATGGGGTAAATTTACTAAAGTGAGAGTTTTTATAAGTGAGTTTTAAAAGTGATGTTGCCCATAGCAACCAATCAGATTCAAGCTATTATCTTCTAGAAGGTGCTAGTTATATGTTAAGTAGAATATGATTGGTTGCTATGGGCAACATCACTTCTAAAACTCACTTTAGTAAATTTACCCCTATGTGTTATTGTTGGCGTCCACGTATAAACACCAAGATTGGTGGTGGGATTATCTGCTAGGGGGCACCAGACAAAATTTTGCCTAGGGCACCAAATATGCTAGGACCGGCTCTGGGGAGACCACTGAGTAGCAGGGCTGTTATATGAAAGTCCTATTTATTCTCCTATGCAGCACAGTTTATCTGCCATTTCTATAACACACCTTATATAATGATGCATATGCTGGCCTTTAAGCAGTTTGGTCTGGTATGACTTTCTTATTAAATACAGCTTATTTCTTAAAATAACTCTCTCATGTTTTTTTCTGCAGCACATCCCACATTTCTCTTGCAGTGTCAAAGTTACATACATATATATATATATATGCATAATCTGATCATCATTTACAATGAGAGATATTGTACTCTGGGATTTCTGGTCTTGCTCAGTCCATTCCTCTGTGACCGAGTCAGGCTTAGCCAATTGTATTCATTTCCACATACCTTTTCTTATGAGCAGAGTATTTACTTTGAATTTTCAAGTTTGATAGTTCTGGTTAGTCAGACTCATCACTGTGAATTTGAATGAAGCACCTGGTAGCAGCAGTCATTTCCTCTGGGCTCTGGCTAGCCTTCCATTGAGGTTCTGATGTTTATCTTTCTGCAGTCCTGAGACCCATAACCTGTAGGCAGAAATGCTACTGTATATAGGAGCAGAAGAAAGTATGAAATATCTTAAACTGTATCTCAACAACTTGTATGGCATGTGTGGGTTTATTTCATACTAATCATGGACCTGGACCATGGGTCATTAATTACTGCTGTTAATAAAAGCCATACACAGTTGTCTAAGGAGGGAATCCAATTAGCCAAGAAGTTCAATTAAATAGCATTTTCCCTATACATTAAACCAGTGGTTAACATTCGCTAACCCATTAATTCAGTGTAAAGTGCAGATTCTATAGGTTTTCCCTGTATGCTATCCCCCTGTGGGTGCGTTTTCTTGTGGACTTTCTCTCGTATCTCTTGAAGCTGTGAGGAAAAGTGTACCTCACTGGTTTAATGTGTGGTAATTGGATTCCTAAATGTCATGTTGTTTTATTTTTTTTTCCCTATTTACTGTCTATTTGAACTTTTTTATATGGTGTTGTTTGTATAATTAAAATTTTTCATGTACAAGACTACAGACAATTTGTGGGAACATATAAATAAAATATAATAATAATAGTTATCTCCTGGTGATTTACCAGAACAGTCCCTCCCTGACAACAGCACCTAGTGCCCTATTTTTCATACTCTCATAACATGTTGAGCAGACATTTGTTTTATCTCTATGTTTCAGTACTTTGGGCCTGTGTCAGCAAGGACAGCAAGTACAGGCCCAATCGGCCGATTGTTGCATTCTGCGCATGCATCTAAGTGCGCATGCGCGAACCAGCCACTATGATTGGGACTACGATTGCAGTCACTGCACAGACCCATCACAGACCCATCGCAGAGTGATTGACAGAAAGTGCTGTTTGTGGGAGGTGACAGGGGGATGGTAGGCGAAACGCAGGCGTGCCAGTGCATTTGAACACCGTTGCATGGGCGTGCATAACTTAAAGCCATACACAGCTTGAGTACTCACAGCATGCGATGAGCTTAGAAATTTCTGAGGTAAGGTCAGAACTTGTACAAGTGTGCGTGAGGCTGCGATGGTACTCAATGTTACCGATGGTTTCACAGTCTTGCTAAGTATTACAGATGTGTGAAAGATAGTGTGCATCCTTATGTTGTGCTGTGATGGCGTAGCGATCGCAGTGGATTAGCATACTATCGCAGTGAGACTGCGTGCATAATCGCTATTACAATCGCAGTTGCAATCCGTAATTAATCAGGACCTTTGTTCATTAATTTGCAAGTTTAGTGCATGATACGGTCTTATATTATATTTGTATATACTTTTCATATTGTTTCAGTAACGGCAGTCATATGCAGTGCTTCATATAATTACCGGCAGCACCTTTTCATTGTTATCATATTTATTTTTATTTTCTGTATGAGGTGTCCTAGGTTGCTAGGCAGTACACAATCCATGTCATGGTAAAAGAATTCCTGGCACCTTTCTCTAGAGATAATCAGAAAAAGGATATTTACAGTTACATGAATATGCTGAAACAGCACACTAACAACACATGATCAAGGCTAACAAGAAAACATATTTCAACAGCATAATGCTTACACAATATCAAAATATTGTAACACAATATAGTACAGTACAAGTATCAAAGCTTAATGTTATATGATATAACCAGTAACAAAATCCTAAAATAAATGTAAGGAGCTTCTCAAGAGCATCACTGCTCTCATGAATGAAATATGAATTTACTTACAGCTGAAATTGTGTACATTACAAAGCAATTAATGAAAATGAACTTCATGAAGGTTACAGTGGTGGTCTAGTGAATAGATTATCAATGCCCATTGCAAAGGAAAACTTCATTTTCAATCTATGCCCATGAATTATTTATCTAATAAAGGGCAGAAATATCTGCAATTACAGAATAATTGATTTATTTGATCAAGTTCATGGTACAAGGAATGATCTGTTTGAAGACTGGCAGAGTAAAGCTCAGGCCATGGAACATGGCATTCTAGTGTGTTGGTTTCAAAATATCAATTTGCCAAATTGTCCATTATACTTGTAGAGTTTCAGGTAAAATTAATATGACCCAGTCAGCTTCATATGACTGCGCAAAATGGTTCTTACTGTATTGAAAAGATGAAACAACTGTTCAAGGAAGACCTATTCTGTGTAAATTAGAATGTCTACAAATTACTGCTGGAAGGGGGGGTTAGGGTTAGGCATCACTGAGGGTGGGTTAGGGTTAGGAGGTTGGCAGGTAGGGTTAGATTACTTACCCAGTAGCTACGAGATCTCCTGATGTCGGGCTTCCGGAGGTGGTATTTGAACCGGCGGTTAAAGAGTCGTCGGTATTTCAATACCATTCCAGTACATTGACATAAATATTGCCATTCAAGCTTTTCCCATCTATGGTGACAAGAATACAATTTTAACAGAGATCACCAATTTTGGTCTATAATGTTAGTATATACATGTATATTTTATATAAGCTATTATATATACAATATATTTGCTGGACAACAGCTTGAAGAAACAAACAAAAAAACTATTGGTTGCAATAAGAAAAATGTGAGGGAGATATATCAAACCTTTGCAAGAGATAGGATAGATAAATTCCCCAAAGCAACCAATCAGCTTCTAGCTGACATTTAAATTGATTATGCTAGATCAGAGGTTCTCAAACTCAGTCCTCAGGACCCCACACAGTTTACGTTTTGCAGGTCACCCAGCAGGTGCACAGGTGTATTTATTACTCACTGACACATTTTAAAGATCCACAGATGGAGCTTATTATTTCACCTGTGATTCTGTGAGGAGACCTCTAAAACATGCACTGTTTGAGGTCCTGAGGACCGAGTTTTAGAACCTGTCTGCTAGACAAATAATAGGTGGAAGCTGATTGTTTGGGGCGACTCCACTGATATATCTCCACATGTAATAGATATTATTTGATAGCTGGGTGATTTGTCTTCATACATGCATATCTTTGATAATGCATACATTATGGGATATCTTATTGTCTAATTATTGTGTAAAAAAAAATCATAGCAATAATCAATGTAATTCTGAACCAAAAATAGCACCACCTTTGTCCACAGGATTTTAATACTTGCCTTTATGATCTTGAAAGATTATGTTGATAATAAGGGCTAGATTGTGTTAGTAGGCCTGATTCTGAGTTGGGAGTAAAGCAAAATAGAGCAAGTAACAGTGCACCTGGGCAAACCATGCTGCAATGCAAGTAGTGCAAATCATACTAGCCAACACTCCCTGATTATCAGGGAAACTCCCTAAAATAGTAGCAATCTCCCTGACTCCCTGAAGGGTCTAAGGGGTAAATTTACTAAGAATCGGGATTGGCCTGATTTGCAAAGTGATTCTTCTCGGTGTAATTCACATGAACTCGGGTGATTTAATCTCTTTTTATCTCAAATTTACCAACAGGCGATTTGAGGATAAACGAGTTTGCCGATGGTGATATAGGTTGAATTTTTCAGGTGATTTTAAAGCAAGCTCGAGTGAGTTATCTCACCCGAGATTGCAGTGATTTCTTTCTGCACAACTCTCCCTAGCAAGCAGCCTGCACATATCACTGAGATATGTGTTAGCTGCTTGTGTTGTACCTGTAAAAAATGGGTTGATGTTTTTTAAAAAAATGACTTGAGGGCTAACCAGCCCCGGACTTGCCAGCCAGACCTGGTTCTTAAAATTACAGAGGAAAAAATGTGTAGGATTCCACTGTAATTTAAGAACCAGCACCAGGTAGCAGTGCCAGACCTGGTTTTAAATATAGCGGGAAATAAATTGGCTTGAGGTATCCCCTAAATTTAAACCCAGCTCCGGACCCTTTCAAGTGGGGGACTGATGCCACAGCCAGGGAGCCCTTTCACCGGGCCCCCCAGCCCCAGCATCAGCCCTGACCGCTAGTCAGCCCAGGCCAGGGATCCCTGGGGAGTTGGGGACCACTCCAATAAAGGGGTCCTCCTCTCAAGGGCCCCCCTGTCCTAGGCTGATAGCCCAAGGCTATCCCCACCACCCCTGGGCAGTGGGTGGCGGGTTGATAGTGTAGGTGTAGAGTTAAAAATTAAATTAACCACATTGACTTTACAGTAGTACTGCAAGTTCCAGCAAGCCTCCCCCGCATGCTGGTACTTGGAGAACCAAAAGTACCAGCATGTGAGGCATTAAGGGGCTGCTGGTATGTGTAGTACACCTGTAAAGAAATGTATAAAAAACAAGTTTTTACGAATATAATGTTCTTATGTTATATGTATGTATGATGTTTTATGTGTAATATAAAATTTAAAATATTAAGAAATCTGAATGATAGTGTTCTGATTGATTGTTCTGCCACATTGGGACCTCTTTTTAATTAGCGCATCACCTATACTGTATATGTATTTTTAGTAGAGATGTGCGCCGAACCCCATGTTTTGGTTTTGGTTTTGGTTTTGGATCTGGATCTCCCCTGGTTTTGGATCTGGATTGGTTGTGGCCAAAACCTCACCTCCATGTTTTGTTTTCGTGTTTTGGTTTTGGATCTGGATTTTTTCTTAAAAAATAAAAAAAACAGCTAAAATTACATAAAATGGGTCTTTTTTGGTCCTAAAGTATTAATAACCTCAATAACATTTATTTCCACTCATTTCCAGTCAATATTGACCACCTCACAGCTCACAATATTGATTTTGTCATCTAGTTATAGGGTCAAAAGTTTGCATCCAGCTTGCTGGCTCAAAACTGATTGATATAATTATTAATAGAGTTGAGGACTGTGCAAAGATGATGGTTGGGATACCCTTGAGGATTGAAGAATTGATAGTTGATAGTTGGTGCAGCCCCTGGCAGCAAAATTCTTAATACATTAAAAAACAATTAATTGGTGCAGCCCATGGCTGTAAAATTGATAATAAAGTAATTCAAAAACAATTCATTGTGTGCAGCCCCTGGCTGAATAATTAATAGAAATAAATTCAATGGTGCAGTCCCTTGCTGTTAAATTGATAATAAATTAATTAAAAAACAATTCATTGGGTGCAGCACGTGGCTGAATAATTATTAAAAAGAAATTCATTGGTGCAGTCCCTGGCTGTTAAATTGATAATAAATTAATTAAAAACAATTCATTGGGTGCAGCCTCTGGCTGTAAAATTGTTAATAAATTAATTAAAAAACAATTCTTTGGGTGCAGCCCCTGGCTGAATAATTAATAAAAAATAATTCATTGGTACAGCTCCTGGCTATAAAATTGATAATAAATTAATAAAAAATAATTAATTGGGTGCAGCCCCTGGCTGAATAATTAATAAAAAGAAATTCATCGGTAAAGCCCCTGGCTGTAAAATTGATAATAAATTAATTTAAAAACAAATAATTGGTTCCTAAACCAACCATAACATTAATTAAAAATGTGAGGCAGCAATGCCTCAACCAGCACATAATGGAATGGAAAAAAGTGTAAGATGGAATAGTCCCTGGGCCTTCCCACCCACCCTTATGTTGTATACGAAACAGGACAGTTTAACAAACCAATCATTTCAGTGACAAGGACTGCCAATTGTGGCTGAAATGCTTAGTTTGTTTCTACCCCCATAAAACAAGCTGCCAATGTGATATGAACATGGAAATGAAAATGATCCCATACACAAACTGGCTTTACATTACTAGTTGTCATCGTTCTCGTCATCCCCATCAGTGTGTACATCATCTTCTTCACACAATATTAATTCATCCCCGCTGGAATCCACCATAGGCGCCTTTGTAATTTTTTCATGCAATTATTGGTAGAGGTCATCCTCGTGGAATTTGTGATTAATTTTAATGAACATCAACTTTTCCACATTTTGAGGAAGTAACATCCTACGCTGATCACTGACAAGGTTGCCAGCTGCACTGAAAACTCTTTCGGAGTACACACTGGAGGGTGGGCAACTTAAGTAATGCAAAACCAGTTTGTGTATGGGATTCCTGAAAGGGACTATCTGACATGCCTATTAGGATGTTATCTCTGAAATAATCCTCCACCATTCTGTGAATGGAGACCGCATGACACATAGTCATGGTAGTAGACTTGTCACTAATAGGCAGTTCTCTTAGGCCTGACCAGATGTCATTTTTTGGTGAATGATCTGCATGACCAGCAGGCATTCTGTAAGGAAAATTGAGTCTTTTCCTGGCAGCTGCAGAAACTGAAGGAGGAGATGATGACATGTCACGTGCGGCTGCAGCTGACAATTTTTTTACCAACATCTCTTTGCAATCTAGTTTTAGATTTTGGTCTGTTGGAAAAAAACTCACAAGGTAGGACTTAAACCTAGGATCCAGAATGGTCGCCAAAATATATTTTTCAGATTTCAATAGATTGATGACTCTTGGATCCTGGTGAAGTGAATCAAGGGCTTGATCCGACATACTTTGTGCAATCGCTCCTTTTCACTTCCTCCTTCAGTTTCTCCAGCTGTTTTTGCAAAAGTCTGATGAGGGGAATGACCTGACTCAAGCTGGCAGTGTCTGAACTAACTTCATGTGTGGCAAGTTCAAAGGGTTTGAGAACCTTGCACAACACGGAAATTATTCTCCACTGTGCTTGAGTAAGGTGCATTCCCCCTCCACGGCCTATGTCATAGGCCGTTGTATAGCCTTGGATTGCCTTTTGCTGTTCCTCCATCTGTTGAAGTATATGGAGGGTAGAATTCCACTGAGTTACCACCTCTTGCTTCAGTTGATGGCACAGCAAATTTAACTGTACCTGCTGGTCATGCAATCTTCGACAAGTGTTTGCCGAATATCTAAAATGTCCAGATATTTTGCGGGCCACGGTGAGCATCTCCTGCATGCCCCTGTCATTTTTTTTAAATGTTGCACCACCAAATTAATTGTGTGAGCAAAACTTGGGACGTGTTGGAATTCGCCCAGATGTAATGCCCTCACAATATTGGTGGCATTGTCCAAAATCACAAATCCCGAGGAGAGTCCAAGTGGGGAAAGCAATTTAGCAATGATTTCCCTGAGTTTTTCTAAGAGGTTCTCAGCGGTAAGCCTTTTAGTGAAACCAGTTATACAAAGAGTAGCCTGCCTCTGTATCAGCTGTCTTTTGGTAGATGTTGCTGCTGCTGCTGCTGCTGTTGTAGGCAATACACCTACCCAGTGGGCTATCACAGTTATGTAATCCTTAGTTTGCCCTGTCCCACTTGTCTACATATCAGTGGTCAAGTGGACAGTGGGTACAACAGCATTTCTGAGGACATTAATAAGGTTTTTTTTATGTCCTTGTACAGATTTGGAATTGCTGTTCTAGCAAAGTGGAATCTAGAAGGGATCTGGTAGCGAGGACACATGACCTCAATTAACTGTTGAAACACCACTGCGGTAATGGCGGATACTGGATGCACATCTAATACCAGCATAGCTGTTATGGCATCAGTAGTTTGCTGTGCAAATGGGTGATTGCTGTCATACTTGTTTGCCCTTGCAAACGAATGTTTGACAGTTAATTGTTTTTTGGAGGATACACTACAAGTAGTCCTCCTCCTGGTCCCCTTCTGGGATGAAGATCCACTGACAGCAACAGCAAGAGGTGTAGCCATCAAGGATCCTTCTGAGGAATCAGGGATAGGAGAGGAGTCAATCATGCTTCCAATAACAACATTGGATACAGCAGGAGTACTCCCGATGATGAATGAGGATGTTGATGACACAGGTGTTGTTGTTGGAGATCGAAGGTGCTTGGATCCCACAGAGAGGGAGCAGGTAGGTGACACTGGACTTGTTACGTTCTAAGTTTTAGGAACTTGGCGACATACACTTTGATATCTGATGAATGCGCTCCAAGTGAAGTAACAAGGAGGAGGTTCCTAGGTGGTTTAGGTCCCTCCCTCTACTCACTCTTGCTTGGCAATGGTTACATATGGCTTGACAACTGTTGTCCGATTGAGGTGGAAATAATTCCACACGTGAGAAGTGGATTTTTTTGTCTTTTTCCCAGCATGAAAACAATGGGCTTTTGTGTTTTCAATCCATGGGCAACAGCTGTTGCCTTACTTACACAAAGGACATCCTTGGCATCAACATCCTCATAACCAACATCTTCATCATCAAAATCCTCATCATCCTTAGCACCTTCAATTACCGAAATATCCTCCTCCTCCATGTGCAATTCCACAGAAGCATCCTCACTGACTACGTCTGCAAGATGTTGACTGCTCTTCCTCACATTTACAGTGTGCACACAAATGTTGTAACTTGGAGAATCCTCCATTACTCTAGTATTTAGGTCAGGCCTACACATGGCAACCGCGGACACACTTGCACTCTCCTCGGGGATTTGTGATTTCGATTTCTCAGGGCACACAGTTGGTTTTTCCGGAGCTGTCTTAACAACTTTCACATTTTTAATTGGACCACCACCACTACTACTACAAGCAGGAGGGCTATCAGAATCAGCAGTCTTCATAAAGAAAGGCCAAGGCCCTATCCTTTCCTTGCCACTTCGTGTAGTGAATGGCAATTGCCAATTTTTTGTTTATCTAAAGGCAAATATCCTTTCAATTTTTTTTTCTTAACTTCAGTAAAACTTGCTTTACCATATTGATGGCGTGACTTAAGCTCTGGGGCATGGGGCTTCATAGAGGACAAGGAAGTTGACGGCCTTGCACTGCTGGCGGCAGCTACAACATGTGGTTCTTGGCCTTGCTCTCCTGTCATGTGAAAGCCCTCCATATTTTCTGCAGTCTTGAAGCAGTGTCACAAGCACCAATAGTGTAGCCAAGGTGCAGTTACAAAATTCACACTCGTGCAGTCGTGCGCACACACAAAAATATTAGACAAAAAATAACAATTGATTTTAATTTTTTTTCAGCTCCAGAACTTGAACCCAAAGTACCAATTAATAATGACTGGAGTCGGGCAGCACTAGGTTGCAACTTGCTTTGCTGGCTGGATCTTATGCGGTTAAGCCTGACACGCACGCGCACACAGAAAAATATTACACAAAAAGACACTTTTATTGGTTTTTGTTTTGACTATTTTTTTTTTGAGTCCAGAACTTGGGCCCAGATGGACACAGCAGAGCCCAGATGTAATCTGCACCAGCCCAGATGGACACAGCAGACAGCGTAGCCCAAAATGGATTAGCAACACCAGCCCAGATGGACACAGCAGACAGCACAGCACCACCACCAGCCCAGGACACAGTAGACAGCACCAGCCCAGAATGGATCAGCAGTGCACCAGCCCAGGACACAGCAGACAGCACAACACCAAACAACACCAGCAACTCTACCAGCCCTACACTACCCACCCTCCCTGTTCAGTCTCTACAGCCATTGTACCTATTTACTACATTGATCATAGAGACATAAGCTCGCGAACTGTGAGATTTCAGACTCTAAGGTTTTGCCTCGGTTTTGAGATTCGAGTCAGCCGGGAAACCCCGAGCTTGCTTGGAACCGACTTGGATCTGCTAAATTCGGGTGGGTTCAGATCTCTGAAATCTGAACCCGCTCATCTCTAATTTTTAGTTTGCTCTACATGTGTTTATTGGTGAGCTGTCACGGGCTCACATGGTGTTATGCAGCTATGATTAATTAAACAGCTTCATTACTGATAAAATTAATATTGAGTTATAATAATTGCCATTTGCTTAGCGCCAGGTGTTGTGTAAATATATAAAAAACAAGACACACACCATGAAAATAAAGATTTATTACATCCATACACACTCACACATACTCATCTGCTGCCAGATGTTCACGCCCACTTCTCAACATAAAGTATCCAATGGAAGTACCTGTAAAAAAAGATCCAATACTCACCTTTTGTCCCACGATGTTCTCTGCAGTAATCCAAGCTTTCCGTTCTTCTATGTGTCGCGCTCACCATACAAAAGTGTGGTGATGCGATCCAGGCATGGAGCTGGTACACCGCTGGAGATGTAATAAACTTCTCCACGGTAACTTGCTCAATGAATTGCACAAAGCAGAGAATAGCCCTGATTTCAGCTAAATAGGGCTCTTCTCTGCTTCATGAATAGACCCCAATTAGGGACCAACCTGATGAGATTCATCTTGATGTGATAGGTGGGCATACATTTTCGGGCAAACATGTACTAAGAACTGAATTTAAACTCCACGTTAATTGTTAGAGTTTATGTAAATGTTTTGATTATCAGTATTCTTACTAGTGCTTAGAGTGTGCACCTGCATTTTCCTTTCTTTTATCTACATGGCACATAACTATAACACCAACTAAAAGTAGTTTATTGGAAAGTTGGCATTATTTATTAGAAAACGAGGCATTTAAGTTACTTTTATTTGTTTAACTTTTCCTCAATGCACCTTCACATTACAAACAGCAATACCCAGAACTGGTCTCTAAAGACAAATGGTTTTTCAGGTGCCGCACTAAAGAAACATTCAGTAAGTTTGAATTCTGTTTTATTATTAATTTAAAAAAACAAAACATTTTTTTTAATTATATATGAAAAAGAGTTTGTATTACATTGATTTGACCCAGCTTATTTTACTGCAAACAAAATTAATAGGCTTGTGACTTTTTAAAAAAAATCCTGCAGTTAATTAGAGATTACAATACATATGGAAATGACTGCCAATACAAATATTACATAATACATATTCATTTTCAAATAGTACTTAAAAGTTAAGGAGCATCTCCTTTTTAGCAAGAGCTGGATAAAAAATATATATTTTCTTGGCAATCTATGTGTATGTTATGTATGCAAATAATAAAGGATCTGCATAGTAATTAAAAATAAACATTACATTTTGCATGCATTTGTTTTAAAGGACATTAGGATAAAACAAAATATCCAGAGCTGGTTAAAGCCTCTTTGAGTTTGTGCACATTTTGTTTTTGTGCTTACTCTGTATTGCTGTACAGTAGATAGTGTATACAGTATGTTGCTAATGCAGACAAACCATTGATCTACATACTGTATGATATGCACATAGCTGTTCTTATTGTCATTATTTCATAGCCACTGGGAGTCATCATAGTCAAACATGTGGGTGTGTGGCCATGCCCAGTTATGAATACCAGGGGAATTATTACATGGACCACCCACTGAAGGAGGCATGGACATGTCATCTCGGGAGCATAACTGTGCATCCTTAACAGTCCAGACCTGAGTACTTTGTACTTTCCTTAACCCCCGATCTCAGTCCCCCTGTTTATTCCACTACCTTTTGTATGAAGTGTTCCCATCATCTCTTAGATTGTAAGCTCTTTGGGTAGGGACATGGTTGACTGCTATTTCATGTCTTTGTATATCACTAGTTCACTATGGGCCTGATTCGTTACCGATCGCAGCTGCGATTACGCACACAGATGGCCGATTGTTGCGTTCTGTGCATGCATATGCATCACAATGTGCGTGCACGAAGGGCTCACTGCGATCACACTGCGATCGCAGATACTACGCAGAGCCATCGCAGAGTGATTGACAGCAAGTGAGCGTTTGAGCGTTTGGGGGTGGTGATAGTGGGGGGTCGGCAAAACACAGGCATGTCAGTGCACTTCAACGCCATTACAGAGGCCTGCATAAATTAGCCATTGCAATGGTATATGCAGCATGACCTCCCTCTGCATGCAACGAGGTGTGCAATTTCTGAGTAAGGTCTAACGTTATGCGTGAGGCTATGATGGTACTCGATGTTACCGATGGTTTTGTTATTTTGCTAAGTATTATGGACAGGGGCGTAGGGAGGGCGGTTCCAGTAGAGCGCATGTTCCAGGCGCTGAAATTGTTAGAAGGCGCAGCACGCTGCGCCTGCTGGCTGACCATTGACTATGGCAGCCAAGGCCGGTTCTACATATACGCTGGTTACGTAGCCAAGTAGGGCGTCACATAAAGGAGGGCACCCTTACCCGGCGGCGGTCAGCAACATTGAAGGCAGATGACAGTGATTGCACTACTTAGTTATTGGGCGCGGGCTGTGGCCGCAGTAGATTTGGCTTGTATTGCTGGGCAGCAAAACTGTGCGACGTGATGTCATGATGTCACGTCGCACATGCAGTGTGCAATTAACAAGGCTGGGGTTGGCTGATGGCTGGACCCCTTACTTGTGGTGGCCGGCAGGTGTGGCAGAGGACCGCCCCACGGCAGGACTGGAGGACTCTGAGATCTGCTAGCTGCGGCATGCTCTGATAAAAAAAAATAAGTAAGTACTGACTCCTTAGTTAGTCTGTACTCTGAAAATAAAAATGCATGCGTCTTGTCTATGGAAGACTGCAGTGCATCTGCTTGGGGAGGTGCTGGCAGCTATCGCCAGGCACCCTCCTAGCTCCTTAAAAAAAAAAAGGCACACAAGGTCCACTGCCTGTTCTTATGAATTAGCCAGCCATTTGTTTTAGCCAGGTTAGCTTGTTTTGTTAGTTTTTGGTGGTGAGAGTATTATTGCCAATAATATATTCTCACCACCAAAACATAAACAAGCTAACCTGGCTAAAGCAAAAGGCTAGCTAATTCATAAGAACACACTGTGGACTCTGGGCCTGATTCAGACCCGGTCGCAAGCGCTGAGTGCTCGCAACCGGGTCGATGGTGGCCCAGTTCGCACGCGCGAGCCCCGGAGCAAGCGCAAAAAGCACTCGCTCCGGGACTCACTACAAAAGGGGCGACTGTCGATGTTGATCGACAGCTCGCCCCATTTTGTAGGCGTGGTGGGGGGGTGGCTTCACAAACGGAGGCGTTCCCATGCGAACGCCTACCGTTTGTGGGCAGCCCCACTGACATCACCAGTGATGTCAGTGGGAGAGCTTCCAACTCTATTTGAGCCAGAAGTTCTCTGTGGCTTGCGGCCACGAGACCCTACCACAAGGGTCTCATCGCAAGCCCGATGGTCGCGATGGTCTTGACCATCGCGACCATCATCATGGCCACTCGCAATAGCTGTGGGTGGTAACCCACAGCTATGCGAGCGGCCAAGAGTCCGCAACTAAAACAACCTGAGCCTGCCCTGATTCAGAGCGAGCGCTCGCTTTTTGCGAGCGCCTCTGAATCAGGCCCTCTGCCCACTTTTTTTTTTGCATAAGTCAAGTGAGCTGTTCATTTCATCCTGCAAATTTGACAGAAATATTATACCCATTATAAATTATTAAGTCAAAGGCAGTTGTCTCTTCACCCATGTAGCTTCTCTTACAGACTTCAATTACCTACAGTAAGAGTTTATCTGAGAGATGCTGTCCCTATGTTGTTGGCCCCCTTTGGCTACCTTCTCCCTCCTAGGACGCTGGGCATGCCTCCAGCATGACATAAATGGAGTCTGACTCGTGGGGACGGCTTTCCCCACGAGACCACGTCCCCTTAATTATTTGAAGTACACACCGAGTACTACAGGGGGCGCCGAAATATATATTCGCTTACCAAAGAAATTGGGCTCGGGCCGGCCCTGCTGGCAGCTGAGCTGACTACCCTGTCTAATACAGCGCTTTACAGCTGCCCTGTGTCACTCGGTTGTACAATGGGCTCGGGGAGTGCTGATCTCTTTAAGGATGAAAGGCTCAGGTGTGCCCCGGCCATGACCTTTTTAGACGCGGGGTGGTGACATTATAGGTCACGCCCGCCAGCCAGAAGCAACCAGCCTTCCTATACGCGGGAAACCAGGCTCCTGCCTGCACACTGAAAAGAGCAACCACGGCCTGAGAGACAGGACAGGGACATCAGTGAGCCTTCTCAGCTACTGACAGGTGGGCAGTAGTGTGTATTTATTTCTGTGGGGGCCAGCCAATTTAATTGTTTTTTTTCTGTGGTTGCCAATGTATGTGTGTGTTTTGTTTTCTGTGGGGGCCAATGTATGTATGTGTTTTTTTTTTCTCTGGGGGCCAATGTTTGTGTGTGTTTTTTTTCTTTGTGAGCCAATATGTATGTATTTTCACAGGTCACGCAGTTGCACCGCCCTATAGTGAGCCTCGGCAACTTTAGACATTCCCCATTGCAGAGAAACCACTGCAATGTTTATTTTTACATCCCTTTAAGTTAACCTCATATGCTGAACACAACTCCTCCCTGGAACACCTGGGGGGGGCGCTATATCATGCACATGCTCCGGGCGTCCAGGCAACACGCTACGCCTCTGATTATGGATGTGAGTAAGGGTTTGTGGGTGTCCTTATGTGAGGCTGCAACAGCAAACATTTGCATATTTTCACAGTGGACCTGCGTGCGTAATCGCAGCTGCAATCACAATAGCAATCCGTAATGAATCAGGCCCTATATCACTAGTTTGTTTCATGAAACAGTTGAATATGGTTATAAAACTAGAACAGCCAATAAAGGTTATTACCCAGGATGTCTATCATATGGCCAGATAGAGTAATATAACAGCTTAAAATCACCTAGCTCTGGCAGTAAACGTTAAAAGAGCTGATAGGTTTTTAATTTTTTAATGAGGTAAGGGGTAAAGTGGGGATCCAAGGGTGGGAAGTAGGTGTAAACCTGAGTAAAGGAAAAACAGCACCAAAGGGAGAGCTTATGTGACACCCTGGTAAATCATGGTACCACGAAGAAGTCTCAGATAATATTGAGGATAGGCTCTTGGTTTTTATACAGAGAGGTAAGGGCTAACGTGAGACAAACAAGTAAATAAGATAAGATCATGCAGTGTCAATAGATAATAGTTTTACAATAAACTTATAAGTGATGCACACGTTGAACAAGATTACACTTTCGTAGTAAAAGTTACAAGTTCAATTACAATAGCAATTACAGTTTCATTTTCACACAAACCAACAATTAATCAAGTTTTATTAATAAGGATCACAGCTTCCCAGCAATCGAACAGTAAACCTCTCCTGCGGATGTTAAGAGATTAAAGCATGCAATACTTTTCTTGTAATAAATTATCCTAAATGTTACTACCGTTCAACAATGACATTGAATTACAGTTTCTTATCAATCTACCAGTATGTTAACTATTTTCCTTATGACTGTCTGGCCAGAACACCTACTAGTTCATGAGCTCATATACCCCCAGTCTTGTTGGTGTACACTGCGTTGCCCGGGTTATCAGTTAACTGCTCTGTATTCCTGCCTGTTTTTAGCAATATTAGTTCCACTGCATATAGCTATATTAGCTGAGCTGATCCTTTGCACAATTGTCTCTTCCCTACAAATCCTGGGTGATAGTTTTTGCTACTTTGAAATATTCTTCATTCCTTGAAGGTAATTGAGACTGTCTCCTTTCACTACTAATGTTGCAAGTTCACTGCTTATGAAACAAGCTAATACGAGTAGCTCGGTTACTAAGTCCTTCCTCTACACTGTAACTACGGCTGAGGACCTCTCTTTGGGCTGTCTCAGTTTGCTGAGTTTACATAGCTGTTACTGCCAGTCCCTATATTGCTTATGCAGTCTCTCCCTCTTTAAGTGAATTATCAGACCAAGTCCGAGTTGTATGTCTGAAGATAATTAATTCTCCATTAATATGTAGTCCCTTTTAGACAAAACAGTCCTCTGCACTAAAGCGTATGTACTGTGTGGAGGGGCTGTTGCACTCAATTATCTGCTCCCGGCTGTCAGCAGGTAAATGTAATGGGAGTGCTTTGCTTGGTGTTTATCTCTCCTTACCATAATCTCAACTCCAGATCTTTCTCTGCCCGTCACTGCAACAGTGCAAGTTCTCTTTCTGTCATAACTGTCTCACCAAACTGTCGCTCTGCTCTGGCTCCACCCGGGTCTGCCTCCAGTCACTGTCATCAAACTGTGGCTCCACCCAGGAACACCCTCGGCTGCTGTTCCTCACTAAGGGAGGCGGGTCACAAGGATCTAATGGCTGCCAGCACTCAGGCCCTGATTCAGAGCCGGACATTCTGACAGAGCGCTCGCTCTGAATCAGGGCCGTCACTCCTTCATTTTGGACCATCGGGCTTGCGACGAGACCCTGCGGTAGGGTCTCGCTGCCGCAAGCCCTGGAGTGCTTTTGGCTCTATCAGAGCCAAAAGCACTCCCACTGACATCACTAGTGATGTCAGTGGGGCCGGCCCCAGACGGTAGGTGTTCCCATGGGAACACCTCCGTCTGGGCAGCCACGCCCCCGGCATGCCCACCAAAGGGGGCGTGCTGTCAATCACCATTGACAACACGCTCCCTTTGGTGCAAGACCCATAACGATGGCTTGGCCATCGTTATTGGGGTCTCGCGCATGCGCATGACAGAGCTGCCTCCGTCGTGCGCATGCACACTAGGGCAACATTGACCCGCTTGCGAGCGCTCAGCACTCGCGAGCGGGTCTGAATCAGGCCCTCAGTTCACCGAGCTACCAGCACTCTCCAGCAGCTCCATAAGCGGCCCTCCGCAACGCAGCTTCACCTTCACAGCTCACCTACCAACTGCAAACCACAACTGCCGCCCAACTGTCAGTACAAGCCCCTCTGGTCACGGGGCACTGTTTCTCTATTGCATTGGAAGTCCAGTCTCTCCAGAGGCACGCCAGCTCCTGAAGCTGGCTACATTGTCCACTGTCACCAATGAATACATTCAAATGTCCAGCAACACATATATAAGGGTACACAACATGAGGTACTCCCAGGTTCTGGGGTACCACACTTAGAATGAATGGAAAGTATCAGGGAGGGGAAGGATATGGAAGGGGTAGCAATCCTAGGTGTCATGGTCAGTGCTTAAAGTGGTCTAAGAGAGGAGGTGGAACTCCCCCCATCCTCGGCGCCACCTGCAGACTATAAATATATAAATTTGCGCCTTCCCTTTTTTCAATAAAGGGACAGTGCGTGCCATAGATGCGCACTGCAAAAAGGGGCGTGGTATCCCCAATTCAAATTACACCACACTTAGTAACACCATCTTATTCACATTACACCATACATAGTGCCCCTGAATCACATTACACCACATAGTAGTGTCCCTTATTCATGTTATCACACACAGTAGTGCCCTTTTTACAAAATTACTACAGTAGTAGTGCCCCTAATACATATAATGCCCACAGCAGTAGTGCCCCTTATAAAATGCCCACTGCAGTAGTGCCCCTTACACATAATGCCCACAGCAGTAGTGCCCCTTATCCAATTCCCAGTGTAGTGGTGCCCCTTATGCAGTGCCCCCTGCAGTGGTGCCACTTATGCAGTGCCCCCAGTGGTAGTGCCACTTATGCAGTGCCCAGGGTAGTGGTGTCCCTTATAAAGTGCCACCAGTAGTGGTGCCCCTTATGCAGTACCCCCAGGAGTGGTGTCAATATGTAGTGCCCGATTAGTAGTGCCCCCATTTGTAATACCTCCAGCAGTAGTGCTCCCAGTTGTAATGCCCCCAGTGGTAGTGCCCACAGTAGTAGTGCTCCCAGTAGTAGTGCCCCCAGTAGTAGTGCCCCCATTAGTAGTGCTCCCAGTAGTAGTGCTCCCAGTAGTAGTGCCCCCAGTAGTAATGCCCCCAGTAGTAGTGCCCCCATTAGTAGTGCCCCCATTAGTAGTGCCCCCAGTAGTAGTGCCCCCAGTAGTAGTGCTCCCAGTAGTTGTGCCCCCAGTAGTAGTGCCCCCATTAGTAATGCCCCCAGTAGTAGTGCTCCTTAGTAGTAGTGCCCCCATTAGTAATGCCCCCAGTAGTAGTGCTCCCAGTAGTAGTGCCCCCAGTAGTAGTGCCCCCCATTAATAATTCCCCAAATAGTTGTGCCCCTTATACAAAAAGAAACAGCATCTTCAGCTGTCCAACTGCTCCTCGGAACTATAGGACAGACGTCATGACGTCTCTCCCTTCAACCACTATGGGAGCCAGAGGCGGAAATCAGGAGTGAACTCCAGCCTCCGGCTACCGCTGTAGGGAAATAGCCAGTCGCCCACTGGTAAGAAAATCTCAGCGGGTGCCCAGGAAATGGAGTAGGCTTTGGTGGCGTCTCTCCAGCCTGGCACTTCCCTACAGCACAGGGCTGGCTGAGCGACTGGCTGAGTAAGGTGGGCTGGAGGATGTAGACCTTATTCCGCCTCCAAACAGAACTGACGGAATGCAGTTACGCCCTGTTCTGGCACACTTTAACTCCTGGTCACGATACCTTTATTGTACAGCCATGGCCAAAAGTTTTGAGAATGACACATGTATTGGTTTTCACAAAGTTTTCTGCTTCAGTGTTTTAGACCTTTTTGTCAGATGTTACTATGGTATACTGAAGTAAAATGACAAGTATTTCATAAGTGTCAAAGGCTTTTATTGACAATTACATTAAGTTTATCAAAATGAAGGTTATATTTAGGGGTCAATCCTATTAGGTGCGAATTGCGAGTAGCGAGTTTGTTTCTTGAATCTCGCACACTTCACAGCGAAGCGCTCTCCCAAGAATTCTCCAATTCAATTAAAAATGCCTATTCCCACTACTCGCAGTGGAGGGGTGCGAATTGTCTGCCAAATGAGATTTGCGAGAAATGCATGAAAATGTGGGGAGACCATCCTGGACCCCCCAAAATTGATAATTTTGTTGGCAGAACCGTACAGAAGGCTGTTTGTGGGCATTAGGAAGGTACTGTAGGTTTTTAAATAGTGTCAAATAGATGATTTAAATGATAAAAAAAAAACTTTTTTCGTTTAATCTCAAACGAATTAAACGGAAAATGCAAAAAAAACTAGGAAAAAGGGTGATTTTGGGGTACTTTGAGGGCACCTTGAAAAATAAAAAAAGAAATTATAAAAACAATTATTTTTCAACTAAAGAATTATTGTAATTAAGTTTGGGATGCCTAAACCAATAAAAAAGTAGATTTTGGTGTAATTTGAGGACATTGTTTTTACCCCAAAAATTACATGTAATTATTGGACTAATTAAGCTGATTGTAAGATTCCAATAGCCTAATTAAACATTACAGGATGTTCAAGGGGTTCACCACAGTGTCCCTACATTTTAACCTTACAATAAAGATTTTCCTTTCCATCTCTCACCCTCAGGGAGGTGAGAGTGGAAAGTAGCAAATTCAGTCTCATTGATTCAGTGCGAGTTGCATAATTGGATTGCAAAATTAATTCACTATGCGAATTCGAAGTGAAAATAACAACTCGCACCTCATAATTCGCACCTAATAGGATTGACCCCCTAGAATGTGAAAATGTTGCTTTTAATATAATTGTTATAAATCTCTTCATCAAATTATTTAATCAGAGATGAGCGGGTTTGGTTCCCTGGCAATTCCGAGTCGAATTCGAATCCAACTTGGTTTTCCTGCATGACTCAGATCCGAAAACGAGGCAAAACGGCATCAATCCCGCATCAGATTCTCGCAGGTTTTGGATTGTATATAGGTCCCTCCCCGCGTTGATTGGTGCCATTTCCTTGCTGAGTCCCGTCCAGGGAGGGCTGTGCTGTCCATCCAAGGGGCTGTGCTGTCCATCCAGTGTGCGGTCCATCCAGGGGTGTGCTGTCCATCCAGGGGTGTGATGTGCTGTCCATCCAGTGTGCTGTCCATCTAGGGGTGTGCTGTCCGTCCAGTGTGTGGTCCATCCAGGGGTGTGCTGTCCATCCAGTGTGCTGTTCATCCAGGGATGTGGTGTGCTGTACATCCAGTGTGCTGTCCATCCAGGGGTGTGCTCACCATCCAGTGTGCTGTTCATCCAGGGATGTGGTGTGTTGTACATCCAGTGTGCTGTCCATCCAGAGGTGTGCTGTCCATAATGGGGCTGTAAAAAATAGTCAATCAAAGTAAAAAATAAATAAATAAATAATAAGTAAAAAAAAAGTTAAAATAGTATTTTTTTTTGTGCTGTACTCCAGTGTATCCATATAAGCACTGTGATGCTGCAGGCTGTACCCCCTCAGTGTATCCATACTAGTACTGTGATGCTGCAAGCCATACCCCAGTGTAGCCATATAAGTACTGTGATGATGCTGGCCATACCCCAGTGTATCTAGATTCCATATATAAGTACTGTGACGCTACTGGCTGTACCCCAGTGTATCCATATAAGTACTGTTGCACTGCCGACCATACCCCAGTGTATCTATACAAGTACTGTACTGTGACGCTGCAGGCTGTACCCCAGTGTATCCATACAAATACTGTGATGCTGCAGGCTGTACACCAGTGTATCCGTATAAGCACTGTGACGCTGCAGGCCATACCCCAGTGTATGTTTCCGTACCTCAGTGTATGCATATAAGCATTGTGACGCTGCAGGTCGTTCCCCAGTGTATGTTTTTGTACCCCAGTGTATCCATAAAAGCACTGTGACACTGCAGGCCATACCTCAGTGTATGTTTCTATACTCTACTATATCCATATAAGCACTGTGATGCCGTAGGCCGTACCCCAGTGTATCCATATAAGCATTGTGCCGTGCAATTGTGCCGCTGCTCTGATGCTTACTTTTTAATTTTGTTTCATACTTTATTTATTTCAACTAAAATCACAAATAGATATACTGTACTTGCAAAATACTCTTATGCCATTTTTTAACCTTGATTTGTAGATATCAACCTGGTAGGCCTGGCTTTTCTAGATCATACCAGCCTTGTTGGTCAGGTACAATTCAAGCACCACATGGAGAGGCCATTTTGTGATGGTATCTGGAGATGTTCTCCCTCCTCCCTTCACAGCCTTCCCATGCATAATCCCAGAAGCACAATAAGAGATGTTTAGTACTAAACTTTATATCCCTCTTCACCCTTCATGTTCAGAGCTTCTGTTTTCTGTGCTGCCACATTAATAGTTCAACCAGCCATTCATGAATCAAAATGGGAATGTGTGACACCGGCATTACTCCTGTCGATGGTAGGGCCCAAGGACAATTCCATCTTGCACCTCTTTTGTTTGCATTATGCGCTGTTTGGGGCATTGCTGACTGTCTTATTGTTTAGATGACAAACATTATTGTTATAGTTTATTAAACTACCATTCTGTCTGCCACTGCAGTGCCATTCTCATTCCTAGATGTGTTTGCTGAATGCCAATAATGTCCAGAAATGTTTATGGCCACAGACAGCATCCCCTGTATGGGTGGGCAAAACATGGTAGATTTTAAAATTTATCCAGTTGTCATGACATTGACCGCCTCTTATTTAAACTATACGCAGTACTATACACTATATATATATATATATATATATATATATATTGTAACACAGTTAGGTTAGGGGGTCCCTCTCCTGGGTAGAGGACTCCTTTCTTACACACACACACAGCAGCAGGGAAGCAGCACACCAGTCTGGATGCAAGTACAAGCTGGTCGGCGCCAGTCTTTATTGTACAATGTCAGAAATAACATAAAGAAAACATAAACATAAATCCTAGCCCTGTCGGGGCACTAACTTCACAGGTAGTTCCCTCACTACCAGAACCTGGCAGGGCCTAATACCCTCGCCAGCAACAAAGGCACAGCACAACACTCACACTTAGGTTTTCAAGTGTCTCTGAGCAAACTCCCTGTCTGCTCTCCCAGGTGAGACAATCAGCCCTCAACACACTAGGCTTATATTGGCCACTCTCAGGAGGAAACCCTAACAAGCCTGTTACCAGGCTAAGAGAACCAAAACCTGGAGTGGCCGTGGGTGGAGCCCTCCCTCTCCTCTCACCCACAACCCCCAGGTCCCAAACCGGCTTTTCAAAAAGCCGAAACTCAAGCCTGCTACACTGCAGACTTTCTCCTGGGGGTTTAAAACACAAAAGACAGGAATCTGGGACAAATGTACCTGCCACAGACCACTTTACCAGTGATCCTATCACATATCCCCCCCCTTTGTTTCGACCTGTGGGGCAGAACAACTGAAGCCCCCAAACAATGAACGCGTGACAACGCATCAGCATTGGCCAGCTGGCTTCCTGGCCTGTGTTCCACTGAAAATTTAAAAGTTTGTAACGCCAAGAACCATCTCGTAATTCTCGCATTACTGTCCTTATTTTCGGACATCCACTTCAAAGGGGCATGATCAGTGATCAATTTGAAGTTTCTTCCAACCAAGAAGTACCTGAGAGCCTCTAATGCCCACTTTATGGCCAATGCCTCCTTCTCCACTGTGGCATAGTTTCTCTCATGTACATTCAACTTTCTACTTAGATAGAAAATAGGGTGTTCCTCACCCTCCTTGTTCTGGGACAGGACCGCTTCTATACCTACTTCTGATGCATCGGTTTGTACTATGAATTCCCTTTCAAAATTAGGAGTCATCAGGACTGGTTGGGAACACAACGCTACTTTCAACTCCTGAAAAGCTTTCTCTGCCTCAGGACTCCATTCTACCATGACTTTTTGTTTGCCTTTGGTCAGGTCAGTCAGTGGGACTGCCATGGTGGCAAAGTTGGGTATAAACCTCCTGTAGTACCCCGTAATTCCCAAGAAGGCTCTCACCTGCTTCTTATTCAGAGGCCGTGGCCAGTTTTGTATGGCATCAACTTTATTGAGCTGAGGCTTTATCAGGCCTCTGCCAATGGTGTATCCCAGATATTTTACTTCCTCCATGCCTTGACAACACTTTTTTGGGTTGGCTGTCAAACCTGCCTTATAGATGGAGTCCAAAACTGCTTGTACCCTGGGTAAGTGAGACTGCTATTCAGGACTATGAATGACCACGTCATCCAGATAAGCAGCCGCATACCATCTATGGGGCCTTAGAATCCTGTCCATCATTCTTTGGAAGGTAGCAGGTGCCCCATGTAGCCCGAAGGGCAACATCTTGTACTGAAACAAGCCCTCTGGTGCTGAAAAAGCTGTCTTTTGTTTGGCGCTCTCGGTTAACGGTACTTGCCAATACCCTTTGGTTAGGTCAAGAGTGGTTAAATACCTTGCCGTCCCTAGTCTCTCAATCAATTCATCCACTCTTGGCATCAGGTAGGCATCGAATTTTGAAGCACTGTTCAACTTTCGGAAGTCATTGCAGAAACGCACACTCCCGTCGTGCTTTGGAATCAACACAATGGGACTTGACCATTCACTCCTAACTCTAGCATATTTTTAATTTCTTTCGACACCGATTCTCTTTGTGCTTCTGGCAACCTATAGGGCTTTAGATTAACTTTAACCCCTGGGTCAGTGATGATGTCATGTTTAATGACCGAGGTTTTCCCAGGTACGTCAGAGAACAGCACCCTATTTCTGATCAGAAACTCCTTGACCTCTTGTTGTTGAATTGCCGACAGAGTTTTTGCCACAGTCACTTCGGGAACTAAGGGCCCTGGATTTACTGGAGGGGCTCAGACGGCCGACAGTGCCGTTCTATCTTTCCAGGGCTTTAACAGATTTATATGGTATATCTGTTCCGGCTTTCTTTTCCCCGGCTGGTAAACTTTGTAATTGACCTGCCCCACTCTTTCTAAGATTTCAAAGGGCCCTTGCCATTTAGCCAAAAGTTTATTTTCCACAGTGGGAACCAGTACTAACACTCTGTCCCCAGGAGCAAAGCTGCATAACCGAGCATTGCGGTTGTATACCCTCTGCTGTGACTGTTGAGCCTGTTCCAGGTGCTCTCTCACTATCGGCACTACCACAGCAATTCTCTCCTGCATTTGAGAAACATACTCAATCACCATTTTGTAAGGACTAGACTGCCCCTCCCATGTCTCTTTGGCAATGTCTAGTAACCCCCTTGGGTGTCTCCCATACAACAAGTCGAAGGGTGAAAACCCGGTGGAGGACTGGGTAACTTCTGTTATGGCCAACAATAAATACGGCAATAAGTAGTCCCAATCCCTACCATCCTTGTCGACCACTTTCCTAAGCATGTGTTTTAATGTCTTGTTAAACCTCTCGACCAGCCCATCGGTTTGGCGGTGATAAACCGAAGTTCTTAACTGTTCAATTTTGAACAGGCGACATAACTCTTTCATGACTTTTGACATAAACGGTGTACCCTGGTCAGTTAGTATCTCCTTGGGTATACCCAGCCTGCTAAAGACATGAACTAGCTCTCTGGCAATGGTCTTGGTTGACGTATTGTGCAACGGGATCGCTTCCGGGTACCTGGTAGCGTAATCCATTATGACCAGAATATACTGGTGTCCCCTGGCAGACTTCATTAAGGGTCCAACCAAATCCATCGCTATTCTTTCAAACGGCACCTCTATAATAGGCAATGGAACTAGTGGACCCTTAAAATGTGGCCTGGGAGCATGATACTGACACTCAGGGCAGGATGCGCAAAAGTCAGACACCTCTTTATGAAGCCCGGGCCAGAAAAACCTCTGCATTATTTGCTCAGTGGTTTTCTCTACCCCTAGATGGCCTGCCGTTATATGACCATGGGCCAGATCCAACACTGTTCTTCTGTAGGCTTTGGGAACTATTAGTTGTTCCACAATATCTTCCCCCTTCTTAGTCACCTGATATAACAAATCCTGACACATTGCCATGTGGGGATAGGACAAAGTACTATCAGGGTCTACGGGTTTACCATCAACTACTTTTACATTCTCCCTGGCTTTTACCAAAGTAGGGTCATTCAACTCCTCCACGGCAAAGACCTCTCTTCTGACCTCTAAATCAGGCAGACGATCACTTGGCCCAACAACACTTCCCACCTCAATGGGAGGCACATCAGTTGGCGGGCCACCGTCACGTTCCGCATTCTCTAGTTTGCCAACCATAGTAGAAAAAGGGAATAACTCTGACTCAGAAGAAACTCCCTCCTCCACTACATCGACAACCTTCTCAAATGGATCGGGGTTGTTCACCTCTGGAACAAAACGGCTTTCCCACAACTTCCAGAAGTGAGCAAAGTCTCTCCCCAATATTGCATCGTACACCAGACCATGCACCAAACCCACAGAAACTATAGCAGAGCCACATGGTGTCTCGATGTTCACCTCGGCTGTAACATAATATCGAGTATCCCCATGTATGCAGGTCACACCAACAGTTTTCCCTGTATGCCTCAAGGGGTTCACCAGCTCAGCTTTTATAAGTGTCACCAAGCTACCAGAGTCTAACAGTGCCTCTACTCGGTTGCCATCTACAGTGAGTACACACATGTGCTTATCAGTCTCAGCCTGCCGGTCAGCCATACAGGCTGTCTGAGCAAAGAAAGACCCCCTGCGGGAGACATGAGCAGTATCACATTGCATAGGTTCAGTTGTAAGTGAACAATTAGCGGCAATATGGCCGAAGCCACCACATCGGAAACACTGAGTCATATTAATGTCTAGTCGTTTACGGGGCAAGAACCTTCCTGGCCTGACAGGCCTGTCTCCAGGTTCTACACCCTCAGTCTTAGGTACATTCCACCGCCAAGCACCCTTCTCCCCTGGAACAGTCTTACCAGTGTCTGTGGGAGTTCGCCGGTGCGCCATCGGGGCTCGGTGGGGCATACTCATCAGCTCCTCAGCCGCCACGTACCTCTCCACCAGCTCGACCAACTGGTCCACGGACTTAGGGTCTGCATGGCTCACCCACTTGCGCAGAGTCACAGGTAATGATCGCAGGTACCGGTCCATCATGACCCTTTCCACGATCTGTGGTCCCGTCAGCGTCTCAGGCTGTAGCCATTTTGAGGACAGATGGACGAGGTCATGCATCTGTGAACGTGGAGGCTTGTCCCTATGGAACTCCCAGCGGTGGACCCGTTGGGCACGAACAAAGGTGGTGACTCCCAAGCGAGTTAGGATCTCCTGTTTTAGTTTTTTATAGTCCTTGACATCAGCCAGGCATAAGTCGAAATATGCTTTTTGTGGCTCCCCAGACAAAAAAGGTGCCACCAGACTTGCCCACTGCTCCTTGGGCCAACTCTCCCTTTCGGCCGTTCTTTCAAATGCGGCGAGATAGGCCTCCACATCATCGCCCGAAGTCATCTTTTGAAGAAAGTGACTGGCTCGTAAGGAGTGAGTGGGGGTGGGAGGACCAGTAGCAACATCTCTGGGCCAGGCGACCAGGTGCTGTACCACCTCTCTTATGTCCTGGCTGTTTTCCGCTAAGGCCTGGCGGGTTTCCTCAATGGAGACCTGTTGAAGTCTGTTAGTCTCCTGCTGAGCTGCTGTAGCTTCCTGCTGAGCCCTGGTAGATTCCTGCTGAGCTGCTGTAGCTTGGAGCAAGGCCTTAATAATGTCCTCCATTTTGTCCTGGGGTGTAGGTTGGAAGCTGAACCTTGCCTCTCTGAGCATTGGCTGACGCCTCCTCTATGGGACTCCAAGGACACAATGTTATTTCCACACTCACAAATTGGGTGTCTGTCCCTTTAATTTTTAAATGGAAATATTTCCTCTTGCTGCAACTTTAGTGTGTGTGGTTGCCCGCATTCTCCACCATACTGTGACACAGTTAGGTTAGGGGGTCCCTCTCCTGGGTAGAGGACTCCTTCCTTACACACACACACAGCAGCAGGGAAGCAGCACACCAGTCTGGATGCAAGTACAAGCTGGTCGGCACCAGTCTTTATTGTACAATGTCAGAAATAACATAAAGAAAACATAAACATAAATCCTAGCCCTGTCGGGGCACTAACTTCACAGGTAGTTCCCTCACTACCAGAACCTGGCAGGGCCTAATACCCTCGCCAGCAACAAAGGCACAGCACAACACTCACAGTTAGGTTTTCAAGTGTCTCTGAGCAAACTCCCTGTCTGATCTCCCAGGTGAGACAATCAGCCCTCAACACACTAGGCTTATATTGGCCACTCTCAGGTGGAAACCCTAACAAGCCTGTTACCAGGCTAAGAGAACCAAAACCTGGAGTGGCCGTGGGTGGAGCCCTCCCTCTCCTCTCACCCACAACCCCCAGGTCCCAAACCGGCTTTTCAAAAAGCCGAAACTCAAGCCTGCTACACTGCAGACTTTCTCCTGGGGGTTTAAAACACAAAAGACAGGAATCTGGGACAAATGTACCTGCCACAGACCACTTTACCAGTGATCCTATCACAATATATATATATATATATATATATATATATATATATTATATATATATATATATGACAGGCTCAATCCACGGCACTCGACCATCTGGGGTGCCCTTGGTATGTGACCACACCATCTACATAAATATATATATATTCGATCACTACCAACAGAGCACAGTGGAATACACTCACTCATATGCAATTCTTGATTCAAACACTCAGGATACTTTGCGAGAACCAGCATTCTCCAACTTAACTGCTTCCCAACAATGTAAACTTCTCAGTGAATTTAATAGCTACAGGAGCTCCCTCCAGACGCTATTCAACATCACAATAAATTGAATCGCCCCCAGAGAGTGGGATTAAGAAGAATAAACTAATCATTTATGGATTATCCTGCTTAATGGCTGGGTGAATGTAAAGTGGGGAACATTTATTAAGACTTGTGGAAAAAAAATGGTGAGGTTACCAATGACAACCAATAAGTTCATACAGTATTTTTCTACTGCAGTTTAGAGAGTGCACACATCTGGGTTGTTGTCTTTCCACCTCTTTGATTTGCACCAGATTTAATAAATGCATTTTTTCTTTTTAATTTCAAAACATTGAGCAAAGAGACAATAGACAACCACTTAAAGCTGTATAGCATTAGAGAAGAGCTATTAAAGTCATCCACTTTTTTCTTGCCAATTCGAATATACAATGTACAGTACTGAAATAAGGGAAATAAGCTCATTTTTATTTATAACTATTATTTATGCTCAAATGCTTTCATGCAAAATAGTTTTATAAATATGTATTTCACACAGATGGTATTGCTTTATATTTTTATTAAAATTCACCAACATTAATATTTGAACTGGAAATTGGAAACATAGAAATGGTTGTTCATAACCAAATACACATTTATTTTCTTCTTTAATATTGTATATTTATATAGCATATCCTGCAGCTGTGTGCAGACAGGGAACTTCAAGTCAGAAACATCGAAGTCATGTACACACTTACCAGTATATCTTGGAGCCACAGGAGCAGTTGAAGGAACACTGTGCAGATAACTGCCAGCGGAAACCAGTGTAATTGTCCTGCCCACAATTGTCGCATATTGGTAGGGAATATGTGGTCTATTTATCATTGGTGGTAAAGTGGTTTAGTGAGTTTCATAACACAGCTTTTTACAGCCATACAGGACACATTTTGGGTAATTTAGTCATATTTGGAGCGCTGGCAAAAACGCTGCTGCCATGCAGAGTTCCAGCCATATGCGCATGTGCGGCAGGTGGCAGTGAGACGTCACCCGGCTATGGGGGCTGCGGTAACAGGTGAAATGAAAGGACTTCAGGAGAAATCTGTGCTTTATGTGCAGTATCCCTCTTGTTAAACATTAGGAAGAAGTGCTAACCCCTTCCTTTGGCAAAAAAGAAGCCAACGCAACTTCATAAATAGACCCTTATGTTTTATCTACACATCAGGATATGATGTTTTCAATTATTTTGTTATGCAATTTTCTACTTGGTCTTGTTGTTTTACAGCTGGACTCAGCACACCTATCAAATGTTCATGCTTTAAAGCACGGTTGGGCAATTAGCGGACCTCCAGCTGGTGTTAAACTACACATCCCAGCATGCCCTGCAACAGTTTTAGCATGGCCAAATAGCAAAACTGTGGCAGAGCATGCTGGGAAGTGTAGATCTGCAACACCTCGGGGGCCACTTATTGGCCACCCCTGCTTTAAAGGCTTAATGTAAGTATATTATTTACAATATTGTCATTTCTTGACTCATTATGATTGCTGCTCCCAAGTTATTATTATTATTATTATTATTATTATTATTATTATTATTATTATCCTATTTATATGGCACCACAAGGGTTCCGCAGCACCTTGCAAAGTACATACACAAATGAAAACACAAGAAAAGTACATAGACAGCACACAAGAAAAACAGTTATTAACAGTACAAACAATGCAGGACAAATACACGATTCATTGCTGCATAACACTTAAATAAGCAGCATGGCGTTAGCAACCAAGGGTTAGGTACTGTTGTAAATTAAAGTAGGAGTAAGTGAAGGAGAAGCACATGAGGGAAGAGGACCCTGCTCGTGAGAGCTTACATTCTAAAGGGGAGGGGGCAGACAAACAGGGGTGACACAGATGGGCTGGATTGTGAGGAAGGAACATGGAGTAGTGGGTTAGGATGAGATCTGGAAAGCTTTGAGGAAGAAAGGGGTCTTGAGAGCCCATTTGAGGATTAGGAGCCAAGAAGCAAAGTTAACATGGAATTTTGAGTTAAAGCAAGGGGGAGGAGGAAAGTCAGCTACTCAAGGAAGTTGGAAAAGGCAACTGATATGAACATTGAATTCAAATAATGAAATGGAGAGTTTAGAAGGTAAGAGTTGGTGGGAGTGACCAGATGATAAAAGTACCCCAACACCAACACTGTGGCCACCTCCAGGCCAGGGAGTGTGAAAGAATGTGAGGCGACCAAAGGAAATAGCTGCAGGAGAAGTGGTGTCAGATGGGTAAGTCCAGGATTTGGTGATGGCTAGGAGGTTGAAGGAGTTGAATATGAAGCCGTAATGGACAGGAACCAGTTGATTATAGACAGGACTGGCTTTCCAGAGGAGAGAGGGACAGAGTAAGGAGGAGAGAGAAGGCGATTATTAGGATTGCTGTAGTGTGGGGTTGAGATTGATTTAGAGCAGGGGGATAAGGAGAGTGTGGGTATGTGGTGGGCTTCTGAGTGAGGAAGGGTGACAGCAGGTGGTGGGCAATGTGGAGGTTTAGTGTGGTGTGGGTTGAGAAGAAAAGGTGTAACAGAGAAAAGGGAGGGTGCAGGGCTTACAAGTTATGGGAGATGCAGTGGAGAGTACTAGATGGGATGAAGGGAGATAGAGGAGAGGAAGGAGGGAGAGGAGAAAGTGGAGTAGACTATGGACGGAAAAAGAAATGGGAACTAGTGGAAGAGGGAAGTATTATGTAGCTTCTGAGTGAGGTGGAGGAACAGAAGAAAAGAGACATTGCGTAGATGAGGGATTAAGGGGGAAGAAAACAGCAGTAGTAGTGATGAGAGTAAGATACAGTAATAGTACAGTCAAAATGTCTAAAAATCAGATAAAAGGAAGAACAGTGTTAGCAGATGTAAAGGCACAACTACAAGATTATATAATAAACAAATTGAGTTTAGAGCTGTTAAAGTTGCAGGACTTTAAATTAGGTTAAAGCATTCTTATAGATGAGAAGGTGTTAAAAAATGGTAGATACTACAGTGTAGAGATAAATTGACAGTGGTATAGGAATAATATAAACAGTGTAGGGTAGAAAAACATACATTCAAAAATTAAATTGCAGCAATCCAACTGGTAGTTGCTTGCAATGATGAAGTTGTGCATTTATATATTTTGAAACCTTTTCTTGGTCTTAATATTTACTTCTATACTCTACTGATATTGTATAACTTGGTTACAATAAATACAGCCCTTCCATTAAGCCCCAAAAATATTTGACTTACTATAACAAACCCAGTTTGTATAAATTGCACAATTCTACTGTTGTTGGCAGTTATACCAATTGCTGTGTCTCCAGAAACTCATTAAAAAGATAACACTGTCTATAATAAATGCTTTATCATTTCATATATTATCTATTCTAAAATAATTATTATTATTATTATTATTATTATTATTATTATTATTATTATTGTTACAGATAACATAATTTAACTGTACTAATATCTAATATGTCAAGATGTCTTTTTTTATTTAGGTCAGCTCACAGATATATTTTCTCTTCCCATATGGTCATTACCCATGAGAAAAGCTGTTCACAGTTTCACAGTTACCTCCAGTTCTTTAAACATTTATATTTTGTCGAAGCAAAGCAAACCATATGCTGTTTCATATGTTGCTAACATTTTAGTGCACCATTGATATTATGTTTGCTGAATGTTTAATATATAAGCAGCATAAAGTAGATTAGAGAGAGTGCATTCAATGGTGTATCTACAGTATAATGGGTGCACAGTAGCAAGAAACCCCCCATGACAGATGAGAGAGCTGGTATCATGTTTATTAAGCCCCACCCACTCATGGAAAAATGCCACAATTCACAGGTCAATATTACACAATTCCATTCGATTTGCGTCATTTTGGCCCCACCCCCTAGAGGGAGGGGCTTAATTACATGGTGCCTGGTCCCGTCTCCATCTGTTACCTGCAACTGCTACAAGGTAAGAGAGAGAGAGCGTTTGTGTGTTGTATGTGTGACACATACATGTGTGTGTGTAATATATGTGTGACGCGTGTGTATAAAATATTTATGTGTGTGAATATATGCGTGTGTATGCGTATATATATGTATATACATATAATATATATATATATATATTTACAGTATATATATGTGTGTATATATATTCCATAGACAAAAAACCTTATGGTTTTACATGTGTCATTAGGGCTTCTTAGACATGATCTGAAATTTCACAAAAACCTACTGAATTGTGCCACTCAAACTTAAAAAAAAGCAATGAAATTATGATCATTAAGGCTGACGCCTTAATTGACGTGTTCCTTGCATAATACAGATATGGTATGCCATCACACACTGTGGTTAACTGCAGATTCAGCACTCTCACAGAATGAGATTGCTGTCACTCACAAAATGGAGGAGCTGCTAATTCACAGAATTGTGTGCTCATTGGAATACATACATGCAGTTTATGCAATTGAAGTTTGAGCAGTTATGTGGCTCCTACATCCCACTCAGTGCCCACAATCTTCCCTTTCGATCACCACAACAATCTCACTGGCTTCCAACATCCTTCTCACTGCATACATTTATCTCATTTAGAATACACGTTTAGCTCCCTGATTTTTAAAACTATCATACTCTGTCTACGCATGTATACTTTCTTCCCCTATATGCCTCCATGCTGCTATATATTCCCCAATCCCTACTGCTGTGTGGTCTCCCAGCTGTGCTACTCTGTGTTCCCTCAACAGCACCAATCTGTTTTTCCACAGCCGCAAAGCCCGGCATCCGTGCCTTCTCCACAGCCACGTTGCTGTCTTTCTCTCATCTGTGGCACACTTTCTTCCTCCATTTGCACAACTCTGTCTCCCCCCACCACCGTACCACTCTGTCTTCCTCCCCATCCACACCAATCTGTCTTCCCCAATCCCTACTGCTGTGTGGTCTCCGAACTGTGCTAGTCTGTGTTCTCTCATCTGCACCAATCTGTCTTTCTCCATCCGCACCGCCCTGCATCCGTGCCACTCTGTTTCCTTCTGCACCACTGCCTTCCCCTAAGCCACGCAGCTCTGTCTTCCTTTCCTCTGTGGCACTCTTTCTTCCTCCTTCTGCACCACTCTGTCCCCCCCTACTTTGCAACTTTGTCTCCTCCCCCCACCTGCACTACTCTGTCTTCCTGCCCATCCACACTAATCTGTCTTCCCCAATCCCTACTGTTGTGTGTTCACCTATTTGTGCTACTCTGTTTTCCCTTATCCACACCAATCTGTCTTTACCCATCTGCACTGCTCTGTCTTCCCATGTCCATGCCACTCTCTACCCCATCCACGTCGCTGTCCCCCCAAACCGTGCCACTCTGTTTCCCCCCATCCGCACCACTGTTTTTCACCAATCTGCATCACTTTGTCTACCCCCACTCTATACTGCTTAACCTTCGATCCTCTACACACCTTTTTGTCTCAAAAAATTATATACTGAAACAAGCGCACCAATCCAATGGTGCTGCAGGAAGTGCTCGGGTGGCCACTTACACCCTATAAATCACAATAAACACAGTACTTGCAGTTCCCACGCTCATCTGGAGTAAAAGTCAGAATCAAGCAAAGTTAATAAATGGGAAAGTATCTTCGGAATAGATTCCTATGCTGTTCCTTTTCAAATGATTCACCCGTAAACATGCCAAAGTTTCTCAAAGAAATTCAGAAGTAGTATATAGTGAAGTACAGTTTATTCAAAACATAAAACCATCCATAAAACACATAAAAATGGCTGCGTACCAGATATATAGGGGTGTAGGACAATACACACCCAAAATAGCATGTACAGGGATATAAACAGTCACCTCCCGGGATAGGTTCATGTAGTTCCCCTGGTGTCTAAATAACAGTGATGCGTCCTCTGACCCTTATTCCTGGTATTCTCAATGCAGCTCCTTTCTCACCAACGCGTTTCTGCTCATACAGAGCCTTTTTCAAAGTGTGTGTTAATCACCTTATACTACTTCCTTATATACCCCAAGTTATCTCCCTATTGGTCCATCTCCTACCGATCCTATTTGACTCTTATAAAGTGCAGTTACTAGCTAAAGTCCACCACAAGCTCGCCTCCTACAATAAAATTTCTATTTTTTCAATCTATAGAATTATTACCATTCAAATAACGTTATAGCGGTATACGTTCCATTACCTGGAACGCATATCACTTCCGGTCAGCTTCCTTATGATATTCCGCGGAAATAGATTTACCTTGACATTATATCTGCATACCAAGGCTTCTAACCTCCTTCGCGTGCGCTCCAGTTAATGGAATGCACGCTGCCTCTTATTGCGGTGCCCGGAAGTGACGTTACGTCTTCTGCGTGTGCTCCATTCAATGGGGCACACGCTCCTCCAATCAGTGTCTGGGAGTGACACAACGTCAGCTCTACTGCCGATTATGTTACTGGACGGCAGATAGTGTTTGCGCTCCAACTTGTGGAATGCATAAAGCATCCATCTCTCCCTTCTCACTTGTACATCTTTACTATGCATTTCCTAATGATACCTCATAACTAAGCCACCTTTTATATTTGTGTACCAATAGGTGCATACATCATCAAATCCAATGTATGCAAATAACGATATATACCAGCATATGAAATGATTGCTTACTTCCCATAAATAATTAAAGTAGATAAATATTACAACGATAAATATACTAAAATACATCTTAAAACTCATCATAAAAAGCATCATAAATGAGGTTGATATAATATAATAGGCAGGTTACATAAAAGAATTACTAAAATTATAAAAACCATTTTAACTCAAACTCGACATTCAGCCCATTGGGTATTAAAGATCCCATTTTATGGATCCCCTTAATTTCCGTTTGAGCCAGATTCTGATCTACATGGATTTTCCGCCAGTGCTTTGAGACACTTTGAAAACCCATAACATATTTCAAGGACTTACAACATTTATTATGAATTTCTAAAAAATGTTTAGATAACGAGTGATTCATTACGCCATTCTTTATGTTGCGTAAATGCTCCGCCCACCTGTCTTTCAATGGTCTAGATGTGCGGCCTATATACTGTAGGCCGCATTCACACTCAATTAGATAAATGCAATTTTTCCTTTGGCATGTTATGGTAAAAAGTGCGATCCCTCCTAAGAAATCAGGTAGAATAAAAACAGTAGGCTTCCATAGATGTGGCATATGTTTAATGTGTAGAAACCACAATACACAAGCAAGCAAGATAGAAAAATTTAAGTCCACGAATACAAATTTTACATACGAGATTAAAGATTTCATAACATGCCATACGAAAAATTGCATTTATCTAATTGAGTGTGAATGCGGCCTACAGTATATAGGCCGCACATCTAGACGATTGAAAGACAGGTGGGCGGAGCATTTACGCAACATAAAGAATGGAGTTATGAATCACTCGTTATCTAAACATTTTTTAGAAAATCATAATAAATGTTGTAAGTCCTTGAAATATGTTATGGGTATTCAAAGTGTCTCAAAGCACTGGCGGAAAAACCATGTAGATCAGAATCTGGCTCAAAAGGAAAATAAGTGGATCCATAAAATGGGATCTTTAATACCCAATGGGCTGAATGTCGCGTTTGAGTTAAAATGGTTTTTATCATTTTAGTAATTCTTTTATGTAACCTGCCTATTATATTATATCAACCTCATTTATGATGATTTTTATGATGAGTTTTATGATGTATTTTAGTATATTTATTGTTGTAATATTTATCTATTTTAATTATTTATGGGAAGTAAGCAATTATTTCATATGCTGGTATATATCGTTATTTGCACATTGGATTTGATATGTATGCACCTATTGGTACACAAATATAAAAGGTGGCTTAGTTATGAGGTATTAGGAAATGCATAGTAAAGATGTACAAGTGAGAAGGGAGAGATGGATGCTTTATGCCTTCCACAAGTTGGAGCGCAAACACTATCTGCCGTCCAGTAACATAATCGGCAGTAGAGCTGACGTTGTGTCACTCCCAGACACTGATTGGAGGAGCGTGTGCCCCATTGAATGGAGCACACACAGAAGACGTAACCTCACTTCCAGGCACCGCGATCAGAGGCAGCGTGCATTCCATTGAATGGAGCGCACGCGCAGGAGGTTAGAAGCCTTGGTATGCAGATATGTCAAGGTAAATCTATTTCCGCGGAATATCATAAGGAAGCTGACCGGAAGTGATATGCGTTCCAGGTTATGGAACGCATACCGCTGTAACATTATTTGAATGGTAATAATTCTATAGATTGAAAAAATAGAAATTTTATTGTAGGAGGCGAGCTTGTGGTGGACTTTAGCTAGTAACTGCACTTTATAAGAGTCAAATAGGATCGGTAGGAGATGGACCAATAGGGAGATAACTTGGGGTATATAAGGAAGTAGTATAAGGTGATTAACACACACTTTGAAAAAGGCTCTGTATGAGCAGAAACGCGTTGGTGAGAAAGGAGCTGCATTGAGAATACCAGGAATAAGGGTCAGAGGACGCATCACTGTTATTTAGACACCAGGGGAACTACATGAACCTATCCCGGGAGGTGACTGTTTATATCCCTGTACATGCTATTTTGGGTGTGTATTGTCCTACACCCCTATATATCTGGTACGCAGCCATTTTTATGTGTTTTATGGATGGTTTTATGTTTTGAATAAACTGTACTTCACTATATACTACTTCTGAATTTCTTTGAGAAACTTTGGCATGTTTACGGGTGAATCATTTGAAAAGGAACAGCATAGGAATCTATTCCGAAGATACTTTCCCATTTATTAACTTTGCTTGATTCTGACTTTTACTCCAGATGAGCGTGGGAACTGCAAGTACTGTGTTTATTGTGATTTATAGGGTGTAAGTGGCCACCCGAGCACTTCCTGCAGCACCATTGGATTGGTGCGCTTGTTTCAGTATATAATTTTTTGATACAAAAAGGTGTGTAGAGGATCGAAGGTTAAGCAGTATAGAGTGGGGGTAGACAAAGTGATGCAGATTGGTGAAAAACAGTGGTGCGGATGGGGGGAAACAGAGTGGCACAGTTTGGGGGGACAGCGACGTGGATGGGGTAGAGAGTGGCATGGACATGGGAAGACAGAGCAGTGCAGATGGGTAAAGACAGAGATTAGTATGGATGAAGTTGGTTGACTTATGAGGAAATTAGAAAACACTCTAATGAAGGAAAGTAGAGTGTGGTGGGGGTGTATCACCATAGAAATATATATATCGAATGTTTTATACCAAGGGGACTTAAAATCGATAAAAAACCTTCCTCGGATCATGAAAGTGAAGAATTTTATTTAAGGTGGAACAAAATATTAGAAAGTTGTTCATTGGCCCTAATGGACCTGATAATACAAGAAAGAAAGAAAAATTTAGAAACATTAGAACAACAGATAGAAGGCTTTACTACTTCACTTTCACCAGTTAGATAAATTGAAGAATATAGAAAGTTAGAAAGGGAAATAGAAATACGTGTAGTAAGAAAAGAAAAATAAATTATTTTGAGAAAGAAAAGAAAATATAAGAGAGATAAAAGAGAAAAGGAAGAACAAATAGATTTCCCATATAAAAATGATAAAGAAACCATATTACAAGACCCCCGTGATGAAGATAAGGAGATAGAAAATAATGAAGAATGGGATGATTCAATCTGTGATTGTGAAAGGAGCCCCAGGAAAGAAAAATGGGATGAGGAGCAGAGGAAATATAGAAGAAATCAATATAGAATAGATAGAAGACTGAGCTATAGACCCAGACTACAATCGAACTATAGGAATACTAGAAGGGATCAAACCCCCAGAACCCATTGGAATAATAGGTGGGGAGGAGAAAAAAGTCAATGGGATAGGAGAAGAAGGATTCCAAGAAGAAATGAATATTTTATTAAGGATGAATGGCATATAGATTCAGAAAGGGAAAATAAATTTCCGATCAATACCAGCAATAGATATGAAACTTTCAACAATGGTGATTTTTTAGACAGGAACAGAAGGAGGTCGAGAAGATTTTAGTTTTTAGACAAAAAACCTGTAAACGGGGTAAAAGAGGGAAAAGAATTAAAAGGAGGTCCAATAAAAAAGGAGGAGTTTGTGCCAACCTCCCGGATAGAATAGGGGTAGAGGAAACCAAGATTTTTAATTTGAGCAAGCATGTGCTAACGAAAGATGAAAGCTCAGTCCTAAAGAAAGGACTTAAATTTGCCCCGGATAGTCAACTTAACAAATTTGAAACATTTCTGGATGTTCAAAAGTTCACCAGGAAGTTAGCGTTAAAACAGTACTTTCTTAGTCAGAAGGGAGAAACCACATTGAATAGGGACCCCTTCAAGCCAAAATCAACATTCAATCCCACATTCAGCAGGGGATGTTTCGTGGAAAGTTTTAATAAAGCAGTTACCGCAGATATGGAGAAAATTATCCCGAAGTGGGATAAAATACAGAATACCAGTAAAAAAGAGAGAGAAGCTATAAAGAATTTAAGTGAGAATAAAGAAATTATTATTAAACCTGCCGATAAGGGGGGTAGTGTGATCATTATGGATATAGAGAATTACGAGAGAGAAATCGCACGTCAACTGGAGGATAGATCCACTTATGCTACTTTACGTAGTAATCCTAGTGAACGAATAGAGAAAGAATTGAAAAATTTACTATCCAGATATAAAATGGAAGGAGTGATTACTGAACGGGAAGAGAAATATATAACTGTGGAAGACCCGAGTCTTCCAGTCTTCTACATCCTAGCCAAAATCCATAAGGATATACAGAACCCCCCTGGAAGACCCATAGTGGCCGGAACAGGGTGTATAACATCAAATTTATAACATTATATCGACTACCATCTTCAACCTGAGGTATTAAAAGTGAAATCGTATATAAAAGACACAAGGGACATACTTCAGAAAATTAATAATTTTGAGTGGAAGGAAAGCTATATTTTAGCTACGGCAGATGTCAACAGTCTCTATACCGTTATAGAACACTCGAGGGGTACAGAGGCTGTTAAAGACTATCTGAGTAGAAGCAACCTGGACACCAAGAAAGTCTCATTTATTCTGGATAGTATCAATTTCATTTTAAACAATAATTTTTTCTGGTATAATGGGAAATTTTACCAACAGAAGCAGGGAACTGCGATGGCTACACGATTCGCCCCATCGTATGGAAATATTTTTATGGGTCTGTGGGAAGATCTTAATATATGGACGAATGAAGATTTTTGAAATAATATTAAAATTTGGTACCGTTTTATCGATGATATTATTTTTATCTGGGAAGGCAGTCAAATGGAATTAGAGGAGTTTTGTAATAAATTGAATGTTAATGATTTTAACATTAATTTAACATATCAAACCAGCAAGACGAATATTAATTTCCTTGATTTAACTTTTTATATTGAAAATGGTTATCTTAAAACCAAATCATATTTTAAACCTACTGACAGCAACTCTTACCTATCTATAAAAAGTAATCATCATCCGGTATGGATTAAAAATGTACCAAAAGGACAAATAAGGAGGATTCGACGCAACTGTACAGATGTCACAGTATTTGAAGAACAAGCCGGCAACCTTAAAAAAAAATTTTTGTCCAAAGGTTATCAGGAGGAATGCCTCAATACCTATATTACAGAACTTGCGAAAATTAATAGAGCTAGTTTATTGGAATCTAAAAAGATTACCAATAAAGAAGAAATTACTTTACCTTTTATCACCACTTATAGCAAACAATCTAAAGAAGTGGAAAGGGTGGTGAAAAAACATTGGTACCTATTGAATAGAGATCCGGTGTTGAAAACGATCATCCGCATAAAACCTCAGTTTGTATATAGGAAAGCCAATAACTTGAGAGATAAATTGGTAAAAAGTGCGATCCCTCCTAAGAAATCAGGTAGAATAAAAACAGTAGGCTTCCATATATGTGGCATATGTTTAATGTGTAGAAACCACAATACACAAGCATGAAAGATAGAAAAATTTAAGTCCACAAATACAAATTTTACATACGAGATTAAAGATTTCATAACATGCCATACGAAAAATTGCATTTATCTAATTGAGTGTGAATGCGGCCTACAGTATATAGGCCGCACATCTAGACCATTGAAAGACAGGTGGGCGGAGCATTTACGCAACATAAAGAATGGCGTTATGAAGCACTCGTTATCTAAAAATTTTTTAGAAAATCATAATAAATGTTGTAAGTCCTTGAAATATGTTATGGGTATTCAAAGTGTCTCAAAGCACTGGCGGAAAAACCATGTAGATCAGAATCTGGCTCAAACGGAAATGAAGTGAATCCATAAAATGGGATCTTTAATACCCAATGGGCTGAATGTCGAGTTTGAGTTAAAATGGTTTTTATAATTTTAGTAATTCTTTTATGTAACCTGCCTATTATATTATATCAACCTCATTTATGATGCTTTTTATGATGAGTTTTATGATGTATTTTAGTATATTTATCGTTGTAATATTTATCTATTTTAATTATTTATGGGAAGTAAGCAATCATTTCATATGCTGGTATATATCGTTATTTGCACATTGGATTTGATATGTATGCACCTATTGGTACACAAATATAAAAGGTGGCTTAGTTATGAGGTATTAGGAAATGCATAGTAAAGATGTACAAGTGAGAAGGGAGAGATGGATGCTTTATGCGTTCCACAAGTTGGAGCGCAAACACTATCTGCCATCCAGTAACATAATCGGCAGTAGAGCTGACGTTGTGTCACTCCCAGACACTGATTGGAGGAGCGTGTGCCCCATTGAATGGAGCACACGCAGAAGACGTAACCTCACTTCTGGGCACCGCGATCAGAGGCAGCGTGCGTTCCATTGAATGGAGCGCACGCGCAGGAGGTTAGAAGCCTTGGTATGCAGATATAATGTCAAGGTAAATCTATTTCCGCGGAATATCATAAGGAAGCTGACCGGAAGTGATATGCGTTCCAGGTAATGGAACGCATACCGCTGTAACGTTATTTGAATGGTAATAATTCTATAGATTGAAAAAATAGAAATTTTATTGTAGGAGGCGAGCTTGTGGGGGACTTTAGCTAGTAACTGCACTTTATAAGAGTCAAATAGGATCGGTAGGAGATGGACCAATAGGGAGATAACTTGGGGTATATAAGGAAGTAGTATAAGGTGATTAACACACACCTTGAAAAAGGCTCTGTATGAGCAGAAACATGTTGGTGAGAAAGGAGCTGCATTGAGAATACCAGGAATAATGGTCAGAGGACGCATCACTGTTATTTAGACACCAGGGGAACTACATGAACCTATCCCGGGAGGTGACTGTTTATATCCCTGTACATGCTATTTTGGGTGTGTATTGTCCTACACCCCTATATATCTGGTACGCAGCCCTTTTTATGTGCTTTATGGATGGTTTTATGCTTTGAATAAACTGTACTTCACTATATACTACTTCTGAATTTCTTTGAGGAACTTTGGCATGTTTACAGGTGAATCGTTTGAAAAGGAACAGCATAGGAAACTTTTTGTCTCACCTATCCATTCTGCTCTGTCTCCTCTCCCATCCACACCACTTTTATTTCACCTGCACAGCTCTATTTTCTGTTTATGCCTCAGTTGCATAGACTGCATGTGTATATTCCAATGAGCACACAATTCTGTGAATTAGCAGCTCCACCATTTTCTGAGTTACAGCAATCTCATTCTGTGAGAGTGCTGAATCTGCAGTTAACCACAGGGTGTGATGGCATACCTTATCTGTATTGCGCAAAGAACACGTCCATTAAGGTGTGAGCCTTAATGATCCTAATTTAATTGCTTTTTTTAGTTTGAGTGGCACAAATTCAGTAGGTTTTGTGAAATTTCAGATCATGTGTAAGAAGCCTTAATGGGACATGTAAAACCATAAGGTTTTTTGTCTATGGAATTTAATTGCGTTTTTATAATTTATTAACCATCAGGGTTTTGATGGGCAAACCAGGCCACCTGCAGGGCAGAAGGACAACAAATAAGTGCACTAACATGGGTTGAGGAGCAGACAGCACACAGGAGGTGTTTTAAAAGTGCAGAGGGAGAGAAGGCTGTGGGGGCAGGCTGCAGGTGTGTGGGGCAGTGGCAGCAGTGGGGGTGCAGAGCAGTGGCAGCATGCACAGAAGCATCAGCAGGCAACAGAGGGACTCACTGGTGCTGGGCATGCACCTGAGAAAATCAAATCAATAAGTCACAGATGCATGGACATATCAGTGAGATCCATCCATGTATTGTTTTAAAAAATTAATGTGTAATAGAAAACAAAATGACGTGCCTCCACAGCACAACCAGCATCAAGCTTTGGAACCCAGGCTAATCAGAGCCAGTCCTGGTTACTAAAATACAAGGGACAAAACATGTAGGGGTCCCCTAAAAAAAACCCTGAATTTTCCCATATAGAAATCAAGAGGGGAGGGGGGCATGGTGTTTAAGGGGTTACACCTCAAAAGCTATTGGAGGCACAGAGCTGAAATTTGCCATAGGCTGGTGGAACTGTTGCTCAGTGCTGCATGCCATATTTCAGGGCAAAAACATAAAAAATGAGGAGTTGTGAGTAATTTAAATTCCCAACTGTCAGTATTTTCTGACACTCAATTAGGACCACGTTTCTGCTGTTGTCTATTGGGGATTTTTGGAAAGGAAAATCTCAGGGTAGGGAGCAAATTTACACTTTGGGTTTGTTTAATTAGGTAGCTATTGTTCCAGGGTAGGTGCTTTTGGGGTATGGGTAATTGAGAAAGTTATAGTTTTTAAACAATTACCTCACAAATCTGCATTATAGAGATACAAAGTTTCAACTTGATGCGCAGCCTCAGTAGGAGTCTCCATCAGGTGTAATCACTGTGGCTTCACTTGGGTGCACCAAGATGGCAGGTCAGTGCAGGCGGTGGGCTCGGGGGAAGGAAGCAGCTGTAAGCTGCGGCCGGGACCCATGGGCATTAGCGGCGGTGGTGGTGCAAACAGCAGGACCCGGGGGAAGTAGCAGCAGACTGATGCAGGCTCAGATCTGAACGATCCGTGATACCTGTATCTGTGTATAAATAAACACAGAAGCATGGAAGGGATCAGTGAGATGCATCTGTGCTTCTGTTTAAAAATGAAACCTGTGTAAATACATTTTTTTTTTAAATGGCGTACCCTCTACCTCTCAAAGACCAACCAGCTCCGGGCTTTGGAGCCCCAGTACTGGTTGTGCTAAATACAGGGAACAAATGATGTAAGGGTCCCCTGTAAGAAGTACAACCAGCACCAGGCTTTTCAGAACCAGTTCTGGTTGTTAAAATATGGGAGGCAAATGACATAGGGGTCCCTCGTATTAGGTGCAACCATCCCTGGGCTCTGAGCCGGTCCTGGTTCTGGAAATACAGGGTTAAAAAATGTGTACAGTCCCCCTGTATCTACCAGATCCAGGGCCTGCTCAGAGCCCAGTGCTGGTTGCGCTTAATACAGGGGACCCCTACGTCATTTGTTCCCCATATTTTGGCAACCAGGAATCATTCTGAAAAGCCTGGTGCTGGTTGTGTTTCACACGGGGGACCCCTACATTGTTTGTCCCCAGTATTTAGCACAACCAGTACAGGGGCTCCAAAGTCCAGCGCTGGTTGGATTTTTGGGGGGTGGGGCCATGCCCATGACATCATCAGGACTCAGACGCCGGTATGTATATATATATATATATATATATATATATGTTATTTGTTACATTGTCTGTTGTATAGTCTTGATAAAAGATCATGGAGCTTTGAAAAATTGACCACCATTATTGCAGTTTGTCCTTATATTTGAAGTCCAGGAGTGCCGTGCACTATCATATATATATATATATATATATATATATATATGGGAGTGCCGTGCACTATCATATATATATATATATATATATATATATACAGTATATATATATATATATATATAAATATATATATATATAATCTAGCGGTGTGCACCGGCCACTTTTCGTGTTTTGTGTTTTGGTTTTGGATCTGGATCTTTCTTCGTGTTTTGGATCTGGATTGGTTTTGCCAAAACCACCCTTCCGTGTTTTGGGTTCTGGGTTTTGTGTTTTGGATCTGTATTTTTTTGAAAAAAAAGCATAAAAACAGCTAAAATCACAGAATTTGTGGGTTTTTCTGCTCCTATGCTATTATTAACCTCAATAACCTTAATTTCCACTCATTTCCAGTCTCTTCTGAACACCTCACACCTCACAATAGTGTTTTTATGTCCAAAAGGTTGCACCGAGGTAGCTGGATGACTATGCTAAGAGATACGAGTGGGCGGCACAAACACATGGTCCATCGAGGAGTGGCACTGCAGTGGCAGACAGGATGGCAGTTTGAAAAACTAGGCCCCAAACTATACATAATGCAAAGAAAAAAAAGAGATGCAAGATGGAATTGTCCTTGGGCCCTCCCACCCACCCTTATGTTGTATAAACAGGACATGCACACTTTAACAAACCAAACATTTCAGCGCCAGGGTCTGCCACACGGCTGTGGCTGAAATGATTGGTTCGTTTGGGCCCCCACAAAACAAGCTGGCAATTAATCTGTCCCTGCACAAACTGGCTCTACGGAGGCAAGATGTCGTCCTCATCCTCCTCATCTACCGATTCCTCACCCTCTTCAGTGTTGTGTACATCCTCATCCTCACAGAGTATTAATTCATCCCCGCTGGAATCCACAACCACTGGTCCCTCTGTACGTTCTGGAGGCTGGTCTCCCTGGAAGAGTTGATAATTCATTTTATGAACATCATCTTCTCCACATTTTGTGGAAGCAACCTCCTACGCCTTTCGCTGACAAGGTTCCCGGCTGCACTAAACACTCTTTCGGAGTACACACTGGAGGGGGGGCAACTCAGGTAAAATAGAGCCAGTTTGTACAGGGACCTCCAAATTGCTTCTTTTTCCTGCCAGTACAGGTACGGACTGTCTGACATGCCTACTTGGATGCTGTCACCGATGTAATCCTTTAACAGACAGACGCACGCTTGTCGCTGCTGCTTTGAGGATGCAAGTGCGGCTACAGCCCACACAATTCACAAAGACAGAAAAAAGAAGAAGAATATTTTTATTGTTTGTGTAGCACACTTTGAGGGTGTCACCACCCTTTAACAGACAGACGCACACTTGTCGCTGCTGCTTTGAGGATGCAAGTGCAGCTACAGCCCACACATTTCACAAAGACAGAAAAAAAAAGAAGAATATTTTTATTGTTTGTGTAGCACACTTTGAGGGTGTCACCACCCTTTAACAGACAGACGCATGCTTGTCGCTGCTGCTTTATGGATGCAGGTGCGGCTACAGCCCACACATTTCACAAAGACAGAAAAAAAAAGATGAATATTTTTATTGATTGTGGAGCGCACTTTGAGGGTTACACCATCCTTTAACAGACAGACGCACGCTTGTCGCTGCTGCTTTGAGGATGCAGGTGGAATCTAGACGGGATTTGGAACCGGGGACACACTACCTCCATCAATTGTCTAAATCCCACTGCACTAATGGCGGATACCGGACGCACGTCTAACACCAACATAGCAGTCAAGGCCTCAGTTATACGTTTTGCTTCAGGATGACTGCTGTCGTACTTAATCCTCATCGCTAGGGACTGTTGGAGGGTCAATTGATTAGTAAAAGTAGTGATGTTCCTACTTCCTCTCTGGGATGATGAACAACTCCCAGCAGCAGCAACAGCACTAGGAGGAAGTGGTTCTTGATCTTTCCCTATTTTATTTTTATCGGAGAAAGTTTGGTCCTCCATTTATATTATATTGATATATACGTGCGGCTAAAGCTCACACAAACACAGAAAATATTTTTTTATTTTTGCTGGAGAGTAGTGCACTTTGTGGGTTACACCACCCTTTAAGAACTGAGCCAGCCGGCTCTTTACTTATGGGACACAGGCGCACGCTTGGCGCTGCTCCTTTGTTGATGCACGTGCAGCCACAGTGCACACAATTCACAAACACAGAAAATATATTTTTTTTTGGTTTGGACTGGAGTGTACTTTGGGGATTACAGCACCCTTTAATGGTCAAGCCAGCCGGCCCTTTACTTATGACACAGGCGCACGCTTGGCACTACTTTGTTGATGCACGTGCGGCTACTGCGCACACAATTCACAAACACAGAAAATATATATTTTTTTGGTTTGGAGTGTACTTTGGGGGTTACAGCACCCATTAATGGTCAAGCCAGCCGGCCCTTTACTTATGACACAGGCGCACGCTTGGCACTACTTTGTTGATGCACGTGCGGCTACTGCGCACACAATTCACAAACACAGAAAATAATTTTTTTTTTGGTTTGGAGTGTACTTTGGGGGTTACAGCACCCTTTAGCGGTCAAGCCAGCCGGCCCTTTACTTATGACACAGGCGCACGCTTGGCACTACTTTGTTGATGCACATGCGGCTAATGCGCACACAATTCACAAACACAGAAAATATTTTTTTTTTGGTTTGGAGTGTACTTTGGGGGTTACAGCACCCTTTAACGGTCAAGCCAGCTGGCCCTTTACTTATGACACAGGCGCACGCTTGGCACTACTTTGTTGATGCACGTGCGGCTACTGCGCACACAATTCACAAACACAGAAAATATTTTTTTTTTGGTTTGGAGTGTACTTTGGGAGTTACAGCACCCTTTAACGGTCAAGCCAGCTGGCCCTTTACTTATGACACAGGTGCACGCTTGGCACTACTTTGTTGATGCACGTGCGGCTACTGCGCACACAATTCACAAACACAGAAAATAATTTTTTTTTTGGTTTGGACTGGAGTGTACTTTGGGGGTTACAGCACCCTTTAACGGTCAAGCCAGCTGGCCCTTTACTTATGACACAGGCGCACGCTTGGCACTACTTTGTTGATGCACATGCGGCTACTGCGCACATAATTCACAAACACAGAAAATATATATTTTTTTGGTTTGGAGTGTACTTTGGGGGTTACAGCACCCTTTAACGGTCAAGCCAGCCGGCCCTTTACTTATGACACAGGCGCACGCTTGGCACTACTTTGTTGATGCATGTGCGGCTAATGCGCACACAATTCACAAACACAGAAAATATATATTTTTTTGGTTTGGACTGGAGTGTACTTTGGGAGTTACAGCACCCTTTAACGGTCAAGCCAGCCGGCCCTTTACTTATGACACAGGCGCACGCTTGGCACTACTTTGTTGATGCACGTGCGGCTACTGCGCACACAATTCACAAACACACAAAAAATATTATTTATTTAGCACTTGGGGTGAGCACCCCTGATGGACAGAGCACCCCGTGGACAACACTACAGCACCCCTTTAGGACTGGGACACTGCACAGGACTTTGGAGTGGACACAGCCCCTATGGAGAACTGACTGCACAACACAGTCCACCCAGCCCCTATGGACTTTGAAGTAGTGGACACAGCCCCTATGGACAACAGCAGCACAGCACAACACAGCCAGCCCCTATGGACTTTGAAGTAGTGGACAACAGCAGCACAGCGCAGCACAGCACAGCACTACACTACTCTGCACTACACTACACTACACTACACAGCCCAGCCAGCCCTAACTCCCACCCTCCCTCTTCACTGTCCACAGCCGAGTGAGAAAATGGCGCCGACGCAGGTACCTTATATAGGATCCAAAACCCGCGAGACTCGGATGGCGGGATGATGACGTTTTGCCTCGATTTCAGATCCGAGTCAGGCGGGAAAAGTCGAGCCTGACTCGGATCGGCCTCGGACCAGGGGGGCTCGGGGGGCTCGGGGGTGTTCGGATTTCAGAAATCCGAACCCGCTCACCCCTAATATAAACCCCCCCTTAAAAATCCTGTTTATACCCCTGGTGAACGATGTGCGAGGCGCACGGGCTCCTCGGTCCAGGGAGGTCCACAAGGCACATCCTGCACCCATATATAGTTATACTTTCCTATTCGCAGTCTTCAGAGTGCTGCTCTTTTCATGGTAACTTGCACATGTGCAATAAATATATCCCCAGGACCAAGCCAGAATCTAATGCGTTGCCAGAAGGGAGGGGGCCCGCACTGAGTCTGCACATATGCCCTCTCCTCCAGGGCCATTCTGGCCACCTGGCACTTCTGCTATATGCCTGATGGGCCATCGTTCCGATCACACAAACTAGACAGAGAGCTGATTAATCACTTAAAGCCCTGCCCCCTACTGTACGGGGCCAGTAAGCAGTGGGTTTCGTCATTGCACTGCGCTGTTCTGGACATCAAGAGGGAGGAGGAAGAGCCTGACTGTACAGCCCTCCCTCACTGACATGCATTAGCCATCGCGGAGAACAGAACAGACAGCACAGTCAGTAGGAGCACTAGCCCTATCAGTAAATACAGTATGTACAGGGGCTAGTTCCAGCAATACAGGGGTTAATCCACTGCTGCACGGAACACTGGAGAGACTGAGGGAGATTCTCATCTCCCTCATTCAGGTCTGGGCACATGCAGAGATGTGAGACAGCTGAGCTAATGCAATGTGCACACTGGGGAGTCTCTATAGAGCTCCCTTCTTCTGCCTGGCTGTCACTACACAGGCTACTATTCTGCCTCTATAAGCAGCAATAATATAATTGACCTAAACAGAGAAAGTAAGGAGCTGCTTTTAACTTGATTGACCCAGTAGCTGCTCCCAATGCACATGGCAATGGGAAGGCACAGCATGCACACTCACTGGCAGGAATTAGGGATGTGTGCCAACCCCCGTGTTTTGGTTTTGGATCTGTATCTCTTTCAAGATTTTTGATCTGGATTTGGTTTTGCAAACCATCCTTAAGTGTTTTGGTTTTGGATCTGGATTTTTTAAATAAAAAATAGATAAAAAGTTTTAAAAACAGCTAAAATCATGTAATTTATGCAGTACAAAACCCGAAATTCGGATTTAAAATCTGAATTCCAAACCGCAAAAAGATCAGAACCGCGACCTGGATTTGCCCGGCTCTTCTCAGGAGATTAGAACCGGATTTACCCGGATTCACGAAATTCGGGTGGGTTTGGATTTCTGGAGAACAGAACTGCACATCTCTAGTAGGAATACCTCCCTTTATACACAATCAGACCCCCTCCTCCCAGCCTGTCATCTATCCACTTCCCTGTCACCATGAGGGATGCTGTCCCCACCTGCAGAACAGCACCAGGTACCTGGAGTCTTCTCCCTGCAGTTTTAGCCCCATTCATGATATGGACTCTAATGGTACTGGCTGATCGTCAGGTACCCTCCCTGGTGTGCTGGATGATCGATATTGAACATCCTGCACACCACCTACTTACCAACGACTATAGCAACCTGCACGAGATCAAGCAAATTGACCGGCATGCATGGCCGATGGACGAGATCGCTATTGTCCAAATGTGGCCGCGCATCGCTGGATGATGGTAAGTTGGTAGGGTCCATTTAAATGAGCGATTTGAACAATAACGGTAATGATATCGATATCATTATCGTTCAAATATTTCTTTTAAATCACTACGTGTGTACGCACCATCACACTGACTCAACCCTCCCCCCGTCCAGCTGTATGACATCACTCAGACAGCTACTGAGTGGCTGTGACCAGTGTCAGTCTGGCTGAGGAGTATCATACATATTACATCTTACATGCAGCTAAAAGGTACAGACACCACTACCCTGACCCCTCCATACTCCCCACTACCTCTCTGCACTACCTCCCTGACCCTTCCATGCCCACCACTACCTCTCTGCCCTACCTCCTGACCCATATCTGCTTCTATCTCTCTGTGTTACTGATCATACCCCTCCATACTGTACCTGCCACTATGTATCAGCACTACCCCTTATCTCCTCCTTACCTCACACTGCCTCTCTGCACTAACCCCTGACACCTCCATGCCCGCCACTACCTCCCTGCACTACCACCCTGATCTCTCCATACCTGCCACTGCCACTCTGCACTACCTTCCTGACTTCTCCATGCCCACCACTACCTGTCTGCACTACCCTCCTGACTCCTCCATGCCCACCACTGCCTCTCTGCACTACCCTCCTGACTCCTCCATGCCCACCACTACCTCTCTGCACTACCCTCCTGACTCCTCCATGCCCACCACTGCCTCTCTGCACTACCCTCCTGACTCCTCCATGCCCACCACTACCTCTCTGCACTACCCTCCTGACTCCTCCATGCCCACCACTGCCTCTCTGCACTACCCTCCTGACTCCTCCATCCCCTCCACTACCTCTCTGCACTACCCTCCTGACTCCTCCATGCCCACCACTACCTCTCTGCACTACCCTCCTGACTCCTCCATGCCCACCACTACCTCTCTGCACTACCCTCCTGACTCCTCCATGCCCACCACTGCCTCTCTGCACTACCCTCCTGACTCCTCCATGCCCACCACTACCAATCTGCTCTTCTAGCCACGAGATGCCATGGCACGACTTAGTAGCACCGAGCTTCTATTCCTGCAACTTTGTCTCTTAAAATTAGAGATGTGCGGGCTTGGTTTCCCAAAAACCGAGCCCACCCGAACTTCCCCGATCTGAGTGAATCCAAGTGGTAGCTCGGGTTTTCCCTCCTTGCTTGGATCCCAAATAAAAGCAAAACGTCATCATCCCGGAGTCAGATTCTCACAGGTTTTGGATTCTACATAAGTCTCTCCCACAGTGATTCGGGTGCCATTTCGCACTGACACCAGTCTATGCTGATGTGTCCAGTGGCTGCTGTGCTGTGTTCATCCTCTTCACCTCCAGTGACTGCTGCTGTGCTGTGTCCACTCCAGTTCCAGGGTCCAGTGGCTGCTGCTATGTCCATCCACTCCCTGTGTCCAGTGGCTGCTGTGTTCAGCCTCTCCACCTCCAGTATCTGCTGTGCTGTGTCCAGTCCAGTCCCCTTAGTGTTAAACACTGACTGTAGTGTCAATATCGTCCGAGAGATTTACAGTATAGGCAGATAGCAAATCATTGTTTATTAGTTTTATACTGCAGGGATTATTATAGCAGTCACACAGTGGTCTATACCCTAGTGCGATATAAGCAGTGTCACTCCGCAGTTGTAATATGCAGAAAAAGTTAAATATTTTTTTTGTTTATAAAAACTGTGTGCGCTGTCCCCCAGTGTGTTTTGTTCACATACATATAAGCGCTGTGAATGCACGCAGTGTCAGCTGAGGTGCGCATTTAAAAATTTTTTTAAATAAATAATTTCTTCTATTGTTTTTTGTACTACGTCTGTGTGCTGTCCTCCAATGATTTTTGTTTACCTACATATAACTGCTGTGAATGCGCACAGTGGGCCTGATTCAGAGCCGCTCGTAAGCGGCCGCTCGTTCGTAGTCATTCGATGTTGTACAACCACGCATGCGTCGTTGTAACAGGTCGCATGTGCGTACGTCTGATTGCGGTAATTTTTCAGTCGATCGTAGACACAGCGAACAGGAAGTGACATGTCAAATGTGATTGACAGAATTCTCCGTTTTGGGTGTTGATGGGGGTGGAGATGGAAAAACGCAGGCGTGTCGAGGCGTTTTTTGGGCATACATAAATTATCTTATGCGAGCGCCAAATGTGAATGGAACAAGTGATACGTCACGGTCTCATCCAATTTCCATTAAGACTGCTCGCTCAGCTTGTGGTCTGGTATAGTCTACCACAATGACGATGGTCTCTTCGTACTTCCCTTGGCTCATCGATGGTGTTTCGATTTATCAATTGTGGCCACAAAAACAATCATCTTTTAATTGCAAATCTGCTTGTAAGGTGTTTAGGAAATATACCTTTTTTAGAAGCTAAAATCCGAACGCAGGTGAACTACTCAGCTGCTAATTTCTGGGTCATACAATCAATTAGCTAACAATTTTTATTTTTTTGGGACTTTTAAAATATTTGTTTCTTTTTTAGGGAAACAATATTGTACGCATGTTTGTTTATTTGCTAATTTTTTTGGAGGACAAGAAACCAATCGTCCTTTTGTTATTTGATAAGTGTTAATTCAAACTCATAAATTGTTTTTATCCCTTGTTTTGTTTAACAAAATTAAATGTTTCTATTTCCGTTGTATTGTTTCTAAGTTTGTTTGAGGGATTACCTTTTAACCAGTTTTGGAATAAATCATCAATAGAATTGTGCAGATTTTTTTCATAATTTTATTAAATTATTGTGTCAATTTTTTTTTTGTTTGCCATAAACATATTTTTTATAAGGATAAAAAAATTAAAATTGATCTGGCCCACACACACAAAAAATAAGTGGCATTTGAACTTTAACAAATCAAAACAATACAATTCACAAGAAAGGAGAGGGAGGTTGTTGTCATGAAGGAATATGGGGCAAACACAGAGATGGATTGTGGGGTAATTAGCCAGTGCTGTCATCACCTTTTAGTCCTTTTGGCCGGGGGTTGGAGGGAGCCGGAACGGGCCCGGGAGCTCCTTCGGCTGGCCTGGCCAGAGGCAGATGTTGTTGCCTCTGGACTAGGCATAGGGCTAGGCACATTTGGAGGGATGGGTGTTGTTGTGCCAGAGGTGGAGGGTCTTGATGTTTCGGCAGGAAGGGAGGCCGGCTCCAACATGTGCTGGCAAATGAGCTGCTCCAGGGCATTTGCAATTCTTACATTTGCCCCAGTATTTTCCGCCAGGGCATTTGCAATTTTCACGTTGGCCGCAGTATTTTGCTCCAGGGCGTCCGCCACCCGTAGCAGATTGGCATCCATCCTCAGCAGAATCTCGGTGTGCTGATCCGTTTTAACATTTAAATCAGTGAGGAGGGCCACTGCCTGCGAGGGGGAATGCCCTGGACTGTCTGCCACAGGGTCCCCAGCCGGATCTACTGCTTCCTCCCCTGCAGAGCCAGAAGAAATTCTGCGGCCAAAGCTCTCCTCTGGAGCAGACTCATCCGCCTGTGCCTCTGTGTGAAAAAAGAGAAAATATTAAAATTCAAAATTAGATATTTTTCAAAACACATTTCTGAGTTGTTAATATTACAACATTTACCTGGGGCAACATGAGGAGCCGCAAAGTCTGGCATGTCGGTATCCATGTTCGACACGCCAAACACCTCCTCATCCTGCACACACCCCTGGGCCAGCTCCTCCAAATCCGTGAGCTCAAGTGACACAGGGGTGGGACCCCCACCTGTTCCCCCTGCATGCCTAGCCCTATAAGCCATTTTTTGTTTAAGCCGATATTTGAAGTCGCTCCATCTGTTGGTTAAAAAGTTGGCATTATTACTGCAGTATTTGGCCCTGTAACCATTTTTTATTCAAATGTAGTTTTTACGTACCGGCGTCTGACCTCCCGGGTTGAACGTTCAAACTCACCCACCCCATTGACAGCACTGGCTATGTCGTCCCACAGTTTCCATCTCTGGGTTGCACCCATATTCCTTGGTGCCTGTGCCAGGTTGTCATTGCACATTTGCACCAAAACCTCCATCTCCTTCCTTGTGAATTGTGGCTGTCTTTTTTTTTTGGCCCTAGTTTGCCTACTAGGCCCAGCAGCCTCTTCCATGGAATCCTCCACACCTTTTTTTTAAATGGTTGAAAAATTTTAAAAGTTAAATGTTTCAAAATTTAATGTTAAACATAAGCATTTTCACATAATTTAGAAAATAATTACATGGCGCCTCTTGGCTAGTACTTTGCTGCTCTGTACTCATTGTCTTTTCTCAATGTAGCAGACCGATTTTTGCCTTCAGTGACGTTTTTATACATGCGTCAGCATTATTCGGCTGCATCATTCCTTGTGCACTCCTATTGTCTGTCCTTAATTTGAGCGGGAAAATAAAGCCTATTTATGGCTTGGTGTGACTCCATTCGAGGTGGCATTTTTGGATTGTTGGAGGTTTTTCAGTGTAGTGGTTTGTTCGTGCTTTCTGGTTTTTTGAAGGAGTAGTTGGTATTGTTCTTAAGTTTGTTTTTTTTAGTACTTTCTTTCTTTACGTTAGCATTTTTGCATTTTTTTTTTCTATTTTTATTTATATTTTTGAGTAAGTATTTCATAAATTCCCCTAAAAAATTATTAGTAAATAGTGTTCATTTTTTAACAGTTATTTTGGCAGTGACCAAGTGACATTTTCTAACTTTGGGATATTTGTCTGTTTTTGGTAAGTTTTTTTGGTTTTATGAATTAACAAATTCGATGTGTTGGTCTTAACATATGTTTAGCTAAGTAATGTGTGTTTTTTCAGTGTAAAATCATGCCTTAACTCTAAATGTAGCGTACTATTTTGCGAACTAATGTGTGTGTTTTTTTTCAGTGTAAAATCATGTCTTAACTCTAAATGTAGCGTACTATTTTGCGAACTAATGTGTGTGGTTTTTTTCAGTGTAAAATCATGTCTTAACTCTAAATGTAGCGTACTATTTTGAGAACTAATGTGTGTGGATTTTTTCAGTGTAAAATCATGTCTTAACTCTATATGTAGCGTACTATTTTGCGAACTAATGTGTGTGGTTTTTTTCAGTGTAAAATCATGTCTTAACTTTAAATGTAGCGTACTATTTTGCGAACTAATGTGTGTGGTTTTTTTCAGTGTAAAATCATGTCTTAACTCTAAATGTAGCGTACTATTTTGTGAACTAATGTGTGCTCCCTTCTCTAAAATTTCGACAAATATATTTGGCTTAATTCCTAGTTTCTTAAATTAATCTTAAAAATATTTTCTACTTTTGAAATGTAGGTTGCTTTTCACATGACAAGACCCAGGCCTGTAAGAATATTTGGTTTTCTTTGAAAAGATAAGTATATTTTTCATAACACATTTGTCTAAAACAATAACTACCTGGCTTAACATTTCAGGGTGATGTTGGTCGTATTATATTGGCCATGGTTCCAGAACCCGACCAACCTCAACTTCATCCCAGGCATAGGCCTCGTAGGCGTGCAAGGCCCCAGATATATAAAACACGTGTCACCCTTTTTGGAATGCCAGATGATGAGGTGTTAAGATGCTACCATCTTCCGCCACAAATCATCATAGACACTCTCTCATTAATAGAGAGTGATCTTGAATGGCAAATTGACAGTCCTACAGCAATATCACCACTTACGCAATTAATGTTGGTGTTACATTTTTGTGCCTCAGGATCCTTTCAAACCACCGTTGGAATAGTGCCAGGAATATCCCAATCCTCCTTTTCAAGGATCCTTAGGGCAGTGATGCAGGCACTTTTTAAACACCTCCATCATTTTATTAAAATGCCATTGGATATGGGTTCCCTTAATGTGGTGAAGGCTAATTTTTACCAAATTGCTGGCTTCCCACACATCATAGGGGTTGTGGATGGCACTCACATACCACTTCAGCCTCCAGCAAAGCTGGAGGCTATATTTAGGAACCGAAAGCACTTTCACTTGAGGAATGTAATGGTGGTATGTGATGTCTCCCTCCAGATCCTGTCCCTGAATGCCAAATTCCCAGGCAGTGCACATGATTCTTTCGTCATCTGGCAATCAGGGATTTGGCACAAATTAAACAACCTACAAGCTGGTGATGCGTGGCTTCTGGGTAAGTTGACACCTTCTGTTGAAACCAATGCAAAGCCTGGTACACAATGGTCCTGATGTTGTTTTTTATATTTTCACAGGAGACAGTGGTTAACCTTGCACGCCCTGGCTGCTCACTCCTTATTTGGTTCCCACACCAGGGCCACAAAGTCAGTATAATTCTGCACTTACAGTCACCAGGCAGGTAGTGGAGCACTGTATCAGCCTTTTAATAGGCCGATTCAGATGCCTCCACCGCTCTGGTGGCGACCTCATGTATTTGCCGGCTATGGTTTCGAAAATTGTGGTCCTGTGTGGGATATTTCACAACATCGCCATAAGGAGTGGTGTCCCAATGCAGCCAGAGGATGCCTTGCCTGAGGATGGCCCCCCCGAGGTTGGTCGGAGGTCGGTATGTGGGGGGGTCATATGCGATGAAGTTGTTGCAAGATTTTTTAGGTAATCATTTCAACAAATTTATTTAATTGACACAATGTATTCCCTAAAATGACCATAAAAATCCATGCATACTACCTGATCAACAAAAATGACTTTATGTGGATACATTGGATATAACTTCGGGAACACTGATTTCTTCTCCTCATTTGTGGATTCATGTTGGCATGCTACTTCTTCAAACAGTTCCTGATTGTGTTCTTTTGTTGGTTTTGGTGATTTTTGGACTTTTGTGTGTGTGTTTTCAATGTTTGAATTTATTGTGTCAATTCACTTGGTATTTATTATTTGTGTGCATTCAATTTTTTTTTTACGTTACCCAACCATTTCCATCATCAATTACAACCAAGTGTAACCTGTTTCAAAAAATGCAAAGTTGCTTAATGCCTAATACTGTAATTTCTTAATTTGTAATCTTTAATACCCTGCTTTGTTGCTCAAAACAAACATTTAGCGAGCGCCTCTGAATGAGGTCCTAAGTCTGTGCACTGTCCCCAGTGAATTTTGTTCATGTACATATAAGCGCTGTGAATGCACACAGTGTCAGCTGAGCTGCGCATTTAAAAAAGTGAAAAAAAAAATGATTGCTATAGTTTTTGTAATGCGTCTGTGTGCTGTCCACCAGTGCATTTTGTTCACATACATATAATTGCTGTGACTGCATGCAGTGTCAACAGAGTTGCGCATTTAAAAAAGTGGAAAATAAATATTTTCTTCTATTGTAGTTTGTAGTTGTACTACGTCTGTGTATACTTTGATAACTCAATAATATGGATAATGAAAATTTGAGACAAGAGCCGAAGCAGCAAGTAAATGCTAGCACTGCTGCTGCTGCCACCAGTCATCATGACAAACCCAATACTAGTCCTTCCACGTCAACTACTAAAGTGACTAAGGAAATAGATAAAGATAAAAGGGGGGCCATAGATATAGCTTATCTAGACTTTAGTAAGGCTTTTGACACTGTTTAACATCGCAGACTGTTAAATAAACTGGAAAGCTTGGGATTGGATACAAAGATAGTTGAATGGATAATATCATGGCTGCAGGATAGGAAACAGAGAATTGTAGTAAACGGAGTGCAGTCTCAAGAGGGAAATGTTACCAGTGGAGTACCTCAGGGATCTGTACTTGGACCAGTGCTTTTTAATATCTTTATTTGTGGCATTGCAAATGGTATTGAAGGGAAACTATGCCTTTTTCCAGATGATACAAAGGTATGTGACAGGGTAGACACACCAGGAGGGGTAAAACAAATGATTGATGATCTAGGTAGACAAGAGGAATGGTCAGGAACATGGCAACTACAGTTTAATGCCCAAAAATGCCAGATCATGCACTTGGGTCTCAAAAATCCAAAGGCAAAATATAGTATTAATGGCACTATACTGGAAAGTATTGAAGAGGAAAGGGATCTAGGAGTCACTATTTCAGGTGACTTAAAGGCAAGCAAACATTGTAGCAAAGCAATGAGGAAGGCAAGTCAGATGCTTGGTTGCATAGGGAGAGGAATCAGTGGCAGAAGAAAGAAGTGATAATACCACTGTATAGGTCATTGGTACGTCTTCATCTCGAATACTGTGTTCAATTCTGGAGGCCATATCTCCAGAAGGATATTAATACATTAGAGACTGTACAAAGAAGGGCAACTAAAATGGTGCAAGGTCTACACCACAAAACGTACCAGGAAAGACTAAAAGATCTTAATATGTATAGTTTGGAGCAGAGAAGGGATAGGGGGGACATGATAGAATGTTCAAATATATAAAGGGTTTAAACGAGGTAAAGGAAGGAGACATTCTTCAAAGAAAGAGAAGTATTAGAACAAAAGGACATGTTCTAAAACTGGAGGGTGGTAGGTTCAGGGGAAATTTGAGGAAAAATTACTTCACAGAAAGGGTAGTGGACAAGTGGAATAGCCTCCCATCAGAGGTGGTAGAGGCTAAGACAGTAGAGCAATTTAAACATGCATGGGATAGACATAAGGATATCCTTCAGAAGAAGTAAGGATCAAAAAGGGTTGAGGTAATAATATGTTTAAAAATGGGGCAGACTAGATGGGCCAAAGGGGTTCTTATCTACCATCAAATTCTATGTTTCTATGTTTCTATGTCAGGACATTTGATATCCAAAAATCAATATGCTACAGTGGTAAAGAAAAAAAACACCTCTAATGAAGAGAGTTTATTACAGAAATATATAAAATTGCCAACGTGCCATTCACCACACACAGTGGCAAGAAAAGGCTCAGTCCTTGACCTTTATTTATGAGTGGTGGTTCTGCAACTGCTGTCAATGAGGCATCTTCTTCTGTTCCTCATGATGACAATGCAAGCCCTTCTCACTCAGGCCCGTATTCAATTTGAGCTGAGCCGCGTTAACTTAACTCGGCCCAGACTTAACGCTGGCTTCGCCTGTTTTCCAGGTGCTAAAGTATCGCGTGCGTGCCCGCGTATCCCCGTATTCAATTTGAAAATAGACGAAAATGGCACCCAGCGATACTTGGATCGGCGAAAACAAACGGAAATTTTGGGGAAATAATTGTAGGAACCTCGGGGATCACTATGGGTACCCCCGTTTTTGCCTGCAGAAGAAAGTCAGGGTTTTTAAATAGCCGTGGCTGGTATTTTTTCTCCCGAGATTGAAGAAGTGATGCAGAAGAGCATTTAGCTTTTTTTTTTTCGATTTTAAAAGTGGTCCCATCAAATTTGGGGTACATGAAAATGGGTACTGGCATCTTTTTAAGTCCCTAAAGTAGGGGTGTGCACCGGCCACTTTTCGTGTTTTGTGTTTTGGTTTTGGATCTGGATCTTTCTTCGTGTTTTGGATCTGGATTGGTTTTGCCAAAACCACCCTTCCGTGTTTTGGGTTCTGGGTTTTGTGTTTTGGATCTGTATTTTTTTTAAAAAAGCATAAAAACAACTAAAATCACAGAATTTGTTGGTTTCTCTGCTCCTATGCTATTATTAACCTCAATAACCTTAATTTCCACTCATTTCCAGTCTATTCTGAACACCTCACACCTCACAGTAGTGTTTTCATGTCCAAAAGGTTGCACCGAGGTAGCTGGATGACTATGCTAAGCGACACGAGTGGGCGGCACAAACACGTGACCCATCTAGGAGTGACACTGCAGTGGCAGACAGGATGGCAGTTAGAAAAACTAGGCCCCAAACTGTACATAATGCAAAGAAAAAAAAGAAGTGCAAGATGGAATTGTCCTTGGGCCCTCCCACCCACCCTTATGTTGTATAAACAGGACATGCACACTTTAACAAATCAATCATTTCAGCGCCAGGGTCTGCCACACAACTGTGGCTGAAATGATTGGTTCGTTTGGGCCCCCACAAAACAAGCTGGCAATTAATGTGTCCCTGCACAAGCTGGCAATTAATGTGTCCCTGTACATCCTCATCCTCACAGAGTATTAATTCGTCCCCACTTGAATCCACCACCACAGGTCCCTCTGTACCTTCTGGAGGCTGGTCTCCCTGGAAGAGCTGATAATTCATTTTGATGAACATCATCTTCTCCACATTCTGTGGAAGCAACCTCCTACGCCTTTCGCTGACAAGGTTCCCGGCTGCACTAAACACTCTTTCGGAGTACACACTGGAGGGGGGGCAACTCAGGTAAAATAGAGCCAGCTTGTACAGGGGCCTCCAAATTGCCTCTTTTTCCTGCCAGTACAGGTATGGACTGTCTGACATGCCTACTTGGATGCTGTCACCGATGTAATCCTCCACCATTCTGTCAATGGTGACAGTATCATATGCAGTGACAGTAGACATGTCAGAAATTGTTGCCAGGTCCTTCAGTCCGGACCAGATGTCCAAACTTGGTCCTGCCTTCCCTGCATCACCGCCAGCGGGTTGCTTAGGATACCTAAGTTTTTTCCTGGCAGCCCCAGTTGCGGGAGAAAATGAAGAAGGAGCCGTTGACGTGTCACGTTCCGCTTCAGCTGACAGTGTGTTCACCAGCAGGTCTTTGCACCTCTGCAGGCTTGTGTCGGCCGGAAAGAGAGACACCACATAGGCTTTAAACCTAGGATCGAGCACGGTGGCCAAAATGTAGTGGTCTGATTTCAACAGATTGACCACCCTGGAATCCTGGCAAAGCGAATGAAGGGCTTCATCCACAAGTCCCACATGCCGAGCGGAATCGCTCCGTCTTAGCTCCTCCTTCACTTTCTCCAGCTGCTTCTGCAAAAGCCTGATGAGGGGAATGACCTGACTCAAGCTGGCTGTGTCTGAACTGACTTCACGTGTGGCAAGTTCGAAGGGCTGGAGAACCTTGCACAACACGGAAATCATTCTCCACTGCGCTTGAGTCAGGTGCATACCCCCTCCTTTGCCTATGTCATAGGTGGATGTATAGGCTTGTATGGCCTTTTGCTGCTCCTCCATCCTCTGAAGCATATAGAGGGTTGAGTTCCACCGCGTCACAACCTCTTGCTTCAGGTGATGGCGGGGCAGGTTCAAGAGTGTTTGCTGGCGCTCCAGTCTTCGGCACGCAGTCGCTGAATGGCGAAAGTGGCCAGAAATTTTTCGGGCCACCCAAAGCGTCTCCTGCACGCCCCTGTCGCTTTTCAGAAAATTCTGCACCACCAAGTTTATTGTGTGAGCAAAACATGGGACGTGCTGGAATTTGCCCAGATGTAATGCCCGCACAATATTGGTGGCGTTGTCAGATATCACAAATCCCCAGGAGAGTCTAAGTGGGGTAAGCCACTGGGCGATGATTTCCCTCAGTTTCTCTAAGAGGTTGTCGGCGGTGTGCCTCTTACTGAAACCGGTGATACACAGCGTAGCCTGCCTTGTAACGAGCTGGCGTTTCTGAGATGCTGCTACTGGTGATGCTGCTGCTGTTGCTGCGTAAGGTGATACATCTACCCAGTGGGCTGTCACAGTCATATAGTCCTTAGTCTGCCCTGTTCCACTTGTCCACATGTCCATGGTTAAGTGGACATTGTGTACAACGGCATTTTTCAGGACACTGAGGACACTTTTTCTGATGTTTCTGTACAGTCTCGGTATCGCCTGCCTAGTGAAGTGGAATCTAGACGGGATTTGGAACCGGGGACACACTACCTCCATCAATTGTCTAAATCCCACTGCACTAATGGCGGATACCGGACGCACGTCTAACACCAACATAGCAGTCAAGGCCTCAGTTATACGTTTTGCTTCAGGATGACTGCTGTCGTACTTCATCCTCCTCGCTAAGGACTGTTGGAGGGTCAATTGTTTAGTAAAAGTAGTGGTGTTCCTACTTCCTCTCTGGGATGATGAACGACTCCCAGCAGCAGCAGCAACAGCAGCAGCGGCAGCAGTAGGCGTAGCAATGCAGCATCCTCCAGAGGAATCCCGGATAGGAGAGTCAGTCATGCCAGTGACATGGCCTGCAGGACTACTTCCGATCCTGACTAAGGAGGAAATTGACGAGGAGGGAGTTGACGGTGTGGTTTGCAGGCGCTTGGATACAACAGGACAACGGGATTTAGGTGTCCCTGGACTGCTTACGGTCTTAGCCAAAGTTTCTGAACTTGACAGTAACTTTTTATGAACGCGCTGCAGGTGCCGTATAAGGGAGGATGTTCCTAGGTGGTTGACGTCCCTACCCCTACTTATTTCACCTTTACATATGGTACATATGGCAAGACAGTTGTTGTCCGGATTTGGATAGAAATATTGCCAGACCAAAGAGGTGGAATGTTTGGTCTTCTGCCCAGGCATGACCGTGATGGGCTTTTTCATCCCACGGACAACAACTGTCTCCCCCGGAGCCTGATTTAAACAAACCACATCACCATCAGAATCCTCCTCGCCAACTTCCTCCTCAGCGCCAGCTACACCAGTATCCTCATCCTGTTGTACTTCAACAGTGACATCTTCAATTTGCATATCAGCAAGTGGACTGTGGGTGCTCCTTTCAGCACTTGCAGGGGGCGTGCAAATGGTGGAAAGAGCCACCTCTTCCCGTCCAGTGCTGGGAAGGTCAGGCATCGCAACCACCACCACACTTGGACTCTCCTTGGGGATTTGTGATATCTTCTTAGAAAGCACAGTTCTTCGCTGTGCTTTTGCCAGCTTAACTCTTTTGATTTTTTTAGTGGGAGGAGGGCTTCCATCGTCATGTGAAGCTGAACCACTAGTCATGAACATACTAGGGATCGACCTTAGCCGTTCCTTGCCACTCCGTGTCGTAAATGGCATATTGGCAAGTTTACGTTTCTCTTCAGCTGATTTAAATGTCTTTTTCAAGGTCATTTTCCTGAACTTTGCCATTTGGGATTGTATGTGCCCTCTACTATGACATTGGGCATCGGCCTTGGCAGACGACGTTGATGGCATGTTATCGTCTATGTCATGACTAGTGGCAGCAGCTTCAGCACTAGGAGGAAGTGGTTCTTGATCTTCCTCTATTTTATTTTTATCGGAGAAAGTTTGGTCCTCCATTTATGTTATATCGATTTGATATATACGTGCGGCTAAACACAGAACGCACTCTTGGCACTACTTTGTTGATGCACGTGCGGCTACTGCGCACACAATTCACAAACACAGAAAATAATTTTTTTTTGGTTTGGACTGGAGTGTACTTTGGGGGTTACAGCACCCTTTAACGGTCAAGCCAGCCGGCCCTTTACTTATGACACAGGCGCACGCTTGGCACTACTTTGTTGATGCACGTGCGGCTACTGCGCACACAATTCACAAACACAGAAAATAATTTTTTTTTGGTTTGGACTGGAGTGTACTTTCGGGGGTTACAGCACCCTTTAGCGGTCAAGCCAGCCGGCCCTTTACTTATGACACAGGCGCACGCTTGGCACTACTTTGTTGATGCACGTGCGGCTACTGCGCACACAATTCACAAACACAGAAAATAATTTTTTTTTGGTTTGGACTGGAGTGTACTTTGGGGGTTACAGCACCCTTTAACGGTCAAGCCAGCCGGCCCTTTACTTATGACACAGGCGCACGCTTGGCACTACTTTGTTGATGCACGTGCGGCTACTGCGCACACAATTCACAAACACAGAAAATAATTTTTTTTTTGGTTTGGACTGGAGTGTACTTTCGGGGGTTACAGCACCCTTAACGGTCAAGCCAGCCGGCCCTTTACTTATGACACAGGCGCACGCTTGGCACTACTTTGTTGATGCACGTGCGGCTACTGCGCACACAATTCACAAACACAGAAAATAATTTTTTTTTTGGTTTGGACTGGAGTGTACTTTGGGGGTTACAGCACCCTTTAACGGTCAAGCCAGCCGGCCCTTTACTTATGACACAGGCGCACGCTTGGCACTACTTTGTTGATGCACGTGCGGCTACTGCGCACACAATTCACAAACACAGAAAATAATTTTTTTTTTGGTTTGGACTGGAGTGTACTTTCGGGGGTTACAGCACCCTTAACGGTCAAGCCAGCCGGCCCTTTACTTATGACACAGGCGCACGCTTGGCACTACTTTGTTGATGCACGTGCGGCTACTGCGCACACAATTCACAAACACAGAAAATAATTTTTTTTTTGGTTTGGACTGGAGTGTACTTTGGGGGTTACAGCACCCTTTAACGGTCAAGCCAGCAGGCCCTTTACTTATGACACAGGCGCACGCTTGGCACTACTTTGTTGATGCACGTGCGGCTACTGCGCACACAATTCACAAACACAGAAAATAATTTTTTTCTTGGTTTGGACTGGAGTGTACTTTCGGGGGTTACAGCACCCTTAACGGTCAAGCCAGCCGGCCCTTTACTTATGACACAGGCGCACGCTTGGCACTACTTTGTTGATGCACGTGCGGCTACTGCGCACACAATTCACAAACACAGAAAATAATTTTTTTTTTGGTTTGGACTGGAGTGTACTTTCGGGGGTTACAGCACCCTTAACGGTCAAGCCAGCCGGCCCTTTACTTATGACACAGGCGCACGCTTGGCACTACTTTGTTGATGCACGTGCGGCTACTGCGCACACAATTCACAAACACAGAAAATAATTTTTTTTTTGGTTTGGACTGGAGTGTACTTTCGGGGGTTACAGCACCCTTAACGGTCAAGCCAGCCGGCCCTTTACTTATGACACAGGCGCACGCTTGGCACTACTTTGTTGATGCACGTGCGGCTACTGCGCACACAATTCACAAACACAGAAAATAATTTTTTTTTGGTTTGGACTGGAGTGTACTTTCGGGGGTTACAGCACCCTTTAACGGTCAAGCCAGCCGGCCCTTTACTTATGACACAGGCGCACGCTTGGCACTACTTTGTTGATGCACGTGCGGCTACTGCGCACACAATTCACAAACACAGAAAATATATTATTTTTTTAGCACTTGGGGGGAGCACCCCTGATGGACAGAGCACCCCCTGGACAACACTACAGCACCTCTTTAGGACTGGGCCACTGCACAGGACTTTGGAGTGGACACAGCCCCTATGGAGAACTGACTGCACAACACAGTCCAGCCAGCCCCTATGGACTTTGAAGTAGTGGACACAGCCCCTATTAACAACAGCAGCACAGCACAACACAGCCAGCCCCTATGGACTTTGAAGTAGTGGACAACAGCAGCACTACACTACACTACACTACACAGCCCTAACTCCCACCCTCCCTCTTCACTGTCCACAGCCGAGTGAGAAAATGGCGCCGACGTGGGTACCTTATATAGGATCCAAAACCCGCGAGACTCGGAAGGCGGGAAGATGACGTTTTGCCTCGATTTCAGAATCCGAGTCAGGCGGGAAAAGTCGAGCCTGACTCGGATCGGACTCGGATCGGGGGGGCTCGGGGGGGTTCGGATTTCAGAAATCCGAACCCGCTCACCCCTACCCTAAAGGTAATTTTAAAAATTCTGCAAAAATACACCTGCCGCTACTCTGCGCAATAAAAAAAACACCTACCACATACTTGGGGACCCCCACCAGTATTAATTTCATTAGTTTGGCTTTTTGTTTGACATTTTTTTTTGTCACCCCCAAAATTTTTTATTTTTTTAGGGGGGTGTCCCGATTTTTATTTTTTTATTTTTTTTCCAACATTTCGTTTTCAGGGGGTATTCCCAAAAGTACAGGCTAATTTTTATAAGCCTGCACCCCTAAACCCCAAAACTAAACTTTATTTCACTTGCTATAGTTAATTAAAAAATTATCCCTGTTTTTCAAAAATGACCCTTGACCCCATTTACGAAAAAAATGGGAATTTTTGGGAAATATGCCTGGGCGCCCCCTAAAGATGTCCAGACATGGGGATCACTATGGGTACCCCTGTTTTTGCCTGCAAAAGAAAGTCGGTTTATAAATAGCTTTGCCAGGTCTTTTTCCCTGCCACGGCTATTAAAAACCCTGACTTCCTTCAGGAGATAAAAATGGGGGTACCCATAGTGATCCCCCATGTCTACACATCTTTAGGGGGGTCCCTAGAATATTTCCCCAAAATTTCCATTTTTTTAAGCTGTAAAAAAAATTTGTAAAAATTTGCAAAAAAAATGACATAAGATCCCCCCCCCCAAAAGCCAAAAACCAGCCAGAGGCTTGCCAGCCAGTGGTGGTTTCTAAAAATACGGGGAACAAAATGTGTAGGGTTCCACCGTATTTTAGAAACCAACACCAGGCTGCAGGGACTAGTGCTGGTTTTAAATATAGGGGGTGGGGTACCCCCTATATTTAAGACCAGCACCAGACCCAACCAACCAGGGTGTAATGCCACAGCCCGGAGACCCAATCACCAGGGCTCCAGGTCCAAAGCATTACACCCCAACTTTTTTTTTTCGCCCCCTTTTTCAAAGTCAATTTTTGGGGTGCCCTTAATTTTTTTTTTTACTCAGTTTACCTTTGGGGGACTGTCTGAAGGCTGCACGGGGGTTCCCAAAATGTTGCACCCCAAAACCCCAATTCTGCACTTTTTAACACCTGCCATGCATAGGCGATACTTCACCGCCTATTACATTGCATTGACTTAACGCCTAGGCGGAAAGTCTTTCAAATTGAATACGGAGGAAAACTAAAACAGGCGATAATGACGTCATCGGCGTTAAATTACCGCGAATCCGGACTTAACGCCTCAAATTGAATACGGCCCTCAGATTGTAGAAGAAAGGTCAAAAAAATGAAAACCAGCAATTCAGTGCAAAAGAAAAGTAAAACCACTAAGAGAGTAGAACAAACTGTGTGTTCATAAATGTCACAAATTCCTGAGGAGAGTCTAGGGGGCAGATTCAATTAGCCGCGGGATTTACCTCGCAACTAATTGCCAGCTTAAATTCCTGCGGCGCGAGGAAAAGCTATTCAATTAAATAGCCTTTTTCCCGCGCAGTAAAATTGGGACTCGTACGTGGAAACACACTGATTCTGCGGAATCAATGTGTCTTTTCCTCGCACGCAATGCCGATTTGGTAGTTTTGACACAGATTTTACCTCGCACCTAAGTGCGGGTACTTGCATGCAAGGAGTCCCAGCTAATTGAATAGGTCCAGCGTGGCAATTAGCCGTGGGGTAAATCCTGCAGCTAATTGAATCTGCCCCTAAGTATGCTATGTGTAAGCCTCACCTTTCTGAACTCAAAGAGAATTCTCCTTCCTCCATATCTGCATCTTCTGCCAATGTGGGGATGAGCAGCACAGGTCTAGAAGTTGCTAACCTAGACATTGTGGATGCTACAGTAGAAGTAAAACAGGATGAGAATGATATTTGTGTAGCTGACACAGGCACTAATGAGGATGTTGATGATGAGGATGTTCTTTGTGTAAGTGAGGCACAAGTGGAAGCAGTTTTTGCCAATGTTAAGAAGAAGGCCTGGGCATAAGATGAAAAAAATAAAAAATCCACCTCTTATGTGTGAAAATATTTTTACCCAAAGCTGGACAACAATTGCCTTGCCATCTGTAGCATTTGTAAGCAGAGGTATGGACTTAAACCATCTATGAACTCCCTCCCTGTTACATCATTCGCAGCATGTGCCATGAAAAGTTTTTGTCTTAATCAGAAACTTATGCTAAAAAAGTAACAAGTGGTCCAGTTTCACACCAACACTTTCATCATCAACCTCCTCTTTAATGATTGGAGGTAGTCCTCCAAAAAATTATTTTGTGGGGTTCCAAACAAACCAAGGACTTCAGCCACAAAAGTGTCATTGCTTGTCAGTCGCTAAACTGCTTGGTTTGTTATACTATGCATGTCCTTTTTAATATCCAACATAAGGGTGGGTGGGAGAGCCCAAGGATAATTCCATATTGCAAAACATTTCTTTTCATAATGGGCTGTATTTTTGGGGGGCATTGGGGATGGTCTATTTTGCATAGACACACATTTCGTTATTGCTCTAATACCTGTACATTACTACACATTTTTAAAAAGATAATAATATTAATAATAATAATAATAATAATAATAATAATAATAATAATAATAGCCAAGGATTCCTGACAAGGGTTAGAGAACACATCACATTAGGTCATATTAGGAGGCTGACCTGATGGCCATACTACCCCCCTCCTTCCTCATAAATTTTCTTCATCAATCAAACAATTAATTTAACTAACTAATACATTGTTTCTTCTGTTACCTGCTTTCCATTACATATAGTACATACTTCACCTCTATTTCCCGGCACTGCCCTCAGATCTAGTTATTGATTAATGCCCGGAGATCTATCTCATAGTATATTTTATATCAATCTGCCATCCTGTCTGCCACTGCAGTGCCACTCTGTTTCCTAGATTTGCCATGTTTGAAGTTGCCACATGTTTGTGCCACCCACTGCTGTCGCTTAGCTTAGTCAGCCAGCTAGCTTGGTGTGGCATTTTGGTAGTCACAGCTCACAATATTGTTTTCATCCAGTTTAGGCCAATGGAAATGACTGGAAATTAATGTTATGGAGGTTAATGTTACTATGCTGTGCTGAAAAACGAAGTGTGCTAAACTCACCATATAAATGTACCATAACAGGGATATCTGCACTAGTTTATTTGCAGACTAATAGGGGTATTCAATATGGGTGCAATAAGTCCGTTTTTGCGTTAATATCACACTTTTTAACGTTTTTGCGTTAATATCACTGATTTTAGTTTTACACCGTATTCAATTTCAAAGACTTATCGCAGTTTTGAAAAGTCTTTGCTAAAAAACGGGGATAAGTTTTCACCATTGAATAGGTGTCGAAAAAAAGTGCAGAATTGGGGTTTAGGGGTGCTGGCTATTTTTTTTACATTATTTGGCCCCCTATTACCCCCATACCCACCGCTCCAGGGGCATGGGGACGAGCCCCAGGCTTCAGCGCAAGCCAGTGGTGCTCGGGAGAGGGGGGACCCTTTTTTGGGGGGTCCCCAACTCCCCCGAGATCACCGGCTTGCGCTGACCGACTTGGGGTGTAATGCTTTGGACCTGGAGCCCCGGTGATTGGGTCTCCGGGCTGTGGCTTTACACCCTGGTCGGTTGGGTCTGGTGCTGGTCTTAAATATAGGGGGTACCCCACGTCGTTTTTGCCCCCTATATTTAAAACCAGCACTAGTCCCTGCAGCCTGGTGTTGGTTTCTAAAATACGATGGAACCCTACACATTTTGTTCCCCGTATTTTTAGAAACCACCACTGGATGGCTAGCCTGGGGCTGGTTTGGCTTTTGGGGGGGGGACCTTATGTCATTTTTTTTCTAAATTTTGACAATTTTTTTTTTTAAAGGTTAACAAAAACGGGAATTTTCGGGAAATATTCTAGGGACCCCCCTAATGATGTCTAGACAAGGGGGATCACTATTGGTACCCCCATTTTTAACTCCTGAAGGAAGTCAGGCTTTCTAATAGCTGTGGCAGGGAAAAACACCTTGCAAAGCTATTTAAAAACCCGACTTTCTTAAGCAGGCAAAAACGGGGTTACCTATAGTGATCCCCCATGTCAGGACATCTTTAGGGGGGTCCCAGGCATATTTCCCGAAAATTCCCGTTTTTTTCCTTAAATGGGCTCAAGGGTAATTTTTTGAAAAACAGGGATAATTTTTCTAAGCACTAATATAGCAAGTGAAAAAAAATGCAGAATAGGGGTTTGGGGGTGTAGGCTTATAAAAAATAGCCTGTAGTTTTGAGAATGTCCCCTTAAAAGGAAATGTTCAAAAAAAATGTCCTTCAAAAAATCGGGACACCCTTTAAAAAATAAATTTGGGCTTAAAAAAAATAGGGACACCCCAAAAAATTAATTTAAAAATTGGGGTGAAAAAAAAAATGGGAAAAAATTGTTTAACAATAGGGAAATAGGTTCAGGGCTATTCTGCAAGTATGTGGCAGATGTTTTGAAGAATAGATTTATAGCGGCAGGTGCACAAATGCAGAATTTTTAAAAACTTACTTTAGGGACTTAAAAATATGCTAGTACCCATTTTCATGTACCCCAAATTTGATGGGACCTCTTAAAAAAATGAAAAAAATAACCTAAGTGCTCTTCTGCATCACTTCTTCAATGTCGGGAAAAAAATACCTGCTGCGGCTATTTAAATCCCCGACTTTCATTTAAAGGCTAAAACGGGGGTACCCATAGTGATCCCCCATGTTTTTACAACTTTAGGGGGGGTCTTACAAATTTTTTATGGAAAAAATCGTAACTTTACGCAAATCCAACTTTGGAGGTTCCCGTTTTCGACGATTTCAAATTGAATACGGGGATACGCGGGAGCGCGCCCGATACTCTAACGCAGAAAAAAACTCTGATATGAAACGTTAACTTCGGCAGTGAAGTTAACGTTTCATATTGAATACCCCTATATGTAACAGGAGATTTATGTTGCTAAGTTAATAATTTTGCCGGTGAGACTGATAAGCGATATAACCAATTCCCGTTATGCAGCACTCCAATTCATGTCATGAACTGAGGATACTGGACATATTAGCCCTCTAATAATAAATGGCCATTAGTAACTGGTCTCTAAATATAATATAATATATAAGACATGTTTATTAATTTAAAGTGACTGCTATTTAATATAGTAAATTGTATCAGGAGATCGCAGTGACTATTTCAGTCTGTATTGAATACAATGTTAGAAAGAGCAACATTGTTTAGTAACTGTGAACAACTCCTGATCTAACAAACAATTGGATACACTATACTAATAGCATAGGTCTCATCTACTGTGATATATACTGTATGGGATTTATAGCAATTCCTAATGGGTTGATGAAACAAACCTAATTAAATAGATGATTCCTTAATGTGCTATAATACAATTTGGATACAAAGTTTATTAAAACCTTTATCAGTTTCTGAAATAGTAGGATTTATGGAGACTAAGAGATACCGTGATCTTTAAATTTGATTTAATAACCTGATGATAATATGGGATTTGCTATAATCCCTAAGTGACCATGGTTCGTGTAACTTGCTTATGAATATGGGATTCAGTGAAATTTCTAATTAAACTATATGTTGAAGGACCTGATCACAAAGGGGGATTGAGATGGAGACATGTAATTGGCAATGAGCTATTATGGTTTTTATAAAGAATTTAAGAGATTTGAGGGCTATAAGATTTATAGTTCAAGTCATATGTAAATATTGGTAGCAGCGAGGATCATACAGTTAGATCCTTGAAACACATTCTAGCTATTAATTATCTTTGAATTATAACTGAGTATTATATGTTCTTGTTCTATGTGCCCCCGTCTGACATATTTATAATAATTACTTGATGTTGTGAAGACGATTGGAATTATAAGGGCACGGTCGTGCCCTTATATTAAGGCTGAATAAGAAAAAATGGAATTCTCCATAGAGAATTCTGGAGGGGGGGAGGGCATGGTGTTTAAGGGAATACACCTCAAAAGCAATAAAAAGTACAGAGCTGAAATTTGGCATGGATGGGTAGAGCCATTGCTTGGTGCTGCCTGCCAAATTTCAGGGCAAAAAAACAAAAAAAATAGGATTTGGGAGTAATCTAAAGTTCCAACTGTCAGTTTTTTCTGACACTCTTAGTTAGGACCACTTTTCTGCTGTTCTCTATGGGGTATTTTTGAGAAGGCATAACTTAGGGGGTGAACTTAGACTTGGGGTTTGTTTTATTAGATAGCTATTGTTATAGGGTAGGGCCTTTTGGGGTTCAGGTAATTGAGAAAGTTACAGTTTTTAAACTATTACCTCACAATTGCACCATTATAGAGATAGGAAGCTTCAATTAATTGTCCAGCTTCAGTAGGAGCCTCCAGCAGGTGTACTCACTGTGGCTTCACTTGGGTGCACCAAGATGGCTGCCTTTGCAGGAGGTGTTAGTGGTGGAGTGACATGGCAATGGAAGTGGGGACATGGTGGCGGTCAAGTGGGTGTCAGCAGTGGCGGTGGAGTGGGCGGCGATGGCATCGGTGCAGGATACAGTGGTGTCGGTGGTTGTGTGGGCTGCGGGATCCGGCAGCGGTGGCAGCGGCAGGACCTGGCATCTGTGCAGATGTCGCGGGTGGGCCTGGATCCGAGAGGATCAAGTGCCTGCCTGCCATTCTACCGAGTTTGGCAGCGGAGCCAATTTCAAAAATGGTGCCTCAGCACCATTTTCATTTTTGAAATTCAAAGATGGCCGTCATGAACCAATCACAGCTTGTGATGTCATCGCCTGGCCCCTCGGCTGGCTTATATAAGCCAGCACGAGGCGGTGGTATGGCAGTCCGACAGAGGAGAGGGAGATGTCATGATCTCTCAAAGAATGAAGACGCCGGAAGTCCTAGTGGGTGGTGGCCATGCAAAAGAGCTGACACAGGCTGCCGCCCACTAGGTGAAGACGCCAAACCCCTGGCCATTTGGCACCCACCATGGGAAGGCGCTGAAGCACTGGCAGGTTGGCACCCACCAAGTGAAGAAGCTGGAAGTCCTAGTGGGTGGCAGCCATGCAAAAGAGCTGACACAGGCTGCCACCCACTAGGTGAAGATGCCGAAGCCTTGACGGGTTGGCGCATGCCAGGGAAAGACACCGAAGCCCTGGTGGGTTGGCACCTGCCAGGCAAAGATGCCAAAGCCTTGGCAGGTTGGTGCCCGCCAGGTGAAGATGACAAAGTCCTGGGGTGGCAGTGGCCATGAAAAACAGCTTAAAAGCCATTACCCCAGGTGAAGGTGCAGTTGAAATAATTTATATTTCAAAAATTGGTGTAGTTTGTTAATTTTAATATTTCTTGTACAAGTATACTACAGGTACCAGTGGGCCCTAAATACTCCACTTGCTGGTACTTGTGGTTCTCCAAGTACCAGCATGCGGGGTAGACTTGCTGGGACCTATAGTTTACCCACAAAAGACAATATTCTTTAAAGTGCACCACATTACACAATCAACCCAGCACCCACCGCCCAGGGGTGCTGGGGATAGCTCTAGGCTATCAGCCCAGCCCTGGGTTGCCCTGGAGAGAAGGACCCCTTAATTGGGGGGGTCCCTACCTCCCCAGGGATCCTGGCATGGGCTAACGAGTGGCCTGGGTTAATGCTTTGGCTAGGGGGCCCAGTGAAAGGGCTCCCCTGGCTGTGGCATTAGCCCCCTGCTAGAAAAAGTCTGGTGCTGGTTCTGGACAATACAGGGGGAACCTGTGCATTATTTCCCCCTGTATTTCGAGAACCAGGACTGGCTCAGAGCCCAGTGCTGGTTGCACAAAATACAGTGGATCCCTACATCGTTTGTCCCCTGCATTTTGGCAACCAGGACTGGTTCTGATTAGCTCAATGCTGGTTGTGTTAAATACAGGGGACCCCTATGTAATTTTTCTCCTATATTTTGCACAACCAGGACCGGCAGTGAAGAGCTTGGTGCTGGTTATGCTTTAGAGAGAGGGGGCCACTTTACACAATCAACCTGGTACCCACCAACCAGGGGTGCTGGGGATAGCCCCGGGCTATCAGACCAGGTATGGAGTGCCCTGGAGAGGGGGGACCCCTTTATTCAAGGGTCCCCAGCTCCCCAGGGATCCCTGGTCTGGGTTAACTAGCAGTCAGGGTTGATGCTTTAGCCGAGGGACCGGGTGGAAGGGTTCCCCTGGCTGTGGCATTATCCTGCCTGCTAGAAAGAGCACGGTGCTGGTTATGAATAATACAGGAGACCCATATGCTTTTTGTCCCCTGTATTTCCAAAACCAGGACTGGTTCGGCTGAGCCCAGTGGTGGTTATGCTAAATATAGGGGACCCCTATGTCTTTTGTCCCCTGTATTTTGACAATGAGGACTGGCTCTAAAATGCCCGGTGCTGGTTGAGCTAAATGCAGGGGACCCCTATGCTTTTTGTCACCTGTATTTCTGGCTTGAAAAAGGCTACAATGTAGCCGAAACGCGTTGCTGTTCTCCTGAATTAATTCCTGGACACTATTCTACATGACCATTTTATGCCATCCATATGTGAAAGCTGTGGACCACTTAATTCAATTGGCATGAGATTACACCTGCAAAGGCCATCGCTAAGACGGAGACAAGGTTCTGACTACTGAACAAATACATGTGGTCTCCCCTCCTGCTGGCGAACCGCTTGATTGTGCTCTGTTCCAACAGAGCTGGAAACAAGAGCCGCTTGTTGGTCACCTTTCTCCAGCCGCTCCGTCTGACCACACACAGCCAGAAACAAGAGCTGCCTGCTGGTTATCTTTCCCAGCCACTCCGTCTGAGCATACAAAGATGGAGCTCAGCCTACACATGGAGCCGCCTTACATGCGGTCCTACAGCCAGACCATCACACTTCATTACTTCCCTTGCCGGAAAGGAGATAGAAGTCTCTCATATGGTACAATTTCCTTGTGGTCAAAACATCCTCCAGTCACCACTTGAACCCACTCACAGGTACTTTGTCCTTTCATCTTTATATATTGTCTAATTTACGGGACTGTACTCATAAGACAAACAGGGGTTCATACCGCAGTTTGGATTGAAAATCCTTAAATGTTGACCTATGATTCTACAATTTATTTAACAACATATTCAACAATCCTATTTAATAGGAACATTGTTCATTCATAGGGGACTTTTCCTTTTTTATTTACTGGCAATTGTCCATATATATGTACCAATCTACAAGTCCTCATTTACCATTTACTTGTTTCATTGTTATACATTGTAGACCAGGAGACTGATCAACTCCTTAATCTACAGTCAACTTTTTAAATACATGTTAATTAGATTCCTGTCTCAATTTAGATACAATATATGAGAATACTTTTTATATTATGCTTATGGTGAATAAAATTACCCCCTTTTTTCATTATACCATTGCTTGTGTCCCAGCTTAAGTATCAGAGTGCAGTGTATTCTCTTTTTTCCCTGTATTTCCAAAACAAGGACTGGCTCGGCTGAGCCCATTGCTGGTTATGCTAAATACAGGGGACCCCTATGTTTTTTGTCCCATGTATTTTGACAATGAGAACTCACTCTAAAATGCCCGGTGCTGGCTGAGCTAAATGCAGGGTACCCCTATGCTTTTTGTCCCCTGTATTTCCAAAATCAGGACTGGCTCTGCTGAGCCCAGTGCTGGTTATGCTAAATACAGGGGACCCCTATGTCTATTGGCCCCTGTATTTTGACAATGAGTACTGGCTCTAAAATGCCCAGTGCTGGTTGTGCTAAATGCAGGAGGCCCCTATGCTTTTTGTCCCTTGTACATTCACAACCTTGACTGGAAATGAAAAGCCCTGGGCCTGTTGTACTTTTGGTGGGAGGGGGGGCATGTTCTTTTTTTTTTACACATATTCAATTTTTAACATAGGTGCATAGATAGATCTCACTGATACATCCATGCATTTGTGTCTTATTGATTTTATTTTCTGAGATGCATGCCCAGCACCAGTGAGCCACTCTGTCACCCGCTGATGCCCCTGTGCACTGCCCTACTGCTCCGCATGCCCGCTCCTGCTGCTGCCCCACAGCCCGCCCTTGCCTCTCCCTGTGCACCCCCAAAACACCACCGGTGAGCCAGCCTTCCTTCACCTGCACTAATGTTCCATTTTGTTTCCCTCCTCCACTGCAGGTGGACCGGTTTGCTCCTCCAAACCCGAATAGTTAATAAATTTAAAAAATAACCTTACAGTTTCACATGTCCCATTAAGACTTCTTAGACATGATCTGAAATTTCAAAAAACCTACTGACTTTGTGACACTCAAACTTAAAAATGCAATGAAATTCTGATTATTAAGGCTGATGTCTTAATGGGCGTGTTCCTTGCGCAATACAGATATGGTATGCCATCACACCCTGTGGTTAACTGCAGATACAGCACTCTCACAGAGTGAGATTGCTGTCACTCACAAAATGGTGGAGCTGCTAACTCACAAAATTGTGTGCTCATTGGAATACACACATGCAGTCTATGGAACTGAGGTCTGAGCAGAAGATAGAGCAGCACAGATGGGATAAGAGTGTTGTGCATGGGGGGAGGAGACAGAGCGGCATGGATGGGTGAGACAGAAAGGCGTGTAGAAGGGGGAAGATTAAGCAGTACAGAAGTGGGTAGCCAAAGTGATGCAGATGTGTAGAAAACAGTGGTGTGGATGGGGGGAATCAGAGTGGCATGGTTTTGGGGGGACAAAGGGACCTGGATGGGATGTACATAGGAAGTGGCATGAACATGGGAAGACAGAGCAGTGCAGATGGGTAAAGACAGATTGGTGCAGATGAGGCAATACAGACTAGCACAAATGGGAGAACACACAACAGTAGGGTTTGGGGAAGACAGATTGGTGCGGATGGGGAGGAAGACAGAGTGGTGCCAGTGGTGGGTAGGAAAACAGAGTTACACGGTTGGGGTGGACAGAGTGGTGCCGATGGATGAAGAAAGAGTGCCACACATGAGAGAAAGACAGAGTGGTATAGCTGGGGGGAAGACAGTTGTGCAGAAGGAAACTGAGTGGCATGGATGCAGGGTGGTGTGGATGAGGGGACACAGACTAGCATAGTTGGGAGACCACACAACAGTAGGGATTGGGGAAGATATAGCAGCATGGAGGCATATAGGCGAATAATGTATACATGCTTAGATTGTATGATAGCTTTAGCAATTAGGGAGCTGAATGTGTATTCTGAATAAGATGGATGTATGGAGTGAGAAGGATGTTGGAACCCAATGAGATTGTTGTGGTGATCCAATGGGAAGATTAGGGCATTGAGTGGAATGTGGGAGCCACATAACTGCTCAGACCTCAGTTTTGCATAGACTGCATGTGTGTAGTCCAATGAGCACCCAATTCTGTGAATTAGCAGCTCCATTTTGTGAGTGACAGCAATCTGAATCTGCAGTTAACCAAAGGGTGTGATGGCATACCATATCTGTATTGTGTAAAGAACACGTCCAATAAGGCGTCAGCCTTAATGATCTAGAATTGCATTGCTTTATTAAGTTTGAGTGGCACAAATTCAGTAGGATTTGTGAAATTTCAAATCATGTCTAAGAAGCCTTAATGGGACATGTTAATCCGTAAGGTTTACTGTCTATGGAATATAAATATATTAATAATACCAGACATCATATTGATGGTAACACAAATTTTTAATTTTCAGAGTTGTTTATTTTTAACACTGATAAGAAATAAATATAAAAATTAAAAAAACAATAAAAAATAAATATATAGCTGACCTCATTTTAAGGATAAATTAAAAGTTATGTTTTATAACAATTGATTGACAATTATGGGTCATTCGATGCAATACATCTATTATAATATTTAGTGAAAATTAGTGTCTAGTCTGTGAGAGTCCCAATATAGGAATACTTTTCCTTTTTGTATGTGTATATTTTTATTCCTGGGTGCACCTCCTCATTGAAAATGAAGTGATAATCTATACTACAGTAAATCAAATAGGGCAGTGGTTCTCAAACACAGTCCTCAGGACCCCAGCGGTTCACTTTTTCCAGGTCACCCAGCAGGTGCACAGGTGCATTCATTACTCACTGACCCATTTTAAAAGATCCACAGGTGGAGCTAATTGTTTCACTTGTAAGTCTGTGAGGAGACCTGGAAAACATGCACTGTTTTGGGTCCTGAGGACCAAGTTTGAGAACCTGTGAAATAGGGGAAGGGATGACCTACAACACAGGTTCTCAAACTCAGTCCTCAGGACCCCAAACAGTGCATGTTTTCCAGGTATCCTAACAGAATTGCAAGTGAAATAATTAGCTCCACCTGTAGATGTTTTAAAATGTATCAGTGGGTAATGAATACACCTGTGCACCTGCTGGGTGACCGGCAAAACGTGAACTGTGTGGGGTCCTGAGGACCGAGTTTGAGAACCACTGACCTACAATAACGTTTATGGTCTGTGTGGATTTGTTTTTTCTTGTACTAATTAAGACACCTGTGCTCAATTATGGCTATCCTTAAAACCTGGACTTTTAGTGTGCCTTGAGGACCATGGTTTGGGAACCCCTGCTGTACAGGCTACTGTGTATTAAAGTGTAAAGAAAGGGTTAACAAAAAAATTGTGGTGTAGCTCCCAAAAGCATACCCAGCCACAGACCTCTGAGTCTGGTCTACTACTGGAAAATTGGGGGGCAACCAGCGTGGAGTCCAGCACTGAAAAAGCTGGAGAACTAATGTAATGGCGGGGAGACCCACATCATGGGGTCCCTTTGCCATCACGTAAACAAGCCTCAAACTGGTCAGCCTAGGCCTGGAATTTCTCATAAATTGGGGACTCCCCCATAAAAAGAAGTCCCCCCTCCCATGGGACCCCCAGGCCTGGGCTATAATCTCAGGGTTATTCCTTGCACCCCTGGTGGCAGTATGTGCCGGGTTAATAGTGTCAAAATAGAGTGTAATATTACTCTTTACAGTAGGACTACAGGTACCAGCAAGCCTGCCCTGGAATGCTGGCACTTGTAGAACCACAAGTGCCAGCATGCTCTGATATTAATCTTTTGTAATATGAACTTTCAATTAAGTTCTATGTATTTGATTGTTTGTCCTTCAGGAGGGTATATGCAGATGTGTGGCCTCGCACTGTTTCAGTTTTTGCATTGTTTAAGCATTGTTTGATGGCTGTGGGCCTGTCCTCAGTGGATTGCAGACCAATTCCTTTAGAGTAGTTGGAGTGGGTTGTGCAGCAGCTGCTGATTGTTCTGCAGATTCCCTTCATCGGAAGCGATTCCCGGCAGCGGCAGCCCGACACTGGAACAGATCACGGCAGTGGCAGATCGACAGCGCTGGAAATCCCGATCGTCGTAAGGTAAGTAATGACTAACATAACCTAACCCCCCTATACCTCCTTAGGGGTGCCTAACCCTAACCTGCCCCCAAGTGCCTAACCCTAATCCCTCCTGTAAGTGCCTAACACCCCCTTCCCCGCTGCCTAAACCTAGGTCCCCAGGGGGGTGCCTAACCCCAAGTCCACCCGTGGGTGCCTAACCCTCCCTCCCCCTAGCCTAACCCTAAGCCTCCCAGGGGGTGCCTAACCCTAAGTCCCCCCGGGTGCGCTAAACCTAACCCTCCCCCTCCGCGGCAGTCCGCTCGCAGCGCCCGGCATCCCTTCGATTGGGATGACGGGCGCCGGTCTCCCAGCATCGGTGAAATGAGCGGCGTCTACATCTAGACGCCGGGCTGGGATATGACAGTCGGGAAGCTGGCTGTCGGTATAATGTCAGCCGGCTTCCCGATTGCATCCCCCTTCATCCTTTAGGACAATGGCAGTCTGCTGCTTCCTATCTTCGTTCTTTACCTAATTAGTTTTACCTTACCCTGTTGAATGAGAATGCCTCTTCAGCCTGCCTAGTGGGGTGTGAAGTTATTCCCTGTTTTGCCTCCAAAAAAAAAAAACTGAGGTTTTGTGGTTTTCACTTTCACTTAGGCTGGCTTATTATTTTCCCTTATTACAGATGGGACTCTGTGTAACAAGGCTACCTTGATCTTGGGACGCATGTTTTTTGTCCAGAACGCGATGCTCATTCCAAAGGGTTTATGTGTGGAAGTTTTGAGTTGCTCATGTGGTTAGGTTTTTGTGGTACAGTATGTGGTGGTCCGGTTTGCTTTCCGTGATGTCTGAGAGTGTTGTGAAGTGGGGTGTCCCTTATGTGGTACTATTACACCAATGATTTTGGCATGATGAAAGGAACGTTATTCATTTTGGCTATTAAGAATAGTTTGTAGCAGATAGCCACTCGTTGGCCATAGGTGTTATCATCCTGTCTGATATTTTGCCACATAAGGTTTGGAGAGATCATCAAAGTGATGCAACTATGGACCCTGTTAGTGGTAAGGTGAACAGGGTAATTGACAAGTTTGTGGTTCACACGGGGGGTAGTGTTCTTAGGCATCCAGACCTATTGCTTGAGTTTCCTCATTTGTACCACTTGGATGGTGTTCATCTTAAGGGTTGGATTTTTTGTAGATTAATCATTTTCTTTGGTTTCATTTTTGAGGGTTGATGTTGCAGTGGGAGGCCAGCTTTAGTTCTTTGAACCGAGGTTTGGCGGAAGACACTGCATGATTGCTGGGCATTTCCCCTACGATCACGGCGAGAAGGTCTTTACCTTAGGGGTGGTCCTGGCCTCTGACTTAGTAATAGAGCCAGCACTGGCCAAGTTGGGGGGGTGGTTCCTTGTTAACTGAGGTTGGACCATAGGCTGTTATAGTATCACCCCCTTTTATAGTTATGTAGTACTTTCAGATTGACTGTTGTTGGTGTTCAGTGCCTTCCTGCTACCACAAATGAATTCATTGACAGTTGGTTATTAATAATTCCTGTGACATCAGCTTTCCAAAATTACAGTTTTATGTGTTGTTATTTCTAGGCTTAAGTAAGGTATGTTTATTTGGAGGTTTCATTGCTTGAACAACTATATACAGCTTAAAATGAGCAAGGGCCATTTAGTTGCAAAGCGAAAATAAGCATCATTAGTTTGTGGTTTGTAATATAAGGTACTAATACTTTGATTGACATGTTTTTTGGTCATTATTGTTCCTTTTGTTTGTTGAGCCAATTAGAGTAGTTTAGGGGGCGGGCTTTAGTTCTATATAAGTTTTCACTCTGACAGGAACATCACCTCTCTCCATTTTGAAATTCCCAATCTCCCTTTTTGTGTTTGTATGTTTGATATTACAGTATGTGTTCTTTCATGTTGGTCCTTAATAAACAGAATTTCTTTCAAAGTAATCGCAGTTTAGGTAACCAAGGTTGGACCATGGAAATTTACAGTATCGTCCTCTTTTATAATTAAGTAGTATTTTCAGGTTGGAGGTTGCCGGCATTCAGTGCCACCACAAATTTATTAATTGGCACTACATATAGACTGCTGTATATTTCCATAATTATCTTATTATTATGATTTTAGTGCTAATTGATAATGTATTGCTGACTTTCCAAAGAGGATCATTATAAATAATATGTTTCAATGCAGATGGTAACTGTATTGTGGAGAATGCAGCATATAAAATTGTTGCTTCCCTGGTAATGATATCCAATGTGAAAGTAACGTTGGTATTTTTTTGTACTGGAGTTCAGCTGCAGGCAGCTTTCTGTCCTCTTTTTAAATAGCTAAAAACTGCATAATAACCATCTCGCAGACAATGAGGATAAATTACACAGAAATGTCAGGAATTTATATTGTCTGAAGGTTTAAAGCAGATGGAAAAATCTAATATTAGATTTGCCATTTGAATCAGTTTGGATCAGTTTTATCCAGCTTCTCTGTTTTGGAAGAACTAAAGTTTTGTGTCCCTGATAGATGTAATGTAAAGTTTGCTATGCAGTGAGAATGACAGGTGTCATCTACTATTGCCCCACAATGCCATTAGCAGCAGATCTACATGGCATATCCCTAACCCTAAATGCTGATTGCCATGATGTTTTCCACATCAGGAGTAGGTAAGTGACCGCTGGTCCACCCGGGACCATGTCAGCATTCTCATGTCAACATCATCGATTTCGACATTATGATTGTCAACATATCATACCACACACCACTGAAATGTGCCTAGGGAGGGTTCGTGGCCAGTATGTTGGGGCAAACTGAGGGGAAAAAAACAAATAGGGGTTGTGTTGAATTTGAGCAAGATGGGTGTCATGCTCCGGCCCTTAAAAACCACTTTCTTACCTCTCCAGTGCCCGTCCAGGCTAGCACTGAGGTCCACTCGTGCTGTGCATCATTCCAGGATAGCATATGGGTCCGCTCAAACTGCACATCTATTCCAGCTTTTATTGAGGCCTGTCTGTGCTGGTCCTGCCCATGTTCTTTCACTGAGCATGGAGATGGCTCTCCATAGCGCCTTGCTCACAGCGTGTCTTCCCAGCATAATGGCACACAAGCTGCACACCAGAGTTCCCTCCTAAACCATAGTATGGGTGTGTCACGGCCAGGGTTTCTCGGCATGGTAGTCACCAGGTATTACCTGTGAGGTTGCTATGGCGGGGGGTTTCTCGCAGCCGTGCTGGTGTTTGGCGAGGGGCATTGGCTGCGCGTGGTTCTGTGCGGGCATATTGTCACTAAGCCTGGTGAGGTCTGGCGGTGTTTCAGTTCCGTTGGCATGGGCGCCGCCATCTTGCCTGCAGCCATGTGATTCCGGCTGTCCAATCCTGATAGGTCATGTGCTCATTCCAGCCAGTCACAGCATGACACTGAGTATTTAGGAAGGTCCAGAGCCTTCCTTCCTTTGCCAGTGCAATGTGTTTCTCAGCTGCGGCAGAGAGAGAGTACCTGTGCCTTACCTGCCTGCCTGTCTGTTACGCTACTAGCCTGAACCTTGCCTGCTCCAATCTGCTGGATTTACCCTGCACCCTCCACATACCTTTCACCTGCCTGAGTACCTGAAACTGCTGTTCCCTGCACCTTGCCTCCCTTCACTCCCAGCTGGAGTTCATTACCTCAGCCTGCATTTGTTACAGCTCACCATACCTGCACTCATTACAGCTCATCATATCTGCATTCTGTTACAGCTCACCATATTTGTTTACTGGATTGTTCCTGCCTGTCACTATCTGGACATTTCCCATTAACCCCCACTACAGTTATCAAGAGCACTTTAGTGCTAGACATGTACTTTTTATTTGCCATTCCCATGTCTTCTAAGTCACTTATTAAAAACTCCACTTTTTCATTTAAGTCTGATTCTGTGTCTGCTCCTATCACCACTCTGGGTCCACAGCAAATTCAGAACCCACAGTTTGCACTGGCCCATGGATCCGGCCATGGAACAGGACTCTGGAGTAGATTTATTTTGCTGTATTGCTGGTCGTTTAGAAAACCTGGAAGCTATGCAACATCAAATGGCCCAGTTCCTACAGGAGATGTCTAAATGCCAAGATAATCTGCAAACCTCGTTAATCACCCCTGGGGTATCAGCAACTTCACCTCTTCCTGTGCCTGGTAATACAGGGACCAGGGTATCCCCTCGTCTACATCTACCCATGCCAAGCAAATTTGACGCCAATCCTAAGCTCTGTCGTGGTTTTCTAAATCAGTGTGATATATACACTTTACGTTACAGCCTGATAACTTCCCCACCTCTAGAACCAAAGTGACATACATCGTGTTTTTGCTGACCGGCTCGGCTCTGGATTGGGCCTCCCCACTCTGGGAGCGTTCAGACTTGCTGCTGGATAAATATACAGACTTTGTATCTTCATTCAGGAGGATTTTCGATGAACCTGGACGCACAGTGTCAGCATCGTCCAGCATCATGACCCTGAGACAAGGAACCCATCATGTCAGCCAATATGCCATACAGTTTCAAATCTTGGCATCAGAGCTTAAGTGGAATGAGGAGGCCCTCACCTCAGCCTTTTGGCATGGTCTGTCCGACCGATTAAAAGATGATCTGATTAGCCATGAGCTTCCTACCAATTTAAATGATATGATCTCACTCTGCAACAAAATTGACCTATGCTTCAGAGAACGTCAGGCTGAAAAGCACAGAACTGACCGGCAAAGGTAATTTATGTCTCCCTTACCTACCCGTCCACCCCATCCTCCTATAGATGAGGAGCCCATGCAGGTGAACCAAAGCCATCAAGGAGGAACATCAGAGAAGGATGCTAAAAAACCACTGTCTGTACTGCGAAGATTTGGGTCACCTTGTGGCCTCCTGCTCCTGCAAGTCGGGAAACGCCCATTCCTAACTGACCTTGGGGACATCAAGTTAGGAGTTATTTGCCCGTCCCCAAATACTAAAGATTTCAAGATTTCCTTAGCTTTGGATCTCAAGCCCAACCCTATCTTCGTCTCTGCTCTATTAGACTCCGGAGCAGCCGAAAACTTCATGACTTCCAGCCTAGTTGATAAAATACAGATTCCTTGTTCATCTCTCAAGCAAGCAATTTAATTGACTTCTGTAGATGGACATCCTCTAGCTAAAGGACTGGTCACCAAGGAAACTCAACCAGTATTAGTTCGTGTTGGGGCACTCCACTCTTTAAAGTTGTTAGTGATACCAGAGACTTCTCAAAAAATCATTTTAGGACTACCCTGGTTACGCCAACATAATCCCAGGATAGATTGGTGTTCAATGCAGATTCTTTCATGGGGAACTGACTGTCAGAGATCCTGTCTTCCCAAAATACGATCTGTAAGAAAGACAGCTTCGTTAACATCTATAGATATTCCTAAGGAGTACCAGATGTTCTCTGATGTGTTTTCTGAGCAACAGGCGAACGTCTTACCTTCCCACAGAGAATGGGACTGTCCTATTGAGCTGTTACCTGACAAGATGCCACCTCATGGTCGCACCTATCCTCTATCTGTGCCTGAGACTCAAGCCATGTCAGAGTACATCCAGGACATCCTAGCAAAGGGGTTTATTCGTCCTTCCACTTCTCCCGCTGGAGCTGGCTTCTTTTTCGTTTGCAAGAAAGATGGAGGCCTAAGACCTTGTATAGATAACCAGGGCCTCAATGATATAACGATTAAGAATCGATATCCTCTTCACCTGATCACAGAATTGTTTGACAGAGTTAAAGGGTCCATCATATTCTCAAAGCTGGATCTGAGAGGGGCTTATAATCTCATCCACATTCGTGCTGGCGATGAATGGAAGACCGCATTTAATACTAGAGATGGACACTTTGAATACCTTGTGATGCCCTTTGGGTTGTGCAATGCCCCTGCCGTGTTTCAGGGCTTTGTTAATGAGATTTTCCGGGACCTGTTGTACGTCTCGATTGTAGTTTACCTGGACGATATATTGATTTTTTCGTCTTCTGTAACAAAACATCATGAACATGTGAAGGATTGTCCCATCTGAGAAAGAACCACCTTTACTGCAAACTGGAGAAATGTGTCTTTGGGGTTACCAGTATGCCATTCCTTGGTTACGTAATCTCTGGCTCCAGTCTAGAAATGGACCCCAAGAAGATGCAGGCAATTTTGGATTGGTCTCGTCCTCAAACTCTGAAAGCCATCCAGAGATTGCTTGGGTTCGCCAACTACTATAGATGTTTTATTAAAGGATTTCATCATTATTGGCTCCCATTAGCACGTTGACCCAAAAGACGCTAACCCTGCCCTATGGCCACCTGAGGCCATAGACTGCCTTCCAACTTTTAAAACAGGTGTTTATTTCAGCTCCAGTCTTACAACAACCAGATTTGGATAGGCCGTCTAGTGGAAGTGGATGCGTCTTCAGAGGCCATGGGTGCATTTCTTTCCCAGCGTTATGACAATAATCTAGTTCATCCCTGTGGGTTCTTCTCCAAGAAGTTTTCTCCTGCCAAGAGAAATTATGCCATTGGTGAGCAAGAACTTTTAGCTGTAAAGTTAGCATTAAAAGAATGGAGATACCTGCTGGAAGGGGCCAAGTTCCCCTTCACTGTCTTCACGGACCATAGAAATATTTTCTTCCTCTAGAATCATCAATGCGTGAGTCCTCGTTTGGCCCGATGGGCGATATTTTTTGCTTGGTTCCAGTTCACCCTGACCTTCCGGTCTGGAGCCCTTTATCAAAAGGCAGATGCCCTCTCCAGATCTTTCCGCTGTGATGACAAATCAGAGCATCAACAAAATACCCCCTGTTTTGGAGTCAAGAGTCTTCGCCACCTTACAGCTACAGCCTCCTACAGGAAAGTCCTTTGTGGCTCCGGAGTTAAGGAAGCAGCTCCTTACCTGGGCTCATTCCTCGCGCTTTGCAGGTCACTCAGGTACCCCGAAGACCTTGGAATTCTTAAAGACTATTGGTGGCCATCCATGAAAGCAGACGTGTCGGAATTTATTTTTTCATGTTCTTTGTGTGCCCAGCATAAATCTTCACGTCAGGCACCGGTTGATGAGTTATTGCCACTACCTATTCCATCACATCCATGGACGCATCTCTCCATGGACTTCATCACGGATCTGCCGAATTCTCAAGGGTTCACTACCATCTGGGTCATAGTAGACTGATTCTATAAACTGGTCCATTACATACCACTAAAGAAATTGCCTTCTGCCCCTGACCTGGCTCACTTGTTCGTTCAACATATTTTCCGTCTCCATGGTCTTCCAGCTGAGATAGTCTCGGACCGTGGTGTTCAGTTCACAGCAAAATTTTGGAGAGCCTTATGTTCGGTATTGCAAGTAAAGCTAAATTTTTCTACAGCTTCTCACCCACAAAGCAACGGTTCCACTGAGAGGGTTAATCAAGACCTTGAGACCTTCCTGAGGATTTTTATGACATCTTCCCAAGACAATTGGTCTGCATTGCTGCCATGGGCTGAATTTGCTCATAACGCCTCCTACCACTCTTCCACGAACCAAACACCATTCCAAGTGGTCTACGGCCTTCATCCTCGGGTCTCTAAATTTCAAAGCCTGTCTGGCTTTGATGTCCCAGTTGTAGAAGACACTTAACGGAAATTTGCTTAAATCTGGTCTCAAGTTCGTACTGACCTGGAGAAGGCGTCCTCCCGTTACAAATTTCAAGCTGATAAGAAGCGTAGGAAAATACCACGTATGCAAGTTGGAGACCAGGTCTGGTTGTCCACCCGGAACCTATGACTTCGAGTGCCATCCATGAAATTTGCTCCACGCTTCATCGGGCCCTTCTCCATCATAGAAGTCATTAACCCTGTGGCTTATTGCCTTCAACTACCCCCTTATCTGAAAATTCCCAATTCCTTTCATGTCTCCCTGTTGAAACCCCTGGTGCTAAACAAATTTCACAGAGTCCTGCCTGCTTCTCCCCGTGTCCAGACTGAAAGGGGCATAGAGTTTGAGGTCTCCCAGGTCTTGGATTCTAGTCTCCGCAGAGGACATTTGCAGTACCTACTGGACTGGAGGGGCTATGGCCCAGAGGAACGTTGTTGGACCAATGCCCGAGATGTCCATGCTCATGCACTCATCAAGAGGTTCCATGCTGCCCATCCGGAGAAGCCTGGTGAGTGTCCTGAGGCCACCCATAAGGGGGGGGTACTGTCACGGCCATGGTTTTTAGGCATGGTAGTCACCGGGTATTACCTGTGAGGTCGTTATGGCGGGGGGGTTTCTGGCAGCGGTGCTGGTGTTTGGCGAGGGGCATTGACTGTGCATGGTTCTGTGCGGGCACATTGTCACTAGGCCTGGTGAGGTCTGGCGGTGTTTCCGTTCCATTGGCATGGGCGCCGCCATCTTGCCTGCAGCCATGTGATTCCGGCTGTCCAATCCTGGTAGGTCATGTGCTCATTCCAGCCAGTCACAGCATGGCACTGAGTATTTAGCAAGGTCCAGAGCCTTCCTTCCTTTGCCAGTGCAACATGTTTCTCAGCTGCAGCTGAGAGTACCTGTGCCTTACCTGCCTGCCTGTCTGTTACGCTACTAGCCTGAACCTTGCCTGTTCCAATCTGCTGGATTTACCCTGCACCCTCCACATACCTTTCACCTGCCTGAGTACCTGAACCTGCTGTTCCCTGCACCTTGCCTCCCTTCACTCCCAGCTGGACTTCATTACTTCAGCCTGCATTTGTTACAGCTCACCATACCTGCACTCATTACAGCTCAGCATTCCTGCATTCAGTTACAGCTCATCATATTTGTTTACTGGTCTGTTCCTGCCTGTCACTATCTGGACATTTCCCATTAACCCCCACTACAGTTATCAAGTGCACTTTAGTGCTAGACCATGACTTTTTATTTGCCATTCCCATGTCTTCTAAGTCACTTATTAAAAACTCCACTTTTTCATTTAAGTGTGCTTCTGTGTCTGCTCCTATCACCACCCCGGGTCCACAACAAATTCAGAACCTCACAGTTTGCACTGGCCCCATGGATCTGGCCATGGAACAGGAGTCTGGAGTGGATTTATTTTGCTGTATTGCTGGTCATTTGGAAAACCTGGAAGCTATGCAACATCAAATGGCCCAGTTCCTACAGGAGATGTCTAAACACCAAGATAATCTGCAAACCTCGTTAATCACCCCTGGGGTATCAGCAACTTCACCTCCTCCTGTGCCTGCTAATACAGGGACCAGGGTATCCCCTCATCTACATCTACCCATGCCAAGCAAATTTGACGCCAATCCTAAGCTCTGTCTTGGTTTTTTAAATCAGTGTGCTATACACTTTACGTTACAGCCTGATAACTTCCCCACCGCTAGAACCAAAGTGGCATACATCGTGTCCGTGTTGACCGGCTCGGCTCTGGATTGGGCCTCCCCACTCTGGGAGCATTCAGACTCGCTGCTGGATAACTATACAGACTTTGTATCTTCATTCAGGAGGATTTTCGATGAACCTGGATGCACAGTGTCAGCATCGTCCAGCATCATGACCCTGAGACAAGGAACCCGTCCTGACAGCCAATATGCCATACAGTTTCAAATCTTGGCATCTGAGCTTAAGTGGAATGAGGAGGCCCTCACCTCAGCCTTTCAGCATGGTCTGTCCGACTGATTAAAAGATGATCTGAGAGAGTACCTGTGCCTTACCTGCCTGCCTACCTGTCTGTTACGCTACTAGCCTGAACCTTGCCTGCTCCAATCTGCTGGATTTACCCTGCACCCTCCACATACCTTTCACCTGCCCGAGTACCTGAACCTACTGTTCCCTGCACCTTTCCTCCCTTCACTCCCAGCTGGACTTCATTACCACAGCCTGCATTTGTTACAGCTCACCATACCTGCACTCGTTACACCTCAGCATTCCTGCATTCAGTTACAGCTCATCATATCTGCATTCTGTTACAGCTCCCCATATTTGTTTACTGGATTGCTCCTGCCTGTCACTATCTGGACATTTCCGATTAACCCCCACTACAGTTGGGGAAGGCCCACAGGCTGAAACGCGTTGTTCCACACGTGACACGTGACCCCACACCGGCTGCTTACACATGCAGCAGGAGCTTCACGCGGCACACCATTTTCCCTGACTCATTCAACTCAGCCTCAGCAAGTGACGCTCCAGCAGGAGGAAGGTGATTCCTCAACCTTCAGCTGAAGGAGCCAATACAGGATGCGGTGAAGCTCCACCACGAAAGTGATCACCACCCGTAAGACCAGTAGTGCGGGACACTGCCACTGGATACCCACATATACTTTCACTGGTCAGCACTGATTGTGAGGGGACATACTGTATGATGCAGCTAATCATACGGAAGGTCACCCCTTAGCAAGGGCAGACCAAGACCCCTCACTACATCTGATCCACTGTACCTCCATAAGACTTGATACGCACATACAGGAGGACAGTGTGTGAATTACAAACAGAGATCTACCATTACCTATGCCATATACCCAGGCATAAGGTATTTTGACATAAGTGAGATCACAGACATACACCCGGGAGGTTGTCACTATTAGTGTTAAAAGGGAGACGTAGGCACCAAGTGCTATACGGAAAGGGACACCCTAAAGGAGTCCACTTATGTAACCTACAACCAGGGTGGTTTTTACAAGGACGTTTTTTGAACTGAGCCTATTATTGCCAGCTCAATCAATTCTAGAGCAACTGGCCATAGGTACACGTAGGTGTAGCTCTACCCTACGGAAAGAGGCACCCTAAAGGAGCCATCTGACTTCACCTAGTAAGTGCCAAACCAACAGGAACTATTGCCCATACTGTTGCTGTTTTTTATTACAACATCTTCATTTTTATAATAAATACAATTTATTTAGACATATATCAACTCCGTTTGCCTCTCTTTTCCAATTTTTCCTATATTTTCTACTGGGTACAGGTCACATACCCACTTAAACCATCACTCTTTAGGTTAGCGCTGGACACAAAACCCCTCCCTCTTTCTTCTGATACTTACCTACGAGTTTGGACAACTCGTACTCGTGTGCCAGCAGCTCCTGTAATCCAAGTGAGAAACACTATAGCGCTAGTGCCTAACACCCCATAGAATTTGAAGCCCCACTATAGTTATCAAGTGCACTTTAGTGCTATACCTGGACTTTTTATTTGCCATTCCCATGTCTTCTAAGCCACTTATTAAAAACTCCACTTTTTCATTTAAGTCTGCTTCTGTCTCTGCTCCTATCACCACCCCGGATCCACAACAAATTCAGAACGTCACAGGGTGCAGCTATGTTGGACTCACCTGACGCTCTTCCTCCACTCAAAACGCTGCTCCCAGGCCAGCTGATTGCAGCATCCATTCCCTGGGGATCAGGGGCATATGTATAATGGGTACAGGTTGTGCGGGGCACATGGGTCCCTGGGTCCAGGGGGAGCCTGCACCGCACACCCTGCACCCATATTATGCTTATGTCTCTGGAGGCCTACATTGGCGCAGGTGTCTGCGCTGTACAAAATGGGTGGAAAATGGCAGCCGCTGTCATTTTTCCCATCATTAGCGCATGCGCAGTACAAGGAAAATGGCTGCCGCGGCCATTTTCCTAGTGACCTGTGCATGCACTATAGACTCTGGGCACACTCTATTGCAAAGAGTCTATAAGTGCGGCGCTGGCCGCGCACTGCTCAGTGCACTGCCGGCCGCCGGACAGAGAGGAGGGGGCCCTTGACGGAGACTGCACACAGGCCCCCTCCTCTCTAGAAACGCCCCTGCTGGGGATCCTGCCCAATAAATTCCATTTCCTGACTGGCCTCTGTTGCCAGTACAATGTTGCTTCTTGCTGAAGTTACAGATCTGTACTGAACTCCTAGGTACTCTCTATCTGAACAGTTCCAGGGCCAGTGGCGGATCCAGGGGGGGGCGATAAGGGTGATCACCCCCCATACACAAAGCCCGAAGTCCCGTCCACTCCTGACACTGTCAGTGTCTGACAGTGCAGCCGCGCAGGCCCGCAGCGCTAGCGATGTCTCACACATTGCTGCTGCTGGCAACGCTGCTCCTTGGCTGCCGGTGACGCTTCTCCCAGGCTGCCTGCAATGCTGCGCCTGGGCTGCTGGTGACGCTGTTGCTAGGCTGCCAACCCAGCGTAGTGTCCTGTGGCCCTCCCTCCCCTGTCTCCTCCTCACACTTGCTTCAGTGTGTTGCTGGTTGCCTCCTGTTCCTCCTCTGTGCACTGCACTGGCGCACGTTGCAGTTCATACAGATGTATCCGGTGTGAACGTATTGCAGCATAAGCGAGCCCTGGGGCTCCACACTGCATACCAAATGTGGAGGAGGCATGCGGAGCAGCATGTCCAGCAGGTGAGTGTTGTTATGCACTGTTTAAATCATGTCTCCTTATATCCATGATTACAAAAAGTGACAAGGGGGGGTCTGGTGGGGCATATTATTATATAATTATGTCATGTGGGGTCTGGAGCATATTAATATAAGTTTTGTGGGGAGGGGGTCTGGAGCATATTATTGGGGGGGGTTGGAGCATATTATTACTCTGTGAATTTGGGCAGGGGGGGCTGGTGTGTGGAGCATATTATTACAAGGAGGTCTGGAGAATATTATATTATGTGGGGAGGGGGTGTTGAGGATATTATTGGTGGGGTGGCTGTCTCTGGTGTATAATATTATCAAGAAATAATATTTTTCTTGTTATTGAATGCTCTGCTTGTTTTATTTTTTTTCCAAAATTTATTGAAAATGGGAGGGGCAGATCTGTAAGTGGGAGGAGTAATGAAAATAGAGGGGAGGAGCCAGTATTAATTCTTAAACCGCCCCCCCTAAAAGTAATATCTAGATCCGCCACTGCCCAGGGCCTGATTCAGTAAGGATCGCTATTGCAACTGCGTACGCATGAAAGTGCGATTATCAGCAGAACTGGGACGGAGTTTTGAACACACCCACCAATACGCAGTGCTTGTGATTGCATACACAGTTGCATATGCAATCGTAATTTCAATAGAATAGCAATCACAATTGTAACCAAGAACAATCGCAATTGATCATAGATCTTTTATAGCTAAGGATCTCAACCAGTCTTCTCACAGTATTCCATGTTCTTGTTGTAATGAGTGTTTGTTGTGCACACATAATTAATATTAATATTAAATTTGATCTGGCAAATTTATTAATGTAGGCTATTTACCTACATGAAAAGATTAGTTGCACAAAGGTCCTTTTTTTCCCCTATCAATCTGCTGTGTGCAAATGTGTATAACATATGTAATATATATATATATTTTGTCTATCTATATATATCGCTCTCCCCACAAGCATCTGAGACTGCTGTGGCTGTTGCTTAATAGCCGCGATCAGTCTCCCAGTACAACCCAGCACACAGCAGCATGATGTAAGAGGGAGGGAGGCAGCGCTGGGACCCTCCAACAAGGGCCCCACCAGCAAGCCCAGGCCCAGGTAATTAGTAACCGCCCCCCTCTCAGCCCCCCTGCGTCTGCATCGGCCAGTGGCAGACCACCCAACCTGCAGCACGATTGACAAGCCGCCTCGTAGGGGTCTGCTTGGGACTCAGTCACAGAAATGGAGGTGTGATGCGTCCATTTTGCATGAGGCAAGAGGCCAGGGTCTGCTTCAATGGAGGCAGATTCCTGGCCTCTTGTGCGACCAGGCACTGCCCAGGCTGCTGGAGAAATTATCTCCTGCAGCCTGGGCAAATGGAATATAATCCTGATAGATGAATGTGATTGTTCCAATGGTGATCCCAGGCTGCAACCTCGTTTGCAGTGATGGGATCATGCAGATGCAGCAAGGAGGTGTCTGATACCTCCTTCTGCTTTTGCATCTGAGATAGATGGATTTGCACAGCTGCTTGTGTGTGCAAATCTGTCCATCTCTGAATCAGGCCCTAAGATAGACCTTACTTCAACATGCATTTTACAATTTAACTATGTCAAATACAAACATTACTTCTACATGTGAGGTCAATTATGACTGCTTTATTATGTACCTTGAGCCACAAGTTGGCCATCCAGAACATTCCAGCCAGGCTTTGAGATGCCACTTCGCCCTGGGGTGGAGTAGGAGGCGGCATAGCACGACTCCCCCAATGAAGGAGAGTCGGCAGGGGTAGGAGGTTGGGCAGGGGAAGCTGAGTAGGCAGGAGTAGGAGGTTGGGTTGTTTATGCTGTGAACCGCACATCTGATATCATCGTTATATAAATAAATAAACAATGCTGCGCAATTGTGATCTCTATCACCGGGAAACCCAAAGAACAAAATTACTATGGTGAGGGCAATAGATTCCAGCATCGCGCGGAAGGATTGTCCATCAGTGAAACAATATAAAATGCTGAAATAACAAAAAATATTTATTTATATAATGCTGATATCAGCTGTGCGGTTCACAGCATAAACAGCTGATTTTCGACTTCCTTTCCATTGGAACGCATGCGGGCCATGTGGTGCGCTTCTGCATGCACACGTGGTTTTTCCGGAAGTTTAGACTTCCGTACTGCTGCACATTATAAAGCATACCCGGGATGTTTACCATACTTACACAGGTGAGTGGCTTTAATTTGCATGTAATCGCGCGGGAGGTGTGTCCTATTGATCTATATACCTATTTTATGGGCTCTAGGCCTCACTTGACGAGGTGCCCCATGATGATGGTGCGTCCTAGCACCGAAACGGCCGTCGGGCTGTCCATTTACTAGAATTGACTGTTATTTACTTCTGAAGCCAAAGAGCAACACAAGCAGTTTGTATAAGTTTACATGACTATTATGCACTGTTATGCACTTTAATATGTGGCTCCTGGACAACAGTATATTTTGACATGCTTTCTATATAAATTTATATCTTTTTTGGCATTTACTTGGTGTGCTGTTCTTCCCTATTGTGGATCTCTATGTATATATACATTTAGATATGTACAAACAAAATGTAATATATAATATGAGTTAATTATAATTTATACATATATACACACACACATTTACATGCAAATATGCACTAATAAATCCTACAGCCTATTATAGCTGGCATAACTGTGTTATGAGCAAAAATGCATTTGGACTGCACAGTACAGCAATCCAAAGACATTTTAAAATGGCCACACAAAATCTAAAATGGAAGCACCAAAGCGACAGTTCCACCAGCACACACGTGCATACACTAGCAATCAGCAGTATGCTCGCGAACATATACAGACAAATGCATACCACTGCTAACACTTTTATACATACATCTGATTTTGCATACTTACTGCACACAATGAGGGCCCATAAGCGGGCCATTAGGTCCGGCTAGCGCCACCTCAGGTCCGGCCACCTGCACTCAAGTTACACAATGGTGCGCCGGCTCCCCAATCTGCTTACCTCACAGTACGCAGCCACCTTTACCGCATTCCCAACATAGGGCACCGCATGCCCCAGACGGCGGTCCATCACCTCCATCAGGACGTGGAGCTCCCGCTGGCTGAAGCATGCAGCTCTCATGATGGCAATGGCGATTATTACAGTGTGCATAATCTACACATGGACTAGTTGGACAAGTGTCTTACCATTTGCCTGTGTATTTCTTCGCATGGGCAGTTTCTAGGAGATCTGAGTGACAAATGGTGTGTGTTTTGGGTGGACAGTTTTATAGCCAATTTTTTCTTGCGTACTGATGGCGTGCGGATGCATCACACATGCCCTGCGTACACATGTGTGTATAAAAGGCTAGGGTAGTTTTGGGACTTTTGGCAAACATGGAGGAAGATAATCTTTCAGACATACAAAAATTTCTGGAAGGATTTCTAAGGGACTTTCCAAATGAAGATCTACCCTTTCACATAGTTGCAGATGTTAATGGTGGCCTCACCAAATGTTCTTCCTCCTGCTCCTCCTCACACATCACCTCCACATGGGTCTGTCAAAACTGAAGAAGACTCAACAGACGGCAAGATACGAGTGCCACGTATTAGTAGGAGGGAAAACTAGATCCTAATGCTATTATAGTTACTCAGCAGGCCTAAAATGATAAAATAAGCAGAGCAGTTTTATTTTTGCCTTCAAGCAATGTGGACGTAACAGTGCTACAATGTATTGTTACGGAGAGGGCTCTTTAGTGCTGCTTAGATCCTCAATAGGAACCCACCACCCCGCCTCCCACAAGATCATTCTCATTCTTATGCCTGGTCAGTTACCCTCCATATGTGAATATAGTTTTGATATTTATATACACTGTATATGTTCATTATAAATCAGTAAAGGCAGATAATGGATGTTTGCTTTAGTAGGAGAATTTCACCTGTAGGAAATTCTTTTCTGCCCAGTGTGTTGATATGATCTTACCTCTTCTCACATCTAAAAACAGCTTAAACAAAAACAAATCTACTTGAATATTGGAACTTTTTTGTAATGGAGTTCACTTTTTAAGCTAAATTTTGGCGCAGCATACAAATCAGCCAGATAAAATAAAAAATACTGTAATCATGTAGATTGGAGAAGGGACTATGGAGTGTTAGTGTATAGCGTAGGTGATTACCTCAATGCTGGCTCAATTGCTCGTGCTTTCAAGTCATTCCGCTAAAGCAAGGGGCAGATTGGGAACTTAAAGTGGCCCTGTAAAAATTATAAAAGTGGCTTCATGTAGGCAAGGCCAAATCAACAGTAGGTGGTATCATCACAAACGTAGGCAGAGTTAAATACAGTTTTACTAGCAGTAAAAGAAAAAATAAATCACGTCTCTTCATCCTACTTACAAACAATACAAACAGCATCGTAGTGACCGCCATACAATACGAAAACAGACCAGAGACAGCCATACAGTACAGAGATCACCCAAGGACTACCATACAATCGAGAGAGCATCCCAGTGACTGCCATAAAATAGAGAGGACATCCCAGTGATGTTATACAATAAAGAGAGCATCCTAGTGACAGCCTTACCTTAAACAGATCATCCTATTAACCACCATACAATACAATACCAGTGAACTTCAAACAACATAAAGAGCATCCTAGTGACCAATATACAATACAAATAGCATCCTAGTGACAGCCATACAATAAAGAGTGCATTCTAATAACCGCTATACAATACAGAGAGCAACTTAGCGACAAAAACAAAAAACAAGAGTAACATCATTCACCTGTTTATTCTCAACAAGGCTATTCTCTCTTGCACAGTTTATCTGCCAGATCGTGTCCAACACACATTGATTCACATCCATGGCTGACCCCATTCCTGAATACTACTGAAATATGACATTCCCCCAAAACATTACAACATTCTCAAATTGATTCACCCCAGATCAAGGTTGATCATCCTCCCATAAATTGATTCGCACACACTCTCTGTACCCTTTATGCATTGGCTACCAGGCCACTCCGATACGCTCTGCCACAGGGATGACCATCAATGGCTAAATCAATGATGATCAATAGTTTTAAACCATTCAGTGGAAACTATTGATGGTTTATCCTTCATTGGTCGATGGTTGCTCAATGGTAGCATCAGTCTATTCACCATCTGTGAACAGACATTGATGGTAAAATAAGTTACAATTGGTGGCAGACCATCGATGATTGCTAACTTTGATGGTCAATGGCCATCCCTACTCTGCCAGCAGAAGGCTTTGAACTCTGCACAAAAAGACTGTGAACTTTGCAGAGAGACCTATTAACTAAGCTGCACAATCAAATATTATATATACTGTAATTAAAAGTAAAAGATTATTAAAAAGCAATGCTAACACTGGTTTGTACACATTTTTACAATCATCACCACCACGGTCGCTATGGACTTACTCATCTAAGTGCAGGACACAATGGGTCTGAATCAGAGGTGGACGCAATGCCAAAGTTGGTGAAGTCGTGTGATTCATTTGCTACTGCACATGCACAAAAGATGTCTAAATCCAATGTATAAATCCAATCCATGTATTCAACTTAGTGTACGTTATTGTGTATGGGAACGCAAGCATTGCGTATGGCAAAGCAAAACCATGGGCATTTTTGAGTGTTGACCTGAAGTGTATGCAAAAAAAGGCCATCTCATTGCTGTGTTATAGGTTTGTCAAGGGCGTGTCTATGTAACCAGCTGTGTTATCAGATGCAGATGTGTTTTTGAGTGGTGGACTGAAGTGAACGCAAAAAAAGGCCGTCTCATGGGCATGTTATAGGGGTGTCATGGGCGTGTCTATGCAACCAGCTGTGTTATCAGATGCAGTGCCACAGAGGCCATGTTTAGCTGGAGTTAAGAAGAAGACACTACACCTACCATAGGCTGGTGCAAGTGCCAATGATGAACATGATGATGAACCAGTGGAGGAATGTTTATAACCACTGGCATAATTACACCATCCTCGGCCATTGAAAGTGGTAGTGCCAGAAGGGGAAGGCTGAAACTATCATTTGCATATTACTGCCGCTGCAACTCCACAAAAAAAATCACAGTCATTGCTGCAATAGCATCCATCGCTGAATCAGCCCTATTTGTGGAATAATCAGGGTCCCTTCAATATCACCATTCGTCTCCATTAATGGTGCAGTCATTTCCTATTCTACTTTTTGTACCTTGTATTCTACATCTCAACTCCCTGTATACGTTATCCTCATCCCCCATAACTGTTGTTGTGACTGAAAATTACTATATAGATTTGCAAGTATTTATTTTATTACATTATACACTTTATGTTCTCCCATACACAGAGCAACTGACACCACATCCACATGAAACAGCATTTAATATATTACACTGTACAACTAGAAGAGATTAACACAGAGGTGCATTGCTGTCAGCACTACTAAGTCAAAGTGCCCTATATACACAATGACCATTGCACACCGTTATAATACAATTCTATGACACTCTGGGCCTGATACAGAGTTGTACGCTGTTAGCATCACTGCTGCCTGTTGGACAGAGCAACAATGCTAACATATGCTAATCAGGAGGCATCTGAGAACAAAAGACGCTCCCTTGCGGCATCGCAGATATGAGTGCTGCATCCAAAGATGCAGCATTGGATCGCCATCCAGACCATTGGTCGCAGCATTGGCCATCTGAGTGACCCTATGGGGTATATTTACTAAAGTGGGAGTTTTTAGAAGTAGAGATGTTGCCCATAGCAACCAATCAGATTCTATCTATTATTTTCTAGAAGGTGTTATTTACATGTTAAGTAGAATCTGATTGGTTGCTATGAGCAACATCTTCCACTTCTAAAAACTCGCACCTTAGTAAATTTATCCCTTAGGCTACTCAGAATGGTCATTACAGCTCTATGGCCAAGGCCAGTAAATCTGCATCGTTAGACACAGACACTAACCTTGACACTCCCAGAAAATGGGGACGACACCCCCTATTTTCGGAAACACTGTCCATCACCGCCAATTCCCCACCCCCAAACCACCACAGCAAGTCAATCAGAAGGAGACCTGCACAAGCGCAGTGCTGATCCTGTGCATGCACAGATTGCCAATACACCATCGGGTTTGCATTAGGGGTGAGCGGGTTCGGATTTCTGAAATCCGAACCCCCCAGAGCCCCCCCGATCTGAGGCCGATCCGAGTCAGGCTCGAATTTTCCCGCCTGACTCGGATCTCAAATCGAGGTAAAATGTCATCATCCCGCCTTCCGGGTCTCGCGGGTTTTGGATCCTATATAAGGTACCCGCGTCGGCGCCATTTTCTCACACGGCTGTGGACAGTGAAGAGGGAGGGTGGGAGTTAGGGCTGGCTGGCTGTGTAGTGTACTGTAGTGCAGTGTAGTGTTGTGCTGTGCTGTGCTGTGCTGCTGTTGTCCATAGGGGCTGTGTCCACTACTTCAAAGTCCATAGGGGCTGGCTGGACTGTGTTGTGTAGTCAGTTGTCCATAGGGGCTATGTCCACTCCAAAGTCCTGTGCAGTGTCCCAGTCCTAAAGGGGTGCTGTAGTGTTGTCCAGGGGGTGCTCTGTCCATCAGGGGTGCTCCCCCCAAGTGCAAAATAAATATATATTTTTCTGTGTTTGTGAATTGTGTGCACTGTGGCTGCACGTGCATCAACAAAGGAGCAGCTCCAAGCGTGCGCCTGTGTCCCATAAATAAAAGGCCGGCTGGCTTGTCCGTTAAAGGGTGCTGTAACCCCCAAAGGGCACTCCAAACAAAATAAAAAAATATTTTTTTTTGTGTTTGTGAATTGTGTACGCAGTAGCCGCACGTGCATCAACAAAGTAGTGCCAAGCGCCTGTGTCCCATAAATAAAGGGCCGGCTGGATTGACCGCTAAAGGGTGCTGTAACCCCCAAAGGGCACTCCAAACAAAATAAAAACATTTTTTCTGTGTTTGTGAATTGTGTGCACTGTGGCTGCACGTTCATCAACAAAGGAGCAGCGCCAAGCCATTTTCACGCCCCCTGCAAGTACTGAAAGGAGCACCCACAGTCCACTTGCTGATATGCAAATTGAAGATGTCACTGTTGAAGTACAATAGGATGAGGATACTGGTGTAGCTGGCGCTGAGGAGGAAGTTGGTGAGGAGGATTCTGATGGTGATGTGGTTTGTTTAAATCAGGCTCCGGGGGAGACAGTTGTTGTCCGTGGGATGAAAAAGCCCATCACGGTCATGCCTGGGCAGAAGACCAAACATTCCACCTCTTTGGTCTGGCAATATTTCTATCCAAATCCGGACAACAACTGTCTTGCCATATGTACCATATGTAAAGGTGAAATAAGTAGGGGTAGGGACGTTAACCACCTTGGAACATCCTCCCTTATACGGCACCTGCAGCGTGTTCATAAAAAGTTACTGTCAAGTTCAGAAACTTTGGCTAAGACCGTAAGCAGTCCAGGGTAGGGGTGTGCACCGGCCACTTTTCGTGTTTTGTGTTTTGGTTTTGGATCTGGATCTTTCTTCGTGTTTTGGATCTGGATTGGTTTTGCCAAAACCACCCTTCCGTGTTTTGGGTTCTGGGTTTTGTGTTTTGGATCTGTATTTTTTTGAAAAAAAGCATAAAAACAGCTAAAATCACAGAATTTGTAGGTTTTTCTGCTCCTATGCTATTATTAACCTCAATAACCTTAATTTCCACTCATTTCCAGTCTATTCTGAACACCTCACACCTCACAATAGTGTTTTAATGTCCAAAAGGTTGCACCGAGGTAGCTGGATGACTATGCTAAGCGACACGAGTGGGCGGCACAAACACGTGACCCATCTAGGAGTGACACTGCAGTGGCAGGCAGGATGGCAGTTAGAAAAACTAGGCCCCAAACTGTACATAATGCAAAGAAAAAAAGAGGTGCAAGATGGAATTGTCCTTGGGCCCTCCCACCCACCCTTATGTTGTATAAACAGGACATGCACACTTTAACAAATCAATCATTTCAGCGCCAGGGTCTGCCACACAACTGTGGCTGAAATGATTGGTTCGTTTGGGCCCCCACAAAACAAGCTGGCAATTAATGTGTCCCTGCACAAACTGGCTCTACGGAGGCAAGATGTCATCCTCATCCTCCTCATCCACCGATTCCTCACCCTCTTCAGTGTGTACATCCTCATCCTCACAAAGTATTAACTCGTCCCCACTTGAATCCACCACCACAGGTCCCTCTGTACCTTCTGGAGGCTGGTCTCCCTGGAAGAGCTGATAATTCATTTTGATGAACATCATCTTCTCCACATTCTGTGGAAGCAACCTCCTACGCCTTTCGCTGACAAGGTTCCCGGCTGCACTAAACACTCTTTCGGAGTACACACTGGAGGGGGGGCAACTCAGGTAAAATAGAGCCAGTTTGTACAGGGGCCTCCAAATTGCCTCTTTTTCCTGCCAGTACAGGTATGGACTGTCTGACATGCCTACTTGGATGCTGTCACCGATGTAATCCTCCACCATTCTGTCAATGGTGACAGTATCATATGCAGTGACAGTAGACATGTCAGAAATTGTTGCCAGGTCCTTCAGTCTGGACCAGATGTCCAAACTTGGTCCTGCCTGCCCTGCATCACCGCCAGCGGGTTGCTTAGGATACCTAAGTTTTTTCCTGGCAGCCCCAGTTGCGGGAGAAAATGAAGAAGGAGCCGTTGACGTGTCACGTTCCGCTTCAGCTGACAGTGTGTTCACCAGCAGGTCTTTGCACCTCTGCAGGCTTGTGTCGGCCGGAAAGAGAGACACCACATAGGCTTTAAACCTAGGATCGAGCACGGTGGCCAAAATGTAGTGGTCTGATTTCAACAGATTGACCACCCTGGAATCCTGGCAAAGCGAATGAAGGGCTTCATCCACAAGTCCCACATGCCGAGCGGAATCGCTCCGTCTTAGCTCCTCCTTCACTTTCTCCAGCTGCTTCTGCAAAAGCCTGATGAGGGGAATGACCTGACTCAAGCTGGCAGTGTCTGAACTGACTTCACGTGTGGCAAGTTCGAAGGGCTGAAGAACCTTGCACAACACGGAAATCATTCTCCACTGCGCTTGAGTCAGGTGCATACCCCCTCCTTTGCCTATGTCATAGGTGGATGTATAGGCTTGTATGGCCTTTTGCTGCTCCTCCATCCTCTGAAGCATATAGAGGGTTGAGTTCCACCGCGTCACAACCTCTTGCTTCAGGTGATGGCGGGGCAGGTTCAAGAGTGTTTGCTGGCGCTCCAGTCTTCGGCACGCAGTCGCTGAATGGCGAAAGTGGCCAGAAATTTTTCGGGCCACCCAAAGAGTCTCCTGCACGCCCCTGTCGCTTTTCAGAAAATTCTGCACCACCAAGTTTATTGTGTGAGCAAAACATGGGACGTGCTGGAATTTGCCCAGATGTAATGCCCGCACAATATTGGTGGCGTTGTCAGATATCACAAATCCCCAGGAGAGTCTAAGTGGGGTAAGCCACTGGGCGATGATTTCCCTCAGTTTCTCTAAGAGGTTGTCGGCGGTGTGCCTCTTACTGAAACCGGTGATACACAGCGTAGCCTGCCTTGTAACGAGCTGGCGTTTCTGAGATGCTGCTACTGGTGACGCTGCTGCTGTTGCTGCGTAAGGTGATACATCTACCCAGTGGGCTGTCACAGTCATATAGTCCTTAGTCTGCCCTGTTCCACTTGTCCACATGTCCGTGGTTAAGTGGACATTGTGTACAACGGCATTTTTCAGGACACTGAGGACACTTTTTCTGACGTTTCTGTACAGTCTCGGTATCGCCTGCCTAGTGAAGTGGAATCTAGACGGGATTTGGAACCGGGGACACACTACCTCCATCAATTGTCTAAATCCCACTGCACTAATGGCGGATACCGGACGCACGTCTAACACCAACATAGCAGTCAAGGCCTCAGTTATACGTTTTGCTTCAGGATGACTGCTGTCGTACTTCATCCTCCTCGCTAAGGACTGTTGGAGGGTCAATTGTTTAGTAAAAGTAGTGGTGTTCCTACTTCCTCTCTGGGATGATGAACGACTCCCAGCAGCAGCAGCAACAGCAGCAGCGGCAGCAGTAGGCGTAGCAATGCAGGATCCTCCGGAGGAATCCCGGATAGGAGAGTCAGTCATGCCAGTGATATGGCCTGCAGGACTACTTCCGATCCTGACTAAGGAGGAAATTGACGAGGAGGGAGTTGACGGTGTGGTTTGCAGGCGCTTGGATACAACAGGACAACGGGATTTAGGTGTCCCTGGACTGCTTACGGTCTGAGCCAAAGTTTCTGAACTTGACAGTAACTTTTTATGAACGCGCTGCAGGTGCCGTATAAGGGAGGATGTTCCTAGGTGGTTGACGTCCCTACCCCTACTTATTTCACCTTTACATATGGTACATATGGCAAGACAGTTGTTGTCCGGATTTGGATAGAAATATTGCCAGACCAAAGAGGTGGAATGTTTGGTCTTCTGCCCAGGCATGACCGTGATGGGCTTTTTCATCCCACGGACAACAACTGTCTCCCCCGGAGCCTGATTTAAACAAACCACATCACCATCAGAATCCTCCTCGCCAACTTCCTCCTCAGCGCCAGCTACACCAGTATCCTCATCCTGTTGTACTTCAACAGTGACATCTTCAATTTGCATATCAGCAAGTGGACTGTGGGTGCTCCTTTCAGCACTTGCAGGGGGCGTGCAAATGGTGGAAAGAGCCACCTCTTCCCGTCCAGTGCTGGGAAGGTCAGGCATCGCAACCACCACCACACTTGGACTCTCTTTGGGGATTTGTGATATCTTCTTAGAAAGCACAGTTCTTCGCTGTGCTTTTGCCAGCTTAACTCTTTTGATTTTTTTAGTGGGAGGAGTGCTTCCATCGTCATGTGAAGCTGAACCACTAGTCATGAACATACTAGGGATCGACCTTAGCCGTTCCTTGCCACTCCGTGTCGTAAATGGCATATTGGCAAGTTTACGTTTCTCTTCAGCTGATTTAAATGTCTTTTTCAAGGTCATTTTCCTGAACTTTGCCATTTGGGATTGTATGTGCCCTCTACTATGACATTGGGCATCGGCCTTGGCAGACGACGTTGATGGCATGTTATCGTCTATGTCATGACTAGTGGCAGCAGCTTCAGCACTAGGAGGAAGTGGTTCTTGATCTTTCTCTATTTTATTTTTATCGGAGAAAGTTTGGTCCTCCATTTATGTTATATCGATTTGATATATACGTGCGGCTAAACACAGAAAATAAATTTTTTTTTGGTTCGGACTGGAGTGTACTTTGTGGGTTACAGCACCCTTTAACGGTCAAGCCAGCCGGCCCTTTACTTATGACACAGGCGCACGCTTGGCACTACTTTGTTGATGCACGTGCGGCTACTGCGCACACAATTCACAAACACAGAAAATAATTTTTTTTTTGGTTTGGACTGGAGTGTACTTTCGGGGGTTACAGCACCCTTAACGGTCAAGCCAGCCGGCCCTTTACTTATGACACAGGCGAACGCTTGACACTACTTTGTTGATGCACGTGCGGCTACTGCGCACACAATTCACAAACACAGAAAATAATTTTTTTTTGGTTTGGACTGGAGTGTACTTTCAGGGGTTACAGCACCCTTTAACGGTCAAGCCAGCCGGCCCTTTACTTATGACACAGGCGCACGCTTGGCACTACTTTGTTGATGCACGTGCGGCTACTGCGCACACAATTCACAAACACAGAAAATAATTTTTTTTTGGTTTGGACTGGAGTGTACTTTCGGGGGTTACAGCACCCTTTAACGGTCAAGCCAGCCGGCCCTTTACTTATGACACAGGGGCACTCTTGGCACTACTTTGTTGATGCACGTGCGGCTACTGCGCACACAATTCACAAACACAGAAAATAATTTTTTTTTAGGTTTGGACTGGAGTGTACTTTCGGGGGTTACAGCACCCTTAACGGTCAAGCCAGCCGGCCCTTTACTTATGACACAGGCGCACGCTTGGCACTACTTTGTTGATGCACGTGCGGCTACTGCGCACACAATTCACAAACACAGAAAATAATTTTTTTTTGGTTTGGACTGGAGTGTACTTTCGGGGGTTACAGCACCCTTTAACGGTCAAGCCAGCCGGCCCTTTACTTATGACACAGGCGCACGCTTGGCACTACTTTGTTGATGCACGTGCGGCTACTGCGCACACAATTCACAAACACAGAAAATAATTTTTTTTTAGGTTTGGACTGGAGTGTACTTTCGGGGGTTACAGCACCCTTAACGGTCAAGCCAGCCGGCCCTTTACTTATGACACAGGCGCACGCTTGGCACTACTTTGTTGATGCACGTGCGGCTACTGCGCACACAATTCACAAACACAGAAAATAATTTTTTTTTTGGTTTGGACTGGAGTGTACTTTCGGGGGTTACAGCACCCTTAACGGTCAAGCCAGCCGGCCCTTTACTTATGACACAGGCGCACGCTTGGCACTACTTTGTTGATGCACGTGAGGCTACTGCGCACACAATTCACAAACACAGAAAATAATTTTTTTTTGGTTTGGACTGGAGTGTACTTTCAGGGGTTACAGCACCCTTTAACGGTCAAGCCAGCCGGCCCTTTACTTATGACACAGGCGCACGCTTGCCACTACTTTGTTGATGCACGTGCGGCTACTGCGCACACAATTCACAAACACAGAAAATAATTTTTTTTTGGTTTGGACTGGAGTGTACTTTCGGGGGTTACAGCACCCTTTAACGGTCAAGCCAGCCGGCCCTTTACTTATGACACAGGGGCACTCTTGGCACTACTTTGTTGATGCACGTGCGGCTACTGCGCACACAATTCACAAACACAGAAAATAAATTTTTTTTAGGTTTGGACTGGAGTGTACTTTCGGGGGTTACAGCACCCTTAACGGTCAAGCCAGCCGGCCCTTTACTTATGACACAGGCGCACGCTTGGCACTACTTTGTTGATGCACGTGCGGCTACTGCGCACACAATTCACAAACACAGAAAATCATTTTTTTTTGGTTTGGACTGGAGTGTACTTTCGGGGGTTACAGCACCCTTTAACGGTCAAGCCAGCCGGCCCTTTACTTATGACACAGGCGCACGCTTGGCACTACTTTGTTGATGCACGTGCGGCTACTGCGCACACAATTCACAAACACAGAAAATAATTTTTTTTTAGGTTTGGACTGGAGTGTACTTTCGGGGGTTACAGCACCCTTAACGGTCAAGCCAGCCGGCCCTTTACTTATGACACAGGCGCACGCTTGGCACTACTTTGTTGATGCACGTGCGGCTACTGCGCACACAATTCACAAACACAGAAAATAATTTTTTTTTTGGTTTGGACTGGAGTGTACTTTCGGGGGTTACAGCACCCTTAACGGTCAAGCCAGCCGGCCCTTTACTTATGACACAGGCGCACGCTTGGCACTACTTTGTTGATGCACGTGCGGCTACTGCGCACACAATTCACAAACACAGAAAATAATTTTTTTTTTGGTTTGGACTGGAGTGTACTTTCGGGGGTTACAGCACCCTTAACGGTCAAGCCAGCCGGCCCTTTACTTATGACACAGGCGAACGCTTGACACTACTTTGTTGATGCACGTGCGGCTACTGCGCACACAATTCACAAACACAGAAAATAATTTTTTTTTGGTTTGGACTGGAGTGTACTTTCGGGGGTTACAGCACCCTTTAACGGTCAAGCCAGCCGGCCCTTTACTTATGACACAGGCGCACGCTTGGCACTACTTTGTTGATGCACGTGCGGCTACTGCGCACACAATTCACAAACACAGAAAATAATTTTTTTTTGGTTTGGACTGGAGTGTACTTTCGGGGGTTACAGCACCCTTTAACGGTCAAGCCAGCCGGCCCTTTACTTATGACACAGGGGCACTCTTGGCACTACTTTGTTGATGCACGTGCGGCTACTGCGCACACAATTCACAAACACAGAAAATAATTTTTTTTTAGGTTTGGACTGGAGTGTACTTTCGGGGGTTACAGCACCCTTAACGGTCAAGCCAGCCGGCCCTTTACTTATGACACAGGCGCACGCTTGGCACTACTTTGTTGATGCACGTGCGGCTACTGCGCACACAATTCACAAACACAGAAAATAATTTTTTTTTGGTTTGGACTGGAGTGTACTTTCGGGGGTTACAGCACCCTTTAACGGTCAAGCCAGCCGGCCCTTTACTTATGACACAGGCGCACGCTTGGCACTACTTTGTTGATGCACGTGCGGCTACTGCGCACACAATTCACAAACACAGAAAATAATTTTTTTTTAGGTTTGGACTGGAGTGTACTTTCGGGGGTTACAGCACCCTTAACGGTCAAGCCAGCCGGCCCTTTACTTATGACACAGGCGCACGCTTGCCACTTCTTTGTTGATGCACGTGCGGCTACTGCGCACACAATTCACAAACACAGAAAATAATTTTTTTTTTGGTTTGGACTGGAGTGTACTTTCGGGGGTTACAGCACCCTTAACGGTCAAGCCAGCCGGCCCTTTACTTATGACACAGGCGCACGCTTGGCACTACTTTGTTGATGCACGTGCGGCTACTGCGCACACAATTCACAAACACAGAAAATAATTTTTTTTTTGGTTTGGACTGGAGTGTCCTTTCGGGGGTTACAGCACCCTTAACGGTCAAGCCAGCCGGCCCTTTACTTATGACACAGGCGCACGCTTGGCACTACTTTGTTGATGCACGTGCGGCTACTGCGCACACAATTCACAAACACAGAAAATATATTATTTTTTTAGCACTTGGGGGGAGCACCCCTGATGGACAGAGCACCCCCTGGACAACACTACAGCACCCCTTTAGGACTGGGACACTGCACAGGACTTTGGAGTGGACACAGCCCCTATGGAGAACTGACTGCACAACACAGTCCAGCCAGCCCCTATGGACTTTGAAGTAGTGGACACAGCCCCTATTAACAACAGCAGCACAGCACAACACAGCCAGCCCCTATGGACTTTGAAGTAGTGGACAACAGCAGCACTACACTACACTACACTACACAGCACTAACTCCCACCCTCCCTCTTCACTGTCCACAGCCGAGTGAGAAAATGGCGCCGACGCGGGTACCTTATATAGGATCCAAAACCCGCGAGACTCGGAAGGCGGGATGATGACGTTTTGCCTCGATGTCAGATCCGAGTCAGGCGGGAAAAGTCGAGCCTGACTCGGATCGGACTCGGATCGGGGGGGCTCGGGGGGGTTCGGATTTCAGAAATCCGAACCCGCTCACCCCTAGTCCAGGGACACCTAAATCCCTTTTTCCTGTTTTATCCAAGGAATCGGTGGATGAGGAGGATGAGGACGACATCTTGCCTCCGTAGAGCCAGTTTGTGCAGGGACACATTAATTGCCAGCTTGTTTTGTGGGGGCCCAACGAACCAATCATTTCAGCCACAGTCATGTGGCAGACCCTGGCGCTGAAATTATTGGTTTGTTAAAGTGTGCATGTCCTATTTATACAACCATAAGGGTGGGTGGGAGGGCCCAAGGACAATTCCATCTTGCACCTCTTTTTTTTCTATGCAGTATGTACTGTTTGGGGTCTAGTTTTTCAAACTGCCATCCTGTCTACCACTGCAGTGTCACTCTTAGATGGGCCACGTGTTTGTGCCGCCCACTCGTGTCGCTTAGCGTAGTCATCCAGCTACCTCGGTGCAACCTTTTGGCCATAAAAACAATATTGTGAGGTGTGAGGTGTTCAGAATAGACTGGAAATGTGTGGAAATGAAGGTTATTGAGGTTAATAATTGAATAGGAGCATAAAAACTAGGGATGTGCAGGCTCGGATAGGTTCGAGTTTGCACGTGGAGTTCGGATTTTTCCCTCCAAAAAAACGGAACTCAGAAAGAGGCAAAACGTCATCTTGCATGGACGAACATCATCATTCCTGGACAAAAGTCCAGGAATGATGATGTTCATCCATGCAAGATGACGTTTTGCCTCTTTCTGAGTTCCGTTTTTTTGGAGGGAAAAATCCGAACTCCACGTGCAAACTCGAACCTATCCGAGCCTGCACATCCCTAATAAAAACCCACAAATTCTGTGATTTTAGCTGTTTTTATGCTTTTTTTAAAAAAAATACAGATCCAAAACACAAAACCCAGAATCCAAAAAACGAAAGGGTGGTTTTGGCAAAACCAATCCAGATCCAAAACACGAAGAAAGATCCAGATCCAAAACCAAAACACAAAACACGAAAAGTGGCCGGTGCACAACCCTAGTTTGCATACATCTCTGAATCATGCCCTATGTGCATACAATATATATGCAATATCATATTAGCACTGGACACAACATACATTTTTACATTCTATACAGGTATATAATGCTATACTGTATGTACCCAAATGTCCAGTTTACAAAATCATATTACTAATCTATTAATAAGTTATTTTTACTACATAATAAATGACAGGTATAAGAAAAAAAACAAAGAACATTATTAGAAATAAAAAAAGGCAAATATGTATCCCCAGGTACTATGACTGGAATTAGGGACAGCTGGCAAATATGCACAATAATTCACTAATGAATGAATTTACCGCACCTTGTGTAGGAGTGATATTCAAAGCAGAAACAGATGGAATATATTATACAATACAGTAATATCACCCATTCAGTACTGTTCAATAGTCATTACATTTGCTTGAGACTCTCATTGATTTCCTTTGGGCCTTCTCCTGGAATGATAAAATTGGTATAATGTAAGTTTGAAATACATCTACATTATTTGTAATACACCCTATAATTATTGCTTGTTCTCTCTGCAATCAACAGCAGATTAATTCAAAACACGTTAAAAATTTTGTTTTTTTATGTAGGGCTCTAATGCCATTGGCTCTGCTATACTAATCAACCCTGTGCAGCTCCTTTTATTACCTAAAGATTGTGGATTAAATCCAGATCAAAATCAAGATGTGGAGGTAATTATAAAGTGAGATCTACAAGAGCCTTGATTACATATACATCAGGCATGCACCCATAAAATACTGTATTCCAACTAATGTAAACTCACTATAGATATTATTATATAGCTCTATTTTCTCAGGGAGGGGATTAGTAGCATAAAACAGTGCAAAAGAAAAAAAAACTTCTTTATTTTCATGTTCATGTATTCAAGGCACTTACACAGTAACAATATACTCCTTAAATTCTGAGACCCATTTTCTGTTTGCTAAAGATAAGATAATGCATCAATTCAGTGCAATGCTTAGGAAACTACAGAATTATTAATAGAAACAAGTATCAATATTATTATCATACTTACACATACTGGACATTGAAGCTTGCTTCCACATTCCCATATTATGATCTTTATTTGACATCTTCCTCCATCATGTTAAGGTAACATTTGATAAATATGGAAATATATGAGAAAACAAACTGAAAGAACCATGAAATATTTGCATCTCTACAGCTAATTACAATGGACCTGATTCAGACCCGCTCGCTAAGCGCGATCGCTCGCAGCTGCAGCAAGCGACAAAATGCAAAGTGAGCGATCGCTCGCAACGTACAGCGCAAGCGGGTAAACACCCACCACAATGAAAACACACCCACCGGACCACATAACAGAATGAGCGACAACTACACTCGTTGTAGTCTGACGAACGCAGCCATCACCCTACGCGGCCATCATGATTACTTGGCAGAGTCATGTTTTGTCATCTGCGCTTACGATGGACCCTTTAATTGCTTCTGATGCGATTGCAATCAGTGTAAATTCGCACTTGTTGGGTTTTTTTTTCACTTCTAATTTATATAGGCTGGAGTTAGCAAATTTTACTTCCCCCAACTTTGTTTGTAAAATTATATATTGTCGCTCTCAATATATATATATATATATATATATATAGAGAGAGAGAGAGAGAGAGAGAGAGAGAGAGAGAGAGAGAGAGATAGTGCATCAACAAAGGAGCAGCACCAAGCGTGTGCCTGTGTCCCATAAGTAAAGAGCCGGCTGGCTCATTTCTTAAAGGGTGGTGTAACCCACAAAGTGCACTAGTCTCCAACAAAAATAAAAAATAATCTTCTGTGTTTGTGTGCGCCTTAGCCACACGTATATATCAATATAACATAAATGGAGGACCAAACTTTCTCTGATAAAAATAAAAAATGGAAAGATCAAGAACCACTTCCTCCTAGTGCTGAAGCTGCTGCCACTAGTAATGACATAGACGATAACATGCCATCAACGTCGTCTGCCAAGGCCGTTGCCCAATGTCATATTAGAGGGCACATACAATCCCAAATGACAAAGTTCAGGAAAATGACCTTGAAAAAAACATTTAAATCATCTGAAGAGAAACGTAAACTTGCCAATATGCCATTTACGACACGGAGTGGCAAGGAATGGCTAAGGTCTTTCCCTATGTTCATGACTAGTGGTTCAGCTTTACATGACGATGGAAGCCCTCCTCCCGCTAAAAAAATCAAACGAGTTATGCTGGCAAAAGCACAGCGAAGAACTGTGCATTCTAAGAAGATATCACAAATCCCCAAGGAGAGTCCAAGTGTGGTGGCGGTTGCGATGCCTGACCTTCCCAGCACTGGACGGGAAGAGGTGGCTCTTTCCACAATTTTCACGCCCCCTGCAAGTGCTGAAAGGAGCACCCACAGTCCACTTGCTGATATGCAATTGAAGATGTCACTGTTGAAGTACAATAGGATGAGGATACTGGTGTAGCTGGCGCTGAGGAGGAAGTTGGCAAGGAGGATTCTGATGGTGATGTGGTTTGTTTAAATCAGGCTCCAGGGGAGACAGTTGTTGTCCGTGGGATGAAAAAGCCCATCACGGTCATGCCTGGGCAGAAGACCAAACATTCCACCTCTTTGGTCTGGCAATATTTCTATCCAAATCTGGACAACAACTGTCTTGCCATATGTACCATATGTAAAGGTGGGGGTAGGGACCAAAGGGGCAGTCCAGTCCAAAGGGGCTGGCTGGACTGTGTTGTGCAGTCAGTTGTCCATAGGGGCTGTGTCCAATCCAAAGTCCTGTGCAGTGTCCCAGTCCTAAAGGGGTGCTATAGTGTTGTCCAGGGGTGCTCTGTCCTTCAGGGGTGCTCCCTCCAAGTGCAAAAAAAACAAATATTTTAGCTGTGTTTGTGAATTGTGTGCGCAGTAGCCGCACGTGCATCAACAAAGTAGTGCCAAGCGTGCGCCTGTGTCATAAGTAAAGGGCCGTTAGTAAAGGAGCATTAAAGGGTGCTGTAACCCCCAAAGGGCACTCCAAACAAAATAAAAAAATATTTTCTGTGTTTGTGAATTGTGTGCACTGTGGCTGCACGTGCATCAACAAAGGAGCAGCACCAAGCGTGCGCCTGTGTCCCATAAGTAAAGGGCCGGCTGGCTTGTCCGATAAAAGGTGCTGTAACCCCCAAAGGGCACTCCAAACAAAATAAAAAAATATATTTTTTTGTGTTTGTGAGGTGTGTGCGCAGTAGCCGCACGTGCATCAACAAAGGAGCACCAACCGTGCGCCTGTGTCCCATAAGTAAAGGGCCGGCTGGTTTGTCCGTTAAAGGATGCTGTAACCCCCAAAGGGCACTCCAAACAAAATAAAAAAATATTTTTTTTTGTGTTTGTGAATTGTGTGCGCAGTTAGCCGCAAGTGCATCAACAAAGTAGTGCCAAGTGTGCGCCTGTGTCATAAGTTAAGGGCCGGCTGGCTTGACCATTAAAGGGTGCTGTAACCCCCAAAGTGCACTCCAAACAAAATAAAAAAATATTTTCTGTGTTTGTGAATTGTGTGCACTGTGGCTGCATGTGCATGAACAAAGGAGCAGCGCCAAGCGTGAGCCTGTGTCCCATAAGTAAAGGGCCGGCTGGCTTGTCTGTCAAAGGGTGGTGTAACCCCCAAAGTGCACCCCAACAAAAATAAAGCATTTCCTTCTTTGTTTGTGAATTGTCTGCACTGTACGTGCATCCTCAAAGCAGCAGCGCCAAGCGTGCGTCTGTCTGTTAAAGGGTGGTGTAACCCCCAAAGTGCGCTCCACAAAGAATAAAAAATTCTTCTTTTTTTTCTGTCTTTGTGAATTGTGTGGACTGTAGCTGCACGTGCATCAACAAAGGAGCAGCACCAAGCGTGTGCCTGTGTCCCATAAGTAAAGAGCCGGCTGGCTCATTTCTTAAAGGGTGGTGTAACCCACAAAGTGCACTAGTCTCCAACAAAAATAAAAAATAATCTTCTGTGTTTGTGTGCGCCTTAGCCACACGTATATATCAATATAACATAAATGGAGGACCAAACTTTCTCTGATAAAAATAAAAAATGGAAGGATCAAGAACCACTTCCTCCTAGTGCTGAAGCTGCTGCCACTAGTAATGACATAGACGATAACATGCCATCAACGTCGTCTGCCAAGGCCGTTGCCCAATGTCATATTAGAGGGCACATACAATCCCAAATGACAAAGTTCAGGAAAATGACCTTGAAAAAAACATTTAAATCATCTGAAGAGAAACGTAAACTTGCCAATATGCCATTTACGACACGGAGTGGCAAGGAATGGCTAAGGTCTTTCCCTATGTTCATGACTAGTGGTTCAGCTTTACATGACGATGGAAGCCCTCCTCCCGCTAAAAAAATCAAACGAGTTATGCTGGCAAAAGCACAGCGAAGAACTGTGCATTCTAAGAAGATATCACAAATCCCCAAGGAGAGTCCAAGTGTGGTGGCGGTTGCGATGCCTGACCTTCCCAGCACTGGACGGGAAGAGGTGGCTCTTTCCACAATTTTCACGCCCCCTGCAAGTGCTGAAAGGAGCACCCACAGTCCACTTGCTGATATGCAATTGAAGATGTCACTGTTGAAGTACAATAGGATGAGGATACTGGTGTAGCTGGCGCTGAGGAGGAAGTTGGCAAGGAGGATTCTGATGGTGATGTGGTTTGTTTAAATCAGGCTCCAGGGGAGACAGTTGTTGTCCGTGGGATGAAAAAGCCCATCACGGTCATGCCTGGGCAGAAGACCAAACATTCCACCTCTTTGGTCTGGCAATATTTCTATCCAAATCTGGACAACAACTGTCTTACCATATGTACCATATGTAAAGGTTGGGGTAGGGACGTCAACCACCTAGGAACATCCTCCCTTATACGGCACCTGCAGCGCGTTCATAAAAAGTTACTGTCAAGCTCAGAAACTTTGGCTAACACTGTAAGCAGTCCAGTGACACCTAAATCCCATTGTCCTGTTGTATCCAAGCACCTGCAAACCACACAGTCAACTCCCTCCTCATCAATTTCCTCCTTAGTCAGGATCGGAAGTAGTCCTGCAGGCCATGTCACTGGCATGACTGACTCTCCTATCCGGGATTCCTCCGGAGGATCCTGCATTGCTACGTCTCCTGCTGCCGCTGCTGCTGTTGCTGCTGCTGGGAGTCGTTCATCATCCCAGAGAGGAAGTAGGAACACCACTACTTTTACTAAACAATTGACCCTCCAACAGTCCTTACTGAGGAGGATGAAGTACGACAGCAGTCATCCTGAAGCGAAACGTATAACTGAGGCCTTGACTGCTATGTTGGTGTTAGACGTGCATCCAGTATCCGCCATTAGTGCAGTGGGATTTAGACAATTGATGGAGGTAGTGTGTCCCCGGTTCCAAATCCCGTCTAGAGTCCACTTCACCAGGCAGGCGATACCGAGACTGTACAGAAACATCAGAAAAAGTGTCCTCAGTGTCCTGAAAAATGCCGTTGTACCCAATGTCCACATGTGGACAAGTGGAACAGGGCAGACTAAGGACTATATGACTGTGACAGCCCACTGGGTAGATGTATCACCTTACGGAGCAACATCAGCAGCGTCACCAGTAGCAGCATCTCAGAAATGCCAGCTCGTTCCAAGGCAGGCTACGCTGTGTATCACTGGTTTCAGTAAGAGGCACACCGCCGACAACCTCTTAGAGAAACTGAGGGAAATCATCACCCAATGATTTACCCCACTTAGACTCTCCTGGGGATTTGTGCTATCTGACAACGCCACCAATATTGTGCGGGCATTACATCTGGGCAAATTCCAGCATGTCCCATGTTTGGCTCACACAATAAACTTGGTGGTGCAGAATTTTCTGAAAAGCAACAGGGGCGTGCAGGAGACGCTTTTGGTGGCCCGAAAAATTTCTGGCCACTTTCGACATTCTGCGACTGCGTGCCGAAGACTGGAGCGCCAGCAAACACTCATGAACCTGCCCGCCATCACCTGAAGCAAGAGGTTGTGACGCGGTGGAACTCAACCCTCTATATGCTTCAGAGGATGGAGGAGCAGCAAAAGGCTATTCAAGCCTATACATCCACCTATGACATAGGCAAAGGAGGGGGTATTCACCTGACTCAAGCGCAGTGGAGAGTGATTTCCGTGTTGTGCAAGGTTCTCCAGCACTTCGAACTTGCCACACATGAAGTCAGTTCAGACACTGCCAGCTTGAGTCAGGTCATTCCCTTCATAAGTCTTTTGCAGAAGCAGCTGGAGAAAGTGAAGGAGGAGCTAAGACAGAGTGATTCCGCTCGGCATGTGGGACTTGTGGATGAAGCCCTTCATTTGCTTTGTCAGGATTCCAGGGTGGTCAATCTGTTGAAATCAGACCACTACATTTTGGCCACCGTGCTCGATCCTAGGTTTAAAGCCTCTGTGGTGTCTCACTTTCCGGCCGACACAAGCCTGCAGAGGTGCAAAGACCTGCTGGTGAAAACATTGTCAGCTGAAGCGGAACGTGACACGTCAACAGCTCCTTCTTCATTTTGTCCCGCAACTGGGGCTGTCAGGAAAAACTTAGGTATCCTAAGCAACCCGCTGGCAGTGATGCAGGGCAGTCAGGACCAAGTTTGGACATCTGGTCCAGACTGAAGGATCTGGCAACAATTTCTGACATGTCTACTGTCACTGCATATGATACTGTAACCTTTGACAGAATGGTGGAGGATTACATTGGTGACAGCATCCAAGTAGGCATGACAGACAGTCCGTACCTGTACTGGCAGAAAAAAGAGGCAATTTGGAGGCCCCTGTACAAACTGGCTCTATTTTACCTAAGTTGCCCCCCCTCCAGTGTGTACTCTGAAGGAGTATTTAGTGCAGCCGGGAACATTGTCCGCGAAAGGCGTAGGAGGTTGCTTCCACAAAATGTGGAGAAGTTGATGTTCATAAAAATGAATTATCAACTCTTCCAAGGAGACCAGCCTTTCAGAACGTACAGAGGGACCTGTGGTGGTGGATTCCAGCGTGGACGAGTTAATACTCTGTGAGGATGAGGATGTACACAACACTGAAGAGGGTGAGGAATCGGTGGATGAGGAGGATGAGGAAGACATCTTGCCTCCGTAGAGCCAGTTTGTGCAGGGACAGATTAATTGCCAGCTTGTTTTGTGGGGGCCCAAACGAACCAATCATTTCAGCCACAGTCGTGTGGAAGACCCTGGCGCTGAAATGATTGGTTTGTTAAAGTGTGCAGGTCCTGTTTTTACAACATAAGGGTGGGTGGGAGGGCCCAAGGACAATTCCATCTTGCACCTCTTTTTTTTCTTCGCATTATGTACTGTTTGGGGCCTAGTTTTTCAAACTGGAATCCTGTCTGCCACTGCAGTGTCACTCCTAGATGGGCCACGTGTTTGTTCCGCCCACTCGTATCTCTTAGCATGGTCATCCAGCTACCTCAGTGCAACCTTTTGTACATAAAAACACTATTGTGAGGTGTTCAGAATAGACTGGAAATGAGTGGAAATTAAGGTTATTGAGGTTAATAATAGCATAGGAGCAGAAAAACCCACAAATTCTGATTTTAGCTGTTTTTATGCTTTGTTTAAAAAAAATACAGATCCAAAACACAAAACCCAGAACCCAAAACACGGAAGGGTGGTTTTGGCAAAACCAATCCAGATCCAAAACATGAAGAAAGATCCAGATCCAAAACACAAAACACGAAAAGTGGCCGGTGCACACCCCTAATATATATATATTTATATATAGATTAGGGGTGTGCACCGGCCACTTTTCGTGTTTTGTGTTTTGGTTTTGGATCTGGATCTTTCTTCGTGTTTTGGATCTGGATTGGTTTTGCCAAAACCACCCTTCCGTGTTTTGGGTTCTGGGTTTTGTGTTTTGGATCTGTATTTTTTTTAAAAAAAGCATAAAAACAGCTAAAATCACAGAATTTGTTGGTTTCTCTGCTCCTATGCTATTATTAACCTCAATAACCTTAATTTCCACTCATTTCCAGTCTATTCTGAACACCTCACACCTCACAATAGTGTTTTCATGTCCAAAAGGTTGCACCGAGGTAGCTGGATGACTATGCTAAGCGACACGAGTGGGCGGCACAAACACGTGACCCATCTAGGAGTGACACTGCAGTGGCAGACAGGATGGCAGTTAGAAAAACTAGGCCCCAAACTGTACATAATGCAAAGAAAAAAAAGAAGTGCAAGATGGAATTGTCCTTGGGCCCTCCCACCCACCCTTATGTTGTATAAACAGGACATGCACACTTTAACAAATCAATCATTTCAGCGCCAGGGTCTGCCACACAACTGTGGCTGAAATGATTGGTTCGTTTGGGCCCCCACAAAACAAGCTGGCAATTAATGTGTCCCTGCACAAACTGGCTCTACGGAGGCAAGATGTCATCCTCATCCTCCTCATCCACCGATTCCTCACCCTCTTCAGTGTGTACATCCTCATCCTCACAAAGTATTAACTCGTCCCCACTTGAATCCACCACCACAGGTCCCTCTGTACCTTCTGGAGGCTGGTCTCCCTGGAAGAGCTGATAATTCATTTTGATGAACATCATCTTCTCCACATTCTGTGGAAGCAACCTCCTACGCCTTTCGCTGACAAGGTTCCCGGCTGCACTAAACACTCTTTCGGAATACACACTGGAGGGGGGGCAACTCAGGTAAAATAGAGCCAGCTTGTACAGGGGCCTCCAAATTGCCTCTTTTTCCTGCCAGTACAGGTATGGACTGTCTGACATGCCTACTTGGATGCTGTCACCGATGTAATCCTCCACCATTCTGTCAATGGTGACAGTATCATATGCAGTGACAGTAGACATGTCAGAAATTGTTGCCAGGTCCTTCAGTCCGGACCAGATGTCCAAACTTGGTCCTGCCTGCCCTGCATCACCGCCAGCGGGTTGCTTAGGATACCTAAGTTTTTTCCTGGCAGCCCCAGTTGCGGGAGAAAATGAAGAAGGAGCCGTTGACGTGTCACGTTCCGCTTCAGCTGACAGTGTGTTCACCAGCAGGTCTTTGCACCTCTGCAGGCTTGTGTCGGCCGGAAAGAGAGACACCACATAGGCTTTAAACCTAGGATCAAGCACGGTGGCCAAAATGTAGTGGTCTGATTTCAACAGATTGACCACCCTGGAATCCTGGCAAAGCGAATGAAGGGCTTCATCCACAAGTCCCACATGCCGAGCGGAATCGCTCCGTCTTAGCTCCTCCTTCACTTTCTCCAGCTGCTTCTGCAAAAGCCTGATGAGGGGAATGACCTGACTCAAGCTGGCTGTGTCTGAACTGACTTCACGTGTGGCAAGTTCGAAGGGCTGGAGAACCTTGCACAACACGGAAATCATTCTCCACTGTGCTTGAGTCAGGTGCATACCCCCTCCTTTGCCTATGTCATAGGTGGATGTATAGGCTTGTATGGCCTTTTGCTGCTCCTCCATCCTCTGAAGCATATAGAGGGTTGAGTTCCACCGCGTCACAACCTCTTGCTTCAGGTGATGGCGGGGTAGGTTCAAGAGTGTTTGCTGGTGCTCCAGTCTTCGGCACGCAGTCGCTGAATGGCGAAAGTGGCCAGAAATTTTTCGGGCCACCCAAAGCGTCTCCTGCATGCCCCTGTCGCTTTTCAGAAAATTCTGCACCACCAAGTTTATTGTGTGAGCAAAACATGGGACGTGCTGGAATTTGCCCAGATGTAATGCCCGCACAATATTGGTGGCGTTGTCAGATATCACAAATCCCCAGGAGAGTCTAAGTGGGGTAAGCCACTGGGCGATGATTTCCCTCAGTTTCTCTAAGAGGTTGTCGGCGGTGTGCCTCTTACTGAAACCGGTGATACACAGCGTAGCCTGCCTTGTAACGAGCTGGCGTTTCTGAGATGCTGCTACTGGTGACGCTGCTGCTGTTGCTGCGTAAGGTGATACATCTACCCAGTGGGCTGTCACAGTCATATAGTCCTTAGTCTGCCCTGTTCCACTTGTCCACATGTCCGTGGTTAAGTGGACATTGTGTACAACGGCATTTTTCAGGACACTGAGGACACTTTTTCTGACGTTTCTGTACAGTCTCGGTATCGCCTGCCTAGTGAAGTGGAATCTAGACGGGATTTGGAACCGGGGACACACTACCTCCATCAATTGTCTAAATCCCACTGCACTAATGGCGGATACCGGACGCACGTCTAACACCAACATAGCAGTCAAGGCCTCAGTTATACGTTTTGCTTCAGGATGACTGCTGTCGTACTTCATCCTCCTCGCTAAGGACTGTTGGAGGGTCAATTGTTTAGTAAAAGTAGTGGTGTTCCTACTTCCTCTCTGGGATGATGAACGACTCCCAGCAGCAGCAACAGCAGCAGCGGCAGCAGTAGGCGTAGCAATGCAGGATCCTCCAGAGGAATCCCGGATAGGAGAGTCAGTCATGCCAGTGACATGGCCTGCAGGACTACTTCCGATCCTGACTAAGGAGGAAATTGACGAGGAGGGAGTTGACGGTGTGGTTTGCAGGCGCTTGGATACAACAGGACAACGGGATTTAGGTGTCCCTGGACTGCTTACGGTCTTAGCCAAAGTTTCTGAACTTGACAGTAACTTTTTATGAACGCGCTGCAGGTGCCGTATAAGGGAGGATGTTCCTAGGTGGTTGACGTCCCTACCCCTACTTATTTCACCTTTACATATGGTACATATGGCAAGACAGTTGTTGTCCGGATTTGGATAGAAATATTGCCAGACCAAAGAGGTGGAATGTTTGGTCTTCTGCCCAGGCATGACCGTGATGGGCTTTTTCATCCCACGGACAACAACTGTCTCCCCCGGAGCCTGATTTAAACAAACCACATCACCATCAGAATCCTCCTCGCCAACTTCCTCCTCAGCGCCAGCTACACCAGTATCCTCATCCTGTTGTACTTCAACAGTGACATCTTCAATTTGCATATCAGCAAGTGGACTGTGGGTGCTCCTTTCAGCACTTGCAGGGGGCGTGCAAATGGTGGAAAGAGCCACCTCTTCCCGTCCAGTGCTGGGAAGGTCAGGCATCGCAACCACCACCACACTTGGACTCTCCTTGGGGATTTGTGATATCTTCTTAGAAAGCACAGTTCTTCGCTGTGCCTTTGCCAGCTTAACTCTTTTGATTTTTTTAGTGGGAGGAGGGCTTCCATCGTCATGTGAAGCTGAACCACTAGTCATGAACATACTAGGGATCGACCTTAACCGTTCCTTGCCACTCCGTGTCGTAAATGGCATATTGGCAAGTTTACGTTTCTCTTCAGCTGATTTAAATGTCTGAACTTTGCCATTTGGGATTGTATGTGCCCTCTACTATGACATTGGGCATCGGCCTTGGCAGACGACGTTGATGGCATGTTATCGTCTATGTCATTACTAGTGGCAGCAGCTTCAGCACTAGGAGGAAGTGGTTCTTGATCTTTCTCTATTTTATTTTTATCGGAGAAAGTTTGGTCCTCCATTTATGTTATATCGATTTGATATATACGTGCGGCTAAACACAGAAAATAATTTTTTTTTTGGTTTGGACTGGAGTGTACTTTCAGGGGTTACAGCACCCTTTAACGGTCAAGCCAGCCGGCCCTTTACTTATGACACAGGCACACGCTTGGCACTACTTTGTTGATGCACGTGCGGCTACTGCGCACACAATTCACAAACACAGAAAATAATTTTTTTTTTGGTTTGGACTGGAGTGTACTTTGGGGGTTACAGCACCCTTTAACGGTCAAGCCAGCCGGCCCTTTACTTATGACACAGGCGCACTCTTGGCACTACTTTGTTGATGCACGTGCGGCTACTGCGCACACAATTCACAAACACAGAAAATAATTTTTTTTTTGGTTTGGACTGGAGTGTACTTTGGGGGTTACAGCACCCTTTAACGGTCAAGCCAGCCGGCCCTTTACTTATGACACAGGCGCACGCTTGGCACTACTTTGTTGATGCACGTGCGGCTACTGCGCACACAATTCACAAACACAGAAAATAATTTTTTTTTTGGTTTGGACTGGAGTGTACTTTGGGGGGTTACAGCACCCTTAACGGTCAAGCCAGCCGGCCCTTTACTTATGACACAGGCGCACGCTTGGCACTACTTTGTTGATGCACGTGCGGCTACTGCGCACACAATTCACAAACACAGAAAATAATTTTTTTTTTGGTTTGGACTGGAGTGTACTTTGGGGGTTACAGCACCCTTTAACGGTCAAGCCAGCCGGCCCTTTACTTATGACACAGGCGCACGCTTGGCACTACTTTGTTGATGCACGTGCGGCTACTGCGCACACAATTCACAAACACAGAAAATAATTTTTTTTTTGGTTTGGACTGGAGTGTACTTTCGGGGGTTACAGCACCCTTAACGGTCAAGCCAGCCGGCCCTTTACTTATGACACAGGCGCACTCTTGGCACTACTTTGTTGATGCACGTGCGGCTACTGCGCACACAATTCACAAACACAGAAAATAATTTTTTTTTTGGTTTGGACTGGAGTGTACTTTCGGGGGTTACAGCACCCTTAACGGTCAAGCCAGCCGGCCCTTTACTTATGACACAGGCGCACGCTTGGCACTACTTTGTTGATGCACGTGCGGCTACTGCGCACACAATTCACAAACACAGAAAATAATTTTTTTTTGGTTTGGACTGGAGTGTACTTTCGGGGGTTACAGCACCCTTTAACGGTCAAGCCAGCCGGCCCTTTACTTATGACACAGGCGCACGCTTGGCACTACTTTGTTGATGCACGTGCGGCTACTGCGCACACAATTCACAAACACAGAAAATATATTATTTTTTTAGCACTTGGGGGGAGCACCCCTGATGGACAGAGCACCCCCTGGACAACACTACAGCACTCCTTTAGGACTGGGACACTGCACAGGACTTTGGAGTGGACACAGCCCCTATGGAGAACTGACTGCACAACACAGTCCAGCCAGCCACTATGGACTTTGAAGTAGTGGACACAGCCCCTATTAACAACAGCAGCACAGCACAACACAGCCAGCCCCTATGGACTTTGAAGTAGTGGACAACAGCAGCACTACACTACACTACACTACACAGCCCTAACTCCCACCCTCCCTCTTCACTGTCCACAGCCGAGTGAGAAAATGGCGCCGACGCGGGTACCTTATATAGGATCCAAAACCCGCGAGACTCGGAAGGCGGGATGATGACGTTTTGCCTCGATTTCAGATCCGAGTCAGGCGGGAAAAGTCTAGCCTGACTCGGATCAGACTCGGATCGGGGGGGTTCGGGGGGGTTCGGATTTCAGAAATCCGAACCCGCTCACCCCTAATATAGATATATATATATATATATATATATATATATATAAGCATGAAGGTGCAGCACTCCCCTCTCAATAAATCAAACAGAGACCAAAGGATCAATAGAACGTTTCAGTACTTTTAGTACTATCTTCAACCATATACAGATACAAACAAATGGCTCACCTTAAATACACCCCTCTGCCCAATGTGCTAAACACAAGCCAGTCAGATCACATGACAAGACTGACAGCGCCTCCTGATGACATCAGCAACTAAGCTCGTCATCACTACAGGACACATCACCATAGAAACTAGGGTTGTGCACCAGCCACTTTTCGTGTTTTGTGATTTGGTTTTGGATCTTTATCTTTCTTCGTGTTTTGGATCTGGATTGGTTTTGCCAAAACCACCCTTCGGTGTTTTGGGTTCTGGGTTTTGTGTTTTGGATCTGTATTTTTTTTTTTTAAATAAAAACAGCTAAAATCACAGAATGTGTTGATTTTTCTGCTCCTATGCTATTATTAACTTCAAAAACCTTAATTTCCACTCATTTCCAGTCTATTCTGAACACCTCACACCTCACAATAGTGTTTTTATGTCCAAAAGGTTGCACCGAGGTAGATGGATGACTATGCTAAGCGACACGAGTGGGCGGCACAAACACGTGGCCCATCTAGGAGTGATACTGCAGTGGCAGACAGGATGGCAGCTTGAAAAACTAGGCCCCAAACAGTACATACTGCAAAGAAAAAATAGAGGTGCAAGATGGAATTGTCCTTGGGCCTTCCCACCCACCCTTATGTTGTATAAACAGGACATGCACACTTTAACAAACCAATCATTTAAGCGCCAGTGTCTGCCACACGACTGTGGCTGAAAAGATTGGTTCGTTTGGGCCCCCACAAAACAAGCTGGAAATTAATATGGCCCTGCACAAACTAGCTCTACGGAGGCAAGATGTCGTCCTCATCCTCCTCATTCACCGATTCCTCACCCTCTTCAGTGTTGTGTACATCCTCATCCTCACAGAGTATTAATTCGTCCCCACTGGAATCTACCACCACAGGTCCCTCTGTACGTTCTGGAGGCTGGTCTCCCTGGAAGAGTTGATAATTCATTTTTATGAACATCATCTTCTCCACATTTTGTGGAAGCAACCTCCTACGCCTTTTGCTGACAAGGTTCCCGGCTGCACTAAACACTCTTTCGGAGTGCACACTGGAGGGGGGGCAACTCAGGTAAAATAGAGCCAGTTTGTACAGGGGCCTCCAAATTGCCTCTTTTTCCTGCCAGTACTGGTATGGACTGTCTGACATGCCTACTTGGATGCTGTCACCGATGTAATCCTTTAAAAGACAGATGCACGCTTGTCCCTGCTGCTTTGAGGATGCAGGTGCGGCTACAGCCCACACAATTCACAAAGACAGGAAGAAAAATATTTTTTTATTTTTTGTGGAGTGCACTTTGAGGGTTACACCACCCTTTAACAGTCAGACGCACGCTTGTCGCTGCTGCTTTGAGGATGCAGGTGCGGCTACTGCGCATACATTTCATACACAAACACAGAAAAAAAGAAGATTATTTTATTTTTTGTGGAGCGCACTTTGGGGGTTACTCCACCCTTTGACAGACACATGCATGCTTCTCGCTGCTGCTTTGAGGATACAGGTGCGGCTACAGCCCACACAATTCACAAAGACAGAAAAAAAAATAAGAATTTTTTTATTGTTTGTGGAGCGCACTTTGAGGGTTACACCACCCTTTAACAGACAGACGCACGCTTGTCACTGCTGCTTTGAGGATGCAGGTGCGGCTACAGCCCACACATTTCACAAAGATGCAAAAAGATGCACGATGCAAGCGCTCCCTGAAAACTCACCTCTTCAGACAAGCTTATCAGATTCCAGAACCGACCACATAACCTTCATAGCTTCCATGTCTTATCACATCCCCTCTCACAGTCCACACATAACCTCACATATTGTCTTTCTTTCACATACTCCTGACATTTTGCCGACATTCCTATGTGACTGGATCATGCAGCCAACCAAGAAACTCTGCATTCTGGCCAGACCAAATTGCAATATATATAGCACCTATCCTTGTGTATCAATGCCTGTTTCCATAGAGATTGTAAGCTTGCAAGCAGGGCTCTCTTACCTCTATGTCTGTCTGTTATTACCCTGTTTTGTTCTATCAATGTTTCCAATTGTAAAGCGCAACGGAATATGCTGCGCTATATAAGAAACTGTTAATAAATAAATAAATGAAATGATTGTCAAATGAGCGGAATGGATATACAGCATTACAGATACCAACAATGTTACATATGTGGATATCAAAACACATTCACAATGATCACAATAATAGTCATTATATATAAAAATCATTATATACAAAAATGTCTATCACATGCCCATGCTATACCCACTTACATAGTAGCCTCAGTCATACACGGATATAATTAAGGAATATTGCAGGCATGCAATGCTATACAAAAAGACCTATGCATGTCAACACACATTACAGCAATGACTAACATTCACATACATATAGAGATAGTGATGTTATTAAATTCCAGTAATTAGTTATTAGAAACATGATAATGTGAGAGCCTCATTTAAACCACGCGGTCCAACTACATCCAATCGATGATTCCATCTCGCCTCACACTGTAATAGCAAACGGTTTCTATCACCCCCTCTTTTTTGCTGTGGGACATGATCTATCATCCTGTAGCGGAGGCATGCCAAATTATGATTGAATGCCAGAAAATGCCGGGCCACCAGCTGATCACTAGAACCACATGACAATGCTGTCCGAATACTTGAACGATGTATTGCCATGCGTTCTTTAAATTTACGCTGGGTTTACCCACGTACGAAAGTCCGCATGGACAGATAATCTGGTACACGACAAATGTGCTATTGCATGTAAAATGGTGAAGAATGGAAAACTGTTTACCAAAATGCGGATGAGCAAAGCTATCCCCAGGGATTAAGTATCTACATGTCACACATGAACATCTGTGACATCCGTTCTTTCTTACTGCCAAAAAATGTTTTTTAAGATGAGTATCCATGCGATTAGAAATATCGGCCTTCATCAATATATCCCGTAAATTTCTCCCTCTGGAATAACAAGACATAATGGGCCTGATTCAGACCCACTCGCGAGCGGCTGTCCGCTCGCAAGTGGGTCGATGTTATGGACTGAGCATGCGCACGACGGAGGGAGCTCCGTCGTGCGCATGCGCCAGACGCGACGAGCGAAGGAAAGTCCTTCGCTCGTTGTGTCCGATCAAAGGGGGCGTGCTGTCAATGTTGATTGACAGCACGCCCCCTTTGGTGGGTGTGCCGGGGGCATGCCTCCCTGACAGGGGCGTTCCTAAGGGAACGCCTCCCGTCAGAAGCCGGCCCACTGACATCACTAGTGATGTCAGTGGGAGTGATTTTGGCTCTGATAGAGCCAAAATCACTCCGGAGCTTGCGGTTGAAAACCTCAACCGCAGGCTCCGGCTCGCAAATTCGATGGTCGCGATGGTCTCGACCATCGCGACCATCACAATGCACGCTCGTATAGCCTGTGGGTGGTGACCCACAGCTATACGAGCGTCCAGGATCACGCTCCATGAAAATGGAGCCCGGCCCTCATTCAGAGCGTGCGCTCTGCTCAGAGCGTTCGGCTCTGAATGAGGGCCAATGTCAGTATTGGCCAAACCCAAGGACTTATCATATTTTACAATGGGCCAATGTTTTTTAGATGCCCGATTAATATTAGGAGATAATACATTAAATGTATTAACCCACGGGAGTATTTCTCTTCTTTCACTAGATTCACATTTAGTTAGCAAAGTTTTTCTTTCAACCTGCATAATTCTATTCTTAGTATCAAGTAAGCATTTGATGTCATAGCCACGTGCAATGAATTTCTGTATAAGTACATCGATCTGCCGGACAGCAGTATCGGTGTCATCATTAATACGCCATACCCTCAACATCTGGGAGTATGGAAGTCCCAATTTAAGACTTCTAGGATGACAACTGTTCCTATGTAACAGAGTGTTTCGATCAGTGTTTTTAATAAAGACCGAGGTGGTCAATGCTGAACCTTTTTTGGTGATAAGAACATCCAGGAAATCAATGGAGTGTTGATCCATTCTAACGGTAAATTTCACAGGGCTTGGCGAGCTATTATGAGCATCAAATAATTCTCTTAATGCTTTATCACTGCCCTGCCAGATCATAAACACATCATCAAAGAACCTAGTATAGAACAGGATTTTATCAGCCACAATAACATCTGAAAAAAATATCTCCTGCTCGACACCAAACATATAATTGTTTGCATACGCGGGTGCCACCGCTTAGCCCATGGCACAACCCATGAGCAGCAGGTAATACCCGCCATCAAACAAAAAATAGTTTTTTGTCAGAACAAATTTCAACATGTCAACACACAAGTTGATGTAATCATGATCATACAGAGAATTATGAGACAAAGTATCCCTGAACGCCCTTAAACCATCCCTATGTGGGATAATTGTATATAAACTCGTTACATCTGCACATACTAGCCACATATCTTGTGGAATGTCTCCTAATTCAAGTAATTTATTCAATAACGATGTTGTTTCCAACAGAAAATTTCTATGCGACTGAATTAAAGGCTGCAGGATAGAATCTAAAAAAACTGCACATGGTTGTGCTAGAGAACCCCTAGCACTGATGATGGGTCGTGCCGGAGGTGGAATAATCCCCTTATGAACCTTAGGGAGTGTATATAGTAAAGGGGTGATGGGAAACTCCGGCAACAATGCTTCAGATAATGCCTCTTCAATGATTCCTTCTTCCAAAGCATGTTTCAGAAGAGTAGATAATTCTGATTTGAAAGCCACTGTAGGGTCACCATTCAATTTACAATAAGTGGCACTGTCACTCAGCTGGCGATAAATCTCAGATCTGTAGTCACAAATGTCCTGGAGCACCACCGCCCCTCCCTTGTCTGCCGGAAAGATTATTAAGTTAGGATTTTCTGAGAGTGACTTAATGGCCGCCCTCTCTGGTTGCGTACGATTAGGGTGCACCACACAAGGCTGCTTAGATAACATGGACACTTCATCCTCAAGCATTCTAATATATGTTTTTATACTAGCATTAGAAGAACCCGGTTCAAAGTTAGAGCGTGGTTGTAATTTACGCAAAGCAGGTGGTACGGTATCTTTAGTCATTTTTGTAAATTCAGGTTTATTAAAGAATTCCTTCAATTTCAGCTGGTGATTTAAACGTTGTTTTTCTATCTGCCAGGAAAAGTAATCAAAAGGTGTATTAGGCACAAATGATAGTCCTTTGGTCAAAAGTAGCTGCTCTGCCTTAGTTAATTCAAATGAGGAGAAGTTTAATACTATTTCTTCTTCTGGATTGGTGGTCTGCCACGACTTCTGCTTTTTATTTTGTCTCCCTCTACGGGTATATCTTCCCCTTGGTCTAGGGTCTTTGAGCGTGTGGTTTTCCCTAAAGGGACACCCCTGCTGCTAGTCAGCTCAGAGTCACTTGCATTGCTTGTGACCTCCTGTGAGGATTCCGTATCAACCTTGGTTTTTGGATACCGCCGGCGGAAAAACGGACGCCTTGGCATGTTTTGTCTGCCACCACTAAGCCACTGGTATACATTGTGTTGTTCATAATCGGTCTCAACTTTATTTAATTTTTCTTTTTTAAATTTTAACAAATCTCGTTTGTATAAAGAGATTTGATTATCAAGTTTTCCCATCCAATCAGTGCCACTTTCAGATAACAAGATAGGTAATTGAACCTTTTCAAATACTGCAATTTTATCTTTAATAATGGTCAATTCTTTCTTACTCTGTTCAATCACAAGCAAAATTAAGTCAAATGAGCATTTATTAAGTATTGAAACCCATCCACATATGTAACATTGTTGGTATCTGTAATGCTGTGTATCCATTCCGCTCATTTGACAATCATTTCATGTACATTATTGTGGTAATTGTGGTTGCTAGGCAACCGGGCACAGTGCTATTGCATTATATGTCCTGGCTCTGTTTGTGTTTGTGTATTTCTATGGTGATGTGGTCCTGTAGTGATGACGAGCTTAGTTGCTGATGTCATCAGGAGGCGCTGTCGGTCTTGTCATGTGATCTGACTGGCTTGTGTTTAGCACATTGGGCAGAGGGGTGTATTTAAGGTGAGCCATTTGTTTGTATCTGTATATGGTTGAAGATAGTACTAAAAGTACTGAAACGTTCTATTGATCCTTTGGTCTCTGTTTGATTTATTGAGAGGGGAGTGCTGCACCTTCATGCTTCTATTTATCCCTATGTGAGGGCACCCCTGCAGGATTTGGTTGATTATCTGGAGTGCCGGACCTGGAGACATATATATATATATATATATATATATATAGATAGATAGATAGATAGATAGATATATATATATATATATATATATATATATACAAATATATCCCTATATATATCTATACATATATTTGGTTGGTTTTTTTTTAAATATAAATATATAATTATATATAAAAACTGTATTTATATGTACACATTAAAAATTACATATCTGTGCAAACATTGAATCAGATTGTTCAACTTTATTGTTACTTCTAGAATATTTGACCTTTTAATAAAAAAATATATTTTTTTATTTTTAATTCAACAAAAATTTTAAAGCGCATTTTGGATGCGTCGAATGGCCTCCAAAATCCGTAGGACACATGTGGCTATTGTGGCCACCTCCCTCCTTAGAAGCTCCCGAAGAGGCTCCTCTTGTTCAACTGAAATGTAAAGGAAAAGAAAAATTAATTGATAAGTATTTGTTATTAAAGCAAATCAGTTTGACATGAAAACCACCCACCATAGCCATGAATAATTGGTGTGTATCCCTTCAGCAGATAGTACTGCACAGTGTTTCACATTGGCTACTTAGGTTAATGCTGCATTCACATTGCATTCTTTTCTGGTTCCTACATTAGATATACATTGCATAATGGCATCTGTGACATATGTACCTTCATGTCCTTGGTCCGGCTCTTCTTGGGCTGAAGCAGCCCAATTCGAGCTTCCCGAGGAGTGGGTGGGGGAGACAGGTTCAGGGATGGGAGAGGAGGAGTGGGTGGGGGAGGCATCTTCATGGGTTGGTGGGGAGGAGTGGGTGGGGGTGGCATCTTCATGGGTTGGTGGGGAGGAGTGTGTGGGGGAGGCATCTTCAGGGGTGGGTTTGGGAGGCAGGTTCAGGGATGGGCGAGGAGGAGAGGGTGGGGGAGGCAGGTTCAGGGATGGGTGGGGAGGAGTGGGTGGGGTAGACATATTCAGGAGTGGGTGGGGAGGAATGTTGGGAGAGGCATCTTCAGGGGTGGGTGGTGCTTCGGCTTCCCTAGCCCATTGTCTTCTTTGACGTAATACTAAGAATTTAAAATATGATTTGAATTTTTTTTTAACATTTTGCAATGTCCAAAAAACATCATATCCAGATCTCTCTGGTTTAGCAGAGCAAAGGCATGAGCAAGTTTTTTTTAAAAACAACCAAAAATTAAAAAAAAATGGATTACATAAAGACACCTGTCACCCATGTGACAATAATCCACAGACACTGCATAAAATGTAGCCTGACACTCAAATTGTTAGCCATCTTCTACATTTAAACAAATATGTCGGAAACCATTTTGATTTTCAAATAATCCCACACACTCACAAACTCACATACACCAACACACACACCTAATGACAGGGCCGGATTAAGGTCTGTGGGGGCCACTGGGCAACAAACATGTGGGTCCCCTATTAAATGTGACAAACTGGGAGTATGCGCAATGGGGACCTTATGCAGAGCCCCCAGTAGTGTCAGTGCCCACAGTGGTAGTGCCCCATATGCAGTGCACCCAGTAGTAGTGCCCCTTATGCAGTGCCCCCTATGCAATACTCCAATTAGTAGTGCCCCCTGTAGTAATGCCCTCTGTATCAATGCCCCCAGTAGTAATACTCCTGTAGTTGTGCCCCAAATAGTAATGCCCCCCAGTAGTAATGCACCCTGTGTGTGCCCAATAGTAATGCCCTAGTAGTAATGCCCCCTGTATAAATCCCCCAGTAGTAATACCCCTGTAGTTGTGCCCCCAATAGTAATGCCCCAGTAGTCATGCCCCCTGTAGTAGAGCCCTCTGTAGAAATGCACCTCTATTAGTGCCCCAAATACTAATACTCCCTCTGTAGTAGAGCCCCCAATAGTAATGCCCCTTGATTAATGCCCCAGTAGTAATGCCCCCCCGAGTAATGCCCCATGTAGTAATGCCCCCCCAGTAATGCCCCTGTAGTAAAGCCTTCCAGTAATAATGCCTCCCCCCCACGAGTAATGCCCCATTAGTAATGTGCCCCTCCCCCCGAGTAATGCCCCCAGTAAGCTGCTTGCACTAAAAAAAAATATAAAGCTCATACTTACCTTAAACTAAGCCCCGCGTCCGCTGCAATCCGCTCGGCTGCTCCTCTGCACTATTACGTCTCTCCCATAGTGCACTGTGTGAGCTGGAAGCTGGAGCTCATGTGAGCTCCGACTCCGGCTGCCACTGTGGGGAGGGAGCCGGGCGCCCACTGGTTACAGTCTCAGCGGGTGCCTGGCAAATGGAGCCTTCCTGCGGCGCCGGGGTTAGGTGTCCGGAGGAGGTGGAACTAGTTCTGTCTCCTCCGGTCCACTTTAACCCCGATTGGTGTGGGGCCCTTAACATGTGGGGGCCCAGGGACGATTGCCCCTGTCGCCCCCCCCCCTGTTAATCCGGCCCTGCCTAATAACTACAACAGTTGTGCTTATTTTTCAAACACAGTATTGAAATTAGGGCTTAGAAACTTGTTGGCACCCATTTTCTAAAAAAAAAAAAATGTCTGCAGACTTTAAAATGAAGCTACCAAACAGTCCATCAAAAACAGAAAATATACCATAAAAACATGCACAAACACAGAAAGGCATACACAACACAAAGCATACACCACGCAATGCATATAAAATGCACTACTTACTTTGGCGGTTATCCGCCCGCAATTGATCGAGGAGGGCTGGGGTCCACCTCCAGAGATCCGACCATCTCCTCTCCAGCTGCACAACCATACAGCGGAAGCCCATGCACTGGTGCCTTTTCCTTCCTCCCCTCCGCGTACGCCCGCATTTTTAGGCAATTGGGCACATGTGGGCACACGGGCCCCAGGCGCCGGTCCATTATGTCAGTCAGGACACGCAGCTGCCGTCTACTAAAACTGGAGGATCTCATGATGGCAATGACAAATATTACAGTGTGCAAACTTTATATCAACAGTCTGATTGGTTGGCCATTCCAAAATGGTGGATAAACACAGGACATTTGTTGATTTAATACATCTATAACAACACAACACCTATCATACATCATGTGACTCACCTCATTCTACAGCTAGGATATGCCTGTGCGGCCAGTAGGACACTCCCAACAATATGCAGCTCCTTGAGAAAGTGTTTTGAATTGTGAGGGGCACTTTTAAAGGGTGTGTTGGTCGCTTGTGCATTGCGTAGTGCACTGCGTGGGAGTGACGCACAGTAGCAGGCACGTACGCAGATTGCTATAAATAGCAATGCCAGATTTTTTAAACTTTGCAGTCATGGATTCTGAGGAGGCCAGTGTAGAGGACTGCATGATTGATATACATGAATTTCTGGACGAATTTGGTTTTGGAATTGCTTCAGAAATTGAAGTAGTGGACAGGGCCGTAGCTAGAGTAGTTTGGTCAGTGCCATGGCACAGGGCACCACAGGTCAGGGGGCGCTGTTTGGGCCTGTCAAATTTCTGTTTATTATCATTCTTGCTTGTAGCTTCCTCTTATTTCATCCCCAGCATCTCCTGGCCTCCCTTATCTCTTCCCTGGCCCCTCCCCATGAAACCATGGCCCTTTTTTGGGTGCATTATGTCCCTTTGAAAAATTAGGGGGGCGCCAATGCTCTTTCTGGCACAGGGCACCAAAAAGTGTAGTTACGGCTCTGGATACGCTTCCAGATGAGGCTGAGAAAAGTGTGCCTGATCCCACACCAAGTGATCCTCCTTCAGCATCTACAAACATATCACCTCCAAATGTGGCTGGCCCATCAGATGGAACGATACAAGGTCAAGTTAAACCTTGTCGGGTTACAGATACACTCATCCAGGTGGCACTAACCAGATTCACTTTTGGACATAAGATTTATTTTTGTGAACGGAAAAAAATCTGAGTGAAACTTACAAAGATCATCAATCGGAAGCACTCCACTCTTTTTGAGTCCTATTTTCTTTGTAATAAGTAAGTTTTAAACAAAAATTTAATCTTTTTTGATACTGTCGTCGGAATCTTTTATTTTTCTCTAGTTAACAAAACAAATAATTTGTTAAACTTAAAAATGTTAGCCAAATGGTCTATATATCTATATCACTCATAACAAAATGTTTTGGCATAAAACTAATTTTTCAAAAGGTGGAGTGACCTTTGCAGTCAACTCAAGACGAAGCTGAATTTGCAGATCAAACACTTTAATGGGCCAGGGGGTCCCCTCCCTGACAACTTGGCTTTGACCAAAAGGCAACATCTACATTTGGTGGCCTTAGATTGGAGGATAGTGGTGGAGGCAAAACTAGACCATCAGGAGCCTCCACAAGATGACCCACATGCTGAGTCTGGTAATTATTGCATACACCTGGCTCGGTATCTGTCTTTTTTATATTACTTTATATTAATTTTTTCACCCATTTTTTAGGAAGTAACATGGCTGAAAGTCTTCAGATGCAGTGTGTGCGGGGCACACGGGACCCCGGGTCCAGGGAGGGCCCCGCACCGTACACCCTGCACCCATATTTTTTTTAACTTACCTGTCCATGGTCCCGCATCGGGTGTCGGCGCTGCTCAGAACATGGGAAAATGGCCACCGAGGACATTTTCCGGTGTTCTACGCATGCACAGTAGACTCTGGGCACACTCTAGTGCCAAGAGTCTACTAATGCTCAGGTGGCTGGCCAGCTGCATCAGTCGGCTGCCTGCCACTGGTGGGAGAGGAGGGGGCCCCGCACAGGGAGTGCACACGGACCCCCTCCTCTGTTAAGACACCCTTGTTCAGATGGATGGGGTGACGACACAACCTCCATCAATTGTGCCTCCCCCATCCTCCACTGCCACCCTTACCCAAGTCCTGGATGGGCTTAGGGTGGCAGTGTTAAGGCAATCAGCAGCCATGGAGGCTGTCCAGGCCAGCATGTTGGAGCAAAACTCCTTTCTAAGGTCCATAAGCCAAGATGTCAGGGAGATCAAAGAACATCTCACTGGCCCAATAGAAGGTGTGGTGGACCAGTGCCCTGCTGTGGCTGGACCGAGCACCCAGCAAGGTCCACGACGGTCCACCCGGATCCGTAAATTCAGCTTACCGGAGTCGGCTGCAAAGAAGAAGAAATCCGATTGATGATCTTTAATTTATTTCACCCAGAATTTTCCAAATGTATGTCCAAAAATGTAGTCTGGTTAGTGCCCCTGGAAGGCTCACAAGGAATATCTTGATTTTGTATTGTTCCATGTGATGGGCCTGCCACATTTTGAGGTGATGTGTTTGTAGGAGGTGGAGGAGGCTCATCTGGTGGTGGCACAGGTACACTTTCCTCACCCACATCTGCAAGTGTGTCCACATCTTCATTTTCTGATGGTAATCCAAAACCAAATTCATCCAGAAATTCATGTATTTTTAATTATTTAAATTGTTTGGGTTTTTTTATGTTTAAAAAATATATTTTCAATAATGCATTTTTAAAAAATTGAATTGCTAAATATTATGGTTTTTGAATTTTCAAAATACCAAAAATTGAAAAAAAAAAAAATTCATCTTCAAAGACAGAATGTTTTTTGTACCTTCTTCCAACATAAATATTTAAAAAAAAATAGTATGGTAGAACAAATCCGGCCCTGGCCTGCAACAGTATTGCAAAAAAGGCATGTATTTACTCTGGAATGGCATGCTGGGATGTACAGTTCCACACCAAAAAAGCACTTTCACTTTAAAAACCACAAAAAGAAAAATATCATGTATTTGTGAACTTTAAAAATATAGGGACTATTGTTTGGGAATTTCAATTTCTTTGGGTTTGGTATCTTATTTAATATCCAATTAACAAACAAAAATAGACAAAACAGACAAAAAAAAATTATGCTAATTTACGAACCCACTTTACTATTATACAATGCAATGAGTAACACCTGTTACTCTATTAATCGACTGCATACATTGGCAGAGGAAGAAACCATCGCCTGCACACACAGTGCTTGTGGTAGACCCTGGGCTACCACAAGCACTGTGAGTAGTTCCATCGTAATGGATGCGAACTGACGTGTACAATGACGCAGCCTTTAAATTATGCACACCCTTAAAACTCAGACGATCAGACACGCCTGCGTTCGCAGCTCCACTCCCCCATTCACAAGCAACTTCCCCTGTTACCACCCACAAACGGCACTATCTGTCACGCAAAGCAGCGACCTCATAGTGTCTTACGAGCACCCAAAATCAGATTGCAATGAATGGCTTGTGCACGCGATCTGCAAATTATACTCAATCGCAGATAGGCGAAAATCACTCAGAGCGAGTGATCGCGCCTGAGCGAGCGGGTCTGAATCAGATCCAGTGCCCTACCTTATTCAGCACTATCAAATATATCTTGTGATAAATATAGACAAAGCATCATTTTTCAATTAGGATTAACACTCTCTAGTTACTCACCATGCATAGCTGGGACTGGGAAAAGGGCCAAACATTAATCAGATAAACAAACACAAATGTCATGGAGCGCTCTAGTCACCAACGGAGACCCCCCGGGAGGTAAAGCAGCAGTGTTGGGTCAGGTAGCAGGGTCTCAGAGTCCAATGTGTAACACTCACTTGTTCAATGAAATTGAAAATCTACATTTGATAGTTTTACTGTCACCATAAATGGGGAATATAATAGCAATATAACTCCCAGTTTGAGATTTCTCTCATATCCTTGGTCCTACCTTTAAGTGGAAAATGATGCCAAATTGTACAGCGTATAGTGTAAGTAATAAGGGGCCTATTCCTGACCATCTACGGTGGATGTGCAGTATTTAAGTATCTGGCTCACTGCGAGTTGCAGTGTCAGACACAAATACACCAGAGCATTTCAGTATTGCTCAGGTGAAAGGACAACTGCTTCAAAAAGCAGCTGTTCCCATAAGTCCTATCACTGCTACTTACACCACTTATACTAGCGGTGAAAGTTTACCTTGCTGGGTTCCTCCCAGCAGTGTTAGTGCACATGCATGAGCTGAGCTCACGCATTTGCGCAGAGATAGTCGGAGGGAGTAGAGGGAATGGTGGGATCTAAATAAAACCCTCTTCACAACCCAGGCCTTGTTCTTATTGGATGGAGTGGGACCTCGGGAGCTCACGCCATCTAAAGATGGCCTGATTAATGTATTGGTAGCCATAAGTAAGCTTTAGATCCCCAAATAAAATAGTATTTCTTGTAAATGCTTATTCTGTTCATTAAATCATGGTGTGATATATGCACATTACTATTGAAATTGGTTCCAACAGAGACATTATATTGACATTATATTGACCATTTCTCACTAGACATGTTCCATTGTTTACAAAGCAAATTAATCCAGAAACAGGCGTGATTAATTGCAGATAAACTGTTTTGTGAAATTCTTTGAATTAGGTTGATTATCCATTTTCCAGGAATTCTCAAGCTGTTCCCCAGCACTGTAATCATAGCATAACCATGGGTAATGTATATACCTTCCTAAAACCGTACCAAACTAAACAACACACTTATTTCAAGTTACAAATCTTGTACATTAGCCTAAACTACAGATTGAGCAACTTAATTACAAATAAAGGCCCTGATTGAGGGCTAGAAGCAAATCCGACAAGAGTGTAAATTCTCACTTGAACAAACCCATATTGCGATGTACGTGGTCACATACAATTTTTATTGTTGTATTGCTTTGCATGCAGAGAAAATGCTGCTTCCTTTTGCATATAGCACACAAAGGGCCTGAATCTGAGTCCTAAACGCATGCGTCTTTTGTCGCAGCCATGGCTACGTCTTTATGCTAATGCCGTAGTCGATTTCTTCCAAACTGAGATCCCCACTTACAGCATTTGTGCTTGTGTAAATCTGTCTCATTGCATCTTTAGATGCACCACCAAAACTTGCACCAGCCCTATGGCAAGTGTAGCTTCTCTGTCTGAGCATGGCGTCATGTGTGAGTGGTTGTGAGTGTTTAGACACAGCCACTGTCAGTGACATGCCAGCATCTGCCTAGCCACCCCCTTGTTACCTCCCAGGAACGCCCACTAAAAAACACGCTTCCTGCTCCTAAATTCGTTCTGCATCTCTGTTTTGTAACTATTGGGACGCATGTGCGTTGGGACTCAGACCCATGCACAGTACTTAAATCATCAGCCAACTGCGGTCATATCGGCTTAGTGTGCATCTCTGTTTCAGGTCCAAATACTCACAGGTGCACTCAAAATAAGTAATCAGAGCCACTGATTACTTATTTTGTGCAAAGCACCATAGACCTCCTCTATCCCACCATGCTCCATGTTCTATATATATATCATAATTGGGAATGGCTGTCTCCCTCCTCTTCATACCCTCACCCCCACGAAGAGCTCTCACTGCTGTGACTTGTGAATGTGTTTTATATATATAGGTAGACATGGCAATGCTATGCTGGTTATTGTGAAACTCATACATCGATGTGTCTGAAGTTCTGAACCTGTCTAAGCCTGCGGTTGGACTGCCATAGTCTTATTTGTTTGGTCACAGCGAGTGGAAGATCTTCGTACGTTTCGTCATGGCGGATGAGGAAGACTTGTCTGTGAGATTTTATGTTAAACTTGGAAAAATCGGAAAAGAAACTCCTTCATTGTTTATGGCAAGCAAACGGTGGAGAAGCAATTAGCCGTGCTGCAGTATTTCAGTGGTGGAAGCACCTCAAAGAGGGTAATACGCAAATGACTAACGAATCCACTGCGGTTACAGATGTCAACATTGCCAAAGCTGCAGAGATGTTGCAAAATGACAGAAGGTTAACTTTACATGAACTTTCGGCTTCAAATGGCATCTCATTCGAACAGGTTCAGTATATTGTGACAAAGGAACTGAACATGCATCGCATGTGTGCCAGGTGGGTACCCATAAATCTCAAAGAAGAGCAGATGCGACAAGGAGTTGAATCGTGCAAGAACACTGTTCCAATGTTGGATGGGATACCTCATTTCCTGACATCGATTGTGACGAGTGATGAATCGTGGATTCGTCATTATGATCCGCAATCCAAACTGTGCTGGGCTGCAGTGGGACAGGGGAGAGCAGCAGCAGTGTCCTCTCCCTGTGCTGAGGTGTGGAGGATCTATCACTCTGATTGCTCCACCCCCCACCCCCTGGCATTAGTGTTTTTCTTTTCTAAGGGGGGCGTGGCCAAGTTTCCCACAAGTAGGCCATGCCCTCGATAAGTGTAGTCTTTGGGGATCAATTAGCCAATATCTGGTAAAATAGAGCGGCTAATTGAATTCACCCCATAGAGGTGTGCAAATTATTAGACTCAATGACAGTTTTTCTTTTTTTTAACATTTCATAGTCTTCCTGACTTACTGAACACAAACTTAGGGGTAAATTTACTAAGAATCATGTTTGGTAGAGAATAAATATGATGGACTTTCGCATGTGTTTTTTGCGACCAAAATAACGGATTTACTAAGAACTGTCTATTTTGATCAGATACTAAGGAGTATATTTACTAAAGTGAGAGTTTTTAGAAGTGGAGATGTTACCCATATCAACCAATTAGATACTAGCTATTATCTTCTAAAAGGTGCTAGTTAAATGTTAAATAGAATCTGATTGGTTGCTATGGGCAACATCTCCATTTCTCAAAACTCGCTTTTGTAAATATACCCCTCATTGTGTTGTATTGTGTGCAAGTTTAGCCTTTTCTCAATAGACTCTGCTGGGCACTGCACAGATCTGGCAATTTTATTGATTTCTTCTATTCTGCTCCATGTTTTGTCTATTGAAACACAATTTTTCATAAATCCGTGAGTTGTATTCCTGTCAGGGCCATAATTAGGGTAGTGTGATCTGTGCCATGGCACAGGGCACCGCAGGGCAGGGGGCACTGTTTGGACCTGTCAATTTTCTTGTTTATTATCATTCTCGCTTGTAGCTTCCTCTTCTTTTATCCCCAGCATCTCCTGGCCTCCCCTATCTCTTCCCTGGCCCTTCCCCATGAGGCCATGGCCCTTTTTCAGGTGCACTATCTTATGTCCCTATTTAAAAAATTGGGGGCGCCAATGGTCTCTCTGGCACAGGGCACCAAAAAGTCTAGTTACGGCTCTGATTCCTGTCTATGGAAAGTACTCACATGTTGGTTTGATTCCTCGCCTATACTGGGACATTAAAAGTAAACTACTTCTTGGCCTAGAAAATGCCATTGCACCCACTATCCACTTAACCACAGATATGTGGTGTTAAAGTTAGGATATGACGCCATCTTGTTCAGAGAAGCCATTTTGTTCAAGACACCATTTTGTTAATGTGATTCAATTTTCTAATATTCTTGTGTGGAACAGACACAGAAGTTATTTCAAATGCTGAATTTTCTCTGGGGAAAGGCAGAGACAGGCACGGCTTCACTGATAACCATGATTTGATGTACGTAAACTCCTGATTTATACGTTTCTGGGAGTTAATTTCGGACATATGATATCTTTTGTGCTTATTAGAATGTATTAACTCACAGTTTGTTTTATATTTGTTAATTAGGTATGTGCACTATGAAATGATTGGTTAGGATGTTAGCCAGAAAGAAGTGGTTAGCAGGCAGATTTCAGTGTTCCATAGCACCCATGTTAAATTAACCTATAAATACCACACCTTGATACAATAAAATTCAGATATACTTCAACCATTCTCTGTGTATGCTTATGTATAGTCTCCCGTGGTAAACTGCAGATAAGGAATTGGAATGTGGCTATCTGAACTCACAGCACAAGACTACAGGTTTATTAGCCTGAATTAATCAAAACTTTGACAGCAATGGAGGTTTCCCAGCGAGATGCTCTTGAATAATAATTCTCTGATGGACACATAAGACGCTGGCTGGAGGGAGAGACACTGAACTATCCGCGGTGTGTGAGTATTTTTGCTCAATTTTAGACTTTATCCCTTCACCCTGTGTTGCGCTCTGTCAATGGAGTTATATCTGGGTATTTTTTGATAGTCACCTTCCAAATTCTTTCCATGTTCTTTTATCTGTTAGAACTTATGTGTTATGTGCATCAGAGTATGAAAGTTTGAATCTATTGTTTGTCTGTGTGTATTTAGATGTCTGGAAGGGGCCGTGTAGCCCGAGATCAGAGGATATATCCTTGTTTGTCTCTGTTTAATGCAATGACAAATAATACTCTGTCCATATTGTATATGTATAATTACCTTGATATGTATAATACCTTGATAACCCCAGCTGATTTAGATAGTGAATAGGGAGGACAGCAGTAGTTTGTACTTGAGGTTACTGAAAAGGGGGGCGCCCCACTTGGTGCTGAAAGTGCAGACTCTGGAGTCTGGGTGGAAGGATTTGATTTACTGAAGTGTTTGTTGTCACTTTTGGGTTGCTAACAATCATCAAGGTAGACCTTGGACAACAGTGTGTCAGGAGTTAGGTGGTAACTCATATTGTGTTCATGGGGAAGATGACTAGACCATGAGAGGGATATAGCTTTGCTGGAACATATATTGTCACACTGAAAGATCTGCACAAACCACAGATCAGTTCTCAGATTGCCTCAAGGAGGTAGATAACTTTTAATTGACTGATCTTAATATCAGCAATTAAGGGGAGTCATTTGGCTCCCGTAGTTATAAGGGAATTTAGCTCCAGGAAAGATAAGGGCGTCATAAGGCTACTTTGACCCCCTGAGTCATAAGGTTTATTTGGCTCTAAGATAAGGGCGTCATAAGGCTAGTTTGACCCCCTGAGTCATAAGGTTATTTTGGCTCAAAGATAAGGGCATCATAAGGCTACTTTGACCCCCTGAGTCATAAGGTTATTTTGGCTCGAAGATAAGGGCGTCATAAGGTTACTTTGACCCCCTGAGTCATAAGGTTACTTTGACTCAAAGATTTTTAAGGGACCATAAGGTAATTTGGTTCCGGAAGAAAGGTCAAAATGAGAGATTGTTTCTTTTTGACCATGGGGAGCGCAGAGAGTAAGAATGTGCCCAAGGGTACTGCCTGTCAGGTTCTTAAGAAGCTGTATGGCGAGCATAAGGCTGACAAGATGATGATTTGAAAATGATTTGTTTAGTCACCACAGAACGATGGATGTGAGAATGAGAAACAGAAGTTTCATTAATAGACATGATTTGAATGACACATTAGATGATTGGATTGATAAGTGCAACAGACTTGAATTTGAATGGGAAAAGGGACACGATAAAATGCTTATAGATCATCTGACTCAATTGGATTTAGATAGTAGGGTTAGACAAAGTAGAGGAAACAGATTATGGACATATCCCAATTGGTCCTGTTTGAGCTGTGGATTCTGCAATCCAGCGGGGGACACTATATGCAAAAATTTTAGTTCCCCATGGTCTGAAGCCTGTCCGCCCTGTGGTACAAGTCTGGTTGTCTCCTTAAGACCTAGACCACTGCTCATGGCAGATCAAATTCTAAGCTATGTGCAGAGACCACGGGAAAAGCGGACCTGGAGATGTGATTGTAAATTTTGTCATTATTGGACTGATAGACAATGTGCTGTCTGTAAAATAATGAGAAAGGATAGACAGGATAAGCAAGACATGGCTAAATTAGCACCACAGCCTATTTATGTTGTGCAATCATCAGGAAAGCGACAAGAGTTAGTGCCAATTGGGCAAAATATTGGTGCACATTTAAAAAATAAAAATAAAAAATAGTCTAACAGTGTCACCTGTTGCTATGTTATCTAATGTTAAAATTAGTCAAAGATCCCAAACTTATATGTAGATTGGTTTGTGTTTTCACTGCCCTCATCTCAGTGAACCCATAGCAGAACACACACACAGAACAAGTCATAGGAATTAAACTCTAAATACCTCTATTGAATATGTAGACAGTCCAATGTGTAATAATCCAAATACCTGTAGATCAAATAGATCTAGGAAGAATAAAGGTAATCCACAGACAGCTCAATACAAGGAACTATCTTTCTGTTGTGAGAGGGGGGGGCATATAAAGAGGAACTGTTATGATTTTCATGACAGCCCAGACACTCCTTCATGCAAAGTGACCCACAGCTTCGACACACAAACAAAATTGAGCAACTGTTACACTTATGAGATATAAGAATGTATGTTCAGTTGGCTAAATTCTTCTCAGCTGTGCGTGGATGTAGAATGTGTGGTGTAGAAAATGAATAGTCAGAATGCTAGTTCTAAGTTAAAAAGTACTGTAAATTTAAAAGTGTACATGTAATAGTGTAAATAGATATGCAATCTTCGGATGAGGACAATGTTGATAGCTTCCCTTTAAGAAATTCCATAGGGAAAGTTAAAATTGCAGTGATTAGATGATTTGCTTTGTCCAGCGAGGTGGTATGAAGAAGAACAGAATGAGACAATCATAGACCCCTTGACCCAATTGAATTTGGAGGCATGTTGCATTTTAAATAAACTAGTATTTTTTCTAATTGTATTTTCACAGTATTGCTATTGTAGAACTATTAGCTTTGCATCATGAGTGGTTTCTGTTACGCTATTCTGATAACAATGGAATGTTTGGAATGCAGGATTTCACAGAAACTAAGAAACTGTAAGTGTTGTAATAATGTAATGAAGCAGATGTTATTTTGTACAGTATAATTACCTTATGTATGTACAGTATGTGAGGAGAGAAAGTCAACTAAAGCTGTAGTGAAAGTTGCATTTGTTTGCATCAAGTTATATCGATCGGCTGCAACAAGAGAAAGCTTAAGTGAGGTTGATGCAGAGGGAAGTGATTATTAACGTTTTGGGAGGGGTGCTCTCAATGTAGAAGGTTTTACGGATGTTTCACTGTGAGATATAGTTCTGTATGACAGGAAATCAGGAAATATTCAAGTGCCTATTAAAAAGGGTGGTCTTGATGCCTGCTGCATGTGTGATGAAAACATGGGAGTTCCTAAAAGCTGGTGTGTGTGAGATAGGCAGGATTACCAGTATAGCACATGCCCCTGAAACAGGAGAACAGTTAATCAGTACAGGACTACTGTGATTTAATACTATAAGAATTTCTAAGCATTTACTGGTTAAAATGTATTTCTCCATTGGTTTATGTTATGAATATCAGATTCACCAAGTATACAGTAGTATTAATGTAATATTACTTTCCAAGGGTGTACAGGTTTGAACCCAGCTATTTTATTATTGCTGAGTTCCTTTGATAAGGTCATGTTATTAATATTATGAGTTACATGTGGATTATGTGGATTGCATTAGATTCTTGTTAGCTGCTTTTCAATTGCCTACAAATTTAGTTGTAATTTAAGGTCAAAAGCAAACACTGGAGAAATTACCCCAGAGGTAAGAGACAATGCCCTAGCAGACCAAGCCGCCAACTAGGCCGCAGGAAAACCCCTACCTGATATTCTGAAACTGAACCTGTTTAAATAATTACAGGCCCAAGCCTCCACAGAAGGAAGTAGAGACCTGGAAAAGGCTGCTGTAGGTGCACGACTTCAGGGTGATTGATGGATGGATGATTGAGCACCATCTCTGTCTGCCACGTGCATTGTTCCCAGTCTTGGCCCAGATACTTAATGGAAATACTCACCAGTCAAGAGATACTATGGTGAGGGTGCTAAACCAGCATTCGGTAGCACCAGGCTTCAAGGCCACATAGGCCTACCTTGCACAACCCAGAACAAGTAGTCAAGGTACTAGTAAAAAGTACCCCACAAACATGTTATCCCTTTCAGAGATTTTAGATTATTTTTATCCAGTTATTTAAAGTGTTCTGGGTATTATTATGTTCTGAGCTCAGACCTGTTGTGAAATTGACTATGGTTTTGCAAGGTAGCAAACACAAAGGAATAAAAAAATAAAAAAATCACAGAAGTAATTTTGTATATATAAAGCACTTAAGGTAATAGAGAGTGACAAAGGTACACATTTTACTTAAAACATTTAGAATGTATCTTGGAGAATCTGCGGATAAGTAGTTTCCAAAAGTAATGATAGAGTGTAAAGACTGATCTATACAGTCAAATTGAACTATAAGAAGTTTGTTAGAATGTTTATTTTTAATATGGTTGTTAGTCAATCAAGAACATTCCCAGTGGGAAACGTAGGATGATAGCTTATGAAATACTATTTAGTATAGCTGTTAGAAAAAGATGTGACTTCCTACAAAAGTTACGATATGAGCATAATGACTTGATTCAATATGTGATGTATATACTGTATAATAGAAACTAACCAAAGTCCACCACCAGGTGTTCTCTTATATTTTAGATCCCAATTAAGATTGCAGCACCCACAAACTGCAACCAGGTGATTGGGTCGTGATAAAGAAGCATCTGAGGAAAAGTCCTAGAACCCAGATATGGGGTCCTTATCAAGCTCTCCTAACTACTCCAATGGCAGTAAAAGTGGTAGAAAAGAGTACCTGCAAAATCTTCATACAAGGGGAGTTGGAGTAATTTGAAATAATGAACAAATATATGTTGTTAGGCCCAAAGCCAGATAAGGTCCTGTGGGAATACATACTTTGCTTTGTTATGGTTTTAATTTTAATTTTAATTTTAAACCTAGAGTTTTTATAACAAGTATTAAGCTTTTGATAACTGCATAAGTAGTAGTATATCAAGAGATGGGAAGTAGTAACAATATCTAGACTCAGTGTATTGAATGTTCACAATACAAAAGCTTTAGCTAAATTATTTGATAATGTCACTGATAAAATACTTGATGTGCTTGATATAATCACTAAAGAACTGCAATTCAAAGTAAAGGTTATTGGATAGTTTAGACATGTCCTTGACTGTTTCACTGCTGCTCAGGGTGGTATGTGTCAAATAGTGGGACCAGCCTGTTTTAACTATATAGCTGATAACTTCTCTGATCCAATATATGAACACATGAAGAAAATCAAGGTTCAGAAAAGCACATAATGATCCAGAGTATGATCTTGATGGTAAGGGATGGTTTTTGTGGTTGAACCCAGAAAACTGATTTAAGGGTATTGGTGGATGGATTTCAGGCATACTTGGTGTAATAGCCAAGGTATTAGTAATATTGTTTATGGTATATATAGCAATAAAAGTGCTTATGTGTGTGATGGGGAAAATACTTACACTTGTCTGTTGTTCCAGGAACCAGACTCAAGCATCAGCTTCAGTGATGATCCTTTATGATGGCACAGCACAGACTTGCGTGATTTGCAAAAAGAAAGCCGCTCTGCTTGAAAAGGATGTATGTGAAATTTGTATGGCGACTGCAGAAAGACTATACCTAAAAGTTGGACAAGATAAAGAAGACTGTAGGGACTGAGGGATTCAACACCTATATATGGTCTTGGATGGGAATGGACGTTGCACATGCAGCTACTTTGTTAGGAGGGATAACTTGTTGTGTGAAGTAGGGGCCAGATGCATAGGGGGTGGAATCGTGAGTTAGGTAAGCTAGATGTGTCAGGTTAGAATAAAAAGGGGGAAAGTTGTTAAAGTTAGGATATGACGTCATCTTGTTCAGAGACGCCATTTTGTTCAAGACACCATTTTGTTCAAGACACCATTTTGTTAATGTGATTCCATTTTCTAATATTCTTGTGTGGAACAGACACAGAAGTTATTTCAAATTCTGAATTTCTCTGGGGAAAGGTAGAGACAGGCACAGCTTCACTGATAACCATGCTTTGATGTACGTAAACTCCTGATTTATAAGTTTCTGGGAGTTAGTTTCTGACATATGATATCTTTTGTGCTTATTAGAATGTATCAGCTCACAGTTTGTTTTATATTCAGTAATTAGGTACGTGCACTATGAAATGATTGGTTAGGATATTAGCCAGAAAGAAGTGGTTAGCAGGCAGATTTCAGTGTTCCATAGTACCAATGTTAAAATAACCTATAAATACCACACCTTGAGACAATAAAATTCAGATATATTTCAACCATATTCTGTGTATGCTTATGTATAGTCTCCCATGGTAAACTGCAGGTAAGGAATTGGAATGTGGCTATCTGAACTCACAGCACAAGACTACAGGTTTATTAGCCTGAATTAATCAAAACTTCGACAGTGGACAAGCGGTTCTAGTCAAACTAAAGATTACATGACTGTGACAGCCCACTGGGTGGGTGTATCACCTTCAGCAGCAGTAATATTTAACACACAATGCCAGACAATGCCAGATCATTCATAGGCAGGTTACTCTTTGTATCACTGGCTTCATTAACAGCTATAATGGCATCAACCTGTTAAAAAAAAATTCAGGGATGTCATAGCAAAATGGCATACCCTGCTAGGACTCTCCTCAAGATTTGACATTTCCGTTAATGCATTTAACATTGTGAAAGCATTACAACTGGGTTAATTTCAACACATCCCATGTTTTGCCTACACACAATAAATTTGGTGGTTAAAATTTTAAAAAAAAATGAATGGGGCAAGCAGAAGATGCTGTCTTGGCCCGAAAAAATTCTGGACATTTTCTGCATTCAGCAACCACATGTAGAAGATTGCAGTGGCTGCAAGAACAGTTCAATTTGCAATGCCTCTAACTATAGCAAGAGATAGTGACCAGGTGGAATTTCACTATTTATTTTCAGCAAATTCAGGAACAGCAACAAGCCATCCAAATCTACACAACAAGCCATCCAAACCTATACAACAAGCCATCCAGACCTACACAACAAGCCATGAAATAGGGAGCGGAGAGGGAATGTACCTTAGTCCAGCACACTGGAGAATACTCTCTGTTTTATGCAAGCTACTGAACCCATTAAAAGTAGTAACTAATGAAGTGATGTTTTGACTTCTGGTCAGGCTCAACAGAATTGCCCACAATTATTGACACCTCTAGTATGATTCAATATGATACACTAAGCATCAATAGGATGGTGGATTATTATTTTAATGACAATGTACAAGTTAGCATGTGATACAGTCATTTTGATTATTGGGAGGAAAAATGGCAATTTGGAGCCCCTTGTAAAAACTAGCCTTGGTGTACCTAAGCTGCCCGCCCTCCAGTGTGTACTCGTAAAGAGTGTTTAGTACAGTCAGGAACCTTGTGAGCAATCAGCGAAGGAGGCTACTTCCTCAAAATGTGGAAAAACTCATGTTCATAAAACTGAACTACAATTTCTATGAGGAAGACCTTTGTTGCCAAATGCAACAAAGTACAGAGACTTCTGAACGGTGGATTCCAGTGGGGATGAGCTAATATTGTGTAATGATGATGTTAACACTGATGAGGGTGAGAAGGATGAGGATGATAATGACATCTTCCCATTGTAGATATGATTAAAAATTATGTTGGCCACCTTAAACCCATTGGTAGCTTGTTTTGTGGGAGGATCAAACAAACTAAGCACTTTAGCCACAAATGGGGTAGTCCTTATCGCTGAAGTGCTTGATTTCTTAAACTGTGCATGTCCTTTTTAATATAAAACATAAGGGCGCGTGGGAGGGCCCAAGGACAATTGCATCTTGCACTGCTTTTCTTTTCATTATGGGCTGTTTGGAGACATTGGTGACTGATTGTTTTGCATAGGCAAACACTTTTATTGGTTATTGCTCTAACAAATTACTATTTTGCAAGACATTTTTAACCATAAATAATGTGATGCCTCACAATATATAAAAAAATTAACAGAATTATGGAGTATATTTAGTATTATTTGGTAATATGAACAAGAAGATACAAAGCCTTTTGTCAATTGTAATTTTTTTAATCCATCAATTGATCAATTAGAATGATCAATTTATCTATTAGTAAATTTGCCCCTTAGACTAAAACTGTTTTGCAATGCAATGAGGTATGTTTATGTGTTACCTGAGGTTCTAGATCCTCTATTTAAAAATTTTGTAGGGAAATTTTGTTTTTTCAAAGTGAGAGTTTTTAGAAGTGAGTTTTAAAAGTGATATTGCCAATAGCAACCAATCAGATTCTAGCTATTATATTCTAAAAGGTGCTAGTTAAATGTTAAGTAGAATCTGATTGGTTGCTATGGGCAACATCACTCTTAAAACTCACTTCTAAAAACTCTTACTTTAGTAAATTTACCCCTTAATGTTGGTGCCTCCTCTTGGGGTATTTTCCTCCTCTTGGAGCCAATCTTATTTCTCCTGAAATTTTACCCATGCACCAAAATCATAAAAAAACAGGCCATTCATTGTGTAGTAAATTGATATATAATAATGATAAAAAAGTGGATTTAATCTAATTGTCTTAGAAGCTCTCATAGAGGCACATGTTTTCCTTTTGGCTCAAGAACTATTATTAAGCCACATACTGACTACATTGACTCCTAAGGTTATTGTTGTAAGTAGAAAGTAAATAATGCAGCAAACATAAGGTAGAGCGAAACGAAGACATGCATAATGTAAGCAACAAGGTATCCCTTCAGGTTTTTATAATTCATATGGTTTGTAATATATTAATAGCCTGAAGCCTATTAGATTCTCACTATTAAAGGCTCTGCTGTAAATGAATCAAATCAGTTGCACCAACCACTATTTTGGCACTTTTCTACATATATCTGCTGCTACCATATAACATAAATAAAGTCAATGTTAACACATATTTACAATATAGCAGTTACTACATAAGTCAACATTTTTACAATTCCAAATAAGTCAGACAATATGATGAGAACATAACCAGAAGTACATGCTATGTCTATAAATTAAGAGTCCCTGTAGAACTTATTAATAAACTGCTGGAACAATGTTTGCCTATGGCTGAACTCCTTAGAGAGTAACACCTAGAGGGAGCTGGAAGGACCATGTTTTCAGAGTTTGTGACTCGTAATAAAGACACATGTGCTATGACTTGAAGATGTTGCCTGTCGTCTGTCATTCAAATGTTATAAATCCTTATATTATTCAAAATAGTATTATGTGCAGAGGTCATTGTGCTGAAGAGGTTCACCAGTGGTTTTGTTACCTGGTATTGTTAACTTGCAATTCATTCACAAGCCATTACATAAAAAGAATTGTAAATTATTTTATGGAATAGCTTTAGATTTAACAGTTTTGCTGAGCCAACATGCAATTACCTATCCAATCTTTTAGTCTAATATTGGTATATACTTGGACAATGGACCAACGGACTTGACGACCAATTTTGGTAAGCATACACACTTACCAATTGGCCGCACAATATATCTGGCCAGAAGAGCCCATTTCAATATGCCTACCCAGCTTTGAATGGTTTTTGCTGCCAACATAACATGCAGTCATCTGGTCGTGTGTACACACATTTATCATTACTTAATTTCTACAAAAGCAGGTGAAAATTACCATTTTCAACTACAATTGTAGAAATTAAGTGTCCGGGCCATTCATCAAGAAGTAAAGCAGGAGATACTTTCTCTCCCGGAATGGCCTGCTGTCTCAATACACTAGTAGGGGTACAGAATTCATCAAGCTCAGAAAATACAATATTGTTGGGTAGACGGTTTTAAATATTTAGGTATTTGGATAACAAACAGACCTAGTGATTTTGTTTCCCTTAATATAAACCCTTTTTTATTTATGTTGAGGATAAAATCAGGGTGTGGAGCCGACTCCCCCTTACAGTTATGGGTCAGATCAATGTAATAATAATGGTCCTGCAACCCAAGCTTTTATACATACTTCAAAATTCTCCTGTTTTTCTTTCGGCTGGTATATTAGGAAACTAAATAGTCTCCTTTCTTCAATGATATGGGCAAATTGTCATTCTAGTGGAATGGGATTGAAATGCTGGTGGCTGCCCGAAGAGAGAAAATCCCAACAGTGGCATGTAAGTAACCTAACCATCCCCTATACCCCCCTAACCCTAACCCTCCCTTAAGGGTGCTTAACCCTAACCTCACCCTAGTGCCTAACCCTAACCTCCCCCCCAGGGGTGTCTAAACCTAACTCTCCCTCCCTGCACCCTAAACCTAACCCTCCTGGGGGTGGGTGTCTAACTCTAACCTCCCCCCGGTGGTGCCTAACCCTAACCCCCCCTTCCCTTAGCCTAACCCTAACCCTCCCCGGGGGGGTACCTAATCCTAAATTCTCCCGGGGTCCCTAAACCTAACCCCTCCCTCCCCCACGGCTAAGAGGATGAGCACCCCAGACCTACCTCGTTCGGGCCCGCATCGTCCTGGATTCCGGCGTTGGGATTATGATAGGCGTCGGTATCTCGACGCCTATCATGAATCCCGACACCGGCATTCTGCCGTCGGGATTGTGACCATTCTAGTATTAGTTTAGATACTCTTAATAGGATTAGATCTGCAGGAGGACTTCCATTGCCAAATTTTAAATACTATTATTATGCAGCTCAAATGGTACATCTGCGAATATGGCTTCAGGACCTGTCTAGTGATGCTTTGCATGTTCTTTTAGTATCTCAGTCAAACCCTGGGTTTACTCCTCTACAAATACTGTTAGAAGGTAGAATTATTGCATCTAGCCCACCCTTATTAAAAAAAAGCAGTAAAAGTTTGGAGGCATGTCTCCGGCATGATAGAGGCTCCTGGATTAGATCCTGATACCTCTGTGAGTGGCTCGAGTATACTGACCAAACTGGCTATCTTACAGCCTAACTTAGTCTGGCAACCTGTGGGCATTTCTACACTAGGTCAGTTGTATGATGACTCAGTTATTTGCTCATTTGATCAGCTTAGACAGAAGTATTACTATCAGAGTATTTCTATCGATATCTACAGCTTAGACATGCCTTGTTGACACAGTTTTCAAATTCACCCCCTGTATTAATTTCTTCTTGAAAAACATTTTTGCTGACTCTTGGCCCCCGTAAACCTTTATCACACTCTTATTCATTTTTACTATCCTTTCACCATATAGAAAAATTACCTAGACTTAAATCTCAGTGGGAAGAGGATGTGGGTTTTATTAAAGATGAGACTTGGGCTGAGGCATTTAAGTCTTCTAAGATTTCTACAACATCTATTAGATTTCAACAAATTTTTACATCGTAAGTATCATACTCCGGTTCATTTAGTTAGATAAGGAGGCCGCTCTTCCAATTTTTTTGCTAAATTCCACACCTAGGAGGGGTCATTTAGGCATTTATTGTGGGAGTGTCAATTAGTTTGCCAATTCTGGGAGCGGGTTATGTCTGTTTTACTTAAACAGGGAATTCCTAATGTAATACTTGTTTGGGAACGTTTGAGGGAAATCTTGTTAATAAAAATAGTAAACAGCTTATAATAAATATGTGTAAAGCGCTGCAGAATATGTGTGCGCTATATAAATAACTGGTAATAATAATAATAATAATAATAATAATAATAATAATGTGTGCCTTAGCTAAAGTGTCTATTGCTCATTTATGGATGGCTCCAGAAGGACCGTAAGTTGAAGCCTGGTTGTCTTTGATTCGCCTCACTGTACAGCATGAAAGACACTTTTGTATTACACGTAAAGCAAAAATTTAATTTAATCAGATTTGTGGTAGATGCCTGGAGTCCAGATTTGCCTCATCATAAAGAAATAGGGAAGATTTCATAGTAGTTTATCTTTAAGCGACCATTTACCAAATATTAGATGTACATAATACTGTACGGTTTTCTTGAGTATTTGTATGGTTTTCTTGAGTATTTAAATTATGATAACAGAGCCAGTGCAACATTTGCTTTTGTTTTATTTGGGTTTTTTTTGTTTTTGATTCTCTCTGCCTCTTTCTTTTCTTGTTTTTTTGTGATGTTATGTATAGGCATAACAATAATATTGTAAAATTAGATAGTTATAAAATTTTACATGGTAATATAATTTTCTTTCCATAAATTATATATTTTGGTAATAATTGGGTTGTTTATAATTATTAAGAATATAAAGGTTAATTTTATAGTTAGTATATATGTCATTATTATTATATATATATATATACACACTATATATAGTTTAGTAACGGTTATCAATAAGTTATTAATAGTCACTATTATTACCACTATATAATTATAGTAAAATTATAGTTATTACACCTATAGTTAATACACTTATAGTTATTACAATTGAAGCAAACACATTTATAATCATGCGATTATAATCAGAAAGGTTTATATTTACAATCACTATATTTATAGTTATTAAGATTGTGGTTATTATATTAAATTTATAGTTGATGTGTTAGTGGTTAGGATATCCATAATAACTATAGATTTTCACCAAGGTTAATATGTATTTTGTTTAAGTTAGTTGTAATTGTTATTATAATTAGTGTTACACTTAATTGTTATAGTTGTAGTTATGTTTTAGGTCAGTATATTTAGAATATTTATACCGCTATAGATGTGATAGCTAAATGTGGTGACACTATATATTGGGTTTTGGTTCAATTTACCAAATGTTGGAATTGGTATTGAGTTTTAGATTTGTTGCTGTGTTATGCCTGTCAAGCATCACTATGTTTCATTTTATGTTGTATTATTTTTTACGTTTTAAAATGGTAAATTAATAATATACTACTCAATATTGTTTAAAAAAAGGCATACACACTAACCAATTGGCCACACAATACTGTATGTCTGGCCAGAAGAACCCATTTCAATATGCTCACCCAGCTTTGATATTGATTGGAATGGTTCTTGCTGCCAATATAACATGTCGTCATCTGGTCGTGTGTACAGATTGTTTATCATAACTTAGTTTCTACAAAAGCAGGAGAAAATGACCATTTTCAACTGGAATTGTAAAAATTAAATCTGGGCCATTAATCAGAAAGGTAAAGCAGTTGATATCACAGATATCTTCTCCTTACCTTTCTCTCCCAGAATGGTCCTTATACACTAGTATGGGGGAAGAATTAATAAAGCCCCGAAAATACAATATTTTCGGTGCATGACTGCGGAAGCATTCGCCATCTTCAGATGGCGTTTGCTCCCGCAACCCAGGTTGCGAAGTGGGATCCTTTTGGATCCCTTTGCCTCTGTCCAGTTCCTTCCGCCGAACGCCGACGCTTTTGTGCACCTGCATTCGGACCACGATAATTAATATAATGAATTGAGCACTATAAGATGTGAACGATATATCTGTTTGACATATTGCATCTGCTGTGCAGCACAGATATATTGTGTGTACACACATGATATATCGTTTGTCGGCTGTAAGAACAAAATATTGTCCAGTATGTACCCAGCATAATATAGTCAACATATTACAATGTTCACAATTCTCTAGGATGTTCCATGGGTTTATGACTAAAGGGGTGACTCCTTTCCATATTTAGATGACTTTGTAGTCTTAAAAACCTTCTTACCTTTTATTCATCATTAAGTCCATATAAGTTCCCCTCCCAAACTCCTCCACTGTTTGCTTCCTTACTTCCTCTTCTGTATTGCATATTGGAACATGCACAAGTAAATTTCCAAGTATGATCAGTGCTGAAGGATTTTCATGAGGCACAGCACACAGGATACCATCCCGAATAAGGGGTTTAGTGGAAAATTCTTACAGCTTTCATGGCATATATATATATAATTATATATATATGTATATATATATATATATATATATATATATATAAAACAAAGAAAGGTGGCACTCAATAGGCTTAGTATCAGCAATAAAAATGTCCTTTAATGGTCCAACGTTTCGGGGTCTCCCCCTTCGTCAGGGACAGCAATAGATGCAAAAACAACATTTAATACACACATTTATACCAACAATAATCAAATAGTAGGTTACTCACCTGCAGCAAGCCGGCATCTGACCGCCAGAGTCGCACACCGGACAACGGCGTCGCGGATCATGTGACGTCATCAGCCGGCGTCTACCGGTGAGTATAACAGCGGCATCAGGTTGCTAAGCAACTATCAGTGATACAATACTGCAGGTAAAGAAAAATATAAAAACGTGAGTGGTGATAGCAATCAACCAACCAAGTAATAAAACATACTATATAGCACTGTAGTAACATAAAAACTTAACAGCTTATCCGCACATAAATTTAGAGCACAACCAAATCACAAAAGATTTAAAGAATGCATTACTCAAAATATGTTAATCTGACAGGATTACAAAAAAATTACAATCCTAAAGTTCCATTTAGCCCTTTAGGCGAGAAGGTGTTAAGGGTGAAAATCCACATACTCTCTTTCCGCATTAATATTTTATTTCTATTGCCACCTCTGCTCAATGGGGGCACATGGTCTATTATAATTGCCCTGATCGAAGCAACTCCATGCTTTAATTGAGCACAGTGGCGAGCCGCTGGCTGCTCACTGGTACCAGTTTCTATGGCTTGTCGTATAGCCGTCCTATGTAGGGCCATGCACTCTTTAAACTGGCGCTGAGTTTCCCTACATAGGACAAGCCACAAGGTCATGTCAAAATGTAAATCACATAGGTAGTAGAACAGGATAATGCATAATTAATTTTGTACATTTTCACAGTATGTGGGTGGTTAAAAGTACCACCCACATGTAAGGTCCTGCAAGTGATGCCTCCCAAACATCGATAGCAGCCTACTTTAGTGCTTAAAAAATGGGTTGGTCTTTGTTGCCGACTCAATTCAGTAATGTCCAAACGTACTATCTGATCTCTAATATTCCTGCTCCTAGTGAAACTAGGTAGCAGTCTGGAATTTTGTAGGGCAGGTAATGCCTTATCTGAATTGACCATTGGCCACCAATGTTTGGCCCGTTTAACCATATGTGTGCTATTCCTAGTGAATTGATTAACCCACGGAATGCACTGATTGTCTAATGTACTTGATTGACTACTTTTTGGTATCAGTAATTCATTACATGTTATATGTAAAACTTTATTCTTAATTACATCAAGCTCATGTCTGTTGTATCCACGGCTCACAAATTTCTCAGTCATTTCTTGTAGTGCTTGTTCGACTTTGCTCTCATCAGACGTGATACGTCTGATCCATAATAATTGCGAGTATGGCAATCCTTTTCTCAGTGGATAGGGATGGAAACTATCATTTCTCAAAAGTAAATTCCTATCCGTACTTTTTGTATATAAGGAGGTCTGAAATTTACCATTCTTATAAGCAATATGAACATCAAGAATGTGCACATTTGTAAATATGTGAATTTTATCACACTGTCTGAAACATTTTGGGTTTCCAATAAATTTAGCTGTACTCTTTCAGAACCCACCCAAAAGATCAGTAAATCATCTATAAATTGTAGGTATAATGCCACCTTAGTTCTCAAACGATTATGTGCAAAAAACAAAGCCTGTTCAATAGAGTACATAAATGCATTAGCGTATGATGGGGCCACAGAGGACCCCATCACACACCCTGATACCTGTAAATAATGTTTTCCGTCAAAAAAGAAATAATTTCTGGTTAAAACCAACATCAATAGTTTAACAAAGAAATACACCGGTAGCCCGGCATACTCAGGATCATCCAAAATCAATTGTTTAACAGCCTCCACACCTGCATCATGAGGGATACAGGTGTAGAGGTTGGTAACATCAGCTGTACACCTAGTCAAATGACAACCTTCCAACTGTAAATCCCTCAATATCAACAACAATGAGTTGGTATCTTTTAAATAAGAGGGAAGTCATTGGATACATGGATTCAAATATGAATCTAAATATACTGAAACTGGATGATATAGTGACCCCGAGGGGGATCTGTGAATTTTTATGCACCTTGGGCAATGTCTAGAACAATGGAGTCACCGGTACTCTACCGTCAAGGCAACCCTTAATTCATCAGTTATAATACCTTCTAAACATGCCTGATTTAATACAAGATATAATTCACATTTATAGGTCATGGTGGGATCTCTTACCAACAAATCACATGTGGCAATATCGTTTAGCTGGCGGTAACATTCATCTTTATAATGCAATAAATTTTGAACAACTACTGCCCTTTGTCAACATTTCGTACTACAATGTCCTTTCTCTCTGGTAAGGATTTTAAAGCCATTTTTTCTTCTTTATTTAAATTGTGATGGTGATGTTGTATCTGAGGTGATTGAAGACCCTCCCAATAAACGTGTAAATGTCCTTATTGATGCATTCTGCAACATAGGATCAAGTTCTGAACAAGGTATAATCTTTTTTAATGCTCCCAGAATGGCATTGAAGTTATCATTAGACAACCTGGGGCATTGTCTACCAAAATGATCCTTCAGGCGTAAAGTCCAATTTAATTAAAATATGTCCACTTTCCATCTAAAGGGGTCAATTTCTGTGGTAGGAACAAAAGATAATCCTTTGGATAATAAACTATATTCGGCTGCACTTAAAGGAGTATCTGATAAATGAAATATCAGATTCTCTACTTCCGTGGTGGTCTCTGGTTTGTTTTGTTTTGACCTCCTCATCCTCCTGTAATTGGGGGTTATGCCCCTAAAAGGAATGAACCAGTGGATGATGTAGATGGTCCTGCTTCACTTAGTGAAGTACTAGATCCCTCCATATCCTTATAACGTGGACGCGCTCTACAGTTTTTAAAGAATCTTGGTCTGTCCTTTTGTGCAGCAGTATTATGAATCCAAGAATACACTTTTCTATGTTCGTAATCCATTTGAACCTTGTGCAGTTTTTCTTTCTTAAATGTATTGCTCCATTTGTATTTTTATTTTTTCCAAACATGCATTACCAGTGCCTTGCACCAATGTGGGATAGTGTATTTTTTCAAAGTTGACAATTTTTTGTTTAAAGTTATTCAGTTCTCTTGTAGACTCCTCTATAACTAATAAAAGAAAGTCCATGGAGCACTTATTTAGCACTGTAATCCATCTTCGACAGAAACTTAAATTCTGCCAACCAATAGTTGGCATATTTTTAATGCGCAAACCTCATGGTATTTGCTTATTGCGATAATAGTCTGATAAGCTGATACTATGGTACAAAAAAATCACATTCTTTCTGTTTCAATTTTAATAACTGCTGGAATAATATTTCAGAAGACAAAGTGCAAGTATTATCCAATTTCTGTTTATTCAAAATTGCTTCAGCCTCCGCATCAGAAAAACGTAAAGTTTCCCTGGCGTCAAGGTGAAAAAAATCCAAAAGAGAGTCCATCTCGTTGTTGCCAGCCATCATGATTGTCTCAAATCAGTACAATATAAAATAGTTAAATAAAAACAAACAATGCTGGTCCACCAGCAATAATATGATGCAAATCCAGTTGATAAATAGGTGTAAAACATAAAAAAATCCCGCTAGGTTCCCTGGCTAGACTGAACCACTGTAATAATGTCAGTGTTTAGTCAAATATAAATCTCCAGAGTAAGCCCGGCACTCACCACATAGGTCATGAGTATACAGGCAACGGTGTCATCCTGAAGCGTATGAATCCCTCCATGTACAACAACAAAGAAAGGCGGCACTCAATAGGCTTAGTATCAGCAATAAAAACATCCTTTAATGGTCCAACGTTTCGGGGACTCCCCACATCATCAGGGACAGCAATAGATGCAAAAACAACATTCAATACATATATATACGTTTAATGTATATCCTGATGAAAAGACCCGAGAGGGTACATACATACAGTTTTCCTTTGGATACGCTATATATATATATATGTATAGGATTAATGTATAACCTGATGACAGGACCCGATAGGTCTTGAAACGTTGATTGACTATGGAATAAACCATGCTTTGCTGATTTGAAGTCCGTTGAGTGCCGCCTGATCCCTTTGATACAGGGAGTCATTGTTTGTATATACAGTATATATATATATATATATATATATATATATAAAAACCAGGGTCCGGCACTCCTCACCACTTTACTTCGCTGGGTGCTTCCACAGACTTAGACACTTAGAGGATACAGAGGTTACAGGTGTGGCACTCCAAGCAATAATACCAGGGTAGGACAGCATTACTAAATCAATGTTTCAATGTCTTTATTTACATTTTCTTCAAGTCCTGAAGAAAATGTGAATAAAGACATTGAAACATTGACTTAGTAACGCTGCCCTACCCTGGTATTATTGTTTGAGTGCCACACCTGTAACCTATATATATATATATATATATATATATCCAGTACAAGGGCACTCACAGCAAGATAGTGAAAAAAATATTTTCTTTTTATTCAGCTTACATAGTTGTGGCTTTTTGGGCCGCCTGGACCTTTATCAAGACCCAATAGATAGAGACAGCACAGCTACCACCAAGGCATCGTATCCCACACTCCCCCAGAGCCATCTTAAATACCCTACAGAATTACAAACACATCAAACCTGGGATGCCCAGTTAAAAAACTGGAAGTAGCCTGGCAAACCATAACACACATTGGTCACTGTAGATATCTATATATAGACAAATAGAATGAAGACAGTATCATTATCTGCACCAGGATGATTCATTGTGGACACCAATGTACCAAAGATATAGATCGGCTTTCTCAGCCAAACCAGAGCTGCTGTGCGTTCAACACGTTGGAACGCATGAACACCGGAAATCACGCAGAACCTCGTGTGACTACAGACAGCGCTGTCCCATTTGAACAGCTGTTATATTCACAGTGTGCATTCCATCAGCTGGAATGCAAACTCAAGTATAGGGAACATGTGTTTAGCCCTCATGTATAATCAAATTAACCAGGTGTTGCCATGGGATACACACACAATAAGGTGTTAGATGTTCAGTTGTAGATGTTCACTAGCTGCTATAATCTGCATGGAGAATAAAGGACTAATCAGCCATAGGGTGATATATTAAGCTCGTTCTGGTGGAACACTCATGGAAATACAAAACAATTCTTATTAACTAATACCACGCAAAAAATAAATAGACAAAAATGAAGAATAAAAAATTAAAAATTAAAAATAAAACTAATAAAATATAAACTAAATAATACAAAGACAAAAAATAAGAAAAACACAAATATTACAGTTGTGTACATAAAATCACATGTTCAACCATATAAACTATTTTGATCTTATGATATGCAAAATCTATCTAAATAGATTGCATAGTGCACATAAATATCAAAATTCACGTATAGATTGTCTGCCAACACTGCAAAAAAATGAACTTGATTTCACCGCAAAAAAATATTATATGGATGGTATTCGTTTAGTCCATGTGGGGCCACTTTATCTAGGTAGAAAATCCAGCATGCCTCACATTTTTTTAAATAATAATTCTCTGTTGCCACCTTTTATAGGCTTAGGAACAAAGTCAATCAACATACCGTAATGTTGAGAGTGGATGGCTCAATTCGGTGAAATGTTTCGCTACAGGTTTATCTGAGGTATGCAGTTGTAACACAAGGCATATGGAGGACCGATGGTTCACCATCCTCTCTTTGAACCCTCTAGTGGTCATCCCAACATAATTTGGTCCTCATGGGCATGTCAAAATGTAGACCACATGGTCCATCGTGCACAGCAACTTATGCCTGATTTGTATTTTCTTACCGCTGTGCGGGTGTGGAAAACTTGTGCCAAAAATCATAGACCTGCATGTAGTGCAATCTGTGCACTTAAAGTATCCCAACTTGTGACCAGAAAGCCAAAGTGTACTGTAGGTTGTATATCAGGTTGTTTTGTTGGCCGTAATAGCATTTGTCATAGGCTGGGCCCCCTACGATATGCCATCATCGGGGGTTTCTTGCTGACCATCTTAAAGGTTTTATCTGTCGATATTATATCCCAATGCTTTTTGACTGCCCTCCTTGTTTTTTGTGATGATAGATCGTACGTAGAAGTATATATCATACGGTTGGGGTCCAACGGTTTCTTCGTGGTAGCTTGTGCATGTCTATGTCTGGCCTTACCCAAAAATCTGCGGACTGTTGTGTGTGTATACCCTCTTTCAAGGAACTGTTCGCTCATGTCATACAATTGCCTCTCCGTGTTCTCTGCTGTTATATTGTTACGGAGTACTCGCATAAACTGCGAGATCAGGAGGCTCTACTTGAGTGTACTGGGGTGGTGACTCAAGGAGTGTAGCAGAGTGTTACGATCGGTACTTTGCGGTACAAAGTAGATCAACTGCACTCTACTTTGTACCGCAAAAGTACAGATCGTAACACTCTGCTACACTCTTCTTTTGGGTCAGTCATTTCAGATTTGTTCAACAAAGTGTGGTATGTATATTTATATTTTTCATGTTTCCACATTGTTGGATCACTCCTAAATTTAATTTATGGAAGTTTGTAATCTATATTTCACACCATCATTCACCCATTAATTTTGTCTTTTATCTAGGATATACCCCTGAAGAAGTCCTTATAAGGACGGAACACGTTTGTCACTTAGCTGATTGAATTGGTCTTAAGAATTTGTGGGTGAATGTTCACCAATTGATGAAAAAGAAAGCTATCAGATGTAAGCAGACTATGTTTTAAAACATTTATGTGTCCAAATAAATATTTTATACTACTAATATTGGCACTGGGCCTTTTTTGGGTGCTTCTGGTGTGAGGGTATTTTTTAGTACTACCCAAAGAAAAATTTGGTTCCTTGGAGAACTTTCCTACGGGCGTTGCCCTCTCTTGTGAAGAGTCGGGGTAGCTTCTACGGATAAGCACCCCAAAACACGGAATACAACTTCCATTTGAACAAACCATCTGAACTTGATGTATCATCCAAGAAGGACTGTATTGAACTTTTAAAATTCTAGTGTGGCCCTTCTCGGGCATATGTGGTACTGGCCACTCTAATTTTTTAAAGAATTAAGATTGTGGAGCGCCCTCTTTTTCTTTGTTTATATATATATATATAATGTCACGATCTGCACACTCATACATAAATCGAATAATTGGGTGCTGGATCAAATGTATTAAATAAATCCAAAGTCCAAAGAAGACAATCCACACTCCATGTTTATATGCAAAAATCATCATGTTTTATGATCAAAATATTATTCATCTTGCCATCAGATCAAATATTTCAAAGTGCCACAGTGCAAAAAAGTGCAACTGAGAGAGAGACAGAGTACTTATCATGAGAGTCTGGTCATCATGGGAGGATCTGTGGCAGAGGACCGGCAGCAAGACGCCCAACAGCCGTTTCTTGATACATGTTTTGGGAATTATAGACAAACAAAGTGCCCTAATTTTAAAATCAGATATTCCCACAGCTGTTTCATATCAGCTGCCTAAAAGTTGTATGTATACATAAATAATTACCCTCTTTGTCTATTTGTAATGTGCCCCAAAACCCTACAATGCCATAGAGTCTGTTGTCAGTTCCAAGTGATAAAACTCACACACAGTGAGTAATGGGAATGACATGTTGAGAAATGTATGTTTTAAATACAGGTGGATATAACTGAAGATGCAGGACCCAATAAACTGAGTCTGTCTGTTCTCCCTTGAAGCTACAGTATAGCGAGAGCTCTGAAAATCAAGTTACAGAACATAGCGGATGGGTACGGTATGCCGGCGCTCGGGCTCCGACAGATTTAGGATACCGACTCTTGTCAGTAGGTATCCTAACCCTCCCCCTCTCCCCACCCTAACGATCCCTCCCGATGCCTGAACCTAACCTCCCCCCTAGTACCCAAACCTACTCTCCCCCTCCCCGCACCCTAAACCTAACCCTCTCCCCCTAGTGCCTGACCCTAAACCTCCTCCTCATAGGCAAACGCAGGGGGGTTTCCGTCTGCCTGGAAACCCCCCTACCCAGTCCACACCATGACCACAATAGAAATAGTAATTTAATGGAATTTTACTAGCGCTGCATGTTCTTCTCAGTATCATAAATTAAATAAATAGCACCACCTGTGGATATTTTAACATATATCAGCAGTAATAAATATACCTGTGCAGCAATTAGGGGATTTGGAAAACATGCACTGTTAGGGATGCACTGCTATAGAACCCAATATTTACATATGTGTCCAGGGCAGTGCTAGGTTCTTCTGATGCTGCCCCAGACTCCCGTGCTCTGGAATGGTGCCCAGATCTAAAATAAATACGTTCAGCTCAGGCAGGATGGCCCTACTGCCACATCTAATGGCTTAAGCTGTGTACACATGTAAAGATTTTCGGTTCAACTAGTTGATCGGTTGAAATGAAAATCTGGTAAGGGATGAAAGCAAATGACAATCAGCAATTTGCTCCCAAATGCCAAAAAATGGACAAAAACTGTTGTTTGAACAAATTATTTAGATCAAACATTTAACAAACTTGTCTGACGACCATTTTCATCTGTTTTCTGGCATTCAGGAGCAAAATGCTGATCATCAGTTACTCCCATACGTTACCAGATTTTCATTCCAACCAATCAACTAGTTGGATGGTTGGACAGAAAAGCTTTACGTGTGTATGCAGCTTAACTGTGATCACTGGTCCTGCATATGCTGGAGTTATGACACACAATACACTTTGTAGGACACATATAATGGCTTACTGTGATCGCTGGTCCTGTATATGGTGGAATTATGATACACAATATACTTTGTATGACGCATATTAAAGCTGGATAAGTGCTAGTTATGCCCTCTTCATGGACTGGCCACACTCACTCTAAAATCAAGCATTTGGAAACCCCTCTCTAGAAATCCTGCGTTTGCCACTGCTCCTAGTGCCTAACCCTAAACCTTCCCCCAACCACGCTGCTTACCTTTGGGATGCCGGCGGCTGGGATGCCAGCGCCAGGATTCTGACAGGTATTAGGATTCCGTCATAGGTATTCTAAGCACCGGCATCTCCTGCGCCGGGATACTGAACGTATCCCATACATAGAGCTACATATGATTCCAGAACAGTGGTCTCTTATTGTCCTAAGCACCTGACACCTGGAAAGAAGTGTTGTGAAACCTAATCTAGGGTTCATCTTAACGTACAGAAAGCAAATAGTAGCACTATCTTTCCATTTTAAAATTAATATTTTAAACCATTTCAATTACTGTACTGAGACTTTGTTATGTGGTTCACATACCTGAATCTCCGGCTAGTTGTCATCTTACCTAAAAAAAGATGAACTCCTGTAAAATCAGCGTTAAGGGTTAATTTTTTTACAACCTCAGAATGCCAAACAACAAATGTGCAGAAGTTGTTATTATTTTTACACTTAGTTACAGTATATCAAGACACAAATGATTGAATGATCTTGTTTTAGATTCTGAAAACTAGATCATTTGTCTTTGGACACAATGTGGTGCAGCTATCCAGTGATGTGAAATAAGATGGACGTCAGGTGCTCATTTTCTAAGATGTCATTTGAAGGTTGCATGTACTTTATCATACTCATAGCCTAATGCCTGATACGGTTCAGTGATTTCTATCACAGTAGGTACTGCATTTTCCACCAATTGCATGAGAAATCTACTCTGCACTTTCTAAATGCAGGTACAGTATATAATGCAATCTACAGTTCATCTTTTTATTCTATACATAACATTAAGTAGATTATTTTTTACTATTTTAAAGTAAATGTTTATTAACACATAGCAACCTGTCAGCAATTATCTAATGCAAGTTGGACAAAACAGAGCAACTGTCTGATTAGTTGCTATGGGTATGTGCTGCCATTCAGTGAACATAGGTGAAAAGGATTAGGACAGAGTCTCCCAAATGCGGTCCTCAAGGCACCCCGACAATTCAGGTTTTAGAGATATCCATGGTTGAGCACAGGTGGTTAAATCAAATTGACTGAGGTACTAATTAAGTCACCTGAGCTCAACCATGGCTATCTTTAAAACCTGCACTGTAGGGGAGCCTTAAGGAGTGCGTTTGGGAACCTCTGGTTTAGGAGGCTTCTCATAATGCTGCTTATGTATCAAGCAGTGAAAAGAGTGGAGAAGTGGTTCAGTGGAGTAGTTACCCATAGCAACCAATCAGTTTCTACCTATCATTTATAAAATGTGCTTTATAAATGCTACTACAATGTTGATTGGTTGCAATGCGTAACTTCACTGGCTCTCTTCTCAATTCTTTTCACTGCTTGATACATTAACCCCCAATGTCCCTCATTCTATGTTTGTAACGCACCAGCAGTGAGACCACATTGAGCACTGGATGCTCAAAAGGGGTGCAGAAGTTGTTATTATTATTATTATTATTATTATTATTATTATTATTATTATCCTTTATTTGCATGGTGCCACAAAGGGTCCACAGTGCCATACACAGTACATAAACAGAACATTTTCAACAAAATAAGAAAGTGACTTACAGTGCAGCACGTTGCAGGACATGGACATGGTTTATAAACATTGCTGCATTAGCAGTCATAATACTCAAATAAACTGCAGGGTGGCAGAGCCCAAGGGCTAGTGGGTAGGAGATGATGGTATAAGCCAACCCTCCAACAGAACCCCTTCCATCAGGTACAAAATGCTCTGCTCCTGGACTTCATTTATGATTGCAGCCACCTGTGTTGAACTAGGTAATTGATGAGAAGGGTGTTTAAGCACAGGTGGCTGCAATCATAAATGAAGTGGGAAGTCCAGGAGCAGAGCATTTTGTACCTAATGGAATGGGTCATGTTGGAGGGTCTGTATAAATGGGAGGAGAGGCTGCATTCATTTGTGAAGTGGGCAGGTGGGAGTGTGCAGGGAGATAATATCAGAGATGTAAATAGTAGAGGATTATGTGAGGGCTTTGTGCTGTAAGTGACAGTGAGAAGTTTGAATGGGGTTCTGGAAGGGAAGGGGAGGCAGAGTAGGGATTGTAGGAGAGTGGAGGCAGATGTAGTACGTGAACTGGGATGCAATGTTGAGGGCAGATTGGAGTCGAAGAGTTGGAAGGCAGAAAGGCCAGATAAGAGGATGTCACAGTAGTACAGTCTAGAGATGACCAGTGAGTTCATGAGGATCTTTGCAGCCTCTCCAACATGACCCATTTCATCAGGTACAAAATGCTCTGCTGCTGGACTTCCTTCATAATTTATGATTGCAGCCATCTGTGTTGATACACCTGTCTCATCAATTACCTAGTTCAACACAGGTGACTGCAATTATAAATTAGGTGGGAAGCCCAGTAGCAGAGCATTTTGTAACTGGTGGAAGAGGTCATGTTGGAGGGTAGGTCTTAGTTGCCTCAAGGATGAGAAAAGGTCTAATCATGGAGATACTTTTTAATTGGAAATATAGTGCAAATTATTTTTTTTCCCCCAACTGCTCCATTCTCTCTATATATTCATACAAACATCTGTCTATATCTCTGAACCTGTCTATCTATCTATCTATCTATGTATATATATATATATATATATATATATTTATGGGACAGGTATAAAGGAATTTAAGGTCAATAGCTCAATACAGATGCGTCCACTTACATCTTTGCCGCTTGCCTGGCAAAAATGTGCACGCATCGTGCCATGCGATTTGCACGCATCATGCCATGCGATTCCCACATGTGATAATGCAGTGCATGTAGCCGGTCACGGGCACACGACTCACGCCATACGTGGTGCAATTTACCGCACAAGCAGCAAAGATACAAGTGAATATATCTGTATATTTAAACTTTTATTATATGTCTGTATATATTTAAATAGTTAAATAAATCTAATTATATATGTGAGTATATACCAGGACAAGCACCTTGTCACCTTTCCTCATATTTTAAACTATCCATACTATCTGTATTATTCACCTCCCATAACTCCACAAGGGTGGACAGCATAATTATCATCTGTGCTGTCCAAAAAAATGGGGATAGATTCTTCGTTCTGTTTGGTAAAATGTTTTTTTAGCAAAGAATCTTTTATGGCAAAGGATATGTATAAAGTGGTTAAAATCAACATATAAATCAAAAATATTGGGTTCACTCATTGGGGAGAGTTTGAGACCCTTACTTAATAATATAATTATGAGTCGTCTAATTGTTTAGAGGGGATATTAAAAACATTCTTTGTCTTTACATTTTCATTGTCAATGGTTTCTTTTAGAGCCTTCTTGCATTTTCCCTTGTTAAGTCTACCCCCTCTCCTCCCTCTGGACTTGAGTCCTTTTGTCTCTTTGGGATGCCTCTGGGATATCATGCTTGGTATTTTTTAATTCCCTGTTGTTCGTTTTGGTCGTGCTTCTAAAAAATGTATTTCTCCTTCTATCAGTTTAATTCATAGCTTCAGATTGGGATGTAGTTATGAGACCAGCAGCCGACATCGGAATCCCGGCAAGTGATTTAAGATAGGCATCGAAATACCAACATCTACTGTATCTCAAGCCCAACGCCGGAATGCTGAAAAAGCCAGCCCGAATGAAGGTAAGTCTGGGGCACCCTTAGCAGTAGCCGCAGGGGGGGTAGGGTTAGGAATAGGGTTAGGTTAACGGGGAGGGGGATTAGGCTTAGGCACCCCTAGGGTGGAGGGTTGGGGTTAGGCACCCCTAGGAATAGATTAGGGCTATTCACCCCCCCCCCGGGAAGGTTAGGTTTAGGGAGCAGAAAGGGGGTTAGAGTTAGGCACCCACTGGGGAGGTTAGGGTTAGGCACTAGCAGGGGAGGTTAGGGTTAGGCACCACTAAGGGAGGGATAGGGGGTGGACAGGGGAGGGTTAGGATACTTACTTGCCCCAGTCGGGATCTTCATCCTGTCGGGCATCCACTGTCAAGATTTGAACCGGTGGCTAAACAGCTGCCGGTATTTCAATCCCATTCCCTTCAAATTTAGTATATAATACCTTGTCTTTCTAATCCGATTTATGCTTATTGGGATAATAGTGTGTCGATTGAACACTTAATCTATCACTAGAGGTTGCTAATGGTGCGTACCTATTCGGATGGTGGTATTTTTCAGTTTCCAGGCCCTCATTACCTTTAAAGTTGGGACTACTTTCAGTTTATTCCTTGTTCTATGAGGCTAAGGGATAAACTGCCTGTCTCTCGGTTACTGGCCTTGAAATAATTCCACATCCAGAGGGGGCAATAAATTTAACAAACTGTGCAATATGGAGTTATATTGCATGTTGAATGTAACTCTTTACACCCTGACGGTTTTGAACAAATCCATAGAGTTGAATTCAATAATTAACTCCCGTTTTTTTGTTATAATATTTTTGTCTTTAGAATATTGTGTATTTTTCTGCATTTGCTGTTAAATCTGATCACATTGGATTGTTTACACATGTTGCCAATGGTGACATACTGAAATCACATTGAGCACTGGTCGAATCGATCATGTGACCTGCCTTGATGAGGTGCATATAACCTCATGCAGATAGGCCGACTTGGTCACATGTAACTAAAATGAATCACATGACCAGGAAGCCCAGCACTACACTAGAGCTTGTTTAATAGCAACCTCTCATAACTGGCTAATTCCATACCACATGACGAGTATAGATCACATCAGGACACCAGACAGTAGGGTTGGAGCATGCATTGCACAATTTTGTTTACTACAAGATCCATGTGATTGGTTAACCCAGCACCACGTGACCAGTGGAGATCACGTTATCGGAATACCAGACACTGGAGCTTACTGAATTTAAGCAATTTAGAGGCTGCAGGTGTTATCTATATAATATATATTTCATTTTTAATTAAAGGATTACTCTTATTATCTGGAAATTACGCAAGATTGCCTTAATGATGTTTTAAATTAGAATTTGATGGACAGTTTTTCATGGTTTGGTCAGATTAACCAGAAGTTCCACAGTTTTACTAATCATGAAATGGGTATACAGCATAAAGGACTTTCTGAAACCCATACAGTTATGCTCCTGAGGAAGCTGGGTGATTATAGCCCAGTGAAACGCGTTGAGCTCAATAATCTGCACTCCTGTTATCTATTGGTCTGCTAGTGGACTGTATACCTGTCCTGTCTGGAACCATCTGCAGTGTTTGCGACACCTGGTGGACTTTATTTCAGCCCATGATTCTGCACTTTTGGATGCTAAAGGGACTGCATTGGATACACAGGTCCATAGAATGATAACACCTTGCTGCTTACTATATTCCTTTTGGATACAGAGAAGAAAGTCCTAATTCCGATATTGATGACACAGGAGCCAATTTGTGACTTTTAAATCTGTTGTTACCAATCAGTGAAAAACTATTTTTATTTGAATGTGTTTATATTTAGAATTTTAATAAATGTGTAATGGTTTATCTTTAAAATGGTCCATCATATAATTACTGTTTTCCTAGCGTTGGTATTTTACTTTTATAGTGCTATGCCATTGTCTGAATGACAAAAAGGTTTCTTGCTTATGTAAAAATAAATCTGCAGTCTGTCGCTGCTGTGCCAAATATATTAAGGGTGGTGATTGAAGCACAGGCACCTACTGTTATGATGTTAGAATGTGATGTATTAAAAACAATTAAAATATAATAACATAAGTGTGAATAAAAGCAGTAGTGTAGTCTATTGAGAGTCACAGAGCTAAAACTTGTATTATATTATCTCTAAGATAGATTTTGTATGGACCCCTGGGTGGGGAAACCTGAGCAGTGAGATGAAGAGGACCCCTACATGACCCACAAATAGTGGGACCTTCTGGGGATATTTGGTGGCTCCTTTAAAAAGTACCTTAATCAGATAGACCAGACTTCTGACTTCGCTATAGGACCCAATCACCAAACTTAATACGGTATACTCAATCAAGGAGACTAGACATCTCCAGATTACAGAGCTCATTATTTATGGTGTAACCTGCACCACATGACCAGGCCTCTGGCTACTAGGAACAGTGACTTCTTGGTGAGGACCAAATTGGTGCATCTTTTATTAAACTGCCATCCTATCTGCCACTACTGTGACACTATATTTCATACTTTAGGTGTTGTACATGTGTTTGTGCTGCTGCTCTGTCACCTAATTTAGCCAGCCAGCTCACTGCAGCCATTTCACCAATATTGGTGAAAATATTGACAGTTGTGAACTTGTTATTTGAAAATTGACTGTAAATGAAGTATATACTGTATAATTATATACAGTATATACTAATGCAGGCACAAAACTAAAACAAAAATCTAAATGACAAGACTTTTCCTGTTTTTGAACATTTTTTTTATCAAAACCAAAACAATTCAGAATCAAAACAAATATTGTTTAAGAACCAAAACTAGAAACAAACATGTGGGCCCAGGCATATCAGTAGTCATTTTGCATGAAAAATTGTAACAAAGTATTCCTGCTACCAAAAATGACATTATATTTTTATACTGTATTATTTGAATTGTGTTTGCATTTTGCCTTTTTCCAAGTTCAAAAAAACCTCTTTCATTGTAAATACAGTGTGTTTTTTGTGTGTGTTTTGTACAGATGACAGTGGTATATTAGAAAGAGGATGAGTACCTGCGACTGGATAAGTATAAGAAAAAAAAACATTAACAATGTGACAGTAAGTCAAGGTGGAGGTTTATTGGATATGACTCAAACACATACATTTATGGACTGGCTGGCCTATGTGGGCAGCTCTGACAACAGTGGGGAAATTGGATTCCTATCACAGTTATCAAGTATTGATACAGAAGCTTCTTTATTTAGTCACAACTTTGTGAAATGTGACAGGTCATAGAGCCGAGGACAATATGTTCATTTCTACTTTTATTTAAGTGGAAGTGACAAGACCGTACTCATGAAGTATTAGCAGGTTACTTGGAGGAATAAGATAAACCTTCACAGTTGTCCGATGTTCAGCCGCATTTAGGTGAGAAAAACTAGTAACTGAGATCTAACCAATAAAATTTGACATATAAATTCATAAATTATTAATTATAAATCTAACTAAAGATAATTAAATATTAATACTTAAAATAACACACTTGAGAGCTCTTATGTTGGGGAAAGATGGCTGACAGGAAATCCTGTTTGACCTGTGAGATCACAGAATCAACTTCAAAAAATGACTTGAAGAAATTCATGGAGTCAGTTGCAAATTTTAAAAAATACGCTCATTACTAATTAGGATCAACTGAAATCTAGATAATTTCAAGATGGAACACTACAGTAATATATGTTAATGTTGGGGGTGGCTCTGATTGGTGAGTTACTGTATGTGAACCAGTTTGACTGAGTTTTTGTATGAAAAAAACAAAACTATTTTTTCACTGTTTGTTAAAAAAAAAAAAATTCCATTATGTCAGTCCGTGAGCTATTTTGATTGACTGAAATACTTCTTAGGGGTATGTCTAGTATCTTATAGAAGATAATAGCTAGGATCTGATTGGTTGCTATGGGCAACAACTCTACTTCTAAAAACCAGCACTTTAGTAAATATACCCATTACTGTCTATATGGGACAGAATTTGCATTAGTGTATAACAGGGGGATATGTATGTAAATAGCTTGAATATATGGCAGGTTTTATTACTATGGTTCATATCATAGTAGGAATAAATAACGTTCCTTCCTTTAAATGATAATGGCAGAATCTCAGTAAACTTTTTAACTCACAATATCACAATATACAAGTTTTGGTAACCATCCATGTTTCCTTGAAGCTCCATGAGCAGAAGCTCAGATATCCCACCAGGTTGGGATGAAGCTAGGCTTTCTGTCATCCAGGTCAAAGGCTCAGCTCTGCACCCCATCCCTTCCCCAATAGATACAGTAGTAGTCATCCTGTAAATATATGACTGCCATATAATACAGAGAACATTACTATGACAACCATACAATACATAGAGCTTTGAAGTGACCAAAATATGATGCAGATAATATCACAGTTACCACCATATAATAAAGAGAAATCACAGTGATCACCATGTAATACATAGAGCATTGCATTGAGCATTGAAGTGATCGCAATATAATGCAGGGAACATCACAGTGACCATCATATATACAGAGAACATCACAGTGACCACCATACATTAAATAGAGCATCACAGTGACCGTAATATTATACAGAGAACACCACAAGGCCTGCCTTATAATACAGAGAGCATCAATTACCTCCATATAATGCAGAAAACATTACAGTGATCACCATATAACATCGAAAATATCAGTGATCACCATTCAGTATACCAAGTGACCACCACTTGGCAGAAGATAGATAGATAGATAGATAGATAGATAGATAGCAGGCAAATGGTGCAGCACTCAGGCTCAGTACATTTAGGTACTCACATTAAAGAAAGAAAATATCAGCGCATACCTTGTCATAAAAAAATAGATAAATCAGTTCTGTATATTTAAAAACAATTGATTTTATTGGGAATATAGGTATTACAGTCTAATTAAATACATATACACTTCTTGTAAGTAAAAATTGTGCAACCTAATACCAGTATACTGTACATTCACAATACAACATAAAACTTAAAAAATCTGGTTCAGTCCAAAAACAAGGTATTTAAAATGTAAGGAGAATATGCTCTAGCGTTTTACTTCCCCTTAAGCTTCTTAAAGCCGTACGCAAGTAAAGTATCTCCAAATGGTAAACATAAAGTGAAGCGTGCAGTATGGAAAGGTGCTGCGTGCAATCCTGTTACTATGAGGTAGCTTGCATCTCTTGCAATGTAAATGTAGTGCTGCATACAATCAAATGATTGAGGTTAACAGTTGTTGCTCTGAAAGAACCAAGTCAATGGTACTCACATTAAACTGCAAGACTTTACCTGGGCATGTCTCTTCATAATACTTTGCACGCTGTGGTCAGTGCATTAACACAGACACACTGAGCCTGCGGCTGCGCTGTAAAGCAAACCAGCACAGTTGATGTAGAAGACAATCAGACGCTGTTCATGGCTCACTAAACAGTGATAATTGATCATGTAACTGCAGCTCCCCTCCAGCTGGCGTCCCCCTCCCATCTCTGTTACCAAGGGCACATGCCTCGTCTGATACCTCTCCCCAGCTGTGCCCATTTACTCAGCCATTGGCCACCCCTTCTCTTTTAATTTGTTGAAATGCTTAATCAGTTCCTTGTCACCAGTTACATCAGGACCTGTTGCACACTTAGAAGGCCAACAGCATCCAAATTACATGAATATATTGATCTGATGTCCAGGGTTGACTTAAAAGGAGGGGGCACATGTGCAGTCTCTGTGTGAGCCCCCTGCTCTGTAACTGGCAGCGTTGGTGAGTGGACTCTGCAGGCGCAGTTCCCTGGGACCCATGTTCCCGGTGATTTTCCTACTGTACATGCACAAATCTCTGGGAAAATGGAGCTGTGATTTGTGCAGCACCACCACTGAGGGACTCCAGAGAGGTAAATATAATACACTCTGCACACATTATAGATATACCACTCCTAGTGTCCATCTGGACATCCATGTGATAGTTAGAAACAAAGTTAAAAGCAATGTCCTATGGATATATACCATCAAGCATCACAGTACAATCCTGATACCTTGATAAAAGCCAGAAAAATACAGTCACATGATCACGTGTGTTTCCTGCAAAATAATTATCTGGATTTAGTGAAATCCAGATAATTTCGGACACAATGACCTTTATGCCAGAACTTGTGGTCATGATATTGCATGTTAATATATGTTGGCTATGTATTTAATATTATTGCTAACTTAAAACCAGCAGCTGAAACAGCAAAGGACGCAGCTGTTTTGAAAAGTGACGCATAATAAATTTACACCTAAGAGCTAAAAAATATTTATAGATAACACAAGGAGCCATACCCATCAGACCTCCTTTACATGTCACTCAGACTCTCCCACATGCCCATCAGACCTCCTTTACATGTCTTTCAGACTCTCCCACATACCCATCAGACCTCCTCTACATGCCCCTCAGACTTTCCCACATGCCCATCAGGCCTCCTTTACATGCTCCTCAGACTCTCCCACATGCCCATCAGACCTCCTTTACATGCCCCTCAGACTCTCCCACATGCCCATGAGACCTCCTTTACATGCCCCTCAGACTCTCCCACATACCCATCAGACCTCCTTTACATGCCCCTCAGACTCTCCCACATACCCATCAGACCTCCTTTACATGCCCTTGAGACTCTCCCACATGCCCATCAGACCTCCTTTACATGCCCCACAGACTCTCCCACATGCCCATCAGACCTCCTTTACATGCCCCTCAGACTCTCCCACATGCCCATCAGACCTCCTTTACATGCCCCTCAGACTCTCCCACATGCCCATCAGACCTCCTTTACATGCCCCTCAGACTCTCCCACATGCCCATTAGACCTCCTTTACATGCCCCTCAGACTCTCCCACATGCCCATCAGACCTCCTTTACATGCCCTTCAGACTCTCCCACATACCCATCAGACCTCCTATACATGCCCCTCAGACTCTCCCACAAGCCCATCAGACCTCCTTTACATGCCCCTCAGACTCTCCCACATGCCCATCAGACCTCCTTTACATGCCCCACAGATTCTCCCACATACCCATCAGACCTCCTTTACATGCCCTTCAGACTCTCCCACATACCCATCAGACCTCCTATACATGCCCCTCAGACTCTCCCACAAGCCCATCAGACCTCTTTTACATGCCCCACAGACTCTCCCACATGCCCATCAGACCCTTCCACACTTATATGCATAGCTGGAGCCCTCCTTATCTAATTGATTGTGGTGTCAAAATATGTTGCTGTATTTCAGTCTTTGCTTTATACCAAAGCATGGAATAAATCAGATAAGGAGCAGTCAGCTGGGAAACAACCTGCCCCTGCTAGAATCCAGAGCACCTGTCGGTGAGAGTCATATTTACAAGTTCAAAGAGCCGCTCATGGCTTCAAGACGAGAGTGAATGGTTGGATACTTTTGAGCTTTACCATCTACATGTCATGCAACTATCAGTTAAAGATGTAACTTGGTTCATCTTTTGGCAAGAGCCTCACAAAACAACAAGTGTAGTATTTGAATGGAAGTTAATATTGATATTAATATTGAGTGCTGGCATCAGTCTAGTGAGTATAAGATTTCATGGTGAAGCTTAAACTGGGGTCTGCTTTGGGAAGCAACCAGTGATTTGGAGATATGTATAGTCTCTGCATATCTATTAGAGATGTGAGGGCTGTCTGATACAGTAATTTTCAGAAAAGGCTGAGCATAGTGAACACTAATAAACACATAGCAGTACTCAGTATGATCTCTGTACTGTATATCAATCACTAAGATGCTCTTTGTATTGTATATTTTTACTTTGAATGTTCCCTGTATTTTATATCAGTAAGTAAAATGCTTTCTATATTGTATTTTGGTCACTAGTTTACTCTTGGCATTGTGTATTGGTTACTGGGATAAGCTTGCATTCAATATGGGTCAAACGGAGCTGGGTTGTATTTAATTGAAGCTCTTTGAAATAACCATGTTTCATATATTTAAAAATATGGACCAGATTCAGTTAGCATTGCACATTTTGTGGCCAGTTACGGCAGCGGATTTCTGCTTGCACCTCCATAGGCTGAAATCAGCTACATGTAACCGTCAGAACCCATTCCATCAGCTATCATGCTTAGTTCAGTCTTCACTATGTGTACTTGTGTGCCAAGCCCAGATGTTTTTTGGCTGCATTCATTTATATATTGCTCCCTGTTTTTCTTTAACCTATGACAGTGTTTTTCAATTGCTTTGCTGTGGCACACTAGTAAGTCGCGAGCAATACTTAAGTGTGCAGCCAGAGATGCCTGCCAGTGCACCCGCACCAATTCAGCTTCTAACTACCGTTCCAGGCAGCGCTGGGCTCTTCCGGGTGGCTCAGATGCTGTCCAGGCTATGACCCATGGAGACAAGGTGGCGTGATATAATAGGTCACACACGCCTTGTTGATGTCCCACATGCACAGTGCTCACTGCTCTAGCTCTGCAGTGAGTGTGACAAACTGCAACTACTGGCTGCTGGGTACCAGTGCCACCTGCTGCTGAGAGACAGAAACAACTGGGAGCTCCTCTCTCTTCTTTCCTACCGACAGGTAAGTTAAGGCTTTTGTGGGGGGCTGGGGCAATAATTAAAGGGGGGGATTTCTGTGGGAAACAATTTTTTTTTCTTTGGGCACCAATGTGTTTTATTTTTCTTCTGTGGAAGCCAAGGTGTTTTATTTATTTTTTTCTCTGGGGTCAATGTTTTATTTCTTTTCTGTGAGGGCCAATGCGTTTGTCGTTTTTCTGTGGGGCGAATGTTTTTCTTTTCTGTGGACCCCAATGTCTTTATTATTTTTGGGGGGGGGCAATCACTTTATTTTTTTTTCCGTGGAGGCCAATGTGTTTTTTTTCTAATGGGGCCAATGTGTTTGTTATTATTTTCAGATTTTTCTGAAAACATATAATTCAGAATGATGTCTTTTGTAAAATAAGTAGACATTGGCCCCCACAGAAAAAAAACAAACACATTGGCCCCAACAGAAAAAACAAATATCCACATATATATTATATATGTGTTGACATTTGTTACTATATATTATTTGATTTAAAAAAGAACGGATGGTGTGCCTTGGCAATTTTAAAATCTTGTGTGCCACGAGTTGAAAAGGGTTGAAAATCACTGCCCTATGCTGCACTCTCATACCTGCCAACTTTTCAGTTTTAGGAGCGGGATATCTTGGGTGCTGTAGAAGCGCACATCCGAAAAGAGGGCAGAGATTCATTGGAAGGGGTGTGGTCTCATGGAAACAGGGACGGAGTCTTGCAGAAATGGGGACGGAGTCTTACGGAAGCAGAGGCGGAGCTCGTAGCATCCCTGTTCGCGTCACTGCCCTCAGGCTCCCCCTCCACTCTGAATAGATGCAGTGCGCATGTGCGTGGCATCTATTCTTCTCCTGCTCTCCCCTGCTTACCCCCCACTGTGGGACAGCGGGACAGTCCCAGAAAAAAGGGACTGTCCCGCTGAATGCGGGACAGTTGAGAGGGATATACTCTATTGCATAAAATCATGAATGCAAAATTGAATGTGGATTTGTTTGTTTGCTACTTAACACTCCATGCTTAAAAATAGATTATTTTATATAACCAGATATAATAGAACATTTAAAGTAATGCTACTGTATAACTATGTACATTTACAATGATGATTAGAATATCTAATGTGGGCACTTTGTGTTGGTACATTTTTCTAGGAAATGTTTAGCATGTATACTGCTTGTGTTTTCTTGCAAAACAGCAGTAAAGTGTAAAAAAATGACACGGAGTACTGGAGGAGGCCCCTCTTTCACATACAGTAGCTGTTGTTGCCAGGGCAACCACTTCCCTTGTCTAAATGTGTTAAGAAGATCTAACTCATTTGAATTCTGACTTTCTATCATCAGAACAGTTCCATCTTAACTGAGACTGCATTGTGGCAAAATGAACAAGTAAAAACATAATTTGTGAAATATAAGTTGACAATAAGACATATTTAATGATAGAAATTTCAGATTTTATTCATGTTTCTTATATTTCCATTGCCAGAGGCCAACTGTAAAATAAAACTTACATTTTGCCGTTTGTCCTTGGCTTTTAAACAATGCAGTGATAAGGAGAAAGCAGCTTACAGAGATAATTACTTACTAGACCCTAAGGTATTACACCCTCTGTACTTAACCAGGAACTGAGGTAGGAGACAAGAAAATACATGTTTCCTCAAAAGACCATTCAAAAACAGATTTTTGATGTAAATATTAAAGTGAAATAGGTCATGACTCACAATCTCTTTGGACAGCAGTGCATACTGTACTTGCCAACTCTCCCTCATTGTCAGGGAGACTCCCTGAAATAGTAGCAATCTCCCTGTCTCCCTGAAGAGTCCAGCAATCTCCCTGATTGCACCTTACCCCAAAATAAAGCTGTTATATTTAAAAAACATACATTACATTCAAATGGGATCATTAGTATCATTTTCCTGCATCGGTTATAAGCATACATGCCTACATTCCCGAAAATCGCAGGAGGCTCCCGTTTTTTCGGGTAACCCCCCGCACTCCCGGCAGTGTAGGCACTTCTCCCGCATCCTGCCCACTTCCTAGTGAAGTCGGCACTTTGGCGAGAAACTTACCTGAGATCCACGGTCTGTCAATAGGGGGCGGGACTTAATGACACAATTCAAGTATAATCGCATCTTTTGGCCCCGCCCCTATTAAAATATGCGTGATTCACCATGAGGGGGCAGGGCCCAATGACGCAATTGGTCCGGCCCCACCCCCATCACTGCCGATTGCTGCCTCTCCCCAGGCTTCTCCCGGAGAGGGCAGAGTAAAAGTCGGCAAGTATGGTTATAAGACACAATGATCCCTATGCATTTTCTGAATAGTATCAGTATATTTTCATCAACAAATAGATCTTACTAAGTGCTTTTGGGCTTGTTTACATTTGGATGTAACGTAAGTCAGTTTTATGACACGCCTCTCAGATGTAGCAGTAAACACCCACTGTATCATTCGCTCATAGGTGTTTCTTTTACAATCTCCCTGAAATGCTTTTACGAAAGTAGCCAAGTATGCAGCAGTGAGATCGCCAATTAATGACAAATTTAACTAACAATATAGGCATGCCTCTAGTCTGGGTCATTGCAATAAAGGGGCAATAAAGGCATTTACCCTAAGCAGGGCCGTTACTGGGCTTAAAAGCACCCTGTGTCGGCCAAGCCCCTTAGTGCTCGGCTTCAGTCCATCATTACGTTGTGCAGAGGGGGTAGGACCAGTAGCACTGGTAAATGCAGTGCTGACTTGGAGCATTCTGAAGATGACACATATCAGCTGCACACACTGGAGCGTTTATGTCTAGAGCGTCTAAAGGATGATCTGGCGGCACCACAGCAGAGATCCTGGCTTTAGTCAGCACCGGTTGCACAGCCGTAGTTACGGCCCAGGCCCTGAGCCCACCATATTTAGGGCTCAGATCATTTTGGATGCACCTCAAAATAGTTGAAGAGTTACAAGTATCTATTTTAGTAATCCTGGTAATTTGTATTCAACATTAGTGATTTATTAATTCATTAAAATTGTGAGTTAAATTGCGAGCAGGCATGGTGAGTATGCCTGCTCGCAGACTGTGGCAGAGATGTATTAAACCTTCTAAAGAGTGAAGAGGACAAGTGAAGGAGTTGTCCATAGCAGCTTTGTAGTATTTATAAAGTACATTCTATAAAACGATTGGTAGAAGCTGTTTGGGCAACTTCTCTCCCCTCATTTAACCTATATATTGTGTGATTTCACACTGCATATGCTTTGAAAGGTATGCAGTCAGGAAGCTGGCAGACCAAATCCCGACAGCCGGCTTCCCGACTGCTTTATCCCAGCGAGGGTTAAATGACAGGCATCTAAATCTAGGCGCCTGTCATTTTACCGACACAGGAAGAACGGCGCCCGGCATCACGATGGAAGTGATGCCGGGCACGGAGCGGTGATGTTGGAGCTGACAGCTCTGTGATGAAGACAGGCAACAAGTCAATCAGGACTCACTGCCTGCCCAGCAAATCTCATGTGACTGGCAATCATAGCTCGCCACTTCAGCACCCCATGACCTCGCAGCGGCCATATTACTTTGTTGCCACAAGTGGAGTGGAAGCGTGAGGCTGGTGGTGGAGATAGACACATTACACAAGTAGAATTTCTGAGACTTCAGAATAAACCAGAAGATGCAGCTGGTCAAGTTGAGATCCCATGGAGAGGAATGGCAGCAGTGAGGAGCAAGAGAACCATAAAAAGCTTACTGCTGCAGCTGCTTTCATTGAAAGTAGGAGACCTTTGGCCACCACCCTTTTCCTCTAGACCACAGAATAATGCCCGTGGCCACCAGAATGTGTTAAAGCACTAGGCCCATGGGCACCTGGGTAATTCAGGTATTAGGCCCATTTCCACCAGAATAAGTTTGAGCACTAGGCCCGTGAGCACCTGGATAATTTCGGGCATTAGGACCAAGGTGGCAGTAAGTGGTATGAGGGGCTGACTGGCTCCCACACAATGCCTCCCAATTTTGCTGCCAAAATCTCCCCATTTTTCTGCCAAAAGTAACCCCATTCTAAGACATAGAGAACAGGAACCAACCGATCACAGCTGGTAGGGGAACAGGAGTATAGCAAACTGGTGTACAAGTCTTGGATAAGTTTTGTTACATTGTTACATTGTCTGAATGTACATTGTTTGAAGTGACACTTTAATCTGCTAGCATTGTTTATGTGATCAGAATTACTGTATTTAGGAGGAGATTAATCCAGCTGTAGTTTGTATACTGCACAACACCACTTTGTTGCTTAGTTATTGCACACAAGGTCAGGTGTAGTTTAGGGCTGTGCATTATGGGGCCCATACATCTGCAATTAATTGGGACAATTCCCTGATCTACAGATGACTGTCTAAAAACGAATGCAATGTATGGAGTGCACCCATTGCCAATTGTGAACAAATAGTCTTCAGAATAAGTGAATCAGGTTGTCCAACATGTTGGATTTTGCCGACCACTAGATCACCAATATAACAATCCAGAGACTCCTGTGCATTTATTTACGGATGAAGTGGGTGGTTTTTATTGCAAATTTGTTCATGTGGGATTTGGAGCTCGATTCAGACCCGCTCGCTAGATGCATTCACACGCACCCAGCATATGCAAACCTATCAAAGGCAGACAATCGCACAGCAAGGCATTAGCACGCCCACTATGTCTTGGCGTGTGATCGCTCTGTGTATGCAGACGCCCACCAGCCTGTCATAAGACGCCCACTTGCACATCATCTCCAGGAAGTGTATGCAACCATCGGTACCATCGGACCCAGCACTTGTGGCTGATCATACCCTACCGCAAGCACTGTGAGCACTTCGTTGTAATGTTCAACCAATATTCGCACCTCCATTCCCCCATTTTTAATGGCCAGCCAACGGCTTCTCCTGTCACTCAATCAGCCGGGTTGTCTATGCGCAGCGAGCGAATGCTTCCCGATCGCCCAGACTGGTTCGCGCTCGCGCACTGCAATGCATACGCATGTGCAGATTGCAAAAATCGGCTTGCTGCATGCGAACGCTTCCTAGCGAGCGGGTCTGAATCGGGCCCTTTGAACCCCCCTAATAACTAATTAGTCAAAAAACATTTTTAAATTACAGTAGCTTAGTTCCCCCTAATAATGACATAATTTTGGGGGTTAAAATTTAGAAAGTGTTGAAAAATTAGTTTAAAGTACTGGGTCAGGTGGCTGCAGCAGGTGTATTTTTAACATCTTTTATAACTGCAATTTATAGACACAAAAATATACTAGCACCCATTTTAATGTAAACACAATTTAACTACAGCAATTACTTTTTCAAAAAGAAATTGCTTTATATAATTTTTCCACACTTACGCAAATATGCATATAACAGCACTTTGACTCACTTAAAGCAGCCAAAATACTTTTATTAGGGCTATTAATTAGGGGTGTGCACCGGCCACTTTTCGTGTTTTGTGTTTTGGTTTTGGATCTGAATCTTTCGTCATGTTTTGGATCTGGATTGGTTTTGACAAAACCACCCTTCCGGGTTTTGGGTTTTGGATCTGCATAATAACAGTTAAAATCACAGAATTCAGTTTTTTTTTGTTCCTACACTATTATTAACCTCAATAACATTCATTTCCACTCATTTCCAGGCTATTCTGAACACCTCACTATATTGTTTTTAGGCCAAAAGGTTGCACCGAGGTAGCTGGATGACTATGCTAAGCGACACAAGTGGGCTGCACAAACACGTGGCCCATCTAGGAGTGAAATTGCAGTGGCAGACAGGATGGCAGTTTGAAAAACTAGGCCTCAAAGAGTACATAATGCAAAAAAAAAGAGGTGCAAGATGGAATTGTCATTGGGCCCTCCCACCCACCCTTATGTTGTATAAACAGGACATGCACACTTTAACAAACCAATCATTTCAGCGCCAGGGTCTGCCACATGACTGTGGCTGAAATGATTGGTTCGTTTGGGCCACCACAAAACAAGCTGGCAATTAATCTGTCCCTGCACAAACTGGCTCTACGGAGGCAAGATGTCGCCCTTATCCTCATCCACCAATTCCTCCCCCTCCTCACAGAGTATCAATTTGTCCCTGCTGGAATCCACCACCACAGGTCCCTCTGTACTTTCTGGAGGCTGGTCTTCCTGGAAGAATTGATAATTCATTTTGATGAACATCATCTTCTCCACATTTTGTGGAAGCAACCGCCTACGCCATTCGCTGACATGCTTCCCGGCTGCACTAAAAACTCTTTTGGAGTACACACTGGAGGGGGGGGGGGCAACTCAGGTAAAATAGAGCCAATTTGTACAGGGGCCTCCAAATTGCCTCTTTTTCGTGCCAGTACATGTATGGACCGTCTGACATGCCTACTTGTATGCTGTCACCGATGTAATCCTCCACCATTCTGTCAATGGTGACAGCATCATATGCAGTGACAGTAGACATGTCAGAAATTGTTGCCAGGTCCTTCAGTCTGGACCAGATGTCCAAACTTGGTCCTGCCTGCCCTGCATCACCGCCATCGCGGGTTGATTAGGATATTGTCGAAGCTGGATAATTGTCTGGACAGAATTGGTTTAAAATTAAATCTGCACGAAACCATTTTGTGAATAGCAATGAGAAGCTATTTTGCGACTGGCCGCCCAGCACCATTTTAGCTAATCTCGCCCATTATAAGTACATACGGCGATGCTATTATTTAGCGTCATGCAATTCCCACGCAATAGAAAGATGTTAAAAGTCCTCATTAAACAAATACAGACCGTCACTAAAACATATAAAATGATCAACCCAGCAAAACACGTACCATGGTGTATTCAACAAACATGTAGACGCACAACGCTAACTAGCGTCTTTTCTCAATACCCCAATACTTACACACTGCACACTTACATAAAAAGTTTCCCTAGCATTGAAGTGTAATATTCAAGGTTTATTCAGTATTAGTAATGTTGTGAAATAAATGTTATTTGATATCTAAGGTTTAGTACATGGTAAGCAGACCGTGTTTGGTGTCAATCTAAATCACTGTGTCTTTGCAGATTTCCAGTATCATCAGTGAGGAGATCGCAACATGTGTCTGCAAACTATGGATCATAGAGAGTTAAACCATTAAAATGTACTCTAATGTAGCCAGATTAGATTTATTATGCAGCGGGAAAATGGACACAAAGAGCTGTTGGAGGCTGGATTGTGACCATACGAACTGACCCATGAACTATACTGTAACAGAAGAACCAGGAAGAAGAACCAATGGAATCATGCCAACCTGTTCTATTGTATTAACTATCTCTGTAAGGGTATATATGTGAGCTCTCTGAAACTGGATCTCAGTCTCCTTGCTTTGCTGTTGACGGAGGTTTCATCTTTGATGCCGGGATCTGGATCCAGAGCGCATGCATATGTAATGACTGTACCTTGGGTCTGTATAATTTATTTGCGCTAATTGTATTTAGATTACAGCGTGTAACTATCTGTTTTTGTGTTGAATAATAACTTTTTGTGCTTTGGAACTCCAATCAAAATCTGAAAGCAATTATTTCTTGTGCGACTCATAACGCTAAACAGCGACAATTATTTTAGAGTGTACAGGTAGGTAGGAATCGATAGGTAGGAATCAATAATATTTAAGTTGTTTCCTGGTCACCCCAGTTGCGGGAGAAAATGAAGAAGGAGCTGTTGCCGTGTCATGTTCCACTTCAGCTGACAGTGTTTTCACCAGCAGGTCTTTGCACCTCTGCAGGCTTGTGTCCGCCGGAAAGAGAGACACCACGTAGGCTTTAAACCTAGGATCGAGCACGGTGGCCAAAATGTAGTGGTCTGACTGCAACAGATTGACCACCCTAGAAACCTGGGAAAGCAAATGAAGGGCTTCATCCACAAGTCCCACATGCCAAGTGGAATCGCTCCATCTTAGCTCCTCCTTCACTTTCTCCAGCTGCTTCTGCAAAAGCCTGATGAGGGGAATGACCTGACTCAAGCTGGCAGTGTCTGAACTGACGTCACGTGTGGCAAGTTGAAGGGCTGGAGAACCTTGCACAGCACAGAAATCATTCTCCACTGCGCTTGAGTCAGGTGTGTGCTGCGCTATGTCATAGGTGGATGTATAGGCTTGAATGGCCTTTTGCTGCTCCTCCATCCTCTGAATCATATAGAGGGTTGAGTTCCACCGCGTTACAACCTCTTGCTTCAGGTGATGGCAGGGCAGGTTCAAGAGTGTTTGCTGGTGCTCCAGTCTTTGGCACATAGTCGCTGAATGGCGAAAGTGGGACAAAATTTTTCGGGCGACCCAAAGCGTCTCCTGCACGCCCCTGTCGTTTTTCAAAAAATTCTGTTTATTGTGTGAGCAAAACATGGGACATGCTGGAATTTGCCCAGATGTAATGCCCGCACAAAATTGGTGGCGTTGTCAGGTATCACAAATCCCCAGGAGAGTCTAAGTAGGGTAAGCCATTGGGCGATGATTTCCCTCAGTTTCTCTAAGAGGTTGTCGGCGGTGTGCATCTTACTGAAACCGGTGATACACAGCGTAGCCTGCCTTGGAACGAGCTGGCGTTTCTGAGATGCTACTACTGGTGACGCTGCAGTTGTTGCTGTGTAATGCGATACATCTACCCAGTGGGCTGTCACAGTCATATAGTCCTTAGTCTGTCCTGTTCCACATGTCCACATGTCCGTGGTTAAGTGGACATTGGGTACAACCACATTTTGTTAGGACACTGAGGACACTTTTTCTGATGTCTCTGTACATTCTCGAGTATTGCCTGCCTAGTAAAGTGGAATCTTGATGGGATTTGGTACCAGGGACACATTACCTCCATCAATTGTCTAAATCCCACTGCACTAATGGTGAATACCGGACGCACGTCTAACACCAACATAGTTGTCAAAGCCTCAGTTATCCGCTTTGCAACAGGATGACTGCTGTCGTACTTCATCCTCCTCGCTAAGGACTGTTGGAGGGTCAATTGCTTAGTAAAAGAAGTAGTGGTGTTTCAACTTCCTCTCTGGGATGATGAACGACTCCCAGCAGCAACAGCAGCAGTAGACGTAGCAATGCAGGATCCTCCGGAGGAATCCCGGATAGGAGAGGAGTCAGTCATGCCAGTGACATGGCCTGTAGGACTACTTCTGATCCTGACTGAGGAGGAAATTGACAAGGAGGGAATTGACGGTGTGGTTTGCAGGTGCTTGGATACAACAGAATAAAGGAATTTAGGTGTCCCTGGACTGCTTACAGTCTTAGCCACAGTTTCTGAACTTGACAGTAACATTTTATGAATGCGCTGCAGGTGATGTATAAGGGAGGATGTTCCTAGGTGGTTAATGTCCTTACCCCTACTTATTACACCTTTACATATGCTACATATGGCAAGACAGTTGTTGTCCGGATTTGGATAGAAATGTTTCCAGACCATAGAGGTGAAATTTTTGGTCTGCTGCCCAGGCATGACGATGGACTTTTTCATCCCACGGACAACAACTTTTTCCCTTGGTGCCTGATTTAAACAAACCACATCACCATCAGAATCCTTGTCAACTTCCTCCTCAGCGCCAGCTACACCAGTATCCTCATCCTGTTGTACTTCAACAGTGACATCTTCAATTTGAATATCAGCAAGTGGACTGTGGGTGCTCCTTCCAGCACTTGCAGAGGGTGTGCAAATGGTGGAAATAGCCACCGCTTCCTGTCCAGTGTTGGGAAGGTCAGGCATCGCAACCGCCGCCACACTTGGACTGTCCTTGGTTATTTGTGATATCTTCTTAGAATGCACAGTTCTTTGCTCTGCTTTAAATCTTTTCATTTTTCTAGTGGGAGGAGGAGGGTTTCCATCGTCATGTGAAGCTGAGCCACTAGACATGAACAAAGGCCATGACCTTAGCCATTCCTTGCCACTCCGTGTCATAAATGGCATATTGGCAAGCTTACGTTTCTCCTCAGACGATTTTAATTTATTTTTTTGGGTCATTTTACTGAACTTTGGCTTTTTGGATTTTACATGCCCTCTACTATGACACTGGGCATCGGCCTTGGCAGATGACGTTGATGGCATTTCATCATCTATGTCATGACTAGTGGCGGCAGCTTCAGCAATAGGAGGAAGTGGTTGGATGAAGGGTAGCTTAAACCACACAGGACAGTCCCTGTAAAAATTATTTGGATGAAGGGCAGCTTACACCACACAGAACAGCCCCTGTAAAAATAAGTTGGATGAAGGGCAGCTTACACCACACAGAACAGCCCCTGTAAAAATTATTTGAATGAAGCACAGCGAACACCACACAGGACAGCCCCTGTAAAAATTATTTGGATGAAGCACAGCGTACACAACACAGGACAGCCCCTGTAAAAAATATTTGGATGAAGGGCAGTGTACCCTTACACCACACAGGGCATCCCCTGTAAAAATTATTTTTATTTTTGGGCAGCAGCCCCTTGACAGACAGGAGCACAGCACCCCTGCGCACCTATGCCAATAACAGGTGTGGCTAACACACAGAAAAAAAAATTTTTTTTTTTCACACTGGGGGTGGGTGAAGAGAGCACCCCTGAAGGACAGAGCACCCCCTGGACAACACAGCACTACAGCCAGCCAGCCCTTATGGACAGGACAACAGCCAGCTCCTATGTATATGGACAATAGTAGCCAGCCCCTATGGTCAGCATCAGCAACAGCTCCCAGCTCCCTCTTCACAGTGGCCAGCGAGCCCAGTATATAATGTATATATAAGTACTTTATTATTATAAGTTTAACACATTGACACTACACTAGCCAACAGCTCCCAGCTCCCGTTCCCTGCACGCTCCACAGCCAGAATGAAAATTGGCGGCGATCGCTGACCTTTGCAGAATCCAAAACCCGCGAGAATCCGACAGCGGGATGATGACGTTTGCCTCATTCCGGGAACCAAGTCTGGTGGGAAAACCCAGGCCGGACTCGGTTCCCGGCTCGGATCGGGGGGGGGGGGGCTCGGGTAGGGGGGGGTTCGGATTTCGAAAATTCGAACCCGCTCATCCCTACTATTAATACACTTCTATTTTAATTTCCAGTGTCAGTTAGGCTTTTTATGGGGTGATTTCCCCAATCGCACATATGCGTTTTCACGTGTTTTGCAATTGGATAGGGTGAAAAGTGGGAGTGCACATTGAGAAAGTACGCATCAAAACTGGAGAATGCGGCAATAACTTTGCCATGCGAACGCTTTTTGCCAATGAGACTTTCGCATCTAATTGAATCCAGCCCTAAGTAATTTTATTCATACAGTATGTAGGGTTGTATGGATGCATCTTTACAAGACCAATAATACAGCGATTGTGACACTATATGTATGTCATTATTACTGCCATTGCTGCACTGTCTGTAATGTATATGTATATGTGATTCTGCTCTTTTATTTGTGGGCTACAAACACTACACTGACCTTGGCATAATAATGTTAATATACACCACTGTATACACTACTTACGCTGTTTTACATATTAGTTTGTCTAAAGGAAGAAGACGAGTGATTTATGATTGCATGCTTTTTTTATATATCATGCTGTCAGAGGGGGCTTGTTGTCCACATACATTTTCTTTTATTAATATATAGCAATATTTAACAAAATTACCTCTGCACCGCTCCCTCTCGGTTTAGATGCCTGGCAGCAAAATGGTACCTCCCAGCCATTACGTCTAGGAAGTGTGGTTAGTGCACCCAAAGTATGCTTGATTTTGGTTATCTTTATTTAATGTTCAATTAAATCCGCAGCAGGTATAGGGTTAAAGTAAAACCTTTAAATGCTTTTTGCAAAGTTCTGTATGTCTTCAGACATGAACAAATAGTTCACCAAAGATTTTATTGTTTAGGGAACAGCCATGTCTTTGTAATTTCACTTCGGCTGAATATGGCAGCAGACAAAAAAGGACACAGGTTATTCAGTGCTTTGTGGATTCTACAAAAAAAAAACACATACAGAGTTTGTCCAGAAGAAAATATCTAATTTAAGGACAGTCTATAAATAGAGCTCAATAAAATAAAAAATATGTCAATGGCACAAGCCAGGTGCTGTGGTAATAGCCGTGGTAATAGCTATTACGCCCGCAGTCTAACTGCGAAGATATGCTAATGATTGCAATCACAATGCCATACGCAGCCTAACATAAGGACACCCACCTCACCTTACACACATCCGTAATACTTAGCTAAACTGCGAATCCATCTGTAACATCGAGTACAATCGGAGCCTCAATACACTTGCACAAGCTCTGACCTTACTGAGAAATTGCTAACTTCATCGCATATTCAATTGGGGACGAGAATAGCAAAAATCATGCACCCGTGGGGTTTGCCTGCAGATGCGGGATTTTTGCTATTCAATTAGGAGCAGGGTTTTTGATTTTTTTTGAGCGCTGGGAAGTTTTTATTTGCGCACCACCAGACCAATGGTCGGGAAATGCTCTGGGACCCTGGCGGCACACCTCCTAATGACTAAGCAATTGGAAGTCTCCAATTAGCTTAATTAGTCAGTAATACTCACTCCAGTGTCGGGACCCGGTCTCCTGCCCCAGCTGTGAGTATGTCAGTATATGTGAGTATTTATGACTGAGTGTGAGTGTGCATAAATGAGTGCGTGTGACCCCCGGTGTGTTTGTCCCAAGTGAAATTACAGTATGCCCCCCCCCCTGTAATGGGTGCTGGGAGTACTACATCTCCCAGCAGCTCTTGGGCCTCCCTGCACCCCCTGGGGCCTCCCAGCAGCCCACGGGACTCCCAGCAGCCCCCTCCCAAGTGAGAAGATGGAGGGGAGGCCACCGGGAGCCGCAGAGACCACCAGGCACGTAAGTGTCATTTTTTTTAATTACATTTTTTATGCGGCGCATGGTTTTCAGTGCTGAACAGCTTTTTTTTAATTAGATACCGCGGGTATTGGAAGCTCGCATATTCGCAGTAATCCAAAATTGTAGGGGCTCAAGGTTTTTTTCTTGCTAAATCGTGTTCCCAATTGAATATGCCCCTATGAGTCCTCAGGCTGCGTACGGCATCACAGTGGCTAATTTATGCACATCCCTGCAACAGCGTTCAAACACACTGGCACTCTTACGTTTCGCCGACCACCCCTCCGTCAGCTGCCAAGAATGGCACTTCCTGTCAATCACTCTGCAATGGGTCTGCGTAGTCACTGCAATTTCAGTCCCGGTCGCGGTGGCCACTTTGCGCACTATGATGCATACACATGCACAGTACGCAACAATCTGCCGCTTGCGTACGTATTAGCAGTTGCGATCCTTGCTGAATCAGGCCCAAAGTTAATCTTCAAGTACATATATTTGTAACCCTAACATTAAAAAGAATGAAATAGCTATAGTATCAATAAAGAAAAACATTCTAATAAATATTATATAATAAAATTTAATATTGTACATATAGAGAGACTGGCTGGCAATATTTTGCTTGGAGGGTGAGCACACCGCACTGGCCCACATTGCATTAGAGGCAACAGATCTCCTTGAATACAGTTCTGAGTGTGTTATGTGGCTGCCTGTATGCTAGTTTAACATATTGCTCTCCAGCTATTTTGGATTGACAAATTCCAGCTTGCCCTCTGGCAGATCACGCAGTACCACACCACTGACACTGGTATTGACTGAAGACCCAACAACACAGCAATTTTTGCAGGAGCAGTAAAAGATAACTTACCACTTCATCAGGTTGGTTGTGCACATGAGTGAGCCATCTTCCCAGATACAGATTTTCAGTTTTACGAAAGTAAAAAATTATTTAATAAATATTTAAGATTTGTTTTTAAACAAAAAAATATATTTAGATAAAATTTTAATATAAATGTTTAAAAAAAGAAACCTTTATACAATAACAAATAAATGCTTTATTAAAGAATAAAAAAAAAATATTTAAAAAAAAGGTATTTTATTTTGTTATTGCCATCATGAGATGTGTTTGCCCCTGCGGCTGTGTGATACAAATAGCCGAGGTAGCCACACGGACTATAAATCTTTGGATGTATAATGAGGTAGAGGGAGACTGTAAGCAAGCTGGAGTTATAGACGGCCCTTAATTCATTGTTCACTCTTAAAGTGGGACCCTCAGTCTTAAACCTGTGCCCAGGAAGCTAGGCATTACTGGATTGATACATACTGTCATGTCTGTCATAAATATTTCTGTCATAGAGTCTGTGTTTTCCGAGAATTTCCAGATAACATAATCTCATAAACCTGCAATGTAAAATAACGAGTCTCAGTAGCATTGTAGGGAATGAAATGCAATACAGCAACTGTTGGCTTCTATTGCAGCACATTTAGACCTAAGAGCATTGCAAAGAGCAAGTCACTGTACTGCCTCACAATGATCTGTATCTCTGGCTCCAGCATTCTCATCAAGACTGATTTACTATGCATTAATCTTCTTTGCAGGCTGTGTGTAATTAAAGGCATTAGGAAGCAGAGTAGCAGCAGAAGAAAGTGTAATGTTAGAGCAGCCACATCCAAGGTTTAACCTTTTAGCTATGAGGCAATGCAGTCAACTTTCACAGTGAATGGAAGTGCTCAAGTTAAACCAACCATTCCCTCACAATTTGTAATCCCGCTATTGCACATGGTTTTGCTATGTTTCTTATACACTGATCGTATAATTTTTATTTGAATATTATTGGGATTAGAACATACATTAGGCCTGATTCAGCAAGGATCGCAACTGCAATTCCGCACGCAATAGGCCGATAGTTGCGATCTGTGCATGCATAAGTATCGCAGTGCGCGTGCGTGAATTAGCCAGATCCATCACAGAGTGATTGACAGGAAGTGCTTTTTATGGGTGGAGACTAAGGGGATCGGCAAAACGCAGGTGTGTCAGTGCGTTCAAACGCCGTTGCAGGGGCGTGCATAAATTAGCCACTGCGATGCCTTATGCAGCTTGGGCTTTCACTGCGAACGCTGAGGTTAGCAATTCCAGAGTAAGGTCAGAGCTTGTGTAAGTGTGCGTGAGGCTGCGATGGTACTCGATGTTACCAATGGTTTTGCAGTCTTGCTAAGGATTAAGGATGTGTGTAAGGTAAAGTGGGCGTCCTTATGTAGTGCTGCAACGGTATAGTGATCACAATGGATTAGCATACCTTCGCAGTCAGACTGAGTGCGTAAACGCAGCCGCGATCGCAGTTGCAATCTGTAGTGAATCAAGCTCATTGTTAATTGATTGGGGGTGGGATGTACTAAGGGCATAAATGCGGTCAAACCCAGAAAAATGCTATTTTAGGGGGTTTAACCACATTTCTCATATGTACTATGCTCCGAGATGCGATGCATTTCTTAAATTGCAGCCAGGGAGAATATTACTAACAGACCAGCTGACCACTGGGGATGGCTTTGCTGCATTATTCATGCCACTAGTGTCCACCCATCCACCCCCCCCCCCAACCGCTCCCTCCACCATAGCCTGCTGTTTCAGCACATAGGAGATAAACTGATAGGTCTGTACAGGAAGTAGGTAATTTATAATGGTGGACAATGTACTCCTATTATACCTTCTTACTACGTGACTATAAAAACTAGTAGATGAGAAATGGTGCTTAGTATACTTGACAACTCCAAAAATAATTTGTTGCAGCATTACACATAGAAGTCAACTTTTATATAAGATTACAGATTACTGGAGTGCTCATATTACCTCTTCCTCCTGCCATACTGTATGACCAGCGACGGCTCCTACCCTCGTGCATGAGAGGGGTTGCCACAGCCGAGAAGGAGAGGGGACTGGAGAGACACTCACCTCCTGTGCAATAGATCTGACCAGGGCTGCCATCAGAAATGGTGGAGCCCGGGACTGACAAAATAGGCAGGGGAGCGGCAGATGTGGGTGGAGCTGTGGGTAATGTGGGTGGAGTTACAGCAGGGGGTGGGCCATTAATCGGTGCATAAACTAGTTTAAAAAAATAAATTGTCACCTGTTGGTGCAAAAATGCTGTGAAGAGGCTTCCCTAGTCCTGACCGGTTTTCTCTGCACATTGCCATTATACCAGGAGTCTCTGTGGTGGGATGAGGTGCGGGACGATAATAAATTGCATTTGGATATACTGCCAGCATAATACAGACCCCCCTCTTGCTTCTATACCACCGGAGGAAACCTGATGTTGCAAAGATTACCGTGAGGGCTCAGCTGTCAAGTGACTTACCCTGAAACAACTGTTGAATTTCCCTTCAGCTGTTGCCTTCGGTCCTGGACTCTGCCTGCCTCCCCTTTGATCTCCTGCTCTCCCAGCGCTCATTGTGCAGGGTGTCCTCCTTGTCACTAATCCGTTCTGGTGGCTGTCTGGTACATCCTCCTCAGTACACAGTGGGACATGACTCACTCTCGGTGGATCCATGTGTAAGTGGAATCTCCCTGGCAGGGATTCTATTATGACCCTGCTGCTGCTCTGGGTTAAACATTTCTCTGTAGGAGCTGTGCAGGTACAGTCCAGTAGGTGGAGGAGGTGTTCATTGGCTAAGTCCACCTGGGTACCAGCCAATGAAAGGCCGCTAATGGAAGCCGCTGCTGATTGGCTGACGCCCGGGAGACTGAACTCAGTAGCAAGATTGTAACAGCATGCTGATACATGCTGTTACAGTGTGTCCGCCCACAGAATTGGATATCTGCAGAGAACGTAGCGGGACTTAAGGGTGAGTATTGGCTTTTTCTTTCAGGTTTTTCCCACGGATACTTTACGTTGACAAGTGGACGTGAACATCTGGCAGCAGGTAAGTCAGTGAGTGTATGTTTTTGAGTAATAAATCGTTAATTTCACGGTGTGGTGTTTTTTTTACTCATTTCTTTCCCGGTGAATTACAGGTGCCAGCAGGCCCTTAATGCCCTGCATGCTGGTACTTGTGGTTCTCCAAGTACCAGCATGCGGGGGAGGCTTGCTGGCACCTGTAGTTTGACTGGAAAGACAATGTAGATTTTTCTAATTTTACACAACACCGGCACTATCAACCCGCCACTCACCGCCCAGGCGGGCCGGGGATAGCCCCGGGCTATCAGCCTCGGCCAGGTGTGCCCTGGAGAGCGGTACCCCTTGATTATAGGGGTACTCAAATCCCCAGGGATCCCCGGCCTGGGCTGACTAGCGGTCAGGACTGATGCTGTGGCTGGGTGCCCAGTGAAAGGGCTCCCCTGGCTGTGGCATCAACCCCCTGCTAGTAAGGGTCCAGGGTTGGTTTGAAATATAGGGGTACCCCTACGCAATTTTTTTGCCCCTACATTTAAAACCAGCCCTGTCCCTGCTACCTGACATTTTGGTCCCCATAATTTTAGGTACCAGGACAGGCTGGCAAGTTCGGGGCTGGTTAGTGTTATGGAGGGGGACCTCACGTCATTTTTTCCAAAAAACAATAAAAAATTCGGCATGTTTCTGCATAACTCGCTGATCAGAAGGTGAGTGTTTAAAACGTCAATTTGACAGCGAGTTTGCAGGCATCTCTCCCGAGATTGTAATCTCGATTCTTGGTAAATTTGAGAGATGTATATCTGACAGTAAAAAACTGACCGATTTTTGCAGATGGCGAGTAAAGGCGAGATTTACATCTCGGGAGAGAAAAAAAGTGAGAAAACCAAACCCACTAAAAAACCCACCAGCATTTGCACTTAGTAAATTTGCAAGATGAAAAACATGCCTAAAAACACACAAGATTGTCATCTCAACCAAACTCGATTCTTAGTAAATTTACCCCTTAGACTTAATTAACCTGGGGTAGTTATCCAAAAACATAGACCTGGGCCATTTCAGAGAGGTTGGAGATTGACACAGCTTCAAGTGGGGGCCAGACAAATCTTCACATCCAAAGGAAATTAAATGCAAATATAGAAGTGTGTGAGCTGCACAGCTTCCCACACTCAATTAGAGTTTTCGGTGGCATTGTGACTACTACCCAAAATATGTGGACATGAACAATTCAGAGCACAATCACTTTTACCTGGATCCAATAACCAGACTCACCAACGAGGCAGCTATTTATGTAACCTGGGCCTATTGCCCAAACTCACTATGGGGGAACAGTGTATATTTGACTGAGGCCTGATGCCCAGGCTTACTCACAATGGGAACAATTAGCTCCCCCCCATATCTGGGGTCCTTTATTTTAATAACCTGGACCTATTGCTGTGGCACAAGCCTGGCACCCACCTAACTTTATACACAGGGGCCTGGACCTAATGTCCAGAGTCACTTTATTCAGGGATTCAGGCCTAGCACCTGCCTACTTAGTGGTGTAGGCCTGAGGCTTGACTGGTGCCCACAGACCTAATACCTGAGAATATTGCAGAGTTCAAAGATGTACCAGGTGCTCACTGTGGATGGGGGGGCGGCAGCAGGACCTGACAGAGATTCCCCTTACTCTCCTATTCATTTTGTGGAAATGCAATATGGATATATATGCTTGCATATATATCACATAAAGGTCTGCTCCTATAGATCAGTAGTCTCTGCTAAACTCGGTGATAATACAATAAATGTTGTTTAACTCAACAATATAACGTGGTGTATACTTGTGCAAAATGAGAGAGCAAACACAAAGGAAGTAGTAATCCAGGTCCCTTTGGAATGTGATTGAAATACTGGCGGCTGTTCAAATCCCAACTGTGGAAGTCCGACAGGAGGAGTTCCCGATGCCGACTGGTAAGTATCCTAAATCTCCCCTCTCACCCCCTAACCCTAACCCTCCCTTGGTGATGCCTAACCCTAAAACTCCCGGAGTGGTGCTTAACCCTAAGATCACCCCGGGGGTGCCTAAACCTAACCCCCCCTTTCTGCACCCTAAACTTAACCCTTCAGGGGGGATGCCTAATCCTAACCTCCCCCAGTGGTGCCTAACTCTAACCCCCTTTTTCCCTAGCCTAACGCTAACCCTCCCTGTGGGGTGCCTAACCCTAAGTCCCCCCGGGTTAGCCTAAACCTACCCTCCACCTCGCGGCTAACTCCTAAGACACCCCGGACTTACCTCGTTCGGGATGGCGTTTGTCAGGATTCTGGCATCTGGATTAAGATATGCATCAGTATTTCTAAGCCTATTTTAAGACCCGTGTCAGGCTTGAACTGTTGGCATTTAGATTGCCGGCATCTCGTCCGGCAGTCTAATAGCTACATCCCGTCCCTTTAATGAGTCACAGTGCTCTGGGAAGAGGATTACAGTATTCAATGGTGAGTGAATGGAGGGGGAGGGGGATAGGAATGAGGGGGATGATTGTATGATGGTGGTACCCAGTAAATGTTCCCTGGTATGTGTGGTCATAGAACAGTGGGCAGTGTGTTACAGATCAAATTGTCTGCACATTGTTCTGATCATTTTCAGAGGGGGTGGTGTGAAAATTCCATAATTGGGAAATGTCAAGTAGTGGTGTAGTAGTAGTAGTGGTGATGAACCTAACAGTAAAAAAAACCATAATTGGGAAAGATCAAATAATGGTTTAGACTAGATGGAACGGATTCATACGAGTAAATTCACACACACTTGCACAATGTAATAGCCTCGAACTCACAAGTTCGCAGGCTATTACATTTGGCGTGTTTTGGGTCAAACTCTGAGCTTAAATGTGCAAAAAGGTCCATGTTTGTCTTGCAAAGAAAACTCAGATCCTATTACATATTGCCCATTGTGTCTATTCTTATTCTGTCTAGTCAGTGTTTATTTGTGTATGTATTTGGTGTGCTTGTGAGGAGTATAGTGTTAGTGTAGGTTTTTTTTCTCTGTTTGTCTTATGTGTCTTATTTTTAATTTGTTAGGATTGAAGTAGAGAAGGAGCAGAGAGGAGGATAGGGAGCCTGAGGTAGATGCAGGAGGTGGAGCAAGCACAGCCAGATTAAGGGTTCATGTGCCCTGGGCCCCCTCTCTAAGGGGCCCCCCAGCTGTTGATTACTGCTGTAGTGCATAGCAAGAGTCAGGACTGTACTGCAAGGCTTCCAGATGTAAAGGAGGAGACTGAAAGAGAGGTGGAGTCAAAGCAGGGGGTAGGGCTACATGGCACTGTGCAGTCAGTGCCAGAGCAGGATGGGAGAGAAGGGGGGAGGCGATGCTACAGATAGTGTGCCCAGAGGAATAAGTATTATCCAGCCTGTAAGGTGAGGGTGAGGAGGACAATATATTTTATGTCTGTATGTGTGTGACTGTATATATGTGTATGTTAGAGATGTTAACTGTTAACATGATATTCATGTTTTGGTATTCATTTTTGTGATTTGGTTCCCGCTTTGCAAAACCACTCTTCCGTGTCTTGGTTTTGGATCTGTATTTAAAAAAAAAAAATTGCTAAAAACAGCTAAAATTATGTAATTTGGGCCTGTATTTGTCACTACAGTATAATTAACCTCTATAGCTTTCATTTCCAGTCACTTCTGACCACCTCACAATATTGTTCACCAGTATTGGCCAAAAGTTGCTGCGATCTGGCTGGTTACTAAGCGACAGAAGCACAAACACATACACAGTTTAAAAGAGTATAGCACATCTATGAAACATCACCACACAGCAGTGGCAGAAAAGAAATGTGGTGAAAGATGGAATTGTCTTTGGGTCCCCCCACCCTCCCTTATGTTGTACTGTATATTAAAAATGACATGCACAGTTAACAAACTAAGCACTTCAGCAACAGGGACTGCAACATTTTATTTTGTTTTGCACCAAACACCCCCAGTAATAGGCATGGTGCCTATCTATGTAAATATCAACCCTATTCTTAAGTGGTCTCAACACAATGTGTGTGTAGCTTATAGTTCCCAGGACCTTAGACTTGTCTGCAAGACAATCGAAAGCTGTGTTCAGACAGGGTGTTCAGGGCTGCCATGACCTGGGTGAGATGGCAGCTGAAAGCTGGCTGTGACATGCCCAGCACTGTAGATATGGGCATGATTACCATACCATAGGTGAAAGGGATGCAGCTGCTATGGGGCCCACAGCTGAGGGGGCCCATCTACCTTGTCAAAGTTACTTGTGTAATATTAATTTTTCTCCATTGGGTGGTACATACTGTAGGGGCCCTTACAAACTTTTGTTACGGAGCCTTTAAATAACTAGTTATGCACCTGTATGTAGAGGTAACTAACTGAAAGAAACCTGTCACGATCTGATGCAAGAGTTCCTCTGTGGAGGATGGTGAGCCAGGTAGTTCGGATGACTAGGGAAGTGACAGTTCTAGTTCCTTAATAAAGGTCAAACCCAGGTGTTGGCGAGACCTAGCCAGAAGTGCTGAGTCTAACTCACTCGGTGGTCTTCACCAGTGACCCCTCCAATTGGGATGTGGGTTTCGCCGCACCGAGTGAGCATGTCGCGGCCCCCTGGCTAGGTACCTGGGAGAGACGAGGAAACTAAGGAATTACACTGAAATACTTGTACTCAGGAGATTAACTGAATACTTGAACACAGGAGATTAACTGAATACTTGAATGGAGAAGTTGATTGAATATTTGAACACAGGACCTGAACTGAATACTTGAACACAGGAGATGAACTGAATACTTGAACACAGGAGTTGAACTGAATATTTGAACACAGGAGCTGAACTGAAAACTTGAACATGGGAGATGAACTGAATACTTGAACACAGGAGATGAACTGAATACTTGAACACAGGAGTTGAAATGAATACTTGAACACAGGAGTTGAACTGAAAACTTGAACACAGGAGTTGAACTGAGAAATGTAGGAGAAGTAATCACAGGAATGCAGGTTGACAGCTGAATTAGTAATAAGCTTGAAGCCAGGCACATGTAACGCAGTCAGCTTGGGAGCTGAGCAGCACACTAATAGATAACACATGAACTGTTACATTCAGCTGAGTGACCACAGGTCCACCATTGGGAGAGACTAGTCAGGTGATATGGACCAACATGGCTGTGCCCATGCCCGGTACCCCGGAATCTAGGACGCATGCACAGAAGCCCTAGCAGACCCCAGGGAGAATACTCATACACCACTCACCTCCACTCCCAGCGACTCTAAACACCTAAGCCCGAGGACGCCGGCGGAGGTGAGTAGTGGCCAATCCCAGGCTGCATCTTGACAAAACCAGTGGTAAAACATGCAGAGCACACAGCAGCTTGTTCAGGCCTGACATGGCATCATTCAGCCAATAATCAGTGGCAGATGCCCCTGGGCTAGTTCCATTTTCAGTATCTGGGCGGGCTGCCAGCACATATATGTGTACAGTATGGTCTGCGGCTCAGCTGCTCACTGCCGCTGCCTATTGCACTAATGTCAGACCAGCAGTGTGCCCGTCTTCCTCCCCTTTGTTTTTGTCTCTAATTTTGTTTGTGTACCTCTCTCTCCATATGCCCCTCTGTTCCACCCTTTATATATCATGTATTTGTCTGCATCGATTTCTGTATATTTTGTAGACATTCATCATGTTGACATTTATCGTAATGTTGACATTTTGAGCATGACGATATTGACAATGTTGTTATTCGTCATGTCGACACCAATGAGATGTCAACATTATTAGAGTTAAGGTTAGGGGTTAGGATTACTTAGCACTGGATCCGCTACATGACACCTGAAAGTCACGATCACCCGACTGCCAGACCCAGAAGACACCACCAAATCTGCCATTGATCCGCTACCAGGTGTGTGAAGCCTCTGCATATGGACACACTGTTTTGCTGACAATCATTAGAATGACTGCAAAACAGTGTGTCCAGGTGCAGAGGCTTCACTTACCTGGTAGCGGATCTTTGGCAGATTCGGTGGTGTCTTCTGGGTCTGGCAGTCAGGTGATCGTGACTTTCGGGTGTCATGTAGCGGATCCAGTGCAGTCTAACCATAACCCTCTGCTCTCAGCAGGATGTCAACATTTCATTGTGAACATGTCGACGTTCTGCAGATGCCGACATTTCAATACTGTTGACATAACTGTCAACATTGTTGTTTCGACTTGATTGTCGATATTTTAAATATCAACATACAGAATTGTGGTAAATTTACTAACACCAATCAGATTATACTTCTCATTTATCTAGCACCTTCTAGAAGATAATACCTGGAATCACTTCTTGATAGAACACCCATCTTAGTAAATTATCTGACAGCGTATGGAAAGGATATTGTTTGTTTTCAACATGCCCGATAATGCGTCTTTCTGTGTGACATAGGAGCCTGAGTCGGACACTACAGTATGTCGACGTTGTATGGTTGTATGTAGTTGAGCATTTTCTACTGCATAATTATCTAAGGGGCCTATTCCTCAACTCTAAATGAAAGTTTTTAAGGACATTTTCTTTAAATAATGTTATTTTAGTATTCATGAAGCCACTTAGCACAGGAGATATCTTTCAGTGCCTCCAGTAGTAATCGCCCCCTGGTAGTGCCCCCAGTGGTAATCCCACCCTTTTAGTGCCCCAGTAGTAATCCCCCCTGGTAGTACCCCCAGTGGTAATCCCCCCTTTTAGTGCCCCCTGTAGTAATCCCCCCCTGGTAGTACCCCCAGTGGTAATCCCCCTTTTAGTGCCCCCTGTAGTAATCGCCCCCTGGTAGTGCCCCCTGTAGTAATTGCCCCCTGGTAGTGCCCCCTGTAGTAATTGCCCCCTGGTAGTGCCCCATGTAGTAATCGCCCCCTGGTAGTGCCCCATGTAGTTCCCTCCCCCCCCAGTAGAGAGAGACGTAATAAGAATTAAAAAAAAAAAATCACTACCTGAAACTCCCGCTCCTGGTCCCGCCGCTAACAGCTCCTCCGGCCGCTTTGCATGGGAGAGATGTCATTACTCATGACGTCTCTCCCATTACCCACTGCGGGAGCCGGAAGATGGCTCCCGCAGTGGGAGCAGCAGCAGCCAATGAGAGTCTGACAGACTCTCAGCGGCTGCTGATTACAGCAAGTACACAGCTGCCAGCTCCGGCGGCTGTGTGTTTGTGCAGTGTAGCGCTGACCGAACTCCGTCCGGTCAGCGCTACACTTCACTCGAGTATAAGCCAAGGGGGCACTTTTTCAGCATAAAAAATGTGCTGAAAAACTCGGCTTATACTCGAGTATATACGGTAAGTGCTGAAGGGGGGGGGGAGGTGAGCAGGGGGGAGGGGGGGCAGGTGAGCGGAGGGGGGGGACACAAACTTACCGCATGTGCAGGCAGTGCTGCGCATGCGCTGGGTTAATGAGTTTAACATCGCGCGCGCAGCACTGTTTCCAGCTGCGGTAAGTTAGAGTAGTGAGGGATAACTATCTATTTCCTGAAAAGCTGTCATCGCAAAAATGACAGCTTTTCGGAATTGATAGTTATAGGGAGGAGGAATGATGAATTCCTCTGGTAATTAGGTAGAACTCCATGCGAGTTCTAAACCTAATTACCTCCAGGGAAACTTTAGTTATGATGAATAGGCCCCTAAGTCACACTGTGCACAGGTGTCCATAGTTTAAGCACACAAATTGTAGTTGCGCACAGCCTCAGATTGGTCTTGAAAAATGCATTGGAAATCCCTCGGCAGTGACAGAGAGGTGGCTAAGCGGATGCACAGAGATGGTCCATCTTATGGTAGTGTTATGGATGTCTGTCACAAGCTCACACTGGAGGCGAATGCTCAGAAGAATATATATAAGAAATAGAATATATAACCTGCAGTAGCATGGTGCTGGCACAAGTTTTGATAGTGTGACCAATGGTTGTATCTAAAGAAACTCAAAGTGGGCGCACATGCAGACACACAACTGTACAATACTGGCAAACGACACACACAAGGATGCTGCAGAATCAGTGCATGGCCTTTTTTATGGGTAAAGGCAGGATTAGTAATGAGGTATTTTCAAATACATATACATTTGTATGTCTATTCATATTCCTGGGTGCATTTTCCCATCGTATATAGGCCCTGATTCAGAGCCGGACGCTCTGACAGAGCGCTCGCTCTGAATCAGGGCCGTCCCTCCTGATTTTAGAGCGGCCTCCTGGCCGCTCGCATAGCTGTGGGTGACAACCCACAGCTATAGCGAGCGGCCAAAAAGATTGTCGCGATGATCAAGACCATCGCGACCATCGGGCTTGTGACAAGACCCTTGTGGTAGGGTCTCATCTGCCGCAAGCCCTGGAGTGCTTTTGGCTCTATCGGAGCCAAAAGCACTCCTACTGACATCACTTGTGATGTCAGTGGGGCCGGCCTCAGACGGTAGGCATTCCCATGGGAACGCCTCCGTCTGGCCAGCCACGCCCCCGGCACACCCACCAAAGGGGGCGTGCTGTCACTCACCATCGACAGCACGTCCCCTTTGTAGCGAGACCCATAGCGACGGCTTGCCCGTCGCTATACGGGTCTCGCTCATGCGCACGACGGACCCGGGTCCGTCGTGCGCATGCGCACTGGCCCAACATCGACCCGCTTGCGAGCGGGTCTGAATCAGGCCCGTTGTGATAATTAGTATTGAATATTAAGGGGAAATGACGGCTAACAATACAATTTTTGGTCTGTGCGGATTTGGTTTTTCTCTATTGAGGTATTTTCGGCATGAATCAATGCAAAAACTTGCTGCAATAAAAAAGTGAGAAAATATCTTAGTGTAGTTAAAATTCATTGTATGTATGAGAAAGTTACACATGCAATGAGTTGAATAGGTCCTTTCACACCAGTGTAAAAAAGGAATTATTTTGCTTATGGAAGAACAAAAAAAGGAATAATTGAATGTGGTCAAGCACAAATGTGTATGATTCTTCTTCAATGAAACATTATCACAAGCAAAAACAAACTTGCATAGCCCCTATAAGTCACCAAATTAACTTTTCTCCCCCTTACCTTACCTTTCTCCTCCAAGCTTGTTGTTTCCTACCCTAACCCACTTTTCTGTAAAAAAAAAATGAAAGCAGCAGAGCAAAGTATACAAAGTTGCCAATGCAATAACAATACATTTCTGTATTTTGACGTAAAAAAAAAGTTTTTAATATTGTTTACTTTTTACTTACTTTGTCCCTGGGGGAGCGAGGGGAGTTTGGGTAAAAGAAAGACAGGAGGTGTAGGTGTGGGATAAGGGAGCTTAGATTTACAACCTCTGGTGGTCTACAAGGCCTCTTTCGCATTAATGAAGCAACATCCTACATAAAATAGGGTTCATATCCTACTTAAAAAAGTGGATGTATGTTTTTGAACAGAGTGTTACAGTAAATGCTGCATGAGTGGCCGATATGCGTCGATGGTACCAATGTTTACACGGAAGAGCGACATTGGACGGATATGAGCAAGCGGTAGTGGGCTAAACTTTGGCAAGCAATAGCATATTTCCGCAGCTGCAGTACGTGCAAATTCACAGCTGTGATTGCAATTGTGGTCAGTACTGAATCAGGCCCTCTGTATTTATTACTGATGAATAATATTTTAGTATCCTTCTAACTAGGGGTGAGCGGGTTCGGATTTCTGAAATCCGAACCCCCCCGAGCCCCCCCGATCCGAGTCCGATCCGAATCAGGCTCGACTTTTCCCGCCTGACTCGGATCTGAAATCGAGGCAAAACGTCATCATCCTGCCTTCCAAGTCTCGCGGGTTTTGGATCCTATATAAGGTACCCACGTCGGCGCCATTTTCTCACTCGGCTGTGGACAGTGAAGAGGGAGGGTGGGAGTTAGGGCTGTGTAGTGTAGTGTAGTGTAGTGCTGCTGTTGTCCACTACTTCAAAGTCCATAGGGGCTGGCTGTGTTGTGCTGTGCTGCTGTTGTTAATAGGGGCTGTGTCCACTACTTCAAAGTCCATAGGGGCTGGCTGGACTGTGTTGTGCAGTCAGTTCTCCATAGGGGCTGTGTCCACTCCAAAGTCCTGTGCAGTGTCCCAGTCCTAAAGAGGTGCTGTAGTGTTGTCCAGGGGGTGCTCTGTCCATCAGGGGTGCTCCCCCCAAGTGCTAAAAAAATAATATATTTTCTGTGTTTGTGAATTGTGTGCGCAGTAGCCGCACGTGCATCAACAAAGTAGTGCCAAGCGTGCGCCTGTGTCATAAGTAAAGGGCCGGCTGGCTTGACCGTTAAAGGGTGCTGTAACCCCCGAAAGTACACTCCAGTCCAAACCAAAAAAAAATTATTTTCTGTGTTTGTGAATTGTGTGCGCAGTAGCCGCACGTGCATCAACAAAGTAGTGCCAAGCGTGCGCCTGTGTCATAAGTAAAGGGCCGGCTGGCTTGACCGTTAAAGGGTGCTGTAACCCCCGAAAGTACACTCCAGTCCAAACCAAAAAAAAAATTATTTTCTGTGTTTGTGAATTGTGTGCGCAGTAGCCGCACGTGCATCAACAAAGTAGTGCCAAGCGTGCGCCTGTGTCATAAGTAAAGGGCCGGCTGGCTTGACCGTTAAGGGTGCTGTAACCCCCGAAAGTACACTCCAGTCCAAATTAAAAAAAAAAAAAATTTCTGTGTTTGTGAATTGTGTGCGCAGTAGCCGCACGTGCATCAACAAAGTAGTGCCAAGCGTGCGCCGGTGTCATAAGTAAAGGGCCGGCTGGCTTGACCGTTAAGGGTGCTGTAACCCCCGAAAGTACACTCCAGTCCAAACCAAAAAAAAAATTATTTTCTGTGTTTGTGAATTGTGTGCGCAGTAGCCGCACGTGCATCAACAAAGTAGTGCCAAGCGTGCGCCTGTGTCATAAGTAAAGGGCCGGCTGGCTTGACCGTTAAGGGTGCTGTAACCCCCGAAAGTACACTCCAGTCCAAATTAAAAAAAAAATTATTTTCTGTGTTTGTGAATTGTGTGCGCAGTAGCCGCACGTGCATCAACAAAGTAGTGCCAAGCATGCGCCTGTGTCATAAGTAAAGGGCCGGCTGGCTTGACCGTTAAAGGGTGCTGTAACCCCCGAAAGTACACTCCAGTCCAAACCAAAAAAAAATTATTTTCTGTGTTTGTGAATTGTGTGCGCAGTAGCCGCACGTGCATCAACAAAGTAGTGCCAAGCGTGCGCCTGTGTCATAAGTAAAGGGCCGGCTGGCTTGACCGTTAAGGGTGCTGTAACCCCCGAAAGTACACTCCAGTCCAAACCAAAAAAAAAATTATTTTCTGTGTTTGTGAATTGTGTGCGCAGTAGCCGCACGTGCATCAACAAAGTAGTGCCAAGCGTGCGCCTGTGTCATAAGTAAAGGGCCGGCTGGCTTGACCGTTAAGGGTGCTGTAACCCCCGAAAGTACACTCCAGTCCAAATTAAAAAAAAAATTATTTTCTGTGTTTGTGAATTGTGTGCGCAGTAGCCGCACGTGCATCAACAAAGTAGTGCCAAGCGTGCGCCGGTGTCATAAGTAAAGGGCCGGCTGGCTTGACCGTTAAAGGGTGCTGTAACCCCCAAAGTACACTCCAGTCCAAACCAAAAAAAAAATTATTTTCTGTGTTTGTGAATTGTGTGCGCAGTAGCCGCATGTGCATCAACAAAGTAGTGCCAAGCGTGCGCCTGTGTCATAAGTAAAGGGCCGGCTGGCTTGACCGTTAAAGGGTGCTGTAACCCCCAAAGTACACTCCAGTCCAAACCGAAAAAAAATTATTTTCTGTGTTTGTGAATTGTGTGCGCAGTAGCCGCACGTGCATCAACAAAGTAGTGCCAAGTGTGCGCCTGTGTCATAAGTAAAGGGCCGGCTGGCTTGACCGTTAAAGGGTGCTGTAACCCCCGAAAGTACACTCCAGTCCAAACCAAAAAAAAAATTATTTTCTGTGTTTGTGAATTGTGTGCGCAGTAGCCGCACGTGCATCAACAAAGTAGTGCCAAGCGTGCGCCTGTGTCATAAGTAAAGGGCCAGCTGGCTTGACCGTTAAAGGGTTCTGTAACCCCCGAAAGTACACTCCAGTCCAAACCAAAAAAAAAATTATTTTCTGTGTTTGTGAATTGTGTGCGCAGTAGCCGCACGTGCATCAACAAAGTAGTGCCAAGCGTGCGCCTGTGTCATAAGTAAAGGGCCGGCTGGCTTGACCGTTAAGGGTGCTGTAACCCCCGAAAGTACACTCCAGTCCAAACCAAAAAAAAATTATTTTCTGTGTTTGGGAATTGTGTGCGCAGTAGCCGCACGTGCATCAACAAAGTAGTGCCAAGCGTGCGCCTGTGTCATAAGTAAAGGGCCGGCTGGCTTGACCGTTAAGGGTGCTGTAACCCCCGAAAGTACACTCCAGTCCAAACCAAAAAAAAAATTATTTTCTGTGTTTGTGAATTGTGTGCGCAGTAGCCGCACGTGCATCAACAAAGTAGTGCCAAGCGTGCGCCTGTGTCATAAGTAAAGGGCCGGCTGGCTTGACCGTTAAAGGGTGCTGTAACCCCCAAAGTACACTCCAGTCCAAACCAAAAAAAAAATTATTTTCTGTGTTTGTGAATTGTGTGCGCAGTAGCCGCATGTGCATCAACAAAGTAGTGCCAAGCGTGCGCCTGTGTCATAAGTAAAGGGCCGGCTGGCTTGACCGTTAAAGGGTGCTGTAACCCCCAAAGTACACTCCAGTCCAAACTGAAAAAAAATTATTTTCTGTGTTTGTGAATTGTGTGCGCAGTAGCCGCACGTGCATCAACAAAGTAGTGCCAAGTGTGCGCCTGTGTCATAAGTAAAGGGCCGGCTGGCTTGACCGCTAAAGGGTGCTGTAACCCCCGAAAGTACACTCCAGTCCAAACCAAAAAAAAAATTCTTTTCTGTGTTTGTGAATTGTGTGCGCAGTAGCCGCACGTGCATCAACAAAGTAGTGCCAAGCGTGCGCCTGTGTCATAAGTAAAGGGCCAGCTGGCTTGACCGTTAAAGGGTTCTGTAACCCCCAAAGTACACTCCAAACCAAAAAAATATATATTTTCTGTGTTTGTGACTTGTGTGCACTGTGGCTGCACGTGCATCAACAAAGGAGCAGCGCCAAGCGTGCGCCTGTGTCCCATAAGTAAAGAGCCGGCTGGCTCATTTCTTAAAGGGTGGTGTAACCCACAAAGTGCACTACTCTCCAGCAAAAATAAAAAAATATTTTCTGTGTTTGTGTGCGCTTTAGCCGCACGTATATATATCAATATAACATAAATGGAGGACCAAACTTTCTCTGATAAAAATAAAATAGGGAAAGATCAAGAACCACTTCCTACTAGTGCTGTTGCTGCTGCTGGGAGTTGTTCATCATCCCAGAGAGGAAGTAGGAACATCACTACTTTTACTAAACAATTGACCCTCCAACAGTCCCTAGCGATGAGGATGAAGTACGACAGCAGTCATCCTGAAGCAAAACGTATAACTGAGGCCTTGACTGCTATGTTGGTGTTAGACGTGCGTCCGGTATCCGACATTAGTGCAGTGGGATTTAGACAATTGATGGAGGTAGTGTGTCCTCGGTTCCAAATCCCGTCTAGATTCTACCTGCATCCTCAAAGCAGCAGCGACAAGCGTGCGTCTGTCTGTTAAAGGGTGGTGACACCCTCAAAGTGTGCTACACAAACAATTAAAATATTGTTCTTTTTTTTTCTGTCTTTGTGAAATGTGTGGGCTGTAGCCGCACCTGCATCCTTAAAGCAGCAGCGACAAGCGTGCGTCTGTCTGTTAAAGGGTGGTGACACCCTCAAAGTGTGCTACACAAACAATTAAAATATTGTTCTTTTTTTTTCTGTCTTTGTGAATTTTGTGGGCTGTAGCCGCACTTGCATCCTCAAAGCAGCAGCGACAAGCGTGCGTCTGTCTGTTAAAGGGTGTTGTAACTCTCAAAGTGCTCCAAAAAATCAAAAAAAAATTTTTAATGTGTTTGTGACTTGTGTGCGATGTAGCTACACTTGCATCCTCAAAGCAGCAGCGACAAGCGTGCGTCTGTCTGTTAAAGGGTGGTGACACCCTCAAAGTGTGCTACACAAACAATAAAAATATTCTTCTTCTTTTTTCTGTCTTTGTGAATTGTGTGGGCTGTAGCCGCACCTGCATCCTTAAAGCAGCAGCGACAAGCGTGCGTCTGTCTGTTAAAGGGTGGTGTAGCTCACGAAGTGCTCCAAAAAATAAAAAACTATTTTTTTAATGTGTTTGTGACTTGTGTGCGATGTAGCCGCACTTGCATCCTCAAAGCAGCAGCGACAAGCGTGCGTCTGTCTGTTAAAGGGTGGTGACACCCTCAAAGTGTGCTACACAAACAATAAAAATATTCTTCTTTTTTCTGTCTTTGTGAATTGTGTGGGCTGTAGCCGCACCTGCATCCTTAAAGCAGCAGCGACAAGCGTGCGTCTGTCTGTTAAAGGGTGGTGACACCCTCAAAGTGTGCTACACAAACAATTAAAATATTGTTCTTTTTTATGTCTTTGTGAATTGTGTGGGCTGTAGCCGCACCTGCATCCTTAAAGCAGCTGCGACAAGCGTGCGTCTGTCTGTTAAAGGGTGGTGACACCCTCAAAGTGTGCTACACAAACAATTAAAATATTGTTCTTCTTTTTTCGGTCTTTGTGAAATGTGTGGGCTGTAGCCGCACCTGCATCCTTAAAGCAGCAGCGACAAGCATGCGTCTGTCTGTTAAAGGGTGGTGACACCCTCAAAGTGTGCTACACAAACAATAAAAATATTCTTCTTCTTTTATCTGTCTATGTGAATTGTGTGGGCTGTAGCCGCACCTGCATCCTTAAAGCAGCAGCGACAAGCGTGCGTCTGTCTGTTAAAGGGTGGTGACACCCTCAAAGTGTTCTACACAAACAATTAAAATATTGTTCTTTTTTTTCGGTCTTTGTGAAATGTGTGGGCTGTAGCCGCACCTGCATCCTTAAAGCAGCAGCGACAAGCGTGCGTCTGTCTGTTAAAGGGTGGTGTAACTCTCAAAGTGCTCCAAAAATAAAAAACTATTTTTTTTATGTGTTTGTGACTTGTGTGTGATGTAGCCGCACTTGCATCCTCAAAGCAGCAGCGACAAGCGTGCGTCTGTCTGTTAAAGGGTGGTGACACCCTCAAAGTGTGCTGCACAAACAATAAAAATATTCTTCTTTTTTCTGTCTTTGTGAATTGTGTGGGCTGTAGCCGCACCTGCATCCTTAAAGCAGCAGCGACAAGCGTGCGTCTGTCTGTTAAAGGGTGGTGACACCCTCAAAGTGTGCTACACAAACAATTAAAATATTGTTCTTTTTTTTTCGGTCTTTGTGAAATGTGTGGGCTGTAGCCGCACCTGCATCCTTAAAGCAGCAGCGACAAGCGTGCGTCTGTCTGTTAAAGGGTGGTGACACCCTCAAAGTGTGCTACACAAAGAATAAAAATATTCTTCTTCTTTTTTCTGTCTTTGTGAATTGTGTGGGCTGTAGCCGCACTTGCATCCTCAAAGCAGCAGCGACAAGCGTGCGTCTGTCTGTTAGAGGGTGGTGTAACCCTCAAAGTGTGCTCCACAAACAATAAAAATATTCTTTTTTTTTTTCTGTCTTTGTGAATTGTGTGGGCTGTAGCCGCACTTGAATCCTCAAAGCAGCAGCGACAAGCGTGCGTCTGTCTGTTAAAGGATTACATCGGTGACAGCATCCAAGTAGGCATGTCAGACAGTCCGTACCTGTACTGGCAGGAAAAAGAAGCAATTTGGAGGTCCCTGTACTAACTGGCTCTATTTTACCTGAGTTGCCCCCCCTCCAGTGTGTACTCCGAAAGAGTGTTTTGTGCAGCCGGGAACCTTGTTAGCGAAAGGCGTAGGAGGTTGCTTCCACAAAATGTGGAGAAGATGATGTTCATAAAATGAATGATCAACTCTTCCAGGGAGACCAGCCTCCAGAACGTACAGAGGGACCTGTGGTTCCAGCAGGGACGAATTAATACTCTGTGAGGATGAGGATGTACATAACACTGAAGAGGGTGAGGAATCTGTGGATGAGGAGGATGAGGACGACTTCTTGCCTCCGTAGAGCCAGTTTGTGCAGGGACAGATTAATTGCCAGCTTGTTTTGTGGGGGCCCAAACGAACCAATCATTTCAGCCACAGTTGTGTGGCAGACCCTGGCGCTGAAATGATTGGTTTGTTAAAGTGTGCATGTCCTGTTTATACAACATAAGGGTGGGTGGGAGGGCCCAAGGACAATTCCATCTTGCACCTCTTTTTTTTCTTTGCATTATGTACAGTTTGGGGCCTAGTTTTTCAATGCCATCCTGTCTGCCACTGCAGTTTCACGCCTAGATGGGTCACGTGTTTGTGCCGCCCACTCGTGTCGCTTAGCATAGTCATCCAGCTACCTCGGTGCAACCTTTTGGACATAAAAACACTATTGTGAGGTGTGAGGTATTCAGAATAGACTGGAAATTAGTGGAAATTAAGGTTATTGAGGTTAATAATAGCATAGGAGCAGAAAAACCTACAAATTCTGTGATTTTAGCTGTTTTTATGCTTTTTTTCAAAAAAATACAGATCCAAAACACAAAACCCAGAACCCAAAACACGGAAGGGTGGTTTTGGCAAAACCAATCCAGATCCAAAACACGAAGAAAGATCCAGATCCAAAACCAAAACACAAAACACGAAAAGTGGCCGGTGCACACCCCTACTTCTAACACAATTGTTGCCCCAGCAAAGTGATTCACCATTCTGTTTCCCATCTGTTCGACAACCCTCCCCTAGACTGTAAGCTCTCACAAGCTTGGCCCTCTTCTCTCATGTACACTTTCTTTGCTTTCCTACACCATTGTCTCCTCCTCCTTAGTATTATTTTGCAATCAGTGACTATAAACCCAGGGTGAAGCTACAGTATGCTTCTGTCACTCTGATCAAAGTTTCAGCTAGGCGTCTCCTCATTCCCTTTTTAACACCATTGGACTCCTACACCTTATATATTATCAGACCCAACTAGATTTGCCATTAGGCTCCGCCCACTCCATAAACTCTGCCCCCCATTTAGGGCTGCTTCATAATTTTCCCAGGCTGATATACCATCCCAATCTATCCCTGAGTCCTGGCCAGGTGACAATTTTCCTGCTGATCTCAGGAACTAATCATTTCAACCTTATTTAAAGATCACAGATTTTGCATTATTTAGCAATAAAGACTCCAGAGCCATTAGGGATCTGTACCACTGGGAACTAGTGATGCGCAGTTCGAATTCTGTGGAATCCGAGCTGCTCAGAACACTGGGGATCCGAGTCCACCCAAGCCGCGCTCAGGTGTACCCGCCTGACTCGGATCCCACTTTGAGGCCGAACGTCATCCTTCCGACGTCGGATTCTTGCGAGAGTTTGATTCTGTATAGGGCACTGTGAGCGGGACTTGGCGCCATTTCCCTTGCACGCTTTGCACTGCTCTGCTCATTAAAGTGGCTGTGTCCAGACTCACAAGTGGCTGTGCTGTTAAAGTGACTATGTATGCAGCTCAATACTCTGCTGATTAAAGTGGCTGTGTCCAGGCTCACAAGTGGCTGTGCTGGTGAAGTGACTGTGTAAGGGGGCACACTGCATGCTGATGTATGCTGCGCTATACTCTACTGATTAAAGTGGCCAGACTCACAAGTGGCTGTGTGTACAAGGCATGCTGATGTATGCTCCAGTGTAAAAAAAAAAGTAAAATTATATTTGTAAAAAAAGTTTAAAAAGTAAAAAAGAAAAATGATTTTTTTTCATGGCGTCGTACCCCACTGTGTATACAAACACTGTGATGCCCTGGGCCGTAGCCCACTGTGTATACAATTACTGTGACTCTGTTGGCCGTATCCCACTGTGTATACAAACACTGTGACTCCCTGGGCCGTAGTCCACTGTGTATACAATTACTGTGACTCTGTTGGCCGTACCCCACTGTGTATACAAACACTGTGACTCCTTGGGCCATAGCCCACTGTGTATACAATTACTGTGACTCTGCTGGACGTACCCCACACAATGGGTGAGAGGGCCCAACGACAATTCCATCTTGCACTACCTTTCATCTCCGCAACTGCTGTGTGGCAATGTTTCATAGATGTGCTTTAAACTGCGGTATCTGTGCCGCTGCTTTGATGCTTAGTAACCAGCCAGCTCATTGCAGCCTTTGGCCAATAATGGTGAAAACAATTTTGTGAGCTGTGAGGTGGTCTAAATTGACTAAATGACTGAAAATTAATATTATTGAGGTTAATAATACTCTAGGAACAAAAAAAGGCCAAATTATGTGATTTTAGCTTTTTTGTAATTTTTTGTAAAAACTCCAAATCCAAAACCAGTCACGGTGGTTTGGCAAATCCAAATCCAAAGCTGGACGATAAATCAGAGCCAAATCCACCAAAAATGGTCTGGCGCACATCTCTGCTGGGAACCCCAGCACAACAACATGTATGTACACTATGGGGTATATTTACAATTACTAGAGGTCGATTTTGTATTTCAGGGTCTAAAACATACATTTACTAACAGCTGACTTTTTACATATTTTTTTTAAACAATGTGAAAAATCATGTTAGTAAATGTGTGATTTATGTGTATATTTACTGAATGTCGATTAAGGTCGATTTTTGGTCGATGTTGGGCTGATTTTTGGTCGATTTTGTGTTTCAGAGTCTAATCATACATTCACTTAGAGATGATTTTTTTTACATAATTTAAACAAAAATATCAAAAATCATCCGTTAGTAAATGTGTTATTAAAACCCCTAACCCCACTGCAGCCCAGTGCTGTGGAGAGAGGCTGCCAACAGGTAAGAGGGAGGTGGGGTGACAGCAGACTCAGGGCCTGATTCAGAGCCGGACGCAATTAGCGTTCGCTCCTCCAGAAAATAGGGGTGGCTATTCAAATCAACCGTTCGCTCTTTGCGGTCTGTTCACGCCTCTAGGTCTGAACGAACGAACCAAACTTGCGGTCGTTTTTTAAAAAAATACGCCCCCTGGCCGCTTGCATCCTACGTCATGTCTGCTATTTATTAGATTAATCGAGTACATCGACCAGGGTATGAACTGCTCGCTATTCTTGGGGTTGGTTTTTCCTACCACAATTTTGCGAGCAGTTCTGACTATAAAATAACCCAGTGATGTGGTCAATGATGCTGCTGTTTTAATTATGCACATCCATAAAACGCCCGTTTTGACCTTTAAGCACACCTGCGTTCGGATCTCCACTCCTCGTTTTCAAGCACTTTCCCCCGTTACCACCCACATACGCCTCTTTCTGTCACTCAAATTATCAGGCATTCGCTACTTTGCGAGCACATGAATTTCGACCGCACTGACTGGTTCGCGCATGCGCAGTTGGGCAAACATCGCTCGGAGTGAACGAGCGGCCGCTTACGAGCGGCTCTGAATCAGGCCCTCAGGCCCCACCAACAAGCCCGTTCCTGGATAATTAGTACATCAGTAACAATATATATTGGGAACTTTTGCATGTGTTGATACTAACATTGCTGCCTGCAATACTTAATTTTTTGTTTGCATCCATTTGCTGTGATATTTTTTTTCTTCTAACTCAACACAATATACGTGATAAATGTGATGCCTAAGCAAAAAATTCCAAATGCAATTTGATGTGTGAATTCAACCCTAAGCATACATTTCTTGCCAGGTCGACTGAGAATATGTTGCTAAGAGGAATTGTGTTTGGGATCCTGATAGAATTTAAACAAATTAACTGCTATTTTTAAATAACAAGGAGCGCATAAAAGTATAGCTAAAGATCAATATTTATTATGAAAAATGCATACATATATACATATAGATAAAAAGTAATATTGCACAATATACACTCTTAAGCAGTCTGATACATATTATAATCGTCAGTACTAATTAGTAAGAGATGTGCTGATAAGAAGAAATCCGCCTTGTATAAGCCCAATTTGGGGGCAGCCAGTTTGTGTCCGAATTTAGAAATAAAACAAAGTTCAATAGCCATTAATAGACAGTTTCATCCTTGTCTCCAGGAAATAACCCCGGATGTAATATAAAGCTCCACCCTCCCTTTGATACCCCTTTTACACCGGAGCTAAAACCCGGGTTTTTGAAGGGTTAACCCGGGCAGCTCCCTGGTGTAAAAGGGGAGAGAGTTGGATCGCCGGGTCGAGTGACCCGGCAATCCAACCCAGGTAACTAGCAGGGTTTAACACGGGTGTAGCAGGTCACGATGACCTGGAGTGCGCTGCTAGCCGACCGATTGGTCCGGCTTCAGTGGCGCTTGGAGATGACGTCATGCAGACCCGACTGCGGTGTGAGCGGCGCTGACTCGGGAATATCCCGAGTCGGCGCCGGCAAAATTCCGGGTCTGATCCGGATAGGAACTTTGTTCCAACTCCGGGTCAGACCCGGAATTTAGGTGGAAAAGTGGTATTAGTGAGTATTATTCACAACATCCAAGACAGCAGCCCACAGTATAAAGCAGTGTTACAAATCATTATATAGTCTTAGGAGAAATGTATCCATCTCCCTTAATTGGATCTTACCACTACCGCTGTTGAGGTCAATACAGGCTTTGCTTATCCTGCTTTCACAGTTCTATAGGGCATGCTGAAGTCACTTTGCAGGAGGGAGTACAGTATATTAAGTAGTCACACTTATCTGGCTGATAGACAGGAGATCTTCCGTTACGGCAATGAGAACATCACAGGCGGCTGCACACATACGGGATATCCCTATTTCTTAACTTGTTTCTCTGCTATTAAGCGTAGCGGTTTCTTCAGAAGGCAGAAAAGTGTCTTATGAAGAAACCGCTACCCTCAATACAGTACAGCTATAGTACATAAAATTTACTTTAGATCAAACTTATCAAGGTAGTCATTATTTTAATGTTCTATTTTAATGGTCATGGACCGGCACTCAACAGGCTGCTCATTGCACAAACATTGCTCCGGTGCCCTCCTATAGGGTGTCAGCAGAGAGTCCCATATGTAGATCCAAGAAGGCGTCACTCGGAGACTTGAAATCAAAGTGAAAAACTCCAATTTATTAATCAACGTTTCGGAGGTCGAACCTCCTTTTTCAAGATACTGACATACAAATGGACATGACAAACATACACAGTTAAATACCTGACACACATCATGCTGCCATCTCCCAGTGTACTGAGGATGCCAGACACACTTCCGGTGACCTAGAGGGACACATGTGTAACAAACACAGTGCATCCACTGACGTCACACAAATGCACATCCGACGTTCCCACCAATGACACTGTGTGACGTCATTGGTGACGTCGATTAATAAATTGGAGTTTTTCACTTTGATTTCAAATCTCCGAGTGCCGCCTTCTTGGATGTTCTACTTTAGATATATATTGTTCAACTACTTTTGAACATATATTTTTCCTAAATACCGTTTGTTTAACATATATTATTATTAATTTATTAAGAGCAGGGGTGTATCTAGGGATCAGAGCGCCCCTGGCAGTGTAATGGACTGGTGCCCCCCAACCCTCATAATTTCAGCCAGTGCCCCCAGTAGTAGTCACCCCTATGCAGTGTCCCCAGTAGTTGTCCCCCCTATGCAGTGCCCCCAGTAGTAGTCCCCCCCTATGCAGTTCCCCCAGTAGTAGTCCCCCTTTACAGTGCCCCCAGTAGCGGCCACCCCCCATACTGTGCCTCCAGTAGTAGTCCCCCTATGCAGTGCCCCCAGTAGTAATCCCCTTATGCATTGCCCCCAGTAGTAGTCCCCCCTATGAATTGCCCCAGTAGTAGTCCCCCCTATACAGTGCCCCCAGTAGTAATCTCCCCTATGCTGAAGTGCCCCCAGTAGTAATCCCCCCTATACTGCATTGCCCCAATAGTAGTCCCTTCTATACAGTGCCCCCAGTAGTAGTCCTCCCTATACAGTGCCCCCAGTAGTGTCTCCCATATACAGTGCCCCCAGTAGCAGCCAACCGCCCCAAATAAAGTGCACCCAGTAGTGGCCACACCTTATACAGTGCCCCCCTCATCCCCGTGCCAGGCTTATACACACACAGAAAAAACTACTGAATCCACACTCCTGACGACGACCACCACTATCCACTCCTCTGCCCACTCTCGCTCTGCACTTTGGGATGACGTCTCTCCCATCACCCGCTGTGGGGGAGCCAGAAGAAGGGGCTCATGAGTGAGCTCCAGCCAGCTCCCTCCGTGGACGACGCAGCAGCCAATGAGAGTTGTCTGACTCTCATTGGCTGGCTGCTATAACAAACACACAGCTACCGCTGGTGGCTGTGTGTGTGTTACTGTGTAGGGAAGACCGCTCTCACTGCGGTCTGCCCTATGCTTGTGGAGCCCGGGGGACTAGCGGTGGGTGCGGTGCAAGGCACCGGCTGCGCCGCCACTAGTCCCGGTCTGATTCCACCCTTTGGCTGCTGGTGCCACTGCCGGATGGCGCCTCCTTTGGCTGGCACCCCTGGCGAGTGCCATCCTGGCCAATGGGTAAATATGCCCCTGATTAAGAGTTGCTCATATACCGCAGCATATTCCATTTACTTTACAATTGGTAACATATAATAAGAAATTATAGACTTACTGTAATGATCATTTCGTGTTAAATAACGAACATGTTAAGATTTTAAATCTTTTTGTTGTATTCTCCTTTTTGTGTATTTAACTAAAGATTACTAATAAAAATGTATTACTGTCAGCTACAGCTCACACTAGCAATAGCTGCAGAGGCTGAGATAAGAAAATACTGATTACAGGGGTCAGGCAAGCTGTATTCCCTACAGCCAGGGGTCCAACAAGGAGTTGCTGAGAGTTGACAGCAGAGGCTGCAGAGCTCGGACAGCAATCATCACTGTCCTTCTCCAGAAACTAATTGGTGGCCCCCCAGCTGCAGTTAAGAATCCAAATAATCCAGGGGTTTTGATCTAGAATTTGGGTCAGTGGGAGATTATAGCTTGAAATGGGACTCTCCCGGAGGATGCGGGAGGGTAGGCAACATTTGCCTGGAAACCCCCCTCCACACCCCACACCTTGACCACAATAGAAATACCAGTAGTATATAATATAATTTTACTAGTACTGCATGTTCTTCTCACTATCACAAATTAAATAACTAGCACCACCTGTGGATCTTTTAACATGTGTCAGCTAGTAATAAATACACCGGTGCACCAACTAGGAGATCTGTAAAACATGCACTGTTAGGGGTGCACTGTTATAGACCATCAATGGGGTTAATTATTAATACCATAGAAAAATACACTATCCAGTTCATAAGGAAACCAATCTTATATATACAATTCATTGGTCTGTTTTGTTGTTTGTTTGTCTGTCTGGTTATGCATTTAACACCCTCATGCACCGATTGAGATGAAACCAATGCAAGGTGGTCCAGTTGGATCCTAGTCAGGTTGGGGGGGGTTGAGGTCCCAGTCGGACCTCCCGTTTTTGTACGCTGGGCAGAACTTTGACCCGGGGAGCCTGTTTTGAGCCTACCAATGGATGGATTTGGGCGACAACTTCACAGAGTGGTAACATTGGATCGCAGGAGACATAATAGGGGGTTGGGGTCCCGGTTAGACTTCCTGTTGGTGTATGCTGGGCAGAAGTTTGCCCTGACGAGACAATTCTAGGCCTACCACTGGATGGATTTGGATGAAAACTTCACAGAGGTGTGACAATTGGTCTGGGATGCCTAATGGAGTGGTTGGGGTCTCAGTCAGACCTCACGATGGAGTGTGCCGGGCAGAACTTTGACCCAGGGAGCATGTTCTGAGCCTTCCACTGGATGGATTTGGAAGACATCACATAATTTGGATGAAAGCTTCACAGAGGTGAAAAATTGGATATCAGAAGACAAACTAGTGGGTTGAGATCCCGGTCAGACCTCCCGTTGGTGTATGGTGGACAGAACTTTGACCCAGGGAGCCTGTTCTGGACCTTCCACTGGATGGATTTGGATGAAAACTTCACAGAGGGGTGGCAGTTGCTCTGGGATGCCTAACTTAATAACTTGAAGAATTGGTCCTGGTCGAACCTCCCGTTGGTGTACGTTGGGCAGAACTTTGACCCGGGGAGCCTGTTCTGGGCCTTCCACTGATTGAATTTGGATTAAATCTTCACAGAGGGGTGGCAATTGGTCTGGGATGCCTAACTTTGCTTATCTGGTTAATAGTAGGAATAGGGTCACCAATCTGTGGAGCAGCTCACCCACATCACAACCATTATAGCTCAGTGTACAGATAATCATCTTGCATTCTGTCCGTGATCTGTGTCTGATTCACTACTGTACCCCCTGTACACCCTGATTGCAGCCCTGTATACATCTGGTAGGACGCATATCTTCTGTCCTGCTATAGGACAAACATGCTGACAATGAGAACTTAGAAGAATAGGTGCAAATGCTGCAAATGCAGAGACATACGCATCTCGACATGTACCGCGCTACATACGTATAGGAATATGCTATTTTTGTATGTACTTTTTTTTATATAAATTACACCCATTTTGCTACTATCTCTGTATTATACACAGTGTCTCCATCTGTAACATGGCATTTTGTTTTATTTTTATCCAAATAAAATTATTCAATATGAATTCACTGCAGAACAGACTGCACTTGTCAAACTGACCTCCCGAGAAATTGATGTTGTCAAGAAACAGCAACCCTTTTATCATGGCATCTACAATTTGACATGTTCTACTTTCAGGCCAAATGATGTGCACCGCTACAATAGTAAACCTATATCTGAACATTTCAGAATGTTATTCCCTTAAAAAACCTAAAAGACTTAATTAAAAATAGATTGGCTCCAACAGAGCCTCAAATGATGCAGGTTTGGAAAAACAGGTGGAAGCCTGCTGTTACAGGAAATAGTGGTTTTACAAAACCAAAACTGTCCTGCTGTCTGTAATCAACTACGCTCAAATGGCAGATGAAGCTTAGCTGCTTCCAGCGTTTCATCATGTGGTATCTCTCACTGGTGCAAGACTGGTTAGAGAGCGAATCAGAACGAGCATGTGTACTGAAATGGCAGCATCAGAGTAGATCCACAGAGAATAAAACCCCTTTTACACTGGCCAAATAACCTGGGTTATTGTCATGTCAAATGTCAACCCGGGTCGGGGCTCAATGGAAACAGGTCTAGTGACCCAGCAATCCTACCTGGTTAGCAACCTGGATCCAGATTACAGCATAGGAACAGCCGGCTCACTGGCACTTGAAGATGATGTTATCTCCAAGCACTAGCAGAAAAGTTTACACTGCACCCGTGTGAAGTGTAAACGGGCGGGTCGAAGCCGCAATGTGCACAGGGTCTGTCCCAGATTGGAACCGTGTTCCAAATCCTGGGTTAGACCCAGTGTTTTGGTGTTAAAGGGGTATAAATTCAGCAATCAGGGCTTGATCACAGGTGGACACAGTGGTGATGTCGAACGCAAGAGGACAATGTTTTCAGTCTGCGCATGCATCATAGTCACACTGCACATGCATCCGGGTGGCTACTACCAAAAGCCGCATAATGAATTTGGATGCAAAGAGAAGAAATTTCAGCGGGAGTTTCTGGGTAGTAACAGGTGGGTGGCAAGCCAGATGCGGGCATGTCGCTGCTAGCGATTGTGGCTTTTGTTGCAACTGCACTGATTTCGGTGGCCTTATTCAGGCTGAGATTGTGCACCTCCATAGGGCTGGTGCAATTTCAATGATGTTACTAATGTGTGGCCGATGACTAGTAGGAATACTCTTTCCTGTCTATAATCCAGACAGGGGTGGGCTGGGCCAGAGGGGACAGTTGCATATGTCCCCCGTATGGTACACTTTAAGCCATCTAGGGCCGCAGCTAGGAGTCAGGCAGAAGATGCTTCCCAGCCACAATCTATCAAAGCATAGAGGCCGGGCAGCATTCTCTACCAGGCCTCCCTGCAGCCAGTCACATGACGCTCCTCACTACGCAGCATGGGAAGCAGTCCCGACTGCTTAATCCTGGCTTAATCCCGGCAAGGTACAAATGACAGTCATCGAAATCTCGACACCTGTCAATAGACCTAAGCCGGGAGCCCGACACCCGGCTTACCAATTGAAGGTAAGCCGGGCGCCGGGAGCGGACAGCCGCGGGGGGGATGGTTAGGTTAGGGGCTCCCAGGGGAGACTTAGGGTTAGGCACCCCCCCCGGGATGTTAGGGCTAGGCTAGGGGAAGGGGGGGTTAGAGTTAGGAACCCCCGGGGGAGGTTAGAGTTAGGCACCCCTCCGGGAGACTTAGGTTTAGGCTGCAGGGAAGGGGGGTTAGGTTTAGGCACTAAGGGGGGGAGGTTAGGGTTAGGCACCACTAAAGGAGGGTTAAGGTTATGGGAGGGGAATTAGGTTAGTTATACTTACCCTAAGGACGATCGGGATTTCCTCCTCTGTCGGGCTGCCACTGTCGGGATTAGAACCGCAGCACAGCTGCAGTCACAGTGCACTGTACAATGGCCCTCATTCAGAGCCGTACGCTCTGAGCAGAGCGCACGCTCTGAATGAGGGCCGCCCTCCATAATTATGGAGCGTCCTCCTGGACGCTCGTATAGCTGTGGGTCACCACCCACAGCCTATATGAGCATGCAGTTTGATGGCCGCGATGGTCGTGACCATCGCGACCATCGAAACTGCGAGCCGGAGCCTGCGGTTGAGGTTTTCAACCGCAAGGCCCGGAGTGATTTTGGCTCTATCAGAGCCAAAGTCACTCCCACTGACATCACTAGTGATGTCAGTGGGCCGGCTTCTGACGGGAGGCGTTCCCTTGGGAACGCCCCCGTCAGGGAGGCACGCCCCCAGCACGCCCACCAAAGGGGGCGTGCTGTCAATCAACATCGACAGCACGCCCCCTTTGATCAGACAGTTCTTGTCATGAATATATTTGTGGGATGGGGGATCAGTTTTCATGATTATAATTGTTCAGTAGAGGGGGGGACAGTTCTGGCACATGATTATAATTGAGTGGGGTGTTGCTAGACCTGGGTTATGATTTTTATTCAAATAAGAGGGGACTGTCAAATATGGTATACAATTTTAATTTAGTGAAGAGGGCGGTGAGATCTGGGGTCTGATTTTAATTGGGAGTAATTTATTATTTATTTTACGATTATAAAGTGGACACTATTTTGCTCAAATTGTAGAAGGTTGTTTGTTTTTAAAGTTTAAATAAATGTTTTATATCAAGTCAGTACACTAATATTCTAGTTTAGTTATACATAGAATTAATCCTACTTTTTATGATTTTTCTTGGTTTGTTATCAGCGCTCACATTTGTATGTTGATATACTATTAGGTAGTTTTTATGTAATAGAGGGACATGATGCTGAGTTGGACAGAAATTGGGCACATGTGCTCCCGCTTAACATGTATGCAAAAAATGTGTATATCCGCCCTTATGCAGAATTGCATACATCTTGTGCTACTAATGGTATCATCCCACACTGTGTGGCTCGCAGTTCCATCACACTGAGCTTTATGTACGTGAGAAGGCCCCATTACAGCCCAGTTATGCTCCTTTAGCCATAAGTGCAGATGCGTGTAAAATGTGAATGACTCTGCATTGCTGGTACCTGTGTACACCTGGTCCCTGTGCTTGCGCAGTGCAAACACACACAAGATATGCTCCACAAACAGGTGTACATTCCACTCTGCATCAGACCCTTTGTGTGCAAAGACACAGGCAGGGCCAGCTCTACCATTAGGCAGCTTTAGGCAGCTGCATAGGGGTGCGAGGATCTGGGGGGCGCCACAGAGTCTGCCCATCACAATATTAAGGATGTGTCTAAGGGCTCTATTTATTAACATTATTTTTACTAAAATAAAGTGAAAAAGGGTGTTTTAAAATAAAATGTGAAAAAATACCGGGGAAAGCCCTGTGATAATAACGCCACCTGAAGGTGGCGTTATCCAGGGTCTCCCCCGGTTACCGGACTACTGCTCCACTCTAACGGGGACAGCAGAGCCTGGAGTCGGTCCCAGTAATCAGCTGTGTGGTCTAAACAGACCGCAAGCTGATTACTGTAAAAAAAAGGAAAAAAAAATTGTCAAAATTTTTTTTTACTTACCTGACTCCAGGGACCGGTGATCAGGCCTCCAGTGATGTTCCGGTCAGCTGATCTCCCATAGTGCACTGCGGCCCGATCATCAGGTGATCGGGTCTCAGTGCAGTATGGGATATCACCTGTCCGGACGCATGGAGGACATCACCGGAGGCCCGGATCATACAGGTAAGTGCTATTAAGGGAGGGGGAGGGTCGTGGGGGGGTCGCAGGGGGTCCGCGATCGTGGGGGGCGGGGATTAGCATAGGAGGGGTAGCAGCAGCGGCCGGTCGGCGCATGCGCGGGCACTTTGTCATGGTATTTTTTGCGAAAATACCATGACTAGTGTGTGAAGGGGATTCACAGGGACAGAGATTTATCGCAAGCTCTGTCCCTGCAAGGGATTTGTAGTAAATCCCTGTGATATAATATCACACTACAATCTGCATTCAATATGCGGATTGTAGTAAATAGAGCCCTTAGAGAGACATTCTTGTTTTACTAATTGCAGTTGGCGGCTGTGGAACTAAGATTTATGCTTTCTCACTTTCACCTGATGGGTTGGAAAGTGGGTATTGGTGGCAGTGGGCACCTCAGTAGGCTGCAGTTTTGCTAGGGTGCCAAGAAACCTTGCACCTGGCCCTGGACACAGGTGCATTAGATGGTAAAGGGTACTAATTTTACCTTATAGTCTGATATTCTAGGACTTAAGGGTCTATTTATCAATTAATATTTAACATAGAAACATAGAATTTGACAGCAGATAAGAACCACTTGGCCCATCTAGTCTGCCCTATTTTTAAACATATTGTTACCTCAACCCTTATTGATCCTTACTTCTTCTGAAGGATATCCTTATGTCTATCCCATGCATGTTTAAATTGTTCTACTGTCTTAGCCTCTACCACCTCCGATGGGAGTCTATTCCACTTGTCCACTACCCTTTCTGTGAAGTAATTTTTCCTCAAATTTCCCCTGAACCTACCACCAGGGGCAGATTGGGATGGAAAACCAGCCCAGGAAAATTCTGCCGCAGCCCTAAATGGGAGGAGGTGGAGTCTGTGAAGGGGCAGGATCTGATGACATATCTAAATGGATATGATGGTATATAGGGGACAAGTGGAGGAGAGATAAGAAATTTCATAAGAAAGATGGGGAGGGAGAGAAACAAACGAGAGAGACGAAAGCTGTTTTTTTCTTCATCATTTATCAATGTACAATCCAATCTCCTCTATATAATAATAATAATAATAATGCCACATATCACTGTGTGCTGGGGGCTGTTTTATTCCCCCTCATTTCACTGTATAGTGCCTTCACCTCGATATACTAATAATACCACATATCAGTGTGTGCTGGGAGCTTTGTTAATCCTCCTAATATATCACTGTACGATCTCCTCTCCTCTATATAATAACAATACCACATATGTGGTATTGTGTGCTGGTGGCTGTGTTATTCCCCCTCATATGTCACTGTATTGTTCCCTCTCTCCTATAGAATAACAATGTCACATAGCACTGTGTGCTGGGGGCTGTGTTATTCCCCCTCATATGTCACTGTATTGTTCCCCCTCCCCTATATAATAACAATGTCACATAGCACTGTGTGCTGGGGGCTGTGTTATTCCCCCTCATATGTCACTGTATTGTTCCCCCTCCCCTATATAATAACAATGTCACATAGCACTGTGTGCTGGGCGCTGTGTTATTCCCCCTCATATGTCACTGTATTGTTCCCCCTCCCCTATATAATAACAATGTCACATAGCACTGTGTGCTGGGGGCTGTGTTATTCCCCCTCATATGTCACTGTATTGTTCCCCCTCCCCTATATAATAACAATGTCACATAGCACTGTGTGCTGGGGGCTGTGTTATTCCCCCTCATATGTCACTGTATTGTTCCCCCTCCCCTATATAATAACAATGTCACATAGCACTGTGTGCTGGTGTCTGTGTTATTCCCCCTCAAATGTCACTGTACTGTTCCTCCTCCAATATAGAATAACAATGTCACATAGCATGTGTAGAGTTTGTATATTCTCCCTGTGCTAGCGTGGGTTTCCTTCGGGTGCTCCAGTTTCCTCCCACACTCCAAAAATATACTGGTAGGTTAATTGGCTCCCAACAAAAATTAACCCAAATGTGTATGTGTGTGAGCATGTGGTAGGGAATATAGATTGTAAGCTCCACTGGGGGCAGGGACTGATGTGAATGGACAAATATTCTCTCTGTAAAGCGCTGCGGAATATGTGTGCGCTATATAAATAACTGGTAATAATAATAATAGCAGTGTGTGCTGGCATATGTATTCAGCCCCCCTGAGGGTCACTTACCAGCCTTTTTCCAATGCTGGTCCCACAGTCACATCATGGCTTGGGGTGAAAGAGGAGTGGTGCCTGCTTCCTTTTGACCTTTCAGGAACCACCAATGAGACACTCCTCTGTGTCTCCGCCGCCGTGATGCGATCGAAGAGCAGGAGTGCCGTATTCAGCCAGTGACAATGCTCTAGCTGTGATGCCTAATAAGGAGACCACATTGGAGTGAGACACCTGGTGGCGGGGAGAGGTAACTACAGGGCAGTGTTACTTAGCTGCCTCTGCATGGCCCAGCCGCCTGACATCTCCAGCTTTCTCCACCACCACTTTTCACATGTGCGGCCACAGCAGTGAAGGCCATGAAGTGGCTGCTAATGAGAGAGATGTCCGCCCCGCCTACCACCCTCCAGTTTCAGAACATGTCCTTCTGTTCTTATACTTCTCATTCTTTGAAGAATGTCTCCTTCTTTTACCTTGTTAAATCCCTTTATATATTTGAACGTTTCTATCATGTCCCCCCTTTCCCTTCTTTGCTCCAAACTATACATATTAAGATCTTTTAGTCTTTCCTGGTACGTTTTGTGGTGTAGACCTTGCACCATTTTAGTTGCCCTTCTTTGTACAGTCTCTAATGTATTAATATCAATCTGGATAGATGGCCTACAGAACTAAACACAGTAATCGAGATGAGGACGTACCAATGACCTATACAGTGGTATTATCACTTCTCTCTTTCTGCTACTGATTCCTGTCCCTATGCAACCAAGCATCTGACTTGCCTTCCTCATTGCTTTGTTACAATGTTTGCTTGCCTTTAAGTCACCTGAAATAGTGACTCCTAGATCCCTTTCCTCTTCAGTAGTTGCCATTATAGTGCCATTAATACTATATTTAGCCTTTGGATTTTTGAGACCCAAGTGCATGATCTTGCATTTTAGTTGCCATGTTCTTGACCATTCCTCTAGTCTACCTAGTCTACATCAATCATTTGTTTTACCCCTCCTGGTGTGTCTATCCTGTTGCATACCTTTGAGTCATCTGCAAAAAAGCATAGTTTCCCTTCAAAACCTTTTGCAATGTCACAAATAAAGATATTAAAAAGCACTGATCCAAGTACAGGCCCCTGAGGTACTCCACTGGTAACATTTCCCTCTTGAGACTGCACTCCATTACTATAACTCTCTGTTTCCTATCCTGCAGACATGATCTTATCCATTCAACTTCTTTGTATGCAATCCCATGCTTTCCCGTTTATTTAACAGTCTGCAATGTGGAACAGTGTCAAAAGCCTTACTAAAGTCTAGATAAGCTATATCTATGGCCCCCTCTTTATCTATTTCCTTAGTCACCCAGTCAAAAAAGTCAATAAGATTTGTTTGACATGATCTCCCCCCTGTAAATCCATGCTGTTTGGGGTCCTGCAGATTGCTGGATTTGAGATAATCTACGACTCTTTCTTTTAAGAGTGTTTCCATCAATTTCCCTACTACTAATGTAAGGCTCACTGGTAGGTAGTTGCTTGCCTCCTCCTTGATTCCACTTTTTTGCAGTGGGACGTTTGCTCTTTTCCAGTCCTCTGGAATTACTCCAGTAGCTTGTGACTGGTTGAATAATTCTGTTAATGGTGTTACCAGCACCCCTTTAAGCTCTTTTAGTATCCTTGGATGTATCCCATCTGGCCCCATTGATTTATCCACTTTCAGTTTTAAGTATTCTGTTAGGAATTCTGTTAGGCCCCTTGCCCTCGCTTTCAGGAGTGAATACTGAACAAAAATAATTATTAAGATGATCAGCTATTACATTGTCTCCCTCAACAAGACTCCCTCTTTCTGTCTTTAGTCTTTTTATTCCACCTTTTTTTTGGCTCCTTTCGCTTATATATATGTGGGATATCTGCAGGCCCGGCAACAGGGAGTGACAAAGGGGACAGCCATACCGGACCCCGTGGATCAGAGGAGTCCCGACGATTAACGAGGCAGCAGCATCTATTGAAACTTTTTAAACGCCTGCTGTGCTGTGTTGTTACAGCAGCTGTCCAGCCAAAGCCCCGCCCACTGACACCATCACATGAAACACACCGAGACACGCAGGGGCTGGTGGTCATCCTCTTTGGCCCAGCTCCTGCTGTCTTCCTGATCCTCTCCTATAGGCTTCCTCCCCAATTTCCCCATTGTGGCATCAAAGAACCCCCTCGTGCCCCCCCCCCTCACCACAACACACACCCCTCCTCCTCGTCAGTCAGTGGTCCAGCTGAAGAGCATAGGGACACAGCCTCAGTATTAAGGTAAATAACTATGTGTAAATGATTGTTATTGTCACTTTTAACATATGTGTGTATAAGTTTACCGTAATGTGGGCTTTGTGAGCCAGATACACATGTAGTGCTCAATAAATATTTAAAAATAATAATAATAATAATAATAATAATAAAAAAAATGTAAGAATCAGTAAAAATTACATTTACCTTTTCTGCAGATATTGGTGTTCTGGGGCTGCACAAAGCTTGGCATTTTTCTTAATTTTCTCTAAAGCCTTTGGCGCGTGTGTGAAAAAGGGGTGTGGCCTCATGGGAAACTTCGTAGCCACGAGCCACACATATATGTGTATATGTATATATATGCATGTATGCGTGTGTGTGCGCATTTCTCTATCTGTAATAATTGTGTGTGTGTGCGTGTGTGTCTGGACCTGGCATGTTTGTTTGTAGGAAGGGCCATGGAGGCGGCAATGGGAGGGGGGAGGGTTGGAAGCCCCAGAGATCCAAGTGTCCCGGGCCCCAAGATTTCTGTTGCCGGCCCTGGATATCCGTGAATATAAAGTAAATCCTGAATGTATCTACAGAAATCTCAGATATCTGTTATAGTCCACAGTATTCCCTTGCACAAGCAGTCCCCATAGGTTTCTATGGGGGCTTCTTTTTTGCTGAATTTTATTTTTAGAGATTGGCCTCTATAGCTAACACTATTTCCAGATGGCGTAAGTAGTTGTAGTCTAAAGGCTACAGATCCCAAGAGTTACCAGGAATAGCGGTGTTGAATTATCATTTTCGGGTCTAGGACCTGATAATTATGTGGATCGATCCTATATTGTATACAGTATTTGTCACTAAAATGGTCCTTGTTTGCTGGTAATAGAGTGCTTCCTGAAATGTTGTTATGGTTTTCTAGGATACTCTGTGTAAACCCCTAGAAACCAATAGATGTGGCCTTCCGCCAATAGCAGCCGAATGCTGTTCCCTTAGAACAGAGTATGTTCACCGGTACTTAGGTGGCCGTCTGGACTTAAACTCGGAGTAGTAGCGATTTACACAGATATCCTAAGAAGACCAATGTTAAATGTGACACAAATGAGAGCTGGAGGCAGAGAGGCGACTAGCTCAGCTGCTGATGCAGCAAGTACTGCTGGTGGAATGCACCGCTGCTGGTAATGATGCAGCTAATGTAGCTGGATATATTTGATGAGGCTAATGTAGCCGGTGGTTTGATGCTGCAAGTTCCGCTGGTGGTTGAATGCGGCTAGTGCCCTCGGAGGAATAGATGAATTGATGTGGCCTTGTGGGCACTGTAGTGCGGCTTGGTTAGCCGAGGTGCGGCTATAGCAGCCAGGAGGAATTGATGAACTGATGCGGCCTAGTGAAGACTGTGGTGCGGCTTAGTTAGCCATGGTGCGGCTATGACAGCCGGAGGAATTGATGAATTGATGCGGCCTTATGAAGACCGTGGTGTGGCTTTGTTAGCTGTGGTGCGGCTACTGTATAACTGCTGGAGGAATTGATGAGTTGATGCAGCCTTGGAGAGACCGTGGTGCGGCTTTAACAGCCGGAGGAATTGATGTATTGATGCGGCCTTGAGGAGACTGTGGTGCGGCTTGGTTAGCCGTGATGCAACTATAACAGCCGGAGGAATTGATGAGTTGATGCGGCCTTGGGTAGACCATGGTGAAACTAGGAAAAATGCAGGAACAGAGTCCCTGATTCAGAGCCGTTCGCTGCTGGCAGGCGCTCGATCTGAATCTGGGCATTTTTTTTTATTTTTTTTTACACCGGCCGCTCGGAAAGCTGTGGGTGATCACCTACAGCTTGTGTGAGCGGGCTGGAGACCGTCGCAATTATCGCGACCATTGGGCTTGCGATGAGACCCTGGGGTAGGGTTTAGCTGCCACAAGCCCAAGTGGACTTCTTGCTCTAATAGAGCAGGAAGTCCACTACTAACATCACTAGTGATGTCAGTAACCCCTCCTACAAATGCCAGGCGTTCCTAAGGGAACGCCTGCGTTTGTCCGGCCACCTCCCCTACCTGCCCACAAAGCAGGGCGAGTTGTCAATCAACATCGACAGCCACCCCGTCTTGTTGCGAGCCCCGTAGCGACTGAACTTCAGTCGCTCAGCGGGGCTCGCGCACGCCAGATGCGGCGCATGTGCAGTGGCCAACCATCGAGCTCTGAATCGGGCCCAGAGTCCAGAAACAGGAACCAGAAGGGCACGTATGGAGACGCTATAGCCGGCAAAGCCATGAGGAAGCAATAAGGTATAAAAAGGAATAAGGTACCAATCAGAACCACGGAAGGTCATCCCGTGTTCCCAGTAACACCTGGCATCGTCCGGGATCCAGATCGCCTAGCATCCGATGGTGCCATTTTCGTATGGCAGGCAGAAGTAGTAGGAGTGATTAGCAAAGTGCTGGAGAGTGACAAGTCATGCTGGCACTTTGTAACAAATGTATTTTATCACTAGAATGCTCCATGTTTTGTATATAGAATAGTTTGGTCCATAAATTGTATATTGATCACTAGAGTGTTACTTTTAACGTATACATACTTGCCTACTCTCCCAAATCTGCCGGGATATCCCCGAATCTCGTGTGGCACTCCCAGTTCTCCAGAAGAATGAGCAAGTTTCACGTAGGCTAGTCTCCTGGTAGGGGCAGCTCAAAGGTCGGCAACTATGATTGTATATTTCACTAGAATGCTCTATTCATTATGTATTGGTTTACTGGAATTCTACCTGTATTGCATAGAGGTCACTAGAATTCTCTGTGTATTATATAGAGTTCTCTGGTTTGTCAGAAGGGGCTGGTATGTGTTGTATTTGATTATAGCTATGTGACATAACCATTTTAAACCACGCCAACATTAGACAAACTGTTACGATCTGCTACCAGGATATCTGACAGCCTTGGCAGTTTCTAGTCCTGGCTGTTGCTAGGCAGTGGTGAAGCTGCCAGTATTGTGGAAGCATTCAGCTGTAGCCAGTCTGCAATCTAGATCACAGTGTGCATGCAGTTCAACTGTATTGCAATTAGGAGGATGGTTGCATTGGTTCCTCTTCCTTTTATATTGTATTCACTCCCAGCATTTCCTACCGCAATAATGCGAGCAGTTCAGGCTAAAAGAGAACCAAGTGATGTGGTTTTGACCGTTTGGCACGCCTGCGTTCGGATCACCACTCCCCGTTTTCAAGCACCTTCCCCTGTTACCACCCACAAACACCTCATTCTGTCACTCAAATTAGCAGGCATTCACAATTTCCGACCGCAATGACTGGTTCGCGCATGCGTATTACAACCCATTCGCATGCGCAGTTGTGCGAACATCGCTCTGAGCGAACGAGCGGCCACTTACGAGCGGCTCTGAATCAGGCCCATAGTGTCCCTGATTCACATTACACCATAAAGTAGTGTCTCTTATTTATGTTATGACACACAGTAGTGCCACTTGTACACAATGCCCACAGTAGTGACCCTTTTACACAATGCCCACAGTAGTGACCCTTATACACAAAGCCCACAGTAGTAATGCCCCTTATATAATACTCACAGTAGTAGTGCCACTTATTCAATGCCCCCAGCAGTGGTGTCCCTTACACAATGCCCCCAGTAGTGGTGCCCCCTATGCAGTTCCCTTAGTAGTAGGGCCCCCTATGCAGTGCCTCCAGTAGTAGTATGCCCCCCAATAGCAGTGCACCCATTAGCAGGCCCCCAGTAGTAGTGCCCCCATTAGTATGCCCCCAGTAGTATGCCCCCAGTAGCATGCCCCCAGTAGTAGTATGCCCCCCAGTACTAGTGCCCCCATTAGCAGGCCCCCAGTAGTAAGCCCCCATTAGCAGGCCCCCAGTAGTATGCCCCCAGTAGCAGTACCCCCAGTAGCATTCCCCCAGTAGTAGAATGCCCCCCGGTAGTAGTGCCCCTATTAGCAGGTCCCCAGTAGTAGTGCCCCCATTAGCAGGCCCCCAGTAGTATGTCCCCAGTAGCAGTGCCCCCATTACCATGCCCCAAGTAGTATGCCCCCCAGTAGTATACCCCCCAGTAGCAGTGCCCCCAGTAGCAGGCCCACAGTAGTAGTGCCCCCATTAGCATGCCCCCAGTAGTAGTATGCCCTCAGTAGTATGCCCCAGTAGCAGGCCCCCAGTAGTAGTGCCCCCAGTAGTAGTATGCCCCCAGAGGTAGTATGCCCCCCATTAGCAGGCCCCCAGTAGTAGTGCCCCCATTAGCAGGCCCCCAGTAGTAGTGTCCCCATTAGCAGGCCCCAAGTAGTAGTATGCCCCCCAGTAGCTGTGCCCCCATTAGCATGCCCCAAGTAGCAACCCCTTACAAACACACAAATAAAAAAATTATTAAAAAACACTTAATTCTTGATGGTAGATCGGATCAAGAATATTGAAGATAAAAATATCTTGCTTAGAAAAATTGACTTGAAAATAAAAAATAAGGAAAAATATATAGGGAAAAATTAATTATTATGAAAAATGATTGGGAAAGAATACACGTTCTTAACAGTCACTGGAATCAGCTACTAAATATGACAGTCTCAAACGAATGATTGCGGCGTCCCGCTATTATTACTTATTGTGGTGTTGATGTGGATTTTTGGTGATGGTGAATGTAGTTCTTCCCGGAGTAGGAGTGCGGTAAGGAAGCTGACAGGAGGCTGGGGCTCTTTGGCCGGTTCCTATCACTGCTGGCGGATAGCGGCCGCGCACCCGATTGACCGGATGGACGTCCTCTCCCGCCTGGCAGTGGGGGTCAAGGCCTATGGTGGGGATATGCGGTTGTGGTTTGCACCAGACGCCGCAATCCCCTCCAAGGTGAGATGCACTTACCTCCTTGGATCCGTCAGCTTCACCGTTCCTCCTCCTTGCCGGCTGGTGTTCTCCTCGGCGGCTGCTTCCGACTTCGACTTCTGGATCTGGTCACGTGATCGCGGCTGTGCAGAATAGATATCCGTGTGGGTATAGTAGCTAATTCCTTCTAGATGCAAAATAAATGTAGGGTGCTCTCCAACGCGTTTCAGCTTCTGTGAAGCCTTCTTCAAGGAATGATGTAACACTGCTCTGATCTGTCCTGGATATATAGGGAGATCTATTATGTTGACAGGTGTTCAGTAAATTTCTTTGATTTAATTAGTTCTTCCTGTGTTGTCATAGTAACCAGGAAATGTCACTCAAACACATGCTTGATCTTTTTAAAGGTGCCAGACACATGTAGATAGATGTTTATCCAATCATTTGTGTGGGCAAATTGGTATGTAAACATATGTATCACTTAGGACACGTATGTATAATGTAAAATATGAAATTAAATAGACATAGCTACACAATAAAATTATAATTGTAAAGAAAACATCAAATAAAATTGTAATTAAAATTACAAATAATTTAAATTTAAATAAAATAAGTATAAATCAAGATGGGGTTGAGATTAAAAGATTGCCCTAATCGAGGTGACTACAGGTATACGAATTGAGTTAGCAAAATAAACATATATTTCTTGATACTATTATTAATAGTGCAGCTATATTATTCCTATTGAGACAATGATGTATTATTATAAGATACGAACTTGGTTGCATCACTCTTATTCGTTACATCTGTGAAAATAATTTCAAATTTTTTACAAATGATAGCTTTTACTTCATTATCTACGTTATGTCCCTGAGGAGCAAAGGTTTTTAATTTATACATCCATTGTAGTTCTGCTACATTAATTTTGTGATTGAAATCTCCCCCCCTCCAATTTGGTGTCACTTCTTCTAATCCCAAAAATGTAAGGGATTTTGGGTCGCTGTTATGATGAACCTTAAAATGGTGTGAAAGATTATGTTCTTCTACCCCTTTCCTGATGTTTCTAATGTGTTCACTCACACGCGTTTTCAATGATCTTACAGTTCTACCTATGTATTGTTTTTGGCAGTCCCATTCCAACATATAAATGATCCCTTTGCTATTACATGTCATTCTGTGTTTTATTTCATATTTTTTTCCCGTTATATTGGATTTGAATGTAGTAATTGGTATTGTGCTCCTTGTTTTTGTGTTAGTACAGCCTGGACAGGTACCACAATAAAAAAAACCTTTTCTTGGTGCAATGTCCCCAATGGTAGCTTGTTTAAATGTTCTTGGTGGTATGTGGTTCTGGACTGTCTTTTGTCTTAAATCTGGTGCTTTCCTGTAGACTACTATAGGTCTCGATGGTATGTGTTCTACTAAAGACACGTCACCTAACAGGATAGGCCATCTTTTCTTAAGGATATGTTTTAATTCATTTGCTTGTTTAGAATATTGCGTAATGAATAAAAGTTCTTGTTCGACTGTACCCTTATTTTTTTCTTTATACCTCAAAAGGTCATCTCTGTTTCTGTCCACTGCCTCTTTCTGTGCTTGCTCTATAATGGTTTTGTCATATTTTTTCTCTTTAAGGGCTGTACTAAGATCTCGTCCTTGTGTTTTGAAGTCTTCTAATTTTGAGCAATTTCTCCTTAATCTAAGGAACTGTCCTTTTGGAATAGTCTGTAACCAGGTTGGATGATGCCAGCTAGTAGACAGGATATAGCTATTTACATCTACTGTTTTTTTGAATGTATTGGTATGTATTCTACTGTCCTCTATGAATATATTTAAATCCAAAAATTCAACTTGTTTTTTACTGTAATTGGCAGTGAATTTTAGATTATTGGAATTGTCATTCAGAGTAGTGATAAAGTCCATTAAAGTATTTTCTTCTCCTCGCCAAATGAAGAACACATCATCAATATATCTTTTCCAGAGTACGAGACTTGCCCCAAGCTTGTGGTCACACCACACATGGTGGTCCTCCCACCAACCCATAAATAGGTTGGCATAGCTTGGGGCAAATCTCGTACCCATCGCCGTGCCTTTGGTTTGTATGTAAAATTGATTATCAAACCAGACATAGTTATGTTTGAGGATAAAATTAATGCTGTCAAGAATGAATTGACGTTGTGCCTCTGTAATAGAACTGTCTTTCTCTAAGTGATATTTGATGCTGTTGATCCCTTGTTCATGAATGATTACTGAATATAAGGATGTAATATCCGTGGTTACTAGCCATAATTGGTCATCCCACTTAGTCTCCTGTAAAATATTAAGGATGTGTGTAGTATCTCTTAAATAGGCAGTTTGTTTGGTGACGTATGGTTGTAATATGGTGTCTAAAATTTCTGACAAGTTTGAGGTGAGAGATCCTATGCCCGATATTATGGGTCTGCCTGGGGGATTTAATGGGTTCTTATGCATTTTAGGCAAGTAGTAAAAAACTGGAATGATGGGATGTGAGTTGTCTATGAATTTATATTCCTGATTAGTTAATACCCCTTCACAGACTCCTTTTTGTAAATGGTTAATCAATTCCTTTTTGAATTGTGTCGTAGGGTCATTCTTCAGTTTATTGTAAGTAGTAGCATCATCCAAAAGTCTGTGGGCTTCTGTTATATAGTCTGATTTGTTTAAGACTACAATCCCCCCACCCTTATCTGCTGGCTTGATAATGATAGAGTGATTCTCTTGTAATTCTTGTAGGGTAGTCCTTTCTTTTTTGGTCAGATTATGTGTCCGGTTATTGTATTTGAGATGCTCAATATCTTTCTCTACCATTTTCGTGAATGTTTCTATATGGGGGCCTGTTATGTGGCTTGGATAAAATGTAGAATGAGGTTTCAAATTTGTCATTGCATTACTGTTTGTGGAAGTATCATTCCTAATCTCTGTTGGTATTGTTGTGGAAAAATATTTCTTTAGTGTTCATTTCCTCTTGAATTTCTGTAGGTCTAGGTATGTTTGGAACTTGTTCATGTTATTTGTTGGGGCAAATTTTAAACCTTTGTCCAATAATTTTAGATGGTCATTTGATAAGGAAGTGTCGCTAAGGTTAAATATGCCTTGACCTAATGGGATCGGAGTGTTTAATGTACTGTTTTTGCTTTTTTCTCCTCCCCTGCATCCTCGTCTAGTACCTCTAATTTTCTTTTTCCCATTTTCTTGGGCGTATTGTACGTTTTTGTGGATATTTCTGTTTGAAGTCCCAATGGTTCCCCTAAAAAAATTTCTTGTTGGGAAACACATAGTTGAGCTGTTGATTCGTGAATTGTTGTACTTATATTTGTGGGTAGAGATAGAGACAAATCTGTTGTCTCTTTTTCACCATTAATCCAGCCTCTGTCTATTGATAATCTTGCTAGTTGTTCGTATTGTACATCATCCTCTATGTCATGTATTGAAAATTATTTTTCAGATTCTGAGTTGTATGTGGAAAATTCAAAGGAATGTTCTAAATTCACCACCTGCTGTGTAATCTGAGGTTTCTTCCAATTGTGAAGTTTGGACATATACTGCTGATAGGTCAAATTAAACTTTTTATATATCGGTGTTGTGCATCTATTGTGATGTTTTGTTTTGATATGATGTCTTGTATCTGCAGTGCAATTTTTTGGGTGTAAACTCTTATTTGTCCTAGATGATGATTTTTTAATATTAAATTTGTCTCTTAATATTTTGTTTTTCTTAATTTCAATCAGCTTTTCTTCCCTTTTGAATACTCTACCTGCTGTCAGATTAGATAGTGTGACAAATTCTTCATAATTTTTGTATGGTTCTAAAATGTGATCTATAGCTGTAATTTCAGTATCTAGGTTATGAAGTTCTTGTGTATGGGTCTCTATAAGTAATGAAATGAGCTGTCATGAGCATTCAGTCAGAATATCGTTCCATTTATTCATAAAAACTTTATTATATTGATTATGGGTTGGTGCTTTTTTGATGCGTAGGCCTTTGTGTACTAGTTTATTGTCTGCGTACCATTTCAAGGTGTGTGCATCCCACCATGTTTTTGTTTCTTTAGTAATTAATTTTTCTAATTTAAAAAATGTGTCACAGAATGTATTTCTATTATTGTGAGGTGGGATATCATCTGTAAATTCAGCGAATATATTGTTGGCCCTAACTTGTCTTTCTGTTCTGAGGTCAAGTAATCCCATCTAGTGATTCTTGCAGCTGATACTATGTCAGTAAAGCAAAGCAAAACGGAAAATGGTAGGAGTATCTGCGCACTGAATATAGATGGTTTATGCTATTTGCGAGCTGCTGTGTATGGTAGCTGACTCTACCATCAACAATACACAAAGAAATTCTACACTGCGCTCAGCAAAAGGCTGTCAAATAAAGGTCCTTTAGTAATGTTGGTTATTATTATATATATATATATATATATATATATATAGAAAACATCTAATGTGTATCCTTAAATGATTGTAATCAACGTATCACTATGCTGAAATTATGACCACATGTGAAATTAATCAATTAATGCTCATTTATTGGAAAATTGAAAATAGAAAATGATAATTCTTGATGATATATCGGATCAAGAATATTGAAGATAAAAATATTTTGCTTAGAAAAATTGACTTGAAAATAAAAAATAAGGAAAAATATATCAATCAGGCACGCGGCCGCTATCCGCCAGCGGTGATAGGAACCGGCCAGAGAGCCCCAGCCTCCTGTCAGCTTCCTTACCGCACTCCTACTCCGGGAAGAACTACATTCACCATCACCAAAAATCCACATCAACACCACAATAAGTAATAATAGCGGGACGCCGCAATCATTCGTTTGAGACTGTCATATTTAGTAGCTGATTCCAGTGACTGTTAAGAACTTGTATTCTTTCCCAATCATTTTTCATAATAATTAATTTTTCCCTATATATTTTTCCTTATTTTTTATTTTCAAGTCAATTTTTCTAAGCAAGATATTTTTATCTTCAATATTCTTGATCCGATCTACCATCAAGAATTATCATTTTCTATTTTCGATTTTCCAATAAATGAGCATTAATTGATTAATTTCACATGTGGTCATAATTTCAGCATAGTGATACGTTGATTACAATCATTTAAGGATACACATTAGATAATATATATATATATATATATATATATAATAATAACCAACATTACTAAAGGACCTTTATTTGACAGCCTTTTGCTGAGCGCAGTGTAGAATTTCTTTGTGTATTGTTGATGGTAGAGTCAGCTACCATACACAGCAGCTCGCAAATAGCATAAACCATCTATATTCAGTGCGCAGATACTCCTACCATTTTCCATAAAAAAAAACTTACCTGAATCCCCGCTCCTGCCACCGTCCGCTCTGCTCTATTACGCGCGGTGGGAGCCGGAATAGGGAGCTCATGAGTGAGCTCCAACCGGCTCTCTCCGTGCAGCAGCCAATGAGAGTCTGCCTGACTCTCATTGGCTGCTATAGTCAGGTGCATAAATATTGGGACATTGACAGAATTTTCATATTTTGGCCTCTATTCACCACCACAATGGCTTTGAAATGAAACAAACAAGATGTGCTTTAACTGCAGACTTTCAGATTTAATTTGAGGGTAATTACAGGTGAACGGTGTAGGAATTACAACGTTTCCTATATGTGCCTCTCACTTTTTAAGGGGCCAAAAGTAATGGGACTATCAACTCAAAAGCTATTTCATGGACAGGTGTGGGCTATTCCCTCTTTATTTCATTATCAATTAAGCAAGTAAAAGGTCTGGAGTCTAGGTGTGACATTTGCATTTGGAATCAGTTGCTGTCGACTCTCAATATGAGATCCAAAGAGCTGTCACTATCAGTGAAGCAAGCCATCATTAGGCTGAAAAATCAAAACAAACCCATCAGAGAGATAGCAAAAACATTAGGTGTGGCCAAATCAACTGTTTGGAACATTCTTAAAAAGAACGAAAGCACCGGAGAGCTCAGCAACACCAAAAGACCCGGAAGACCACAGAAAACAACTGTGGTGGATGACAGAAGAATTATTTCCCTGGTGAAAAAAACCCCTTCACAACAGTTGGCCAAATCAAGAACACTCTCCAGGAGGTAGGTGTATATGTGTCAAAGTCAACAATCAAGAGAAGTCTTCACTAGAGTGAATATACAGGGTTCACTACAAGATGTAAACCATTGGTGAGCCACAAAAACAGGAAGACCAGATTAGAGTTTGCCAAACAACATCTAAAAAAGCCATTACAGTTCTGTAATAACATCCTATGGACAGATGAGACAAAGATCAACTTGTACCAGAGTGATGGGAAGAGAAGAGTATGGAGAAGGAAAGGAACTGCTCATGATCCAAAACATACCACCTCATCAGTGAAGCATGGTGGTGGTAGTGTCATGGCGTGGGCATGTATGGCTGCTAATGGGACTGGTTCCCTTGTATTTATTGATGATGTGACTGCTGACAAAAGCAGCAGAATGAATTCTGAAGTGTTTCGGGCAATATTATATGCTCATATTCAGTCAAATGCTTCAGAACTCATTGGACGGCGCTTCATAGTGCAGATGGACAATGACATGAAGAATACTGCAAAAGCAACCACAGAGTTTTTTAAGGCTAAAAAGTGGAATGGTATGCAATGGCCAAGTCAATCCCCTGACCTGAATCCGATTGAGCATGCATTTCACTTGATGAAGACAAAACTGAAGGGAAAATGCCCCAAGAACAAGCAGGAACTGAAGACATTTGCAGTAGAGGCCTGGCAGAGCATCACCATGGATGAAACCCAGCGTCTGGTGATGTCTATGCGTTCCAGGCTTCAGGCTGTAATTGCCTGCAAAGGTTTTGCAACAAAGTATTAAAAAGTGAAAGTTAGATTTAGGATTGTTTAGTTTATCCCATTACTTTTGGCCCCTTAAAAAGTGAGAGGCACATAGAAAGACCATTGTAATTCCTACACCGTACACCTGATTTGGATGTAATTACCCTGAAATTAAATCTGAAAGTCTGCAGTTAAAGCACATCTTGTTTGTTTCATTTCAAAGCCATTGTGGTGGTGAACAGAGGACAAAATATGAAAATTCTGTCAATGTCCCAATATTTATGCACCTGACTGTATTACAAACACACAGCTGCCGCTGGTGGCTGTGTGTTTGTGTCTGTATAGGGCAGACCGCTATCACAGCGGTCTGCCCTACACTAGAGGAGCCCTGACGTCGGATTCTCTCGCGAGAATCCGACATCAGGAGGCCACCGTTCTGCCCCGAACAGGGATCCGAGTCAGGCGGGCAACACCCGCACAGGGTTCGGTTCGACTCGGATCCCCTATGTTCGGAGCGGTTCGGATTCCACAGAATTCGAACCGCTCATCTGTAATATATATATATATATATATATATATATATATATGTATAAATATATGTGTGTGTGTAAATATATATATATATATGCTGTGTTTGATTCTGTGCTGCTGCTACAAGTCTTGCTGTGTGGATTATTGTGGTTGTCTGCTAATTCACCTGTTTGCAATCCACACTAACGGTCTTGCAATTAACCCTGTGGTTGCTGGTTCTGATTCTGCAATTACCCTGACCTTGTAAAGTATCTGTATCTACACCAGCTGATATCCTGTGATCACCCTTGTATTGTATAAGCCCCTACTGCCTGAACTTAAGTCCTGGTGGCCTCCTATGTACCAATGAGTGTATTTAACTCTATGGGGACAATGGGTGGTTGTTATAGGCAGAAGATCTCAGTACGAGGCTCTAGGGGTCTTATACATATACAGGGGTGTTTCATAACACAAACCACCACACAACACTCACATATTTATATTGCAGTGTGCCAGGGCCACTTGCTTGCATTTGCCAGCTCTGAATCCAGATCTGTATCCATGGGGAAGATGGAACCCGAACTGCTTTCAGTCCTGGGCTGTTGCTCCATCCATCCGACCCTATTTTATTTTGTTATGTTTATTTAATAAAATTAGTGGTTACCTACTATATTATACATTAAACATGATATGCTGTTTGTAGTATTTAAAATGTTGTAATCTTTTAAAATATGTATTAAAGCTGCAATGTGCGTGCACATTTTGGTTTACCCATCTATGTCTATAACATACAGTAGCATGTACTTGGTACAGTAGCTGCATCCTTGGAGAAGTTTGTTGGATTACTTCTGCTCTGTTGTCCTGCAGCACAGTGTAAAATCAGGCAATGGAAACTTTGGCTCTGGCAGACCGATATGATTTACAAGTGTCGGACTGGGGCATAAAGGGTCCACCATGGAAATGCAGCTGCAGGGGCCTGCTGAAAGGGGGTGATCATCAACAGCAGGGGTGTGACCATCCCAAAACTGACACAGCATTATATTATGCATTCTCAGATTCCCAGACACAACACTGTGCCCAATTTAGTCTTTCAATGTAAATCTAATTAATATTACACTGCGGTACGGCCGGCAGCATCACAAATCACAATATTTGTATGAATATTACACTGCGGTATGACCTACAGCGTCACAATACGTGTATGAATATTACACTGCAGTACGGCCAGCAGTGTCACAATACTTGTATGAATATTACACTGCAGTATGACCTACAATGTCACAATAACAATACATGTATGAATATTACATTGCGGTATGATGAACCTACAGCATCACAATACTTGTTTGAATATTACACTGTGGTATGAACCTACAGCGTCACAATAATTGTATGAGTTTCACACTATGGTATGATGAACCTACAGCATCACAATACATGTATGAATATTACACTGCGGTACTGTCGGCAGCGTCACAATACTTGTATAAATATTACACTGCGGTACGGCCATTGGTACGACCTACAGCGTCACAGTGCTTATATGGATATATGGTGGTACAGCACAATAAAAAAATATCTGTCACTTTTTTTTACTTTTTATTTAAAAAAAAATTCACTTGTATTGAAATTTTTTTTACAGCCCATGAACAGACAGATCACCCCTGGATGGACAGCACACTGGATGGGCAGCACACCCCTGGACAGTGCACTGGAGGGACAGCACGACCCTTCATGGACAGTACAGTACACCCCTGACTTGTACAACTCAGCCCCCTAGACAGAGCACAGCACACCCCTGGACAGCACAACCCTTGATGGACAGCACAGCACATCCTTGGATTTGACAACAAAGCCCCCTAGATGGAGCACAGCACACCCCTGGATGGGTAACACAGCCCCCTGGACAGAGCACAGCACACCCCTGGATTGGACAATACAGCCACCCCTGGTTGGAGCACAGCACAACCTGACCGCCCAGGACTCAGCAAGCAAATGGCGGCGAACACACAAGGGAGGGACTTATATACAATCCAAAACGCATGAGAATCCGACAGCGGGAGGAAGACTTTTTTCCTCATTTTGGATTCTGGGTCAGGCGGAAAAACCCAAGCCTGACTCAGCTCCTACTCGGATCCGCTATGTTCGGGTGGGTCTGGTTCTCAGAGAACTGGACCCACTCATCTCTAGTAAATATACCCCCATTATGTGGGTGGGGAGGAGGGATATGGGTGTATATTAATATTATTTGTGGGCAATGGGGTGTAAGTATATATTATTTTCATTTGTGGGCACGAGAGGGTAATGTAAGTGTATAATATATTATTGTTATTTGTGGGTAGGGAGTGGGAATGTACAGTAAGTAGGGGTGTGCACCGGCCACTTTTCGTGTTTTGTGTTTTGGTTTTGGATCTGGATCTTTCTTCGTGTTTTGGATCTGGATTGGTTTTGCCAAAACCACCCTTCCGTGTTTTGGGTTCTGGGTTTTGTGTTTTGGATCTGTATTTTTTTGAAAAAAAGCATAAAAACAGCTAAAATCACAGAATTTGTAGGTTAATCTGCTCCTATGCTATTATTAACCTCAATAACCTTAATTTCCACTCATTTCCAGTCTATTCTGAATACCTCACACCTCACAATAGTGTTTTTATGTCCAAAAGGTTGCACCGAGGTAGCTGGATGACTATGCTAAGCGACACGAGTGGGCAGCACAAACACGTGACCCATCTAGGCGTGACACTGCAGTGGCAGACAGGATGGCATTGAAAAACTAGGCCCCAAACTGTACATAATGCAAAGAAAAAAAAGAGTATTAATTCGTCCCTGCTGGAACCACAGGTCCCTCTGTACGTTCTGGAGGCTGGTCTCCCTGGAAGAGTTGATAATTCATTTTATGAACATCATCTTCTCCACATTTTGAGGAAGCAACCTCCTACGCCTTTCGCTGACAAGGTTCCCGGCTGCACTAAACACTCTTTCGGAGTACACACTGGAGGGGGGGCAACTCAGGTAAAATAGAGCCAGTTTGTACAGGGACCTCCAAATTGCTTCTTTTTCCTGCCAGTACAGGTACGGACTGTCTGACATGCCTACTTGGATGCTGTCACCGATGTAATCCTTTAACAGACAGACGCACACACTTGTCGCTGCTGCTTTGAGGATTCAAGTGCGGCTACAGCCCACACAATTCACAAAGACAGAAAAAAAAAAAGAATATTTTTATTGTTTGTGGAGCACACTTTGAGGGTTACACCACCCTTTAACAGACAGACGCACGCTTGTCGCTGCTGCTTTGAGGATGCAAGTGCGGCTACAGCCCACACATTTCACAAAGACCGAAAAAAAAAGAACAATATTTTAATTGTTTGTGTAGCACACTTTGAGGGTGTCACCACCCTTTAACAGACAGACGCACGCTTGTCGCTGCTGCTTTAAGGATGCAGGTGCGGCTACAGCCCACACAATTCACAAAGACAGAAAAAAGAATAATATTTTTATTGTTTGTGTAGCACACTTTGAGGGTGTCACCACCCTTTAACAGACAGACGCATGCTTGTCGCTGCTGCTTTGAGGATGCAAGTGCGGCTACATCGCACACAAGTCACAAACACATTAAAAAAATAGTTTTTTATTTTTTGGAGCACTTTGAGAGTTACACCACCCTTTAACAGACAGACGCACGCTTGTCGCTGCTGCTTTAAGGATGCAGGTGCGGCTACAGCCAACACATTTCACAAAGACCGAAAAAAAAGAACAATATTTTAATTGTTTGTGTAGAACACTTTGAGGTGTCACCACCCTTTAACAGACAGACGCACGCTTGTCGCTGCTGCTTTAAGGATGCAGGTGCGGCTACAGCCCACACAATTCACATAGACAGAAAAAAGAAGAAGAATATTTTTATTGTTTGTGTAGCACACTTTGAGGGTGTCACCACCCTTTAACAGACAGACGCACGCTTGTCACTGCTGCTTTAAGGATGCAGGTGCGGCTACAGCCCACACAATTCACATAGACAGAAAAAAGAAGATGAATATTTTTATTGTTTGTGTAGCACACTTTGAGGGTGTCACCACCCTTTAACAGACAGACGCACGCTTGTCGCTGCTGCTTTGAGGATGCAAGTGCGGCTACATCGCACACAAGTCACAAACACATTAAAAAAATAGTTTTTTATTTTTTGGAGCACTTTGAGAGTTACACCACCCTTTAACAGACAGACGCACGCTTGTCGCTGCTGCTTTAAGGATGCAGGTGCGGCTACAGCCCACACAATTCACAAAGACAGAAAAAAAAAGAACAATATTTTAATTGTTTGTGTAGCACACTTTGAGGGTGTCACCACCCTTTAACAGACAGACGCACGCTTGTCGCTGCTGCTTTAAGGATGCAGGTGCGGCTACAGCCCACACAATTCACATAGACAGAAAAAAGAAGAAGAATATTTTTATTGTTTGTGTAGCACACTTTGAGGGTGTCACCACCCTTTAACAGACAGACGCACGCTTGTCACTGCTGCTTTAAGGATGCAGGTGCGGCTACAGCCCACACAATTCACATAGACAGAAAAAAGAAGATGAATATTTTTATTGTTTGTGTAGCACACTTTGAGGGTGTCACCACCCTTTAACAGACAGACGCACGCTTGTCGCTGCTGCTTTGAGGATGCAAGTGCGGCTACATCGCACACAAGTCACAAACACATTAAAAAAATAGTTTTTTATTTTTTGGAGCACTTTGAGAGTTACACCACCCTTTAACAGACAGACGCACGCTTGTCGCTGCTGCTTTAAGGATGCAGGTGCGGCTACAGCCCACACAATTCACAAAGACAGAAAAAAAAAGAACAATATTTTAATTGTTTGTGTAGCACACTTTGAGGGTGTCACCACCCTTTAACAGACAGACGCACGCTTGTCGCTGCTGCTTTAAGGATGCAGGTGCGGCTACAGCCCACACAATTCACAAAGACAGAAAAAGAAGAAGAATTTTTTTATTGTTTGTGTAGCACACTTTGAGGGTGTCACCACCCTTTAACAGACAGACGCACGCTTGTCGCTGCTGCTTTGAGGATGCAAGTGCGGCTACATCGCACACAAGTCACAAACACATTAAAAAAATAGTTTTTTATTTTTTGGAGCACTTTGAGAGTTACACCACCCTTTAACAGACAGACGCACGCTTGTCGCTGCTGCTTTAAGGATGCAGGTGCGGCTACAGCCCACACATTTCACAAAGACCGAAAAAAAAGAACAATATTTTAATTGTTTGTGTAGAACACTTTGAGGGTGTCACCACCCTTTAACAGACAGACGCACGCTTGTCGCTGCTGCTTTAAGGATGCAGGTGCGGCTACAGCCCACACAATTCACAAAGACAGAAAAAAGAAGAAGAATATTTTTATTGTTTGTGTAGCACACTTTGAGGGTGTCACCACCCTTTAACAGACAGACGCACGCTTGTCGCTGCTGCTTTGAGGATGCAAGTGCGGCTACATCGCACACAAGTCACAAACACATTAAAAAAATAGTTTTTTATTTTTTGGAGCACTTTGAGAGTTACACCACCCTTTAACAGACAGACGCACGCTTGTCGCTGCTGCTTTAAGGATGCAGGTGCGGCTACAGCCCACACAATTCACAAAGACAGAAAAAAAAAGAACAATATTTTAATTGTTTGTGTAGAACACTTTGAGGGTGTCACCACCCTTTAACAGACAGACGCACGCTTGTCGCTGCTGCTTTAAGGATGCAGGTGCGGCTACAGCCCACACAATTCACAAAGACAGAAAAAAGAAGAAGAATATTTTTATTGTTTGTGTAGCACACTTTGAGGGTGTCACCACCCTTTAACAGACAGACGCACGCTTGTCACTGCTGCTTTAAGGATGCAGGTGCGGCTACAGCCCACACAATTCACATAGACAGAAAAAAGAAGATGAATATTTTTATTGTTTGTGTAGCACACTTTGAGGGTGTCACCACCCTTTAACAGACAGACGCACGCTTGTCGCTGCTGCTTTGAGGATGCAAGTGCGGCTACATCGCACACAAGTCACAAACACATTAAAAAAATAGTTTTTTATTTTTTGGAGCACTTTGAGAGTTACACCACCCTTTAACAGACAGACGCACGCTTGTCGCTGCTGCTTTAAGGATGCAGGTGCGGCTACAGCCCACACAATTCACAAAGACAGAAAAAAAAAGAACAATATTTTAATTGTTTGTGTAGCACACTTTGAGGGTGTCACCACCCTTTAACAGACAGACGCACGCTTGTCGCTGCTGCTTTAAGGATGCAGGTGCGGCTACAGCCCACACAATTCACATAGACAGAAAAAAGAAGAAGAATATTTTTATTGTTTGTGTAGCACACTTTGAGGGTGTCACCACCCTTTAACAGACAGACGCACGCTTGTCACTGCTGCTTTAAGGATGCAGGTGCGGCTACAGCCCACACAATTCACATAGACAGAAAAAAGAAGATGAATATTTTTATTGTTTGTGTAGCACACTTTGAGGGTGTCACCACCCTTTAACAGACAGACGCACGCTTGTCGCTGCTGCTTTGAGGATGCAAGTGCGGCTACATCGCACACAAGTCACAAACACATTAAAAAAATAGTTTTTTATTTTTTGGAGCACTTTGAGAGTTACACCACCCTTTAACAGACAGACGCACGCTTGTCGCTGCTGCTTTAAGGATGCAGGTGCGGCTACAGCCCACACAATTCACAAAGACAGAAAAAAAAAGAACAATATTTTAATTGTTTGTGTAGCACACTTTGAGGGTGTCACCACCCTTTAACAGACAGACGCACGCTTGTCGCTGCTGCTTTAAGGATGCAGGTGCGGCTACAGCCCACACAATTCACAAAGACAGAAAAAGAAGAAGAATTTTTTTATTGTTTGTGTAGCACACTTTGAGGGTGTCACCACCCTTTAACAGACAGACGCACGCTTGTCGCTGCTGCTTTGAGGATGCAAGTGCGGCTACATCGCACACAAGTCACAAACACATTAAAAAAATAGTTTTTTATTTTTTGGAGCACTTTGAGAGTTACACCACCCTTTAACAGACAGACGCACACTTGTCGCTGCTGCTTTAAGGATGCAGGTGCGGCTACAGCCCACACATTTCACAAAGACCGAAAAAAAAGAACAATATTTTAATTGTTTGTGTAGAACACTTTGAGGGTGTCACCACCCTTTAACAGACAGACGCACGCTTGTCGCTGCTGCTTTAAGGATGCAGGTGCGGCTACAGCCCACACAATTCACAAAGACAGAAAAAAGAAGAAGAATATTTTTATTGTTTGTGTAGCACACTTTGAGGGTGTCACCACCCTTTAACAGACAGACGCACGCTTGTCGCTGCTGCTTTGAGGATGCAAGTGCGGCTACATCGCACACAAGTCACAAACACATTAAAAAAATAGTTTTTTATTTTTTGGAGCACTTTGAGAGTTACACCACCCTTTAACAGACAGACGCACGCTTGTCGCTGCTGCTTTAAGGATGCAGGTGCGGCTACAGCCCACACAATTCACAAAGACAGAAAAAAAAAGAACAATATTTTAATTGTTTGTGTAGAACACTTTGAGGGTGTCACCACCCTTTAACAGACAGACGCACGCTTGTCGCTGCTGCTTTAAGGATGCAGGTGCGGCTACAGCCCACACAATTCACAAAGACAGAAAAAAGAAGAAGAATATTTTTATTGTTTGTGTAGCACACTTTGAGGGTGTCACCACCCTTTAACAGACAGACGCACGCTTGTCGCTGCTGCTTTGAGGATGCAAGTGCGGCTACATCGCACACAAGTCACAAACACATAAAAAAAATAGTTTTTTATTTTTTGGAGCACTTTGAGAGTTACACCACCCTTTAACAGACAGACGCACGCTTGTCGCTGCTGCTTTAAGGATGCAGGTGCGGCTACAGCCCACACAATTCACAAAGACAGAAAAAAAAAGAACAATATTTTAATTGTTTGTGTAGCACACTTTGAGGGTGTCACCACCCTTTAACAGACAGACGCACGCTTGTCGCTGCTGCTTTGAGGATGCAGGTGGAATCTAGACGGGATTTGGAACCGAGGACACACTACCTCCATCAATTGTCTAAATCCCACTGCACTAATGTCGGATACCGGACGCACGTCTAACACCAACATAGCAGTCAAGGCCTCAGTTATACGTTTTGCTTCAGGATGACTGCTGTCGTACTTCATCCTCATCGCTAGGGACTGTTGGAGGGTCAATTGTTTAGTAAAAGTAGTGATGTTCCTACTTCCTCTCTGGGATGATGAACAACTCCCAGCAGCAGCAACAGCACTAGGAGGAAGTGGTTCTTGATCTTTCCCTATTTTATTTTTATCGGAGAAAGTTTGGTCCTCCATTTATGTTATATTGATATATATATACGTGCGGCTAAAGCGCACACAAACACAGAAAATATTTTTTTATTTTTGCTGGAGAGTAGTGCACTTTGTGGGTTACAACACCCTCTAAGAAATGAGCCAGTTGGCTCTTTACTTATGGGACACAGGCGCACGCTTGGCGCTGCTCCTTTGTTGATGCACGTGCAGCCACAGTGCACACAAGTCACAAACACAGAAAATATATAATTTTTGGTTTGGAGTGTACTTTGGGGGTTACAGAACCCTTTAACGGTCAAGCCAGCTGGCCCTTTACTTATGACACAGGCGCACGCTTGGCACTACTTTGTTGATGCACGTGCGGCTACTGCGCACACAATTCACAAACACAGAAAATAATTTTTTTTTTGGTTTGGACTGGAGTGTACTTTCGGGGGTTACAGCACCCTTTAACGGTCTAGCCAGCCGGCCCTTTACTTATGACACAGGCGCACGCTTGGCACTACTTTGTTGATGCACGTGCGGCTACTGCGCACACAATTCACAAACACAGAAAATTATTTTTTTTTTGGTTTGGACTGGAGTGTACTTTGGGGGTTACAGCACCCTTTAACGGTCAAGCCAGCCGGCCCTTTACTTATGACACAGGCGCACGCTTGGCACTACTTTGTTGATGCACGTGCGGCTACTGCGCACACAATTCACAAACACAGAAAATAATTTTTTTTTTGATTTGGACTGTACTTTCGGGGGTTACAGCACCCTTTAACGGTCAAGCCAGCCGGCCCTTTACTTATGACACAGGCGCACACTTGGCACTACTTTGTTGATGCACGTGCGGCTACTGCGCACACAATTCACAAACACAGAAAATAATTTTTTTTTTGGTTTGGACTGGAGTGTTCTTTGGGGGTTACAGCACCCTTTAACGGTCAAGCCAGCCAGCCCTTTACTTATGACACAGGCGCACGCTTGGCACTACTTTGTTGATGCACGTGCGGCTACTGCGCACACAATTCACAAACACAGAAAATAATTTTTTTTTTGGTTTGGACTGGAGTGTACTTTCGGGGGTTACAGCACCCTTTAACGGTCTAGCCAGCCGGCCCTTTACTTATGACACAGGCGCACGCTTGGCACTACTTTGTTGATGCACGTGCGGCTACTGCGCACACAATTCACAAACACAGAAAATAATTTTTTTTTTGGTTTGGACTGGAGTGTACTTTCGGGGGTTACAGCACCCTTAACGGTCAAGCCAGCCGGCCCTTTACTTATGACACAGGCGCACGCTTGGCACTACTTTGTTGATGCACGTGCGGCTACTGCGCACACAATTCACAAACACAGAAAATAATTTTTTTTTTGGTTTGGACTGGAGTGTACTTTCGGGGGTTACAGCACCCTTAACGGTCAAGCCAGCCGGCCCTTTACTTATGACACAGGCGCACGCTTGGCACTACTTTGTTGATGCACGTGCGGCTACTGCGCACACAATTCACAAACACAGAAAATAATTTTTTTTTTGGTTTGGACTGAAGGGTACTTTCGGGGGTTACAGCACCCTTAACGGTCAAGCCAGCCGGCCCTTTACTTATGACACAGGCGCACGCTTGGCACTACTTTGTTGATGCACGTGCGGCTACTGCGCACACAATTCACAAACACAGAAAATATATTATTTTTTTAGCACTTGGGGGGAGCACCCCTGATGGACAGAGCACCCCCTGGACAACACTACAGCACCCCTTTAGGACTGGGACACTGCACAGGACTTTGGAGTGGACACAGCCCCTATGGAGAACTGACTGCACAACACAGTCCAGCCAGCCCCTATGGACTTTGAAGTAGTGGACACAGCCCCTATTAACAACAGCAGCACAGCACAACACAGCCAGCCCCTAAGGACTTTGAAGTAGTGGACAACAGCAGCACTACACTACACTACACTACACAGCCCTAACTCCCACCCTCCCTCTTCACTGTCCACAGCCGAGTGAGAAAATGGCGCCGACGCGGGTACCTTATATAGGATCCAAAACCCGCGAGACTCGGAAGGCGGGATGATGACGTTTTGCCTCGATTTCAGATCCGAGTCAGGCGGGAAAAGTCGAGCCTGATTCGGATCGGACTCGGATCAGGGGGGCTCGGGGGGGTTCGGATTTCAGAAATCCGAACCCGCTCACCCATAACAGTAAGGGGTATATTTACTAAAGCGAGAGTTTTTAGAAATGGAGATGTTGCCCATAGCAACCAATCTACCAGTTCCCAGCATTGCCAGTAATGAGATCAACCACATCATCTCCGGGTCACTCCCAGTTTTCTGCGCAGTACACTTGGTCAACTAGTGTGCCACATACACTGGTACAAAATTCAACTATGGCCTCCTTTTTGTTTCCCTATATTGCCTTTCAGCCATTTGCCAAATGCCATATTGGCAGCCCCCCATTATGGCATCATCTGTCTACCCTTGGCAACCTGGGTATTCATCACCAAACCCCGGGGTTCCGTTTTTTTTTTTCCAATACCCGAGTCAGCATGCCTTATTTAGCCCCCCCCTAAAAACCACCCCTTCCCCCAATATGATTACCACCTTAGCTCCTCCTCCATTACCTCAGGTTTCCCCGGTTCCGGACAGAGATGAGGCTCCCCCTTAATCCCCCACACCTACGTCTGACACATTTACAACCAACTCGCTAACATCTAATGTTTCTTCCCCCGAGGTGTTAGCTAGTGGTTCGACGATGCAGGCGGTTCCTTTGGAGGTAGTTTGGAGGAAGAAGCAGTCGGAGCAGCAGCAAGCGATTCTTCCAGATTTGCAGCAGCATCCAATGTGGACACATCAGAGATTCCTGGCCCATCTGGTTCTGGTGAGCATGCAGTTTCACATTTATCATCTGTTGGTTCTTCCTCCGATTCGTCTACCAGCAGTGAATCTTCCGATTCTCCCAAGCGCCCGCGAAAATTAGCCAAGTTAATAGCACAGCGTCTAGTTAAGATAGCAGCAAAGCGCAAGGACTCGAGTGCAGCAGGACTTCATGGGCAGCACGCTTGGTTTAATGGTTAGCACTGCTGCCTTACAGCACTGAGAGCTCGGGTTTGATTCCCACCATGGCCCTGACTGTGTGGAGTTTGTATATTCTCCCTGTGCTTGTGTGGGTTTAATCCACCGTTATTGTGGCATAGTGGTAAAGTCACTGCACATCACACTTGGCAGTTAGGGTTTGAATACCATGGTAATGATTTTTGCGGAGCCTGTGCTTTTTGAGAAATGGTGCATTGTTCTAATACAGCTGTTACAAGGGGACTAGATGAAGGAAAAGATTAAAAAGGGAAAGTATGTAGATATGTTTGTGCTCACTGACGAAAGGAGAAAAGGTTTTGATAAGGCTAAGAAGTCTGGAAGTATGGGTGAAGGCGCTTTTCGTAGTTTTCATCAATGGTTTAAGGGTTTTTTAGTCTTTTCGCCATCATATTTGGAAACCAGGCCCAATGAACATTCAAACATTTTAAAATACATATTTCTAGTTCACAAGATGTTCATGAGTTGGAAGGGTTACGTACGGAAGGAATACGACGAAAAATTTAGTTGTAAACAGGATGGGAATGCAACCACGCCTTTAGGTTTTAAAGACGTGGAGGTGTGGTTGGAGGTTACACAACAGGGAAAAAATTATTTTGAGGGCCAGTATAAAAACCACACCCCTGTCCCTAAAGCAGGCCCTGGGTATGTGTCTAGGGGAAATGTTTTGTGTACAATGAATTTAAATGTCACAGGGGCACGAGTTGTCATTTTCAACACTCATATAGAATATGTGGAGCAGGTCACCCAGCTAGAGAGTGCATGTCGTCAGCAAAGGTGGGTCAGTCCGACCAGGTTACAGGTAGCGAAAGTATTAAATAAGGATTCATCCAGTAGTTCTGCTGGAGTTGAGTAAATGGCTGGAAAGATACCCCAAGGGTGAGGATGCGCAGGAATTTAAGGTCAGCGAGAGAGTTACCTCATGTGGTGAGATGGAAGGTGGAGGCTGGAATTAAGTTGGACCGCATGTGCGGTCCTTTTTTATCTGAGCCTATGACCGGCTTGTGCATTTCTCCATTAAGGGTGGTGCCCAAGAAAGTTCCGGGGAAGTATTGCTTAATCCAGCATTTGTCTTACCCTCATTGGGCCTTTATTAATGACGTGATTCCTGATAAGTCTTGTATAGTTCGTTACCAGTTGTTTGAGGAGGCCCTTGAACTAAGTCAGGATTTTGGCCCTGGGGAATTTATGGCGAAATTGGACATTGGGTCCGCTTTTCGCCTACCCCCGCTTCATCCCTGTATCAATGCCATCTTACCTTATAGATTGTAAGCTTGCTAGCAGGGCCTTCCTACCTATATATCTGTCTGTTATTACCCAGTTTTGTTCTATTAATGTTCCAATTGTAAAGCGCAATGGAATATGCTGCGCTATATAAGAAACTGTTAATAAATAAATAATCCCAATTCCCTGAGGTTTCTTGGGTTTTAAGTTAGACAGGCTTTTTTACTTGGATTAATGTTTACTCATGGGTTGTTCTGTCTCTTGTGCATATTTTGAGAAATTTAGTTCGTTTTTACACTGGTGCATCCAAGCAGGCACCGGCCACACCGGTGTAGCACATTACTTAGACGATTTTCTCTTTATAGGCACAAGAAACAGTAACGTTTGTCAAGAACTTTTGTTTTCGGCCTGCACGTTGTTCAAAGTTATGGGGGTCCTAATCGCACATGACAAGACGGAAGGCCCTACGTGTTGCCTTTCATACCTGGGTATTGAGGTGGGCACAGGAGTAGGTGTTGTCGCATTCCTGCGGACAAAGTCCAGAAGCTTTTGGCCCAGATAGAGGAGTCCTTGAGCAAGGATAAGGTTAGGCTAACTCAGGTCCAGTCTTTTCTTGGTTTCTTCAATTTTACCTTAGTAATTCCAATGGGGAAAGTTTTATGCCGCAAGCTGGAGAGGGCAACTGCAGGGGTTGCCAAGCCACACCATACTATACGATTGTCAAAGGAAATAAACAATGTTTTACAGGTGTGGTCATTGTTTTTTGATTAATTTCAATTTGGAATGGATCTGGCCCTCCAGGTTGGTGTCAAATTCATACAGTCAGTTGTTTACTGATGCGGCTGTTTGTGGGGCTTTTTTCCAAGGGGAATGGTGTGCTGCTCCTTGGCCTTCAGCTTGGTTTTTACGCGGTTTTTACAGCCAACTTGCTTTTGTCGGAATTGTTTCCAATAATTGTTGCCGTTGAACTATGGGCCAAAAAATTGTGGAACCAGAGCATTGTCTTTCCGTGTGACAATTTGGGAGTTGTTCACGCGGTTGATAACCAGCGTTCCTCTTCACCACAGGCCCTTCATCTTTTAAGGAACCTCGTTTTGAAGTGTTTACAGTTTAATATCAATTTTATAGCAAAACATGTGCCAGGGCTTGATAACGAGATAGCAGATGCTTTGTCTAGGTTCAACTTTGATAAATTTCACTTTTTGGTGCCAAAGGAGGCGGAACCCTCCGGATTAACGTGTCCTCCTTATGTCTGGCAGATTATCAATCAGGCATAGTGTAATTGGCACCGAAATCCTTGGCACCATCTCACTGGGGATACAGGTTTGTTATTTAAAAACATTGTGTTGAAGAGAGAGGCAGTCCTTTGTAAGATTACTCGCTCAAAAATGGATCCAATGGGCAGGGGTCGGTGGTTGTCTTTAAAAAGTAATGTAGTAGCAGAGATTTGCCCTTTGCGCTTAGCAAGGCATTACTTGCTGTTGCGGCCAGCAGGAGGTGGACAGTTTTTATTGCATACTGATTCTCTACCCTCTACTAAATTTCAATTTGCAGCAGTTTTCAAGCACTGTCTGGTTAAGTTGGGACTGAAGAGTGAGGGCTACGGCACACTCTTTTTGCATTGGAGCGGCTACTTGTGCAGCGGCCAGCGGATTGCCAGCTTCAGCTATACAGGAAAGGGGTCTTTGGAAGTCTTCGGCTTTTAAGTCTTATATACGTTGTGATAAGGTTTGATGTTGCACTTGTTGCGCTAACCCAAAAACGCTGCTTACCTGTCAGTTTTTGAATAGCTAGCATTCAAAAACTGGGGGTGTGAAGGGATTTTTAATTTTCCTCCGAGGGTGCCTAAATTACAATTGGCTGAATATCAAGGTCCATGGGAGGTTTTTAAGTTTTCTCCTTCGCTTGGGTTCTTGTTTGTCACTAACACAGTTCTTGGTTAATTGTTCAGTTTCTTTTACAATTTCCCATACATCAACGGAGCAAGTATGGATTGTGGGTCATTCCTACATATTTTGGGCTGAATGTCATTCGTTAGCTAGGAAGGGTTCTCTGATTTTGGGGTGATGAAGGGTCAGATGGATAGGAGTTCGAGGTTTAAGGTGGGCTGCTGAGTTGATACCTTGGTTTGTTTGGAGAGGTTCCAGGGATCTGATGGCCGTGGACAAATCCAGGAAAAAGATCAATGCGGCCATTTTCAAGTTTGTGGCTTCTTCTGGGGGTGTAGTAACTAGGCACCCGTTGTTGACTTTACAGAGTCCACAATACTTTAGGTCAGATGGGGTGCATCTTTACGAGTCCGGTTTAGGAGCATTCCTGAAGAATATTTTCTCATTTATCAATTGAGTAGGGCTAGGTCCAGTTGGGCATAGAGGTTGTTCGAGGGTGGTAGGCTGCGGTTTCTAGAACCAAGCTGTGGCGGGAAGGCGCTACTAGCCAGCGGCCACAGGTGGCATAAGTGGTCGTTGTGGGGCACTTACCGGATTGAAAGATGGCGGGTATGTCCTACCCCTGCGGGAGGACAGAGGGTGTTAACTTACGGAGCGTCCACACTGTGCCATAGTAAAGGGTGGTGAGTAGTGCACAGCGCAGGTTATGCCTTTATAGAGGGCGGGGCATTTTAGTCATCCCCCAATTTTTTAAGAGAGTCAATTGGCTGGAGCTGGTGTGTGGTAGCGTCCTTCTTTGCCACGCTTATTGAATAAAAATTAATTATAATAAATAAATAACGTTGATCTTTGAACCAATGCAGTGGTGTCTTTGTTGTTATTTATTAGTATTAAGCTAGCTTAATGGGTTACTGTATATACAAGTGTTAATTGCAATAAATTAATGGACAGCATAATGACAATAACATACATTCACACCCCCCACAGCAATGGGACTCCAATCCCTTTACTCATCTGTCCGATAGAGAAAGTATAAGAAAAATACTAGTGCAGGTACCAAATCGATAACACTACCAACATGACACCTTACCACTTTGGATTATGTGACAGGAACAGTTGAATAACTATCAACTCTTGCTGCAACTTCTTATGAATAAAAAAAGTTATTATTGGGAATTACCACGGTTTGGTATGTTTTATCTGCATACATAATTTCGCAGTGGTGGATCCAGGGGAGGGTGAACAGGGCAATACCTCCCATCTGTAACACACACACACACCTCCACCTTCGAATGGCTGTGATATCCTTCCCTCCTCCTCGGGGCCAAGCTCTCATGCAAGCTCTGCCTCTGGAGGTGGAGCTGACTGAGAGCTCGTCCTCGGGGAGGAGATGGATGTCACTGCTGCCTGAAGGAGAAGGTGTGTATTTTGTGCGTGATCACCCTTATCACCCCCCCTGTATCCACCACTGTTATGTCGACATTCATAATGTCATCATGAGAATGTTAACATAGTTCTATTGTTGACATACAGCATTTCAACAATTTTATTATTTTGTTGCCAAGGTGTCGACATTTTGATTGTGGGAATGATGACTGCACCCCATCCCAGTAAATTGGTTTACTGTCCCAATAAGCAATCTTTCATCAGTTTCTGTTAAACAGACTCCTATATGTCCCATCAGAGTGGAACAACATTGAAGCCTACACAAGATGCACTTGTGCTTTCAATGTCTAGGCCAATTAATACCCATCTTAAACTGGATACACATTAGATAATACTGGATCGATACATTGATCGCCTTTACACACAGAACGATATAGTGCGCGACCACGTGATTTATCGTTCAGTGGCCGTATCCTGGAGTATGCCGTCAGCTGGTGGATCGTCACATCTGCCGTGCAGAACAGCAGATGTGACATCGATGACAACCCACTGGAGCGCGCCATTGCGGGTACACATTGTACGATGTGCTGTGCCCGATTTATTGTTCCAGTCCGCGTCAAAATAATATATCGGACTATATATTGTCTAATATGTACCAAGCTTAAAGCACAGTCTGGTGCCTTTATTTCAGTGGCCCTATCCTAATCTAATGCAGAAGTGTTTATGAAATGTCAGTACAAACATCACATTGCAGCCTACATGGAAACTAGGCTGTCTATATATCAGAGCCATTCTATTATCACCTTGACAGCATATTATTACAGGTAAAATGTGACAGTACCCATATATGCCGGCAGTGAATTATTTCCAAACTATCACTTACATTTGTCAGTTGTGCCAACCAATTACTTTCCAGACAAACTTCACTCAGTGTGACCTATTTAGTCATCACAAAAATGCTTCTGTTATTTGGAGCTTTGCAATATACTGTACTTAATTTTAGATTTACTTGTTAATGCAATGGGATGTTAATGGGATGTTTTATGTTTGAATTTTGGAAATGGAGTTTAATGTCTTTAATGATGCAGCCTTTTTAGTAATACTAGGAATATTTATAAATCATGCAAATTCGGCTCCATTTATGCATTTCAAAGACAGGAGGTTCTCATTTAATAAAATAGTGATTCTTAGAAGAACAAATATTAGAGAAAACATAAGATCTATGTGGCAGGGTGGAAATATCCCACGTTTGAAGAATTTAGTTAACCCTCTGTGGTTTAGGAAAGAACCACACCCTTTCTCTTAATATAAGTTAAGGTATACAGTATAAACCTGCTTGTGTGGGTCATTCAACTGGGAAAGATAGGAGAGTGTGCACCTTTGGCACCCCTTTGTGTGCCAGATGTTGCATACCCTGATTTACCATATTGCTGTTCTCCTGTGATGCTCGTTTGCTATGTTCCTGATTTGCTGTTTGTACTTCTGTGTAAGAAGCAATTGAACTAGAATAAAAGCCTATTTGTTTTAAAGCACTTCAGTGGTTTTAAAGCACTTCAAGTGGTCACCTAAAATCTACCCCCACAAGTTTGGTGTCAGAAGTGGTATCAGGTGGGTCCTGTTCCAAGGGTCCTAAATAAACTGCCATGAAGGCTATGATGCAATAGTTTTTAGACTTTTTACGGAAACCACAGCATGATTTTCAAGAGGAAAGATACACTCTCTGTCCCTCTGCCCTGTTGGTAAAGCTGGACATGCTAGAACAGAATACTGGACCTTTTCCAGCCAATGATTCACAGTTGATCCGAGTTCATCAAGCCAAGATTTTGGAGGACCTCTCTTGCTAAATCAGACTGCAGTCTCCCTGCTTGCCTGTTCAGCGAAACTCACCTCTACACAAGTTGTCAGCAGGCCTGGATTTAGCCTATTCTACCATTATGGTCTCTTTGATAATCAAGGGAAAGACTGACAAATTGCATGTGGGTGTGTGTCCATGGTTACAATCCCCTGTGTTAAAAGGTGATGATTTCCCTCACTTTCAGGCTTTTGTCTTGCCTAAGGAACAGATGCCCAGGTACCTTCAGTGACCCTTGGAGCGCTCCATTTCCTTTCTCCCCAGATTTGTTTTTGTATCAGGTAAAGTCCCCTAAATTCCAGAAACAAAAGAGAAGAGATCACACAGACTGATTTACTTGTGAAGTTCTGGTATAACAAAAGTTGGTTCCATGTAACACTATTGCTCAAAATGTGCATACTAATGCTGATGTCCCTGGACATGCTAATGTGCCTAAGAATGCAGATTTATCTAAACATGACACTGTGCATATTAATGCTGATATACCTAGCAATGCTAATATGCCTGCTAATGTTGATCTGCCTAACCATAATAAGGGGCCTATTAATGCTGAGATGCTTAGGAATTCTAATGTGTCTAGAAGCCATGAGGATGTCCGTGGTCAGGCCACTACCTGTGACAGGAGTAGTGATGATAGTGATGATAAGTAATATCAATGAAGAGTTGTTAACTCTTCCCCTTGCGCCTAAGGATGATTTAAGAAAGGGCCAGCAGGAAGACTCTGCTCTAAAAAGAGCCTCTGAAACTGTACTTTCAGTGGATGGTGTTATGTTGTCCCATGCAATGGAATTAAGATATCCCTGTGATATTTATTACCTAGACAAGCACAAACAAAAGGAAAAGGTGATATGGCAGTTAGTGGTGCCAAGCCCCTTCAAAAAGACTGTGGAAAGGTTAACTGATGAGATTCTTTTGGCCAGGTGTTAATACTCAAGTTTTTCACTTTTGATCTGCCTGCCCAATGCCCAATGTCAAAAGCTGCCCCCTCCATGAGACGTCATACTATAAAGGTACCCGTCATCGGCGCCATGTCACTCCGGCTGTGGAGAGTGCAGTGAATGGATGTGCTGTGTCCATCCAAGAGCTGCTGTATCTGTCCATGGCAGGGGCTGCTGTATCCATCCAGGGGTTGCTGTGTCCATCCAGGGCAGGGGCTGCTGTGTCTCTCCAGGGGTTGCTGTGTCCATACAGGGGTTGCTATGTGCATCAAGGGCAGGTGCTGCTGTCTCCATCCAGGGGGTGCTGTGTCTATCCAGGAGTTGCTGTGTCCATCCAGGGGCAGGGGCTGCTGTGTCCAACCAGGGGTGTTCTTATTCATAAAAAAAATCTTGTGACACTAAGTGGTAGCGCAGTGTGTTATTTTTATTCATAAATAATCTTGTGACACTGTAATTGGCAGCACAGTGTGATAGTCTTTTCTTATTCATAAAAAAATCTTGTGACACTGTAAGTGGTAGCACCATGTGTTATTCTTATTCAGTAATAATCTTGTGACACTGTAAGTGGCAGTGCAGTGTGTTATTCTTTTTCTTATTCATAAAAAAGTCTTGTGACACTGTAAGTGGTATCAAAGTGTGTTATTCGTATTCATAAATAATATTGTGACACTGTAGGTCATTGATACTGCAGTGTAATATTTAAAATTGGTACAAATTGACGTGGTGCTATATCCCACTTCATTTGTGTGCTGATATGGAGAACGATCAGTTGAGAGGAGAGCAGGAACCACATACTAGTGCTGGAGCTGCTGCCAGTGCCACCAGTCATGACAATACTAGTCCATCTACATCATCTACTAAAGCTGATGCCCAAGGCCATACAGGACTTAAGTCAGGGCTTCTAAAATCAAGAACCATCTTTTGCAGTGGTAAAGAAAAAACATCAAAGGGAAAGTTAGCTGCAGAAAGACAGAAAGTTGGCAATATGCTTTTCACCACATGAAGTGGAAAGTAAAGTCTAAGGCCTTGGCCTTTATTTATGACTGGTGGTTCTGCCTCTTATGATGATGTAAGCACAAGTGAACATGCTGACATAGAAATCAAGGATGCTTCTGTGGAAGTGCACCAGGACGAGCAGGATATTTGTGTAGCTGACGCTAATAAGGATGTTGTTGATGAGGATGATGTTTTTGTAAATCAGGCACCAGTGGAAGAAACAGTTAATAATCCACTTCTTATGTGTGGAATTATTTCTACCCAAATCCAGACAGCAATTCTGTATCCTTTGTAAAGCCAAAGTAAGTAGAGGTAGGAACTATAACCATCTAGGAATCTCCTCCCTGTTAGGTCATCTGCAGCGCATCCATCCAAAAAGTTTTTGTGTTTTGTGTTGACTCATCTGCATCACCAGAGGGTATTTTGGGAAAGTTTTGTTTTTTTTCTCACCAGATGCACTTGCTGGAGAAACTGAAGGAGAAGCCTTTGCTGCATCACGTGCCACTTGAGGTGACAATTTGCTTACCAACAGCTCTTTGCATCTCTTCATATCTGTGTCATTTGGGAAGAAAGACACAACGTATGACTTAAACCTTGTTTCCTAAATCTTGTGTTTACTCTGTTCAGCTTGTCCACATATCTGTGGGTAGGTATACAGTGGGTACAATGGCATCTTGGAGGCCACTAATTAAGTTTTTTTGAATGTCCCTGTGTGGGTTGGGAATTGCTTTTCTAGTGAAGTGGAATCTTGATAGGATTTGGTAGCAGGGACACAGGACCTCAGTTAACTGTCTAAAACCCATTGCATTATTGGTGGACAGTGGACGCTCATCTAATACCAGTATAGATGTGATGGCGTCAGTGATCCGCTATGCAACTGGGTGACTGCTGTCATACTTGCTCCCCCTTGCAAAGATTGTATAACAGTCATTTGTTTTTTAAAGTACTACTAGTTGTCTTCCTGGTCCCCTTCTGGGATGAAATTTCACTCCTAGCAGCAACAGCAGGCATAGCACTTAAAGATTCTTCTGGGGCAAGGACTGATGTGAATTATTTATATATTTTTTTGTAAATACCTTCCCCCTCTCCCCTCCTCGCTCATAAATTTGCTTCAGAATAAAAAAATTCAATCAAATTTACTACTAATCACATCTTCCTTTCCCTGTCTTCAACTACATACATACTCCAACTCCCTCAGGACTCTTGAATAATAAAAACATTTGTTTCCTGATGTGCCATGTTGGAAGGTGAACTGCCACAGCTGCTTCAATATTTGACATGTGGTTGCTGAATGCCAAAAATGTCCAGAAATTTTTATGGCCACAGACAGCATCTCCTGCATGTCCCTTTAATTTTTTAAAAATATTCTGAACCACCAAGTTGATTTTGTGGGCAAAACATGGGACATATTGTTCACCCATGCTCTCCCCTCCTCCTTCATAAATTTGCTTTGGAATCAAAAAAATTAAATTAACTACCAATCAACCTTCCATTCCCTGCCTTCAACTACATACATACTCCAACTCCCTCAGGTCTCTTCATTAATGAAAACATAGGTTTCCTTATGTTCCATGTTGGAATTTGAATTGCCACGTGTTTGTGCGACCCACTGCTGCCGCTTAGCTTAGTCAGCCAGCTAGCTTGGTGCAAATTTTGGGCCTAAACCAGATGAAAACAATATCATGAGCTGTGATGTGGTTAAAATTTACTGGAAACGAGTGGAAATTAATGTTATTGAGGTTCATAATACTGTAGGAACAAAAAAACCAAATGATGTGATTTTAGCAGTTTTTATAAATTTTTGAAAACAGATCCAAAACCAAAACACTCAAAGGGTGGTTTAGGCAAAACCAAATCCAGATCCAAAATACGAGGAGATACAGATCCAAAACATGGGGGTCGGCGCACATCCGGAGCATCCTCAGAATGCTCCAGGGGACTGTAAATGCACCGGTGTGCACATCTGAAGCGTCCTAAAGTTTCTCCTGGCCGCACTGCAGCAGAGATTCTGGTTGCAGGTTGTCTTTCCGGGCAACCCTGTTGGCCAGATGCAGGGGCCATGGGTGAGCAGCGGTGCACCCACAGGGCTCTGCATTCTGTGCCTGATTCAGCAGCGTACGCAATTGCAACTATGTACACAGATCAGCCGATTGTGCAGTACTGCGCATGCACCACACTGTGCGTGCGCTGCAATCGATATGATTCCATGGCTGAGTGAGTGATAGGCTGTGGGTGTTTGGGGGTGGTGACGGGGGAGTAGTTGCAGAAATGTAGGCGTGCCTGTCCGTCTGAATGCCTTTGCATGGGTGTGAATAAATTAGCCCTTGCGATGGCATGACTTTCAATTTCTGCGACTAGTTAGACCTGCTGTAATTGTGCGTGATGGGCCAATGTTACCGATGTATGCGCAGGACTGCGAGGTATTATGGATGGGAGAAAGCAGCAGTGGGCGTCTCTGTGCTGGCTGAGCTATCGCAGGCATTATCATTCTTTCGCAGCTTTATTGCGTGCGATCCATACTGAATCATAGCACCACTCGCACACCCCTAATTATGGCCTTGCAAGCCAACCCAGAGACTCAAAGCCAGGGACAGTTGAGTGCACCTCTCACAAACTATCCATCGCAGTGGGCACCAGCCCTTCATTGCAGAGTGAGGGCCTGATTCAGCAAGGAGAGAATGTACGCTCTTTACCGATGTTTTTGTACTGCACATGCATATGCATCGCACTGCGCGTGCGTGAACTAGCCAGTGTGATAGGGTTATTTTATGCAGACTACACGCATTGTGTACGCAGACTCTTCCAAAATCGATTGACAGTAAGTGCCGTTTGTGGGTGGTGATGAAGGTTGGTCAGGCGAACGGAGGCATTATAACACTGTTCTAGGAGCGTGCATAATTAGGGCAGTCGGCGGCATACGCAGCCATACCGTAAGCTGTACACAGGAAGAGTCCAAATTCCTGCAGCAGGTCAGGTGAACCACTACTATGCTAATGGGTCCGATGGTTCTCGATGTTACCAATGTTTACGTTATATTGCGTACTGATCAGGATGGGAGTAAAGGGAGATGTGCAGCTTAATATGGGGCTGGGTGTCTGCATCTTGTGCTGTGGTCTCCGAGGGTATGCATTGATTAGCATATTCTCGCAACGGATGGGTCAGTGCGTCTGCATCCATGCGTGCCTTTCTGAATCAGGCCCTGAGTCTGGAGTGGGCTGTGTGACAGCACCGGCCACACCACCCTCCATACAGCCCTGTCAGGGGTGGGCTTCCACTGAAACTCCAGTCCCTGCATGTCTTTTCTAATACATCAGTGTGAACCTTAACTTCTTATTGTCGCAATACGTAGAATAGAAGTGGTCTTTCTAAAGCCTAATAATTAATAAATAGTACCTCAGATGATTACAGAAAACTCCAATATAAACTCTATGCAAGGATGTTTGCAAGGTAATCAGTACATATAGTCACCAACTCATTTGTGTAAGTACAGTAGCTGTAAAATCTATCATTGAAGATAGAAATACTGATAATGGGGGGGGGGGCATGATTATCTAGTCATTTTAAAAATATATATTATATTTAAGACAGCAGGAGTTAAGATGACTGACGTATATATACAGTACTACATTTGATTGACAATTCTGTGGGTTTTAATGTAAAACTGAAAACTGAAATACATAGTTCAGTGTTAACCTTAAAAATTACTGCTGCTCTCCTAAAAAGTAAAGTTTTTAAAACAGCAGTAGATCCTCACTTATAGACAGCTGAAGCTCGTCCTTCTATAATCTTAACTGGGTCAAAAAGCTGAAACTTTGAGTGCTTTAACATAGCTAAATTCCACCTCCTTGAAGAAGGCACCTGTACCGAAACGCGTTGGGGACCCTCACATCAAACCCGACACCAATCCAGGCTGACCTCCACTAAAGATCCCCATCCCCACCCCCACCAGGGACCACCAGTGCAGAAAGCTCTCAGCCCACCCGCCTGCTGGTCCGCACCGCTCACACCTCCAGTGACCGGCTCCACCCCGGACCAGCCCCTCTCCCCCCCTGCTCCCAGGCGTGCTCAGCAACTCACTCCTGGCCAGGGGTGTCTCCACCGTCGATCCCCATTTCCACGAGGGACCATCAGTGATAAGAGCATCCCGCACATCCGGCCGCAAGTCCGCCCAGCCAACATCGCCAGTGACCAGCTCCATCCCGGTCACACTTTCCACATCCCCCCTCCTCCCTGGCTTTTTTTGAATCAGTATCCTGGGCAGACCACCCCCCAGGGGTGGTCCCAGCACACACGCTGCAACCCAGCCTCCCAGCAGCTCACCCATCCACACCTCTGGCTCCGCACCACCAGCGGCACGACCAAGAGCCAATTTCAGCTGCATACTATGGTCGCTGACCTCCGCAGACCAATCAGAACAGCCGTGCACTTGCAGCACACCAGCAACACGCTGATCCAGCTCACCAACAAACCTGCAGCTTCCAACCAATCTGCAACGGCCGCAACGTCGACCTACATCACCACAACAAAAAACCTACCGGTTGGTAAGTACTGCCAAGACTCACACCAACACGCGGGACGCCGCACAGGTGTTCCAACCCACTCTGCAAATCCCCCCACCCCCCGAGACTTCCTAGACTGTCGACCATAGGTCCAGCAGGGGTGACGTGCAAGGTCACTGAACCGCACGGGAAGGAGCCCCCTAAAAGGGTCCACCTACCTCCCCAGTCTCATCACCACTCACTCATCACTGAACCCCACCCACCTGCCCGGGATCTTAACAGAGCAGCATTGTGACTACTCAATAAAAGATTTTGCCCAAAATTACTGTGTCTCGCTGGCCTCATTTTGATCCTATTCCATTCCCCTTTTCACATTACTCCAAACTACACTCCATACCCAATCACACCCTCCTCACTCCCAAAACATCACCACCACCAGAAGAAACATTCTAATTAACACCACTCACAAACACACACAAGTCATCACCAGTACTAGCAGGAAGAGCGCACCTTACCCCCCCTACCCCCATACGTTTTCAGTGCGGGTAAGGTACTCCCACACAAAGGTGCAGCACCCCGAAACCACAACACACCACCCCCTGGTCAACGAGAGCGCAGTTCTACCGCCCATCTTCATAGCTAAATTCCCCCCTGTGTAAGAAGCCAGCAATCCAGCAATCCACACAGTGCATTCCTGCAGAGCAAGTCTGCAAAGCTGCCAGTTTCTTTCTGCAAGCTAAATTAAAGACACAAATCCCTCCTAAATACTGCAATGAAATAAAGCATTATGGACATATTAAGTTACGTATAAATCCATCAGTTATTTCAAGTCTATTATTCAGCTTGGTAATACAGAGTTTTTGATATGTAGTAATATAAAACAGTTGCTTTACTTGCTCTTTAAGAATTTAAGTTATTTAAAAAAATGACCAGGGTCCATTCTCTTTGTGCAGTGGACAATAAAGGCATATACATACAGTACAGAGATACTGATACATTTAGAATGTAAGCTCCTATGAGCAGGGCCCTCTACTCTCCTGTGCTTCTCCTAACTCTACTTTAATCTACTTCTTACTCCCCACTAGGGCACCTAACACTTGGTTGCTTTGCTCTGTTGCTTTTCTGGGTGCTATGGTCTCGAATGTAGCAATGTATATTATCCATGTCCTGTATTGTACTGTAAGTCACTGTAAGTCAACCTATTTGCCTATGTACTTAGGAAGGCACTGCGGAACACTTGTAGTGCCATATAAATAAATGATAATAATAATAATATGAGTCAATTGGATTGGGTAGTTGGACTAGTGTCAGTAAATAGTGGGCAGTGATATTGGTTTAAAAGCAGAATAGTAGTGAGGAATAATAGAAATTATTTTAACACAAAGAGCTGACATCTGTAGTCATTATAGACTCGTAGGTTGTAAAGATAACATGGTCCTGCATAGTACTGAGGAAGATCTGGAGGGGTGTTGTTCAACCAGTGGGTGTGGACAAGCCCAGGACAAATGGGGCCAAAGGGGACTTTGTCATTTTGATGGGAGACTTGGCTTTGTTCAATATCAATATATTTTGTGGCAAGATCAGGGGAAGGGTGCCGTCTCCAGGGGTAAACAGTTGCACTTGTCATGCAAAAGCCAAGTACTAATACACCAGCCAGGGCCTTAGTACAAGAATCTTCAGCTAGTTTTATTAGCAGCACAAACATAAACTAAACATAAAAGTAAATTCTAGCCTGTCTAGATCTAATTAAACAAAATAATTCCTACTCTCAGAGTGGAGGGCCCTAACATCCTCTCTTACAAAACAGAAGTCTTTAGCACAGCACTTACATTCAGTAGTAACAGTGTCTCTCATGAGACCTCTGGCCTATTCCCCAGGCAGTGAGAGACTGACTACAGAGACGTACCCTCTATTAGCTTCTCAGAGGTAGTCTGCAATGAAGGCTGCTAATCAGTTTCTTTCTACCAGAAAAAAACACTGTTAAAATGCTCTCAGGTTTTTTCTACCCCTATATGTTCTGCAATCAGGTCTAATACCATTCCTCTGTATGCCTTATTTACTATCAATTGTTTCACAATATCTTCTCCTTTTTTGGACATTTTCTGAAACAAATCTTGACACACTGTTATGTGAGGGTATGACAACCTACTGTCAGGCTCTACTTGGTTTCCATCACCACTTTTATATTCTCTCTAGCCTTTACCAGGGTAGGGTCTTTTTAACTGTACCGAGGCAGAAAATACCCTTTTTCACTTCAAGATCAGGCATATAGTCAACTGGTTCACCAACATTTTCTACTTCACTAGGAGGTACATCATTCTGCACTCCAGTGCTGCTCTTGTCATTTTCTGACTCGCCAATCATGCTTGGAAAAGGGAACACTTCAGACTCGGGGAACATTCCCACTGCACTGTAACTGTCACAAATCGCACTATACTGTGCAGCTGCTGGCCTACTTACTTGCTTCCTTGCTCCATGCTCTAGCTCTGTGGCAGACCTCCTGGGACTCAGGGCCTGATTCAGAGCCGGACGCTATTTGCGCTCGCTCATTCAGAAAAAGGGGCCGGCTATTTAAATTGAGCGCTCGCTCTTTGCGGTCTGTTGACGCCTCTATGTCTGAGCGAGCGAACGAAACATGCGCTCGCTATTTTGTAAAGACGCCCCCTGGCCGCTCGCATCCTACGTCATCTCCGCTATTTATTTGATTAATCGAGTACATCGAAAGGCGTCTGAACTGCTCGCAGTGCTTGTGGTAGGATTTTCCTACCGCAATCATGCGAACAGTTCAGGCTAAGAATCAACCAAGTGACGTGGTCGATGACGCTGCTTTGTTAATTATGCACACCCTTAAAATGCCTGTTTTGACCGTTTGGCACGCCTGCGTTCGGATCTCCACTCCCCGTTTTCAAGCACCTTCCCCTGTTACCACCCACAAACGCCTCATCCTGTCACTCAAGTTAGCAGGCACTCGCTATTTTGCGAGCGCTCGATTTCCGACCGCACTGACTGGTTGGCGCATGCGCATTACGACCCATATGCATGCGCAGATGTGTGAACATCGCTCGGAGCGAACGAGCGGCCGCTTACGAGCGGCTCTGAATCAGGCCCTCAGTGCGGCTTACATCTAGGCGCAGCAGCTTCTGACATACTCGCTGGCTTCCGCATGCAACATTCCCTCCAGTGCTGGCTGCTGGGCACAGCCATGACAGTCTGAATAAGGTGACTGTCCATTCACCAACAGGGGTCCAGTTTGCTGTCACCTGACACCTGAAGCCAGTCCCTGCTCTCCCAGGGCTATATAAGGTTTCTCCATGCACACAACACTTGCCAGGTTATTATTGTCCACAGCCTAGCTGTGTGATACTGTGAGAGCTCCTGCAGATACTTATCCTACTCAGAGACTCAAGTGCAGATTACCATCTTGCTGCACCACTGGCTCCCTATCTGGTTCCATCCCGGTAATCCTGTTATTCAGTTCCATCCCAGTAATCCTGTTGTCCGGTGCCATTCCAGAGATCCTGTACCATTGGTTCCAGTCCGATTACCAGCACCATCGGCTCCAGTCTGATATCCTATACCATCTCCCCAGTCCGATACTCAGTACCATCGTTTCCACTCTGATAACCTGTACCATCGGTTCCAGTGCAACCACCAGCACCATTGGTTCCAGTCTGATAACCAGTAACATCGGTTCCATTCCAATACCCTGTATCATCAAATCAAGTCTGCTAACCAGCACCATTGGTTCCAGTCCAATATCCTATAACATTGGTTCCAATCCGATAATCAGCTTCTAGTAGAGCTCAGTACCATCCCAGCTGTACTTCCTGCATCCTCATCACACATCATTCCATGAGCAGGAAGTATATCAGACCAGCCAGCTTCCAGACACCAACCCCAGAACCCACTCCTGCCAGAGACTCACATACGAAACCTAGCTTGACAGTGACAGTAACATTATCAAAAGTGTCATTGTTATTTACTTCTGTAACCAATTGGGTTTCCCAAAGTTCCAGAAGTGGGAAAAATCTCATCCCAATACAGCATCAAACATCAAAAAAGGAACTATTTCCACAGTGACTACCATGGGACTGCACTTCAGCAATATCATAATGTCCAGTATCCCCATGTACTGTATACAGGTTACACCAACAGTTTACCCCTGATATTTTAATATTTTAAGGGGCTCACCAACTTGGCTTTTACAAGAGTAACCAGGCTACCAGAATCTAAAAGGGTCCTCTACCTATTTGCCTTCTATCGGAATTATGCACATTTGTTTATCCAGCTCAACCCGTCGGTCAGCAGTGCTGGCTAGCTGAGCAAAGAGAGATTCTCTGCAGTTTACATAAGCAGTATCACATTGCGTAGGTTCAGAGGTAAGTGGACAATTAGCAGCAACATGACCCTTATACAAATTTGCGAACCTTCATGGCCCAGCTGGCCAATCTCCAGATTTCAAGTCTACAGTCTCTGGTTGTTTAAAAGAGATACAAGCAGTGCCAAAAGACCATCAGCAGACGTCTCAGCTACAGTGTAAGTGCATATAGGAAATCTGATAAAACAAGTGGCGGGGTCCCAGGCAGGGGAGTATTAACACCCAAAGGTGCACCTCTGAGCAGCTCTCAGTAGTAGGGCCCCCCCAGCTCTACATCAAGTTGGTCCCCCCTCCTACGCTGCACCATCTTCCCAGTGATTATCGGGAAGATGGCGTAATTAGGACGGAGTGCATTTCATATGCAAGGAGTTAAAGTAAACACCTGAGCCTGTGGGTGTCAGCCTCTAGACAAGAAGGGGCTAGTTGTTTAGTGAGATAGTGTTGTGGGGTGGGGTTAGGTTTGGTTAGCCTATAGGATTGGCAGAGGGTGGGTCAGTGCTATTTCAGAATTGCTGCTTGGCAGCCATTTTATAGAAATTTCTCTGGTCGGCTGTTTCCCGCCCTCCCTCCCTTATTCATTGAGTTGTTTGGTGTCGGCTTTTCTTGTGGCGGGAAAGAACGGTAGCAGTCGCCATCTGTCTTTGGAGCTTGAGGTGCTCTCCCTTCCAATACATGGCTTAGGCTGATTTTACCCTACTGGGGTCAGCGGCAACCACCTAACCAGGTGGGCCTCACGTCGTGTCATTGGGGTGGGAGGTGGATACCTTGGGCGTGGTAATGGGCTGGCTGCTACTCTCCCATTTAGAAGATCGATGTGAGTATGCAGTTGATCTTGCATTGTGAGGCCGTTCTTTCTGCACCACCATACTTTGTCTGTCTTTCTTTCTTATTCTATTAGTTAGTTCAGTTATACATTAAATAGTTTAATTAGTTTAAAATTAAATAAAGCTGACCTTCCTTTCTCCTTATATAAGTCTCTGTGTTATTATTTCATTATGACTATGATTGATGATTTACCCTGCATTGTTAGGAGAGAACACTCATCAGGCGATGGGGAGTTTAGTGCATAAGAGAGCAAAGGCTCTGGCAGGATGCCATAATGTTTGCTTTCTCTGCGCACCGCCATCTTCCCAAAGATGTCACCGGGAAGATGGCATGCGGTTGTGTGTAGGCACTCTGTGGTACTAATGGTTGATGGGTAGTGTTCCTATTTGTTAGTAACTTGGCCTAGTCCGTGTGGATATACTCCTTATGTATCCTCAGGAAAGATGACGAATCAGAGGAGAAGGGACCTGCTTGCAGGAGCAAAGTAACTAAACTTTGGCTGCAGAGTGTGCAAGTGCAGGACCAAACTTGACCCAGGGGCCCATGTGCACCGCACACCCTGTACTCATTATAAATACACCTATGGTCCCAGGCGAGGGTCTCCCACCAAAATGGGGGGGAAAGGAATCTAATGCAAGCATTAAAGTGAAAATCTCCTTTTAGCTTTTCTACAATTTTAAGTGAAAATAGTATTGACATCAGTAATCATGAATACCAAGGTAATCAATTTATTAAGACGCAAATCATATTACTGTAGAAGCTATTCCTGCATCGAAAAATAAAATAGGACAAGCTCAAGTTGAATTATGTGATTAAATCATATTGCAATCATAATAAATTCCATCTGCTACAAACACTGATGATGAAACTTCAAACAAAACATCTAATGCAAAACATACATTATATAGTAATGTTTGTGAAGAACATTTATGCCAAATAATAAATATAGTTACAAAGGACATCTTAATTGTGATTAGCCTAGCTGCTCATGCTGTCCATTACAATGCAGTACACCCCGAAAATGAGTGATACATTCCTGAAATTGGGTGTAATCTATTCTATGAGTACATACAGATATACATTTGCCAACATATGTTGTTTTTCTTTGCCTCTGGTAAAGCAAACATATAAAAAGTTGTTGCGTAATACATATTTTTCTGATGCATGTAGATAAATATCAAATGTGCATGCCATTTTGTGACATGTATGTACACAGGGCCTGATTCAGAGCCGGACGCTATTTGCGAACGGTCGTTCAGAAAAAGGGGCCGGCTATTTAAATTGAGCGCTCGCTCTTTGCGGCCTGTTGACGCCTCTATGTCTGAGCGAGCGAACGAAACATGCGCTCGCTATTTTGTAAAGACGCACTCTGGCCGTTCGCATCATACGTCATCTCCGCTATTTATTAGATTAATCGAGTACATCGAAAGGCGTCTGAACTGCTCGGAGTGCTTGTGGTTGGATTTTCCTACCACAATCATGCGAACAGTTCAAGAGACAACCAAGTGACGTGGCCAATGACGCTGCTTTGTTAATTATGCACACCCTTAAAACGCCCATTTTGACCGTTTGGCACGCCTGCGTTCGGATCTCCACTCCCTGTTTTCAAGCACCTTCCCCTGTTACCACCCACAAACGCCTCATCCTGTCACTCAAATTAGCAGGCACTCGCTATTTTGTGAGCGCACAATTTCCGACCACAATGACTGGTTGGCGCATGCGCATTACGACCCATATGCATGCGCAGATGTGCGAACATCGCTCGGAGCGAACGAGCGGCCGCTTACAAGCGGCTCTGAATCAGGCCCACAGTTCCATGAGACTATGCAACATTATAAATAACTATCTATATAATTACCTGTATATATGGGTACGTTTTGTAATTGGTGCTGGCTTGTTAACCCTTGCTATGCATGTCTGTCTGTATCCCATTCACCCAATGTCTTCATAAAGAGTTGCAGTTGGCTTGTCAACATTCAGAATGTCGACAAACAAAATGGTGATACCAGAATGTTGACATGTTTTCAATGTTCACATGTTTACAGATATCACATCGACATAATCAAAAAATGTTAACATTGTGATTGTCGACAGTAACAATCTCAACACATGCAGTTAGGGTTAGATTACAATTAGGGTTAGGCTGCAATTAGGGTTAGGATTAGGCTGCATTTAGGGTTAAAGTTAGGCTACAATTAGGGGCTGCAATTAGTTTAGCATTAGGCTGCGATAAGGTATAGGGTTAGCCTGCAATTAGGATTAGTTTTAAAAATAGTGCTGTTAAAATTCTGACTGTCCACTTTCACAATGTGAAAATTTTGGTCGTGTGGACCTTGGCCCTGATTCAGAGCCGGACGCTATGACCAGAGTGCTCGCTCTGAATCAGGGCCCACCTCCATTAATATGGAGCATCCTCCCGGACGCTCGTATAGCTGTGGGTCACCACCCACAGCATATACGAGCGTGCAGGATGATGGTCGCGATGGTCTTGGCCTTGTTGACAATGACATTGTGGATGTTGACACGTCATCTGTCGACATTTTGAATGTGAATACATGTGAATGTCGAGATTCTGAACATGTCGACATATTGAATGTCGACACTCCGAATGCCGACATATCATACACAAATCCTTTATAAAAACCTCCATGCCATAAGTCTCATCAGTTTATTAACACTTTGACAACTCAGGGAAGAAGTTTCCTTGGAAAAGGAAAAGGAAAATGTGCCTGTTTTAGATTGACAAACATTTAATTTTGTGAAATTATATTTTTAGTGAAATCCAATATGTCTATTACACAATGTACTGCTCCTCTATGGTACATTTTTTAATTTTTGTCCCAAGTTATCAAATCGTTCTTTCTTTTAAATTATGAAGATTTGTTATGTTTTAATAACAGCAGAGACACCTTCCAGTGTTGGCAATGTGTTCCTTATACACAGAATTATATATTTGAGCAGTTCATTTTTCTTGTTGTGAAATTGTTGTATGATATCCAAGGTTGCTACTGTCATCTGCATTTACTAAGTGGTTCCTGTTAGCCAGAAACATTCCCTTTTCCCATTGTTTCAAATCACATTATCTTATGTAGATCATTCTACCAATTGCATTATTTAACACTGGGACAGTGCATCAAAGGACACAATATGATTGGAAATGACGTGATCATGTGATGGTCACATTCAATCATGTTTTGTCTTCTCCAAACAGGAATAGCTGCTATTGTGTTTCCTGGTCAATCATGAAATTGTCTGCTTCAGCCACTTTGAGGAGTACATTTATCAAAGTTTGCTTTTACTTTCGTTTTGATGTTCAATTTAGCGCACCTCAAATTGAATCAAATCAAAAGTACAAATCCCTCGACAAATCCCACGTTTACTAAGATTCAATTTTAGAAACCTTTTCTAAATCAAGTCAGATTTGGTTCGTTTTTGAACAGTGATTTGATGTTCGATTTTACATGTTCATGTACAAATCGAACACCAAATCCCATTTCAAAATGAACTTCAAAGCCCCAACTGAATAGAAATGCTTCATTCTTTCATTTTCAGCATGAACAGTTAATTTTCACACAGATACATGCATACATCAGTGAGATGCATGCATGTATCTTACTGTAAAAAGCTTTGAAAGAGTTCAAGTTAAAAAAAATTATGTGGGGTCCCCCCCCTAAATACACAACCAGCCTCGGACCTTTCATAGCCAGTGCTGGTTGTGTAAGTACAGGGAAAAATTGCATAGGGTTCCATATTTCTATGAGCTAGCGCTGGTTGTACTGTATTTTTCCTTTATACATAGATGACATGCTATCTCTGGTCACACAGTTAATAACCTCATAAAAGGTTCATAATCCCACCACCAAAGCATTTAGGCATAACATCTCTCGACCTACTTTATTTACCAAACACTAACCTACTTGCTATTAACAAGTTAAAATAGCATTTATCATAAAATGACTGCTCCCAATCCATCCACCACCATATACACAACTCAAGGGGTCACATTAAATCATTAAAAAATTATAGAAGGGATAAAAATCACGGCATGTGTTCCACCTATGGAATGCATAGTAGTTCCGCCGGAAGTTACTATGTGGACACATGGGAGACAGAAAGTGGCTTGCGTTCCATCCCAGAAATGCATGGTCCTTCTGCCAGAAGTGTCTGTGTATGTGAACACGAAAACAATAAAGGGGGAAGTAATAGATGCATGTTGGATGCTATAGGGATTAAGGATCCTGTTGTACCTCCCACCAAACATAGGTCCTCTATATGCAGTACTTCTTGACCTTTCATAGGTCCTACTGCTGGTGGCACATGTGCAAGATTGTTAAAAAATGGATGTGCATGACACCAGCCAAAACAGTGTTCCATTAACATTTTATAGCAACTCACCTTCATTTTAAAAAGGGAATAAATAAAATGGTGATGGATGAGAACTTGGGGACCACTTCTTAATTCATCTGCTACCTTTCACTGAATTCCAGAAAGAGATCAGTAGGCATTGATCTCGAAGATAGCATGCACGTTTATAGCCTGCTATTCAGTCTCAGAACACCCTAGAACCAGCAATTGTACTTCCCTATATAAATCAGCCACTTCTTTGGTAAATTTAGAGACACTGTGATGTACCCCAGGTAAGAATAGCTCTGTTTGCTGAATATTCTCAAGGACAATCTATATACTGGATGGATCTCTAAATCAGTTAGATTCTTCTGGAGCCACCTCTGGAATATTATGGAAAACCGTAATCCACTGTACACTGAAGGTGGACATGGTATTCCATCCATTATAGTGAATACATAAGGCACAAGGCTCATAAGGCCATGTGGTAGCTATTTCCTGATGGGGTAAGAGTTTCCCACAACATATATACCAGCTTCCTCTAGGAAACCAGAGTGAGGCTTCTTATTTGCCTCTTTTTTTTCCATGGAGTTGGGCACTGGTGAGCTAGATGCCCAGGCTGACCGTACTAGGAACATCTTTGATGTCTTGGCCCATGTCACCATCTCAGTCTAGTTGAGGGATAGGTTGGGGTATGGAAGGCACCTATGCTCACCTCTATACCATGAATGCTTGCTTAGTTTCCTTTAAAACAAGTAAATTATCTAGTTTCTCACTGTGGTCTTGCAGCAATCTTGCAGGCACAGAAACAGACAAATCTCAGGTGCACAACTCCAAATTATTAATAATATATATAAATGCAATAAAATTTTGCAATCAATAGAGGTTTTTAGCATAATCATGGCCAAGGTTACGGGCCTACCCACCATATCCAGGTAACCTCTTTCGGGTAGGTCCCTAACATACTAGGGTTCAAATCCAGAGCGCAGGACCCCCCAAAACTGGCCCAGCCAAGCCGCTCCAGGGCACCACCATAGTAAGAAAAGTGCAGTGTAAAGAGATAGTTAGGAGCAGCTGCAGCTGCATATAAAGAATGAAAATAAAAAGGTCAAGTACATATATATTAAACACACACAGTGAAGGGTTCAAATGTGTTATAACGGAAAATGTGTTATAATGCGGTGCCCTGAGACAGATTAACCAACGTAGTCCAGGGGGACCCACACCCCAAAAATGAACCAAAGTTGCACTACAGTATATAACTTGTAGGACTTACCTAGAATTGTGCCTAATACAGTGTGCATATACATTACCATACTCCATGCTTTGAAACCAATAAGGAAGGGTGCTAGTCCAGAATGAGGGTGTCTCCTTTCCCTCATAAGTGCAATAAAGCACATTAAATGGAGTATATGGGAAAGATTTCTGGACTGCACATCCTGACTATATATATATATATATATAATGGGAGGTGCTACCTGATGAGACTAATTGCAGGCACAGAAACAGACAAATCTCAGGTGCACAACTCCAAATAATTAATAATATTTTAATAATTAATTAATAATAATATCTCTTTACACTGCACTTTTCTTTCTATGGTGGTGCCCTGGGGCAGCTTGGCTGGGCCAGTTTTGGGGGGTCCTGTGCTCTGGATTTGAACCCTAGTATGTTAGGGACCTACCCGAAAGAGGTTACCTGGATATGGTGGGTAGGCCCATAACCTTGGCCATGATTATGCTAAAAACCTCTATTGATTGCAAAATTTTATTGCATTTATATGTATTATTAATAATTTGGAGTTGTGCACCTGAGATTTGTCTGCTTCTGTGCCTGCAATTAGTCTCATCAGGTAGCACCTCCCATTATATAAATAGTCAGGATGTGCAGTCCAGAAATCTTTCCCATATACTCCATTTAATGTGCTTTATTGCACTTCTGAGGGAAAGGAGACGCCCTCATTCTGGACTAGCACCCTTCCTTATTGGTTTCAAAGCATGGAGTATGGTAATGTATATGCACACTGTATTAGGCACAATTCTAGGTAAGTCCTACAAGTTATATACTGTAGTGCAACTTTGGATCATTTTTGGGGTGTGGGTCCCCCTGGATTGCATTGGCTAATCTGTCTCAGGGCACCACATTATAACACATTTTCCTTTATAACACATTTTAACCCTTCACTGTGTGTGTTTAATATATATGTACTTCACCTTTTTATTTTCATTCTTCATACTGTATGCAGCTGCTCCTAACTATCTCTTTACACTGCACTTTTCTTACTATGGTGGTGCCCTGGGGCAGCTTGGCTGGGCCAGTTTTGGGGGGTCCTGCGCTCTGGATTTGAACCCTAGTATGTTAGGGACCTACCCGAAAGAGGTTACCTGGATATGGTGGGTAGGCCCATAACCTTGGCCATGATTATGCTAAAAACCTCTATTGATTGCAAAATGTTATTGCATTTATATATATTATTAATAATTTAGATGTTGTGCACCTGAGATTTGTCTGTTTCTGTGCCTGCAATTAGTCTCATCAGGTAGCACCTCCCATGATATATATAGTCAGGTTGTGCAGTCCAGAAATCTTTTCCTTGCAGCAATTTTGTCATCTCTTTTTCATCAGGTGTGGCTGACAAGTCTCCTTTCCTATTGACCTGCATTAAATCTGTGGTTAACCATCTCAAGCTCTACTAAAATTCCTGCCTGTATTAGCTCCCTCATGCTGGTAATATCCTACTTGTTCCACCAGCTTGTTCAGTGAGATATAATTTGCTTTGCATCTTTTAAAACATAGGAGGCAAGCACCACACGCAGTGCACACTTTTCAGATATGTGGCTGTACTAACAAGCTTGATGCTGCTCACTAACTACATTCACAGTTGAACTGAGACAGGCTGCTTTTTAACTCTATATACTGTATAAGCTTCTGGCTGCAATTTTGCTTTGAAATATTGCTTTTTTTGAGTGGTAATATCACTATGTTTATCGATTAGCCACTGAACACTGCAGTATATCTGGGGAACTTCATAAAACCAACATATACAAATAAGAGAGGACACTAAGACACCTGCTTAGTTTCATCAGGTGTATTTGGGAAGGTGTACAGAAATGAACTAATATGTAAATGTTTCAGCTAGTAACCTATATCTAAAATGATTTATATGATATAGCCATATCTTATGCTACCTAGTGTTCATGAATTCTATACATGAATATTGTATTTATATAATATTTTTTGGGTGATTATTTATCATGTTTAAATACCAAATATTATGAGTTCTCCTACTCTTTTTTCTTTTGTCTTTACACTTGGGGTTGACAGTACCCAGACAGTGAGCTGCAGACTTTTCTCTGGAATTTTATATAACAATTATATTTTAAGTTTTCATACTGAGTAGGTACATAGTGTCCGATGATTTGTGTGTGGGTTGTGTGGATGGTGCTGCACATAGTGTATACCCATATGTACTTACACAAACTATCTTTTATCATCTCTGTCCACTTTGGTTAGATCTTCCAGTAGCACAAGTGGGTCTGTGTTTTCACCACTGCCAATCTGCAATTTTGGCCCTCTGAAATCCTTGTGTAGAGGTGAGAGTTTGAATAACCTCATCATCTGTAACTCCTGTTTAGTCTCCTTTTAAGGTGAAATACTTTTCAGGATCTTTATTGGCTTCTCCACACTCCTTCAGGTGACAGTGTGTTCAATGGCATCTGCTTGACATGCAACACTTGGGTATAGAAAGTGTTAATCTCAGCAGTGCCTCCAATGTAACATCCCTTTACCTGGGTCTTCTGGGAAATAGTGTGTATTTAAAGCTTTACACTTGAAATACTTCTCACCTATTCTTTCTCCCAGCTTCAGTGCCTTCACCCAAATCTTGACACGTGGCTTTCCTAGGGTAATACCCAAGACCATTAACACCACAAATAGCTTTGAGAACCCCCTGCCCTACCACTTATGCTGACCACAAACACAACAGGAATTTTTCTCACAAATATATTGCAAAAGCCACACTGGCACATTTATTAATTTGTAAGATTAATACATAAAAATATATGCAAACTGAGCATGGAAAATAAATAAATGGAACAGTAATTACAGATGGGCATGAAATGCAGAAACCAGAAAACATGGCATAACACATGAAAATGCCCTATTCTGTCTATTCTTTTTTAGAACCTTCCTTGTGAATACAAGTAACTCATAGGCATTTGTAAATACAGACTGGGATATGGCAATATAAACAGCCGTATCAGAAATGGATTTCACACACACCACATTAGGCGATATTTTCCACACATTTAGGGGTATATTTACTCAAGGTCGATTTTAATCGATTTTGATCGATTTAAAATTGATCTTTAGTAAATATACCCCTTATATTACAATAGTGCTAGCTCATACTTTATCTTCTGCATGTCATTACTTAAATAAAGCCTGGACATAAATTATTTGAAATTGAATGCTCTAGAAATGTTGATCTCTCTACACAGGTGCTATGATCCTTCTAACAGTATTCACCCAGCTGATTGCTGCTGTCTCTCTGCATCTCTAACTCTGGATCCCTTTCTCTCAGCTCTCTGTTACAATGATTGCATCTCATCTCTCTTACCAGGCTTTAAGCATGCTGGGCTCCAAGATGACCTGCTTCTCTGGACAAAGCACTCGACTCTGTCTCTGTCTGTTGAGTCTCTTCTAGAGAACTCCTTTGCTCTCCCCCTAGTCTCTGGGGACACTCTTGGCAGGAGATCTCCTTCTAACCCTGAAGCCCCAGAAGTTCTTGGTTCCTTTCGGGTATTTTTTTGTGTCAGATTTAAGCTCTCCCCTCTTTTCCCCACAGCCTGGCTTCAACCCATCGCATGATGTGGCTGTAGTTTTTTTTTTGTTATATTGTTCTTTCCATCTATATTTGTAGCAACCCTGTGCCTGTTAAATGGCAACATGGCACAGGGGATTACATGCAATTCCATTGACCCTAATTAAAGTTATAGGAAACTAACAGAGTCGTCACAATTATTGTGTTGCATCCGGGGATCTCGGAAGTACTGGGCCATCCGGGGATCTCGGAAGTACTGGGCCATAACTGTCTGAAGTGGCCATCTCAGACTTGGACTTGAGTGTCCCTTGATCAGATTCTTCATCCATTAATGGGTTGCAATATGAGGGATGTTGCAATATATTTCAAACAGTACAGTATATAGTAGCATGAATATCATTTGCATATGTAACATAAACAAAAATAAAGCTCAATACTTAAATATTTTAAATTATCTTCACCTGATGAAAATGAACTTGTCATTATGTGAGTCTTGAAAATTACATGACAATTACAGTAACAAAATGGAAAACCACTCAACCATGTAGATGAATGCAGTTAAGTGTGAACATCAGGGATTTAGGCAATCAAGAGATTCAGCTGTTTTAACATCTGTAGAATGGAGATGTATGACATTGAAAGGTAATGTAGTGTATAAGTTACGTTTATGAAGAACTTGTACTCTTTGTCAGGTCTTTAAAAACATTATCAAGATTTTTGCTGCTACTAGTGCTAAAGAGGTTAATACATGGCATGTAGACCATCATTTTATTTTACACTGGATCAGATTAACAAATCTGCCAACTGCTGGAGTGACAATGTAAAGTTCAATATGACACTAAGGGCTATATTTACTAAAGTGAGAGTTTTTAAAAACGGAGATGTTGCCAATAGCAACCAATCAGATTTTACTTAACATTTAATTAACACCTTCCAGAAGATAATAGCTAGAATCTGATTGGTTGCTATGGGCAACAAATCCACTTTTAAAAACTCTCACTTTAATAAATATACCCTGAATTGTTAATTTAAAAATGTATGTGATGCAAATGCAAAGTGCACACATTTCATTTTAGGAAACTAACTGCATCAAGTATTGTAAGATCTGCATTGGTTTACTGCTTTAAATATATCTTAACACCTTGATATCTTACTTAACCAATATATAAATAAATAAAGACATGGACACCAGAGCTTGGCAAAAAAAGTCACAGCTTTTTATTTATAAATTATTAATCAACCTAACCAGGGTGGCTAAGAGACGCTGCAAACTCAGTTCTAGCTTTCACGCTGATCAGAATACTCGGAGGTCTACTTAAAAGTCCCCTCTCTAGACGTACTAACGATGTGAGAGTCTCACTTCCCTCTAGGGCCAATCCGAGGTGCTACCGTACAGCCAGCACCCGGGTCCCCCGCTCAGAGCAGGACAAATTCGCCAGGGGCAACGAGGGTCAGTGCCCCCACAAAGTTGTCTTGCACCCTCTAAAGCCACTGAGTTGCAGCATACTCCCGCCTTGCTGTGCCTCACCTGAAGTAGAAAGCAAAAGTTAGTACACACAACTTAAAACGTGGGTGCGATGGTGGGTAAGAAGATCAACTAAAGAGACTGAGCTAAGTTCTGGCAGCCCTTTAAATAGACAAAACCTAGCTCCACCTACTAACAATCCTATAGGATAATCCACTCAATCTGACACAAACAGTTTAACCCAGCAACAAGTCATCAACACCCACACACAGCAGAAAACCAGCAATCTTACCTTTCCTCAATTCTATTCAAATTTCGTCCTCCATTCTGCTTGTATCCCCCAATACATATAGTAAGGGATGATTTAAAAATATAAGCAAAATATATGCTGCAGTGTCTCAATTTTACATTTACATCACACAAGGCCTATCATGTGAGACAATAATGTAGGACAGCTTTGTTTTGCTTTCTGTGTTGGATTTCAGGAAAGTGATTTTAGTCATACACCTCATCTAATGTCTGCTATTAGCGAAGGCTCGGATACACTACGGGTGTCCCTAAAACATATTGCTATGGGTGCAGTTGCTACAAAACAGGGGTCATTTTATCACTATTCCAAGTGTATAAATAAGTGGCTGGCGCTGCCACTGGGGTGCTGCGGCAGCTGGTGACCTAAAGAGGCTGGCCAGTGTATTTTTTTGTGTAAAATATTTTTGCATGGGTGGGAGAGGGGGTTAGCACCATGGAATAGATCCATGAGTAGGGAGCTATCACTGTAAAGCAATAGGCAGTGAATCCTGAGACTGCCTGTTGCTGAATAGGGTCCTACAATGCAGTGTGTTGTGTGAGATCAGACACGAAGTGTCGATCTGATCTGAGGAGCGATGCTGCAGAATGGAGAGACATAGAGGGGGCAAATTTGAGAGACATGGGGGGGACAATGGGAAAGACATGAGGGGGCAAAGAGACATGGAGGGGACAAAGGGAGAGAAATGGTGGGGGCAATGGGAGAGAAATGGAGGGGATAATGGGAGAGAGATGCAGGGAACAATGGGAGAGAGATAGAGGAGACAATGGGATAAAATAGCACAGTGTTTCTCTTTCTTTTTTCTTTCTTTTTTAAATACTTATTACGTTATTTTGACCCAACAACTTTAAAAACTGGACTGCTCAGTAATTATTTGGGCTTAGGGGTGCCTTCAAAATATTATGGAGACACTAAGGGTGCCTCAAACTGAGGAAGTTTGGGAACCACTGGTATAAATCAATATTTCAACCCACAAAATGATTGGATAGATGAGTAATAGGTACACTAAAGTACATCTGACAATTGCAGACATGTTTGATATTGGTGCAGTGTGCTGGAGGGAATTTCCCTTTTTTTCTGTGGTTCAGTGTAAGCCCCACCCTTTACAAGCACCTGTGCAATGTCATTAAGCTGATGTGAGCGACCACCATACTTTTTGTTTGCAGTTTTGAGAGGCATGAACGGAGCCAGCATTGGGAGGATGTGCTGGTCCGTATAGTGCCATGTGGAGGTTTCTGGGGTACTTCCTAGGTGAGTCAGTTCTCGGCTTATACATGTGCTGTAATTATACAGTACATTAATTTGTAATTATATGACCCGGAGTGCTACTATTAGGTAGCAATAATTATTTTGGGGTGAGCGTTTGGGTGTGGGGCCCCCGGAGTTGCTCTGGCTGGGCCTTTTTCAGGGCATCACCACTTAATTCACATAGATACTTTTTCATCACCTTTCTATTTCTTTGTTTATTATTTATGTAATTAATTCTTCCTCATTTTATTAACACTTATTGATTATCTTTACACATCTATACTTTACACTTCACCTTTTTTCCCCTTTTTGTGTGATGCCCTGGGGATGGTCCTTGGCTGGAATCTTTTGGGGAACCCTGCACCTCAGACGTGAACTCCTTAATGTTAGGGACGCCAGTATAGAGGAGACTTAACGCTGGCCTGGTGATTATATATAACTAATACCTCTGAATCTCTATTATCATGTAGGATTCAAGTATTTTTGTTGATATTGCTGCAGTGTGCTGGAGGGAATTTCCCTTTTTATCTGTAATTGCAGACATGGGGGCAGGATTTCCCAGAGCTATTCAATTCGCCGCGTTGTTACAGTAGCAAGACTACAGGATTTCTTGTTACACCCTCCCGAGGGTGTGAGCAGAAATCCAACTAATGTGCCGGCCACAATGCAGTTTTTCAGCTTAGCACAGCGCTAATGGCACTTTACTCGAAGAATGCCAGTTAACGCGACTAAACACCCTGCTTTAGCCGTGCTAACCGGCATTCTCCGACTTAAGTGGTTTTAGTCAGAATCAGCATGGTGAATTTAATGGCTCCGGAAACTCCTTCCCGGGGCTATTCAGCATGGCGCTGAATTGAATCGCCCTCACTGTAGGCATACGGTACCTGTGAGATGTCAATTGTCTTTAAATAACAAAGAGAAACATTGGTGCTTTCAGGATGATTTATCTACTACCCGCTTCTAGCATCTAGGGGTTGATGTATCAAGCAGTGAAAAGAGTGGAGATGTGGACCAGTGGAGAAGTTGCCCATAGCAGCCAATCAGCTTCTACCTATGATTTTATAGAATGTATTGATAAATGCTTCCTCAAAGCTGATTGGTTGCTATGGGACCACTTTTCCACTGCTTGATACATCATGCTTGATACATCACCCCCTAGTCTGTAGGTGGGGACAGTCTTAAGCTCATTGTCTTAAGCTCATTGTCTTTTGTTTCTTTGCTTCATGCCTTGGTGTCTTGCTAGCCTGGTCCCTATGCTCTGGTGGGGACTTTGTGGTTTGGTCTCTGGCAGTTCTTCTATACTTGTGCCTTGGTTAGCATTGTCTGCCTGTTGATGATCTGTCTAAGGAGTCCTTCCATTCAGTTTCTGCAATTCTGATCGGTTTTCAGTCCTGCTGCTTTTATATCCAGCTTGCATTATACAGCAGCCTCAGTCCAGTTTAATTTGGCAAACCAGCCTGCATTTGTTACATCAACCCAATTCCAGTTTCATTTGGCAAACCAGCCTGCAGTTATACAGTACCACTCCAGCCTTACTCCCTGCTGTCACCTGGTTATTAAAATAAACTCCTACAACCCTGAGTTCAATCCTGGTGGCATCCTAGTGTTTGTAAGAATATCGATCTTTCAGGAGAAAAGGCGGCTGTTATAGGTGAACTCCTCTGTACTGCAGTTCTGGGAGTTTATGGGATTTCCTGGATGAGTCCTAACAGCATTACAGAGAGTATTTCATTTACATAAGCTCCGGACCCAGTGGAGCTTTCAATCTATATTCTCTTTCACTAGGGTTCATTAACCTATCAGTATGTTTTTGGAGTGTGGGAGGAAACTGGATCACCTGTAAGAAACATTTGTATTTATTACCAGTCAAAAGTTTTAGAACAGCCCAATTGTCTAGTCTTTATTTGTTTTTACTGAAATTTACACAGTTTAAGGTCTAATATGTATACAGGACTCTAAAATAACAAGATGGAACAAACAGCAAGAAATAAAAAAAGAAATATTAGAATAATTTTTTTTATCAACATTTATCTACATTTTTGACTCATCAAAGTAGCCACCTTTTGCAGATATACAGTAACCTACGAACATACTAATGACATTATTTCTACAATGGAAACTGATAGGAAACTAACAGAGGCATCACAATTATTGATCTCAGCCGGGGATCTCAGACGTACATTCTTTCTACAATGTAAATCAAATATTATTCAGGAAATTCTACCGAACATTTTTGCAGCAGTCCTACAAATGTGTTGCACATGTAGGTTGCTTTGCTTTCACCCTTCTCTCCAGTTTATCCCAAACCAGCTTGATGGGGTTGAAGACTGGACACTGTGCCGGCCATTCCATGGTTTGAAGCCTACCTTATTGTTAATTTCCTTGACCAAACAGGTGTCAGTCACTCAGGTTACAAGTCACTGATTTGGGATCAAGCAAAAGACCCCCAGACCATAACACTTCCTATATCTTTGACATTTCATGTCACAAATTGAAGAACCATCCTTCTGCTTAATCAATGGCATACAGAAAACTCTGCTTGATGATCCAAGGATTTAAAATTTTGATTAATTGATTCATCAGTCTATAAAACCTTTTTCCAATCCACAGTAGTCCACTGGTGGTTCTTCATAGGCCAAGCAGGCCTCTTTTTCATATTTTGCCATCTTAGTAATGGTTTCCTTACTGCCAGTTGACCTGTTAAACATGCAGCTCAAGGTCTTCTCTTCACAGTTGAAATGAGACTTGCTTACTCTATCCACTATTAAGCTGTGCTTGAAGCTGTTGTCATAGGAGCCACCTATCACACAAGCGGGTTCTGATTCTTTTGTGACTTTGGGGTATATATACTAAAGTATGGGTTTTAAGAAATGGAGATGTTTCCTATAGCAACCAATCAGATTCTAGCTATTATCTTCTATAAGATGCTAGATAAATGTTAAGTAGAATCTGATTGGTTGCTATGGGCAACATCTCCACTTCTAAAAACCCGCACTTTAGTAAATTTACCCCGTTGAGTCTATCAGATCTCTTCCTGTCAGAGTTTATTTTAATTTCCAAAATTGGGACACCTGTAGGAAGTGTTTGAAACAGGAGTAAAGGATTTCTTCTCTGAAAATGCCATTTTTATAACTCTGAAATTTACATTATTTTCAGTTTCAGCATACTGTATGTATATATATGTATATATATATATATATATATATATATATATTATACTACTGCATTTCTTGTAGGAATTGATGAGTGGAAAGGAAAACATGTAAAAGCTTTTATATTCTCTTGAGACATATGCATGTTAACATTTGATAGGAATGTATATATTATACTGAATTTAATGTTAGTATATATATATATGTCATTAGTAGTTAAGTTATAAAAGATGATACATGTATTGTCTCCGTCAATTCCTCCCTTGTTAATTCTAGGTGATAGGGTCAAACAGCACAAGTATAAATGTTTCTGCCTTTCCAGCCCTGGGGACCATGAGACATAGAGAGCCTTACTAAGAGGGTCTGCTGTGCTGAATAGACTGTGAGATGGGCACAATTGTACACACACAATGCATTCTGAATTAGATTAGTGGAATTATTCATCTTGCATTAAGAGAGGATTTGAGACTCATTAGCTTTGCAATGTGCTGCAGACAACAGAACATCTGAAAACCATAAGCAATAAATAAGATTATGGGTAAAATGTATTAAATGGTGATTTGCAGAAATATAGGGCATGAGATGAAAGTCCAACTTTGAAAGAGTAAAATTCTTCTATGCTTTACTGCACATGGAATTTTGAGTGTAGCATAAACTGCACTTGCAGCTCTGTAGATCTGTAGAGGCTGATCAGTGTGTCCAAGTGCAACTTACTGTATTTATGGAAAAGGGTGTCATGTTCCCTTGAGTCGAGATGCGGCCTGTTGAGCATCAATCGTATCTCCAGAAGGTGTATGTTTTATGTTCCACTCTAATCATGTACAGTACGTGCAAATAACGCAAATGATGATGATGATGATCATGAATAAAGAAAAACTAAAAAAACCACACACACACACACACACGCACATGCACACATCCTTCTTTCAAAATAAAATAACAGAAACTACCATCAGTGGGCATAGCTTAGGCTGGTCGCCAATAATGTATTGGATAAAATCAGAAAAGGCATACAATACTTGAGCACCTGTTGCAACAAAGCTGGTTTCTATTTTAAACTAAATAAATGGGTAAAATTGTATATATATGATCAAAGAAAGATAACAGTAAGTAAATTAAATAATTACTATGTGGCAATGCAATAGTTAATATGTGCGGCAAGAGAATAGTTAATTTGTACCCATAAAACTGTAGTCTAATGAGTTATTAATAGAGATGAGCGGGTTTGGATGTCAGAGATCCGAACCCACCCGATCTTAGCAATCCGAGCAGAGATCCGAGTCGGCTCGGGTTTTCCCGCCTGACTCGGATCTCAAAACGAGGCAAAACTTCATCATTCCTCTGTCAGATTCTCCCGGGTTTTGGATTGTATAAAAGGTCCTGTGATCACCACCATTTTCATTCCGACTGTGGAGAGTGAAGATGAAGGAGGGGGCTGTAATCGCTGTGCTGTGCTGTTGTTGTGTGTGCATAGGGACTGGCTACTGTTGTCACTTGTCAGGGGCTGGCTGCTTAATGTCCATACTGCATAGGGGCTGGCTGGCTGTTGTTACTTGACATAGGGGCTGGCTGGCTGTTGTCCACTAATCCATACTGGGGTTGGCTGCCGTGCTGTGCCTGTTGTCCATAATGGCTGTGTTACTCTATACTAGGAGCTGTGCTACAGACAGAAGAGGGGGGCTTCAGTGGCTCCTGTGTCACTGCAGTCCATAAAGGGGTGCTGCTGGGTTGTCCAGGGAGTGCTCTGTCAATCATGGGCACTCTTCACCCCCCAGTGTGAAAAAAATAAAGAAATTTTTTATTTTTCAGTGTGTGTGCATGTTACCAACACTTATCAGCAACATAGCTGCACAGGGGTGCTGCCTGTGTTGTTTATCAAGGGGCTGCTACCTAGTTCAGGGTTGCTCTCCCCCCCCCGTGTAATAAAATATATTTTTTTTCTGTGTGTGTGTGCGCGTTAGCCACACTTATTAGCGATGTAGCTGCGCAGGGGTGCTGCCTGTGTCATTTATATCAAGGGGCTGGTACCTCATTCAGGGGTGCTCTCACCCATGTGCAAAGAAAAAAAAAATATGTGTGTGTGTGCGCATTAGCCACACTTATCAGCAATGTAGCTGCACAGGTGTGCTGTCTGTGTCATTTATCAAGGGGCTGCTGCCTTGTTCAGGGTAGCTCTCCCCCCCAGTGCAAAAAATTTAAAAATAAATTGTGTGTGTGTGCATGTTATCCACACTTATCAGCAACGTAGCTGTGCAGGAGTGCTGCCTGTGTCGTTTATCAAGGGGCTGCTGCCTTGTTCAAGGGTGCTCTCCCGCCCAAGTGCAAAAAAAAAAATAATTATGTGTGTGTGCACATTAGCCATACTTATCAGCAATGTAGCTGTGCAGGGGTGCTGTCTGTGTCAATTATCAAGGGGTTGCTGCCTCATTTAGGAGTGCTCTCCCCCCCAAGCCGTTAGTCACACTTATTAGCAACGTAGATGCACAGGAGTGCTGCCTGTGTTGTATATCAAGGGGCTGCTGCCCCATTCAGGGGTGCTCTCCCCCCAAGTGCACAAATAAAAAAAATAAAAAAATTCTGTGTGTGCGCGTTAGCCACGCTTATTAGCAATGTAGCTGTGCAGGAGTGCTGCCTGTGTCATTTATCAAGGGGCTGTTACCTCATTAAGGGGTTCTCTCCACCCCAAGTGCAAAAAAAATAAAATTTCTGTGTGTGTGCGCATTAGCCACACTTATCAGCAATGTAGCTGCACAGGGCTGCTACCTGTGTCGTTTATCAAGGGGCTGCAGCCTCATTTTAGGGGTGCTTTTCCCCAGTGTTTAAAAAATATATATATATATATTTTGTGAGGTTATATGCAGTAGCTGCAACTTAGCTGCACTATAATTGCTTGGTGACACTGCTGTAAGACCGTAGTGAGTATGGAGGACACAGGAGAGCAGGATCCACATACCAGTCTTATAGCTGCAAGGCCATAAACGTCATCTATGAAGGCCGATGCACCAGGGCTTGAGTCAGGCCATGTAAAATCAACTTTTATCCTGTTAAAGAAAAAAAAATCTAAAGCTAAGTTAGCGTTAGAGAAACAAAAAATTGGCAATATGCCATTCACTACTCAAAGTGGCAATGAAAGGATAAGGCCTTGGCCTTTATTTATGACTGGTGGTTCTAGTGATGATTTAAGCTCTTCTGCTTGTAGGAGAGGTAAAAAATGTATTAATTAAGAAGAGTAAGACACCGGAACAAACTGTGTGCTCTGAAAAGTCAAAGATTCCCGAGGAGAGTCCAAGTGTGACCGCGGTTGCCATGTGTGAGCCTAACCTTTCTAATACTGTACTTGAAGAGGATCCTCCTTCCACCATTTGTTTGCCCTCTGCAAATGTGGGGATGAGCAGCACAAGTCAACATGCTGATGTAGAATCAAGGATGCTTCTGTGTAATTGCACCAGAAGGATGAGGAGGATATTTACGTAGTTGGCGATAGCAACAAGGATGATGAGGATGTTGATGATGATGATGAGCATGTTGATGGTGAAGATGTTTGTGTAAAAACTATAACATGGTGTGAAAAATCCCATTGTTGCCATGCCTGGGCAAAGGAGCAACAAGCCACATCTCAAAAATTATTTCCACCCAAAATCCAGCCAACCTTTGCCAAGCCATTTGTAACCATTGCCAGTGTGACAGTGAGTAGAGGTAAGGACCTTAACTATCTAGGAACCTCCTCCCTGTTTTGTCACTTGCAGTGCATTCATTAAATTGGAAAGGGTATTTCAAATTCTGAAACTTTAGGGACAAAAAAAACAAACAACAATTAGTCCAGTGTCACCTAGCTGCTCCCTTCTATCTGAATCCAAGTCCCTGCAACCTCCACCACCAACACCTGCATCATCATCAACAAACTCATTCATGATTAGATGTAGTCCTGCATCCAATTCCAAAAGAATAACTGACTCCTCTCCTATCCATGGTTCCTCAGAAGGATTCTTGAGTGCTATGCCTGCTGCTGCTGTGATGAGTGGATCTTAATCCCAGAAGGGGACCAGGATGAAGACTACTTATAGTTTAACCAAACAATTGACTGTCAAATAATCCTGAGCAATGCTGAACAAGTATGACAACAGACACCCAGTTGCACAGCGGATTACTGACACCATGACAGCTATGCTGGTAACAGATGTGTGTCCAGTGTCTACCATAATGCAGTGGGTTTTACACAGTTAATGGAGGTCCTGTGTCCCTGCTACCTTGTCCCTTCTAGATTCCACTTCTCTAGAATAGCAATTCCCAGTCTGTACAAGGACATTAAAAAAAACCTTATTAATGTCCTTCGAAATGCCATTGTGCCCACTGTCCACTTCGGACAGGGCAATCTAAAGATTACATGACTGTGACAGCCCACTGGGTAGGTGTATTGCCTCCATCAGTGCAAACAGCAGCAGCATTATATAACAAATGCCAGCTCATTCAGAGGCAGGCTACTCTGTGTATCATCAGTTTTACTAAGAGGCAGACCACTGAGAATCTCTTAGAAAACCTCAGGGAAATCATTGCTAAATGGCTTACCTCACTTGGACTCTCCTCGGGATTTGTGATTTCTGACAATGCCAGCAATATTGTGCGAGCACTACATGTGGGCGAATTTGAACACATCCCATGTTTTGCTCACTCAATAAATTTGGTGGTGCAATATTTTTTAAAAAATGACTGGGGTGTGTAGGAGATGCTCTCGGTGGCCCGAAAGATTTCTGGACATTTTTGACATTCAGCAACTGCGTGTCAGAGATTGCAGAACCAGCAAGAACTGTTGCATTTGCCCTGCCATCAGCTGAAGCAAGAGGTAGTAACTAGGTGGAATTCTACACTCTGTATGCTTCAGCGGATGGAGGAGCAGCAAAAGGCCATCCAAGGCTACACTACAGCCTATGACATAGGGAGAGGAGTGGGAATGCACCTTAGTCAAGCGCAGTGGAGAATAATTTCCGTGTTGTGCAAGGTTCTCACACCCTATGAACTTGCCACATGTGAAGTTAGTTCATTCCCCTAATCAGACTTTTGCAAAAGCAGCTGGAGAAACTGAAGGAGTAGCTGAAACAGAGTGATTCCGCTAAGTATGTCTGACATGTGGATCAAGCCCTTAATTTGCTTTGCTAGGATCCAAGGGTCGTCAATCTCTTGAAATCAGATCACTATATTTTGGCAACCATATTTGATGCTTGATCCTAGGTTTCAGTCATACCTTGTGTCTTTCCGATGAACATAAATCTGAAAAGATGCAAAGAGCTGTTGGTTTAATAATTGTCAGCTCAAGCGGCACATGACACCGCATCATCTACTCCTTCAATTTCTGCGGCTGCCAGGAAAAAGCTACATTTTCCTGAGAGACCCATTGCTGGTGGTGATGCTGATCAGTCAGCAAAAACTAAAGACATCTGGTTGGGTCTGAAAGAACTGCCTAAAATGAGTGACATGTCTACCGTGACTTTGTCTGATATGGTCACCATTCAGAGAATGGTGGAGGATTATTTTAGGGATAGCATCCAAATTGGCATGTCAGACAGTCCATTTCACTACTGGCAGGAAAAAGAGGCAATTTTGATTCCATTACACAAGTTGCCTACCCTCCAGTGTGTACTCTGAAAGAGTTTTCAGCACAGCCGGGAACCTTGTCAGTGATCGTTGTAGGAGGTTACTTCCCCAGAATGTGGAAAAGATGATGTTCATCAAAATGAATTACAAATTCCACGAGGAAGACCTTTACCAGCAATTAAGTAAAAAAAATACAGAAGCATCCAGCAGGGACGAATTAATATTGTGTGAAGAAGAGGATGTACAAACTGATGGGGATGACGATGACGACATCTGATCTTAATTATGTTGTCAAGCCAGTTTGTGTATGGGATCATTGCCACCAATGTCCACTGCGCATTGGTAGCTTGTTTTGTGGGGAGTCCAAACAAACCAATCATTTCAGCCGCAAGTGGCAGTCCCTGTCACTGAAGTGATTGGTTTGTTAAACTGTGAATGTCCTGTTTCATATATACAACATAAGGGTGGGTTGGGGGGCCCAAGGACAATTCCATCTTGCACCTCTTTTCTTTGCATTATGTGCTGTTTAGGGCATTGCTGCCTGATATTTTTAATGTTATGGATATGAATGTCCAGAAATTGTAATGGCCACAGACAGCATCTCCTGCATGCCCCTTTCATTTTATTTAAAGAAAATTCTGAACCACCAAATTGGGTGGCCATCTGGCTGACATCACCTCTGCTGGAACAGGATTGGTGCATCCTCCTTTTTCTACCTTGCTGATGCGTTGCTCAGGTACCGGTGATAGCGTTCACACTTGTTTCCGGTTCTGCTGTGAGTCTCCTGTTCAAGTCGAGTATCCAGTTCCCCAGTCTGCGTTGCCTTGCTCCTGCCATTTGTGTAATCCAGGCCGCACAGTCTGCACTTCAGGCACTTGCCATTTGTGTCATCCATGCAGCACAAGCCGCACCTCTGCACCCAGTGTTTGCAATCCAGTGTGCTGCTGCTTGTGTCAACCCGGCGGCACAAGCCACACTGCAGTGTCAAGTGTATGCAAGCCAGCGTACTGCCGCTTGTGTCAACCTGGCTGCACAAGCAGCACATTAGTGTCAAGTGTGCACAATGAAGTGGACTGTTGCTTGTGTCAACATTCAGCCAAGGGTTCTCAGCCTTCGAGGCTGCTACACAGCTTAAAGCCGCATCCTGCTGCACAGCCCAAAGACCACATCCCGCCGAGTTCTAAGCCCTCGAGGCTGCTACACGGCCCAAAGGCCGCATCCTTCTTCACAGCCCAAAGGCTGCCTGTTGTCACTCCTCACCAGCCCACAAGGCTGTAACGGCCACAACTTGCCAAGAGTTCCAGCCCTCAAGTCTGTTGCAGGACTGGTTCCTAATCATAGCTCTGTATTGAACTACTACTCAGCACGGAGGCTGCATCAACAATTAACTATCAACTATAAATTCTTACTGCACCAATTATCAAGTATCAACTCTTCTTACGTCAGCCAGTGGCTGTGCCAAATATCAACTAACAATTCTTACTTCAGCCAGTGGCTGCACCAATTATCAAGTATCAATTCTTACTTAGTGGCTGCACCAATTATCAACTATCACTTCCTCCTTCAGTCAGTGACTGTATCAATTATCAACTATCAATTCTTCAATCCTCAAGGGGTACCCAACCAACATCTTTGCATAGTCCTCAACTCTATTTATCACTCAGTTTTATTTCTGCCTAGAATCGTGACAGCCAGCTAGCTGGATGCAACCTTTTGGCCCTTAACTAGATGAAAAAATCAATATTGTGAGCTAAGAGGTGGTCAAAATTGACTGGAAACAAGTGTAAATAAATGTTATAGAGGCTAATAATACTGTAGGAGCAAAAATAGGCCCATTTTATGTGATTTTAGCTGGTTTTATGATTTTTTAAGAAAAAAAACAAAAACAAAACACGGAAGGGAGGTTTTCGCAAAACCAATCCAGATCCAGAACCAGGGTAGATACAGATCCAAAACCAAAACATGGGGGGTCGGCGCACATCTCTAGTTATTAATAGCAAAAACGCGGGTGGGTATACCTAGATAAGTGGTAAAAAAAAGGAATGCTAATTAAGCGGCCATGCAAAGATCAAAATGTGAGCATAAACAATAAATATTAGTAACTGTGTATCACAATAGCGATGTTTATAGCTCTTTTAAGCTGGGTAGATGGTGCCTGCTTCTTTTATGCAGTGATGCAGGAAGCTCTCCCTATCTCACCCTAAGTCTTGCCATGAGTCCTCCATCCAGTGCCGGTGTCTAATGTGCTGCTGCACATTAGTATTGTACTATTGTATTGTTGCACATATTAGCTATTGCATTGCTGCATAGTAATTATTTCATTTACTTACTGTTATCCATCCTACAGCGCTTTCTTTTGTCATAAATGTATTGGATAAACATGGAATTAGACAGAGCAGTGGAAAGTGAGGGGCGGGATGGAGCTGGGGGCAGGCTAAGGTGACCAGGGTCCCTTTACTAGTTATTTAATAAATGATTATTCTTTATTTTAACACTTTTAACAAGAACGGGGCAGAAATCTACTTACATTTTTTTTAATTGATCAAAACTGTCCCAACTCTCTCAACTGTCCAATTTGTTAAAATCTGAAATTGATGTTGCTTTCAAAAACTCATTTACTTTAGTGGTATTTCCAGTGGATAGAAACCCAATACATGAAACCAGATCCACTAAATAAATAAATTGATAAATGGGGGGAATTTTCCCCCTCCCCCCCCTTAAATCCTCAACCAGTCTCAGAGGCAGACAGCTGGTTTGGTGTCCACAGACACAAGAGACCATAAACTTGGAATCACTTTGCTCTTGTTGAAAACAGCTCGGGCTCTCTGCTGCTGTGGCGGCTAAAACATTTTGGGGGGAACACTACTTATTTTTTCATTTCTGTATACCTGAACCCTACAGGTCAGTTCATAAAACTGGAATGTAGTCAGACACTTTATTATGCTCAATGGACAATTACTCACTTGCCTAAAATGTTTCCATTATGTTATTTGTTTATATTACTTTGTTGTTTATATTACTTTGTCCACAATTGCTGAGAAAATTGTAAAGTAGTAAAATTTTAGTGGCAACTCGCTGGTTTGGTTTAATTTGGAGAGTTAAAGTGCAAATAGCCATCTATATGTTGTGTATTGCGGCAGTATTGAAAGTCCAAAGTCAAAGTCAATTTGAGTGGAAAACCACCAAACAATAGCTCTGGATGACAAAATTGCTCTATTTTTGGCAGGTAGTTTTTTAATGCATTGTCCAGTGACTTGTGAACTTACAGCTTATTACAGGCAGAAATCTGTACTCAAAATATTGGAAGAATGTAATGTGATTTGCATCAAATTGTATTTGAAAATAGAGATGTTATGGTTTAGAAATGTTATGGTTTTGGCAAAGCCACCCTAAAGTGTTTTGGTTCTGATTCGGTTTTGGATTTCTTTAAAATTGATAAAAACAGCTAAAATCATGTAATTTGGACCTGTTTCCATGCAATCAAAAATCCGAGATTAGGTTTTTAGATCTATGGGGGCAATTCAGACCCGAACGCAAAACAGCGCACTTTCGCTGCCATCATGGGTAGGGTATGCAAATTCCGCGATAGCATGGCAAGGCTTAAGGACGACATCTATGTCTTATAAAGCAACGGCAGAGCGAGCGCACGCCGGTCTAAAGATGCCCACTTTTCTTTCTTAGCAAACGTAGTCTCCAGGAAGTGTATGATTAATCAGTAACATCGAGAGCCATCGGAACTGCTTGCAGCCCTTGAGATCGACCCTACCCCACCGCAAGCACTGCAATCACTGCAGGCTGAAATACAACCAAGTGACGTGTACAATGACGCTTCCATGCTAATTATGCACACCCATAAAACGACGTTTTGATGCCCAGACACGCCTGCGTTCGCAGCACTACTCCCCCGTTCACAAGCACCTTCCCCTGTTACCACCCACAAATGGCACTGTCATTCAAAGTAGTGTCCAGCAGGGGCTGGCTGGCAACTTTTAGCCTGGGGGGCAAATGCATGCAGGCGGCCCTGGCAGAGGAGTAGCGTGTAGCCAGGGTGCCCGAAAGAATGTGCGTGCTACGGCGCCCCCCCCCCTCAGGAGAGGACACCCTTATGCAGGCCTCGAGTAGTGCCCCCAGTAGTGATCCCCCCTATGCAGTGCCCCTTGTGCCCCCAGTAGTAAGCCCCTTATATAGTGCCCCCAGTAGTGGTAACCCTTATGCAGTGCCCCTTAAATAGTGCCCCCAGTTGTAGTCTTCCCCCTATGCAGTACTCCCACTATTGCCCTTTATATAGAGCCACCAGCAGTGGTCCCTCGATGCAGTGCCCCCAGTGGTAGTCCCCTACCCCCTATGTAGTGCCCCTAGTAGTAGTCCCCTCCCCCCTATGCAATGCCCCTAGTAGTAGTCCCCTTGTAGTGCCCTAGTAGTAGTCCCCCCAGTAGTAGTACCCCCCTTGTAGTGCCCCCAGTAGTAGTCCCCCCCTTGTAGTACCCCCAGTAGTAGTAGTCCCCCTTTGTAGTGCCCCCAATAGTAGTAGTCCCCCCCTTGTAGTGCCCCCAGTAGTAGTAGTCCCCCACTTGTAGTGCCCATACTAGTAGTAGTCCCCCCCTTGTAGTGCCCCCAATAGTAGTAGTCCCCCCCTTGTAGCGCCCCCAGTAGTAGTAGTCCCCCCTTTGTAGTGCCCCCAGTAGTGGTCTCCTCCTTATAGTGCCAGACCCCCCGCAGTAGACACACATAATATGAAAAAAAAACAAAAAACACTTACCTGACACCTGCTCCTGGTCCCGCCGCCGAGATCAGCTCCTCCGTCCGCCGCTTTGCATTATGGGAGTGACGCGTCACTCCCATTACCCACTGCGGGAGCCGGAAGATTTCCGGCACTGGCAGTGGGAGCAGCAGCCGATGAGAGTCTGTCTGACTCTCATCAGCTGCTAAAGCAAACACACAGCTGCCGGCTCCAGCGGCTGTGTGTTTGTGCTGTGTAGCGCTGACCAAACTCCGTCCGGTCAGCGCTACACACGCTGTGCAGTCTGTGTCACAGTGACACAGACTGCCCGCTGCCCGCATGACGCTGCGGCCCGGGGGGCACATGGCACCCTGCCCCCCGGCCCAGCCCGCCACTGGTGTACTATGAACGCACAATTCCCGAGCGCAGTGAGTGTCTTGTACATGTGCATATTGATGCATACACATGCGTAGACAGATGACTATCGGCTATAGCGAGCGTTCACGGCTTAGAGTCCGGGTCTGAATCAGGCCCTGAGTTCTGAATTTATAGCAGACCTGAGCCGCGACTCAGTTCTACTTGGAACCCCAAAAGTGATCCGAGCCGGGACTTGATTCGCCTCGGACTCCCAAAGTTCAGTTGTGTTTGGTTTTCAGGAAAAACCGCACATCTCTATTTGAAAATCATGGTTTTCTGGAACTTTCCCAGACATTTTGCCATTAATACAATAGTTTATAACTATTCCATAAAATCATTGAAAACATTGGATTTCAGCAGATTGCTCTCCATTACATTTACCTTGTCATCTTTAATAAGCTGCATAGGCTGGCAGAGTTTTATTTTTTGTATTGATTCAGCACATAAGCTCTAAGAGACAGGTTCAACATAATTAAAATACAAATACTAAAAATACAGCATACAGTACACATTGGTGGATTAACGTAGAGATAGAGCTAAATCAGTTTAGTCTCCAACATATTTCAGTCTCTAGTTAGTGCTGTTTGTTTTTGCTCTAAATCCCAAACAAACCTTCACAATTGAAACAAATCCTAGTAAATAAAGGATTGACTGCAAATTACACCAGTATGAAGGATTATGTACTTGGGTTCTCCATGATACAATAATTGAATACTATCGGATGCTTGAAAAGTCATCACAGGTTCAATGGAAAGGAGCACGTGTTATAGATTATATGATAATGATAAAACATTTTGACATTTGCCTAAAACGTTTTGACAAGAAGGGTGTAACTATATGGGGTAAGTGTGATGTCAACTTGCTGCTGAGCTCTCTCTATGTGTCCCACATAGGGGGAAGATGTATCATACCTTCTAAAGAAGCAGTGGCGTATCTATAATGGGTGCAGTGTGTGCGGGGCACATGGGCCCCCAGGTCCAGTGGGGCCCTGCACCGCACACCCTGCTCCCATATTATTTTAAACTTACCTGTCTGTGGTCCAGCGGGTGTCAGCGCCATTTTTCTGGTGTTCTGCGCATGCGCAGTAGACTCCGGGCACACTCTAGTGCCCGGAGTCTACTAATGCTCCGATGGCTGGCCAGCCGCATCAATCGGCTGCCGGCCACAGGGGAGAGAGGAGGGGGCCCCACACGGGGAGTGCACACGGGGAGTGCACACGGGCCCCCTCCTCTCTTAAGACGCCCCTGTAAAGAAGTCAAGTGAAGAAGTTGCAACCAATCAGCTTCTATTTATCATTTTATAGAGTGTACTAGTTAAATGATAGCTAGAGGCTAATTAGTTACAAAAGGCAACTTCTCCATTTGTCCTCTTTCGAAGATTTGATACATCTACCCATAATAAAAAAGCTAGTTATTGGCCAACAGATAGAGCCAAGGACATCTTACTGTACATTCAAACTGCCGATAGCAAGCAAGTGGAGATTTATATACTAGTCGTTGTGTTATCTCACCCAGCAAAATTTTGTGGTCAGGCTATTTTTAATGGGAATCCAGTGGACTAGTTGGCGTAAAAATACCTGAACTTTAGGTTATCTGAACAGAGACATAATACTTTAGAATGTCAGATAGCTATGGCTCCAGGTCTCCATCTGTACTTCTTTTTGTAATAATTGGTACTGCTCTAGAACCCTATAGCAATGCTTTTAGTCCAGGAGAGTCCTCCATACACGGAGCGATTTGTATACGATGCAATCTCGTATACGATTTCCCTTGAAAATTCTTCCCTTGAAATTCTTTACGATTTGTGCCAACAAATGGTACGATTGTAAAAACGGGCATACGATTAGAGGTGTCGTAAAAAGTTTTCAAATTGTTTACAAAATATAGTATACAGTGTCGGACTCGGACATGAAGGATAATTCCACCAGGAGAACGCAGTGTTAGGGGCCCATATTTAGGGGTGTGACCAGCCTCTAAAGGGGGTGTGGCCAGCCTCCACAGAGGTTTAACTAACCGTTAGAGAGTGCATTGACTGGGTTCCTTAAATATGTATATATAGTGAATACTGCAAGTGCATGCATGATAATGTACCAGATTAATAACAACAATGCATTGTAGAAAATACACTATAGTCCTGTGCAGTATAATGTAACATACAGTATGTATAATATACAGTATAGTTCAAGTGCACAGTCTTGAACCTGATCCCTAGAAGAGGGGGTGGGCCCACAGGCAGTGGGGCCCACCGGGGGATTCCCCTGTACCCCTGTGGGCCAGTCCAACCCTGATCATATGCCGCAAACAACCTCACGATGCATCTGCTGGAATGTCAATAGGGGATGGCTTATCTAGGGGGTATCCATTTTAGATCTGGGCACACTCTGCTCTGTGACTAGTGAGGCTTGGTTTTATACCCTGCTAAATGCTTTGCTTTGGGCTTGCCTTTAACTAAGTGTGTTTTATACTACATTTTGTGGTGATGGATTCCTATCGCTATAAGCTTCTGCTAGCCTATGGCTATTTGAAGCTGAAAGGTGATTGAGTTGAGGAGAGGAGGATGAGGTCTAGCTGGACCAAGGACTTTCTGATGAGGAGGGAGACTCACTCCCATATGCCCCTGTTGATGGAGATTATGGAGAACAACACGGACGATTACCGCAACTACCTGAGTATGGAGGATGCCACCTTCCATGAGTTGCTGCGTCTGGTGACCCCCTATATCCAGAGGCAGGACACCAGCATAAGGAGGGCCATACTGGCTGAGGAGAGGCTTATTGCTACCCTGAGGTACCTGGCTACAGGAAGGTCCTTTGAAGACCTGAAGTTTGGGACCCTTATTTCCCACCAAGCTTTGGGGTGCATCATCCTGGACACCTGCAAAGCCATTGTGAATGTCCTGAAGTACTACTACTTTAAGGTGAGTAAAAACACTTCAGTAAACATATTTTTACTTAAATGCAGAGCCAACATGGCTGCTTTTTAATGTTTACCAAAACCAACATGGTTTTAAATGTATACAATGCTATATCAACAAGTTTTATATCCCCCAATAGCTAGGTAGCTGCATGGTATACGGTGTGACAGATGACGGGTTGAATAGGCCAAGAAGCACATGGTGCAAATCCAGATTGAGGCCCCGGCATTCCCCAATCTGTCCTTGCGCCATGCGTTTAGTGACTCTGTCCAATCTACATCATTCACACCATATACCATGCAGTAGCTATTGGGAGAGATAAAACTTGTTGATACTGAAGACAAAACCTTCCTAAAACTATTTGATCCTTTCAGGACACAAGTTGTTGATATTTTAAATTATGCTTTTAAACATTTAAATATTGGGGAGCTCCTCATCCTCCACCAACATGGCTCTGTAAAGAACCTCTGCGGAGGATGTGGAGGGGTTGGTGGGTTCGGGAGTAAGGTAAGTGGGATGGGGTGTAGGATGGGATGGGGTTGGCCCCAGTTGTGTGGCCTGGTAGCTTGGTGGTGGGTAGGAATGGGATGAGGATTACCCATAGCGTGGCTGCACCGTTGTCAGAGGCTCATCTGTCAGCCTTGTTGTGGTGCCCAGCTGCTTCAATCTCCCCCAGATCACTGTCTCGTAGATGATCCTATGGGCATGGATTTATTGAGTTTCATCCATTTCCCAGAGACTACTGGCTATGTGAGTGCCCAGGTGGTCGAACATGTGTGGGGGCTTTTGTAGGGCCTGCTCAATCTGTTTAAGCAGCGGATCTGGCTGCGCCTGAGTCTTGCGCTGGTACCTACGCTGTCTGGTAGCAGGCTGAGTAAATTTGGCCTCACTCACGATTCGGGTGGCCATTTGCGGATTAGTGGTGAGGTCGAGGTCTGGTATTGCAGACTGTTGGAGGAGAGACAGTAAAGATTAATGTTAATATCACATATTGTAATATTTTGTTTTTACTTTTATTACAATTTTAAGGATTTTTTTAGTATAGTGCTTAACACCAACCGTCTGAATTTGCCAAATACAGAGGCAACGAAGCATGGCCTAAACTACGTTTTTGTGGCTGATAATGCATTTGCTCTCCATGAACACTTGCTGAAGCCATATGCGCAACGGGGCCTGACGAAAGAAAAGCGCATCTTCAATTACCAGCTATACAGGGCATGGAGGATAGTGGAAAACACATTTGGCATTCAATGCAACCGATTCAGATTCTTTCATACGGCTATAAATCTATGTGTGGACAAAATAGATTCCGTTGTCTTGGCCTGCTGTGTCCTCCACAATTTCCTCCGCAAAATTTCCTTTAAACAACAGAGGACATTAGACACAGCTACGACAGATAACCTGGACCATCCACAGGAGACATTGCAAATGACCTCTGTGGCCCCATCTGCAATTGTGGAGTCAACAGGGACTGCACAGGCTAAAGAGGTCAGGGAGCAATACTTGGCCTACTTTAATGGAGTGGGACAGTACCATGGCAGGAGGACAGTATCCACTAGTGAGATATGGAGAATTGTGGACTATTGAACTTTTAAAAAACATTTGGTATGGTGTGTATGCACTATTTTTGTACTTACCACATCCAAAGAGGACGGAAGTTTGGGTTCAGCGGTGTCCTCATTGCTGCTCCCCAGGGACACTCTCAACCATGAACGTTTGGGAAGCTTGCTGCAGCTACTGCTCATGCAGGATCTTGAACAGGTCGAAGTACCACAAGTTACTGGTGTAGACCTCATAACCCCTGCTCCAGATGCCCGCGACTCCTTCAGTTTCTTATTTTCTTTAACGTACACCGTACGTAAAGTTTGTATTTTGGTTTTAACCCACCTCGGGGAGGCCTCGTCGCGGAATGACTTGCTGAAAGATACAAGTTCTTCATTTGCAGCAGCTCTCTTGTATTTATTGCTGTAGTCGGTCCCCTTTATGCACCACAGACATTCGTGGGCACGATAGTACCCCAGAAAACTAGTGACAAACTGGTGCTCTCTTGCACTGGTCACTTTTGTGGGAAAACAGAAAAATAAATGTTTTTTAAATTTCAAAGTTTTAACAGTTTAATTATTTTAATTAGTTGATATGTTTTTAATGTGTTCTAAATACATTTTTAAACCTGTCAGTTTATTTTCATAGTAATTTTTTTTAAACAATTGGGGAACAACTTGCATTGTGCTACACTGTCATAACATTGGCTGGGGCAGTGGGTACATTGCGGGTGCGGTGGATATTAACCATTGATAGGCTAGTACAGTGGTTACCAAACTTTTTGAATTCCAGCGCCCTAGAATATCAGCATTGTTTTCACGGCACCCTTAAACCAAAAGTTTGTGATTTAGAAATTCATAAAAAAATGTACAGTAGTAAGTAGTAAAGTGAAGTAAATTGTGCTTCCTTGTCATCCTTAGGTTGTTATGTGCTGTGGACAGGTTTGCGCTTCTGTTTGTCCACATATTTACATTACTTTGACCATAAAAACTATATTTGGTGCTGGACCACCACCCTGAGTCACCCCTGCAAGTGTTCTGAGGCACCCAAGGGTGCCGCTGCGCACAGTTTTGGGACCACTGGGCTAATACATTGGTGGCCTAGGGTACATTGGGGGTGCAGTGGTTAAAATACATAATGGGTGTGCAGTAGATAAAATACACATTGTGGGTGCAATGGTTAATACACATTGGGGGTGCAGTGGTTAATATGCATTGGGGGTGCATGGGTTAAAATGCATTGGTGGGACAGGGGTTAATACACATTGGTGGGGCAGGGGTAAATATGCATAGGTGGGGCAGGGGTTAATACACATTGGTGGGGCAGGGGTAAATATGCATAGGTGGGGCTGGGGTTAATACGCATGGGGGGTGCAGTGGTTAATATACATTGGGGGTGCAGTGATTAAAACGCATTGGGGGTGCAGGGGTTAATATGCATTGGGGGTGCAGTGGTTATTATGCATTAGTGGTGCAGGGCATTGGAGGTGCAGGGGTACATTGGTGGCTCAGGATGTATATAGTAGAATACAGGTGATACGCACTTTTTTTTGCAAACCTCCGCAAGAGACGACGCTGCTGCTGCTGCTTTACTTCTCCCGTCATCTGTCACAAAATAGAGGAGGGGAGTGACCAGGGACATCGTAAATGCACTTCGCAATCGTATAGCAAGCAAAACAGCATGTAATGTGTGTCAAATCCTACACGATAGGTTGAAATCTTACTGCAGGTTCAGTTGATCTGCGATGCCGATACACGACACGGGGGACGCGCATCGCCATCGCAATCGTACTGAAATCCGCCACTTTTTACACGATTGGTCATTATGAATAATCGAAAATCGAAAAACCTTTAGAACCTGAAACTTTCAGACCATATTAGGTCCTTTTTTCTGAGATCAGAGAGGGCTCTAATGAATATCCCTTTTACACTAATGTTCCAGATCGGACTCAGGATTTGCAACATGGTTCCAAATCAGGTCAGGACCAGTACATACGCCTTCTACACCACGGCTCGATGCCATTCACACTGCACTTGGGTGCAGATCCGGCACTTGGAGATGATATCATCTCCTATTCGCCAGAATGCAGCTCTGCTCTTCCTGTAATCGGGTCCCAGGTTAGATGACCCGAGTTACCCATTTACACTAAGCCTTACCCGGATCCTTCCCACGAAAAACCATGCTTGCAAGCAGGGTTGGCTCCACTGATGACTAGACCCAGGTGGAGCTGACAAGGACCCCGGGTTGATTCACGTTCATGAGCAATAACCCATGGTTTTTCAGGTCAGTGGAAAAGGGGTAATAGACTGAAAAATTGTTAATTATTGCTCTGGGCATATAAATCTGCTTGAAATATACAGTGTTTTGCAGCTGCTTTGTATTACAATAACTTTCACATGCTACAACAATTGATCTTCAAAAGAAAATGTATGATATTAATCAACAGGACTGGTGGAAGCGTAAGAGACAATTTACCAAAATGATTGGGGGTGTGAAATAGAACACAATCAAAACACCTCTTATAGCTCTTATGCCTTCCCAGATTCCAGGCTTTTGCCTTTGTTAGGCACACCACATTGTGAATTCACAAAGAGACAGCTCCTCACTGGCTGACCATCTATAAAGTACACAAGCATCCCAAAGATTATCTAATTTACATCTGGAGCACGTATTGTACTGATCAGTGGTGCTGCTCTAGACCTACAGTAAATAGGCAATAGGAGAGCATGAGAAAGCTTTGCTTGCATGCAAAGCTTGATAAATATGGGTTTTTCTACAGTATCTTTAATAATTATTGCACTGAGTGATGCTAGTAGATGTCTGCTACATGTGCTACTTAAAGCATTTCCTGAAAACCAAAATGAAAGACAATGCTATATCTGTGTATCAATAGAAAGTGCTATATCTGTGTATCAATAGAAAGTGCTATATCTGTGTATCAATAGAAAGTGCTATATCTGTGTGTCAATAGAAAGTGCTATATCTGTTTATCAATAGAAAGTGCTATATCTGTGTGTCAATAGAAATACATATTAGAGGTTTTTGTAGTTCAATTCAGTGTTTCTCAATTCCAGTCCTCAAGTACCACCGGCAGGTAATGTTTTATGGATTTTTTAATCATGGGCAGATGAGTTCATTTATTTTGCTTTGTCAGTAATTATCCCTCCTGCTTCACAGACAGAAATCCTCAAAACATGACCTGTTGGGGATACTTGAGGGTTGAGGTTGAGAACCACTAGTTTATGCCTAATATAATAATTAATGTGTTTGTTGCACATAAAATAAACGGTTTACGATCTGGGAGCAAATAGAACATAAGTGTCTGTGACATGTGTCTGACATAACCAGATGCACACACCTCTACTGCACTTTTTATTCAATAGTAATATCTGACCACTTTGTGACCACAATGTATAAAATCTATTGGAAAACCAATTCAATGAGACAACCTGTGAAAATACAACAGAATGTCAGTCTGCAACATTACGATGTCAATGTCCCAAATATAATGACACTAGGCTACATTCCACTAGGCTCCATTCCAGACAGAAGCTTCAACCACTTAGCATTACTCATGCCCAGTTCTGCATTGCCAAGTTGCCACCTTTTTGTAAAAACATCAATACTAAGCCCATTGGAACTTAGGATAATTAAATTTAGTATCCTGTAGTACCCAGCATGTATAAATGATCCTCATAGTCAATGTTTAGTCCATTTATGTTTGCTACAATTTTTTCCATACATTTGTGTTTTCTTCTTTTACTGTGTAAGTATGTGCTCAGTATCTGCAACACCATTCTCCTTAAAGAAGGCAGAACCCCTGCCTAAACGCGTTGGAGACCCCATACGCCCACATTCCAGACCCACGGCCTACTCCCACCGAACCTCCTCATCCCCACGGGGACCTCCGGTTGGCCTCAGCCTCCACCCTAACCATACAGACCACAGATCTTCACACATCAAGCCCGTCCCGGAAAGTCCATCTACCTGCCAGTAGGGTGACCCACACCGCACCCCCGGCTCTCACAGGGGGACCCACCCCAGTGACCCGGCACCAGTGGCAGCTCCCACAAGCCCCACTGCTGCATTCACAACCACCAGCACCACCCGGTCGCTGACCGCTGCAAAAAGATCTTCTTGAACAACAGCTACTCATCTTTACCACCGCAGCAGCTTCAATCAGTCAACAAGGAACTGCAGCAACGCATCACCCCTACGGCCTACCGACCTCAGGCCTTACCTACCGGTAGGTACAAGACTTCAAGACTATTCATTCATATGCAGGACGCCGCCAGGTTTACTACACCCATACCCCTCTCGCTCTTCCCCCTTACCCACCGAGACTCCCAAGACTGTCGACCATAGTGTCCAGCAGGGGTAACGTGCCGGTCTCTTGAACGGCATGGAAAGGAGCCCCCTGAAAGGGTCGATGCACCTCTCCAGTCTCTCCCCCCCACCTCTCTCACCCACCTTGTAGGCCCAGCACTATATAGGAGAAGGACTGTGACTACTCCAATAAAACCATTTACTCCCTTGTGTCCACCTCTGTCATTCCGTTGGTCCACCCCTCCCCACTCATTCACACCACACACACTAGCAACCACATACACAGTCCAACACTCCCCCATCATCATTGCACCCACAGGGCGAGCGCACCTTCCGTACCCCACTGTCTCTATCCAATTTTACGCAGGACCCGGTACGCCTGCGATCAGGAAGTGCAGCACCCCACTCACTCATATAGCACACCTTTCAGCCCACTAACATATTACATCTGCCCACACAGCAGAGCGCAGTCCTACCCAACCATCACCATGTACTCAGTGGGTCTGATTCAGAGATGGGCAGAAATAGGCAGAAATGCAGAGCCACACACAAGCGACTGTGAAATTCTGTCCATTTAAAATGTAAAAGCAGAAGGCTTGGGGCATCTATGTGATATCAGCGCTGCGACCAAGGTCGCAGCCAGGATCACCATAGGAACAATCGCTACCATCAGTCGCAGTTGTTGTCCCTTCAGCCAGGCTGCAGTAGCTTAAGCTTACCACAGCCTGACCGGATCCTGGAAGCTTGTGGGGCCAGGAGGTCTGCGTGCATCCATGCAGACCCTTGCCTCGTCCCTCTCTCCTCGTCCCTACTGGAAAATGGTGGCGACACGCTCCCATTTCTCTGAACGCAGCCCAGGAATGGCACCGCTCCGCCTCCTAAATGCTGCAGCCTGTGAGGCTGCGGCTGTGAGGCAAACTCGCAGATGGAGAGCTGCAAATGTGCACTACATCCCCTGCGCATGCACAGTCCTCCCACCATCGGAGATGTGCGCCAACCATCGGGTTAGCATACATCTCTTAATCTGGCCCAGTGTGCTGTACCTGAAGAGCTGAGCAGCACAAGTACCCTACCTGGCTTCAGACTGATAACACTTGTCAGCGAGTCAGTCTGCAACTCTCTGAAGATGGTCCTAATGTCAGTGGCTGCTCTCTGTCTCAAGAGATAAGCTGTCTCTCCCTCTGACAACCTTTACTGCTCACAGTGAGCACCAGGAAGAGCAGACTGATTGGTCCAATCTTCTTAGGAGAACTGGCTCTGTATACTAACACCTGCATATCACAAAACTGGGACTTAGTCACTCTTACGCTGTCCAGCGGTGCTTTGCCAAGGTGGGCTATCCTGTCCCAGTGGGCTGTCAATCCATTCCCTGAGGTTCATGGGTGCAGTCATGTGGTCTCTGATCAGGTGAGCACCAGTATCCAATTTCTACCTGTCTCCTGTGCTCACATGACAATCTCACCCTATCCCTGTCAAAAATGCCCTATTTAAGCCTGCACCTGACACTAGTGCCTTGTCAGAACAATGTGGGCCTTTACCTTCCAATGATATCATTCACTAGTAAGTGCTACCTCCGATCCACTGCCTAAATCTGCGGTACTGGATTCGTGCAAGCTGCTGCCTATGAGTCTGCTCCATCCACTCTGCAGCTCTGCACTTTATGCTGCTTCCAGCTCGCACCTACCAGCCTGTGTTCAATCACTGGTCCCAGCTTGGCTGTTACTCTCACCGGTCCCACTCCGGTCCAAGCCTGTGGTTCCATTCTGGCTGGTTGCTACTATCTTTGGTCCCACTCTGGTTCACGCCTGCATTCCCACTCTGTCTGGCTGCTACCCTCACTGGTTCCACTCTGGTCCAAGCCTGTGGTCCCACTCTTGCTGGCTGCTACCATTACCGATTCCTCTCTGGTCCTATTTGGGTTCAAGCCTCTGGTTCCACTCTGGATACTCTGCTGTTACCTCTGGTCCCATTCCAGTTCAAGTCTCTGGTTCCACATCTGTAACTTCTGGTTCTTATCTGGCACATCTACTGTCCAAGACTGCAAGTTATTTTGTAATTCCAGTCTGCTTGTATTTTGAAGTCTCCTGAGCATTGCAAAGACATTCCTAGTGCTTCCACTGCCAAGTCTTCTGCCAGACTGACCTCATCTACTAATCCCCTGAGTATTTCTCTCCAACTCATTGCAGGTTCAAGTGGTTTTTATCTCCACTCCTGATGTACAGTAATTTGTGACTCACTACTTACTAGAGTGTTGGGGTTCATGTTGAGTTTCTGCTACAATGTTTATTCCAGTTGTTGGGAACTGGATGCTGAACCTGGGCTCCTCCATGAGGATTTAGGCTTCAGTGATCCAGCTCTGATAATCGGTATGCAGCATTTGTTAACAGATTCCAGATGGCCTATCAATTACTTGAATTACTCGCTGTCCTGTTCCCTGAGTTCTCAAACACTCATTCCAGCCTCTTATCCCTATATTCAGAGTAAGGGGTTGAGTTCCACCCAAAATGTTCCAGGGGAAGACTAGGAGCCTTGAAGGTATCACTGACCTCTCTGAAGGCATTTATCATATAGGTCTCACCCATGAGTAGACATCTGATCCTACCACCACTATACTGCTAAAACCAGTCAGTCCAGTTCCCGGGTCCTGACTTGAATCTAAAAACCCTCAACACTGTTGAGAACTGTTATAACATCACTTTTTCGCATCTGGGAAACTAGTAAATATTGGGGGTGCTCGAGTAACCACAGCACCCACAGAGCTGGCGCTTATGACGTCTTCCATTTATCTTTCCCTTATTTTGTTTTTCCATCTACCTACAATTGTTTGCCTCCATAAATTGTGTGATCATTCCATATAGATCCGTCCAACTAAGGGCCTTATTCATCATGGATCGCAATTGCAACAGCGTACGCAGATCGACCGATGGTGCGTACTGGCCATGTGTATGCACTGGACTGAGCGTGCGCAGGTCAGCATTGCGATCGCACTGCAATCACATACGCAGATACAAAGTCATCGCAGACTGAGGGACGGGACATCAGCATTTGGGGTGGTGACAGGGGAGTGGCCACAGAAACGCAGGCGTGTCTATCCGTTTGAACGGCATTTCCTGCATAAATTAGCCAGTGTAATAGCATTCGCAGCTTGAGTACTCACTGCGTGCAACAAGACTAGCAATTTCTGAGACAGGTCAGACGTGCTGTAATTCTGCGTGAAGGTCCGATGTTACTCAATGTTACCGATGTATACACAGGATTGCGAGTTCTTAAGGATGCGAAATAGCAGTATAGGGAGCGTCTCTGTGCTGGCTGCGCAGTTGCAAACATTATCATATTTTCGCATTTTAGCATATTTTTACAGCAGAACTACATGCGTAATCGCAGCTGCGATCGCAATAACGATCCGTAATGAATCAGGCCTCAAGTTATTACATGTAGCAAAGTTTATTCATAGATAACGACCAGCTTGTGTGACAAAATCTGAATGAGGCGTTCAGGTTGCCTATTGCCCTTTGACAAACAAAGCCCTTGCCAATATTTTGATGCTATGGTTTCCCAGCTAATTATGTGAACCCATATTTTATTAATCAAGTATTCCTTCCATACAATCCTGATGCATGTCGGTAAATATTACAATTTGTACAAATACTTCCAAGAGTATAAATTTAGTTTTCTACTCTCTTATACTTTGATTTATGCATTTGGCATCAGAACTGTTGAGAAGTCACAAAAAGTAGCTGAGAACAGTTTGTTATAATTAAGAATGAACTCTCTTACTCTCTGCTAATAAGATGTTTATCTGCTGTTGTTGGCAGCATAAGAAAATACAGGAATAATTATCAAACCAGTATTGAAATTTTAGTATAACCTCTCTGACACATAAGTTTCAGAAAATGTATTTTATTTCCTCTCGGTGGTATCTGTAGAGTGTGGCTTCCTAACATACAGTAGGTATAGTAGTAGTCATTCTAGTTGGTACTTTATTCCCTTTAGGAATTGTTAGGAGCAAAACGTGTGATGGGAAGTTAGTGAAAGTTAATCGATCTAACTTCCTTAAAGAACATAGTGCCTGATTCAGACTTGGGAATAGAGAGAGATATCTCTCAACTGATCATCTTGGTGAAACCATGCTGCACTGCAGGTGGGGCAGATTTAAAATGTGCAGAGAGATTTAGATTTGGGAGGAGTGTTTCCAAACTGACATCTAAATTGTAGAGTAATAATAAAGCTGTGCAGTATTTGTGGGCTACATGCAAAAGCAGCCAGTATTTACCCCACATGTAAAAAAATTTAATTACACCCCTTGCATTGCAATATGGTTTGTTAAGGTTCACAGTTGAGAGAGATATCTCACTCTATTCCCAAGTCTGAATCAGGCCCATAGATTTTTCAGTGATCCAATACACAAATCCATATCTGTGGGTGTGCAAGAATTTACATGAGTTAAAGAGAGGAGTTGCCCAGTGACAGCTTCAACCTCTAGACTTAAGGGGGCTGTCATTCTATCTGACTCTGGCTATGCACAGCAACGTGTAAGGGGGTAACTCTGGAGCTTGGAACTGTATTGGCTGCAACTCCTAGAACAGTGATGTAACTAGGGTATTTGAAGCAAGGGCAAAATAAATATCGGAGCACCCACCACTGCTGAAAAAGTGGGCATGGTAACATGCCACAAGGAATGTGGCCACTGGAAAATGGGGGTGTGGCAACATGTTACTTGACACTCTGGGAACATTCCTTTCCATTCCATATGCACCTTAATGTGCCCCTTCTGCAGTGCCCACAGTAGTGCCCCTTATACAGTGCCCCCAGTAGTACCACTTATACAGTGACCCCAGGAGTACCACTTTTACAGTGCCACTAGTAGTGGTCCCCCTATGCTGTGCTTCCAGTAGTGGTCCCCCCTAGGGAACCCTTATACAGTGCCCCTCATGTAGTGCTCCCAGTAGTGCCACTTATACAGTGCCCCTTATACAGTGCCCCCAGTAGTGCCACTTAAACAGTACCTCCAGTAGTAACACTGATATAGTGACACCAGTAGTACCACTTATACAGTGCCACTAGTAGTGGTCCCCCTATGCAGTACCCCCAGTAGTAGTCCCCCCTATGCACTGCTCCCAGTAGTGCCCCTTCTACAGTGCCCCCAGTAGTGGTCCCCCCTATGCAGTGCCCCCTATGCAATGCCACCACTAGTGGTTTCCCCTATGCAGTGCCCCTTATATCGTGCCCCTTATATAGTGCCCCCAGTAGTAGTCCTCCCTATGCAGTGCCCCCAGTAGTTCCCCTTATATAGTGCCTGCAGTAGTGTCCCTTATATAGTGCCCACAGTAGTAGTTCCCCCTATGCAGTGCCCCAAGTAGTGGTCCCCCTCTACAGTGCCCCTTATATTGTGCCACCAGTAATAGTTCCCCTATGCAGTGCCCCCAGTAGTGCCCCTTATATAGTGCCCACTGTAGTAGTCCCCCTATGCAGTGCCCCCAGTAGTGGTCCCCCCTATGCAGTGCCCCTTATATAGTGCCCCTTATCCAAAGCCCCCAGTAGTAGTCCTCCCTATGCAGTGCCCACAGTAGTGCCCCTTATATAGTGCCCCAAGTCCCCCATATGCAGTGCCCCTTATATAGTGCCCCTCATAGTAGTCCCCCCTATGCAGGGCCCCTTATAATAGTGCTGACTGTAGTAGTCCCTACTATGCAGTGCCCCCAGTAGTGCTCCTTATATAGTGCCCCCAGTAGCAGTCCCCCCTATGCATTGCTCCCAGTAGTGGTCCCCCCTATGCAGTGCCCCCAGTAGTGCCCCTTATACAGTGCCCCCAGTAGTAGTCCCCTATGCAGTGCCCCAGTAGTGCCCCTTACATATATAAAGACAAAGATACCAAAAAAAAAAACCCACTTACCTGAATCCATGCTCCTGCTTCTGTGCCCACCGCCATCCACTCCTCCGTCCTTCCCGGCCAGCCCATGCTGCATTATTAAAGAGACATCATGGCATCTCTCCCATCAGCTGCTGTGGGATCCAGAAGGTGGAGCTCATGAATGAGCTCCAGCCCAGCTCAAGCAGTGAGCACAGAAGCCAATGAGAGTCTGTCTGACTCTCATTGGCTGCCTGGCTGCCAAAACAAACACACTGCCGACAGGTAGTACAAGTGTACTACCCAGTGCCGGCATGTTTGTTATGATCTGACATACTGTATCATTAACTAGAGGAAGACATATTAACAAGGTAGAACTCCACACTTTGCATGCTTGAGTGAGTGGAGAAAAAGCAGCAAGTCATAATGAACTATACATCTAACCATGATATGGGGAGATGGGGGAGATGTTACTTTACTGCAGCATACTGGGAAATCCTTTCAGTTGTATGCAAGCTACCAAGTCATTTTGAAAGTGTAACAAACAAAATTAGTTCTAACACTGCCAGCCTCAGTCAAGTCATACCCCTAATTAAACTACTTGAAAAGCATTTAGAAAAACTGAAGGAGAATATAAATAATGCAGGCAATTAATATAATAAAAAAAAATAATAAACAAAAATTAAGGCTGCATGTTGCTCATGTAATGCTCTCCAGATCCCTAGCTATCAACTACTTGACCCTCCCGCCTTGAGGGCCCAAAGGCAAACATTAATTCCTACAGATGTGGATGCAATGATGAAGTCCTGATGCTTCCAATGGGAAGGTAGTAGCAAAGGATATGAAAGTAAATATGACAAAGATATATCCTACAGGGCCCACAATATAATCTGGTCAATCACTCACATATATAGTCCACAAAATCAATCAAGACAATCATGTTTTTTTATTTACAAACCTAAATTAATAGACGAGGGTAATCTTAGTCCTTTGTATGCTCCTAGAGTATGATCTTTCCCTTCTGTGAATTGTGCTAACACTCCTTCGTGGTGGAGCACTAACAAACAATTATAAAACTGATAACAACATATTCTACATTTGATCCTAGTCAACTGTTGAGATTAGTATAATATAATGGGCTCTCATGGTACCCCCTCCCCCCCACAAAAAAAATATTTAAAAAAAATCAGATTCTTTAATTCATTTATTCACCAAGTAAATCATAATTTTATTTAAAAAAACAATAATTGCCCTCAAAACTATAATCAATCAAGTAAATATATTTAAAAAAGCAAAGATGTATTGCCACTGTGATCAATCATCAAACCAATCAAGTTTTTTAATTTATAAAACAAATTGTATATGTATGGGTAATGCTTTCAGTCTGTTTTTTTCTTAGCCCATTGTTTTGACTTTTGTCATCTGTGTCTAGTGGTAGAGCTTGTTTGTAGTTCCACATTTAGCTAATAATTAATGTGTTTAGGAAAATCCTAATTAACAATTATGTAAATCAAGTTTTTATTCATCACAAATTCAAATTGTTCCACATAAATAAAATAATTATATTAAAAAGCCTTCCTCCCAACTTCTTGCTCATGAAATCCAATTATTAAATGGCCCCCACATACAGGCAAAATAAAACTACTTTGTTACCTGTTTGACTTTTTTATATGAATTTTTTAACCTCCCGACATCAATTCATTTTCTTTTTCATTTGTGTTTTTAATAATTAATTAATTATTAACACTTGGCTTTTGAAAATAATTAATTATTATAATAATCATAATAATCAAATCAATAAATTACACTTGGCTCGTGATTAATGCTCTGGTCATCAATAAAGTTGATTTATGAGTGTACTGGCAAAAAAAACTTGAAAAGGATTACACTTGGCAAGTTATACGTTAAATACTGGAGATGGTCTGGTTTGAAATTAATTAAAAAAGCATATCAATGTATGTATATTTGTGGTTGAGTCTGACTCTGTCTTCCATTTAAAATAGCATATATTACACTTAATCCTAGCCAAAAAGAGAAAAAGCCATGAATCTATAATAATACAATAATAATAATGTCCACTACCTTGATTCAATGAAATTGAATCATAACAAATTAAATTGTACATAATTACTAATCTTATCATAAACAAGTCAATCCTTTATTTTATTGTTTTTAAAAGGTTTAAGAGTAAAACCCTCAGTCTGTCTTAACCCTTTGTATGTGACTTCTATAATCTTTGGCATGTGGTAAAGCTCCTTTGTTGTTCCAAATTTCTGGTAATCATCGATGGGTTTATGAAAATCCAAATTATTTATTTAAATAATTTGTATTCATGTATTTTTGCATAAAGTAATTAAATCAATTAATAAGCTCTCCTTTTACCTTCATGCTTTTTAAATCCATTTAATAATTGGTCCCAAATATACTGGGGATATAATGGACCTAATTTGTTTGCCCTTAGATTGTTTTGTAGTAATCAGCTACCCTTCCCAACATTAATTCATTTTAGGTTCAACCATATTTTTGTTTATAACATGTTATTAAAATTATTATACTTTTTTTATTTTGTCAATCATGGATCAGTGTATGGATTAGGAGCATTGCAGTACTAATGACAGTCATAGTATTGTACTTTTTCAAACTCTACTACAGTAGTAGTTAGTGAATTAGGCCAAGCGGGATAAGGAAGGATAGTTTGAGAGTGGACACTTCGTGGACACTGGGAGTTCCTGGAAGGAAAGCCACACTAACACTTGGACAGGTGAAAGCTTGCTTCACATGTGATTACCTGCTCTATTCACATATACCTCTACCTGCTTATTAACTGTAGACACTTATTAAATACTAATCATAAATACTGCCAAAGAATAAAAATGCTGCTAGCACCAGCCTTGACCACCAATGTGTATCCTTTAGAGGAGTTCATGTGTTCTAATTCTAATTACTGGCAATTTCAGGCCAGAACACTGAAGTGAATCAGTGAATCAGTGAATCAGTGAGGCTGGGATTGGAACTGTTGCTTGCTTCCATTGCTGCAGGCAGCCAGCCCTAATCCACATATTTCAGGGTCTAATTCTAAATTAATTAATCAAATGCCTCTGTCTTAATTAATGTAATCATTTTAATTGTTTTATTTTTAAACTTTAAAAAAAAATAGGACTGCTGTATGTTGTTGGTACATATTTTGTATGTTTTTAAAACGTATTCCTGTGTGGCTAAAGTTGCAGCCCAGCATCTGTTGAACATTTTGAGTGATTTTATGCTGCATCTATGATGCAAATAAGATACACACTTTAAAGTAAAATATGGTATGCTACTCCTCTCGAAGCACCATGCTGGGCATCTCGGTGTGTATAGACGATAGAAGTATGAGGACACAATTGTACATCTCTCACCATGATCACTGTCATCAACAAAGGCTTGTAAGCACTGCTGTCAGAGTCTCCTTCAAAATCAAATTACTTATTTACCTCTGCCTTTTAATTAAATTATTACATTAAAATCTTTTTAATTAAATCAAATCTTTTTTTATTAATATAAACAATTTAATCTCTCACTATTTAAGTGCAAAGCAAGTAATTTATTAAAAAATAATTCTGGATTACATTACATACATATGCATAAGGGGGGTTTCAACAAAAAAGTCCCTCTTTCAAAATGGCTTCCATGCAATATATAGTTTAACTTACATAGGCATATCACATAATTATACTTTTGTAATTTCAATTCCATTAATTTTATTAGCAAACAACAAAATGGAAGATAGGTAGTTTCTGTGGAACAGTCTATGGTTAGAAGCTGATGTTAAGGGTACATTGTGAAACCATAAGGACAAAGTGTCACTTTCAGCAATTTATTTAATCTGTTTATGCTGCAACTTGTATTGCCTAGATGACTCTTTAACTAGCTATTAGTCACACATTAATGATTCTGTATACATATATTCCTTTACCCAATCTCAATTTAATAACCCCTTTTTTTATTCCACAACAGTATCTTAGTCACCCTTTTTGGATATCAAAAAAACAAGGTCACAAAAAACATCACATCCAGAAGGTGACTCCTATGTTCCAGGTGGTGTCAGTCTTTGTTTTTTTGGCATTATAATTTAAAAAATGTTGAGATTTTTTTTTCATCTCCTCGCCCTCTAACTTTAATTTATAATATGTTTAATTTTTTAGATGGATTTTTAATTCCTTATTTGTCAATTTGGATTAAATGACCACTACTTTGATGTAATTATGACCACTAATTAAATGTAAACATGGGTGTGATAGTAGCATCCCTAATTAGCATCTCAGATTGTTCATTTAAATTCTGGGAAGGAAAAGAGAAGTCTGGGGCACCTTGTATAAATTAGCTATGGAGTAATTAAACTACCCACTCTCCGATTTATACTTTCAAAAGGTGCTTGGCAATATTTTACACAATTTGCCCGATTATGACGCATCGTGACGACAAATCGTGTAATATATGCCTAAATCGTGAGTGTCCACTCACGATCAAGATGCCGATGCGCATATATCGCATCTTCAGATCTGTCATGCTGTAGGGCAGATTTGCTGAACTAGTACACGATGTGGTGCACATCGTGAGTACTTTTTTACTCATGAACTATTGCATGATCTATCATACATCCCGTAGCTTGACAGACAGATCCCTGTACATGCCCAATCACCATCTTGTGCAGCATCGTGATTTGAAGGAGAAGGAAGGACACGATTCAGCCTGCACATCCAAGTCTGGACTTCTGTGGTTTGGGGAGTATTGCTGCTGCATTGATGCACCACAACTGTCCACCAATGTGAGCCACCCACTGTCCACCTATAAATGCATGACCCAGCCACTGCCCACCTATATGAGGTGGGCGGTGACTGGGTCATGCATTATACACCCTGTCCACCAATGTGAGCCACCTACCTATCCACTGCCCACCAATGTCACCCACCCTCTGTCCCCTTAAAAGTATAAAGCATGACCCAGCCACGGCCCACCTATATGAGATGGGTGATGGCTGGATCATGCATTATAAACCCTGTCCACCAATGTGAACCACCCGCCTACCCACTGCCCACCAATGTCATGGGCCCTCTATTAAATACCTAGAAAATATGAAAACAACATAACAAACATATTAAAACACCATAACAAATATTTTAAAACACTGTAAAAACATTACAACACCATAACAAACATATTAAAACATCATAGCAAACATCAAAATCCTGTAAAAAAACACATTAAAACCCTTCAAAAATATATTAAAACACCATAACAAACATATTAAAACCCTGTAAAAATATTAAAACACCATAACAAACATATTAAAACCCTGTAAAAACATGAAAACACAATAACAAGCATATTAAAACTCTGTAAAAAAATAATTAAAACACCATAACAAACATATTAAAATCATGTAAAAAAAAACATTAAAACACCATAACATGCACAAACACTTAAAATTGTACCTAAAAATTAAAATATCAACATTAAAAATCACAAAACTGTTTGCAACTATTGATAAAACTGTATAAGTACAGATTTTCTTCCTAGGAATGTCTCTTGATAAGGAGCGAGAATTTGTCACTGGGTTCCTGGAGATCCTGGAGTCCAAAGAATGTCTATGACGGATAAGCTGTAGAGAATACTCCAATAAGTCCAAAACAATGGCAGCGTTGGAGGAATTACTCAAGTACACCAAGAAGTTTTGTACGGATGCTACTATCAAAACAGTCTGCACCAAAATCCAAAATTTGAGGATGGTGTATGTGAAGGAATGGAATAAAGTGGACAAATTTAAGTGGTCTGGAGCTGCCACCGATGACCTCTATCAGCCCATGCTGTGGTACTACAACCTGATGACCTTTATAAGCGAGTATGAGCCACAATGGCAGTCTCTGGTCTTGATGGCCGAGCGAGAGGGAGAAGAGGAGGTGGCAGAAGTGAGTGGACCGTCTAAGGCTGTTTTGGTAAGTAGAGACACAATTCATACACCAATACCTTTTTTTTTTAAACAAAACATTTTCAAAAAATCCAAAATGTCCACTTTAGGCAGTTATCTCAGACAGTCCTCCTGCCACGGCACCGCACCTGGTCCATTGAAATAGGCCATATACTCCTCCTTCACTTCTTTGGCACGTGTTAATGGAATTGGAGGTGCAGACACTGATGGAAACTGGGCAATCTCCTCCGGATGCCCTGCATCTTCTGGTCTAGCTGTGACTGGTCCCAAGTGTGTAGTTTTTCATCCCAAAAAGTTATGCAGCACACAGCATGCCATCATGACCCAGTCTATCTTATCCAGACATAGGTTTATTTTGGTGTGGAAAATGCGGACCCGGTTACTCAGTATTCCAAATGCATTTTCTGCAATGCGCCATTCCCGGGATAGATGATAGTTGTAGATCCTCTTCTCTCTGATCAGGCCCCTCTGTGCAAATCACTACATCACATGTTCATGTAAAGCAAAAGCAGCGCCTTGCTTTGTTTCGTCCAGTGACGGCAAGTTGAGGGTTTATGTTGGTTAGTCTCTGGTAGAATGCCGTCCATTTGAATGACCCACCATTTGAAGCATGGCCATTCTTGCCAACATCCACAAACAAAAATTCATAGTTTGCATTCACCACTGTCATGAGAAGAATGCTGAAGAAGCCTTTATAGTTGTAGTAATATGATCCGGTGTTGGCAGGTGGGTTGATGCGTATATGTTTTCGATGAATGGCTCCTCTGCAGTAAGGGATATTCCAATGTTGTTCAAAGTCTTCAGCGATGGTCTTCCACTCATCCACGGTGTTTGGAAACTAGAAAAATAGTAAAAAAATGGGTTAAAAGTAAACATGACTATAATATTTTTTCTCAATTTTTTCCTATACAGACTCCCATCCAAGACTCTGATTTGTCCGCAACTCTGGACATCAGTCTGATCGGGGATAGCGAGGTGGATACCTCATCCCCATTCCCACCGACCATTCAACCCGCCCCACATTTACCGCACCTCCCCAATGAAAAAAAAATGGCAGGGGAGAAAGCAGCAGTAACAACAACCCACCGAGCTGGAGGATATATTCCTGCAGCAGGCGAAACGAATCCTCCAAAGACAACCAGACCATATTGATGATTTTACGTCACATATAAATAGCGCAATGTGCCAAATTATAGGGCAAACACAGAGGGAGTTCCAGAGGCTAGTCTATGAGCTGCTGATTAGGGCTATTAATTCTAATATGCATATTTCCACATATGTAGCAGATCCTCTTATGTTTTCACCTGCCCCAACCGCCTCTGTGAGGCCCCCACCAGCCCAGTTGGAGGCTACTCCCCCACCTAGTACCCCATCCACAATCCAGGAAATTGACACTGCCATGCTGGAGGCAGAAGATGATTTTCCCCAGTTTTTGAAGATGTAATGTATTTTTTTTTATTATTGTTGCCTGTACTATCACCAAATCTTGTCACTCCCAATAGGTACTGTATGGTATACGGTGGTGATGACGCTGACTGGACAAGGTCACTACACACATGGCACAAGTACAGATTGATGAAAGTTGGGGCCACAATCTGTACTTGTGCCATGTGTGTATTGGCCTGTTCAATCTGGCATCTGACCCACCGCATAACATACAGCAGCCTTGCTATTGGGACTGATAAAATTTGGTGATAATGCTGTTTTCTACATTTTATATGCATTATTGAAAATGTATATATAAAAAAAGGTTATTTATTACTGTGCAGTGTTGTTGGCACAGTGTTGTCAATGCAGCCTTATTGGCTGACAATATTGTTCTTTAAAGAGTGAAAAAAAAAAAGATAAAAAGTTTTACTTTCACAAGAAACAAATGTGCAGTGTGTTTTTTTTTCTTCCCTTGCAATACTGGTACTAAAGCACTTTAACAATAGCCTTGCAGGTCTCCAGGATGATGACACCCACTGACTGAGGGGAGATGAGGGTCCCAAACTTCAGGTCTTCCAGTGACCTTCCTGTAGCCAGGTACCTCAGGGTAGCCACCAGCCTCTCTTCAGCAGGGATTGCCCTCCGCAGCCTTGTGTCCTGCCTCCGGCTGTTGGGGGTCACCATACTCAGAAACTCCTGGAAGGTGTTGTCATCCAAGCGCAGGTAGTTACGGTAGTCGTCCTGGTTGTTCTACTTGACCTCCTTCAGCAGGGACATGTGAGAGTGAGTATCCCTTTGCAGCAGCCACTCCTTGGTCCAGCATGCTCTCCTCCTTTGCTGTTCCCTCTCCTTCATCACCTTGACCCCAGCATAGGTGACCAACACTCTATACTGATAGGGACCCATCAGCACAGAATTCAGGAACAGGATAGAATGCAGGTAGCACACACTTGCAGGTAGAACACACTTTGTAAAAGGCAAGCCAAATACAAAGCAGAGCACAGTAGCAATGTACAGGGTTCAGCAGGTATACACCTAGCCTCACTAGTAGCAGAGCAGAATGTGCACAGGGTTAAAATGGCGTCTGCTTTTTATACCCCCTAGCTAGCCTCATCCATTATTTAAATTTCCAACCAATCGTGAAGATCCTTGTGTGTTGTTTGGTAAGCTCACAATTTATCATGCACAATCTCACGATTTGGACATCTGACACAATGCACGATAGATTGTGAGATGGTGTATCAAATTAGCGGCTTTTCAGACCAAATCGTGCCCACGACTGCCGGGGAGCTCCCGGAGAGAGTTCAAGGGAAATCGTACACAATGTCGGATCGTGAGCACATCGCCAAGTATGTAGGCACCTAAAGAGTGCTTGGCACAACTGTTAACATTGTAAGTGATTAAAGTAGGAGGCTAGTACCAATTTGAGGAAAACCATAGCCACCATTCACAAAATAAATTTGCATTGTAACTATAGATTCCAGTGGAGATGAACTAATATTGGGTGATTATGATTTTCTTCACATAAATGATGAGGAGTATGATGGCTATGTTGATGTTGACATTGTTGTCAATGTGTCAGTGACGATTACCACTGAGCCCCAGAACAAAATAAAATGTAAAAAATTACAATAAAGAAATATATAATTTTTAATAGTTATAGGATTTAAGGTTTTGGAACACCATGCAATAAAAATAAACATCGTATATTTGTCTCGTGGGGCTCAACAAACCAAGCAATGTCTTTAATACAAAGAAATTCCATTCCCTGTCTCAGCAAGAATTTCTGTTGGTTTGTAAAAAAAAATACTTGTATTTTTTTGATTCAAGGAGGTACCAAGGATAAATCCAATCCATATTGCTCATGTTATGAGTTTGCTTGTTGCACCTATACTGTTATCAACATTAGCATCCTCTTTGCAGTTATAACGTCAAGTGTGTTTTTGTCAATGAGGCTACAGCCACGGGATGTAGTTAATTGGCCGCCACACAGAATGCTGGAATGCCAACCCACGCCAGAACATTGGCACCAGAATCCCGACATCAGCTGAAATGCCTACGTCAGCATCCCGACAGACGGCATCCCGACAGCCGGCAACCCGAACGTGAGCATAGCGGGCCAGGTTAGCTTTACACCACAACCGGGAGGATTAGAGTTAGACACTAAGGTGAGAGGGTTAGGTTTAGACACAAAGGAGAGGGGGTTAGGTTTAGGCACTAAGGGGGAGGGTTAGGTTTAGGCGCTAAAACGGAGGGTTAGGGTGTGGGGGGACGGTTAGGGTTAGATACTGAGGGGAAAGGGTTAGGTTTAGACACAAAGGAGGGGGGGTTAGGTTTAGGCACTAGGGGGAGGGTTAGGTTTAGGTGCTAAAATGGAGGGTTAGGGTGTGGGGGGAGGATTAGGGTTAGGATGCAGAAAGGGAGGGTTAGGGTAAGGGGGTGAAGAGGGAAGGGTTAGTATACTTACAGAGCCCCTGTTGGGATGCTAAGCATCAGGATGCCGATGTCAATGTTTTGATGGCTGGCATCCCGACTGCCATCCTCTGATACCCAACCCACAGACACACCACTCACTCTTTGCTTGACAATTGACTGGCTTAGAAGAGATGTTATACAAATTTTAAATATAAAATAAATTTAGGCTGCATGCTGCCCATAAATACTCTGCGGAGCCTTAGCTATAGTCATCCCCCACATGCCCCTATGGGAGGGGGTGCCCCAAGTGCTGTAGAGCATTGCATGAGCAGAATACAGCCTTAGTTTTTAAGAAAAGAGTGTGGAACCACAAGGTGAGTGAGCTTTTCCCTCCTGTCTGTACACTAACATCAAAAATAAAAGAAATGAATATTCCAAATAAAGGTGGTACTCGATAAAGGATTTAAAGTGGACCAATTAAAAGTGGACCAATTAAAATTACAGGCAGGGTCACTGAAAAAAGGCAACTCCAGCCTCTGGAAACCAGCCTTGATCTCCATTGGGTCATCAATGCAGACCTTTCTCTTTAGGTCCACTAATACCCAGAGATTATTTTGAAAGCGTCAATCGATATCAAAATGTCCCATTTGTGTGATTAACCTGCAAATCACCTACACATTCTGTTAAAAATGCATTACTATTCCCAATGCCACTGCATTCTCATACACCACTGAGGCCTGTATCTATTCTTGATGTAGTCTTTTCAACATCATCAGTATCTAATTTTTAAAAGGAACTGAATTCTATAACTGCCACGATTTAATTTCTGAGTTTTGCACACCCTGGGGTTGTGTCCTCTCTATCTATCTTTATTTAAAAAGGTCTTAGGCGCGTTTATTTTTTATTGTAGGTGCTGCACAACCTGGAATTGCGTATCTTTAATAAGTGGAGGGGGTGCGGTGCACAGGGGCATCTGGGTCCAAGGTGGCCACCAGCACACAATCTGCACCCATTTAGAATACTTACCTCTCTAGAGTCCCACGTCAGCACTGTGCAAATCACAAGGAAAATTGTGCAACCATTTTCCCGGAGATTTATACATGTGCAGTACAATAATCACTGGGAACATGGCACACAGTACTATGTTCCCATAAACCCATGCATGTGCAGTGGACTCTGGCAAAGTGCACATGATATTGACAGTAATTTCAGGTTAATCCTGGGCTGGTTGTTTTATTGGTAAAATGAAAAAGATTCTCTAGATGCCAGTGCAAATTGACAATATGAGAGATGTGAAAGACAGTGAAAATATATGTTGAGGAAATAAGAAGATATAGAAAGTCAAAGGACTCTCAGATTAAAAGAAAAGACACCTACTCCAAATAAGTGAACAATAAATATCAAAATGATCAAATAATCTACCTCTCAAGGTCAATGGGTGGAATCAGTATGTAATACTGCCGGCCTCAGGGCCGGCGGTTCTAATCCCTACAGTGGAAGCACGGCAGGGGTGAAGATCCCGATCACTAATTTAGGTAAGTACCGCTAAGCCTACCCCCTATCCTAACCATAGCCCTCCATTAGGGGTGCCTAACCCTAACCTTCCCCCCTAGCGCCTAACCCCCCTCTAAGTGCCTAAACTTAAGCCCCCTTCCCCTAGCCTAAACCTAAGCATAGGCTGTAATAGGGTCTATTTTTCTGTGTAGAGTGCTTATTGGGTACTGCTAAACCACATAGGACCAAATGTATGCAAATAAAGCATGTGTTTAGTATATCCCAAGTTTGATTATAGCTAATTTTTTATGTAAGTCACAAGTAAGTCAGAAACATATATTCAGTATATCCCAGGTATAGACATGCCATTTAGTTCACAAAAGACAAAAACACAAATGAGGAGCGCTATCTCAATAAGGACATATAAATCACAATTGTGAGCACTAAATCATGAAAAAGGACTAAAAAATCACTTTGGAAAAAAGGTTTAAGGATCAAATTAATAAGAAAAATAGTAGACCCAAAGGAAGGCACATAAATAAATTAGGTAGAGTATATAATTGAAAAATAATAATAATAATAATAATAATAACATAAAATAATACACAATGAATAGAAACCCCCCCAAAAAATTAATGAAGAATTAAATAGAATAAAAACTGGAAAAATACATACAAGTCAATGTAAACTCATGTATATTAAATATGAGAACTGCCAGTACATTAGTGGAAAGATCAACCCTGTTCAACCTTATTGTCAAATCCGTATTGATATGAGACACTGTTGCCAAATCACTTCATTAGTATCAAACACTGTTATCAGTTCATGTTGACAGTGTCATTAAGGAAAGAATAGGGGAAATAACCTCCTCCAGTCTTATACTTATATTGCTGGACCTCAGAGTACTGGTTGAATTTATGAGTATGCACTGGCCAGTGATAAGAGGATTTAAACAGGTATCAATCTTTTTGCACAGAGACCTCTTTAATAATAAACAGTAATTTGTATTTTGTAGGAAAATTAAATAAATACAATTTCCCAATAGGACACCACTGATTGAATCTCCTCTTGTATATGTGTAACTATGAGAGAGAAAATCCAACCTCCCCAACACAGTCTGAATAGACCATAGATAAAATAACACTATGGAGAGATTGTTTGCAGCATGTATCTAGATGAAATCACATCCTGTAAATAAAGATCTATCTCTACCACTAAGGGGTCTATTTACAAAGCAGTGTTAAGAGAAGTGAAAAGTGAAGAGTGAAAAGTGATAAGGTGCCAGCCAATCAGCTCCCAACTGTCATCTCACAGGCTGTGTTTGAAAAATGACAGTTGGGAGGTGATTGGCTGGCACCTTATCACTTTTCACTCTTCACTTTTCACTTCTACTAACACTGCTTAGTAAATAGAACCCTAAGACTCATGTGATACCTTTCTAAATCGGTTCAGTTTGTCCTGCCATGTGGGGTTAGTCCAAAATGAGTGCACTTGTGACCACGGCCGTATGTCCCTTGGAGCTTTTGATTCCTCAAATGAAATCTCTCTGTAACGTGAGCCTGCAATGGACAGTAGTGAGCGGTGTGCCGGGTATTCACTCAGAGGACTCTGTTTGGAGTCTCTGCAATGTGGGCCAGCAGACTGACCATGTGTTTGCGGTGTACAGGTTGATGATCCTCAGAGGTCTCAGCTGTGCATCAGGACACAGGTGGAGCAGGCTTGAAGCATTTCTTGGCTCTTGCCATTTCCTCAAAAGCAGTATCCCCAGTATGTAAATCCAATACTTTAAATACCTCAGATATCTAATCAAATTAAGGCATTCTCACCTATGTCTTGTTCTTGCTAAGCAATAAGACTTGATTAAAACTTATATGTACTCACCACTGTTAAATCTTACATAGCTTAGAAAGGGAAATTTAAGTAAAATTATCCCTATAAGGATAAATCCTCACAAATAGTATTAATTATAACAATTCAATTAACAAAATATCACAAAACGTAATATATATTAAAAAATTATTATCATTACCGCAATTAAATATAGATACATAGAAAAATATAATATAGATCTAGCAAAAGTCTATATCATACCAGACAAACTTTTCACTTGGAATAATTATTCTGCTTGAATAAGTATGTTCCCATTATTTCACCAGGAAGATTAAAAATAATAATAATAATTACTATATACACATATACATACTTAAATTCACCATAATAACAATAATAGTAATAGTCATCATAGAGCTTGGATCAAAACATAAAAGTGTATATGCTCCATCTTATTAGTTTTTTGCTTACCATTAATTAATATCAATTGATAATTCAAATCAATCAAAACAGATATATATCTAAATAATTCACAGATATCCAAGGATCAGTCCGAAAATAGGACTGCAAAGGTAATATGTGAACCGGTACACATCAGGAAGAATGAGAATGATAATAACAAATATATTATTCACTACTGGTTAGGTAACCTAAATGGAGGAGGATTAGTAACTCTAAAGAGGGTGAACATGAACAGTATCTAGAACTAGTAGGTAGCTGCTGTTGGATCGATCTGACCTAAAGTTTACCCACAGGGACCTGTAGTCTAATCTAAAAGATCAGAGGATCCAATCAAGATATTGGCCTAGTGGGGGGGAGGAGAAAGATACAGTGCTAAATTGAGGACTATGGAATCCTACTAGATTGATACTGGGACTAAACGTTATTTAGTTCTATAGTATAATTTAGGCCATTCGGTGTTAATGTATTTAATTTGAAAATCCAAAAGGCCTCTTACCTGCCGAGACGTTTAAATCAATCACCTTTTCTATTTGTATTTTTAACCTGTTCAATGGGTGATATTTCAATTTATCAATACTACCTTCAGGACATGAGGAAAAGTGCCTAGGTACATTATTATTGGTGAGGGTCTTCATAATTCCCCGCCTATGTTCTAGGAACCATGAACTACGTGGCTGTGTTGTTCGCCCAACATATTGTATTCCACAGCCGCTTTGTAGAACATAGATCACAAAAGTAGATTTACAATTAGAAAACTTTTAAATTCTGAACTCCTCTCCACTAAAAAAAGGAAGTTACCATATCACTCTTATGCTTCACATGTTGATATGTCAGACATCTGGTTGAACCACATTTAGAAAAAACCTTTCAGTATAGGTGGTAACCAGGATATTATACAGTGTTTCTCATTGCAATTTTTACTATCTTTTAGTCTGCTTGGTGCTAATTTCTCTTTCAATGCGTTGGACTATCTAAAAACAACTTTCACAGTTTCAGACATAGAAGGGGCAAGAAGTCATTCCGTTTTTAGTAAAGAGGAGTTCTTGGTAATAATCTTTCTAATTTGGCCAATGAGTTAAATTGTGTGATAAACGCCATAGACTTATTTTCCTCCTTGTGGCCTGAAGGTTATAATGGGCCTCTAGAGTCATTAGGCTATCTTTCGGGGTGAATAGTACAACCCTATCTATCAATTTAACATGATCAAGTGCTCTATCCAAAATAACAGATGGATAACCTTGCTCCAGGAAGGCATCATACATGGTTCGTGATTGTTGTCCTTTGGGTTTGTTATTCTTCCAACTTAACTGATGGCAACTTGTATAGTTAAGTACTTACTACAATCAACTTCTTTAATATAAGTGGATGTGTCCAGTGTCATATTGAACACACTTATTGTGATATCCAAATAGTTAATGGTGTGTTTACTAAATGTGCTAGTAAATTTCAGACCAAAGTAATTCCTGTTTAAATAGTGAACAAACTCAGTAGCTGAAAGTGTATCCTCATCCCAAATTAAATATAAATCATCTATATATCTGCCATAGAGAACCAGGTTTGCCCCAAAGTCACCGTCCCAAATGTAGCATTCCTCAAAATGCAATTTTGGCAAAACTCAGAGCAAACCTGGTTCCCATGGCAGTTCCATGTGTCTGTAAATAAAATTTGACTCCAAAACAAAATAACTGTGCTCTAGAATAAACTTAATTGATGATAAAATAAACTCACACGATTTCTCTGTTAATCCCGGATCTTCGGATAGAAAATGGTCTAATGCTGAAATCCTTAGATCATGTTGTATGTTAGTATAAAGTGATTCAACATCACATGTGAGTAATGGAGCATACACATGGTCAGATTTGTCAGATGTATCAGATGAACGATTGAACGATTTGAAACGATTTGAATGATTTTACCAAAGATTTGAACGATTTGAACGATTTTTGACTACACTAAAATGAATGGAATCGTCCAAGTATGACTGCAAACACATATCTGACCATCGGGAACGCGCATCGTTCAAATCATTCATCTGACAGATCTGACAGATATTCAAAGAAAAGGGGGGGAGAGGGGAATGAAAACTCTCACGTGGGGCACACTATGTCAAAAAAATGAAAATTGAATACAATTAAAAATTAACTTTTATTCAAGAATAATTAAAATTATTAACATTCAATAGGCAACAGAAAAACAGCTGACATGACATGACAAAAAATTAATGTAAATTAGTTCAAAAATCACCTGTGTATAACAACTGATTAATATTCCAGGGTATCTAAATAGTTAATCTATTAAAGTGCACTGTGGAAAAATTATTGTGCAAAAAATTCAGACCTTAACATAGAGTGATAGATATCTTGCCATTGTAATGCTTATTACTTCCGCCTGTCAAGTTCACAATGATGCAAGGCAGCTCTATAACACATTCAACAACCATTTACCACTGCCCATGATAAATGTGACAAATGTCCATAAAGTGACATGTGCAAGTGCAAAATGTGATAGATAATAAATTATTACACCAACAAGAAAAAAATTAATTAAACACAATACATAAATAAATGTATCAGCAAATTCATAAATAAGAAAAAATTGCTAAATATTCAAAAATCAACAATTCAAAATTCATAATCTGTAATGTAATATAACAGATCTAATGATTAATCTCCTATATTGATGTAAGATCTCAAGCAAATTATAAATGGTGAAATTTATCACATATATTGAAAACAGATTTCTTAATATATATATATATTTATATAAATCATGTATAAGTCACTGTATCAATGTTGTAATCACCCAGATACAGTAGAGAGAGAAGAGAGAAGATACCTGTCAGCGGGGAGCAAGGAGAGAATCCCCACTTGTTTGCTATAGTTCGTGGTGAGAGGAGCCCCCGTGTGCACAGGGACCCCTGTTGATGATGTGGCCCGACGCGCGTTTTGCCTAGTGGCTTTCTCAAGGAGGCACACGTGTTACTAAGCAAGCTGGATGTAAATACACCTGGTTCACTTGTAATTGGTCAACAGATTTAATTGGCAGTTGAATCAGCCAATCACCATATCGTCGACTGGAAAGAAAAATTCCTATCATGACGCTGAGCAGGAAAATTCAGGGCGGGATTTATGCAAATTAGATAGATGCCGCTCATTATTCACAGTTCATGGTTTACTACGCAGCTTGCATCAAATACTGAATCAATGGCAGGCTAGAATATAAACCTTTTCATACATATATCTATTAATGTCATGGTCAAAAGAATATTTGATCATTGGTCATGAATTAATTAATCAGTAAATGAGGTAAATATAATGAAAGAAAATTAGAAACAGTAACTGTTTGCCAATATGTCATAACTCTATACTTGTAACATATTAAGGATGCATATCATATCAAGAAATATATATATACACACAAACATATAAATGACTCAAAAGAGTATTGAAACAATTGGTAAAAAAAAACAATTGATATGGATGAAGATGTCACAGTTTTCAAAAAAATATAAATATATAAATATAAATAATTGGACTAAAAATTAATATATATAAAAGAATAAATAGATAAAATGTCTATCAATTCATCAAGAAAAAATCCAACAGCGGTGTAACAATCCATCAAACAAAAGGGAAATAAGACATATAAAGAGCCACTCCCCTTCGGTTTCAATGCAAAATGAGTGCAGCTGAATAATCAGAAAAAGCAAAAATGTTAATCAAAGTGAACAGTAAAAAGTGACTATAATAAAAGGGGGGGTGAAAGAAGGGGGTGAGTAGAGGGGATTGTAAAGTGATGGGAGGAAAAAAAGGAGAAAAAAAGGGGGGGTTTAGTCATGTGATAATGTGTATAGACGGTCTTGAAATTATCAAGACAAAATTAAAAAGGTGTGATCATGGTGTTAAGTGTGTTTAGAATTAATGTGTAAAATTATCATATTAATGTATATTCTCCACAATAATCATAGTGGGGAAAAAAGGAGGGTGAAAATGTATTATTTAAAAATGAATAAGTCCAATTAAAAATGTATTTAAAAATATTTATTTAATGACAAACTATCCATAATTTAATTTCAGAGTAATGAGTATCATGTTAAACATGAGAAAAAATAACAGCAGAATAACCAATAAAAAGATGATCAGAAGCATTTATGTATTGAGAAAGGGACTGTAGTTAATTATCTCATTTAAGCCATTTGGATTGACTGAATCCATCTTGAATGTCCACTCACACTCCTTTTTTAGCAGTTCTCTAATGATGTCACCTCCCCTAATATTTAGCTGTACATTCTCAAGGCCAAATGCTCAAAGATCTTTCAATGAGCTTTTATGATGAGCTCTAAAATGTCTCGCCACAGATGTAATTTTCTTGTTTTTGGCCAAATCTGAGACAGCATGTTTTGTATTGCCTATATGCTCTAATATTCATTGTTTTAAGGGGCGACTTGTCATACCTATGTATCTCATAGGACAAGTACATTCAAGACAGTACACTACTGCTGGAGTGCTACAGTTAATAAACTGGTGTATTTTATGAACAATCCCATATCGATCAGTGATCATCTGTTTCTTCAACATAACCGGACAGGCCTTGCAATGTCCACATGGGTAAAAGCCACAGGTTATAGGGTCTTTGGAGATGGATTTGGAAAAATGGCTATGTACTATTTTGTCCTTAAGGTTTCTGGCTCTTCTCCAGCTCATTTGCACCCTAGGTTCCAAATGTTGTTGCAAATCTGTATCCAATTGGAGTACATGCCAATGCCTTTGTATAATGGTAGTAAGTTCTTTCCATTCTTTACAAAAGTCTCCTATGAATCTTAATTTGTCTTGCTTCAGGCAATCTTTGTTGCGGTTCACAGGAAAAATTAGGGATTCCCTCTGTATTTTAGAAACAGAATATCTCGCTTTCTTAACCATTTTCCTACTATAACCTCTCTGTACAAGTCTGGTTATTAAATCATCACATTGGATTTTTAAGATTTTATCATCAGAGCAGTTTCTACGTAGTCGTAGATATTATAGATGGTAGGTGGAAAGTGATGACTGCTATGATGTAGCAGACTGTTTGTTGCAGTGGGTTTCCTGTAAAGGTCAGATATCAGGTTACCATAGTCATCAATAGTGAGTTTGAGATCCAAAAAGGTGATGGTCTGGGGATGGATTTCAAATGTGAACTTAAGATTCAATGAATTGTCATTGAGTTTCCTCATGAACTCATGAAATTTATCAATTGTGCCAGTCCATATTAACAAAATATCGTCAATATACCTGACTCACAAGGGAGCATGCATGATGTATTCCTCATTCTTTTCATTGAATACATGGGTATGCTCCCACCACCCCAAAAATAAATTGGCATAGGTGAAAGCACATGCAGCTCCCATGGCTGTTCCCCTTGTTTGTAAATAAAATTTGTTATTAAAAACAATATAATTGTTATTCAGAACAAACGTTAGAATTTCCTCAATGAAATCATTAAAATCTGAGATATCTTCCATATTCAGGTAGAAGCATATAGCCTCTATGCCCTGTGAATGATGAATACTAGTATATAGTGATTCAACATCTATACTAGCTAAAAATTGACACTTTTCAAAGTGATATCATGTATCCGTCTGAGGACGTCAGCGGTATCCTGGGCATAGGAGGGAAGAGTTGTAACATGGCGTCGTAGGTGTGTATCAACAAAGATACTTGCCTGTTCTGATAAACCTCCTATCCCTGATACAATAGGTCTTCCAGGTGGCTCCACTCCATTTTTGTGTATTTTCGGCAACAAGTAAAATGTTGGAATTTTGGGGTGGGCCACCTGGAGAAACTCATGTTCATGTTTATTGATGACTCCATTTGCCTTAGCTTCATCGAATATTCTCTTGTATCGAATCATCAAACTCTGTGTAGGATTGAACATGATATGTCGATAACATCCTATATTCCCTAACTGTCCGTGAGCTTCCTTTAGATACATGTCCATAGGCCAAATAACTACATTTCCACCCTTGTCTGATGCTTTGATAATTACTTCTGGCCAGTAATTAATTTCTTTCAATGCCATTCGTTCTTGATTATTTAAATTATGGTGCGAATACAAGCCAGGTCTGGCCTGGATTTTATTAACCAATTTGTCCATATCTCTTGATACAAGATCCATGAAAATATGTACTTCAGGACAGATATTATCGTGAGGATAAAATGAAGATTTCTTTTTACAGATTCGTCTAGTATAAGTATTTTCCTCAATCTCATCGGCTTGTGTCTCATCTCGTAGATCTTCCAATATTCTTAGGATTGCTTTTTCTTCCTCTGACCATTTTATAGAGAAATCAGGGGTACTCAGAAGGTTTGTATTGGTTGGATTTAAACATTCCTTTGTCATGGAGCTGCCTGCGACAATAGATAATATTGTGCTACTGGCCCCATTTGTTGATGATACATCCTCATTTAGAGGGTTAATAATGGAATGTGAGTGGACATTCAAGATGGATTCAGTCAATCCAAATGGCTTAAATGAGACCATTAACTACAGTCCCTTTCTCAATATATAAATGCTTCTGATCATTTTTTTATTGGTTATTCTGCTGTTATTTTTTCTCATGTTTAACATGATACTCATTACTCTGAAATTGAATTATGGATAGTTTGTCATTAAATAAATATTTTTAAATAAACTTTTAATTGGACTTATTAATTTTTAAATAATACATTTTCACCCTCCTTTATTTTTTCCCACTATGTAGAGAATATACATTAATATGATAATTTTACACATTTATTCTATACACACTTAACACCATGATCACACCTTTTTTTATTTTGTCTTGATAATTTCAAGACAGCCTGTACACATTATCACATGACTAAACCCCCCCTTTTTTTTCTCCTTTTTTTCCTCCCATCACTTTACAATCCCCTCTACTCACCCCCTTCTTTCAACCCCCCTTTTATTATAGTCACTTTTTACTGTTCACTTTGATTAACATTTTTGCTTTTTCTGATTATTCAGCTGCACTCCTTTTGCATTGAAACCGAAGGAGAGTGGCTCTTTATATGTATTATTTCCATTTTGTTTGTTGGATTGTTACACCGCTGTTTTTTGAAAACTGTGACATCTTTATACATATCAATTGTTTTTTTTACCAATTGTTTCAATACTCTTTTGTGTAATTTATATGTTTGTGTGTATAGATATATTTCTTGATATGATATGCATCCTTAATATGTTAGAAGTATAGAGTTATGACATATTGGCAAACAGTTACTGTTTCTAATTTTCATTCATTATATTTACCTCATTTACTGATTAATTAATTCATGACCAATTATAAAATATTCTTTTGACCATGACATTAATAGATATATGTATGAAAAGATCTATATTCTAGCCTGCCATTGATTCAGTATTTGATGCAAGCTGAGTAGTAAACCATGAACTGTGAATAATGAGTGGCATCTATCTAATTTGCATAAATCCCGCCCTGAATTTTTCTGCTCAGCGTCATGATAGGAATTTTCCTTTCCAGTCGACGATATGGTGATTGGCTGATTCAACTGCCAATTAAATCTGTTGACCAATTACAAGGGAACCAGGTGTATTTACATCCAGCTTGCTTAGTAACACGTGTGCCTCCTTGAGAAAGCCGCTAGGTGAAATGCGCATCGGGCCACATCATCAACAGGGGTCCCTGTGCACACGGGGACTCCTCTCACCATGAACTATAGTAAACAAGTGGGCGTTCTCTCCTTGCTTCCCTGCTGACAGGTATCTTCTCTCTTTATCTTTTCACTAGACTCTCATCAGCTGCCACCTTTGTACTTTCACCCTGCAATGCTGATGTAACAGGGTGACTACTTTGCCCACGCTGACAGCAGAGAAAGTACTGCTCTCTTTTTTCACTGTGCCGCAGAAAAGGGACTCTCATTACCAGGCCTATGCATTAGTAAGACTGGTGATAGCAGATCTCTGGACTGATAAGTACACAGGTACTATTATTTCTACCTGTAATTATCTGTATAAGGGAGATGACAATTTAATTGTCTATATATTGAGGGACGCCTCAGAAGCTTGTTTCCCAATATAGGGACAGATTAATAGAGTATGTGGTTGTTACTGTATCTGGGTGATTACAACATTGATACAGTGACTTATACATGATTTATTATATATATATTAAGAAATCTGTTTTCAATATATGTGATAAATTTCGCCCATTTATAATTGGCTTGAGGTCTTACATCAATATAGGAGACTAATCAGTAGGTCTGTTATATTACATTACAGATTATGAATTGTGAATTGTTGATTTTTGAATATTTAGCAATTTTTTCTTATTTATGAATTTGCTGATACATTTATTTATTTATTGTGTTTAATTAATTTTTTTCTTGTTGGTGTAATAATTTATTATCTATCACATTTTGCACTTGCACATGTCACTTTATGGACATTTGTCACATTTATCATGGGCAGTGGTAAATGGTTGTTGAATGTGTTATAGAGCTGCCTTGCATCATTGTGAACTTGACAGGCGGAAGTTATAAGCATTACATTGGCAAGATATCTAGAACTCTATGTTAAGGTCTGAATTTTTTGCACAATCTTTTTTGCACAGTGCACTTTAATAGATTAACTATTTAGATACCCTGGAATATTAATCAGTTGTTATACACAGGTGATTTTTTAACTAATTTACTGTAATTTTTTGTCATGTCATGTCAGCTGTTTTTCTGTTGCCTATTGAATGTTAATAATTTTAATTATTTTTGAATAAAAGTTAATTTTTAATTTTATTCAATTTTCATTATTTTGACATAGTGTGCCCCACGTTTGAGAGTTTTCTTTCCCCTCTCCCCCCCTTTTCTTTGAAGTTCAGATTATTTACTCTCAGGGAGCACCTCTGTCTATAAAGGTGAACACAGATTTCTTTTCACCTTCATCCATTCTTCATTATTTAAATTTCCTTTATATTTGGATCAATAATTTGCCTCAGTGCTGCGTCACCTTCTCCTTCCCCAATCTCCCCTTGTTTTCATCAAATTTACATTTCTGGGTTATCCCAGTTTCTTGTGACGTACGAGCATGGCTATAATACTGATCAGAGGATTTCATAAATATACTGTGTGACATTAGATTTTAGATGGCAAGTTTTAATATGTGAAATTAATTAATAAATAAATGTCACATGGCAGAAGAACTAAATAATATTTTTCCAGATAAGATAAATGACACAACACCTAACATTTCATGGGAACAGGATTTTAATTTATTGAAACAGAACTTACAGAAGAGAACCAGAGTCCACTGGGATTTGTTGACTATTGAAAACTATCTGAAACAGAAAATCACCCCCAGAGGACTTAGACCTAAAGTTTTTCCAGCTTTTCAACTAGCCAACAGCAGCTTACAGAATGACTGAGAAACTTGTTTACTCAAATGCTCCCATGATTTAATAGCTATATTAAATAAGCATAACACGTTAATTCTAGAGAATTATGATAAGGAGATTGAGTGGCTTGGCAAAAGATTACAAACTTGGGAAAAAGATCTATGTTTCCAAACCTAACTAAACCTAAGGAAGAATTACAAGAGTATGATGAGACAATTATTGAACGCAAAAAATTTATATTTGCGCAGGACAAATGGGACATTTCAAGTGGTCATATCTTTAGATGGAACAGGAAATCAAGTAGGGAACCCCCTAAACCTTACAATTATCATAATACATCCTCTGAAGCCAAATCATCTGGGACTGAGGATACTGATACAGTCACGACTGGTCCAGGAACCTCTTCTTTTTTAGAGAATCTTCGGGGGTCAGGAACACGTTACAAAATACAGAGAGGAAACGCATGAGGAGGGGAAAGAAGAACAGGAGAAGAAAGATTATGGGAAATACCAATGCCCCAAAGACAGTCCCAACGGACCAACTGGAGGAAATAGACACCGGCAATAAATTACAAATTATCAATCTTTCAACTATTCAATTATCAAATGACCATATTTCAGTACTTCAGAAGGGTCTCACTTTTTCTCCCACTACCAATTTCAACAGATTTAAATGGGAAAAGGATTTAGGACTTTTTGGGAGAAAATTATTGCTAAAAAGTTTTTTTGCATTGAACAAAAGGGATAAATCCATTATTAACCCTCTAAATGAGGATGTATCATCAACAAATGGGGCCAGTACCACGATATTATCTAATGTCGCAGGCAGCTCCATGACAAAGGAATGTTTAAATCCAACCAATACAAACCTTCTGAGTACCCCTGATTTCTCTATAAAATGGTCAGAGGAAGAAAAAGCAATCCTAAGAATATTGGAAGATCTAGGAGATGAGACACAAGCCGATGAGATTGAGGAAAATACTTATACTAGACCAATCTGTAAAAAGAAATCTTCATTTTATCCTCACGATAATATCTGTCCTGAAGTACATATTTTCATGGACCTTGTATCAAGAGATATGGACAAATTGGTTAATAAAATCCAGGCCAGACCTGGCTTGTATTCGCACCATAATTTAAATAACCAAGAACGAATGGCATTAAAAGAAATTAATTACTGGCCAGAAGTGATTATCAAAGCATCAGACAAGGGTGGAAATGTAGTTATTTGGTCTATGGACATGTATCTAAAGGAGGCTCACCGACAGTTAGGGGACATAGGATGTTATCGACATATCATATTCAATCCTATACAGAATTTGATGATTCGATACAAGAGAATAATCAATGAAGCTAAGGCATATGGAGTCATCAATAAACATGAACATGAGTTTCTCCAGGTGGCCCACCCCAAAATTCCAACATTTTACTTGTTGCCGAAAATACACAAAAATGGAGTGGAGCCACCTGGAAGACCTATTGTATCAGGGATAGGAGGTTTATCAGAACAGGCAAGTATCTTTGTTGATACACACCTACGACGCCATGTTACAACTCTTCCCTCCTATGCCCAGGATACCGCTGACGTCCTCAGACGGATACATGGTATCACTTTGGAAAAGTGTCAATTTTTAGCTAGTATAGATGTTGAATCATTTTATACTAGTATTCATCATTCACAGGGCATAGAGGCTATATGCTTCTACCTGAATATGGAAGGTATCTCAGATTTTATTGATTTCATTGTGGAACTTCTAATGTTTGTTCTGAATAACAATTATTTTGTTTTTAATAACAAATTTTATTTACAAACGAGGGGAACAGCCATGGGAGCTGCATGTGCTCCCACCTATGCCAATTTATTTTTGGGGTGGTGGGAGCATATCCATGTATTCAATGAAGAGAATGAGGAATACATCATGCATGCTCCCTTGTGGGTCAGGTATATTGATGATATTTTGTTAATATGGACTGGCACAATTGATAAATTTCATGAGTTCATGAGGAAGCTAAATGACAATTCATTGAATCTTAAGTTCACATTTGAAATCCATCCGCAGACCATCACCTTTTTGGATCTCAAACTCACTATTGATGACTATGGTAACCTGATATCTGACCTTTACAGGAAACCCACTGCAACAAACAGTCTGCTACATCATAGCAGTCATCACTTTCCACCTACCATCTATAATATCTTCGACTACGTAGAAACTGCTCTGATGATAAAATCTTAAAAATCCAATGTGATGATTTAATAACCAGACTTGTACAGAGAGGTTATAGTAGGAAAATGGTTAAGAAAGCGAGATATTCTGTTTCTAAAATACAGAGGGAATCCCTAATTTTTCCTGTGAACCGCAACAAAGATTGCCTGAAGCAAGACAAATTAAGATTCATAGGAGACTTTTGTAAAGAATGGAAAGAACTTACTACCATTATACAAAGGCATTGGCATGTACTCCAATTGGATACAGATTTGCAACAACATTTGGAACCTAGGGTGCAAATGAGCTGGAGAAGAGCCAGAAACCTTAAGGACAAAATAGTACATAGCCATTTTTCCAAATCCATCTCCAAAGACCCTATAACCTGTGGCTTTTACCCATGTGGACATTGCAAGGCCTGTCCGGTTATATTGAAGAAACAGATGATCACTGATCGATATGGGATTGTTCATAAAATACACCAGTTTATTAACTGTAGCACTCCAGCAGTAGTGTACTGTCTTGAATGTACTTGTCCTATGAGATACATAGGTATGACAAGTCGCCCCTAAAAACAACGAATATTAGACCATATAGGCAATATAAAACATGCTGTCTCAGATTTGGCCAAAAACAAGAAAATTACATCTGTGGCGAGACATTTTCTAGCTCATCATAAAAGCTCTTTTAAAGATCTTTGAGCATTTGGCCTTGAGAATGTACAGCTAAATATTAGGGGAGTTGACATCGTTAGAGAACTGCTAAAAAAGGAGTGTGAGTGGACATTCAAGATGGATTCAGTCAATCCAAATGGCTTAAATGAGATGATTAACTACAGTCCCTTTCTCAATACATAAATGTTTCTGATCATCTTTTTATTGGTTATTCTGCTGTTACTTTTTCTCATGTTTAACATGATACTCATTACTCTGAAATTGAATTATGGATAGTTTGTCATTAAATAAATATTTTTAAATAAACTTTTAATTGGACCTATTAATTTTTAAATAATACATTTTCACCCTCCTTTTTTCCCCCACTATGATTATTGTGGAGAATATACATTAATATGATAATTTTATACATTTATTCTATACACACTTAACACCATGATCACACCTTTTTTATTTTGTCTTGATAATTTCAAGACAGCCTGTACACATTATCACATGACTAAACACCCCCTTTTTTTCTCCTTTTTTTCCTCCCATCACTTTACAATCCCCTCTACTCACCCCCTTCTTTCACCCCCTCTTTTATTATAGTCACTTTTTACTGTTCACTTTGATTAACATTTTTGCTTTTTCTGATTATTCAGCTGCACTCATTTTGCATTGAAACCGAAGGAGAGTGGCACTTTATATGTATTATTTCCATTCTGTTTGTTGGATTGTTACACCACTGTTGGATTTTTTTCTTGATGAATTGATAGACATTTTATCTATTTATTCTTTTATATATATTAATTTTATATATTTATATTTATATATTTATATTTTTTTGAAAACTATGACATCTTTATCCATATCAATTGTTTTTTTTTACCAATTGGTTCATTACTCTTTTGTGTCATTTATATGTTTGTGTGTATATATATATTTCTTGATATGATATGCATCCTTAATATGTTAGAAGTATAGAGTTATGACATATTAGCAAACAGTTACTGTTTCTAATTTTCTTTCATTATATTTACCTCATTTACTGATTAATTAATTCATGACCAATGATCAAATATTCTTTTGACCATGACAGTAATAGATATATGTATGAAAAGATCTATATTCTAGCCTGCCATTGATTCATTATTTGATGCAAGCTGCGTAGTAAACCATGAACTGTGAATAATGAGCGGCATCTATCTAATTTGCATAAATCCCACCCTGAATTTTCCTGCTCAGCGTCATGATAGGAATTTTCCTTTCCAGTCGACGATATGGTGATTGGCTGATTCAACTGCCAATTAAATCTGTTGACCAATTACAAGTGAACCACGTGTATTTACATCCAGCTTGCTTAGCAACACGTGTGCCTCCTTGAGAAAGCCGCTATGCAAAATGCACGTCGGGCCACGTCATCAACAGGGGTCCCTGTGCACACGGGGACTCCTCTCACCACGAACTATAGCAAACAAGTGGGCGTTTTCTCCTTGCTTACCTGCTGACAGGTATCTTCTCTTTTTATCCTTTCACTAGACTCTCATCAGCTGCCGCCTTTGTACTTTCACCCTGCAATGCTGATGTAACAGGGTGACTACTTTGCCCACGCTGACAGCAGAGAAAGTACTGCTCTCTTTTTTCACTGTGCCGCAGAAAAGGGACTCTCATTACCAGGCCTATGCATTAGTAAGACTGGTGATAGCAGATCTCTGGACTGATAAGTACACAGGTACTATTATTTCTACCTGTAATTATCTGTATAAGGGAGATGACAATTTAATTGTCTATATATTGAGGGACGCCTCAGAAGCTTGTTTCCCAATATAGGGACAGATTAATAGAGTATGTGGTTGTTACTGTATCTGGGTGATTACAACATTGACAGTGACTTATACATGATTTATTATATATATATATATTAAGAAATCTGTTTTCAATATATGTGATAAATTTTGCCATTTATAATTGGCTTGAGGTCTTACATCAATATAGGAGATTAATCATTAGATCTGTTATATTACATTACCGATTATGAATTTTAAATTGTTGATTTTTGAATATTTAGCAATTTTTTCTTATTTATGAATTTGCTGATACATTTATTTATTTATTGTGTTTAATTAATTTTTTTCTTGTTGGTGTAATAATTTATTATCTATCACATTTTGCACATGCACATGTCACTTTATGGACATTTGTCACATTTATCATGGGCAGTGGTAAATGGTTGTTGAATGTGTTATAGAGCTGCCTTGCATCATTGTGAATTTGACAGGCGGAAGTTCTAAGCATTACAATGGCAAGATATCTATCACTCTATGTTAAGGTCTGAATTTTTTGCACAGTGCACTTTAATAGATTAACTATTTAGATACCCTGGAATATTAATCAGTTGTTATACAGGTGATTTTTGAACTAATTTACTGTAATTTTTTGTCATGTCATGTCAGCTGTTTTTCTGTTGCCTATTTAATGTTAATAATTTTAATTATTTTTTAATAAAACTTAATTTTTAATTTTATTCAATTTTCATTTTTTTGACATAGTGTGCCCTACGTATGAGAGTTTTCTTTCCCCTCTCCCCCCCTTTTCTTTGAAGTTCAGATTACTTACTCTCAGGGAGCACCTCTGTCTATATAGGTGAACACAGATTTCTTTTCACCTTCATCCATTCTTCATTATTTAAATTTCCTTTATATTTAGATCAATAATTTGCCTCAGTGCTGCGTCGCCTTCTCCTTCTCCAATCTCCCCTTGTTTTCATCAAATCTGACAGATATGTCAGATTTTCCTTCAGATATGAATGATTGAATGATTTTTTAAATCATTATCATTCAGATCTGAAGAAAAATCTGACCGTGTGTATGCACCATAAGAGGTATGTTTCTTTCCATAGTACATTCCTATTTTTTTCCAAGAAATGTCCGGTGTCCTTAATGTAGGACCACAGAGACATCACATGGGCCTGTAGATGTGAATCAACATACATTGATAAGTTTGTTGTAAGGGACCCAACACCCGAAATTATGGGATGCCCAGAGGGTGAGGTGTTTTCTGAGTGAATAACCGGCACATCGCTCACTACTGTCCATTTCCGGCTCACGTTAGAGAGTGATTTTGTTTGAAGAATCAAAAGCTCCAATGGACATACGCCCATGGTCATGAGTGCACACGTTTTGGACTAACCCCACAAGGCAGGATGAACTGAACTGGATTAGAAAGGTACCACATGAGTCTTAGTGGTAGAGATAGATCTTTATTCACAGGATGTGATTTAATCTAGATACATGCTGCAAACAATCTCTCCATACTGTTTCTTTATCTCCAGTCTATTCAGACTGTGTTTGGAAGGTTGGATTATCTCTCTCGTAGTGACACATATTATACAAATTACTGTTTATTATTAAATAGGTTTATGTGCAAAAAGATTGATACCTGTTTAAATCCTCTTATCACTGGCCAGTGCATACTCATAAATTCAACCAGTACTCTGAGGTTCAGCAATGTAAGTATAAGACAGGAGGATCTTATTTCCCCTATTCTTTCCTTAATGACAATTGCCCTCATTCAGAGCCGCTCGTAAGCGGCCGCTCGTTCGTTCTGACCGATGTTCACACATCTGCGCATGCGTACGGATTTTTAATACACATGCGCGAACCAGTCAGTACGGCCGAAAATCGTTTGTTCGCTATATAGCGAATGCCTGCTACTTTGAGTGACAGAAGGAGGCGTATGTGGGTGGTAACAGGGGAAGGTGTTTGAAAACGGGGAGTGAAATTCAGAACGCAGGCGTGCTTAAAGGTCAAAACGGGCGTTTTAAGGGAGTGCATAATTAATCCAGCAGCGTCATTGACCACGTCACTTGTTTTTTTTTAACTCAGAACTGCTCGCAAAATAGCGGTTGAAAAAACCAACCTCAAGAATAGTGAGCAGTTCATACGCTGTACGATGTACTCGATTAATCTATTAAATAGCGGACATGACGTATGGTGCGAGCGGCCAGGGGGCGTATTTTTCAAAATTACAACCGCAAGTTTTGCTCGCTCGTTCAGACTTAGAGGCGTGAACAGACCGCAAAGTGCGAACGGTTCATTTGAATAGCCACCCCTTTTTAGAAAACGAACGACCGCAAATAGCGAGCGGCTCTGAATCAGGCCCACTGTCAACATGAACTGATAACAGTGTTTGATACTAATGATGTGATTTGGCAACAGTGTCTCATATCAATTCAGTTTTAACAATAAGGATAAACAGGATTGCTCTTTCCACTAATGTATTGGCAGTTCTCATATTTAATATACATGTGTTTACATTGACTTGTATGTATTTTTCCAGTTTTTATTCTATTTAATTATTTATTCCTTTTTTGGGTGTTTTTCTATTCATTGTGTATATTATTATTATTATTTCTATTTTTCAATTATATACTCTACCTAATTTATTTCTGTGCCTTCCATTGGGTCTACTATTTTTATTATTAAAATGGTCCTTAAACCTTTTTTCCAAAGTGATTTTTTAGTCCTTTTTCCACGATTTACTGCTCACAATTGTGATTCATATGTCCTTATTGAAATAGCACTCCTCATTTGTGTTTTTGTTGTTTCTTTTACAAGAGGGTCAGCTCCTCTATTGGTAGCAGCAATCTCTAAGGTTAATTTAAAGGTATTTTTCAATATTGTAACACGCCCATTATTTATTAATATCATTGCTCCATTTAGTTGTATAGCGCCCCCTTTTTGTGTTTTTTTAGTTCACAAAAGACTATGGCCCTCATTCAGAGCCGCACGCAAGCGGGCGCACGTACGTTAGGCGTACGTACAAAAATATTTAAATTCAATGGCTCGCTCGTATTTTCGTTCGCATCTAAAATTCCTCCCTAAACTCTGACGACCCCTCCTCTAACTAACGAGCGTACGAAATAGCGAGCGTACATCCCCGAAATGGCTTGAAAGGAACGCACGCACAAGTATAAACAGGAAGTGGCCTTGTCAGATGTCGATTACCTGCTCCTTTATTCTGCCTACCTCCATCAATCGTATCATGCCAATCAATGTATCAATTAGCTTAATTGTTTGTTTTTTTTCAACACAATGCAAGAAACTTTACTCTTGTCTGTGTTTGTGTTTACCCGCAGAATACGTACGGATGAAACATTCGCTTTTATTGTTTAAAAAACATGTGAACCACAATTAAACAATTGTACTATTGCTGTGTATCCCCGCATATTTCCCTGGGTTCATTTCTTTATTTAAATTTGCTTACGCATGTCACTGCATCAAGCCTATCCTAACTCTCCAGAGATTTCTGGCCCTGTCGAACACATGACTCATACACTAACCAATAAAATTGCTCCTGTTAATTTCCAAAATACATTAGCCAATCAGAAAATTTTTACACACTTTATCAAAAATGATTTTTAAGAAAAACACCATTGCCATCATGAGAGCCTCCGCATTCACCAGGCGTGAGCTGCTGGTGCTTACGGAGGTCATGGATCGCCGGATCACCAGCCAGCCAGAACCCATGACCAACCGGCAGAAGCGCTCCGCGTATGCGGAGGTACGGTCCCGCCTGCGGTCCTTCGGCTCCCGCCGCAACATCGGGCAGCTGGAGCGCAGGTGGTCCGACCTGCAACGGCGAACGCCCCGCTTGCTGGCATGCTTTCGCATGCAGATCCTGGCAAGTAAGTGTTATGTATTGTGGTTTTAATGTTTGTGTTTGTGGGGCAAACTGCGTGTGCATGTTTTCCTGTCTGTTCTATTTATTATTTGTACTCATATCTGCGTGTGCATGTTTTCCTGTCTGTTCTATTTATTATTTGTACTCATATCTGCGTCTGCATGTTTTCCTGTCTGTTCTATTTATTATTTGTACTCATATCTGCGTGTGCATGTTTTCCTGTCTGTTCTATTTATTATTTGTACTCATATCTGCGTGTGCATGTTTTCCTGTCTGTTCTATTTATTATTTGTACTCATATCTGCGTCTGCATGTTTTCCTGTCTGTTCTATTTATTATTTGTACTCATATCTGCGTGTGCATGTTTTCCTGTCTGTTCTATTTATTATTTGTACTCATATCTGCGTGTGCATGTTTTCCTGTCTGTTCTATTTATTATTTGTACTCATATCTGCGTGTGCATGTTTTCCTGTCTGTTCTATTTATTATTTGTACTCATATCTGCGTGTGCATGTTTTCCTGTCTGTTCTATTTATTATTTGTACTCATATCTGCGTCTGCATGTTTTCCTGTCTGTTCTATTTATTATTTGTACTCATATCTGCGTCTGCATGTTTTCCTGTCTGTTCTATTTATTATTTGTACTCATATCTGCGTGTGCATGTTTTCCTGTCTGTTCTATTTATTATTTGTACTCATATCTGCGTCTGCATGTTTTCCTGTCTGTTCTATTTATTATTTGTACTCATATCTGCGTCTGCATGTTTTCCTGTCTGTTCTATTTATTATTTGTACTCATATCTGCGTGTGCATGTTTTCCTGTCTGTTCTATTTATTATTTGTACTCATATCTGCGTGTGCATGTTTTCCTGTCTGTTCTATTTATTATTTGTACTCATATCTGCGTGTGCATGTTTTCCTGTCTGTTCTATTTATTATTTGTACTCATATCTGCGTCTGCATGTTTTCCTGTCTGTTCTATTTATTATTTGTACTCATATCTGCGTGTGCATGTTTTCCTGTCTGTTCTATTTATTATTTGTACTCATATCTGCGTGTGCATGTTTTCCTGTCTGTTCTATTTATTATTTGTACTCATATCTGCGTCTGCATGTTTTCCCTCTTTTTATGATTTTTTAATTCTACTGCTATTTTTTTTGGTTTTATTTCTTTTTTTTTTTTTTTTTTTTGTTTGTTTGCCCGGATTTGTCCATAAACTAAACGCAATTTATTTGACATATTTTAGGGGGACAGCCAAGACTCCGCCGTCAACGTCGGCGTTCCCGCCCACTCTCCCCAACCCCCAGCCAACACTCCACCCCAAATCTTTCGCCTATTCCCCACTCCTCCCCATCCTTCCCAGACCCTCTCCCGGAAATGTCGGGCCTCCTTCCCCTCCGTCCCACTTCCCCCTCTCCTCCACCCACCCCTCTTCCAATTACCCCCTCCCCGGAGTCCAGCATAACTCCGCCCCATTCTTTGGGGAATGACGGATCCTCCGAGGAGGATCATGGAGGTTTTGCCGGAGCTCCCGATTTGTTTCCCGGTATGTTTTTTATTATTTTTTTTTAAAGCACAAACTGTTTGTATGTAATCATGTGTCGTGCCTTTCTTCGTGTTTTTGTGGCTTGACTTTTGTTGATTGTGAAGGTTTGCCTTTACCTCTTCCTGGTGATTTAAGCATACACATATCATACCTGTGGGAATTTGTACCTAGGCCTTGTATTTTTGCCAGCCCACCCTTTTTATTTATGTTTTTGGGTTTAGGAGTGATTTGTTTTTTTTTTAATGTTTTTCTGTGGAGTCCCTATTGTTGTATTAACCCACACACTTTTCTCACCCACAGAGGAACAGAGGCGTCGGCAAGAGGTGGCGGATGTTGTGGGGCAGATGCGCCACCATGTAATCGGCCTTCTGGTGGCCCTCGACCGGCTGTCTGGCCTCCTTCGGCATTAGTTTTTTTTTTGTTGTTGTATTTGCCAAATAAATTTTTAAAGACAAATATACGTTGTGGCTCATTTTTAAAAACCAAAACCAAGATAGTTTAGCCTGACATAAGTTCCTGCAAGGATTTCCCTTTTTTAAAAGTTAGATTGTGTTTTGTCTTTGTATGTCAAACAGACACCAGAAACACATAACAGTAACAATGTAATTTCCCTTTTTGGGTGTAGTGTCAATTTCAGATTTCTACATTTTCCAGGTTCCTACTTGGTGCGCAAGCTGCTTAGGCCAATCTTACAAATCCCAAGGTTGGGCCAGGCTTCCTTTTGGTGTGGATTGGAAAGCTGAAAACATATTTCAGTTTTGCTCAACTGGCGTCAGTACTGGTTTACCCCTTAGTCAAATGTAACTTGTGTTAACCTGGTTACACTTGCTGTTAAGGTCCCAAAAAAGGAAGACCATTTCACTCTTCAAACATTTATTCACCACATAACAGAGAAAACAAAGTGGTCACTCCCAAAAAAAATACACAGTGATAAATTCAAATACAACACATACCAAGAAAAAAATAAATAAAAACACAAAATCAAGAACTGGTTGACGAAGGACCATGCCAACATGATTCCACAAACATGGCGTTGCGATATGGGTTCCAGAATATATGCCCAAAAGGACCAGATCCAGGTTTGGTAAGGGTGGCAGGAAGTAGTGAGCGTTGGAGTGCCAAAGATTATGTGAACAAACAGAAGATGGTGAGAAAATTAAAAATAAATTAGATGTTTGCCAAAAAAAACATACGCATTAGGTATAAACACTGGAGTTTTGAACAAACTTACCTAAAAAATCTGGCCACCACATCATCGCGTATGGCCCCCCCACATACTGACCTTCGACCAACCTCGGGGGGGCCATCCTCAGGTAAGGCATCCTCTGGCTGCATTGGGACACCACTCCTTATGGCAATGTTGTGAAATATCCCACACAGGACCACAATTTTAGACACCATATCCGGCACATACATGAGCTCGCCACCAGAGCGGTGGAGGCATCTGAATCGGCCTTTTAAAAGGCCGATACAGTGCTCCACCACTTGCCTGGTGGCTGTAAGTGCGGAATTATACGCACTTTGTGGCCCTGGTGTGGGCGCCAAATAAGGAGTGAGCAGCCAGGACATGCAAGGGTATCCACTGTCTCCTGTGAACAAAAATAGACCACATCAGGAACACTGTGTATCAAGCTTAACATTGTTATGTACTAAAGGTCTCCACTTACCCAGAAGCCACGCATCACCAGCTTGTAGGTTGGTTAATTTCTGCCATATCCCTGATTGCCGGATGACGAAGGAGTCATGTGCACTTCCTGGTAATTTAGCATTCAGGGACAGGATCTGGAGGGAGGCATCACATACCACCATTACATTCAGGGAGTGATAGTGTTTCCTGTTTCTAAATATTGCCTCCAGCCGTGCTGGAGGCTGAAGTGGTATGTGAGTACCATCCACAACCCCTATGATGTGTGGGAAGCCAGCTATTTGGTAAAAATTGGCCTTGGCCACACTAAGGGCACCCATATCCAAAGGCATTTTAATAAAATGATGGAGGTGCTTGAAAAGTGCCTCCATCACTGCCCTCAGGATCCGGGAAAAGGAGGATTGGGAGATGCCCGCCACTATTCCCACCGTTGTTTGAAACGATCCTGAGGCACAGAAATGTAACACCGCCATAAATTGCGTCAGTGGTGGTATTGCTGTTGGACTGTCAATTTGCCGCTCAAGATCACTTTCTATTAATGAGAGAGTGTCTATGATGATTTTGGGAGGTAGACGGTAGCGTCTTAAAACCTCATCATCGGGCATTCCAAAAAGGGTGACACGTGTTCGAAATATCTGGGGCCTTGCATGCCTACGATGCCTACGCCTGGGACGAGTTTGAGGTTGGTCGTCTTCCGGGAGCAGGGCCAGAACAATTCGCCCCAGATCTACCTGAAATTCAAAGTTTACAATGTAAGGCTTTTGACCCACCCCAAAAGTAAGAAAAAACAACTTAGCTTTCTGATACCATCCATAGCTGCTTACATGCCGGGGTATTGTCATGATACGTATAAACTGTAAAAAAGGCAACAATGAGACTTCAAAAATTTAGAGGGTGTTTTTTTTGTTTAAAAATTGTTGCAAGCCAACACAGAAAATAGCGGAAAAACACATTTGGCCATCGATGAAAACTACATTGCACACCGTACGTCAAATAGGGTTCAAATGGACCCAAAAAATGGAAAAGGGAAAAGCAAAACTGGATTATATGATGAATAAGCCGTCAAAAATGCGGTAAATTATTCGCAAATGCAAGTCACTACACCAACAGTCAAAAATGCGGTAAATTATTCGCAAATGCAAGTCACTACACCAACAGTCAAAAATGCGGTAAATTATTCGCAAATGCAAGTCACTACACCAACAGTCAAAAATGCGGTAAATTATTCGCAAATGCAAGTCACTACACCAACAGTCAAAAATGCAGTAATTCATTCGCAAATGCAAGGCGCTACACCAACAGTCAAAAATGCCGTAATTCATTCGCAAATGCAAGACAAAAAATGGACTTACCCAACTCGAATATATAAGATGTCCTCAAAAAACTTCTTTGGGTCCGAAAACAAAAAAAAACTAAAAAAGATGAAATGAGTGTTAAACAAATTAAATAACCACAAAACAGAAGAATACACCAATTGGCCACAAATTTGAATGCACAAAACTTACCAAATCAGGAAAGGATGTTGAAAAAATGAAAAAAATGCGAACGGAAAAACCAAAGAAATGTAGCAAAAACAAACAAAAAAACAACTCTCCAAAATCCTCCAAACGCAACCAACCAACCAAATCCAAACCACTTAACCGACAACACTCCAACAACCCCACCTCGAATCCACACACACCAAGCCATAAATAGTGTTTATTTTCCCGCACAAATTAAGGATGAATCATAGGGACGCACAATCAATGATGCGGCCGCAAACTAACGACGCATGTATAAATACGTCACGAAATCACATAGAATTTCTGGATGATTTCATGCTGGAAGCAGAGACATGGCTTCAAACCAGGGAAACAATGGTCAAAATTGCGGCGGTAAGGCCTTCATGCATTTTGTGTCAATGAGTATTTTAAAACATAATATTGTGCAAGTTGTGAAGTGGCTAAATCTGCATATTTACCCAAATAGGTGAGGAGGATGACATGGAAGAGACTGCTGGCCCCAGTCAACCCGCCAAAGCTGCAAAAAAAAAAAGGCAGCCACATTTCACAAGCAAGGAGATGGAGGTTTTGATCCAGAAGTGCGTTGACATCCTGCCCCAGGCAGCCAGGAATATGAGCCAAAGCCAGAAGTGGAGAATGTGGGAGGAGGTCGCCGTTGCTGTCAATAGGGTGGGTGATTATGTCCGTCTAGCCCGGGATGTCAAACGGCGGTAAGTAAACACTTTCCCATCCTATAAACAAACCCCATTGTAAAAAAAAGGATAATGGTTCCAAATTCATTCCACAGATGGGCAGACTTCAAATATCGTCTAAAACAAAAACTTTCCGACAGGGCTAGGCATGCAAGGGGGACAGGTGGGGGTCCCACCCCTGTGTCATTGGAGTTGACAGACTTAGAAGAGATGGCACAGGGGTGTGTGCAGGCTGTGGAGGTGTTTGGCGTGTCCAACATGGATACGGACATGCCAGACTTTGCGGCTCCTCATGTTGGCCAAGGTAAGTCTTGTGATGTCACCAACTCAGAAATGCTATTGTGCCAATATGTAGATTCTAATGTGAGTCTTTTCTCCAATTTCCTAACAGAGACAGAGGCGGATGAGTCTGCTCCAGAGGGGAGCCTTGGCCGCAGAATTTCTGCTGACTCTGCAGGGGAGGAACCAGTACATCCGGCTGAGGACCCTGCAGAAGCCAGTCCAGGGCGTGCCCCCTCGCAGGCAGTGGGCCTCCTCACAGAACTCAATTTTAAATCGGATTGCCATACGGAGATTCTGCAGAGGATGGACGCCAGTCTGATACGGGTGGCTGAGGCCCTGGAGCAAAATGCTGCGGCCAACGTGACCATTGCTCAGGCCCTGGCGGAAAATACCAGGGCCAACATCCGCATCGCCGATGCCCTGGAGCAGCTCGTTCGCCAGCACATGGTGGAGCCGACCTCCCTTCCTGCCGGAACATCCAGATCCTCTACCTCTGGCACAACATCAGGCAATCCTCCAAATGTGCCTAGCCCTGTGCCTAGTCCAGAGGCCACAACATCTGCCTCTGGACAGGCCAGCCCGATGGCATCCCGGACCCGGTCTGGCGCCCACCCTCACCCAGCCAAACGGGCGAGAAAACGGTGACAGCAATGGCGACTTTTCCCACTTTCCTTCTGTGCTTGGCTCATATTCCTTTCTGGTCAAAACTTCCCTCTCCTTTCTTGTGAAATGTTTTTAAATTTTGTATTTACGCTTATGTTAGTAGTTATGTTTTTTTTTTTTTTTGATCAAATATCTTGGCCACAAAAAAAGGCAATACAATATTATGCCAATTTATTTGTGTGTAAACAATAAATTAAAAACAAAACACTGACATTGTATTGTGACATTATTGTACAAATGGGTTACATTTAATCCTGGCCTTAAACGCAAAAACTGACCCTCTTTTTTAAAAAAAAAGGCCTCTTTAAGGAACGTTTAAAAAAACACATAGCGATGCAAATTCCACAGTAAACCAAAAAAAAGGGGAGCTAATTAAAAGATGATGACATTATTGTTACAATAGGCCATAACCACCAAATTGTGGCCAAAATAAAAGCCCAAAAATGTACGCTAATTGATTATGTAATCATGACATTAGCAGCTCTGATTTCCACCTGCGTACGCTTTTGTGCTATCCCAATAAACTGCTTTCCAAACACATACCAAGCCGGATTTCAATCCAACACTAATTACTTTACTGACCAGCCACGATTAATCGCTGCACCATCGTGGAGTCCCGGGACGGAGGAGAAGGCCATCGCCAATGTGGTCGAGTAATCCTGACCCTAAGCTGTGCGAGCATTTTGAAGGGAAAGCGGATGTTTCAGTGACGTATGAGACGGTCCGAACACATTTGACGTTCGCATCTGCTAATGTATGTACGCCCCAAAAACGCCTCGCCACGCCTGCGTTTTGTCATCTCCACCCCCGTCAACACCCAAAAACGCCCTGTTCTGTCAATCACATTTGACATGTCACTTCCTGTACGCTATTTTAGGAACGAGAGAAAAAAAGCTCGCAATCTGCCGTACGCACATGCGCGGTGTAACACCGACGCATGCGCGGTTAGTCAACATCGGAACGCAACGAGCGTACTGTTGTTAACGTGCGGCTCTGAATGAGGGCCTATGTTTTCAGAATTTCCTAGGTTTTAGCCTACCAGGAGAATTTCGTATACCACGATGCTTAATGAGTACACATCCATTTGTTAATACACATAGAACACTTATCACATTTAATAGTGTAATAGTGATTAGCTGATAAGTTTAGCCTTGTGTCAAAGTAGTGGTATAGGTAAAATAGTGGAGTACTTATAAGGCACTGTCTCTGCAGCTCCTTGTTATACAAAGAAGTGAACAGGAAATGAGAGAGAAGGCACAATGACACTGAGAAAATAGATACATCTGTTTGCCCTATTGCAACTGAAGTGCAGGACAGCACATTGCAGGGACAACCAGTTAAAGTGCCATTGAAGGAAAAACCTGTGGAGCCAAGACTCAGAGAGGTGATATGAGTAGGTTTGGTGGACTCCCTGTGTACAGAGGGAGCTCCCAGAACACTGGATGGTCGGTTTGCTTATAGCTTGCTCAGATCAGAATTAGGGAAACCCCTGGAGAATTTATTGGGTTGGCTGTTGAGATTGTGGGAGACTGGAGTGGATGGTGCCATGTTAACAAATATGGAGATTGTGGGTTTAGGTTCTTTGAGTGTGAATCCCCATGTATGCTTGAATGTGCTGAGAGCGAGAAATACAGATTTGCATTGTTAAATTCCATTGCACAAGTGTATGATCATCCATCTTTTTTAGTGCCTAAAAAATCCTGGACAGATATAAGAGGCGGGATCCAAAGGTTTCATGAGTTACTGTAGCATGTTTGTCTGGTAAATAAAAACAGGGTTCAACTGCAGAAACCGCTCGGAGCGTCTGAATAATGCTATGGGAAGCATGCTAGTCTCCAGAGAAGGCAATCCCAACCACCCTTGGGGCGCTCAGTTATCGACAATAGACAATAGAATGTGCAATGCAAGACAATAAGACAGGGAGATATATTGTATGAGTTATAAAGTTATAAAGTTGCATAAATATATAGCCTTCCTTACCAACCAATCAAATAGATGGTTCCAGCAGTTGCTTTGCCATGCTGGAGCTCTGGCATGCCTGTAATGTTTATACACTGCTGTTCCATAGATGAAAGCTCCATTTTTTTTATGTATACACATGGGGAGCTGATAGATGTAAAGGTACTTCTGGTGCCTCAGCACACTATGTGCTGCGAGATGAATGGATGAATGGATCGCTAGTCGCCACAGCAACCAGTGGACTCGCAGCTATACTATGGAGGAGGTTACCCACTGGATAATAAGTCTGCCCACGTGGTCAGTGCAGCCGAATCCCGACAAAGTGGTGAACACAGGATCCCGCAGTAGAAGTCGGCAGGTGGTGAGCGCAGGGCCCTGCTGTAAAAATCTTTAAAGTACAGTTTTTTCCAAGTGATAGAATGTAGAAGATAAAGTATGATCTCCAAACAGGATGCAATCGGGAAACCGGCTGATGTGATCCCGACAGCCGGCTTCCCGACTGCTTTATCCCGGCATGGGTTAAATGACAGGCGTATATATCTAGATGCCTGTAATTTTCCCGACGCCGGGAGACAAGTGCCCGGCATCCCGATCAAAGGGATGCCGGGCGCCGCGAGTGGACAGCCGCGCAGGGGGGGAGGGTTAGGTTTGGCGCACCCGGGGGGGACTTAGGGTTAGGTACCCCCCGAGAGGGTTAGGGTTAGGCTAGGGGGAGGGATGGTTAGGGTTAGTAGGCACGCCCAGGGTGGACTTAGGGTTAGGCACTCCCCCGGGGGACTTAGGTTGAGGCAATGGGGGGGGGTTAGGGTTAGGCACTTACAGGGGGGATTAGGGTTAGGAATTTGGGGGGGAGGTTAGGGTTAGGCACCCCTTTGGAGGGTTAGGGGGGTTAGGTTAGGGTTAGTTATTACTTACCTGAGGACGATCAGGATTTCCAGCACTGTCGGGCTGCCGCTGCCAGGATCTGTTCATCTGGCGGGCTGCCGCTGCCGGGAATCGAACCGCCGGCCATGCGGCAGCCGGGATTTCATACCGATTCCCTCCAAACACACCAGTACAGATAGTGTGGAAAGTATTGTCTATTGCTGAGTGTGGTGTCTGTGGAAGCAATTTGTGATACTGTTTATGTGTCCATTACACTGTTAGTGATTGCAACTGCCTGAGTGTTATTTGTTCTCAGAAGGAAGGTTCTAGAAAGGAAATACAAAAGAGAGCAGGTTCATGTGCTATGTTGTTGGGTTTTTTTTATGAATACTGCATTACATGCCCTTTATAGTTTTTTATTGTACAATACCGACTGTTCAATTCTATGCCTATTTTGTATATGTTTTATTGGGATGTAGTTGGCATCCTGGAGGTCAGGATACTGGTACTCAGAATACCGGTGCTGGAATCTCGACACCAGTCAGAATCCCGGTGCCAGCATCCTGACTGTAAGAATCCCTACTGTAAGTATTGGGGTTTGGGGATAGGCTTAAGTACTAGGGGCAAGGTTAGGGATAGGCTGCGGGGGGTAGGGCTAGGTTAAGGCTGCGGGGTGGGAGAGTTAGGTTTAGGGGTAGGATTAGGGTCCTTTCCGGCCGGTGTTGGTATTTTAACCCAGTCGGAATGCCAGCGTCAGGATTCTCAGCGCCGGGATCCTGAGTGCTGACATCCCATACCCAACCCATTTTATTGATCTTACAAAGTTACTTTTGATATAAAACACATAAAAGCAGCAGCTATCCCAAACCCTTTAATAAGTGTACCAGGGTGGCTTTTGTAACATATCTGTGTGCAGGGCCGAAACTGGGATATCTGTCACCCGGTGCAAGGCAGCAATTTTGCGCCCCCCTCCCTTCCCGTACCTGGATTTTGTCCTTGCTCCTCCATAAGGCAGTGCATTACTCAGACGTCCCTGGTATAGTGACTTACATTATTCCATACACAATAATGCCCATTACACATTATGCCACACACTGTAATGCCTATTACCAAAGTGCCACTTACATATTTGCCCGACACCATTTTATGCCCCACAGTAATGCTTCTAATTACTTTAAAATTACCTGCTCATTGCCATGGGGTTTCATGCTTGTTGTCAGGGGATTTATGCTCATTGACAGCGGGGTTTCATGCTTGTTGTCAGGGGTTCCATGCTCGTTGCCATGGAGTTCCATGCTCGTTGCCATGGGGTTCCATGCTCGTTGCCATGGGGATTTTTGCTCAGCCAGGGGGGTTTATGCTCGTTGCCAGGGGGGTTTGAAGGAAGAAGATGCAGCTCTCAGCATCCTCTCCCTGCAGCACCAGCGTTCCCGGCACTTCCGGGAACGCTGTGTGCATTGCGCTCTGCTAACAGACACTAGAGGTCCAGTAGGACCTCTAGCATCCGTCTCTTCCTTGGCGGCGGCCATTTTTTGATGCCCGTTTTCAGCAGAGTCCATGCGGACGGCTAGTGCGCATGGAATCTGCTGAAAACGGCCATCCAAAAATGGCCACCGCCAAGAAAGAGACAGACACTAGAGGTCCAGTAAGGACCTCTAGCATTAGTCTCCTCTTCTGCGGCGGCCATTTACAGATGGCAGAGTCTGCTTTTTCACCCCCCCCCTGCAATCCCCTCCCGGTGCACGTGCACCTCTAGCCCGCCCCTAGTTGCGGCCCTGCTGTGTGACACATTCCTGTGGCGTTTGTGGTCTGAGTACATGTTAAACAGGTGGTTTCCCAAATCTTCCCCTGGTTTTCCTGACCCTGAACACTCCCCAGAAGAGCACGATGTGTCAAGATTCGGGTAAAGGCACTGAACCACAAGGTGAGAAGCATTATAACTAGTGGAAAAACTTTAAATGCACAGCATTACCCAGAAGGCCCATGGAAAGGGGTATTACATAAACAAATCCTGGAAATATACTGTAGCTGAAAATCTATAGCTGCAAACCATTTATACAGTATGTATTTATTTATTACCATTTATACAGTAAAACACTTATCTAAACTTCTGAAATAGAAGGAAAACTGACTTAGCTATTATATCTTCTATCTGATAATAAAAAACAGAGGCTCTTTAAACCAACATACGGTAGCATTATTTATAAAACTAGACACATATAAAATAGGAATATGCGCCGACCCTCGTGTTTTGGTTTTGGATCAGTATCTCCTTCAAGGTTTTGGATCTGGATTTGGTTTTGCAAAACCACCCTCAAGTGTTTTGGTTTTGGTTTTTTATTAAAAAAAATAAATAAATAAAAAGTTTTAAAAACAGCTAAAAACATGTAATTTATGCAATCCAAAACACAAAATTCGGATTTAAAATACGAATTCCGAACGTCAAAAAGATCAGAACCGTGACTCGGATTTACCTGGATTCACGAAATTCGGGTGGATTCGGATCTCTGGCACATAGCACATCTCTATTATAAAACCTACACACAGTTCAAAAAGCATGAATTAATAAACCATAAAATATAGATACATCTAATTACTGCATTCATGTATTTTATAAGCCAAAATTTAACCAATTTCACTCATTAAAGGAAATTATCATAGAGTTCATAAAATCAACTTGTATTAAGCCGCTGATGGATAGTAATGATATTTAATTACCAAACCATGCTTGGTGGTAGGAGACTTCTGAAAGGGGAACTCCTAGATGTTTGAAACCCAACCAAGCTGTTAGATACTGTAACTGCCCCACTGCATGGGATACTTGGTGTGTGAGAAGCCTCTGAAGGGAATCACCAGCAGAAGACTTCCAAATTTTGAGGAGTCTCACTGGTCCCTTAAGAGTAGGTGACACTCCCGCATGTGGCATGTGCATGTGAAGCGCGTGTGATAGGGCACATACAGTAACAGAATGACTTATGGCTCCATGAGGCAGGACCAATTTGACATAATTCTGCAAGAATCACATAAATTTGGCCCCGACCCCTATTCATAGACCCGCAATTTGAGGCATTATGCTGCGAGGAGGCGGGGCCTAATGCCCCCATCACTGGTCAGCTGTACTTCCCCTCAGGGCACGCCCCAGCAGGGGAGAAAATACATGTAGAGAGTATACCTTGAAAAGAGCATTCCAATTAAAAGTCTTTAAAAAATAGGGGGTGGGTGGAATTTCCTGCGGTTTTTTTTCTGTGTTACCAAGCAACATACTGGCGTTCTAAGGTCAGAGTAAAGCTTTCTGTAATGCTTCCAATTCATCAAAATGATGTATAAATCGGTAAAAAATATCAGCTTATTGATGTCTACTGCATTTCATTTAATCTCAGCATAGCAAGTGAAATTGTCAGCTAAAAGTGTAATGGGGTGTTTCTAAATGACTAAAGGACTGATGACAAGAAGCTGAATTAAAGCATAACATGCCTGTTATTTCTTGTCAAATCTCACAGAACATAATTGATTACACAATGCCAATGTGTATAGAACATTAATATCAGTAGTGGGCAGCAGCAGACATCATGGGAGCCTCAAGTAGACGTCCAGACCCTAATATTTTTCTGTCTATGGATCAAATGCTAACACTTCTCAGAGGCGGAACTCTCAGCAATGCAGCCAGTGCATTGCACCAGAGCCCTCTACATTGAAGGGGCGTGCAGCCAGCGGCATTATCAGCATACTAAAAATTAGTCACACTGACTCATCATAATACACCAAGTCCAGCTGTGGGCAATAATGGAGAAGAAGGAGGCAGGCCGGTTGAAAAAGTTGAGGAGGGCCCTTCTCCCCACCTCTCACCTCTGGCTCCTCCCTGACATGCTGTTGGCACAGGGGACTGTCACATGATCATGATGTCAGATCCCCGGGGGAAAGCCACAGCCGCCCAGCCCCTGCCAGCCGTGAACCAGCCCAGACAGGCACCACACTCCCTGGTCAGGGGTAAATCATACATTAAAAACAACAATATAACAGTTGGATTTTAACAGTAGATTAGAACACTAGTTTTTAACCCAATTGAAATGAGCACTTAATTTAAATATATAGCTATATATATATGTGGCACCTGTAAAAGAATTGGATTAAACTGATGTTTACAGCTCCTTTATGGAGATAAAAATGGGTGGATTCCGTATAGCAATCACTGTGCCTGATGATGGAAATGGGACTAACTCTCCCTATCTTACCCTTACTGGTAGATCCGGTTCCTCCATTCTTTCTCAAGAGAGTCGGTCCGGGCTACGCTCAGGGGGCTGTTGGCTTGAGCCGGGTCCTGGCTCTTGGCTCCACGTGGACCGCTAGTGTCTGGCTGTGAGCGGACGATGTTGATGATGCCAGAAAGAGACCACTTACTGAGCAAAATCAATTCATCAATCAATTAAGATTTGTTATAAAGTGCATATGCTTTCTATAGTGTTCAGACCCATGCATATATGTTGTGACAGTTGTGGATACAATGCATCATAAACCACAGCTTACAATACATAGCTATGAACACCATAGTGCACAGAGATACACAGGGCCTTGGAAAGTAATACCGGGCCCCGGTACTGTAGGGAGCGTGGCCTAATCGAGTGGCGTGGCCATGCACCCTAGAAAAAAAAGTTTAAAAACAGAAATTGTGGTGCCACTGTGTACCACCAGAGGGCGCCGTACTAATCTCAGACAAGGGCAGATCAAGGGCAAGGGTGCGATTAGTACAATTACTCCGCCCCCTTTCTCATCAAGTGCAAGCAGAGGAGACTGCTCCACTGCTATGCTCAGCGCAGCAGCCTCCCTAGACCCAACGCAGCTATGTGCTGGGCTGGGGAGGGAGGCTGCTGCCACTGACAGGTAAGAGGAGATGGGGGTGGCAGTGGCCCATCCAACAAGCGTGGGTAATTAGTACCTGCCCCCCTCCCCTCTCAGTGCCCCTGGAAATGCATAACATACAGGGTAAATGCTGTAAAAGTTTGGGAACATGACAGGTGGTTTTTGGAGCATACAGTATGTAGAAATTGATGCAGATCCATATAATCAGATTTACTGTAATGATTACCTGTCTTATGTTCTCTGATTACATTGTATTGCTCTATCAAATATTGCCTCGTGAATCATAATACATAACAAAAACATGGTTCTCCCCAGCATAGGAGCCACATTTTTTAAATGATTAATGGGACTCTCATCACAAACCCCTATGCACCAATACAGTACACCTACAGGTCAGTCAGAGTAATAAAAAGTAACATTAATAAAGTGAACCATAAGGAGGGATCTGTGACCTGATATTGACACTGATAGAATCATGGCGGTTACTCATCCCTGAGTAACCTGAGAGGGCTTATTCTACCACTCATAGTAATTCCCTCTCACTGTCAATAACTGCCTGTTACTGACTCCTCCCACTGCATAGTGGGTGGGTAACTTGCCACCACCATTCTCCTACACCATCACCTGGAACTGCTTGTTCCACACAGGCTCCTACCACCAATACAGTACCTGGAACCGCCTAGTTCTGGGTATGTTGGACATGCTGCTGCAACACCTCCTGGTTAGTGTCAGCTAATTCCCACTGACTCCTCGCTGTGTACCAGTCTGCACTAGGTAGCGGGCACAGGGCTTGAGCTTGGAGACACTGGGCTAAATCCAGAACAGCCAGAGAATGGAGTAGCATTTGGAGTTACTCTGGTTGTCACAGGATACAAGCAGATGCACTTGTCCTAAGGCAAGATGTTTATTGCTCAAATGTCTTTAAAAAGAGAAGACCCTTGCTGAAGGTGCTTGGGACTATCCAAGCATCCAGATGTCACAGGAGTACAATCCTTCCTGATGTTCAGATGATATATACATTCAGGGCTTGCAGGCCCTCTTTTTATCCATTTCTAACACACAATACCACAGGGGAAAGCCCATCTTGGGTCCCTTAGCCAATTAAGCTATGCTCATGTGCTGTGTATGCACATATTTAACATTGACCCTATTGGACAGTGGGGAATGATCACACCTCTGTGCCTGCGACCACATGGACAGGTTACCACACCACAGGTGCTGGCAAGTCTTGAGCTCTCTAGCCACCACACATTCAGAAGGAGCAGAAAGCTGGGCTGGACATACAGTAGGTGCTTTTGGACAGCAACTGCACAACCCCCTCTGCTTTATACCCTGGTCAGTGGCACTGGTCTCACTGCCCTTGGTCTGGCCTTGAGTACAAGGGTAATACTGTTGATGTGCATGAGATTTTTCCTCATTAGTGTATTTTGTGGTTTATATTTAGGCTTATTATTAGTTGTTGTTGTTGTTGTTATTATTAGAACTGTACATTATCACACCTGACCACCCCCATTACTAGGCACTATACTGCACAATACTACTACTATGGTGTACGGGCAAAGCATATTTGGCAGTGCTGCAACTCTGCATTATTGCTAGACATATTACTTTCTTTAGCTGCTACTTAATAAAGTAGTGCATTATATTTAGCCATACAACTAGCAATTACTATAATGGGACATAGCTACAGCTTTGTAGTAGCATTAGGCATATTTTCTATAACTGGGAGGAATAAGGCTGTGAATTATTATTGGCCAGTATTACCACTGTTGGTATATAACTACTTGATAGATTACTGACAAATTATGTTAGCTGGCTGTATATCTGAGGCTCTTGCTACTGGTAATCATAGTGATGGGCATAGTAATGGATATTTTACCACTGGGTTTGATATTTATAGCTTACTTACCATGAAAAGGATGTCACTATGTTATTCAGTGCAATGGGCTCTGAGTATTGCACTGGCCATCAGAATGGGAACAGTATTGTATATTGGTAAGCAGGATGATTTCTTTACTAAACTTTAATAGTGTTATTGTAACATTACACAAGAAATACTTGGAGGTTATTTGAAAATATTACTACTGTACCTAAAGTCAGTTGCAGTATAATCACCTTTTATTTATTTTTTTGCTGCAAATTATGGCCCTCATTCAGAGCCGTTCGCTATTTGTGGTCGCTCGTTTAAAAACAAGGGGTGGCTATTCAAATGATCCGTACGCACATTGCAGTCTGTTCACACCTCTAAGTCTGAACGAGCGAGCAAAACATACGCTCGTTTATTTGTTAAAAACGCCCCCTGGCCGCTCGCATCCTACGTCATGTCCGCTATTTATTAGATTAATCGAGTACATCGACCAGCGTATGAACTGCTCGCTATTCTTGTGGTTGGTGTTTGCTACCACAAATTTGCGAGCAGTTCTGGCTATAAAATAACCCAGTGACGTGGTCAATGACGCTGCTGTATTAATTATGCACACCCATAAAACGCCCGTTTTGACCTTTAAGCACGCCTGCGTTCGGATCTCCACTCCCCATTTTCAAGCACCTTCCCCTGTTACCACCCACATACGCCTCATTCTGTCACTCAAAATAGCAGGCCCTCGCTATATTGCGTACCAACGATTTTCGGCCGCACTGACTGGTTCGCGCATGCGTACTAAAAACCGTACGCATGCGCAGATGTGCAAACATCGCTCAGAACGAGCGTACTGCCGCTAACGAGCGGCTCTGAATGAGGGCCTATATGCAATATAAAATGTGTCATTTTGATTTTGCTTGGGGGCAAAACATATTGTTGCACATCACTTGCTAGTTCCAACACTGGAACGTTTGATACCAAAGGTGGACCTAGCCATTCTGCTACTTGTGGCCACAATGAAAATAGCCCATGTCCCCCTTTTTCAGACTACCACAAACATTTGTATAGGAGTTGTGTGCCAGTTGTGTATCTATAGGCGTATTGTAATACAGGTTGAGTCTCCCATTTTCAAAATGCTTGGGGTATTTTGGATATCGGAATATTCCGTATTTTGGAATATTTGCATAATATGATGAAATATCTTAGGAAAGGGACCCAAATCTAAGCACACAATGCATTTATGTTCTATATACACCTTATACACATAGCCTGCAGGTAATATTATACTATATTTTCAATAATTTTATGGCTCAAACAAAGTTTGTGTACATACATGAAATTTATTTATGTTTCATACACACCTTATAAACAGAGCCTGAAGGTAATTGTATACAATATTTTTAATAATTTGTGCTTTACACGAGGTTTATGTACATTGAACCATCAAAAAGCAAAGGTTGCACTATCTCAGTCAGGGGCGGATTGGGCCACCGGGACGCCGGGCCGGTTCCCGCTGGGCCGACCCTGTTGTCCTCTGTGGCCGTCTTTCACTCCTCCGACGGGCTGGCTGGCGCGATCGGAGCTCAGCTCTGATCAGGTAGTTTTAGCTGACAGCACAGCGTTACCAGAAAGGCAGAAGCAGCTCCTCCCATAAGCCTTTGCGGAGCTCGTCAGTCACCACTGACGGCTCCGCCTTCAGGTCTTCCTCTAGCTCCGTCAGACAAGCAGCAGCTACTGCCAGCATCATCCCCATCCAGGAACAGGAGCTAGCGGGCGCAGCCAGACCAGTGTGACAGAGTAAGTAAAGTGCAAACCATTGTGCTGCCTGTATAATATATCTGCCTGCCTTGCAGTGGCAAGAAAAATGTTATATATACAGTGTATATATATATATATATATATATATATATATATATATATATATATATGTGTATAATATATGTAAGTGTATATATATATATAGAGAGCTATATATATATATATTAGGGGTGAGCGGGTTCGGATTTCTGAAATCCGAACCCCCCCGAGCCCCCCCGATCCGAGTCCGATCCGAGTCAGGCTCGACTTTTCCCGCCTGACTCGGATCTGACATCGAGGCAAAACGTCATCATCCCGCCTTCCGAGTCTCGCGGGTTTTGGATCCTATATAAGGTACCCGCGTCGGCGCCATTTTCTCACTCGGCTGTGGACAGTGAAGAGGGAGGGTGGGAGTTAGTGCTGTGTAGTGTAGTGTAGTGTAGTGCTGCTGTTGTCCACTACTTCAAAGTCCATAGGGGCTGGCTGTGTTGTGCTGTGCTGCTGTTGTTAATAGGGGCTGTGTCCACTACTTCAAAGTCCATAGGGGCTGGCTGGACTGTGTTGTGCAGTCAGTTCCAAAGTCCTGTGCAGTGTCCCAGTCCTAAAGGGGTGCTGTAGTGTTGTCCAGGGGGTGCTCTGTCCATCAGGGGTGCTCCCCCCAAGTGCTAAAAAAATAATATATTTTCTGTGTTTGTGAATTGTGTGCGCAGTAGCCGCACGTGCATCAACAAAGTAGTGCCAAGCGTGCGCCTGTGTCATAAGTAAAGGGCCGGCTGGCTTGACCGTTAAGGGTGCTGTAACCCCCGAAAGTACACTCCAGTCCAAACCAAAAAAAAAATTATTTTCTGTGTTTGTGAATTGTGTGCGCAGTAGCCGCACGTGCATCAACAAAGTAGTGCCAAGCGTGCGCCTGTGTCATAAGTAAAGGGCCGGCTGGCTTGACCGTTAAGGGTGCTGTAACCCCCGAAAGTACACTCCAGTCCAAACCTAAAAAAAAATTATTTTCTGTGTTTGTGAATTGTGTGCGCAGTAGCCGCACGTGCATCAACAAAGTAGTGCCAAGCGTGCGCCTGTGTCATAAGTAAAGGGCCGGCTGGCTTGACCGTTAAAGGGTGCTGTAACCCCCGAAAGTACACTCCAGTCCAAACCAAAAAAAAATTATTTTCTGTGTTTGTTAATTGTGTGCGCAGTAGCCGCACGTGCATCAACAAAGTAGTGCCAAGCGTGCGCCTGTGTCATAAGTAAAGGGCCGGCTGGCTTGACCGTTAAGGGTGCTGTAACCCCCGAAAGTACACTCCAGTCCAAACCTAAAAAAAAATTATTTTCTGTGTTTGTGAATTGTGTGCGCAGTAGCCGCACGTGCATCAACAAAGTAGTGCCAAGAGTGCCCCTGTGTCATAAGTAAAGGGCCGGCTGGCTTGACCGTTAAAGGGTGCTGTAACCCCCGAAAGTACACTCCAGTCCAAACCAAAAAAAAATTATTTTCTGTGTTTGTGAATTGTGTGCGCAGTAGCCGCACGTGCATCAACAAAGTAGTGCCAAGCGTGCGCCTGTGTCATAAGTAAAGGGCCGGCTGGCTTGACCGTTAAAGGGTGCTGTAACCCCTGAAAGTACACTCCAGTCCAAACCAAAAAAAAATTATTTTCTGTGTTTGTGAATTGTGTGCGCAGTAGCCGCACGTGCATCAACAAAGTAGTGTCAAGCGTTCGCCTGTGTCATAAGTAAAGGGCCGGCTGGCTTGACCGTTAAGGGTGCTGTAACCCCCGAAAGTACACTCCAGTCCAAACCAAAAAAAAAATTATTTTCTGTGTTTGTGAATTGTGTGCGCAGTAGCCGCACGTGCATCAACAAAGTAGTGCCAAGCGTGCGCCTGTGTCATAAGTAAAGGGCCGGCTGGCTTGACCGTTAAGGGTGCTGTAACCCCCGAAAGTACACTCCAGTCCAAACCAAAAAAAAAATTATTTTCTGTGTTTGTGAATTGTGTGCGCAGTAGCCGCACGTGCATCAACAAAGTAGTGCCAAGAGTGCGCCTGTGTCATAAGTAAAGGGCCGGCTGGCTTGACCGTTAAGGGTGCTGTAACCCCCGAAAGTACACTCCAGTCCAAACCTAAAAAAAAATTATTTTCTGTGTTTGTGAATTGTGTGCGCAGTAGCCGCACGTGCATCAACAAAGTAGTGCCAAGCGTGCGCCTGTGTCATAAGTAAAGGGCCGGCTGGCTTGACCGTTAAAGGGTGCTGTAACCCCCAAAGTACACTCCAGTCCAAACCAAAAAAAAATTATTTTCTGTGTTTGTGAATTGTGTGCGCAGTAGCCGCACGTGCATCAACAAAGTAGTGCCAAGAGTGCGCCTGTGTCATAAGTAAAGGGCCGGCTGGCTTGACCGTTAAAGGGTGCTGTAACCCACAAAGTACACTCCAGTCCGAACCAAAAAAAAATTTATTTTCTGTGTTTAGCCGCACGTATATATCAAATCGATATAACATAAATGGAGGACCAAACTTTCTCCGATAAAAATAAAATAGAGAAAGATCAAGAACCACTTCCTCCTAGTGCTGAAGCTGCTGCCACTAGTCATGACATAGACGATAACATGCCATCAACGTCGTCTGCCAAGGCCGATGCCCAATGTCATAGTAGAGGGCACATACAATCCCAAATGGCAAAGTTCAGGAAAATGACCTTGAAAAAGACATTTAAATCAGCTGAAGAGAAACGTAAACTTGCCAATATGCCATTTACGACACGGAGTGGCAAGGAACGGCTAAGGTCGATCCCTAGTATGTTCATGACTAGTGGTTCAGCTTCACATGACGATGGAAGCACTCCTCCCACTAAAAAAATCAAAAGAGTTAAGCTGGCAAAAGCACAGCGAAGAACTGTGCTTTCTAAGAAGATATCACAAATCCCCAAAGAGAGTCCAAGTGTGGTGGTGGTTGCGATGCCTGACCTTCCCAGCACTGGACGGGAAGAGGTGGCTCTTTCCACCATTTGCACGCCCCCTGCAAGTGCTGAAAGGAGCACCCACAGTCCACTTGCTGATATGCAAATTGAAGATGTCACTGTTGAAGTACAACAGGATGAGGATACTGGTGTAGCTGGCGCTGAGGAGGAAGTTGGCGAGGAGGATTCTGATGGTGATGTGGTTTGTTTAAATCAGGCTCCGGGGGAGACAGTTGTTGTCCGTGGGATGAAAAAGCCCATCACGGTCATGCCTGGGCAGAAGACCAAACATTCCACCTCTTTGGTCTGGCAATATTTCTATCCAAATCCGGACAACAACTGTCTTGCCATATGTACCATATGTAAAGGTGAAATAAGTAGGGGTAGGGACGTCAACCACCTAGGAACATCCTCCCTTATACGGCACCTGCAGCGCGTTCATAAAAAGTTACTGTCAAGTTCAGAAACTTTGGCTCAGACCGTAAGCAGTCCAGGGACACCTAAATCCCGTTGTCCTGTTGTATCCAAGCGCCTGCAAACCACACCGTCAACTCCCTCCTCGTCAATTTCCTCCTTAGTCAGGATCGGAAGTAGTCCTGCAGGCCATATCACTGGCATGACTGACTCTCCTATCCGGGATTCCTCCGGAGGATCCTGCATTGCTACGCCTACTGCTGCCGCTGCTGCTGTTGCTGCTGCTGCTGGGAGTCGTTCATCATCCCAGAGAGGAAGTAGGAACACCACTACTTTTACTAAACAATTGACCCTCCAACAGTCCTTAGCGAGGAGGATGAAGTACGACAGCAGTCATCCTGAAGCAAAACGTATAACTGAGGCCTTGACTGCTATGTTGGTGTTAGACGTGCGTCCGGTATCCGCCATTAGTGCAGTGGGATTTAGACAATTGATGGAGGTAGTGTGTCCCCGGTTCCAAATCCCGTCTAGATTCCACTTCACTAGGCAGGCGATACCGAGACTGTACAGAAACGTCAGAAAAAGTGTCCTCAGTGTCCTGAAAAATGCCGTTGTACACAATGTCCACTTAACCACGGACATGTGGACAAGTGGAACAGGGCAGACTAAGGACTATATGACTGTGACAGCCCACTGGGTAGATGTATCACCTTACGCAGCAACAGCAGCAGCGTCACCAGTAGCAGCATCTCAGAAACGCCAGCTCGTTACAAGGCAGGCTACGCTGTGTATCACCGGTTTCAGTAAGAGGCACACCGCCGACAACCTCTTAGAGAAACTGAGGGAAATCATCGCCCAGTGGCTTACCCCACTTAGACTCTCCTGGGGATTTGTGATATCTGACAACGCCACCAATATTGTGCGGGCATTACATCTGGGCAAATTCCAGCACGTCCCATGTTTTGCTCACACAATAAACTTGGTGGTGCAGAATTTTCTGAAAAGCGACAGGGGCGTGCAGGAGACGCTTTGGGTGGCCCGAAAAATTTCTGGCCACTTTCGCCATTCAGCGACTGCGTGCCGAAGACTGGAGCGCCAGCAAACACTCTTGAACCTGCCCCGCCATCACCTGAAGCAAGAGGTTGTGACGCGGTGGAACTCAACCCTCTATATGCTTCAGAGGATGGAGGAGCAGCAAAAGGCCATACAAGCCTATACATCCACCTATGACATAGGCAAAGGAGGGGGTATGCACCTGACTCAAGCGCAGTGGAGAATGATTTCCGTGTTGTGCAAGGTTCTTCAGCCCTTCGAACTTGCCACACGTGAAGTCAGTTCAGACACTGCCAGCTTGAGTCAGGTCATTCCCCTCATCAGGCTTTTGCAGAAGCAGCTGGAGAAAGTGAAGGAGGAGCTAAGACGGAGCGATTCCGCTCGGCATGTGGGACTTGTGGATGAAGCCCTTCATTCGCTTTGCCAGGATTCCAGGGTGGTCAATCTGTTGAAATCAGACCACTACATTTTGGCCACCGTGCTCGATCCTAGGTTTAAAGCCTATGTGGTGTCTCTCTTTCCGGCCGACACAAGCCTGCAGAGGTGCAAAGACCTGCTGGTGAACACACTGTCAGCTGAAGCGGAACGTGACACGTCAACGGCTCCTTCTTCATTTTCTCCCGCAACTGGGGCTGCCAGGAAAAAACTTAGGTATCCTAAGCAACCCGCTGGCGGTGATGCAGGGCAGGCAGGACCAAGTTTGGACATCTGGTCCGGACTGAAGGACCTGGCAACAATTTCTGACATGTCTACTGTCACTGCATATGATACTGTCACCATTGACAGAATGGTGGAGGATTACATCGGTGACAGCATCCAAGTAGGCATGTCAGACAGTCCATACCTGTACTGGCAGGAAAAAGAGGCAATTTGGAGGCCCCTGTACAAACTGGCTCTATTTTACCTGAGTTGCCCCCCCTCCAGTGTGTACTCCGAAAGAGTGTTTAGTGCAGCCGGGAACCTTGTCAGCGAAAGGCGTAGGAGGTTGCTTCCACAGAATGTGGAGAAGATGATGTTCATCAAAATGAATTATCAGCTCTTCCAGGGAGACCAGCCTCCAGAAGGTACAGAGGGACCTGTGGTGGTGGATTCAAGTGGGGACGAGTTAATACTTTGTGAGGATGAGGATGTACACACTGAAGAGGGTGAGGAATCGGTGGATGAGGAGGATGAGGATGACATCTTGCCTCCGTAGAGCCAGTTTGTGCAGGGACACATTAATTGCCAGCTTGTTTTGTGGGGGCCCAAACGAACCAATCATTTCAGCCACAGTTGTGTGGCAGACCCTGGCGCTGAAATGATTGATTTGTTAAAGTGTGCATGTCCTGTTTATACAACATAAGGGTGGGTGGGAGGGCCCAAGGACAATTCCATCTTGCACCTCTTTTTTTCTTTGCATTATGTACAGTTTGGGGCCTAGTTTTTCTAACTGCCATCCTGCCTGCCACTGCAGTGTCACTCCTAGATGGGTCACGTGTTTGTGCCGCCCACTCGTGTCGCTTAGCATAGTCATCCAGCTACCTCGGTGCAACCTTTTGGACATAAAAACACTATTGTGAGGTGTGAGGTGTTCAGAATAGACTGGAAATGAGTGGAAATTAAGGTTATTGAGGTTAATAATAGCATAGGAGCAGAAAAACCTACAAATTCTGTGATTTTAGCTGTTTTTATGCTTTTTTTCAAAAAAATACAGATCCAAAACACAAAACCCAGAACCCAAAACACGGAAGGGTGGTTTTGGCAAAACCAATCCAGATCCAAAACACGAAGAAAGATCCAGATCCAAAACCAAAACACAAAACACGAAAAGTGGCCGGTGCACACCCCTAATATATATATGCATTCATATATAGCTATACAGTATATATACACACACATTTATATATTATAAATATATATATGTATATTATTTATATGGGTTGGATACGGGATACCGGTGCTCGGGAACCTGGCAATGAAAATCCCAAAGCTGGCATCCTGATAGGGTTAAGATACCAACACCTGTCGGTAGGTATTCTAACCCTCCTCTTACCCCTATCCCTCCCTCCCCACTGCCTAAATCTAACCCTCCTCTGTAGTATATAAACCTAACCCCCTGCCCCCTAAACCTAACTCCCCCCCCTAGAACCTAACCCTAACCCTTCCTCTAACCCCAATACTTATCTTCGCGTTGCCAGCGCCGGGATTCTAAGGGCCAGCGTCCCACTTGCAGAGGCTATGGGCCTGATTCATACCCGCTCGCTAAAATGCTGCTGCCGATGGTATGCAGTGTGTATGCAGTGTGTGCATGCGTATGCATCGCAGTGCACATGCGCATACCATAGCGAAAATTCACAATGCATTCGCTCGCTGCACATAGACAGCCCAGCAGAGTGAGTGACAGGGGAAGCCGTTTGTAGGTGGTAACCGGGGACTGGCCATTAAAACGGGGGAGTGGAGGTGCAAACGCAGGCGTGCCTGAGCATCTCAATGGCGTTTTAGAGGTGTGCATAATTATAAGACAGCATCATAGTACACGTCACCTGGCTTGTTTTTACACTGAAGTGCTCACAGTGCTTGCGGCAGGGTATGCGGTAGCATCCAATGTTAACCTATGTACCAATGGCTGCATACACTTCCTGGACATGTGGGCTTCTTAAGATAGGCCGGTGGGTGTCTGCATACACTATGTGATCGCTCTTTAAGAAATAGTGGGCGTGTTAATGTATTGCTGTGCGGCAGCACTGCCTACGCAATTTGCATACACATCATGCGAACGATCGCATCTAGTGAGCGGCTCTGAATCAGGCCATATGTCCGGATCATATATATTTATTTATTTATTACCAGTTATTTATATAGCGCACACATATTCTGCAGCGTTTTTACAGAGAGAGAATATTTGGCCATTCACATCAGCCCCTGCCCCAGTAGAGCTTACAATCTATATTCCCTATCACATGCACACACACATACGCACCAGGGTTAATTTTTGTAGGGAGCCAATTAACCTATCAGTATATTATTGGAATGTGGGAGGAACCCGGAGCACACGAAGGAAACCCACGCAAGCACAGGGAGAATATACTAACTCCACACTGTTAGAGCCGTGGTGGGAATCAAACCCACGACCTCAGTGCTGTGGGGCAGTAATGCTAACCATTACACCATCTGTGCTGCCCGATATATAGATATATATATATATATATATATATACTGTATATATACACATATACATATTATGTATGTATATTTATAGAGCCGGTGGATGGGCGGCACTCAGAACTTCACAGGAGACGAACATAATGTGTCATGACGGATTAAAATTAATCAGAGACACTGGAAAAGCAGTACTGCATGTGTTCATCTTTTATGAAGTCCGATGAGTGCCTTTTCTGTAGATAACTGTTTAATAATTGATATATATGTATATATGGTCACACACCATGGTCATCTGGCGGCACTCGGAGACTTGTGTATAAGTTAAGATGCTTTTATTGATCCAACTTTCCGGGTATTATCCCGTCATCAGGGAAGCAGAGCAAGTGGTTACCTGATGTCACTTACGCTTTAGGTTCATGCCTTAAGAGGAGGTCTACTCTGCTATACGCACGCCTTGGTGCGTTCAACCACCCAAGGCGTGTGTTTATCAGATCGCAACCGCATACCCAACAGTGGCATATCTATCTTATAAAATGGCCCCTGTTGTGACAAAATAGGGTGGCATAGTTATAAAATAAGAGGAAAAGATAGTTCAGAATAGGCTGTTCAATTTGAATTCTTTTTAACAAACATGTAACTGGCAAACAGTATAAGTGAATAAAATACATGAAATGTTTCTAAAATGTGTATGTCTGTCAGTGAGGTGGTGAGGTGCCAACGTCAGTGAGGTGATGTGCCAACGTCAGTGAGGTGGTGATGTGCCAGTCAGTGAGGTGATGTGCCAACGTCATTGAGGTGATGTGCCAATGTCAGTGAGGTGGTGATGTGCCAATGTCAGTGAGGCGGTGATGTGCTACCGTCAGTGAGGTGGTGATGTGCCAACGTCAGTCAGGCGGTGATGTGCTGCTTTTCTGTGAGGCGGTGATGTGCTGCTTTTCTGTGAGGCGGTGATGTGCTGCTCTCAGTGAGGCGGTGATGTGCTGCTTTTCTGTGAGGCGGTGATGTGCTGCTTTTCTGTGAGGCAGTGATGTGCTGCTTTTCTGTGAGGCGGTGATGTGCTGCTCTCAGTGAGGCGGTGATGTGCTGCTTTTATGTGAGGCAGTGACGTGCTGCTTTTTTTGTGAGGCGGTGATGTGCTGCTTTTTTTGTGAGGCGGTGATGTGCTGCTTTTCTGTGAGGCGGTGATGTGCTGCTTGTCTGTGAGGTGGTGATGTGCTGCTCTCAGTGAGGTGGTGATGTGCTGCTTTTCTGTGAGGCGGTGATGTGCTGCTTTTCTGTGAGGCGGTGATGTGCTGCTCTCAGTGAGGCGGTGATGTGCTGCTTTTCTGTGATGCGGTGATGTGCTGCTTTTCTGTGAGGTGGTGATGTGCTGCTCTCAGTGAGGCAGTGATGTGCTGCTTTTCTGTGAGGCAGTTACGTGCTGCTTTTTCTGTGAGGCGGTGATGTGCTGCTTTTCTGTGAGGCGGTGATGTGCTGCTTTTCTGTGAAGCAGTGATGTGCTGCTTTTTTTGTGAGGCGGTGATGTGCTGCTTCTCTGTGAGGCGGTGATGTGCTACTTTTCTGTGAGGCGGTGATGTGCTGCTTTTTCTGTGAGGCGGTGATGTGCTGCTCTCAGTGAGGTGGTGATGTGCTGCTTTTTCTGTGAGGCGGTGATGTGCTGCTCTCAGTAAGGTGGTGATGTGCTGCTTTTCTGTGAGGCAGTGACGTGCTGCTTTTTCTGTGAGGCGGCGATGTGATGCTTTTCTGTGAGGCAGTGATGTGCAGCTCTCAGTGAGGCAGTGATTTGTTGCTTTTCTGTGAGGCGGTGATGTGCTGCTTTTCTGTGAGATGGTGATGTGCTGCTTTTCTGTGAGGCGGTGATGTGCTGCTTTTCTGTGAGGCGGTGATGTGCTGCTTTTCTGTGAGACGGTGATGTGCTACTTTTCTGTGAGGCGGTGATGTGCTGCTTTTTCTGAGAGGCGGTGATGTGCTGCTCTCAGTGAGGTGGTGATGTGCTGCTTTTCTGTGAGGCAGTGACGTGCTGCTTTTTCTGTGAGGCGGTGATGTCCTGCTTTTCTGTGAGGCAGTGATGTGCTGCTTTTCTGTGAGGCAATGATGTGCTGCTCTCAGTGAGGTGGCAATGTGCTGCTTTTCTGTGAGGCGATGATGTGCTGCTCTCAGTGAGGCGGCGATGTGATGCTTTTCTGTGAGGCGGTGATGTGCTGCTTTTCTGTGAGGCAGTGATGTGCTGCTTTTCTGTGAGGCAGTGATGTGCTGCCTTTCTGTCAGATGGTGATGTGCTGCTCTCAGTGAGTCGATCATGTGCTGCTTTTCTGTGAGACGGTGATGTGCTGTTCTCAGTGAGACGGTGATGTGCTGCTCTCAGTGAGACGGTGATGTGCTGCTTTTCTGTGAGACGGTGATATGCTGCTCTCAATGAGACGGTGATGTGCTGCTTTTCTGTGAGGCGGTGATGTGCTGCTCTCAGTGAGGCGGCGATGTGATGCTTTTCTGTGAGGCGGTGATGTGCTGCTTTTCTGTGAGGCAGTGATGTGCTGCTTTTCTGTGAGGCAGTGATGTGCTGCTTTTCTGTCAGATGGTGATGTGCTGCTCTCAGTGAGTCGATCATGTGCTGCTTTTCTGTGAGACGGTGATGTGCTGCTCTCAGTGAGACGGTGATGTGCTGCTTTTCTGTGAGGCAGTGACGTGCTGCTTTTTCTGTGAGGCGGTGATGTGATGCTTTTCTGTGAGGCGGTGATGTGCTACTTTTCTGTGAGGCAGTGATGTGCAGCTCTCAGTGAGGCAGTGATTTGTTGCTTTTCTGTAAGGCGGTGATGTGCTGCTTTTCTGTGAGATGGTGATGTGCTGCTTTTCTGTGAGGCGGTGATGTGCTGCTTTTCTGTGAGGCGGTGATGTGCTGCTTTTCTGTGAGACTGTGATGTGCTACTTTTCTGTGAGGCGGTGATGTGCTGCTTTTTCTGAGAGGCGGTGATGTGCTGCTCTCAGTGAGGTGGTGATGTGCTGCTTTTCTGTGAGGCAGTGACGTGCTGCTTTTTCTGTGAGGCGGTGATGTCCTGCTTTTCTGTGAGGCAGTGATGTGCTGCTTTTCTGTGAGGCAATGATGTGCTGCTCTCAGTGAGGTGGCAATGTGCTGCTTTTCTGTGAGGCGATGATGTGCTGCTCTCAGTGAGGCGGCGATGTGATGCTTTTCTGTGAGGCGGTGATGTGCTGCTTTTCTGTGAGGCAGTGATGTGCTGCTTTTCTGTGAGGCAGTGATGTGCTGCTTTTCTGTCAGATGGTGATGTGCTGCTCTCAGTGAGTCGATCATGTGCTGCTTTTCTGTGAGACGGTGATGTGCTGTTCTCAGTGAGACGGTGATGTGCTGCTCTCAGTGACGTGGTGATGTGCTGCTTTTCTGTGAGACGGTGATATGCTGCTCTCAGTGAGACGGTGATGTGCTTCTTTTCTGTGAGGCAGTTACGTGCTGCTTTTTCTGTGAGGCGGTGATGTGCTGCTTTTCTGTGAGGCGGTGATGTGCTGCTTTTCTGTGAAGCGGTGATGTGCTGCTTTTCTGTGAGGCGGTGATGTGCTGCTTTTCTGTGAGGCGGTGATGTGCTGCTTTTTCTGTGAGGCGGTGATGTGCTGCTTTTCTGTGAGGCGGTGATTTGCTGCAATTCTGTGAGGCGGTGATGTGCTTCTTTTCTGTGATTTGGTGATGTGCTGCTTTTTTTGTGAGGCGGTGATGTGCTGCTTTTCTGTGAGATGAGGATGTGCTGCTTTTCTGTGAGGCGGTGATGTGCTGCTTTTTCTGTGAGGCGGTGATGTACTGCTTTTCTGTGAAGCAGTGATGTGCTGCTTTTCTGTGAGGCGGTGATGTGCTGCTTTTCTGTGAGGCGGTGATGTGATGCTTTTCTGTGAGGCGGTGATGTGCTGCTTTTTCCGTGAGGAGGTGATGTGCTGCTTTTTCTGTGAGGCGGTGATGTGCTGCTTTTCTGTATGGTGTTGATGTGCTGCTTTTCTGTGAGGCGGTGGTGCTGCTTTTCTGTGAGGTTGTGATGTGCTGCTTTTTCTGTGATGCGGTGATGTGCTGCTTTTCTGTGAGGCGGTGATGTGCTGCTTTTTCTGTGAGGCGGTGATGTGCTGCTTTTCTGTGAGGCGGTGATTTGCTGCAATTCTGTGAGGCGGTGATATGCTACTTTTCTGTGAGGCGGTGATGTGCTGCTTTTCTGTGAGGCGGTGATGTGCTGCTTTTCTGTGAGGCGGTGATGTGCTGCTTTTCTGTGAGTCGGTGATGTGCTGCTTTTCTGTTAGGCGGTGATGTGCTACTTTTCTGTGAGGCGGTGATGTGCAGCTCTCATTGAGGCAGTGATGTGCTGCTTTTCTGTGAGGCGGTGATGTGCTGCTTTTCTGTGAGACGTTGATGTGCTGCTTTTCTGTGAGACGGTGGTGCTGCTTTTCTGTGAGGCGATGATGTGCTGCTTTTCTGTGAGGCGGTGATGTGCTGCTTTTTCTGTGAGGCGGTGGTGCTGGTTTTCTGTGAGGCGGTGATGTGCTGCTTTTTCTGTGAGGCGGTGATGTGCTGCTTTTCTGTGAGGCGGTGGTGTGCTGCTTTTCTGTGAGGCGGTGGTGTGCTGCTTATCTGTGAGGCAGTGATGTGCTGCTTTTCTGTGAGGCGGTGATGTGCTGCTTTTCTGTGAGGCGGTGGTGCTGCTTTTCTGTGAGCCGGTGATGTGCTGCTTTTCTGTGAGGCGGTGATGTGCTGCTTTTCTATGAGGCGGTGATGTGCTGCTTTTCTGTGAGGTGGTGGTACTGCTTTTCTGTGAGGCGGTGGTGCTGCTTTTCTGTGAGGCGCTGATGTGCTGCTTTTCTGTGAGGCGGTGATGTGCTGCTATTCTGTGAGGCGGTGGTGCTGCTTTTCTGTGAGGCAGTGATGTGCTGCTTTTCTGTGAGGCAGTGATGTGCTGCTATTCTGTGAGATGGCGGTGCTGCTTTTCTGTGAGGCGGTGGTGCTGCTTTTCTGTGAGGCGGTGATGTGCTGCTTTTCTGTGAGGCGGTGATGTGCTGCTCTCAGTGAGGCGGCGATGTGCTGCTCTCAGTGAGGTGGGTGGCTAATCAGACGCACATGTAGCGGAGTATGGGCGTGCTATTGGGGTTAATATGGGCGTGTTGCTGAAAGTGCTTTCGTAAAGAGATGCTGAATCGCTCATATTGTGATTGGTGGGACTAATGATAGCGTCTAAAGTTGCACCAAGATGTAGAACAGCATCTGTAGACACTAAAATTGGGTATTCTCAATCCTTGCACAATCAGAAACATGGCTGTGCACCATGCAAGGAGTTTTTAGCGAAATTAGCATAATGTTCCATATGCAACTGCGGCAAAGGACACACAGACGAGTGCTGCAGCATCCCACGCAGAATCAGGGCCTATGAGAAAATACTAAATAAAACTATTCCCTGAGACTAATGTAGATCTTTAAGGCGCTGTTTAATTCTTGATTTCTGCAAAGCAATATCAATATTATAAATGTGTTGGGTGTTCCTGGGTGTTTACAAGTGGCTGCTCACCAAACGCAGATGTAGCATAGTATGGGCAGGTTAATAGAATGTCGGGATCATATTGCAGAAAGTGGCTGCGCACAGTGATTCTGAATCGCTCGCATTGGAGGCCATACTCGGATTAAATGCAACTTACATAGGGCTGGTGCAAGTTTTAATGGTGCAACCGATGATGGCGTCTAAAGGCGCACCAAGTGGTATTGCAGCGTCTGTGTATGGTAAAATTAGGCGTCTAATGGAGCATACACACGGTCAGATTTGTCAGACTTGTCAGATTTGTCAGATGAACGACTGAACGATTGAACGATTTGAACGATTTGAACGATTGAACGATTTTTGACTGCATTAAAATGAATGGAATCGTCCAAGTCTGACTGCAAACACATCAGATGTCAGAAATCGTTATCTGACCATCGGGAACGCGCATCGTTGATCGTCCATCGTTCAGGCATGTCAGATATGAACGATTTTCCTTCAGATATGAACGACTGAACGATTTTTAAATCGTTATCGTTCATATCTGAAGGAAAAATCTGATCGTGTGTATGCACCATTAGTCCTTGCACATTCAGACATACAGCTGTACACCATGCAAGGGGTTAGTATTATCAGCAACTGACTCCAACTCAGAATCAGGACCTATAAGGTGAGACAATCCCACCCCCTCAACATACCCTGCCCCCAGGGCTGCTTCCAAAACTTTCCCAGGCTGGTTTTCCATCCCAATCCGCCACTGATCTCAGTCATGCTAAATAAAATCTGTATTTCGGAATATTTGGATATGGGAGACTCAACCTGTACTGCTAATTGAGGCTTTTTCATAAAAAAAATGTGATGTAGACCATATTTGCTGTCTAAGATAATTGCCATATATCCGCTCATTAAAAAGGTATACGGAAATGGCTAAATGATACCCATAATGCAACTAGTTTCCCTTATGTTTTGACCAAACCCATCTAAAAAACATTTCATTCAAATGCAATGTAGGGTCTGGATAATTGCCAGTACCAAGAAGAGGAACTGAACTCTGAATAAGAACGAGCTGTGCCCTCGAGCATAATGAAAGGGGACTGATTACACCACACTACCAATAAATTGGACAGATGGTGTATTAAATGAAGTAACACTACCAACAATAAATTACTGTCTGCCTTCATTGGGCAAAGCTTTCACTGTACACCTCCTTGCTTAAAGGGACATGTTGAAATATTCAGTAATATGTTGTTATATAAAACCTTCACTTGTGTGATACTGCAAGACAAGGAGAACATTCATGTCATTGTGATGGTGCTGGAAGCCATGATGTGCTGATACCATTGCCTGTAGCTCTGACAGAAGGACACCAAAGCCTGAGGACCTGATTCAACAGTGCACGTTATTGCAGCGGGGACTACGTCTTTTGTCGCAGCACAACTGCATCTCTATGGTAATGCCACAGCCGATAGTCTTTGTACGGAGACACCCACCAGCTGCGGAAATTATCTGCCACTGTGCATATTAAGAAGCCCCCATCAGAGATTGCACCTACCCTATAGAAGGTGCAATTTCTCCATCTAAAGTAAACATGCTCAGTGGAGTTAATGCAACTGCAGTCACTGACCACGACACACCCGCATCTTACCTCCCTGAATGGTCACTGAAATTGCATCTCTCTGCATGCAGTTTCTATCTGTGTCTTAGAGCGGTAACCATCAGGATGCATGTGCACTGCTACTTGGATGCAGGTGAAGACTAAAGGCATTGGCTGCTTGCGTGTGGCATTGACATTTCCTGCACCTCTGTATTAGCCCTGAGTCTCCTCCACCTCCTATTCTCCTGATTTGGTGATCTGTGTGCCGCACTGTCTAGGATTGCAGGAGAACATCCTATGGGACCAGTGCAAATCCTGGAGAGTCTAAGTGATTGGCTGAAGGCTAAAATTAATTTGTTGTATTTAAGAACCTTATAGTAACAAAGTGTGCAGCTCATACAATCAACACTGGAAATATTAACAGAGAACAGAATAATGGCCCAGATGCTCTATTATTAATTTAGGGAGATCCCAACGGGTTGGGTATGTGATCCCGGCGCTGATAATGCCGGCAATCAGAATCCTGGCAGCGTAAATCCACGGTGGAAGTCCCAACACATGCTGGTAAGTATTCTAACCCTTCCCCTAACCCTACCCACCTTTCCTGCAGCCTAACCCTAACCATCTCCTTTGGCAGCCTAACCCTAACCCTTCCCCCTAGTGCCTAACCCTAAACCTAAGCCTAATACTCACCATCGGGATCACAGCCGTCGGGATTCCAGCGCCGGGATTCTGGACCTTATTCAGAGGCGGCCGTATGGTCTACGACCGCACGGCCACCTCAATGTTTTGCCAGTGCGCATGCGAACGAGGGAGCCTGCTCCCTCGTGTGCATGCATGAGATCCGCTACGACCAACAGCGCCGGTCGTAGCGGGTCTCTTTCCAAAGGGGGTGAGCTGTCGATGTTGATTGACAGCTCGCCCCGTTTGGAAGGCGGGCCGGGGGGTGGCAGCCCAAACGGAGGCGTTCCCATGGGAACGCCTGCCGTTTGGGGGAGGCCCCACTGACATCACTAGTGATGTCAGTGCAGAGCTTCCGGCTCTGACAGAGCCAGAAGCTCTCCGGGGCTTACGACAAGTGAGACCCTACCCTAGGTTCTCGTCGTAAGCTCCGATGGTCGCGATGGTCTCTCTGACCATCGCAAACATCACCCGAGCGGTCGTTAGAGCTGTGGGTGTTAACCAACAGCCTAACGACCGCAACAGAGGCGGGCGGTCAGGATGCAAGTGGCCGCCCAGTTTCTGAGCGACCGCTTGCATCCTCCGACCGCCTCTGAATGAGGCCATCTGTCCTTCGGCATTGTCTGCTCCGAGATGCTGCCTGCATCTCATCCTAATAGGTCAGTAATGCATTGCAGTCTCTCTTAGCATTACAGATACATTTTATTGCCTCATTGTTAGCAGTTTTCAGCTCCAAATCCCCAGGATTTACTGTCCTGCAGTTTGGAGGGTGAAAACTGAAACCACTGTAATGTAACTCACAAGCAGATTATCACAAATTACACAAGGTTTAGGTAAAACTGACAGGAAAAAAGGCAGATTTGATCAATATGGTCCTGATTGGTGTTTGAGCTGTCAAGGTCCCTTCCCACTGCCGAGACCCCCGGTGTTGGGATTTATGATGCACACATATAGAAATACATATACATACTGTACACATGACAGGGAGAAATACATATCAGGAAGTCCATGTGGCCAGGCCTCTGTGTGACTCTGGGGCTGATTCTCACAGTGTGAAAATGTGCACGTCAGCTTGAGCATTCCTCTTGTGCACTTCTGTGCGACAGACTGAGCTAAGCCTGCGACACCCACTTTGCATATGTGAGCAATGCTCCAATCCAGTGGCGTAACTAGGGCAGGGCGAGCGGGGTTCGTGCCCTGGGCGCCGTTGGACCGGCGGCGCGGGAGGGCGCCGCCGGCCATGGTACCGGCCCGTCCGCCCTAGATAGCCAGTGTAGCGCCGGCCGCAATGAGTGCGGTCAGCGCTACACATTTGCACAGGACCGGTGCTAGGTTTCCAGCGCTGGTCCTGTGCTGCACGCCTGAGCCCGTTCCCTCCCCCTGAGTGCTTGCCAATAGCGCCAGGAGGCGGGCTCAGGCTGTGCATAACACACGCATCGCCGCCAGCACTGGCGGCGATGCGTGTGTTAAACAGCAGCCAATGAGAGTCAGATAGACTCTCATTGACTGCTGCAGTACCCACTGCAAGAGCCGGACTTCCGTCCGGCTCCTGCAGTGGGTAATGGGACTGACGTCATGACGTCAGTCCCATAATGCTGAGCGCGCCAGCCCGGGCGGGCTGGAGGGCGGGAGCGGCATCGGCATCGCGGACAGGAGCAGCGTGGAATCAGGTAAGTATATTTTTATATATATTTATTTTTTTTTAAACCTTACCTATCTGCACAACGGGGGAGGGGTTGGCTACTACTGGGGGGGACATCTACTGGGGGGGACATCTACTGGGGGTGCCATTGGGAGGACCTCTACTGGGGGGGGCTACTCTACTGGGGACTACTACTTGGGGGGACTACCACTGGGGGCATTCTAAAAGGGGCCTAGTATTACTAGAGGCACTGCACTCGGGGGACCACTAATGGGGGCAATAATAGGAAGGGCCACTACAGGGACCACTGGATAGGGGGGGGTCACTACTGGGAGCCTGCATCAGGGGGACCACTACTGGGGGCACTGCATGGGAGGGGGGGACACTACTGCTGGGGGCACTATATAAGGGGCTTACTGCTAGGGGCACTGCGGGGACCAGTACAGGGGGCACTAGATAGGGGGGATCACTACAGGGTGCCTGCATAAGGGGACCACTACTGGGAAAACTGCATGGGGGGGGACTACTGCTGGGGGCACTATATAAAAGGGCACTGAATAAGGGGATACCGCTACTGGGGGCACTGCATAAGGGGGAACACTACGTGGGGCACTGCATTTGGGGGGGCCACTACTGGAGGTACTGAGTAAGGGGAACTAATTGGGGGCTGTATAAGAGGGACCACTACTGGGGATACTGTATAAGGGGCACTACTATGGGCCTGCATGAGAGGGACCACAACTGCATACTGGGGGTACTACTGGGGTTAAGGTGCATATGGATAGGAATGTTCAGTTTGAAAATAAAGGGGTGTGTCATGTTGACACGCCCCATTTTTAAGTGACCACGGCCATTTTTTTGCCACGCGCGCACATGGGGGGGGGGCTCCCTTTTCAAATTTGCCCTGGGCTCCAAATACCCTAGTTACGCCACTGCTCCAATCCATACGCAAATGCATATGCCATCATACACACTGCTTTGTGCAGGCACAGTAAGGGTTTTCTAGACTTTTAGTAGCAAAACATCGCTCAACTGTGCAAATATCGGCACTGCGTGCTCCTCTGCGTCAGTCCCCCTGTGCTGACACTGTGTGTTGTGCCATTTGCTGCTGCTCTCTGATGCCAGATGTCAGACTGAAGTTGTCTGTACAAGGTGGGTACAAAGGGCCTGGTTCAGCAATGTTTACAGGGATGAGCGATTATCGGTAATCCGAGCATGCGCATGAGTTGTACAGTGCATGCATCAAGATTACATTTCTGATTGACAGGCAGGATCCATTTGTGGGTGGCAATGGGGGGTTGGGGACTGGGGACTCAAATGCAGGGGTGTCACAGTTATCTGGTCCTGCCTGCAACTGCAATCCTGTACACAGCCAAAATGGCTCCAGCGTCTAAGTTCCCACGGCCATTCTGTGCCACCAAAGGGTTACTCAGAAGGCTGATAAACGACTGATCTGTGTCTGATGCTGCGTCTATGTACACAGTCGCTTGCATTGGCTAAGCCGCCGGTGGACATCTTAATACAAATCCAGATGGCTGTGACATTTGAATATTTTCGCCCAGCCTCTGCATACAAATGCGCAGCTGCAGTGACATTAGTGTATATCTCTGAACCAGGCCCTAAGTACCAGGGAGTGTGCAATGTGCAGAAAGACTCCTCCTACTAGGGGGCAGCTCCCAGCAGTGTCAAGGACTTGCATATTAACATCAGCAGCTCCTTGATTGGCTGCTTGCCCTGCTGTCAAAGGTAGCAGACACTCCCGCGACTGACAGAGAAAGATAGGGGGTGTAAGTGGGCATACCTTACCCTCAGAAATGCTACATTCCCTTGTGAACTTTATTACCCCTTACAGCTCCTTACCTGGGGTTGAGCACGCAGACAACAGGGGGAATAGAAGAGTAGAACAATGTTTGTGCTGCTGTTACCTGTTGCTCCCTGTGTGATTCTGGCCGTGATGTCATATTGTGCACCACACTGTTCGCCCTGTAATGAACTCAGGGCCTGATTCAGATTTGGGAATAGAGGGCCTGATTCAGAGCCGCTCGCAAAAAGCGAGCGCTCGCTCTGAATCAGGGCGTGTGTGTTCTTTTTTTTGTGGCCTCTTGGCCGCTCGCATAGCTGTGGATTACCACCCACAGCTTTTGCGAGCGGCCATGGTGATGGTCGTGATGGTCAAGGCCATCGCCACCATCCGGCTCGCGACAAGACCCTTGCGGTAGGGTCTCGTTGCCGCAAGCCTCAGTGGACTTCCTGCACTATTAGAGCAGGAAGTCCACCTACTGACATCACTAGTGATGTCAGTAGGGCCGTCAACAAATGGAGGCGTTCCTGCAGGAACACCACCGTTTGCTCAGCCACCCCCCCCCCCGCCTTCCAAACGGGGCAGCTGTCAATCAACATCGACAGCTGCCCCTTTTGGATGCGAGTTTCGGAGCGAGTGCTTTTTGCGCTCACTCCGGGGCTCACGCGTGCGCTCTGGGCCACCATCGACCCGCTTGCGAGCACATAGCGCTTGCGAGCGGGTCTGAATCAGGCCCAGAGTGAGAATTAGCACTTAACTGTGTACCTGGACAAACCATGTTGCAGTGCAAGGGGTGTAAATACTGTACATACATTTGTTTGCATGTAGTGTAAATACTGGCTGCTTTTGTATGTAGCCCACAAATACTGCATAGCATTATTATTACACTGCACTTTAGATGTCAGTTTGGACACCTCCCTCCCAAATCTAAATCTGTCTGCACATTTTAAATCTGCCCCACCTGCAGTGCAGCATGGTTTCACCAAAATGATCAGTTAAGTGCTAAATCTCACTCGATTTCCAAAACTGAATCAGGCCCTCAGGGGGGTATATTTATTAAAGTGCGAGTTTTTAGAAATGGAGATGTTGCCCATAGTAACCAATCAGAATCTAGCTATTATCTTCTAGAAGGTGCTAGATAAATGTTAAGTAGGATCTGATTGCTTACTATGGGTAACATCTCCACTTCTAAATACCTGCACTTGAGTAAATATACCCCAGGGCTTAAATCAGAGATCTATGTAAACCTGATGGTTAGAGGAATTCTCGTCCTGTAGCCGCCCACACTGTTTATCTGACTGGTGGAAATATTGGGAGCAGATCAGATAACGCACTGCCTGGTGTGGTCAGAAAAATGCGACCATGCCAGGCAAGTGGTTAATAAGGTCAGTTTTGACTAACAATGGGCCTGAGTCCAAGGTTTCCGCTAATGCATTCTCAACTGCAATCTCTTACAGATCGTAGATGCTAAAATATGCTAATACTCTTCCAAAGTACAGCGAAAGCATAGTGACTCCCACTGCTGCCGTCTCATATACGTCCGATGAAGTACAACAGCGTAAACATCGGTAACATCGATGCGGATTGGGCAGCCACACAGCTTGTAAATCATGTCTGACCTGCCACAAACACTGCGGCTCTTCTGACACGTAAAGAGCTCTCCTGCTGCCAAGGAGATCGCAATAGCTAATTTATGCACGCCCATGCGCAATGGCAAACAATCACTCAATCTGTGTAAATATCAGCATTGCTTAAATCCTGGAATCAGGCCCAGTATCTGTAAATGTGTATACAGTATATATATTTTATATTGTAATATATATATATATATTATAATTCAAGTATAATACAAATAAATATAACATTGGGGCTACTTGTATAATTACTGTATTAATTGAAGAAGGCCCTTCATTTTGAAATCATTCTAGGCTCTCTTAGTAAATTAAGGTGTGACTATGCCACCAAAAATTATTTTGCACTACACCTTGACCATTTTTTAACTGACCTTTATATGCTACATTTTAATTATGAACAATAATAATAAAACCAACACATTTAGCTGAAGGAAACATATTTATTTTACAAGTGCACAATCTGCTTCAACGTAAACAGGGTCCTATTAATAATAAAATATATTATAGAGTCAGATTTAAAAGAAAATATTATGACTGAACATGTAAACAGTGATAATGCATAGCCTGCTTTAAAATCAGAATAATTGGGTAATGGGGGGGAAACAAAAGAAACATTTTAACTATGAAATTAATTAATACTGTATTGTAAAAATGATACCATTTTAATAAAAATGACATATTCAGTGCATTTGGTGTATACAGCAAATGAACAATGTGTAGTGATTTAAACTCTCCTGACCATATTATATTTATGGGGAGAAAATAAATCCACATTATCTAATGCACAAAACTAAACATGTCATGCACCTTGACTTCAACCCTCTCTTTGTCCATGCAAAGGATATGATTACCTATTTGGAAAACATAATCTATCTTAAACATTTTGATTAAATAGCAGACACAGGTACCTGTTGTGTAGACACAGCCTGCCCAAAATGTCTCCTTGTCTACAATAATTAAATATGCCATACATTGAAAAAGGACATTTACAAATAAGACATTTGCTATAAAAATTGTCTCCTTAATTCCACAGTTTTATTTTTTTTTGTTAGAAAAGAAATCACAACATTTAAATAACATTGTACACAAAAATGGAATTAAGAGAAAATTACGTAGGTGGTTGACAGAACCTATAATGATATATGTTACTGCTTCTGGTTGACAGCACGTTTCTGTGTCTACAATAATGGGTCAACACTACAACCAGAATACTACAAAGATACTATATATATATCTTAGGAAAAAAAAAATTTTTTTTAGCATGTTATAAGTTACAGGAACACTGTTTACTTGAGAATGAGGTGTCACCTCAGATCTGACCTGATTTTAGCAAGGAGACCCAGCTCTGAGGAACCAAATCTAGTTCACAAAGCTGTTTCTGTTGAAAATCAAAGTGTTGCACTCCTCCGAATGAATAATACATGTAATCAAGCTTATATATAAAACTGTAAGCCAATAAACAACAGGTTTTACATTTTGTATGTTTGCCCCCTATAAAACATATAAGCAGTAAAATTTTCTTTAAAGAGCAAAAGTGGTCTTTTTTTTTCTTGGTTGGAAGCAAATTTTCTTATCAGCATTAAGTTCTGTGAAATGTTTTGTTTATTTTTGTACCGATTTATCTTTCCACAAAGCATAGGTGATATAAACAGAGAGCAGAATACTGTATGTCCTCTCCTTGGTTTATTCCACTGTATGTTTTGCTGACTATCCCGATGCCTTCTGAGATGCAAAGAAGCACATTCTAAAATGATGGATTCCACTGAAAACCCAGAGATCTAATGGCTGACGTGAGAGAACTATGCAAGTTCAGTGCTTGTCCTGAAAAAACTGAATATTTGGATGAAAGACTGCTAGTAAGAATTCAACAGCATCCAGAGGTAAGTTTCCATTGCTGGGTGTACCGTAGCCTTTGTCATGCCTGCAGCTGGCTACGTTGACTCATTTTGACTCATAGATTTGCCACCGTTTAGTACCCCTGAAACACTTCTGCTTTTGGTTGGTGTGCCACTTCCGGATCTGGAAAATTCTGTGAGATCATGAAGAGAAGGTTCTTTGTACATAGCCACTGAAAGAAAAGAAAAAAACAACATTACTATTTTAATTTCTCTTCTAAAACAGACAATTTAGTTGTTAGGGATTATGTATTATTATGTATACAGGTTGAGTCTCCCATATCCAAATATTCTGAAATACGGATTATTCCGAAATACGGAATTTTTTTGGCATGATTGAGATAATGAAACCTTTGATTTTTGATGGTTCAGTGTACACAAACTTTGTCTAAGGCACAAATTATTAAAAATATTGTATAAAATTACCTTAAGGCTGTGTGTATTTCGTGTATATGAAACATATATGAATTTCATTTCTGTACACAAACTTTGTTTGAGCCACAAAATTATTGAAAATATTGTATACAATTACCTGCAGGCTGTATGTATAAGGTGTATATAACACATAAATCCATTCTGTGTGTATTTTTCGGTCCTATTTCCAAGATATTTCATTATAGTATGTAATTATTCCAAAATACGGAATATTCCGTTATCCAAAATACCCCTAGTCCCAAGCATTTTGGATATGGGGCACTCAAACTGTATATTAAGGAGTCAGTTGTTTGCTTAAATTCTCCATATGAAGCACTATGTATAAAGGAATACTTTTCCAATTTTTGTCTAAGCTGCTTGACATTGGAACTTTAAAATAAAAATAAAATGTAAATAATGGTTCATCTTATCTTCCCGGAACAGGGTGGTGGAGTGCTTATTTGAGTGTGTTCATTTGCATTAAAATAGAATGCACACAACAGCCATCACCTGGATTAGCCATAAACAAGATGCTGCAACAGAAGTATTTTTTCTGTATTAGAGAGAGTGCAGCAATTCTAATTTGAAAGCGCCATCATGGTGCATATACATAAACAGAGTGACATCTTCTCAATAAATAGCATCAGGCTGAACCGAAGGTCTCACTGCCATTAGCAGCACACGGCCATCACAATCTAATGCCTCTCTGACAATGTATTCTGTGCCCCAAGCTTTATAAAAGGGGCTAAATATCACATTGAAAATGAGGCTCAAGAGAACTATTACCTTACCCAGCATTAAGACCTGAGTTGAAGAAATGTGTGCAGTGTATGACATAACGCAATAAATCCTATCAGTGGGGGATTTACCACCAGCCATGTAAGGCATGTGCCTAAGGGCGCCACCTGCTGGGAGTGGCTTAGCAGCCCCCCCCCACCCCACCCCCTTGCATCAGAGCAGCTGCTGATTAGTTTTTTGTGTAGCAGCACCAGTGGGTAGATGGGAGGAGGGGATCATGGGTGCCAATTTGTGTGTGTGTGAAGGTTGGGGCTAGCTGTTGGGTCCCGAAGGCTTCAGTTTCGGGACCAGCCGTCCTCGGTCGTCATGAAGGGGGCAGAGCCAGAGCCATCTGTGTTTATGTAGAGACATCCAGTATCTGCGACAGGTGGCACTAAATAAACATAGCTAGCTCTGGCTTTGCCTCCGTCAATAATGTGCCTAGGGGCGGCCTCAAAGAAATCCACCACTGAATCCTATCCAATAACTACTGCTAGATCAACTCCCATTGAAATGAGGTTCAGGCATGTTGTGCTACTGGTATGTTATATTACTCTTCAAATACATTACAGAACCCAGCACACCCAAAATGTATATCAAAAACATATATAATGCATAACCTTAGTAATAGAACATAATAATAATATAATAATAATAATAATAATAATAATAATAATAATAATAATAATAATAACTTTAAAAATGGTGCAGTCACATATCCTTTAAGATTAACTGCCAAAAGTCACTTGCTATAAACTAAAATACACAATTAAACAAGTCTATTTGGGGAAAATCTAAGATTCGAGATCCAAATAGGAAATTTTTCCTCTGTTGCAGCTGACCTATTAACTAGTAAAACATCACATTTCACTGCTAATTGCAGCTGCAAAATATTACACTGCAGGGTCATATAACAGGTGTGTTCCTAAGCATACATGACCTAAGGTCATACATGAACACAAAAAGTCAGTAGCAGCAGAGGAATCTGGGGGTATCCCTTTAGCAGTCCTGTAGCTATTTCCATAGGAAATGGTGTTCGCTATCAGAGGCAAGCTCCTGAAAGTTACATTGAAGACCCATACACGAATATGGAGACATCAATATTCAGCAGTATATGGGATTAACACAGTAGACTGCCACAGTATTCCTCTGCTAAATAGCTCAGCTGTTTCCACATGAATAGTGGACAAAAAGTAAAAATTGGCCCCTTATGGATCTTCTCCTTTTGATATAGAGGGAGCTATTCATTTATCAGGGTCGGGTGGCCCCAGATTATGGTGGCAGTGGTGGATACAAAATCACCAGAGTAATTCAACATTGCTCCAATGCAGAGACAGCTGATCCGAAGATCATCTGTCCCCGTGATGAAACTGGGCATTATCGAGTCTCACTCAACAGTGCTAGTGCGAATGAGTGAACTTGGGTTCATGCATGCATACAAACAACCCGTCATCCGGTGGAAGAAGCCGAACAGGGGAGGAGGGATCCAAAGGGAACCCCCTCCAAAGCCCAGGACTCTTTCCAATAGGGAAGTAGCGTGGTCCGGGAATTAGTGCCATCTGAAGATGGTGAAGGTTACCATGTCAAACTCCCAAAATTTTGTATTTTCAGAGCTTGATGAATTTGGGTCCCCATACTATTGTATATTGTATAGCAACCAATCAGCTTCTAACTGTTATTTTATAGCCTGTGCTAGACATATGATAGCTAGAACCTGATTGGTTGCTATGGCCAACTTCTCTATTTTATCTCTATCAAAGATTTGATACAGCCATCCACCCAGAGCAATATGTTTGGTGCTCCCAGCCTACTGCAACTGCTTCCCTAAGGTTTTCCTCTCAGGTTTACCTTGATCTTTGTCGGAACTCTTATAGTCCCTCCTTTTATTATTGGAGCTACAATACGTTGGCAAATTATATATTCACCTTCTTTGATAACGACTTATTTGTTATTTCTTAGGGGGTATTTATGATTGAAATATCATGCGATAATCAGATTATTTATGTACTCTAAAATATAACTATTATTATATATATTAAAATATCATCTAAGAATGTATGCAAAATAATACTAAAATATATTAATAATGTGAAAAAAGAAAGAAATAGTGATTAAAAACTGCTGTGTGCAGAGATGCTGCTGTCTGTGTCTCAATTATTATATATTGTATCCAAGATTAATACCAGCATAGGATTTTATATAACATATCTCTCTATATCACTCAATCTCTCTATGTGAGTAAATGCTAATGATTTAATTATTCACATATCGTGCACTGTGAATAAATCAATTTACAGTCCTTTTATATATTATATCCAAGATTAATATTGCACCATGTAATAGGGATGACGTATGTTACAGAGGATGTTCACAATGTAATATTCTATCCACTAAAACTGAGATGCTATTAAGGTGGATGGTAATTAAATTACCAGCATAGGATTTTATATAACATATCTCTATATATCACTCAATCTCTCTATGTGAGTAAATGTCGATGATTTCATTATTCACAGATCGTGCACTGTGAATAAATAAATGTTATTAATAATAGTATAGATATTTATAAGCAATCATGCTTTTGTCACCCTCCAAGTAATGTTTCACATATAGTACATTGCCAAAACTCAGCAATCATACAACTGAAATGCTGTCAGATTTCCTATGATTATAACACTGCAATCTGTGTTATTAAACTGTGGACAGCTTTCTTCTGTGGCTGTAATCACATCTCCATCACACTGTGTGTAAACATCTATTCCTCCTCAGGCTTGTAACCATCTACAGTGTGGGTGCAAACAATACAGTCCTAGTTATCAGGGCCCAATTAAGGTCTTTGGGGGCCCCTGGGCAACAAACTTGTGGGGGCCCCAATCAATAAAATTCTAAACAGTATATATGTGTATATATACTGTAGATATATGTACACACACACATATATATTAAATATATATATATATATATATATATATATATATATAATATATGTGTGTGTGTGTGTGTGTGTGTGTGTGATTAACCTTGGTGTTGGTGAGTGCCCTTTTGTGTGTGTGCATTTTATTTATATATATATATATATATATATATACATACACACACACATACACTTATACTGTGTGTATGTATATGTATATATATATATATATATATATATATGTATACACACATACATACACACAGTATGTACACACACACATACAGACAGTATAAGTGTGTGTGTATATATATATATATATATATTTATATACACACACACACACATACAGAGAGTATAAGTATGTGTGTGTATGTATACAGTGTATATGTGTGTATATATATATATATATATTTATATATATATATATATATATATATACTTACACAGTACATACATACAAACTTAAATAAATGCTCATATATTTATAATATTGCGTGGTGGTGGGACAACGGGCTACCTTTCCGCCAGCTCTTCTGCTGACTGCTCTTCTGCTCCATGGCCAGCCGCACAGAGAAACGCTGAGGCAGCTGCTGTGCCCCGCACGCAAGTCACGCAATGCTGGCAGCCTGGGCTCTTCTCTGAGACCAGTCAAAGTCTCGCAAGATTTGACATCATAATCTCACGAGACTGTGACTGTCTCTGTAGTGAGTCACTCTCCTCGGCAGCCGCTCTGTAAGGGAACAGCTGAGCTGCCGAGGACCGTCACCGCAGCAGTTGTAGTTAGTAGAAGCACACGGGGATCAGGGACCGGGGACAGTGTGTGGGGGCCCCCTATGTGTGGGGGCCCCTGGACAATCGCCGCTGTTGCCCTGCCTTTAATCCGGCCCTGCTAGTTATCACATATGTGTGGACACAGCCGTAATGCCCACACACAGCTTGTAAAAGCCGGCACGCGCTTCGCAGTGTCCGCTTCATCAGGGCAACCAGATGGGTGTCCGGAACCCGTTTCTATACCATCATCTCCTCATTGTCCTCCAATAACCTTTCTTTTTCAGTCTATGATCCGCCTCCTCATTGTGACAATACCGGGGAACTACGTCCCATGTGTACTGGAGGATCAAGGCAGCTATTTCTCCTATGCTGTAAGGACCTACTATTCAAACCAAGAGAAATTCACCCTGCCAGACTCGATCTATAGAGCACTTATCATTACTGTACAGTACACTCATTAATATAATATTGTGTATACAACTTCATAGTTTGTTGGAACCGGACCCTACCATCTGTTAATCCCATGAATTATACCACATCAGATATGGATTCATCTGAGAATGTATCTGTCCATGAACCATCTATAACAAAGAGGACACAGAGGGAATTTTTAGGGGTTACCCCCAAAGACATCAGGAACAATATAGGACAGGGTTTATGAGGACAAGGAGGGGAAAGAAGAGGCAAAAGAGAGACAAGGGACTGGAGGGAAGATTACAGAGAACATTGGAGGAACAGAAGATAGAGGAATTAGATCTCCTAAAAATTATAAATCTGACTGATCATACTCTTACCCCCACACAAGAAAAAGTCCTTAGCAAGGGTCTCTCCTTTTCCCCTACCACATATTTTAATAGATTTGAATATGAAAAGGATATAAACCTCTTTGCTAGGAAGCTTCTTTTAAAGAAATTATTCTATTAAAAGGAAAGAGAGCTATAAAAAGGAAAGAGAGGATTACTCTAATGAGATGGGTAGTAATACTAACCACAATGCAAGAGATGAGAACCAAATGAATATCCCAGACAATTTTTCTGCTGAGGACAGAAGAACATTACGTATTTTAGAAGACTTTTCAAGTGAAAATTTTACACCTATACCTGAACAGTTGCAAACACAAGAGTCAGATAACTCCACAATTACAACATTAAAGAAAAAAAATCTACATTTTTGCCAGACTTTGCCATCTGTCCACAAGTTAAGACATATGTGGACTTAGTGAGCAAAGAGTTAGATCATTTGGAAAGACATAAATATTTTTCTAAATACAAAAGTAATTTAAATATATTGGAAATACAGGCATTTAAAAGAAGTGCAGAAATAGGAAGACACTATAATAAAGCCCTCGGACAAGGGGGGTAATGTGGTGCTTTGGCCCTGTGAGGGATAGATCAAAGAATTGGAATGCCAACTTGATGCTAGATCATGTTATAAACAGCTAAACTTCAATCCAATTTTGGACTTTATGGAAACATACACTAACATCATTGAGAAGGCCTTTAAAAATGGCATAATTTCAAAATCACAATTGGATTTTTTGAGAACAGAGCATCCCTAGATACCAACATTGTATCTGTTGCCAAAGGTCCATAAGGATGAGCTTAACCCTCCGAGTAGACCTATAATATCTTGCATTAGTTGGCTCATGGCGAAGGCTAGTAAATTTGTTGATGCTTATTTGAGAAGATATGTCCTCGCCTTACCATCGTACGTGAGGGACACAATGGACATATTGAACAAAATTCTGGAAATAAATCTTAACAAGGATACATGGCTAATCACTTGTGATGTTGAAAGCCTTTACACAAGTATAAGCCACGAATTTGGTATCAATGCTACCAGATATTTTGTCAGTATGTATAGGGAGAATGCCCTCAATGAATTTATAATTATACTTCTCTGCTTTGTCCTCACCAAAAATCTCTTTGTATGCAATGACAAAATTTACCTCCAGGTATGGGGGACTGTACTTGTGCCCCCATGTGTGCGAACCTGTGCCTGGGATGATGGGAGAGGGAGCTAGTCTTCAATAAGGATAATTACATCTATACCAGCCACATTTTGTTGTGGCTGAGATACTATATTGATGACCTACTGATCACGTGGGAAGGTGAGGCGAGTTTGTTTGAAGAATTAATCATCAAACTTAATAACAACGACCTCAACCTTAAGCTCACATATGAGATGAGCAAGGAGAGGATCAATTTTTTGGATCTGACACTGATAATAGAGGAAGATGGTCATATCTCTATGGACATATTCCATAAAAAGACAGCCATTAATGCCCTTCTCCACCATGAAAGTTCATATTTCCCACCAGTTCTGCAGGGATTGCCAAAAGAAGAGTTCCTCCGCACCAAACAAAGGTGTTTGAAAAAAAGAAACATATTTGAAAAGAGCAGAACAATTAAGTGATTGACTCAAAGTGTGAGGTTACACCAACAATCAAAAGGGCCTTTAAAGAAACGAAAAGTTACAGTAGGGACCAATTACTCACTCTGAACAACAAGAGGAAGGAGTCCAAGGAGACTGTAAGGTTTATTGGAACTTATTTCCAGGAATGGCGTGAAATCCAAAATATTCTCAATAAACATCTAGAGGTCTTGACGACAGACATGGATTTATCAAAATTATTGGAGGAGAAAATTCACATCACCTGGTGATGGTCTTAAAACTTAAGAGATATACTTGTACATAGTAATTTAGAGAAAGAGAAAAGAGCTGTATATTTCCAAAAATGATCATACAAGTATGGTACATGCAAGGCCTGTTCAGTGATGATCACACAAAAATCATTCTGTGGTGGTTCAAGGATTACATCTCCTGTGACACGGTTGGTGTAATTTACAGTATAATCTCAAATGTCCATGTGATTTACACTACATTGGAAAAACCAAGAGACCCCTAAAGCGGAAAATATTAGAGCATATATCAAGAATTAGGAATGCTCAAAAGGATTGTAAGGCAATGAAATTTCTGACACCCATAGCAAGACACTTTCTGAGATACCATCAATGCAACCCAAAATGCCTCCAGGACTTTGGGATGATGAAAATTGATACAGGTATAAGAGGTGGGAATGCAGATGAAGAACTCTTGAAACAAGAAACAAGATTAATCTTTCTAATGAATACAGTATCACGTGGAGGTCTCAGAACTACACTGTTTTGTTATAAGGAGTGATATCTGGATTCTACTCAGGAAAAATACATAGAATCCTCACTGTAACATACAAGGAGAAATGCCCAATGAGAGATGATGAAATAACCTGAAGGTTATTACAGATCCATCACATCCACCCTACATCTACCAATCTTTACTGTGCTCAGTACATAATTCATAGGAGAATAATTGTATAATTTCCCCTTTTCCCTCCTCTCCCCCCCCCCCTTCTAATCTAATAAAAATCTTTTAGATTAATTATCTTCTCAAAGTGTAATCAATTCATGGGAAAATTTGGATGAATACTGGAGATGGAAAAATAGACCCTTACATTTTTCCTATGTATTTTCACTTCACACTTCAGTTGTTAATTTTTGTGACTGGATATTGATTATTTTTAACTATTTCTATGCTTGCTGTGTTTTTTATAACCACATACATCTGTATATTGAAGCACTTTCTTCTACATTTTATTTTAGTTGAACTTTGGGATTGATTCCTTTTGGATAATGTGAGGTCACATCACACATAATGTGAGATCACATTACACACACTAGAGTCATATTATTTTATCCCAGGATTAAACCAGACACTCAAGAATTTATCTTAATGGTTTTTAGATATTTTATTGTGGGTAACAAGTATTATGTTTATTTATTTAACTTTTCGTTATAAATGATGCATTCATAATTATTTATTACTTCACTATTATATTACCCGTTAGAAGGCATGGAAATAATTTAAGGGTATGTATATTAATGAATTTATTAATTTATTACATTATCACTGTTAATACACATGTCTGTGGTTATTTTGTATTTATTAATATCATATCTACGCTATTAAAATAAAAGAATAGCATTTTCTTTATTAAAAGGGCTTTACTTATTGAATCCAACAGAGGGCAGAACAAGTCTGGGTACACATATTTATGTGACTAATGTAAGTAGTTATTTAATATAGGGGAGAGATTTTTAAGGGATAGATTTACATAATATCATAATGCATTATGGATATGATCATGTGTAATATCAGGATATTCCTACAGGGGGCGTGGTGAGCCAAAATGATCACCTATATTTATATGACTCCAGTTATGTAATAATTATTTTTATGGAGAGATTATATGTCTAGATACATTTATTGTAAGAAAGTGGAAAGAATTCAACCCTAGGAGAATTGAAAGGACCATATGTTTGATTATATAATGATAAATGATCATAGGATACAGAGACACTTGATTTATTTTATTTCAAATACAATATTAAGAACAACAAAAGTTATGGGAACTTGGTAGCTTATGATCTTTTTTCTATATTAAAATAATTAGAAGGACATCTTACATGGATACTCATTACAAAATCTGTACATTACTAATATGATTAATAGAACAAGATGTCCTTAATTAATCTATGGGGGTAAAATCCTTACTATTATATTAATGAGTGTACTTTACAGTAATGATAGGTGCTCTATAGATCGAGTCTGACAGGGTGAATTTCTCTTGGTTTGAATAGTAGGTCCTAACAGCATAGGAGGAATGGTTGAGCTTATTTCCCCTTCGCGCTAGGGACCTGGAAGTGACGTGAGTGAGTGCGGAAGTGCAGTTCCTGCCCATGACAGCCAGCTAAAGAAGTACTTTGTCCCCACTTAAACAAGTTTGTTGCCCCCTCACGGCCTTGCTGCCTCGATCCTGCAGTACACATGGGACGTAGTTCCCTGGTGATGTCACAATGAGGAGGTGGATCAGAGACTGAAAAGGAAAGGTTATTGGAGGACAATGAGGAGATGACGGTATATAAACGGGTTCTGGAGGCCCATCTGGTTGCCCTGATGAAGCGGACACTGCGAAGCGCGTGCCGGCTTTTAGAAGCTGTGTGTGGGCATTACCGCTTTGTCCACACATATGTGATAACTAGGACTGTATTGTTTGCACCCACACTGTAGGTGGTTACAAGCCTGAGGAGGAATAAATGTTAACACACAGTGTGATGGAGATGTGATTACAGCCACACAGGAAAGCTGTCCACAGTTTAATAACACAGATTGCAGTGTTATAATCATAGGAAATCTGACAGCATTTCAGTTGTATGATTGCTGAGTTTTGGCAATGTACTATATGTGAAACACTACTTGGAGGGTGACCAATGCGTGATTGCTTATAAATATCTATACTATAATTAATAAAATTGATTTATTCACAGTGCACGATCTGTGAATAATTAAATCATTCGCATTTACTCACAGAGAGAGATTGAGTGATATAGAGAGATATGTTATATAATATCCTATGCTGGTAATTTAATTAGCATCCACCTTAATAGTATCTCAGTATTAGTGGATAGAATATTACATTGTGAACATCCCCTGTAACATACGTCATCCTTATTAGAAGGTGCAATATTAATCTTGGATACAATATATAATAATTGAGACACAGACAGCGGCATCCCTACACACAGCAGTTTTTAATCACTATTTCTTTCTTTATTCAAATCATTAATATATTTTAGTATTATTTTGCAGTCATTCTTAGATGATATTTAAATATTTATATTAAAAGTTATATTTTATTTTATTTGGCTCTTTGTGCGCCACAATATACAATTGTGTGACTTTCCATTTTTCTATATTTGAATTTATTGTGAAGTGGTAGCACCCCCTTGCCACATATATATATATATATATATATATATATATATATTTATATATATATATATATATATACATATATATATACTCATTTCCAATAAGAAGGCATTAGGGGCTATATAGATAATAAGATATAATCTATACCTTGTGCGGTTGTTTTTTTCTTTATGATACTATATTTATGTACTCTACCTTTTAGAGGTTTCGGCAGAAAGTGAGCTGCAGGCTTGTTTTTCTTTACATGATTTCCTTTCATAATTTCACCTTCTTTGTTGAGACCCAAAAACCAACTCCGTCCCGAACCCTGCTGTCTGTAGATCATTGAAGAATATGTCACATAGTAATTTTCAAACACCGACTCTTTGAATTTGCATTCAGGTGTAAAATGTTCCTGTAAAAGAAATTATATGTCTTGAATAATGCAGTTAAAATAGAATAAAGTGCACAGCTTTAATAATAAAAAGCAGGAAGACAATGAAGATTATTACTCTATTTTACATGAAGAATAATCACTAACGAATATTAAATCAGAGGTGTGTTATATTATTCATCTGTACAGTCAATTTATAGCATTGTTGGAACCCTCATCCTGCTTCCATGGGACTGGTTCCTACGGCCACAGCACCCAATTACACATTTACAGGAATGAAGCGATAGCAATTTGTGATGAGACTGAGATTATGACCTACTGTGAGTGGGACAGGAACAAGTCTACGGACTAAAGGAACCTTTATTCAATAAACACAACTGTACAAGGAAAAGAAAAAAATGTGTGTTAAAGTGAAACAAATATTGGCATTTACAATCTGCTAATATGTACATGATATGTACAGAATTCCAAATATCCATTTAGAAAATGAATTTCAAAAGATGCGTTCTCACGTACTTTATGGCTAATGTATTAGCCTTACATGCTTTAAATAAAAAAATACCATATATAAAAAAAACAATATAAAAGCAATTCCTCCCTATTTATGCAGCATCATGAAATGTCACTGAATGGCTTGCTAACAGCTGCTCTTCTTGTATAATACTAAATGCTGCTTTGAACAGCTTCCCTGGCTGGGAAAATCTTGAAAGGACAGGAGCGTACTGAGCTAGGAAGGGCAGCCTATAATTGTCTGTGAGATGTATTTTCCTTCCAGCAAACAACCAATCATATGATGTCCTCTGGACTCAACAAATAAGAGTCCATTTGAACTTTAAAATAATCTATAAATTACCTGAACTATATTTTTTAAGTCAATTGTATTTATTTTCTTATTTACATGTTTTGCTTATTTTTAAATATAAATAGTTTTCAAATATTATACAAATGGTCAAATTATTATATTCACATTATGTTACTGGGTTGTATCTTATTAGAGCACAGTGCCATAGCAGGGTGCTGATACACGATGGAAAAGTGCCGGGAGAGCAGGAAGATTGGTACTGGACGTGTCATAAGGAAGTGCCTGGCCCCTGCATCTTACAATGTACAGTAATGGCCCCTACAGAGTAAGATGCAACCTGCAGAGGCATCACGCCGGGTGGTGACACCCAGTGTGGCACCTCCTGACCCCCTGTGCGTGTCGAAGGTGTGCGCTAAGGGGGCATGGTGTCGTATTCTCGATGCCAATGCCCTCTGAGTTGCCCCATTTGGGGGCATGACTGCATGTTACGCCCTCCTTGTCATCATGCTGGGGGCTTCCCCAGCGGTATTTAGGTGTCGACCTCTTGGATGATGTCACCCTGTGCAGCCCGCACCCTACTAGTGATGCCACTGGCAACCTGCAAGGCGGAAAAGGGTTTTGTCAAGATAGGCAATGTGCCACTCCCTCAACCTTGCACCCTGGGAGGTGGAACCAGTTGCACACACCCCTGCTTATGGCAGTGGTACAGCAGAAGACAATAAATATGGGTGAAATACAGTAACAGACAGCACAAAGTCATCATCAAATAATAGAAAATGCTTTACTTAAAGGAATAAAAAAATTAGGGAAACAATATGTAAGTGTGCCCAATTTCACTTTCTTTAGTATAATAAACTAATTAAAATTAACAACTAGAGGTACTGGAAATTTGTCAATATTAATTATAGTACAGTACACTATATACAGGTGCAGAGATTCTTATATCACAAATCTAAGGAATTAATTTGTCCACTGCCCTACCACAGCTACAGTACCTATGAATAAGGGAATTATATATATGTATATGTATTGGTGAGAGTGGTTGCCTCTCACCTGAATTACCCACATACCTGTGGGACCAGCTCCCTCCAAGGGAGACTAAAGTAAAGACTAAAGCAAAGCCTGTGCAGTCTGCAGCAGCAGGGAAGGTTTGGAACTGTGGGTTTTCTGGGTTGCACAGGTCCAGCTTGAAGTCATCACTGGATGACAGGAAGGGTTTAAAACCATCATCCACCTGGTGTTCTGACGCTGAATAGCGGCCAGCGAGTAGGCCGGGGTCTTATTAGTGCTAGGGACTTTTTTAAACTAGCTGTGCTAAGGAGCATAGCAGATTGTGGTTGCATTCGACTGCAGCAGACTGAACACTAGCACTTTGGTGCTGGGTCATTTACCTGCATGTCTAAATACTGTGCCTGTTTGTCCAGGCTTCCGTCTGTGTATGTTAAAGTGCAATGTCTGTTACAATTAAAAGGCACTGTCTCACTGTGAACCTGCCTATCGTATGTCCTATTTACATTGACCCTGTTACATTTGGTGGCCCATACGGGGAGCTGTGCTGTTGGGTCACGGCACAGATGACAGACGCCTCCGGCGTGGCAAAGGAACTAATGAGGCAGAACATTCCAGTATATGCGAGTATGGCTGGCAAGCCATAAAAACCGCAGTTGTATCAAAAACCCTGTATAAATTGTCGAGCACTGTGGGAAAATCTGTTGTGTATGGTAGAAGAAAGCTTTTCTACCTTTTACCTTACTGTGGTGCCTAATTCATGTTTTACTGAACCACATTAACCATTGCATTGCTGAAGAAGAAATGGCAATACTTTCCTTTTCCCTAATAAGGTGTTTGGGATATGTTATGCTGAACCTTGTAAACTATTGAGCTGCTGGAAAAGGGAACAGTGTTTGTTTGGGAAGTTTAAAAAGTAATCTCCACACTTATATATTTATTGTTGGAAAACACTGGCTTCTCAATGCCCTTATTTGAAAGCACCTAAACTCTTGCATAAACCTCCAGACTTTACAATGGAGAAGGTAGTTCGCACCATGACAAATTTGTTGGCCTCTCATCAGAGGACAACGGAACAAATGTTACGGCTGGTGACCCAGTCAGTGGAAGCAACAGCTTCAGGGCACTTAAAGAAAATGTCTGCCTCAGATGATCCAGAGGCATATTTATTGATATTTGCGAGGGTGGCACAATGTTTCCTGTGTATGAGTGAGTCTCACCCTAAAGGGGTGCACTTATGAGGTAGTAGCCGCATTTGGGCCCAAGCTCCCTTACCCACTTATTTTGGGGTGCAATTTCCGGTCAGGATGCCGGCGGTCAGAATACAGACAGTGGCCTCCCGATAGACAGAATCCCAACACTCGTAGGTTAGTATAGTACTAGTAACTCTAACCCACCCTCTAACCCACCCTCCCCAGTGCCTAACCCTAACCTCACCCGCTAATGCCTAAACCTAACCTTCACCTCCCCGCACCCTAAACCTAACCTTCCCTCCCTGGTGCCTAAACCTAACCTCCCCCATCCCCACACCCTAAACCTAACCCTCCCCCCGTAGTGCCTAATCCTTACCCTCTCCTAGTGCCTGACACCTAACCCTCCCCTAACCCCCCATACTTACTTTTGGGATGCCGGCGGTAAAGTCGGGATCCCGAAGCTGTCGGGATTCTGGCGCCGGTATTTAGACTATCGGCATCATGCACGCTGGGATGCTGACTACATCCCCTTGAAAGAACTTTAGAGGAAGAACAAGTATAAACTCTCCAAGGCCTTACCTCACAATAGGGGTATATCAAAACGACCAGTCCTCTTTGGAGAAGGAACTCCTGAGCAACCAGTGCCAGATAATGATACTTTTACTCCAGATTGGGATACTCTCCCGAATGATATCATTCTACGAAGCTTTGCCTGGGTCCAGCAAAATAAGGCTGCCGTCAAGAATTTTATACCCAACCCGGGTGAGGAAAAGGGCATGCTGAAAACTGCCTTCCATCTGGTTCCTGAGCACCTTTCTAGTTCGCTGGGACCTTTGGATGTTCCGTTAGCAAATACATTGTCAGCGGAACAATGAGAAGAAGCTGAGCTCTTGGTCCGCAACAACTGGGATGTGTTTTCTCCTCTGCCGGGGCATACTACCTTGGTGGAACACGACAAAAAAACACCTGAAGGGCTGGTTATAAAGCAACGACCATATCGCATTCCAGAGATGCTGCATCAAGCAGTCCAGCAAGGAGTGATGGAGATGCTTCAGCTTTGAGTCATTGAGTCCAGGAGTGATTGGCCAAGTCCTATTGTCCTTGTCCCCAAGCCTATGGGGGCAATATGTTTCTGTAATGACTTTAGACGTCTGTATCAAGTTTCCTGGTTCGACTCGTATCCGATACCTTGGGTTGATGAACTGTAGGAAAATTAGGTGAGTAGCCGGTATCTTACGACCCTAGACCTCATAAAGGGGTATTGGCAAATTCACCTAAGCAAGACCGCCATGGAGAAGACTGCTGTTTCCCTGGACAGGTTCAAGAGTAGAGGCTGAGGCAGCAGTATGAACAAAGTGTGGAGGATGCATATAGGTCATTCTCACAGGTATTTACTGGAGTGGATCCAGAGGCAAATGAGGGGAATCCTGAGGACGTAGGAGGACTGTGGCTGACAGAGACTGGAGGTAAAGCCGAAGTAGACAGGCAGAGCACGGCAAAGCCTACTTTGAGTAGCTTCCAAAACGAAGACCTCGCTGAGGCTCGGCGCTTGGTGTGCACTGCATCGACTTATTTTGGATATAATAACCAAGCTGAACTCGGCGTACATTGCACCGACTTGTATCAGAGATAATAACCAAGGTGAACTCGGCATACACTGGAGCGACTGAAGTCGGGGACAATAACCAAGCTGGGCTTGGCATACACTGCAGCGAGTAGTACATAGTGCTGTATAAACCAGGAAGTTCCACAGGAATAAACAGTAAGGCACTCTGAAGACTGACCACAGACTGCAGTCCTTGACACAGAGATCCCTTTTATACCTATGGCTGCCCTGTGATAGGTTGAATTATGTCAGGTGGGATATAGTCGCTTTGTAATTGGCTACAGCGTAGTCAGGTGACAAGGGGGGTCATTCAGACCCGGTCGTTAGCGCCGATGCGCTCGGACCGGGTCGATGGCCCTCCACAGAGCATGCGCACGATGGCGCCGGCGCCGTCCTGCGCATGCGTGAGACCCGCTATGACCGACAGCGCCAGTCGTAGTGGGTCTCGATCCAAAGGGGGCGAGCTGTCGATGTTGATTGACAGCTCGCCCCATTTGGAAGGCGGGCCGGAGGGTGGCAGCCCAAACGGAGGCGTTCCCATGGGAACGCCTACCATTTGGGGGAGGCCCCACTGACATCACTAGTGATGTCAGTGGAGAGCTTTCGGCTTAGACAGAGCCAGAAGCTCTCCGGGGCTTACAACAAGGGAGACCCTACCCTAGGGTCTCGTCGTAAGCCCCGATGGTCACCGGAGCGGTCGTTAGAGCTGTGGGTGTTAACCCACAGCCTAATGACCGCAACAGAGGTGGGCGGTCAGGATGCAAGCGGCCGCCCAGTTTCTGAGCGACCGCTTGCATCCTCCGACCGCCTCTGAATGAGGCCCAAGGTGTCATGGCAGCCCCCTAGACTGTTGAACCCGGAAGGACCGGACCCCCTGATGTGGACCGCAGCGTTAACTAGCCGGTGGAGGGACAAGTGGTGAGACTGCCATTGCGGGAATCTTGAGGTAGAAGCAGCCACAGACTGCAGCCGGGAGCTGCGGTCGCATTCTGCACCTGGGATCTCTTTGCAGCACCGGGGAGCAGCCACGGCCGGGACCCGGCAGGTAAGAGCGGCCTGATAAGTGCCTTCTCGATGCCTGATGGCCTGTATCAATATAAAATTCCAGCGAATCATGGATCACCTACTAAGGCCACACCAGGAGTACGCCATAGCCTATTTAAATGACATTGTCATATATACCAAACATTGGGAAACATACTTGCCCAAAGTCCAAAAAGTGTACCATCAGACTTTCAGAGGTCAATTACCACAGGTATGTGATTGGCAAGTGACAAGTGAAACCCCAACTAAGGAAAGTAGAGGCGGTTAAGTCCTGGCCAAGACTCTACACCAAAAAAACAAATGAGCTTGGGCTATTGGGTTATTACCACCGTTTCATTCCGCATTTCGCCTCCAGAGCTTTACCGTTGACTGAAACCCTTAAGAAGGCTCAGCCGGAAAGAAAGCTCTGGTCCAAAACAGCTGAGGCAGCATGGGAAGATATGAGGACCGCCCTGTGTTTCAATCTGGTCCTACAGGGACCTGATTTCCAGAAACCATTTGTCCTGCAAATGGATGCCTCCACGACAGGCTTGGGTGCAGTTTTGTCACAAGGCCTGAATCATTACAGATCGCAAGTACGAGTGATTACTCGTGCAGTTCACCTGCGATAGTATGCTAATTCATTGCGATCGCAATGCCGCCACAGCACTACATAAAGATGCCCACTTTACCTTACACACATCCATTTAGCAAGACTGTGAAAACATTGGTACAATCGATTACCATCACAACCTCACGCACACTTGCACAAGCTCTGACCTTACTCAGAAATTGCTAATTTCCACGCACGCTATCAGGCCTCAGGCTGCATATGTCATCGCAGTGGATAATTTATGCATGCCTATGCAACGGTGTTCAAACGCACTGGCACGCCTGTGTTTCCCCGACCCCTCCTCCCATCACCACGACAAACGGCACTTCTTGTCAATCTACCGGAAAGAGAGTTTGTCCTAGTCAGGGAATACACCCCCTCAACCCCAGGGTTACACGTTGGTTTTTGACCATTCAACAATATAAATTTGTCGTACAACATCGGCCGGAAGCTCAACATAGAAATGCGGACGCATTGTCCCAGAAGTTTGAAAAAAGCCGAATGGTGTCATCCATCACAAAGGAAGATGTGCGCATCACCAAGCTTGGAAAAGCATAAGGGGGGGATATGTGGTGAATTCCTGTGGGATCAGCTCACTCCAAGGGAGAGTAAATCAAAGCCTGTGCAGTCTGCAGCAGCAGTGGAGGTTTGGAAATCCGGGTTTTCTGGGTTGCACAGGTCCAGCTGGAAGTCATCACTGGATGACAGGAAGGGTTTAAAACCCCCATCCACCCAGTGTTCTGGGCACTGACACCGAATAGTGGCCAGCGAGTAGGCCAGAGTCTCATTAGTGCCAGGGACTTTTCTAAACTAGCTGTGCTAAGGACCATAGCAGATTGTGGCTGCATTCAACTGCAGCATACTGAACCCTAGCACTTTGGTGATGGGTCATTTACTTACACCTTCATGTCTAATTACTGTCCAGGCTTCTGTCTGTGTATGTTAAAGTGCAGTGTCTGTTACAATTAAAAGGCACTGTCTCACTGTGAACCTGCCTATTGTGTGTCCTATTTACTCCGACCCTGTTACAAATACAATATATATCTATATAATACACTCACATATACACACACATTATTTTGGTAGGTTACTAGTAAGAAGAAAGCAAATCCTACTTTATTCTGAAACTTCATCTAAAAACGGCTTCTGGGCAAGATTAAAATATCTCAAGAGGAACCAGCAGTCAAAACTGTGTGGGATGAAACAGAGAGGAAACACACAAAAACCCTTTTGCATATTTATTTTGACATTGTAGATCATCGCATGGAAAAGCATTGAGACTCGCGTTCTTAAAATCACGGCTATAACGTTGCGCTAATCATTTCAAGTGAACATTTAAGCAGACACTGTACAAGTCGTCACCATATGCTTTTCATTAACATTAGCAGGAAATCCTTTAGGAAATCTGTGAGCCACTATTGTAAATGTCTGTTTTCATGAGAAGCACAACAGGAGGATAATGAAGGGGGTACTTATTGTAAAGAATGAGCCATTTAAAATTCTCCAATAGACATAAATAAACTGAATGAGCACATTTTGAAAATTGATTTGTTTCGATTCAGTTTTAGTCCAACATTTTTCTGCTAGGTTTGCATACTGCATAGATACAATATATGTTAATATACAGTACAACACTATTTGGAATGCGGTCAAAATCCCTACACCTGTCAGAATCCCAGGGTGGACATCCCGACAGCCAGAATCCAAAGGTAAGTAGCGGGATTAGGGTGTGGTTTAGCGTTAGGTTTAGGGGTTAGGGTTAGGCACTAGGGGGATGGTTAGGTTTAGACACTAAAGGGGGAGGGTTAGGGTTTGGGGAGGGGAGGGAGAGGTTAAGTTTAGGCACTAGGGGGGAGATTAGGTTCAGGCAGGGGAGGGAGGGTTAGTGCACCTGAGTCTGTATATGAAGCACAACAGAACTTGGAATGTAAAAAGCTGCGGCCACTACATTGTAGCACTTCGTATACAGAATCAGAGACTGTCCACACAGATATAGAAGTATTGCATGATAAATTAATCAGCACAGTCTGCATTGCAACTTATACACATTTTCGGCAAAAAAAGATGCAAACAACATGCCCAGCACTACCACAGTCTCACGGGACCTGGCGCGCCGAGCAGGGCTTTTTAGCATGACTGCCGCAAAGATGTGTAAGGACTCATCTGTAGTGAATTTCAGCATACTGCCAGTGGTGTAACTAGGGTTGGTGTCACCCAGTGCGGTAAATGGATCCTGCGTGCGCCGAAGGGGGCATTGCATTGTAAGCAAGCACTCTGGGGGTGTGCCCTGCACTCCTGGATATGCTGGGCTGCTACCACAGGCTCTCCTCTCACTGCCAGCTAGTCCTCAGAGACCGAGAGCCAGGTGCTGCACTGAGGCCTTATCATGCAGCTCCAACCTTTCATAATTTTGGTGTCAACTCCATTTTTCAAACACAGCCTATAAAGTGACAGTTAGGAGCAGATTGGTTGGTACTTTATCTCTGTCCACTTTATCTCTCTCCAAGGCTTGGTACATAATAGGGATCTTTTCCACCCAGTTTGGGATAGGTGCATATCCAGATACTAATGATGATGGTTGCAACTGTGCCTGTACAAATAATGGGTTGAGATAAACTTCCACATGCAGACACCGGATATATGGGTGGAAGTAGGCTGCTGTGGCCAAATGGAGAGAATTATGCCCTAAGTGTGCACATTGCACCAAGCTATTACCTGAGCTAAATTAAGTACACTTACTTCCCAACATTGGGAGAATGCAAGCTGGCATGGGGCTATGTCCCCGCAGGGAACTTTTTTAACAAAAATGCATTCTTTCTGCTGCATACACTGGGGGTGCCTGTCTGCGCTGCCTATAGCAGTGGAATACCTCATAACCCACCCGCATAAAAAAAAACAGGATGGTTGGTTGGGATGTGCTAGTTATAGTATATTGCCCATTATGCAATAAAAGCACCTAGTATTTGTCTAAGATTAAATCATTTTCTATGTAATGGAGTCAAGGTGAGAAAATGTGTACGATACGGTAGGGGCTCAAACAGGATTTCCCCCACTATCTTTAGGTCTTCAGGACTTTGCCATTTGAATACCATATGTATGTGTGCCATGCTATCTTATAAGAATCTTACGTAGCTTTATAAAAATGGAAGTGGAGCAAGAAGTCTTTGCATAAACCACACCACATTCTAGAGGTGAGGTGGAAGCTTAGACAGGCTAGGTAAGCAAATTGTGATCGGTTACCAACTGTCATCGATATAATAATTGGCTACGGTTTGTCTTAAGATCGACATATGCAGTTGGAGCACATCCCTCCCTACCTCCCGAAATGGCTCTCATGGCCGCAACAGAAACAGGACAGACCAGGAGTGTCCTGGGTCAAATAACTAGGACAACATAATTACCTAGCGATTCAATAGTAGATGGCATGGTAAGCCCAGTTAGCTAGAAAAATAACACTTTAGCATGTTCAGAAATGCCCAAATTCAATCAGTATACTTTCCACTGAACAAATCCCATGGTATCCTGATTTTTCATTTTTTTTTTTACATTTTCGTTTGATATGTCTTCAAACCCTCCACAATCACAGCACACCATATTTCATTCAGCAGCACAGGACTAGTCATTTTAACATTGATACGGAATAATAATTTCTAATCGATCTCTTCCTGCACTTCCACTGAATGACATTGATTTATTAAAGGAAATATAAATGCAATATTTCCCTCATGCCATCACAGGGTAAAAAGAAATCCTAAATATAGCCTTCAGTTTATGAAGAACTATCAGAATGCTGAGTGTTCTAGCTTCACAGTTCAGCCATGCTCAAGCAAGCAAGAGGACAGACTGTCAAGTGTGGATCCACTTAGATGAACATTTGAAATCTTTGAAAAAACAAAGTATATGACATTTCTCTCATCAAAATAACCACTCTCTGTGGGCAACTAAATCTGTCAGCTTGTCTGATAAAATATACAATTAAAAACTAATTGTCCGTTTGTTATCAGCGTGATATAGCTGTATTTTTTTGATGTGTAACAGGTATATTAGGCGGTTTAAAGCTGTGCTATATTACTGTAATTATAAAGGTACATACTCTCAGGAGACTTCACATCTGCCTCTGAGGTGTTCCACTAGGTGTCTTCCCAGGAGATGAGTCCATCCTCAGCACTCATCAAAATAGGGATCAATAAATGTGTTGTAACTGCCCTTGTGGCTGTTTTAACAAGTGCTGGACAAAGCACAGACATTGCAAAAGCTACACATCCAAGAGGTGTCATATCAAATCCAGCGATAATGAGGGCAACTTATTCTCTATAGCAGGATTCATCGTGAACCCAAGCAATTTTCAATCGCATACAAAATTTGGCAAATTCTCCATAACAGGTATTTCCTATATAGTGGCTCATCTGGTTCCCTGAAAACCCCTACATTTTACATACCACACATAGGGATGGTGTTCCAGATCATTTATTTATTTCAATGAAAATATGAGATATGGTAAGAACTTACCCTTGTTATCTCTATTTCTACAAAGTCCATAGGGTTCCACAGGATACCTTGGGGTATAGGCGATGGCGGCAGACATCGGGCACCTCAGAGTAAATTTTTCAGCCTCTCAGGATGCACTGGGGTCCCTCTCCTATACCCCGCCCCCGAGCCAAGGCAAATCAGTTACATAACAAGCCATAGGCCAGAGGAGGAGAAGAAAAAGAGAGAAAAAAGTCTGGAACACACAAGAATCACATTCTCACCAGAAGGAGACGGAAAAAATGGTGACCAGAACAAAGCCCATCTGCAATACAGGTACGACAGGGCAGGAGTCCTGTGGAACCCTATGAACTTCGTAGAAATAGAGATAACAAGGGTAAGTTCTTACCATATGTCATATTTTCTACTTCAGGGTCCATAGGGTATCCACAGGATACCTTGGGGATGTCCTAAAGCAGTATCCTTTAAGGGTGGGTACCCTCCTGTGCTGAAAGGAGAATCCGCCACCCAAAGGAAGCATCCTGAGAGGCCAAGGTATCAAATGCTTAATATCTCACAAAGGTATGGACAGAAGACCACGTGGCTGCCTTGCAGAGCTGAACAGCAACCACGACAAGCTGCCCACAAAGGACCCACAGACCGAGTAGAATGAGCTTCAACAGAAGATGGAACAGGAAGGCCCTCAAAAATCGCCATGCGAATCCACCTTGCCAAAGTCTGCTTAGTGGCAGGCCAACCCTTCTTACGGAAACCATAGAGGACAAACAAAGAGTTCGACTTCCGAAATGAATTTGTATGGTCAACATATATTGTTAGAGCACGTACCACATCCAAGGTGGCCTCACCAGCTGAGAGGTCTGGGGAATTAAAGGCCACTACTATAATTTCCTCATTAATGTGGAAACTAGATACCACCTTAGGTAGGAAACCAGGGCGAGTGTGAAGCACTGCCCTATCTCTATGAAAAATCAGAAACGGAGGGCGAGAGAGCCCCCAAATCTGACACCCTTCTGGACGAAGCAATGTAAGAAGAAACACAGTCTGAGCTGTAAGCCATTTTAAATCCACTGAGCCCAGTGGTTCAAACGGTGGTCCTTGGAGAGCCCTCAGGACCACAGCCAAATCCCAAGGAGCCACTGGTGGAACAAAGGGAGGCTACGAAGTACACCTTGCATAAAGGTGCAGACATCAGGAACGGTAGCAATCCTAAACCACACTGATAGGGCAGAAACCTGCCCCTTCAGGGAAGCAAGGTGATGACCATGATCTAAGCCTGCCTGTAGGAAAGCCAAAACCCTGGATATTCTAAACTTGAACTTCTGAAGTACTCAAGGAAGAAGGGAGAACGGAAGGAAGAGGTACACAAACTGGAAGGTCCACCGGACCGACAGAGCGTCTACCAGAAGAGCCTCCTCATCTCTTGATCTTGACCCGTACATAGACAGCTTGTAGTCTTGTCAGGAGGCCATGAGGTTTATCTCTGGAAGGCCCCACTTGTTCACTAGGAATTAAAACACCTCCTGGTGAAGCAACCATTCCCCTGGATGCACGTCCTGATAGCTGAGGAAGTCTGCTTCCCAGTTGAGGACTCCTGGTATGAACACTGCCGAGACAGCTGGGATATTGAATTCCGTCCAAGCCAGAATGCGGGACACCTGTGTCAGGGCCGCCTGACTTCTGGTTCCACCTTGGCGGTTTATGTAAGCCACTGTGGTGGCGTAGTCTAACTGGACCTGCACGGGTTTTCCGTGAAGAACTAGTCTAGGTTGCTGAAGAGCTGTGAATACCGCTCAAAGTACCAATATGTTGATTGGAAGAGCAGATTCTGCTGACGACCACCTTCCCTAAAGAAGTGTGGACCTGTCACAGCCCCCCAACCTCGGAGACTGGCGTCCGTCATCAGGAGGACCCAGTCTGACATCCAAAAGGGGCGTCCCTTGTTGAGGTGAGACGTCTGTAGCCACCAGGCCAGAGACATCCGTACCTCTGGAGAAAGCAGCAAGGTCAGTGTCTTTATCCGATGGGGCAACCAATAAGGTCTGGAGAAGATCAACTTCTGCAGAGGTCTGGAGTGAAACTGGGCATACTCTACCATGGTGAACTTCAACACCATGGACCCCAGTAACCTGATTGCCGAGTGAAGGGACACTTGGTGACTCTGAAGACAAATATGAATCTTTGCCTGTAAAGCAGAAATCTTTTCCTCTGTCACAAAGATCCTTCATTGTCTGTGAGGAACCACTTCCAGTTTATCAGCCAGCCATGAGTCTGCTACACAGATATTGTCCAGTGCAGATTGCCCTGAAGTACCGCCATAGACCCTACTAAGTGCAGAAGGTCGTCCAGATAGGATAACAGGTGAACCCCCTGCATCCGCAGGTGGGCTGCCATAACTGCCATGACCTTGGTAAACACCCTAGGTGCTGTGGAAAGGTCAAAGGGCAGTACCAGAAACTGGAAATGTGATTGACCACTGTGAACCTGAGGGACCGCTGGTGAGCTAAAGCAACTGGGACATGCAGGTAGGCATCCTGAATGTCCAAGGACACCATAAAATCCCCAGGCTCCATAGCCAATATGATGGAACGCAGGGTCTCCATCCTGAACCAAGGGACCCTCAAGACTTGTTGAGGGACTTGAAGTTAAGAATCGGCCGGTAGGACCAATTGGGTGTCAGAACCAGAAAGGGGTCGGGTGTAAAACCCTGTTCCTCTCAGAGGCAACGAAACAGGCACTATAACCCCCGCTTGGAGCATAGAGTGCCCTACTTTCTGGAATTCCAGGGCCTTGTCTTGAACTGACTGAAGGCCTGTCGTGAAAAACCGTCTGGTAGGCCTTCTGCAGAAGGAGAGGGCCTACCCGTGAGAGACCACTTCTCCTACCCAAGTATCTGTAGTAGTCTGATACCACCACTGGGCGAACTGAAGAAGTCTGCCTCAAACCTTGGGGTCCCCCAGGGGGAGGCCGGTCCCGACAGGACTGTGCTCTGGACTTACCCTGGGCCCAACAGGGCCAAATAGACAAAGTCCCATAGTATCCAACTATTTGATTGGTTGGAATGAAAATCTGGTAAGGTATGGGAGTAAATGATGATCAGCAATTTGCTCCTAAATGCCAGAAAACAGATGAAAATGGCCGTCAGACAAGTTTATTAAATGTTTGATCTAAACAATTTGTTCAAACAACAGTTTTTGTCCATTTTCCGGAGTTTGGGAGCAAATTGCTGATTGTCATTTGCTATCATACCTTACCAGATTTTCATTCCAACCAATCAACTAGTTAGATGGTTGGACAGACAATCTTTAGATGTGTACCCAGCTTTTTAGTCCCAACATTAGCATGTACATTTGTATTCTTATCCCCTGATAACTGAAATGTGCTTCACCTGGACAGCAGAATTCTACAACCAAAGTGTTACCTAAGATTTTATGCTACACTCTACAACATTCCACAATAGGAAACAATGGCCCTCATTCAGAGCCGTTCGCTATTTGCGGTCGTTCGTTTAAAAACAAGGGGTGGCTATTCAAATGATCCGTACGCACATTGCAGTCTGTTCACACCTCTAAGCCTGAACGAACGAGCAAAACATACGCTCGTTTATTTGTTAAAAACGCCCCCTGGCCGCTCGCACCATACGTCATGTCCGCTATTTATTAGATTAATCGAGTACATCGACCAGCGTATGAACTGCTCGCTATTCTTGTGGTTGGTGTTTGCTACCACAAATTTGCGAGCAGTTCTGGCTATAAAATAACCCAGTGACGTGGTCATTGACGCTGCTGTTTTAAATATACACACCCATAAAACGCCCGTTTTGACCTTTAAGCACGCCTGCGTTCGGATCTCCACTCCCCATTTTCAAGCACCTTCCCCTGTTACCACCCACATACGCCTCATTCTGTCACTCAAAATAGCAGGCACTCGCTATATAGCGTACAAACGATTTTCGGCCGCACTGACTGGTTCGCGCATGCGTACTAAAAAGCGTACGCATGCGCAGATGTGCAAACATCGCTCGGAACGAGCGTACTGCCGCTAACGAGCGGCTCTGAATGAGGGCCAATGTGTTCACGGTCAGTTCCCAAAAAAAGAAAAAGAGTATAATAATATTTTTTTAACAAATGATACCCTTTATACATTGTTAATGTTAATCTGACTCCTATGAAATACATTTAGTATTGCTGTTTTCTCATAAACATACATTATAAACAAACATGGATTCATTACAATAAGAAATGTCAGTTTGACAGCAAAAAATGATATTGCACAGCTGAGCCCCAGAACTGCTGTGAGGTCCCATGTTCTTCCTGGTTACACATTTGTGCAGCAAGATGCAGTATTTGCAAATGAGCTCATTTTTGCTTTAGGAGATGTGTGGATTGATACATTCGTTATGCAAAACTAATATGTAAATGAGATTATGTGTGCTTCCATTGCCCAAGTGACTCAAATCACGTTGAAGGGAGTAAAAGGTGTTCTCAATTTTGTTTTGAGATTATGCTTCAACCAATTTGTTTAATCTAGCCCACATTAAAATGCTAATATACCAGACTATTTAATATGGATACAGAATCATGATACTTGAAGTTTTACAGTGCAAAATTAAAACTTGGATACAGTATATACAGCCAAATCACTGATCCATCCACACAATACCTATTTACTCCTCCTAGGATAAACCACAGGACAATAAAAAATAATGGAACTTTTAGCAAATATTGATTTAGGACCTGATTCACTACGGATCGCTATAGCGATCGCAGCTGCGATTAAGCATGCAGTTCTGCTGCAAAAATATGCTAGTGTCTGCAACTACCCACCCGGCATAGAGACGCATACAACCGCTTTCTCACATCTGTAATACCTTGCAATCCTGCGTAAGTGTGTATACATCGGTACCATCGGACCCTCATGCAGAATTACAGCAGGTGTGACCTGTCTCAGAGATTGCAACTGTCATCGCACACAATTAGTACTCAAGCTGCGTGTGCCGTCCCAGTGGCTAATTTATGCACGCCCAGGAAACGGCGTTCAAACGGACAGGCACGCCAGCATTTCTCCAACCACTTCCCCCGTCACCAACCCCAAACATAGAAGTCCCGTCCCTCGATCTGCGATGGCTTTGTATCTGCATAATACTAACTCACTCACGTAATTCTAACTCACGCATGGGCACTGCAGTGCATACGCATGCGCAGTACGCACCATCGGACGATCTGCGAACGCTGTTGCAATTGCAATTTACTAACGCCGTATTTTTGAAGAAAATCACAAAGGACAGCTCTCCTGGTAAGAGAGTCCTTTTGCAATAGAAGTATTTCCGGGTTTAGGACCCAGGAGTCCTTCTGCGCATCGAGTGACGCACGCATCACGGAGGGTGCTGGAAAGGATCCGATTGGATCCGTCTCAGGGGGTATTGTGACGAAGTAATGTCTAGATGGAGTTACCTACAGCATCCAAGCTCCGGAATGTATCACATTCCGGAACTTGGTGTATATGCGGTAAGTGCCCAAACCTCTGAAAACTTCATTTTCTGAGGTTTGACTGCAAAATCTGCTTTGATGCCTTCCGTCCTATGTCTTACACCACTGCTTTCCAAATAGAACTAATGAAATCACTGCTTCACAAATGTACAGGGGTGCTGAGAAGGGGCTGGAGTGGTTACAAAGTACTAAGGCCTTAGCCCAGTGGAATAACATTAGCCCCCGCAGACCCCGTTGTGACCTGGGGTCGCCCACCTGCGGCTAGTTTTTGATTGTCATTTGTTCCCATCCATTACCGGATTTTCATTCCAACCAACCAAATAGTTGGATAGTTGGAGGAAAGTTGGTCTGGTGTATGGCCAACTTTAAAGGGGGATATTTATTAAATCTTGGTGAGCGAAAAAGTGGAGAGAAATAAAGCACCAACCAATCAGCTTCTGTCATTTTACAGGCTGTGCTAGAAAATTGGCAGATGCTGATTGTTGGTACTTTATCTCTCTCCACTTTATATATCTCTAATCTAATATTTGATAAATCTTCCCTATATTGAGGTGTATAGAATGTGTGGTCATGACATCAAGAGAGAACGAGTTGTTTATTTCAAGTTTATTAAAGGGATAATTTATATCATCATATTAGTCATTCCAAGAGGAGATTCAACATTTGGCAGGACAAATTGTTTGATTTTAAAAACAACACACCAAGGGAAGTGACTCATTAAGTTGTATGTATTGTGTGCTATAGTAGGTGCTTATCAGTTGGAGAGATGTCTCACAAGCGGGGAAGTTTTTCCAATCCCATGTAACTTTGGGTTGTGTAGGTGGTGTAATTATGTTTCAGTAACGTTAATGTTGCTTTAGGGTATAAAGTAGAATGTGCAAAGAAAAATTACCATTTGGCAGATCTGTGAACCCTCAGGTGCTCAATGAAACAGAGGCCCTCATTCAGACCCACTCGCGAGCGGCTGTCCGCTCGCAAGTTGGTCGATGGTCCCCACTGCGCATGCGCACGACGGAGGGAGCTCCATCGTGCGGATGCGCGAGACCCGACAAGCGAAGGACTTTCCTTCGCTCGGAGTGTCTCATCAAAGGGGGCGTGCTGTCGATGGTGACTGACAGCACGCCCCCTTTGGTGGGCGTGCCTGCCAGACGTAGGCGTTCCCAAGGGAACGCCTACCGTCTGAAGCCGGCCCCACTGACATCACTAGTGATGTCAGTGGGAGTGATTTTGGCTCTGATAGAGCCAAAATCACTCCTGGCCTTGCAGTTGAAAGACCCAACCGCAGGCTTTTGCTCGCAGTTTCGATGGTCACGATGGTCAAGACCATCGCGACCATCATCCTGCACACTCGTATATGCTGTGGGTGGTGACCCACAGCTATACGAGCGTCCGGGAGGACGCTCCATATTAATGGAGGTGGGCCCTGATTCAGAGCGAGCGCTCTGGTCAGAGCGTCCGGCTCTGAATCAGGGCCAGAGTGTGATGATAAACCCTTCCTCTTAAGCTTTGTCTAAGTGGTGAGCAGACCAGACTAATACACGGGTGCTTTACACATTGCTTTGCAGGTAGTGGAAATGGATTATGACTTGTAGTGCAGTGCAGATGTTGAACAAAGGTTCGGCATCAGACGAAAGCCAATGTATGAATACTGTGTGTACAAAAACCTTCCTCTACAGCAGTGGTGTCAAACTCGGGCCCTCCAGCTGCAGTGGAACTACACATCCCAGCATTCAGTGCCACAGTTTTGTTACAATGGCATGTTAAAACTGTAGCAGGACATGCTGGCATATGTAGTCCCACAAAAGCTGAAGGGCCCGAGTTTGACACCACTGCTCTACAGCATAAATTGTAAACTGTTTCAAACTCATCTTAACATCTCATCACTCCAGCACAATACTGTAGAGAACTTACATCTTCACTGTCTCCTCATTTCACCAGCACAGTCCTTAATCAGACCAATGGTAATGGTTTACATAAGCATGTTCTGCAGCAGTGTCACAGTCTCTTGGCATTATATTGCCACTTACCCATCCCCAAAAACAGGGATCACTCCTTGAAACTCACAACCGTTCCCTAAGCATGACATTGATCTGTAGACAGGCTACTTAGTTGCTGTGCCTGATTCTGAACATAAACAGAAAAATTATATTTCATTATTGGAGGATGGGGGGGGTAGTGTAGTAAATTCCAGTGATGCAGACTGTGCATATTTGAAGGCATTTCCATTTGAATAGTTTACGCCTTTTTGGTTGCACAAAATTGCTACATAGAAACATAGAATGTGATGGCAGACAAGAACCACTTGGACCATCTAGTCTGCCCTTTACATGTTTACAGAACCTAGGTGATAGCTGTAAGCAAACCTTGGTACTAATTTCAAATGGATGACTTTGCCCCATCTATGTAGATTTAAGGACACCCATTAATATTTGCAGTATAACCATGTAGAGTTGTTACAAATTTAAAATTTAAATAAATGCAGCCCAAGTGTCCATATACTCATATTGTGGTGGTTAAATATATCTATAAAATCAATGCAAACAGATAGCAACACTATCTACCTAGCTAGCTAACATGCAGTATTAAATTAATGTTGTTTAGCATACAGTAAGTATTATAAACAAAAAATATATTTAAAAAACAATTATAAAGTCTCCCTGCATGAGTGGGGAGAGATGGAGATGTGCTGTGCTGGGGGGCACCTGTGGATATTCTACTGTGGGTCCCCATACGTCTTTCTATTCTCCTGGTTAGTGTTAGAAAAAAACGACCATGTCAACATACTGACAATTTTGACATAACATCCATGTATATGACGAATGTCAATATATTCACTGCCAACATTAGAACCATGTCAACTTTCTCATGTTGACATTGTTAATGAACTAGAGATGGCCGATGGTAAGAAACCATCAGCTGTGAACCATTGATGGTCATCCCTTTTTTAACAGTGTTGAACATATATACCACACCCTGAAAAGGAACAGAAAAGCGTGACATGGAACAGAAGCATGAAAATCTGGGTACAGAGAAAACAAACAGATTCAGCAAACAAAAGAAGGGAAAAGAACAGCAGGAATACAATTAATAATACAAAAAAAAGAGACAGTTGGGACAAATTGTGATTCTGCCCCAAAAAGTCAATTGCAGTGTGAAGATAAAGCATCCATAACCTATTTTCCAGTGGAAGTGGAATGGCCTGTAGCTAAAACCTCCACTACTGGAGAAAGGAGTTCCCAATCTTGGACCTATAGAAGCATCCTTTCCCATTGGGACTTCCCTCAGGTAGTGGGAAGGCCCTATCATTTGTAATAGCATGAGGAAAGTCAGAACAGCAGTGGGCCAGCCCAAGGGTAACATGGCCAGGACCATATAAAGAAAGGAAGGTATTTAGCTATAGGGGCAGAACTATGGGAGACAATGGAGGCACCTGTCGCCGGGTGCCAGCACTGAAGGGGCACTTCTTCCAATGCCCACAATATATTTACCCCACTTAGGGATGTAACTATGGACCCAGAGTGCACCGTCACGGCCACCCAATACATGGCACCTCTTCCCAGCACCTGAGAAGCTACCATACATTAGTGGAGGGTCCCATGTTAGGCCATCAGCCTGTCCCTGCTCATTGGTGTCGCTGCTCCTAAGCAGCTTCTTATGCCACCCTCAACTCCCCGTTACACCCCTCCCTGATGGCAGCCCTAGCTGCAGACCCTTGCAGCAGTCCTGGCGCACCACTCACCGTTCCACTACTCCCTGGTGGCAGCTCTAGCCGCGAACCCAGGCAGCTGCATATCTTCCAGGGGCTGGATGCCAACAAGGATGCACCGGACGGAGCTGCGGATAAGAGGGCATAGGAGGCAGGGGGCCTGGGGCACCAACGACTGAGTCTGGGGGACAGATCTTTGGTGTGGCAACTTCCCGGCATGTGAAGCATCCGGCAGTAGACTGTGCATTTTGCGATTTGTAGTCCCACCACAGTGGCAGTCTTAGAGTATCTTGACTCAAACTTCAGTCTTCAAAGCACCCACATCAGATGGTTTTCCCCACCATCAGGGGTTTAGGAGGGCTCCCCACTCTATGTCTAATGGCTTTCGCCTCCATCAGGAGGACTCTGAGCCTCATGCTAATTATCCTCAGGGCTATATCTGAGGTTGCTCTTCAAACAAACATTCATTACATTTATCAGTGCAGTCCCCATCTTTATAAAAGATAATGTTGCAATGTTATCTTGTGTCTCTGGTATACGATGGGAGAGCTGTATACCTTTGAATGTGTACCAGGTACATTAACTGAAGGGGATCTATACACAACTGTAATTGTGAATCCTTCACTTCTCCTTCAGCACTACTGTGTATACGTGGTCTGAGTGGAAAGTGTCAGGTGCTTTTTGTGATCTGTAGTCCATAGGCAACATCAGCTAACACTACCTTGATATAGCGTTAGCTACCGGGGCCAGTCTCTGGAATGCAGATACAGTTAAGGGATTCTATAAATTTCCAGATATCTCCCGAAAATAAGTGGTTTGGGGGGCCATCCTGGAAATTTACTTTAGTAAATAGGCCTAACAGAAACAAATTCACATATTCTATAGTGATGTTTTTGTGCATGTAGATAGATAGATAGATAGATAGATAGATAGATAGATAGATAGATAGATAGATAGATAGATAGATATGCACCATATCTATTTTCCTTTTTTGGGGTTTTTTTTTGGGGGGGGGGGGGGTCACCAAACTATAACTTGCCTCCGGGCATCTGGGGTGAACTTATGCCACTGTTTAGTTATAATATATATATATTATAGCTAAATACCTTCCTCTCTTTCTATGGTCCTGGCCATGTTGTCACCCTCAGTTTGGCCCACTGCTGTTCTGACTTTCCTCATGCTATTGAGAGGAAAGACTAGGACTAGGGCACATGGTAGAGCTGGACACAAGAACAGACCATAAAATGCTCCAGCAACCACCAGTGTATTAGTGTGATTTGTTTACTCCTTGTGGCTGCTGGGAGCTCATTACAGCCGGGCACTTAAAGGCAGACACAGTATTGGGAGATAAAATAAGAGAACATGGAGAGGGATATACCTCATCATGTGCAATAATAATAACCTTAAGTTCTAAGGTCCTTTGCACAAAACCCTTGCAGAAGCCTATACTTACAGTACAGTGAAATATACTGTGGATTTCCCTTTGCATATCAGGTCATCCCCCATGGTGCAGTAAATACATTAATGATGAGGCTTGACTCTGCTTCATGCTACTTCAAAGGCTTTCTTTGAAAATACTTAATATGAAAAAAAATGCAACTGGATTTCCCTCCTATTATTGAACAGAAAGCAAAGTGAAGAAACAGCCCGTGAAACACGAGATGCATTTAGATGAGGAACAGACACAGTCTACAATACATCAGGCTATTTAATGCAGCACCGATGTAAAGCTGTACTGTACATAATGCTGGCATTGTTTATGCAAAGGATACACTACAGCAATACTGTAAGAAACCAAATAGCGCAATAAAACAGAATATATACTAGCTCCATAAAGAATTCCTGAAATGAAATAATAAAAAAAAACGGTATGAGAGGCATAAATTACACATTAGTCCAAATGAATGTAAATATATTACACAAACTGTGTTTTGCAGTTTTGGCACCACTTGGATTAAATAGCGCAGAACTGTAATGAATTAGACAGAGGTTCCAAACACTGCTTCCCTAGACTGGAAAAAACTGGGCATGGAAAAATCATCTTTAAAAGTCAACCTTTAGCTTGTAGCTTGCAGATGACTGTATACTACATAAGATGTAGAAGAAATTGTCCTCTTTAGGCAACTTTCATTGACAAGTGTTCCCCATGATTTACCTCACCCTCTGATGCCCACATTGTTATCTGACTGCAATAGGCAATACCAGGCAGGGCAGCAACAAGGGGTGTGCGAGCAGTGCCGTAGCCCAGGGTGCATGACCGCGGGGACAGCACAGTTCTTGCCCTGGTGGTATCTGTATTTGTCTGGCAGGATTCCTGGAATGACACCCTGCAGCATGGAGAGTTGTCCTTGGTATGCATGCACACTGCGCTCAGGTTAGGCTGGCTCAGGGCACCTCAGTTCCCTGCTACGGCACTAATAGCAGGAGAGGAAGTGGACAGCTTTGACCATGATGGACTCTCTCCTCTCCTAGCAGCAGACTTATGCATTATCGGGATTTGGTCCCAAATCCCAGTTTATTATCACCGCTTATTGCACCAAAAAGAAATAAGGATCGCCGCAATATTTAAAAAAAAAATGCATTCAGGGTTAGGGGCTTCAAAGGGTGTTAGAAATAAAGTGATTGATAAAACAATCAATTTCTGGGCTCGGGACCCGGCCACGCTATTGTGCATACAAGGTCATCAGGCCACGATGTGTGAGCGGCCGTTGCACCATAATTGTTGCTATGTGTAGCCCATAGGCCACAAGGGTGAACAGTATCTGAAGATGACGTTAGCTACCGACCAAGCTCCGGAATGTGCTTGGTAAATTCAGCATTTAGAAGCCAACATAGAAATCTATGGGGCTGCTTTTTGATTGGGGTCACACATAGACCTACTCCGTATGTCCACCCTGTATGTAAACTCCTGGGTATGTCACAAGTTGAAATTACTAGATTTCCTTATTAAATACAAATATGTTAACCTTGTCAGAAAATAACATGGGTCTGAGAACTGGACATAATGGTTCCTGGCACCATCATAGGAACCCCAACTGTCAACTGAAGTCCTTACACAGGGGTACCCAAAGCAGCACTGAGCTGAGTACCACTGTATCATTGCTTAAATCCAGTTTCACCCTGTTGTACTGTACATTTATAAAGGACTAGCACAGCTAGAGCTGTAGAGAGCCTGGTTGAGCTCAGGTACTGGGTAGGGGATGTGCCTAATGGAAGAGGTATGGCCATGCCTCCTTACAAAATAAAGAAAACAGTATCTGCGACGTCGTGAAGCTCCACAGGGGGCAGATCCAGAGGGAGGGTGGGTGCAATCTGTGCAATCGCTCTCCTCCCTCACAACAGGTGCAGGCAGTTGAGACTGCTGCTGAGCTCAGTGGTAGCAGCCTCCCTGGCCTGTACTCACTGAAGTATGTGATGGGCGCTGCTGCCTATGACACGAGTCAGACTGAGATGGAAGAAGGGTGGGTAGCGGCGGGTCTGGCCCCTCCAGCAATCCCGGGTAATCAGTAACCGCTCCACCCACCCACCCCTCAGCACAGTATCATGAAGTGCTCCAATCTCTCTTTCACAATGGAAGCTGTAAAAATTAGGAAGATATCAGATTAGATCAGATTTACTGTGCTTGTAAATGTATCATTCAGCAACACATACATAAAAATAAACTATAATAATTCTTTAAATAGAGGTAATACACTGATATATCAACACAGATGGCACATACTTCGTACTGAGACATATAAATGATTAATAACTCACATACAGCATACTGTACATATTAGATACCAGTATGTCAACTAAATGACTACACAATATAATATTATGGTCACAAACAAAAAGTAAAGCAGTTCAATGTCACAATAAATAGCTTCTCTACCAGGGGTGTATCTATAATGGGTGCAGGGTGTGCGATGCACGGGTCGCCCTCCTCTCTTAAGACACCCCTGTACTCTACCTTATGTGTTAAGAGCTCTTCACGATCATTTGCAATAAATGATGCTACTACCACCACAGTGGCATCACTACAGCCCCCGCAGACACCGCAGTGGCGTGGGGGCTTGAGGGACGAGGTGGCTGCAGGTTCCATGCGGACTAGCCGTCCACATGGAATCTACAATAAACGACCCTCCAAAAATGGCCACAGCCAAGGAGGAGACAGATGCTAGAGGTCCTACTGGACCTCTAGCATCTGTTAGTCACGCAGGCAGGGCGGTAGTGCGGACCGCACATAAGTGCCGTCAGCACTACACTAGTATAACAAACACACAGCCGCCAGTGCCGCCAGCTGTGTGTTTGTTTTAGCAGCCAATGAGAGTCAGACAGACTCTCATCGGCTGCTTGTCTTGCGCCCACTGCCGGAACCGGGCTCTTCCGCCTTCCACAGTGGGTGATGATGGGAGAGATGTCATGACGTCTCTCCCATCATGCAGAGTGGACCTGCCCGGGAGGACGCCAGACGGAGGAGCCAATGCCGGAGCGTTGATCAAGGTAAGTGGATTTTGTGTGTCTGTCTGTCTGGCGGGGGGGTGGGGGGGTTGTTTACTACTACTGGGGGCATTGCTGTGGGGGGATTGTTTACTACTACTACTACTGGGGGCATTGCTGGGGGGTTGTTTACTACTACTACTATTACTGGGGACATTGCTGGGAGTGGGGACTACTACTGGGGGCATTGCTGGTGGGGTTGTTTACTACTACTGGGGGCATTGCTGGGAGGGAGGACTACTACTGGGGGCATTGCTGGGGGGGACTACTACTGGGGGCATTGCTGGGGTGGAACTATTACTGGGGACATTGCTGGTGGGGGGACTACTACTGTCTAAGGGGGGTGGGACAGAAAAATTTTCGGCAGAGGGGAGCAAACTTTATAGTTACGCCACTGTACCACCAGTAATTATAGTAACAGACACATACAGTACAGCATAGATGCACAGAAAGGAATGCAAAAATACTCTTTCCATGTAAATATAACTGGACATAAACATGTTAGAATTATCTTTTATTCCTTTATCGTAACTATCGTAATGAGAAACTGGAATTCTCATTTGGTTTTGCTTTTTAATTGAATATTGATTTGTCTATTTAACATCTAAACAAATTTATTCTAGAATACATTGCCTCATAGTGCTTAAAATGTGCACCCATTATATCAATGGATTTCATTAACTGAATTTGCCAAATGCAACATCTTGTCCAGTTATACTATTAAATATATATATACCAAGAAACTTAATATTTTGGGGGGCTTTGTCATATTATAAAACCAGCTGACAAAATAACTAGTTCAGCCTAAAAAAAAAAAAAGAGAGAGAGAGAAAAAAGAATTGCTGGTTTTTCTTTTTTGGTGCAAAATAATTAGTATTTGGCAGAGGATTCGTGTTGTATTGATTTACTGTTGACACAGACTTGTACTTACTTTGTCGGAATTAAAAAAAATACATCAGAATGCCATCATCTCTGGACATAGACTAAATAAATCTGTTATTTGAGATTTTATTATTCTTGTTACATCTCCAGTTAAGTGATACTGTATGTACTGGGACCTAAACACGTAGCTGAACAGGGCATACTGTAGGAAAATGGGAAGCCATTGCTTTGTAACGCAAGGCTTAGCACTGCTACCGACGTGTCCCGAGATAAGGGATTCTGGGCCAGAACTGACAGACTATGTAGCAGAAAGCAGGTATCTTTATCTAGGAGTGATCAGGGAGAAAGATTGATGAAGAACGGAGGCATGTCCTAAAATGTAAGTATTACAGTTGTAAACAGATATTTTAATATAACAAAAATGTTCTATGTACCATTTATAAGAGAACAATAAATAATTTTAGGCGTTGTGAAAGCATATGAGTTTGTCAACGGAGTATAATTCAAGGTAGACATTCTTTTCTCTCCTCTAAGGTAACAATTGCTGCGTGTTTTCTGCCGCTAACACATCCTTTAGAATATTCTCTTACACAACACTATGAATTATTTATGTCAATGCTACTTTGGTTATGTAGAGCTGAATAACTGACAGTTCCATTACTGGTTATATATCCTTAAGCTAGCTACACACTCAGAGGTTTTACTCCCTGCGCCTGATTCAGACTTGGGAATAGAGAGAGATATCTCTCTCAACTGATCATCTTGGTGAAACCATGCTGCACTGCAGGTGGGGCAGATTTAAAATGTGCAGAGAGATTTAGATTTGGGAGGAGTGTTTCCAAACTGACATCTAATTGTAGAGTAATAATAAAGCTGTGCAGTATTTGTGGGCTACATGCAAAAGCAGCCAGTATTTACCGCACATGCAAAATAAATTATTTATTTACACCCCTTGCATTGCAATATGGTTTGTTCAGGTTCACAGTTGAGAGAGATATCTCACTCTATTCCCAACTCTGAATCAGGTCCCCAGTCCACAATCTTCTGAGAGCTGAAAACATTTTTATAAACATCCGATTTCCAGTTTACACACTACTGCATTGTCTGTTCCTATCTGAACGATTATGGGGGAATCCAATTGGCGCACCCCGTGGCTAATTACCCACGGCCAGCAATTCAATTAGCAGGCTTAATTCCGCTCGTGATTTCCCCTAGGTGGACTTTTCCAGACAGCTACGAGGAAAACTGACACCATAGGGGGTTTAACGCGCAGGAAAACCCATTGAATGCCCAGTTTATGCAGTGGGTTCCCGTGCGTTAACCCCTGATTTACTGCGTGGGGAAAATGCTATTTTATTGAATGGCATTTCCATTAGTGGCGCTGGTAACACCCAGTAGCTAATTGGATTCCGTATAGGTCCTAAAAATCATTAAAGGTGAAGTTTTTTAAATGAACTAAGGGCCTGATTCAGAGCTGGGCACTAATTGCGCTCGCTCGTTCAGAAAAAGGGGCCGGCTATTTAAATTGAGCGCTCGCTCTTTGTGGTCTGTTGACACCTCTATGTCTGAGCGAGCGAACGAAACATGCGCTCGCTATTTTGTAAAGACGCCCCCTGGCCGCTCGCATCCTACGTCATCTCCGCTATTTATTTGATTAATCGAGTACATCGAAAGGCGTCTGAACTGCTCGCAGTGCTTGTGGTTGGATTTTCCTACCGCAATCATGCAAACTGTTCAGGCTAAGAAACAACCAAGTGACGTGGTCGATGACGCTGCTTTGTTAATTATGCACACCCTTAAAATGCCCGTTTTGACCGTTAGGCACGCCTGCGTTCGGATCTCCACTCCCCGTTTTCAAGCACCTTCCCCTGTTACCACCCACAAACGCCTCATCCTGTCACTCAAATTAGCAGGCACTCACTATTTTGCGAGCGCTCGATTTCCGACCGCAATGACTGGTTGGCGCATGCGCATTACGACCCATACACATGCGCAGTTGTGCGAACATCGCTCAGAGCGAACGAGCGGCCGCTTACGAGAGGCTCTGAATCAGGCCCTAAGAGTGAGGGATGGGACGTCAGCATTTTGGGGTGGTGACGGGGGAGTGGTTGGAGAAACCTGTCAGTTTGAACGCTGTTTCCTGGGCGTGCATAAATTGTGTTGGCATTCGCAGCTTGAGTACTCATTTCTGAGGAAGGTCAGACCTGCTGTAATTGTGCGTAAGGGGCCGATGTTACACGATGGTACCGATGTATCCGCAGGTCTGCGAGGTTTTATGGATGTGAGATAGCGATAGTGGGTGTCTCTGCTGGCTTTGCGATTGCATATTTTCTCAGCAGATCTGCGTGCGTAATCGCAGCTCCGATCGCAATAGCGATCTGCACTGAATCAGGGCCTATGTACACTGCATTACTGCTGTGGTAAGAACACATGTGTAATGTAAAGCACAATGGAATATATTGGGGCTATATAAATAAATATAACTGAGAATAAAAAATACTTGGATAATAGTTACCAATTAAGTCTAAAGTGGGAAGATTGAGAATATTTTCATTTTTCTTTCCTTTTAAATGTATAATGCAGGTTTCCATCACCAGCTTCTGCTAATTAGCAGAAATCTGCTGTCTCTGCTCCTCTGAAAGGTATATTTACTAAAGTGCGGATTTTTAGAAGTGGAGATGTTGCCCATAGCAACCAAGATCCTACTTATCATTTATCGAGTACCTTCTAGAAGAAAATAGCTAGAATTTGATTGCCTGCTATGGGCAACACCTCCACCTCTACAAACCTGCAGTTTAGTAAATATATGCCTTATTAGCTAATATTTAAGCCTTAGGGGGTATTCAATTAGGCTGCAAAAAATTGGAATCGGCAATAATTAATCGCCGATGATGTCATTTTCGCCTATTTGAATTATCCTCGTATTCAATTTCAAAGACTTTTCGCCGATGCGTAAAGTCTTTGTAAAAAAACAGCGATAAGTTTTCACCATGTTTAACATGGCGAAAAAAAGTGCAGAATCAGGGTTTAGGGTTGCAGGCTTAAAAAAAAATAGCCTGCACCCCTGGGAATGTCATTTAAAATTAAACTGTGTCATAAAATAAAAAAATAATAAATAAATCAGGACACCCCAAAAAATTTACTTTTGTTTTGTGGTGAAAAAAGTAAAATAAGAAAAAACACTTCTAAAATAGACAAATTACTTCCACAGGTGTTTTCTTCATTGCGCAGAGTAGCGGCAGGTGCATTTTTGCAGAATTTTTTAAATTATCTTTAGGGACTTAAAAATATGCTTACCCCCATTTTCATTTACCCCAAATTTGATAGGAATAGTTATTTTAACGTAAAAAAAATCTAAGTGCTATTCTTCACAACTTCTTCATAGCCGCAAATATGCACCTGCCGCGGCTATTACAAACCCGACTTCCTACTGCAGGCAAAAATGGGGGAACCCATAGTGATCCCCCATGTCTGGACATCTTTAGGGGGGTCCCAGGCACATTTCCTGAAAATTCCCGTTTTTTTTTCCGTAGATCCAAATTTGCCGGGTCCCGTTTTCACTCCTTTGAAATTGAATATGGGGATAAAGCGGGCACGTGCCCGATACTTTATCCCCAGAAAATCTCCGATGTGGAGTGAAAAGTACAGCACGGACTTTTCGCTCCCAAATTAAATACGGCTCTTAGTCCTGTATGAATCCCTCTGTTGCCCTTCCCACCAATGATTATATTTTTAAAAACCGCTCACCTGTCAGGAGTAAATTTACAGATATTAATGTGTCCATCCATTAATCCTGAACATTTGTTCAACTTTCAGAAGACTTTATTCTATAGACTGCTACTTGCCTTTCTACATTGTACATTAGTAATGATCAATAAATATATATTTTTATACTTTCATTCAGTGCTTCTTAGCCATGTTATGTTTGCCTTTTTGTTGTACTGGGCTACAACACAGAGTTGTCCAATGTAGGTTACAAAGTAAAGCTGTCGTGTACACTGAGCAAACAATACAAATAAGAATAACTGAGCCAGATAACATCAATAAAAAATCACAGATGGCTGCCACAAAGATAAATCAATGTATTTAGTAAACGTTGCAGTAGGGGATTTACAAATCAATAAATGATTATTATATGATGTTTGTTGCAAATTAGTCTAAACCCTGAAAAGCTAGACTATGTTTTCAAAAGGCTATAAAGGGATAGTTTGTGTTTTTGTGCTGTAAATATTGTAACTTTATATATTCACTAACTATGGGCCTCATTTAGTAACGAGTTTTATCACCAAACGAGTGAGTAATGTATGATAATGGTGCTCCAGCCAATCCGCTCCCAACTGTCAACTGTTAGAAAAATGACAGTTGGGAGCTGATTGGCTGGAGCACCATTTATCATACACAGTGACATTTATCACTCGTTTGGTGATAAAACTCGTTACTAAATGCCTATGTCTGCGAGCACAATGCACTAATTCCACAAATTTGGTTTAAATTCATTACATTAAATAAGATCTTAAATCTTATGTAACAGAATGATGTACAGAAGTATGCTGTAACCTACAGATTTACTTTCATTAGTTTCTGTATCGCTAAGATTGCAAAAATGAATATCTGATTGGTTGCTAAGGGCTACTGTTCATTTGCTCAGTGCTATAAGTAAACCTTTGCCTATATGTTCTGTAGACAGGCAGTGTTATATAGTTAGGAAAAAATAGAATTTTCACTATTTCTGTCTCCACATCGGCCAGTGTGTACCCACTATGAGTGACCATACGCACTCCCCCAGGGTCATTCATCGCATCGACAGATCGAGCCTACATGCTGCTCAAACTGTCAATTTGATCAACGACTCCATGCTCGTGGATGCGGCTGGTGAACGACATTTTAGTGCGGTCGTTCACCAGATTGTGGCGTGTCTAACGACTGCACAATTTGTTGTTCATCGCATCATGCGTCGGCCGTGTGATGTGTACACAGCTTTAGATCATGTATGCTCTGACCACCTCTGTAATTGAAAACTATGATGGATGAAATTACAGGTTTATATTAGAGCCTATAAATCTTACCAATATATTTTGCATGTCATATACTAAAGGTGACAGTAATGACTTTTTCCTGGATTTCTGTTCTACAGTATATTATTTCCCGGATTTCTGGCTAGCAAGGAATATAACAATAAAAGACAGTGGGGAACAGAGAGAAAGCTAATTTTAGCAGATGTTTAATTAATGCAAGTGAAATATTAAACATTTAAGTTTCATTTAAACAATCCATTTCTACTGATTAAAGGTGATTATATACACTTACAGATTGAACAATCCAAAAAAATTGTAAGATTAATCAAGTGGTTTAGCCACCTCTTTTACACAGTCTTCCAAAATATACAATATTAATCCACTATTTAGTAAAGCTTGGCCAGTGGATTGCATAGCAGTTAGTCACATCGCTGCAAGACTCAGTCTTTCAGTCATCTTAAACAGTGTTCCAGAGTCCTATTGAGTGTGACTGGATGGATTGTAATAGCTGTGAGTTGCAGCTGTGAAATTATCTGATCTGTGATGCGATTTGGCTTCTACTTCATGTAATAGCTTTAACACTATTCTCACTGAACAGCAGTCCCTCATGGTTGTGTTCATAAATGCTGGGATGCCTAGGTCAGGATTTACAAAGCAATAAGAATGCAGTATGATGCCCAGAGACATTTTACAGGGGGCTTGCACCTCACACACCGTACTGCTTCCTAGCATTGTCCATAGAAATTGTATTCACATGATTTTAACTCTTTGTTGTGGCATTTACAGGTTAAATCATCTGACGCACACATGTAAAAGAAAGCAGTGAGCAGATATATAGCATGATTAAAATATATATTTATATATTATATATGTTAATTTATATCATCTACTGTAGCACTGAAGAGTCTGATCCAAATGATAATGAACAGGAGAACTCTGCAGGGTACGTATGTGGATTTTCAGGCTTGGGCAGGCAGAGGACACAAAGCCAAATTATGCAATTACTCAGACTGTATGCAATTCCCAGTCCTCAGCAAATGCACATTGCACTTCATGGAACAAAGGCGAGATCATCTTTTTCCTGTAAGCAACTAACCTCATTATCTTTTTATTTTTGAAACTATATTTATTTCAAAATCTTCAAGTACTTGGGTACATAAAGGAAATGGGGGGGGGGGGTTGAGCAGTGAGTGAAACCAAACAATTTAAGCAATAAATAGCACACAAATATTCAAAGATGGATGGAAGGTACAGACTCCAGCCTATGAGCCCTAACTGAGTAGATACACTCTGAGGCCATGGGGGATTTGAAAGGAAACTCCATGATGATCTAGGCAGCTGGTCTAGATTGCAGAAAAGTTAGAGATTATACAGGAGGTCCATGTTATAAACAAACAGAGCCAAAGGTGGGGAAAGTAAGTGGTTTCCAAGCAGAGGAAAACTTACAACAAGTTGCATTCAAAATATGCCAAATTACATACGAGTATGCCTGGGAACGCCTGACCGGGGCAGGAAAGAATAAGAAGGGTCGTGAGGTACTCGAACCTGGGTTATACATGAAATAAGGTGAAGGACTTTTCTCCAAAGCAGAATTATTTATGGACAGTCCCAAAAAATGTGAAGCAGGGTGCCCTCCTATACACAATCATGCCAGCATAGGGATGATACCTCTGGGTAGATTTTGTGAAATTGACTGGGGACCAGATACCATTGAAGGTGTATCTTACTAGTGTTTTCACAAATATATACACAGGTTGAAGACGTGACTACATTGGAGCGGATATGGCACCAAATTCTGGGATCGAGGGTTTCCCCCAAGCCCTTCTCCCTGGCTAGTTCATGGGAGTCTTTTTCAGGTGAGTGAATCATCAACAAGAGATGATAGATGCATAGCAGTCATTGGAAGGGGATCTGAGCCAGCAAAATGACACCAATGCAGTATGGTGAGTGCCGCCACGATGGCTGGATGAGGTAAAGAACAGGTGACATCTGGAGGAATATGAAAAACCATTTGGTAGGAATTAGGAATTTCTCCTAAACATTAGCAAAAGATGGAAAGCTTTGAAGGGGGTGATATCAGCAAGGAAGAAGAGACCTTGATAAATCCATGGGGAAAATCATACATGGTCGAAGACTGGAGGGAATGCAGGGTTATAGGCCGGAGAAGAGATGAGGATAAATTTGTAGGGAAAGAAGAGCCCTGGAGGAGACTGCTATCGGGAGAGCTTAGAAGACATACAGCAGCCTCAGCAGAACATTCATTTTAATTGCATTCACCCAATCTGTCCATGTAATGAACAATAAATTCCATTTGTGGAGTTCAGCAATTATAGCCTTATATATCATTGTATAATTGACCAAATATAATTGCATGTATCGTCTGGTCAAGGAGACAACCAAGTACCTAAGAGTGCGCTCTTGCTAATTTAAGGCTGAAGAAATTTGCCATTTGAGAGGAGGAGAGAGTTTGATATCCAACACCTCCATTTTCCCATAGCTGATTTTGAAATTGGAAACTTCATTAAACAGTTCTATTTCTCATTCGAGGCTAAGAAGGGAGATAAGGGAGTTTGTCTCTAAGATGACGTTGTCTGCATAGAAAGTGATCTTATGCTTGAGTAAACCAACCTCTATCCCAGAAATATCTGGATAACCCTAAAATTTAGAGGCAAAAGGCTCCATCATTACCGGGAATAAGAGCCAGGAGAGATCCCTGTCGAGTCCCATTGGTTATACTAAAAGGTGGTGAAGTAAAACTGTTAGTTAAGACTGTGGCTGTGTGATGAAAGTAGAGCATAGTTATACCTTAAGGAAAGCACTATCAAAGCTAAAGTGGGACAAAGCTTTAAGCATAAAAGGCCAAGAGACAATCAAATGCCTTCTTGGCATCTAAATCCATCAACACACTTTAGAGTTCACTAAATGAAGCAAGTCAATTTTTCTAAAAATATTGTCCAAGGCTTGACACCCAGAGATGAAAAGTACCTGATCAGGGTGGACCAGAGAGGTGATTACACTCCCAAACATGTTCGCAAAAAGTTTTATGATGAACTTAAGATCTACGAGAGATCGGATGATAGTTGCACATAGGCGGATCTCAGCCTAGCTTTCGAATAATCACAATCTTCTCCCTGGTGGTGTTCAAGTCAAATCTAGATCCTTAAATTGCATGGAAGAGGTCAGTCAAGGTACAGTAAGAACAAGATGGTTTTTAAATTTCTTATATAATATACTGCCAGCTAACTATCCTGGGCCTGGGCAGAGACTTGATGGTAAACTCAATCTTCTCAGGGGTAAAATCTATATTGAGTCACTGTGAAGAAAAGAGTTTGGATAGGGAGCAAGCAGTCCGTCCTCATGTCAAGAACCATAGGGGAATTGCAGCACGATGTTTGATTATAGAGGTGGGAGTAAAACTCTTCAAAACACAAAGCAATTTTTTTAGGCTCATACATCAGATGTCCCTTAGGAGTCTTAATGGAAAAAATCCTGTTCCGAGTTTGTTTAGCTTGAAGCCTAGCTGCAAGGAAAGTGTCAGATTTATCGCCACGGTAATAAAACTTATGTTGCACACAGAGAAGAGTCTTTGTAGGTTTAGCAAGAAGTATTTTATTAAGTTTGCCTTTAAGGGCCAGAAGTTTAGTGTAAAGAGAGCATCTGGAAGAACCTGGTGGAAGGTGGTTAGAACCAGGATTTGGGATTCGAGTTCCGATATGCATTGATGTTCCTGTCTGTCTGTGTGAAAGATAGCAAAATAAGGTGACCCGAAACAACGCTTTGTGGACTTCCAAAATGAAACTTGGGGGGCTGCCGGATTACTGATTTTGCATAAAGAATTTATTTATGTGTTTGCTAATAGCTGCCAGCAACTCCGATTTCAACACTAAAGTCGTTCAGTCTCCAACAAGGAGGCGACAGTGGGGACTCAAACGCATCAAGCACTACCGGGACTGCTGCATGGTCCAACCACAAAACAGGGGAGACCCTCTCACCCTGCAATATCTATACTTCTACACCATTTAGTAAGAACAGATATTTGCAAGAGTACAGGTCTACAGGGGTAAAATGCGGGTGTACATGTGTTCTTGTGAATTAAGAACTCTCCAGATGTCAAAATGAGCATAATGCTTAATGATCTAAGCTAAACTGTTTGCGGTCCAGTCACAGCAGGAGTGTCAGGGGATCAGTTGCATTTCGAACAGAGAACTGCTTAAAGTCACCACCTATAATGATCTGCCCACATACGACTTCATGAAGACATGTGAGAAACTAGTCATAGAAGGCACCCTGCTGCATACTGGGCTAATAAACAGATGCTATGGTGAGACATGGATGATTATGTTGCACTATGAAAATGCTGTACTGGTCCTGAGGGTCAAGAAAAGAATTCATTACCTGCAGGGGAGCTCAATTATGTGTAAAATGGCCTTTCTGCTGTATGTCAGAGGCACTGTAGAATAGAATGACTAAGGAAACATTTTGATTGATAAAGATGGGTGAGGTTGCGTAAACTGAGTTTTTTGGAGGAGGACCACATCTGCTGTAAGTCTCTTGAAATAGTGAACAGCTAAAGTACACTTGTTGGGTGAGTTAAGGCCACTGATATCTAAAGATAGGAATCATAAACTCATGGCAAAAATAATGTAAATTCAAGGCTGTAGGAAATATGCAATCTGGGCACATTAAAAAGTAACATAGGTGATAATGTACAAAGCTCTCAGGGGAAGGGGTGGTACATTAACATAGGGAGTGCTGTGATAAAGACAGACAATGGGGAAGGTACCGTAGGAACCAAGGTGGTTCCAGTTACAGCACTGGTCTCGAAGACCGCCGTAGGGCAGTTCAAGAGCCCTGCTGTGGTAAGGGCAGTGGGGGGTGGGGGGCTGTGTAACAACTGGGTATAGGAAGAGATACAGTACTTAGGTATGGGGCACCAACCAAAAGGAACCAAAAACATTACTCTGGGTAGAAAACTGTAATGAGCAATGAAGCTAATCAGAGGCTTACATGGAATCGAAAAAAATTAAATAAATCACAGCTTACATGGAATCGAACAGGGAGAATCAAGCATAAAACACAAACGCATAATAATAAAATAATCCCGAAAATGATGATTTAGAGAACAGAAAGCGCACATATTGGTCTGACAGAAGGACAGTGTGCCATATTTGGGATGAGCCATGAAAAAGATGCTGAGAAGAAATCCTGTCCGACTCCATCCGCCGGAAGACGGACACTAGGTGCGAATGCATGAACCCAAGTTTGCGCATGTGCACTAACACTGCCAAGTCAGACTCAGATCAGCTGTCTCCATACCAGAGCAATTGTGAATTGCTCTGGTGATTTTGTATCCACCCCTGCTACTCGCAGCAAGTTTAGATACTTTATTGTCAGGGTTATCAGGCCCGTAATAATGAATAGGCCCCTATGCCATTTATGTATTATATTTTGTTGTGCTAACAAATTCCTCTTCTCTCTCTTAATTTCCAAGATTTCCAAACTGACTGTTATTTTGCTGGCTACCTTTAGGTAGCTATATATGAGATACTGAATGGGATGTTAATCCTTCCCTACATGTAATTAGTGGGGGAGTAAGCATACTTACCCGATCCCTGTCGGGATACCTACCAACCATGGGGATGCCGCTGTTGGTATTTTCACAGGAGGCATCCCGACAGCCGACATTACATACCGATTCCATTAGCACCAGCATGAATAGCAGTCTGTTGCTTTGTTGTATCTTTGGTATTAGTGTATTGCGTCTGAGTTCTGAAATGTGATCAGTTATACTGTACATACTGACAGTATCATGCAGTTTAAAATTAAAAAGGGGTTTAAGTCATGTGTAAATTAATTAAGACCCTTTCATCCGTACATTAATGCATCTTCATGCTCAAAATGATTGGGAGCATTTATGTGTACACATGGAACATTACCTAATCTCCTCGTTTAAACATTTTCTAGAATAAATAGTGTTTACACAAGCTGCACCAACGTAGAGACTGACTGAGACCCCATGGGGTAACCAATTTCCTCCTAATTTTGTGAAGTAAATCTGGGCAAATATGGGTGACAATCTCCATCATGTGCCGTTACTTATCATGGATGTCTGAATTCAGATATCACTGCTGAACTCTGTGTAATAGGTGCCGATTTCATGGAGCTGTCTGTTTTTCTGAGAGATTGCACTAAATTTAAAAAAGTAATCAGTTATAATCCTGCTCACAAAATCATTTAATAAAGGCATAAACCCTAAAGAAATCACTAACTGCTTCAGAGCATACCTGCCTACTTTTGGAAAAGCATTTCAGGGAGATTGTGGAAGCAACACCTATGAGCGCCGCAGTAAAGTGGACATGTACTGCTACATCTGAGAGGCGTGTCATAAAACTGACTTACGTCGAAACAAAAACGAGCCCCAACACAGTCAGTAAGATCTACTTGTTGATGAAAACACACTGATACTTTTCAGGGCTTGCTCATGTATTGTGTATTACAAGGGGTTCCATATAAGTGGCTATGAGAAACCTTGTATGAAAATGCATGTAGCCATAGGGATCATAGGGCCTTATAATCAATGCAGAGTTATTGATCCCATTTGAATCTATATACACTGTTGCTCTGTTTTTTTTTTAATATAACATCTTCATTATGGGGATAAGGTGCAATCAGGGACTCTTCAGGGAGATTGCTACTATATCAGGGAGTCTCCCTAACAATCATGGAGAGTTGGCAAGTATGATTCAGAGGTGAATCTGCATTCAGCCAATCACATGCGGGTAGCTAGTGCTGGCAACTGTTATTGTCACCAGTAATATTTGCACCAGCTTTTTGTGGACAAGTGCAGTACGAATTTTCTTATTTATGCTAAACAACTAGATGTGCATCAAATTCTGTATCCACCCCTAAGACTATATGTGGTGGACGTTAGACTTTATGTTATGGGCATGGGTTTATATAACATGCTGGACAAATGTGTCTATCCTGCATAGTATTTTACTTGTCATATTGTGCCTGCAGGTTAAGTATGTTTTGTTGACGTTCACCATGTAAGCAAGAAAGCAGGGTCAACATGTCGATACTGACAAAATGTCGACATGTTGAAAATGTCGTCAAGCAATCTTAATCCCAATATTTATTGTCGACATTTTGAATGTGTCGACAATTCATGTGTAGACATTTTGACTGTGTTGACATTTTGCAGGTGTCGACATTTTAATCATGTTGTCATGAAGACATTCCACATTATGGTGTTGACCTTTTGAATGTTGATAATATAATTGTAGACTACATTCTGTGCCTGTTACTTACAGTATTTACTTTCACAATGTACCATACAAATTTTTGCATTAGGAACAGACTGCGAAAAACATAGTTAATGCTGCAAATCATAAACTATTATCTTATATAAAATATATAAACTTGGATTTCTGAAATACATTTAACCTAGCAACAGACACCAACAATTTTCAAGCTACAATTATTTTAAAGCTTTTAGAATTATGTAAAAAACCGGACGCCCTAGGTAATGAGGGAAGACCAAGTGCGCGTAAATTGGAACATGGATATATCTGTCATTCTGCTCCTGATGTACCCATCAAAAGCTGTTCTGCTCCTGGCATCCTGTTATCATCTGGGGATATAAAAATACATATATAGCATATTTCAAAATTGGAAGCCTTAGCTTCTTGCAGCCATATGGCAGTAAATAACATTTTATGAAATAGGTGTTTAGTTTTCTGTTCTTACACACAAGAGGAAATAAATATAGATTGGTTACTATATTTTAAGGGTTTTTTTTTTCTTCAAATGCTTTTCTTTTTATTAAAAGCTTATCTTGCCATAAACAATGTCTTGTAAAGCGTTATAATCATACTTGCCCAGGAGGCTTCCCGGCCACTCGGAAGGCGCATAAGTCTCCCAGGTTTGGGGCCACCCAGCTGCACACAGGTGACCGATGATGCGATTCACGTTGAATTGAGTCATCATAACGTCGCTCACAGCACCAGATCCGCCCACCCCTGCCCAGCCTTTTCCCTCGCCTCACCCACTTCCACAGCGTCCTGCCCCCCACAGTGCCGACCAGGCTGCCTCCTCCTGGAGGATGCAGACAAAAGGTTGGTAAGTATGATTAAGATCTCTACATACTGTAAATAATACTACCAACATTTGTTACAAGATTTCATAAGCTAAGTATATAGGTACACTAATACCTAGAAGATGTTCCTTTAATAACTACTGCTTGCCTATACCATGCATGTGCTCTGTCATTAGGTGGCAGTAATCTGGTGGAGGCTATAGATGCCTTCACTGTATACTATTAACTACTGTAATAATCAGGTTTTCAGTTTAGAATAATTCTATTCAAATACTGACTATTTACAGAAAATAGCCATGTTGTACTGTAATCAGAGTACATTTTCATTCCAATAAATAAATAGTAACTACAGTATGTAGAAATATATTCAGTGGTAGAACTTTGGTGGGTGCGGTCACTATTTGACCAGGAGGTGAGGTGGCCAAGGCTTAGAGGAGCAGAGTGGAAGCTTCTTCCTAGTGTGTGCTGATCCAATGTATGGCAGTAGGCACATGTGCAAGATCACATAAGCTTAGGAAATGGTCTCGCAAGACTAGAGCAACATCAATGAGCCCCTTCCCAGATTTTGCCATTTGGCGTTTGGAATTTACCTTAAAGACTATTCCAGCTTCAAGCACTTTTTTTTTCCTGTATAACTTCAATTTTAGATCAATACATTAGTAGAATACATGCTGTTGTAGAGTGAGCCTAAGATTTAGCTGTCCTGCAGTGTTTCTATCCTCAGTGAGACAGACATACGCAGTTGTCTGCATGCTCCCAGCCCCCACCATTGAGTCACATATTTAAAATCAACAGGCTTGAACTGGGAACGCAAAAAGATATCTGTACTAGAAAGTTCAAATCCAATACAGATAAGTGTGTGACAATGCAGGGAGAGCCAGGATGATGCACAATGTACGGGACAACTGATTACATACAGGATGGATGTCGTCATTTTAAAATATGTTGTTTTTACATTTTACAGATAGCATTTTCTGTATAGACACCAACATACCCTATGAGTCAAGTATATGCAAATGGTTTGCTGCGAGATAAGCAGAGATCCACAGGTGCAGCCTCAAATACAAATATATTAACATTTTATTGTTTGGATGGTCTGTCATAGAGTCAGGAACCCATCATTTAGTAGTTGAAGGAAAGGGAGTGTCAAATTGTAGAAAAAAAAAAAATATATATATTTTTTTTATTTTTTTTCTCTTTTTCACAAACTGATTAACAGATCATTTACTATGTATTGTCTTATATTGTCTTATTTCCTTAATTGTAGAAAAAAATATATATTTACCATGCATAATATTGTCTTATATTGTCTTATTTCCTTATTACATTTGGAAAAGCACAAGATAAAACATTCACCTTAACTGCATATTCTACCATTATAACACTTTCAGTACATCCACCTTATCTTAAAAACATGTATAAAGCTCTATGGATAGAATTCAACAAACTCATTAATCAAAACCTAATGCTTCGCCACCAATACATGGAATAACTGGAGCAATGTGAAATAAGATCCACATACGTGTCAGGGGACAATGCTGAAAGATTGCAGATCTACTGTATAACGCATATTATCAAAATGAAAATGGAATATATAATGTAATTCCAAAATGCGGGTAAATCCTCAAAAAGTCCCTAGAGAACCTACAAACGCTAAGTAATCTTTATTAAGAATTTACACTGTGTAGAATAGCAATAAAATACAAACATTACCAAAGAGAGCACATTTGAAATGCTGTTTGAAATAAATCTGCCTCTGCCTTTGGATTAGTTTCATGCATTTAATAAGGGTTTTGGAGAGAGATAGAAACTTGCTATGGTACGGTACGTGTCTGGAACAAGGAGATCAATTATTATAACTCATTACAGCATTATGGGTGTCTAGAAAGTGGGTTTATAGTTATACAGCGCAGAAAGTATATTAGCGATACAAAATATTCTACTGTATCTATCTACAGTTCTGTATGTTATAAATTATATTTAGATTTAGATTTATTTGGAGAAGGCAGATCTAGTAGAAATGGAGGAATTATTGTATGTTCTTTTATTAGACATTTATATAATATATAGCATTTGTATTACATATTTCCATTGCAGGCACTAAATGTCAATCAGAAAAATCCTCAGTAATTTCACATAGAAGGATTCACAGCTGCAGGATAATTATCTGCACAAAATGTTTTTCACATTAAAGACCCAGGAGAAAAATGTATCCAAAGAGCCCAATTCAGTTCCAAATTAGTTAATATTAGTACAACCTATTGTACATTATATCAGCAGTGACCACATGATACATATGTGTGGATAGCAATTAAGAATAAAAGACCGGGGGGGGGGGGTGGAATCTACCAATCAGTGTGTATAATTTCCAGGTGGTTTTGCAGCAGATTGCCAATTATATACAAGCAGTACTTGCAGTGCCAATTAATAATTCACCAATAATAATATTACACAGTTATATGCCAACAGAAACATGCCTATTAGTAAGACTAGAGTAATACTAGTAGCCAGCAGTACTTGTAGTGGTGCTATATACTATCATACTACACAACAATTGGGAGGTGTGGAGCGGAGCATATGAAAAGGATACACGGCCTCCTGGTAGCTTTGTGTCACACACCTGTATCTCCTGCGCTAGGTGCATGCATAGCGCTTCCCAGGTTGCTGTGTTGCCCTTAGTTCCTCTCTCTAATGTTTACATGTGTACAGCAGCAGGTCAGTCTTGTGACATCCCTACCGTTCCCCTGTCCCCTGGACACTGTGACCCCTAGGTGGGATACTGCCTGTAAAGTGGGACTGTCCTGCTAAAATCGGTATGGTTGGGAAATCTGTAATACTGTATGCCACTATGATAGTAGTACCCAGTTGTAGTGTCAGTAGTAAGACACCAGGTAGTAATGCAAAGTGAAAAACACACCAGCACTACTGACTTCATCACCTTCTTTCCCACCAGGCCCAGTCTAACCACAGGTGTGCCCCTGCCATTAGAAGTGACATGAATATTAAATGCCATTTGGATAGTATGAATGAGGGAGAGTGCAAGAGGACCACATAAGGTCCGTAAGGCAACTGTAGGTCAACAGTAGATGACCACTGAGTCAACTAAATGAGGGTCGTTACATGCACATGAATATTCACGATTATAATGACGTATTTAGGAAACACAAATGCAATTAGATATAATGTAATACTATATGACACTGCTTTGGTTACACACAATAACAATTTTTTGGAGTACTTTGTAAACATTAGTGATGCTCATCTGCCTCTGTATACTGCTAAAGGGCTACAAAACTAGGTTCATCCATCACTAAAATACATTAACAACAGCCACAAAATAGTTCTAAAGGTTCCCTATAGATATGCTTGCAGTGCTGTATTAGTGCCTGTGGGGCATGTGTGCTGTGCCCCCCTTCGTGCAGTGTGTCCCCATCCCTTACCTTCTGTTAGGGTGCCAACATCCTAGTGATATTTGGAAAGATGACACATTCGCAGAAGACAGCAAAAGTCTTTGCTATCACTGTGCTGCGCCATCTTTCTGAAGATATCACCCGAACGATGGCGGCTCCGGTACTTTACACCTATGTGAATTGCACACTCTGCATACATTATAGATATGCCCTGTTTGAGTACAGAAAACCATGTGCCTATAAACATTGTCCCAGCATACACAGACTGGCAGCAGAACCCTAGTGAGCCAGTCCGATTCTGGTTGATTGCAAGGAATGGTTTCCTATCATCCGTTCTTCAATAGTCTTAAAATGCTGATACACACTGTCATTTACTTGGAATTAGGCTGCAAATTGCAGTGGGTATTAACCCTTAACAACTGCCAATGCAGATCAATGTCTGATTGTGATCTTTCCAAAATGGATGTGGACAGCAAGAAAATCCAATCAGGAAATGTCTCCATCTCACTATGGGGGAGATATATAAAATCTTGGAGAGATGAAGTAAAGAGAGATAAAGTACCAACCAATGAGATTCTGTCATTTTACAGGCTGATAAATGACAGTTAAAAGCTGATTGGTTGCTATTAACAATTTCTCCACTTTATCTCTCTCTAAGATTTAATAAATCTCCCCCTTTGTATGAGGGCATCATGTAACAAATGATGCCCCTTGTGGCCAAATGTGTCATATGTCTAGCTAATAGGTACATTCAGGGCCGTATTCAATTTAGAGCAAAAAGCCGTTCTCGGCAAAACTTTTTCGCCGATGACGTAATTTTCACCGATTTCACTTATCCCCGTTATCAATTGTAGCGTCTTTTCGCTGGTGCAAAAATGCAATGCTATGTAATAGGTGAAAAAGTTTCACCCTTGAATAGCCGGCGGAAAAAAGTGCAAAATTGCTGTTTTGGGGTGCAGAGGTGCGGAAACCACTCTGCACCCTTTGTACACCCCCCTTAACGCAAACTGCCTCAAAAAAATCTTTAAAAAAAACACAAAGGACACCCCGAAAGCACTTTGAAAATGTTGGCGAAAAAGTTCAAAATGGCGATACAAATTAAAAAACTAGCGAAATAGCCTTTTGGGGGATCTGCAAGTATGGGGGAGGTGTTTTTTTAATTGCAGGTGCTTGCTGAAGGTGCATTTTTGGTGCTTTTTAATGCTTGACCTTAGCGATTTTTAAATATGCTTGCACCCATTTTCATGTACCCCAAATTTGATGGGACTACTTATTTTGGCCAAAAAAAGTTGCTAAATGCTATTCTTCACCACGCTTCCAAACACGCTAAATAGTGCCTATTGAGACCATTCAAAGACCTCAAATACCTTTTGCAGGGCTATTCGGGGGTACCCATAGTGAACCCCCATGTCAGAGCATCTTTAGGGTGGTGTCATGCTGATTTCCCCAAAATCTACAGGACTTTTTGCCGATTTCGTTTTCGCCCATTTGGAATTGAATAAGTCGGTACGCTGGGATGCGCGCGATAACTTTTCGACGGCAAACCTCTGATGACGGCGCAACTGACTTTTCACTCCAAATTGAATATGCCCCATAGGGGGAAATGTACTAAGCTCTGGGAAGTGATAAAGTGGAGAGTGATAAGGTACCAAATAATCAGCTACTAACTGTCATTTTTCAAACACAGCCTGTAACATAACAGTTAGGAGCTGAGTGGCTGGTAGTTTATCACTCTCCAATTTGTCACTTTCCAGAGCTTAGTACATCTCCCACCATAAAGTTAGGAGTCTGGAGGATAATAAAACCATCTTCATGAACACAGTATTATTTTCAATATCTTAATTGTTGACACTTTTACATACCGTTTACATTTGTGATTGTTACTTTTAAGTCTTATCTTTGATATGTTTAATTATAGAGTCTAGCGGCCCTGTAAGTGCTCAAGAAATAACACCCATTTGCCAAATGACATTGAATACTATTTATTATATTAAAAGCAGAATTTTTCAAGGCAACCCTCAGCTAAATTTGAAGAATACCTCACAACTGTTTTTTCCATTTGACAATTTATTTATTTTAAAGAGCTGTTAAAATGTCTTCCCTCAACATTGCTTTATAGACTTATACTATACATTGATCTTTCAATGTCACATCAGTACAGCTTTGAGGTTTAGCAACCCATAGCTAATGTACGTCACTTTCTCCATGCATATCTGTGTTATAATTGGGTTATGAGAGAGACAGGGAGAGGTCACCATCCATATTAAATGTGAGAGCTTCACGGAAGATGGACGCCTTCATAAATGAACCATGAACATCCAAAGTGTAATGTACATGGAAGGAAAGAGTTTCTGAATGAGGTGGCCTTCTTTAAAGTGCCAATTGTAACAGAAACTAACACTGCTATTTTATTTCCTACAATGCTAAAAAAAATGTAAGAAGTACTAAAGCAGCCAAATAAGATTAAAAAACAAAAACTATAATAAAAGTTTCAAACTGAAATGTAATTTACACAGAAAATCATGTCCTCTGTGCCTGTCTCATTGGGGAATGAAGAACTGTGAATTCTTTCTGTCACCGAATTCCAGATGGGGAATTCTGTGTCTTACAAGTAATTACCTTTCTATGCAGGCGAGTGCGAACTGAAAAAAATCATTGAATAGGTACGCACAAGATAAAATAGTTTTGTTGCCGAGCTGTTGGTTGACTGCTCAGTTTTGCAAATCATTTATATTCAACCAGATTCAATATTTGGGTTGTATATTACATTAAGGGAGCTGGTATTACAACATTGCAATTAACTCTTGTTAAAAAAAAAAAATAATAATTGAACTTCAAAACGTATATCAATTAGTGAGATACATTGCAACATGCTGTATGTACACCTACAGTATTTCTCAGCCTAGCACTATCACTGGTGCCACGTTTGGGATCGGCACTTAAGGAGACAGTTTGCATCTACTTTTGCAGCATTTTGGGTGTGACTGGAGATGCGAATGATGGAAAAGTGTTCTTGCCACTTAAATGTCCATCGTTATATACAACTATTTCCTTTTCAGTGTGTAATAAGACATTAGGACTGTCATTAATAAATGTGCCGCTGTTGTGTTTTTTTAATTTTATTTTATTACATTGGTTGAAATGCTCCTAAAATGTAATTTCCAGTGGAAATGCTTGTGCTTTAATTGGCGTATTCAAAGTTGAGGGTAAAGCAATAGATAAAAGTAACATTACACCTAGGCAAAACCATGTTGCACTGCTGGTGGGGAACATATAAAATGTGCAGAGAAATTTATAAGTAAAACATAGGTGTCCAAACTTAAATTAAAACTGCAGGGAAAAATAAACCAACCCAGCATTCATGTGCTGCATGAAAAATTAACCACTATTCAACTTACACGAAAAAAAGCACCAAGAATGTTCAGTGCAACATGATTTGCCCAAGTTCAGCGTTAGCACTACAGGGGTTGTTACCCTATTTGGAAGGAGGGATAGGAGGGTAGTATGGCCAACTTCTCTTGCAACCCTTGTCAGGAATCCTTGGCTATATTATCAACATAGTTGTATTCTTTTATGGCCTTTTCTCGTCTTAGTTGTGCCACTGCTCTGTTACTTTGTTATAGCCAACCAGCCTTTGGCCAATATTGGTGAACAATATTGTGAGTTGTGAGGTGGTCAACATTGACTGGAAATGACTGGGAATTAATGTTAGTGAGCTTAGTAACACTGTAGGAATAAAAACATACCCAAATTACATGATTTTAGCCATTTTTATAATTTGTATTCAATAAATCCAGATTCAAAACCAAAATACATGAGGGTGGTTTCAGCAAAACCAAAACATGATGATGAACTAGAACTAAAACCAAAACACAGGGGTCCGTGCACAGCTCTAATTATAATAATCTTGTGCTACCGTATAGAATGAAATCTGCAAATTACAAGACATTACATTTTTTGGCTTAGCCCACACTGAGAAAGGTACACCCTTGATTCAACAAGCTACTGCCATTGAAAAACAATTTCTACCACCACAGAACCCATCCTTTCGGCTCATAAATTGAAGTTCTGACCCATAGAAATGGGTGTTAACACAAAAAAATTGACAATGCATAGAAATGTAATATTTTGGGGCTAAGGATAGTGTTTTATGTGCAATAAGTGCATGTAGTTTTAAAGTAGGGATGTGCAGGCTCGGATAGGTTCGAGTTTGCACGTGTCCAGGAATGATGATGTTCGTCCGTGCAAGATGACGTTTTGCCTCTTTCTGAGTTCCGTTTTTTTGGAGGGAAAAATCCGAACTCCACGTGCAAACTCGAACCTATCCGAGCCTGCACATCCCTATTTTAAAGCATACAATTAAAACACATACAGTAAAAACTAGAGCAAAAATAGAAGAAAAAAACAATAGCACAAACTGAAAAATGTACATATGAGTCATAGGTTACAGGAGTGGAGTTTGTAATAATCTGTCACAGTTTGTGGGAAAATCATAGCACAAGTATCGATTGAGCCAGCTTCCCTTTAAATGTCGGTCATCTTGCTAGACAGAGATTACTGTGGATTGCTGCATCTAATGAGAGGCATATAAAGATAGATTTTGCAGGAGAATGTTTGTGCATTTTAACAAATCATCCATCCGTAAACATAACTGCATAAATGACCTAATTTAATGGGATATCACCAACTATAACATTCTGGATGCAACTGGGGTTTCTACAAATGGGCAAAGCTAATCTAACCAATGTTAGTACCTTGGCTAAGGAAAAATTTTAAGACAGCAGACCTCTCATTTACATTTGCCAAATATGTGCCTTGAGAGACCCTACAATTTCTCATAATTTTAGGCTAAATAAATTTTACTGGGATTAATTTTCCATTTTTATTCTCATTAACTGTTATTATTTATTTTTATTATATCTAAACACTTGTGATTTATGTAAGTTTATTTTCAGCACTGATAAGGCTCCGCAGTCTAGATAATATATTTATTTATTTATTTATTTATTTATTTATTAGCATAATGAGAAAAAAAATCTTCCCACAGATACTTAAGCAAAATTAGATTAACAGCTAAAATATACTCCTAGTTTTATTCTCAGAATTCTCTATAATTTAGAGATACACCAAATATATGTACATTACTGAGGATTTGGCATATGTTTTGAGCCAAAACAAAGTGTATTTGTTAAGTGAATGGGGGTCTATTATATTTTTTAAAGCATATGTAAATATATTTAAAAAAACTGATAGGTAAAGGATGTGCTAATATGCAATACCATAGGCTTGGATGTTACAGACATCCAAGCTTATGCTAGAGCATGTAAATATATGCTCTAACAGTAGGTACACTGTGAGGGAGAGTTTGTGTGAATTTATCCAGACCAAAAGCCTCTTTCTCTAGTATTAAATCCTGATGATCACATGGCTTCCTACCGACAACAGGTCCCTCTTGATGCATGTTGCGCAGCTATCCCATAGAGAGTGCTGTGTTCTTGTGTGCACTTAAAGGATTAATAACACCTTTCTTTATCTACTTGCTCATAAATATTCTGTAACAGCAGCATAAATCCCTATTCAGCTTTTCTTAGAGTAGAATGATGCATAGAAGACCCCAGTCTCTTACGCTTGGCACACACTTAGCCAACCCAGCGGTCATCCCACCAACCGAGCAGCCAATTTGGTAAGCTATATACACCAATTGGCCATTAGATTTGTCTGCCCAGACATCACAACTGAACGGGCATTTAAATTTCTCCACCCAGTTGTGATGTCAGTGTCTGTTTCCCCCGGCCAGTGTACGGGTCGCCCATACACACAGGCAGATGACCCAATATATCTGCAAGATATAATGGCATCAGCTGTGCTGCAGGGCTGACCTGATATGTCTATGAATGATGTTGTTCACAGACATATCGTTTGTACACATCCGCAGGTTCACTATGCTATATGTTATTCGTTGGCTGAATGAACAACATATTGCATAGTATGTACCCAGCATTAGCCAGATCTCCACCTGTGAGAACAGAGGAGCCACCAAATGCAGCAACGTAATGCTCAACAGCATAAAATATCTATATCTATGAAATTATACTGCAGACAGAACTGAGGTGGAATGGGGTGCTGAAATGTGTGCCATGCTCATCGCTGGTGGTAAATACTAAAGCTATCTTTACAGCCATGGTAGCCTATGGAAGATATGTCCCTGGTTATGTCCGCTTGCACACATACGGTCAGACGTCTGTGCATGCACAATAGTTGGTTTGGGGTTGGAAACCGTAAGTAAAGTAATTGCATAATCATTGGCTAAAACTGTGATTTATCTTCCTTAACATTTTCATTTCATTATAGTTATACTAGTTTTTTGACCTGTAATTCATCAAGTTACCACCCACCCCCCTTACCCCCAGCAGTGGACTGCGGACATCTGCTTTTCCTGACATATCAATCTGAGCCCTGGCCACGAAGTGCATCGTCATTTGTATGCTCAGCTTCCCCATCCTTTCGTAGCAGCAGTTGAAACTGTTGGTGGGGAGGCAGGGGGCCGCACCTGCGGCACATGACGCAGATGGGGCAGACCATCCCCAATTATTATACAGAATGCAGGTGTCCCATGTAATGAATTGTAGAAATCACTTCTCTATTTGTATTATTTTTCTTTATTTATATTTTTATTTTCAAAAAGCAGATTCGTTTCTTGGTGGCAAAAAGACAGTGGCTGATGTGGGCTTGGTACCAGGAGATGCAAAGATAGACCACTTCCATTTTAACTGCAAGAGAATATGATTCATCCATTTTCTCTCCTACACACTTGTTGGATTCTCACTACAATGGAACAGTCAATACCTCACTTAGGGGTCTATTTACTAAGCAGTGTTAGGAGAAGTGAAAAGTGAAGAGTGAAAAGTGATAAGGTGCCAGCCAATCAGCTCTTAACTGCCATCTCAAAGTCTGTGTTTGAAAAATGACAGTTGGGAGCTGATTGGCTGGCACCTTATCACTTTTCACTCTTCACTTTTCACTTCTCCTAACATTGCTTGGTAAATAGACCCCTTAATAAACTACCCATCTACACATTCCAACTAATATACCGCAGACAAACGCACTTCTCTAGAGCTAAGTATTGTTTCACTGAAGAATCAGTACAAACCTTAAGACAAATAGCACTACTTTACCCCGATTCTAGAACTAGACTGCATTGCACTGCAAGCATAAGCAAGTCCTTAGAGGTTTCAATAACATGGTATTTTCAACAGTAAGCACGTATTATGTATTTACTTATTATTTTACACCAGATCAGGCATGCACAGTTCTTAATAAATGCATTCCACAAATAACCAAGTACTTACTGAAGTGTACAAGTAACCTTCACTGTTCATTGCCAGGTATAGTTTAGTTTGAACACCTTGAATTGCCACCACTCGTAAGCCAACTGGTATGAGGTTAAACAAGGCTGAAATAAATACAAATAAAAACAAACTGAGCATGTTTATATCAGTATATTAAATGCTTAATGCATTAATCTCAAGCGCTGCCACCAGCTTCTTAATGCAGCCTCTTAAAAACATCAAGTAGCAATAAGTGGCTCACTATTTAATAGTGACTGTCATTTATCACCATAATGTAAAATACTACTTCCAGATAGACTAAGCAGTTATAAAATAGAAGAGACCACAGGTACATTTATATAACAATAATAATAATACCCCAAAAAACACACAGCAACAGATATTTTCAATTATTGGATTTCCCTTGGATTAATCCACAGCCACTTCTTACTATTAAGCGTTCATTCAAATTATAATTGGTGAGTGACTCATCATTTGATTTTGCGTATCAAGACATTTACTCTCTTGTTGCTCTGTTTAGAATCCAGATTTTGTTGTTTTTACACCAACTGTTTTTTTGCTTTTAAATCTCACTTTTTATAGTGTTCTGTAACTATATTATCTACATGTGTGAGCTTTTGTTCTATTAATAATGTTGCCGATTAATTTCAGAATGAGGTCCCGCTGGTACCTTGTGTGATGCGACTGTGTACACTTCCAGGTATTCCAGTGAATAAAACAACTTACTGTATTATTGCCCCTATGCAAAAATATTTCTTACCTGTAACATTCAAGTGTCAATGTGCAAGGCTTCTATGGGACCTTGCACTGAATTGTATAACCCCCAAATAGAACTATTTGTTGGGTGAATTAAAAAAACATAAAGTTACTTAGGTGTTTTTATTTATTTAAATCTGTCAGATAAGTCATAAGCAAATGCAGGGGGTGTTTCTTGGTTGCCTGGAAACCCCCCTCCACAGCACACAACAGGACCACAATAGAAATAGTAATATAATAGAATTTTACTAGTCCTGCATGTTCTTCTCAGTATCACAAATTAAATAATTAGCAACACCTGTGGATCTTTTAACATGTGTCAGCCAGTAATAAATACACATATGCACTAACTAGGAGATCTGGAAAACATGCACTGTTAGGGGTGCACTGCTGGAGACCATCTACAGGCTTAATTATTAATACTGTATAATAATACACTATCCAGTGCATAACGCGACCAATATGTACATATATGTCCAGGGCAGTGCTAGGTTCCTCTGCTGCTCCCCCAAACACCCAGACTTGCTCCAATGCTCTGGAATGGTGCCCACATCTGAAATAAAAACATTCAGCTCAAGCTAATTATGCCCTCTTCATGGTCTGGCCACACTCACTCTAAAATCAAACATTTGTAAACCCCCCTCAAGAAATCCTGCGTTTGCCACCGTAAGTGGTTCTAGGTGTTTCTTTTTTACTCTTTGTATATTACACTTTAAACTGTATTTTAAAAGTTAAGCAAAGCAATCTCGGAGTACAGACTGCTAATATAAATGAAAGGTTTGCAGAATACTGTGATGGGAGACTTTAGTAGAAAGTTATCTACTAATGATGTTCTACACAGTTAATTACTTGGGATAAACCAATTTAAAAAAAAGGTTAACGGTGATTAGAAAGTAATTTCTATAAATTAACAAAACCCAAGCACAGCGAGACTAAGCGTAATGTAACAAAGGACTGGTAGCTGCTTAATGGTGTCATTGTTACTTTTTTAGAATATTTAGCTTTATCAGTAGACGCAAGGCGGATGATGTGGAGGTTGATGCAAATGCATTTGTGCTGTGTAAATGTGATAAATGTATTGTACTGCTCATCCATATAATGTGCATCAGTACTTTGAGCTGTCTGTATCTACCCTTTCAAGAGGTGGATCAGGTGCGTTCATGTCCAAGTGCAATGCCGTAAGAACATACAGATGCAAGGTAAGCACGTCCCTCTGACATGCGTCCTGTGTTGGGTAAAATGAATCTCTGGCATACATTCGTTACCAAACATAAATTCTCCACCTAAACAAGGACAGGGCAGTTTACGAGTTGATGATGATGATGACTGTATATTTGCATATGTACGTTAGGTTTAGGTTTGCATGTTTCTTTAGATGTTTGTACTGTAACTCAATATACAGATGTGGAAAATAATTGTGCAAAATAATTGTGCAAATCTATATTTTCATGGATGCATTCACGTGCAAATCTAAGTCTTGAAAGCACTTTTATTATTATTATTATTATTATTATTATTATTATTATTATTATTATTACTGCTACTAGTACTGTTTAGTAATACAGCACCTACATATTATGCCGCACATTACATGCAAATCCATTTATTTATACATGTGTTGATGGTCCATTCTATAACTGTTTGATTGCAATGTTTTTAATATTTGCTCTGTTCTATACAAACTCTCTAGGACTGGGGAACAAATTACAGCCAACATTAAAGGCTATCTGTGATCCTATAGAGCTCATATGGACTTTTGTTGCATGCATTTAACACACATGACAAAGTGCATAGAACACGTGAACAGGAATGTCCCTGTGCAGAAGCCTAAAGACAGAATTTGGTTGCCAGGGATATTATCCTCTCTGTAAAACAGTTAAGGATAATATCTAAAAAAGTTTCACAAATAAAAAATAAGGGCTGCTTTTACAATGATGACTAAATACACTCACACTCCAGCATTAGGGTGGCATCTGCCTTTCTTATCTGCTTTCAGGTGTCTAAAAATAACAACTATCACACAGTCTTTGAGGACGGAACTTTCCAGAAGAACTGATAAAACTATTCTGCCTGTGTGTGTGTGTCCATTCTACTCTTTCATGATAGGGAGGCGTTGGAGAAGGTTAGTTTGTGCTTAACCAGCAACCTGCTATCAGAGAAGGCTCCATTGGTCTACGTTGACTCATCTGGGAAGGTGAGGTGTTAATTGAGTAACTGGGTAAAACTGAAGTGGGGACTGGTCTATTATTGGCAGGGTGTGTGAGTGAATATATGTTTCTTTGATGAAGTGTAATACAATCTAGAGGACATCTCTAGATCTCCATGGAGATAACATTTCGCTCTCCTAGTTGTCAAGAACCTCGTCCCCCTGCTCAGTTTGTCTTTAGAATATTTGCATCAAACGTAACACTTTGCTACTTGTCTCTATGCCCCTTCATTCAGAAAGCTTTGTGACTGTCCACTCTTATGCCCAGGGGTAAGAGAGCAAAAGAAACAGGTCAATAACTACTTACTGTAACTGCTTTCCTCTTCCTTTGTCCCATCAATTGTGCCATCTGCTTGGAGCTGCAAGTGGTATCCTTGCCGGCTATACAGCTTAGTGACTATACCTTTGAGTTGAGGTTCTGTAAGTAAACAGACAACACAAATTGGATTACAACCACCTCTTAAACATGACAGAATTCAACAAAATTCTAAATCAGTTCTGTACAATCGCATCAATCACTTTTTACTGTGATTTCTTTTCAGAGACTGAAACATACTGTATTAGAAGTATATATACCTATTTTTCCATTGTAAGTAAATACAAATACCATGCATATTTTTATGTAAATATAAGGTTTTACTATAAATTGTAAACTCTAAAATGCATGCATTACGTAGAAGCCTACATGTAGCAACATGATAAATTATTTTCTGTGCGAAATGTGTCACTTCATTCACTCACAAGGAGAGAAAAACATGAAGAATAAATAGCATGAGGGAAATCCCATTTCTGCGTATCAAACCGCTGCTCAGAGGGAAACTGAATGTGAAATAATATGTTTACAGCAAGGGGGAATGCCTGGTGATTATCCTCACACAAATTATAACAGATATCAGTTTGTGCAGTCTAAGCCATTCATACTGTATATAAAGGACCTGATGAGTGACACAATCATGGCAATATTAAGATCACCTCCAATAATGCTTGGACTATAATTCGCTGTCATTTCAACAATGTTTGCGTGCATATTCCTAAGTGAATGTCATGATTGCCAATAATAATACTATGATAGACACATATTTGTGGTTTGTATTGTTAGGAATCTAACAGGCACTTTATATATACACACACACACACACACACACACACACACTAACAGATTGTATCTGTGCCATCGCTAAATCATCTCACCTATCATTTCAGATTACTTTATATAAGACATGTGAGTGGTAAAAATTGCATACAAAATAGTTCTGCAATTTTTCCCTAATTAGGGAACGTCATGCAGAGGTTTTATGTAGAATAATAAGGACCTATGTTTTAAATTACTATCTTGCAATATAGATAATTATTTTTTTAAATACAAATAAGATGACCAATGGAACACAGTGCTCCAGTTACCTTCCAATCAGAACCAAGAGACTATGCCCTGTACATTGACTTATTACAATGTTGTTTACCTTTAGGTTAATTTAGTTAACTCTAATAGGTAATTTTACTATAAAGTAGAATCACTGATACAATAGATGTAACCTATGCAATATCTGATGAAGCATGACTGATGCATGAAGAAGGTTGACGTTAGACCATAAGAAGCTTTCAAACCTGGTCGTCGTCTTCTCCTCTTTTTGGAGCTGAACAGTTTGACCCGAGAGAAGACATTGAGTTTATTTTTCTCACAGTTCCCTTTGCCTTTGCTGGGGCTGTTAACACATTTACATGCGTTGGATTTTTCCCTCTCTCGAGCTTGTCTCTTCTGCCTAATAAGGGAGCTGGCAATAGCGGCAGCCATAACTATTGTTTACCAACAAAAAAATCTGGTCAGTCTATTCAGACGGAAAATACAGAGATCGCCGCAAGATCAGATATGACGACGTTTTTTTCCCGGAGACTAAGAAACTTCACATTTGTAACATCAATCTTTCCAAGATCAGTAGTGGAGTTCCTCGTGAAGATTGAATATGGTCAAATAATTTAGATCCACTAGTAAAAATACTGTATACCCTAACTCACTTCCTCCCCTTGTAAATAGTGACAACTTTTTCAATCCCTCAGACTTTCAACCATCAAGTTGTTGCTCTGTCCCAGATTATATAGTTTTTTTTCTTTGCTTATCCGGTGGATATTTTGTCCAGAGTTTTAAAACATGAATATTGACCAACGTTGCAGTATGGGCTTGACCTCGATGAGACAATGGTCTGTTCTTTCTATGTCCATTCTGGCATCACAGATGCAGCTCACGTCTGTTTTTTCCAGCTGATGCATCTTCCCTTAGATACACTAGTCACATTTGAGATAAAAATGAGCCTTTTCTGTATTCCAAGATGCTGTATGTACAATGCAGCAGCAGCAGTCTCAGTCTTCAGGCACTGAAGCCACTTGTAACTGTGTGTGTGTGTGTGTGTGTGAGAGAGAAAGAGAAAGAAAGAGAGAGAGAGCGAGAGAAAGATGCAGATGGTCTGATCCCCTCCTTTTTTCAATGAAATACAGAATAGCTCTGACCAATCTCTTATTCTATGTCATCTGCAAACATCTGGTTACTTTTACTGAGCGCAAAAAAAGGCATTTGCAGCTCAGTTGTTCCATTTGTTGATTAAAGTCATGGTTGAATTTACATTGCAGACTCTCCTATCTCTGCAGAGGCTTGACATGTCAGGTTAGGATGAGCTGTGTCTTGATGAAGGTAACCTGCTCTCATGAGCCACCTCCCGGAGAGAGAAAGGTAATTTGAATTAACTGGCAAATGACTCTTTCATTGCCAGGGCATATTAAATATGCAAAATGAGTAACTGGATTTGAGAAAGAAGATAATCTGTGTTGGTCTTTGCTGAGGGCGCTGGATTGGCTGTTATTGGGAGAATCCTGATTGGTCGGTGTCATTTTCCTGCCTAGTTCTTCCTCAAAAGAGAGTATTACAGTAACTATCCTTGCTGTTATTCCAGTTATATTCTGCCTGAGACTCTATAGACTTATGCATGCTATACAAGGTACCTTGCTCATGACATTGAAAGTATCAATCATGCTAAATTAGTTATAAGATGATCGTTATTAAATAATACTTCATGGTCACTGTTCTCAACATTGTTTTTGTCCTATTTTGTAATTGATAAATATTGTATAATACATTCTAGAGTGGGCACATCCTCTTATAAGGGTTAAGACAAAAATTCGAGACATTAAATACCGATAGACTTTATTCAAGGCAATTGATAAAAAATGTTCTTAAGATATGTATAGTACATGACATGATTACTATTATTATCCTTTATTTATATGGCGCCACAAGTGTTCCGCAGCGCCTTACATAGTATGAATACTATGAATAAACACAGATGAATAAACACGCCAATGTACACAAGAATTTTTGATTTGATGAAATTAAATGTATTGTAAAAAAAATGGTCAATTAAAAACACCACCAAATGTTTCCAAGGTAAAAGTCAGACAAAAAAAAATTATTTCTTTTGTATCAATATGTTTTAAATGGTTATATATTTGTAAATATTTGATCATTCTGGGATCTAGTTTGATTTTTTAATGTCTACAAGTGAAACGTTTCATAGAGAACCTGGCTCACACAAAAACACCAAATCTAGATATGATACAAAAATTGCATTATTATTAAATTCCCGCTAATTCTATGTACAGCAATACATCTAATTGTGTTCCTAAGCTTAGGTGGGACTTTTCTTTCTCTATGCGACCAAGTTTAAAGAGTGTCCCACTTGATTTCATTGCCAGAATTATTTTATAATGATAAATGTTTTATGTACAGTAGGCATTGAGAACTTATTAACCAAACAGTCCAAAACTATGAGCCTGATGCAGAGTTGTACACTAGGCCGATGTTTTTGCAGTTGAGCAATTATCGGCCGTCTGCGCATGCATCGATTTACATAACTGTAGTCACTCGCAGCGAGTATTAATTCACAGTGTGATTGACAGTCAGGGAGCGATTGTGGGAGGTAACGGGGAGTATCAGCTAAAAAGTCAAGTGTCTCGCAATCATTTTGGGGGTGTGTCACAGCCTGTGTTTGTGATTTCAAATGCAAGAAATATGGCTCCGGCGTCTAAGATCCCAACACCATTCTGCCCGACCATAGAGTCACTCAGGACTGCTAACATTGAATGATCTGTGACCGATGCTCCGACCTTGTACACAGATGCTTGGATTTGCAATGACGCTGATGGACATCTGAATACATTTCCCGGCGGCTGTGAAATTTGCATATTATCACACAGAAGCTGTATACGAGATTGCAGCTGCTGTGGCATTAGCGTACATCTCTGAATCAGGCACTACAGTATGTGCAATTTCTCTCCATTCTGTTTACAGATATATATCAAGATAAATCATTCCATGGGACAGCTGCTTTGCAAGGGCATCAGCATGGAGGTAGGGGAGTGGCCAAAAGAGGAGAAGGGGTGGAGCATGGGTGCAAACACATGATGATGATAATAATCATTACCATACTATATGACCTGTGTTGCCACTCTCTTTACTCTACTTTTGATCTGCTTTCTGTTAATACATAAATATTACATAAGGGGTCACTCTGCTCACAACACGGAGCCCTGGGGCTCTGTCTAAAGACGGGTACACACTAGACGATATGTCGTCCAATCCCGCGGATTGAGCCATCATATCAGGTACATCATCTAGTGTGTACCCACTATGTGCGCCCCCGCTGCCCGATACCGGAGTCATTCCGTCATCCGTGCATGCACACACGATGGTGCAAACCAGCTTGCCCAAGTGGGAAGTTCAATGGTGCTAGTGAAAGACATATCAGGCGGGCGGACAACAGATCGTGCAGTGTGTACCAACCGCCCAATATGTTGTTCATCGGCACCATCGACATACATCCATTTGGATGTATTTGCTGAACCACTAGGCTGTACATGATGGTCACAGGGCTAGATCATATACTGCAGACTTGAGTCTGATGACATCAGCACTCGCTGTTCTGACATACTGTACCAACATTTTCCAAATTATATCTTTTTGCTGTACAATGATGCATATTCTCTTGGCTACCTTAGCACATAGGGATTAAATAGTGATTAAATACTCATGTTGGCAGCATTTCATAGATCACCATGGTAAATATTAAATGTTATCATTCCAAACAGCACTCATTACCAATTTAGCCTTGAAAAGCAATACAATTTAGTGTCTAAAGCGGCAGAGGGTAATCTAATGATTTAGCACTTGCCGTTTCAAAAAAGGTGATGATTGAAGTAATGTGTGACTATCACATACAATAGATTTATTATGAAAATGTTGTAGTCTCTCCTACCTTGAACAAAGTAAAAATGAACATGTCACCAGTACATTAATAATTTTCCACTTATTATAGCTATAATCTTCCTGAGGTCTTACAACAAGGTTAGAGGAGGTCTGAGAAAGAGTAAATGCTCAGTGTGGTGTGTGGTAGATGATTGGTTTTTGGCAATTGCTATCTGACCATTTTTCAGGCATGCCTGTAATTCTGGTTTCCAAAATGTGTTGTTTGTGTAGTTGGATTCGGTATGATTTACCGCTGGCCCCGCTGACTAAATCTAAGTCCCCCGGTGGGTGCCTAACCCTAACCTCCCCCCAGGGGTGCCTAACCCTTACCCCCCCTTCCCCTAGCCTAAACCTAACCTCCCGGGGGATGCCAAACCCTAAGTCCCCCCGGGAACCCTAAACCTAAAGCGGCTGTCCGCACCCGTTGCCTGGCTTACCTTCGATCGGTAAGCCTGGTGTCGGTCTCCCGGCATAGAGAAAATGACAGGCGTCGGGATTTCAACGACCTGTCATTTAACCCTTGCCGGGATTATACAGTCAGGTAGCCAGCGGTCGGGATTCCGTCCATCGGCATCCCGACTGTTTGCCGTGTAGTCATCTAACAACTGTACTAACAGGCCCATGTGTAAGTCAACTGGTCTGACTCAATGCACTATTGAAAATGGAATCCAACATTCGCTACTTGGGCCAAAGATGATAGACCTGTATAGCCAGCTTGTAACATTCCAGCCCAAACAGTGGTGCCAGCCCAAACAACATTGTGTGGCAATCACAGGCGCCACATGTGACCCTTTTGTGGTGCTGTGCTTCCTTAGTGTGAGCTGATGCATCTCAGCAAATGTAATATGTGGTCCCTTGTGGAAACAGGGTCAGCTGAAAAATATAATGTAATGTACCTTTTATCTATTGTCATCAATAGGATTAAGCTGGGTACACACTGGAGCAATGTCACTTCGATTTGGCCAAATTAGAACAACAAATCAGGCATATAGCTTAGTGTGTATGCCAGATTTGGGTGCTCCCATGGTCACATGCGATATCTGGTTGCCCATGCAATATCACATGTGGTGCTGTGCATATTAATGAAGGACAGAACAAGTGATCGTCCCGTTCTTCATTACATCACTGTAATGTGTACCAGCAATCATGTGATATCCAGGGTGTCCTGAGACATCGGCACGATTGCCGGCATTAGTTAGCAATCTCCTGAAATGCAACCAACAGGCATTTGGGAGTTTCTTACCATGTATACACATTTGTTTCATGATCTAGCCATGGAAATATCCCACATGTGCTTAATGCATGACCAGTATTTGGAGGGCTAAATTAAAAGGAGGTGAACTGTGATCTACTAATAATAATTGCAGTAGCAGAAGGGCAGTGGGGACAATGCTTAAAAACCTTGCTATTGTGCAACTATATATGTCCCTGACCGAAATCCTTCTTCACCACAGTTTATCTTGGCTGGGTATAGCTGATACCTGGGGCATTTGTCCAAACTTATAACCTTAATTTTTTTACCTGCCACCTTAAAAGTTGCAGTTTGGCTTTCACACCTTCTGTATACAACTTATGTATCGGTTAATGAAAAAATTGACAGTTGATATTTTTTTTTAAATCAATTTATACTTTCTTGGAAATATAGATAATTTTATTCGGTAAATGATACATCTAATATATGGAGTATACACTTAGAGTTATGGCTCAAGCAGTTGACCTGAATTTTAGATACTGTATGACTTTGGATTCTCATGATGCGGCAATAGGCAAATTTGTTCCAATTACTTAACTGGTAAATATCATAATGGTGCTGTGTTATTTACTCATAAAGAGGCCATTTTCATTTCCTGTCAAGGCGGAAATACCACACTGTACTGTATCGATTAGATATGATTGATTACTTTCTTGCAGAGTACAGTAGAAAGTGCAAATAAACCACAATTCACATGTTAAAGATGATTGCGTGCCTTGACAAGTTAGATATATTTTTAAGAGAACGTTGTGGAACAAAATATACACTGTCCTTATATATACATGTATGAATAAATGTTTGTGTGCTTAAATAGAAAATGCTGAATGATACCACCTATATTTCATGGCACCGTATACTCATAGCAAAGCTATGCAGAGGGTGAGGTCAATCTGATACATCATCCTTGGGAACTGTAGTTTTGCTGCCTTAAGGTGCCTACACACTTGGCAATGTGCTCACGATCCGACATCGCAGAGCCGACCCTAGCCAATTCGGCGCCCTAGGCAAAATTTTGGATGGTGTCCCCTAGCAGATAATCCTACCAGCCAAAGAAAAAAATAAAATTATATATATATATATATATACTGTATATATCGATAACGGGGAGAGGCGGCACCCAGGGGTTTTATATAACCAGGTAACAAAGGTGCTCAGTCAAGGCAGTGTCATTCGAAATATCAGATTTATTAATCTTTTTCATTGATGAGTGTCGGATGCCTGCAGCTATAGATAGATAGATGTAGACCGTCGGCATCCCGACTGCATACCAGAGACAGGGTTACATATAGAGAGTGAGACACACAAAGATGAAGGCTCGGGTTAAGCAAACCGTGGTAGTATATGTGGTGGGTGAAATGGTTGGTGAGTGCACATGTGAGACAGTGGATGGTGAGTATAGGTGGTATGCAAGAAGCTTTTTGGACATATAGCCCTGCATAGACCATCAATTACATCAAGCTGAACACCTCTTCTCTCACATACCTACCCCTTCAATTGCATTATACACCTTCCCAGCAGATTTTTACTGAAAATTCTGTCTGACCCACATGGCCCCAGGCTCCCCCTTACATGCCCCCTCTGCAGCCAGGTATTTCCCACCTGTATGTCTTAAATACCCTTGGCATCTGCCACCCTCTAGCAGTATGTTTGGAAAATGCTCCCAACATCTGCCCCCCCTGACACCGTGTTAACCACCTGCCCCCTGTGCCCTAAATATCTGTGACATGCCCCACTTTGTGCCCCAAAATAACCACATATGCTCCCTAGCAGCGTCCTCCCAACATGCCCCCTGTGCCACAAATGCCTCCAGCATCTTTGTCATGCTCATTCCACAGCAGGTTTTTCCTCAAATGCCCGTGGCCCAAACTCCCCTGGCATGTATCTGTCTCCCAAGCAGCATCTTCCCCACATACCCCCTGGGCCTAAAATGCCCCCAGCTGTCCCCAACTGCATTCTCCACATATGCCCCTGTGCTCCAAGTTCCCTTGAACTCTCCCTCGGCAGCTCCCTGGCAGTCCTGCACACGATTTGGTGTAAAAAGTGTTCAGTGTGACAAACGATCTATCGTGCATCCTTAACTTTTTCCAGTGCATTGTGTCCCAGATTGGCAAATCTGCCCTACACCATGGCAGATCTGAAGATGCGATGTACGACCTGCGGGGATGCACATCAGCATTGTGATCGTGTGTGGACACTAACGATTTGGGCATATTTTACACAATTTGTTGTCATGATGCGTTGGAATCGGCCACATCATGTAAAATATCACTAAGTGTCTAGGCACTTTAACATTAGTTTCATTAGGTGGGTGGATGTATCATTTACCACAAAAGAAAGTTATTTTCTCCCATTCTGTTCCCCTGCATACCAGTGTGTGTATATCTCTATATAAAATTAAATCAGAACCTGATTAAAGTCAAGACAACACATTTGCATGATGTCCTAATGGCAGCTGCAACACCACTCCTAACACACATGGCGCCCACTGCACACTTTACACTGTACACATTAGGGGGAGATGTACTAAGCTCTGGAGAGAGAGAAAGTTTATCCCGTTATCTCTCTCCAAGACTTAGCACATTTTCCTCTAAGTGTGATGTGCACATGTGCCGCAGCAACGGGACAGAAGAGGGCAAGAGATGGAATGGGTGGGGGGGGGGATTTATTGGGATAGGAAAAGACAGGGAAGGAGGGGGGATAGAGCGGATGAGGTGACACACACAAAGGCAGAGCTGTATTATAAAACTTGAAAATACTGGTTTATGGTTAAGTCTAGAAAATACAGTTTTGTGGGTGCTTTTTAACCCCTTTTTTTGTCTGGATTCCAACTATTTAAGAAAAGCTTTGATATATACTCGGAAATATGATCACACAGACATCATAGACCTGAAAATGATCATAACAAGTACTGACATAAGAGTGCAATGGGTCTACAATGGGAAATAAATATCCACCATTAAAATCACTAAGCTACAGTATATCCAATACTGTCTATTCTCTTCCTTAGTGACCTCCTTGATAAGTAAAAAAAACTAATATACTATAGGAAGGAAGGAGGACATATGTTATTGATCAAGAAATAATACTATAAGTTTGCTACTAATAATTATTAGTAGCAAACAATATTATTTCTTGATCATTTATAACTTAAAGTGTAACAATTATCTGTATGCATTAGAGGTGGCTATTTAGTGGACTGATCCTATATTAAGGCTATTAATTACCAGTAACTAGTGACATTACTGCCTTTAAGTGCCTCATGCCTCAGGACTAGTGAATCCACTAAGGGGCTGATGCTAGTTTACGTAGCATATTCTGAGTGGTTTTGTGCTGCGCATGTCATACAAATGCACGCATGCTTCTGCCACATAGAAATCCTTACAGCCAGAGGCGGAAAATGCATGGAGAAAGGCGTGACTCACGGAGACCTGGTCAGATGCATGGGGTTTGCGTACATCTCTGAATAAGGACCCAGTTTTGAAGAAAAAGCTGATTTTTTTATTAAATATACAAAACAAGATTCATGGCATTTACTATTGCGAACACGGCAAACAACGGCACAGCATCCTTATAAAACGATAGAAGAATTCACCTCAACAGTCACTGGAGAAACACACAACATATGAGACTTTGGGATCTATATACTAAGCCTTGGAGAGAGATAAGGTGGATGGAGATAAAGTACCAACAAATGAGCTCCTAACTGTCATTTTTCAAACACAACCGGTAAAGTGACAGGTAGGAGCTGATTGCTTGGTACTTTATTTCCATCCTCTATCTCTCTCCAAGGCTTATCACATAGACACCTAAATTATATAAAACAGTAGCAGACTAGTCTCTCTATTGTAATGTCCATATGGACAGCAATACTTCATAGAACCATCAGGCCACTCAGAATTAGCTTTGGCGGACACAGAAGAGACATCACTATTCTTCTGGAGTAATAAACTACTTCAAGGAAGTTCATGACTGTGACCCAAAGGGACCTTCATGGGAATAAAAAAGGTGGACACTATTTGGAGAGGAGGGAATTCCATCAAACTCAAAAATGTATTTTCTTACTAAAAGGGATAGACCAGCGGTGGCCAACCTGTGGCTCTTCCATTGTTCTGATGCGGCTCTCCTGACTGACACTGACTGCTGGAGTGACACAAGGAGGGTCTGGATTGACACATGGGGGGGTCTGGATTGTACTATATGAATCTATTGTGGACGTGGCTTTTTCAGTATTTTATTTGTGGATGTGGCTGTTTTAGTGTATTTTATGTGGATCTGACTTGTTTCAGTGTATTTTATTTGGATCTGTTTTTTTTCAATGTTTTTTTATATTGTTCTGGATTTTTATTTTCCTTTAATAGTTACCTTCATGGTGATTGTGCGCATGCGCTTTTACATGCTCCTACAAATATCATACCAGGGGTGTGGCCTAGCTGGCACAAGGCCACAACCCTTTTTGCGTGTACGCCTTCGGAGTGCACATGATCTTGGCTCTTTGACATACCTAGAGATATCTTTGGGCTCTTAGACTCTGACTGGTTGGCCACCTCTGGGATAGACCAAAGGGCCTATCTATACATTTAGAAATTCAAGGAGTACTCAGATAACACTATAGTGCTACTACATTAACCCTGGAGAGGTTGTAGGTAGAACCCATATATATGCTCAATTACTAAGGTTATTGTATGCAACTAATTAACATATTGATCACCTTCTACAGATGGCAATAAATCATAGCTTTATTATATAGACTTCTCCAATAACCCCCCAATTATTAAGAATAAAAAAACAATGGTACATCAATTATGACACTATCCTGCTGCAAAGTATGACCACACACTAACTAGTGCACAACCAATGAGACCATATCCAATAGCAAAAACACAGCTGGAATGTTCATAGTCAGAACTATCAGTCTAGGTATAACGGTACCCATGAGGTGCTGAAGCATAGGTTTGAATGACAACTACCATCTACACCTAATCCTTCTGTGCACCACAAGTCCTGATACTATCAGTATACCATATTAGCCACCTTTACCCACCATCTGTAGTTACCAATGTAAACACTACTAGCATCATTGTGCAGTATTATTGCACAAAGTTACTGTTTCCATTTGTTGGCCACTTCATCGTTATACACACATTCTACATGCATACATAGTGGTGCACGACTGCTGAATGAAAACCATAGTAAATGCTGAAAGCTACAGTAGGCATAAGAATCAAAAAACTAATTTGAAACTAAGTTCACAGAAAAGCACTATCCAACTATACTTACCTACAGTAGCTACTAGTACAGTACATAGTATATAATGCAGTGATTGCAACTGAAATCATTAAACACACATTCTATACAACATGCTGATGACATTCAACTTCGATCTAAATAGGCGTAAAACTCAACATCATCTGAATATCACAAGCCATATGGAACATTCAAAGAGGAGACAATTCCAGTCCTGCTATTCATTATTATGTACCATATAACTTTTAGCAGCAGACTCTTGCACACCAAACTCTGAACAAGGCACTGCTACCAATAAGCATTGAGGCAGCCACATACTGCAGCTACAACCTGTAACGTTAACACAGCTACACGCCATCAAAACCATAAGTGACTATGGGGTCTATTTACTAAGTCTTGGATGGAAATAAAGGGGACGGAAATAAGGTGCCAGCCAACCACCACATTTTTCAAACACAGTCTGTGACATGGCAGTTAGGAGCTAAATGGCTGGAACTTTATCTCCGTTCATTTTATCTCCATCCAAGGCTTAGTAAATAGACCCCTAGAAGTTAGAATTATTGGAGAATGTTTGATGACAAGTTTATCACTTATGAAATCCAGGAGGCAGGTCGTGACAACCAATTAGAACGGAGAACTGACTGCTCTGTCCATTTAAACTGTCAGACACAAGAGCACCCTCGGCTACAAAATTCCTCCAAAAAATTAAGATACTTTTATATATGTGTTAATTACAATGTGGTAATGTTACCATAGCTACCAGTTGACACCCACTGCACTAATAATGACCAATCAAAGGACAAAGGGAGGTAACATTGTTATCACCACCAGCATCAACCCCAGCCTATGAGCCTTGGGAGGTGGGGCATCACAGCCTATAAGACTGCGGAACCGGCTAGTTCACTCATTCAGACATTTCTAGTTTTAAGAAAGGCCGCACAGACGGCAGTTATGTATTGAATTTACACTTACTTAAAGCTATAACTTCAGAACTGCAGGCTGTCCAGTTCCTCATATAAGAAGTCCTCTTTTTTACTAAAGTATTTTTTTTTTCTTCTTTGACTGCTGGTACCGTATTAATTCACTTGATCTAGAAAATATTTCTTCTGATTTTGCTAGATTGGTTTTCCTCTATGGATTCAGTGGAACATTGATGCCTTGAGTGTAGCGATTTGCTACAATTGGACTGTGCAATCCAATAACCATTTGCTATTATAAGTATTGTTCTATGCACTGCTCCATGCAGGATGATTACAACGGTCTCTGAAGGACTTCTTTCAATACTAATCTGCATATATATATTGTAACATTAGTTGTGCTGATTCAGACAATTAAGATCTGATAGATTTACTCACATTGGGAACATGTCTGTGTTTGAATTTCCTTTGTAGAATAAATTGTCTTTTTTTACATAGTGCTTCTCCCTTTTCGTTGGTTATATGCAGTTAATAGCACAGCAGAGTCTGTTAACTATACATATATCCAATCTGCTTTACGATTATTCCATCTCATCAGTAACAGAGACCGCTCACAAGGTATAAGGCTTGAGAAACACCTTCTGTATTTAAAGACCTGAAGAAAACACCTGCTACAGAGCAGGTGCTGATGATGATGACTGGTACTATGATAAGCACATATGAAGTTTAGACATATGTATCTGAAAATGTGTACGGCTCTGCGTGCGGGTCAAACTTCATTATGTTTCTCTGTTTTCATTTTGGAGTAAATTTACATAATTTTGGCAACAACTTTACATCAGCTCCTAAGCCAGGATTGGGCAAAATACGGCACGCGGGTCATATTAAGCCCGCCAGGCAGTTATTTGTCTGGCCTTTTTCCTTTTTCCCACTTCAAAGGTTGTGTGGGATCCACCGAGTATGGACAGGAGGTTGCAGTAGTGTGCTCCCAATTAGTTTGCACTTTGCAGTCAGCTGCCAGTCAGCAGGCAGCTTTTTACTGTGTACATGTGACATGGCAGGCCCCGCCTCCCTGCTTCTTCTATTGGTCCTCTTCTACAGGCTATAGCTGACTTCCTCCTTGTGCTGGGACAGTTCGTAGAGACGATGCACAAAATTTTTCTAGCACTCCCATAACATGAAGCAAAATTTTGATCCCATCACCCAAAATGGATTAAAATGCAAAAAAATAGTATAGTAATTAGCTGTATCTGCATTTTTCTGCATTCATATATAAACGCAACATACACTATTGACTGTCTCTTGCACTGACAGTAATTGTCTGTATTTATATTGCAATTACTATTTTATTGCCCTTTAATGCATACCATAGTGATTTTACCTTCATTATCTAGTTAGTTATCTCCATAATGGTGATATTTTTATGAGTACATTATAGTAAAATAACAGGAGGGACAGTAAAGGATGTGATTGCTTGTGCTTATATTACACCCCTGTCTCTCTGTATCCCCTTTGTTTTCATCTCCAATTTGCTATGTGCATCTCTCTTTATCTGCATCCCCCTAACTCCCTTTCCCACATATGTGGACCAAGGGCCTGATTCAGACCCGGACGCTATGCTGTGCTCGCTCGCATTGAGTGATTTTTCGCAATCTGCACATGCGTATGAATCGCAATGCGAGTGCGTGAACCAGTCATTGCAATGAGAAAGTGCTCGCCCGTAGCCCGAAGTCGGGCCGCTATTTTGAGTGACATATAGTGCCGTTTGTGGGTGGTAACAGGGGAAGGTGCTTGTAAATGGGGGTGTGGATGTGCAAACGCAGGCATGCCCGACCGTCAGAATGGCGTTTAATGGGTGTGCATAATTAGCAAAGTAGCGTCATTACACACGTGACTGGGTTGTATTTTAGCCTGAACTGCTCGCAATGTTGTGGGGGGAAAAGGCTACCACAAGCACTGCGAGCAGCTCCGATGGCTCTCGATGTACCCGATTAATCCTACAACTGCCGGAGATGACGTGTGTTGTGAGTGGCAAAGGGGCGTCTTTATACAGCGCATAGTGCGGCCGCTCGCTATTACTTAGTGGGCGGCTTTACGCAATGCAGTGCGAGCACATGATTTAAATAGCCGGCCCCTTTTAGCCAGCGAGCGGACGCAAATAGCGTCCGGGACTGAATCAGGCCCCAAGACTGTTTACTTAAACTTGCAAATGGCCATCCTGCCGAAATAGTTGCCCACCCCTGTCCAAAACAACATAACAGCATTTATGACCGAACACTGATGCTTTAATGTAAACTTAACATGTGTGGGTTTCCTCTGGGCAGTGCCGTAACAGGGCGTCAATGCAAGCTTTAACATGTAAATAACTTGTACAGTACAAATGTTTGGAAAAGTTTCCTTACATTTGTATAAATATTTTTGGGGGATTCCCTCGCTATTCACTGTTTGACCAATTGAACAGGGATGCAGTCAGGAAGCCGACAGTCGCAATGCCGACCGCCGGCTTCCCGACTGTCTAATCCCGGCAAGGTACTAATGACAGGCGTCGAAATCCTGACGCCTGTCATTAGACCTACGCCGGGAGCCCGACACCCGGCATACCAATCGAAGGTAAGCCGGGCGCGGACAGCCGCAGGGGGGGGTAAGGTTAGGTTAGGGGCTCCCGGGAGGAACTTAGGGCTAGGCACCCCCCCGGGAGGGTTAGGCTAGGGGGAGGGGGGTTAGGGTTAGGCACCCCCCCGGGAGACTTAGGTTTAGGCTGTAGGGAAGAGGGGGTTAGGTTTAGGCACTTAGGGGGGGTTAGGCACTTGGGGGGAGATTAAGGTTGGGCACCCCTATAGGAGGGTTAGGGTTAGGGGGTAGAATAGGGTTAGTTGTACTTACCTCTTTTAGCTTCGGGATCTTCACCCCTGCCGGGCTTCCGCTGTCGGGATTTGAGGCCAGCGGTGTATCATACTGATTCCATTGAAAACATATATTCCTAATGAATGCTGTGCTTTTGTGAACGGGTTGCAGAAATAATTCCAATTGGTTCCCAGCCATGTCTCTGAATCCCCATACATCCTGAGACAGAGATGATAATGCACAGCCACTATGTTGTCATAAGCATCTATAAACAAGATAGTGGATGGACATTTATCCATTCAGTGATAATAGGGATTAGCTAATAACAATGGAATATAAAAATTCTGTGCCTCCATATAGTCCCATCTTTTGTGGGACCGTATCATATTTTAAATGTATTGCTTAACGGGATTGGGTCCATCTTTGACAGATTGGGGCATGGTCAGTGGATCAGGATAGCAGATGAGTAGATCTGGGGTATTTTGTCCTTATTTGTATCTTCAAATGTTGAACAATAATTACCACCCTCTTAGCACTAGGTGCTACTGATTACTAGTGAATTATGCAACTCATTAATTTCTATCTACAGTATGAGTCCAAATCTGGGTTAAAAGATAAGGCCTACCAAATCAAAAGAAGCATTAAGATTTACTGTAGCTACAGGCTGATAAAAGAACAGCTGATTAAGTGACACTAAGACAAATGACAGTATTGCTACTGAGTAATCTAAAGAGGCTTTGACCATAAGACTGCTCTCCAGAGCCCAGCCAATTGATGTCTACTGAGATGAGTGTTACGCAGATGCACATTCTTATAGATGGAATCTGGAATCCCCAGCGTGATTTATCCAGGATCTAATCAGCAATGTTGCGTGTGAGAATATAGTGGACTGTAAACCGCAGTCAGCTGTTGATAATGTCATTAATTATCTGATTGAGAATGGAATAACACAACAAGAACTCTTCCCTTTAATGCAGACTTGAGCAAACTACCATGTTTTCTCTTGACAAACATGTAAATATCACACTGTGTATATTGGGCTTGATTCACAGATTTACGCAATGCTGATATTTACACAGACCGAGCGATTGTTTGCCATTTCTCATAAGCCGCACTGCGCGTGCACAGCGATCGCATTGCGATTACAGATGCACGGAGTGATCTATCGCAAAGTGAGTGACAGGTCAGCATTTGGGGGTGGTAACAGGGGGGTGGTCAGAAAAACGCAGGCGTGTCTGTCCGTTTGAACGCCGTTTCATGGGCATGCATAAATTAGCCACTGCGACTGCATACGCAGCATGTGAGCCCTCTGCGTGTTAGGAACGCTACCAAGTATGCGGTTGGTCAGACCTGCCGAAAGGGCAAGACAGCCGCTCAAGATGGCCGCTCAATATATATCGATGTTACCGATAAGCAGATAAGCGGTAACATATGCAGATAAGAAGACAGCAGTGGGAGTCCCTATGTCAGGGTGATATTTGGGACCATTAGCATATTTTCGCTGCTGTGTTCCGTACCGTCCATCTCTAAAATGGGGCCCAATGTCCACATACTGTATACAGTAGCTGACGCCACAAAATAAAAGTCTACCTAGAAATAGAGTTACAACAATATCATTTCATGTCCTCTACGTCCCTTGAGCTGTATAGTAAGTACATTATAATATGCAGAGTTCACTACAGTTACTTGTAGTGAAAGTATTGTATTTTATCCTAGGAAGTTACACTCCTGCTGACACATGACAATGAGAATGCTTAATGCCAGTAAGGCAAAGTGATTGCTACGCTGCTTTTCTTCACATCATTAAAACAGTAACAGGATGAAAACAAATCTCAGGCAGTGTAAGTGGGTCATAGAGGATAAGCGGTAGTAGCACTTTTTGTGTTAGATGTTCATTTGATATAATTACAACACAATACAGACACTAGCTGCACCACATCTGCAAAAAGACCAAAAACAAACATATTTCCAATAGTTAAATATTTAAAATGTAATCAGAGAAATGCAGTAGAAAAAACGTATCTAAAATCCGAGGTAAATTTCCTTTTCAATGTCAATTTCCTCTACACAGCTCCTGTTTGCATAGCAGAATAACTCTAATTTTGCCTAAGGGTCTATATTGTACATGTAACTCCTATCCTATATCCTAGAATTAAATGTTTTCTATATACATTCTCTTGTAAAGTGCATATATAGTACTTGTCTTGAAGCTCCAAAAATCTTTTGGGGCTAAGCTTAGTATGACCGCCTCCCTGCGACGTGCAATTTTGCAAACGTAATCAGATTTGGAGTAGCATGAAACTATATTTGCACTATTCAGTTGAAATCTGATGATGTGGTGTTTGTGACATATTGTAAGGGAGTTTTGCGGCTGCACTCAGAAGACTCACTCGCTTGAAGATAGCAGAACTTTTTTTTAGAGAGTTTTCTAAACTAGCAATTGTATGCAAGGCCATTAGGCAGCTTTAGGCGGTTGCCTAAAGACGCCAGCCACTGGAGGGCGCCACAGAGTTCACAAAACAATGAAAGCACTTTCAGCCCCGGCCGAGACTACTGATAACCAAGGCTGATGTAGAAACTCTCCCAGCACTGCACTCTCACTTGTTAGTGCGGTAGAGTCAGCAGCAGTGGTTATGGCCCCTTCCCTCTCCTCCAGTCATCTCCTTTGCTCGAATGTGGATTGAAAGATCTACAGTAAAAAGGTAGACAATGTCTAGATAGACACCAGATGTTAAACAGTCAATAGATCGACAGGGACAAAAGGTCAACAGGGATAAAAGGTTGACACACTAAAGGTCGACATGTAAATGGCTGACACAGAAATGGTCTACACATGTTTTTTTTCTAACCCTAATCTTCACCCTAACCCTCCCTCCTGGTGCCTAACCCTAACCGTTGGGGTAGGTGCCTAACTCTAACCCTCCAGGTGCCTAACCCTAACCATCGAGGTCAGTGCCTAACCCTAATCCTCCGGTAAGTCCCTAACCCTAAAAAATAAAATAAATGTGTCGGCCATTTTGCATCAACCATTTACATGTCAACAGTTTGACAATGTCGACCATTTGTACCTGTCGACCTTCTTACATGTCGACCTTTAGTGTGTTGACCTTTTGTCCCGATCGACCTATTGACTGTCTAACATCTGGTGTCTATCTAGACATTGTCTACCTTTTTACTGTAGATCTTTAGACCAGATCCCCCTTTCCTCTGGGTGCCAGCCTGTTACTCCATGTGATTGTGTGGGGGGGTTTAATGAGTGCTGGCAGGGTAAGTGTGTTTGTGAGTTTGATGAATGCTGGTAGGGTGAGTGTGTGTGTGTGGGGTTTAATGAGTGTTGGCAGGATGATTGAGTGTGTATGGGGTTTAATGAGTGTTGGCATGATGATTGTGTGTGTGGGGTTTAATGGGTGCTGGCAGGATGAGTGTGCGTGGGGGGGTTTAATTAGCGTTGGCAGGGTGATTGTGTGTGTGGGGTTTAATGAATACTGGCAGGGTGAGTGTGTGTGTGGAGGGTTTAATGAGTGCAGGCAGGGTGATTGTGTGTGTGGGGTTTAATGAGTGCTGGCAGGATGAGTGTGCGTGGGGAGTTTAATTAGTGTTGGCAGGGTGATTGTGTGTGTGGGGTTTAATGAGTACTGGCAGGGTGAGTGTGTGTGTGCATGGGGGGGGGGTTAATGAGTGTTGGCAGGGTGATTGTGTGTGTGGAGTTTAATGAGTGCTGGCAGGGTGAGTGTGTGTGTGGGGGTTTAATGAGTGCTGGCAGGGTGAGTGTGTGTGGGGGATTTAATGAGTGCTGGCAGTGTGTCTGTGTGTTAATAAGTGATTGCAGGGTGAATGTATGTGTGTGTGTTAATGAGTGCTGGTATGGTGAGTGTGTGTGTCAATGAGTACTGAAAGAGTTAGTGTGTGAGGCAGTTAATGAGTGCTAGCAGTGTGTGTATCTGTTTGAGTGTGTTAATGGCTGCTGACATATTGTGGCACAGACATGTGGCATAACTATGTATTGGAGCACGGATGTGTGGCATAAATATATTGGTGACACAGCTGTATGGCATATAAAGAATTTGGCGCATTGTGCTGCATAATTCATAGTTGGTGCACAGCTCTGTGGCATATTATGTATTGTGGGCACAAATGTGTTGCATATTAAGTATTGGGGGCACAGATGTGTGGCATTCATTTATTGGGGAAACAAATGTGTGGCATAATATCTATTGGAGGCATTGATGTGTAGCATAATTATGAATTGTGGATACAGCTGTGTGGCATATAATGAGTTTGCGGCACAGATGTCTGGCATATTATGAATTGGGGCAGTGTTATGAGGCACAGTATGATATTGGGGATCTGCTGAGTGGCATATTAGTTGGGACATTTCTATGAAGTATACTATGAAAATGGGACACTGCTGTGTGTGGCATATTATACATTGGGGTCACTAATGTGTGGTATATTATGAATTAGAGGGACCAGGGGCAGTGGGTGAAAAGTTACATACGGCCCTGATTGTATGTAGATAACAGTTAAAGATAGGAATGGGGTTATATTGTAGATTAAGTTGAAGCTGTCTGTAATTGGGAGGGGAGGTGAGCTGCAGTGTTATATCAGATTAACACCGAATAACATTTTTATCTTCATGATTTATATCTGAAATTTAAATCTGTGGATGTCCTAAGGGCAAATGGAGGGAACATGGTGAGACAATTTGTGTATTTATGGCCACTCCACTCCATCTGTGTAATTACACCATTGTGCAGCAGAAGAATGGGAATGTTTTGATCAAGTAATGTCACCAAGGCCCTGTCCTCTTAACAAGTATTCAGGATTCCCCTGGACGTTTTGAGAGAGTAGGCAAGTATAGTTAGGAGATAGCTCAAAGAAAAAAGGGAACATACTATAATGTGCAGAGTAACCTAACACAATGGGCTATATCCAATTAGCTGTGAAAAGCCGCAGTTTGGCGTAAAGTTCACACCTGTGCAAAAATTTGTATCGTGCTATCCTATTAGCCATGTCTTTTCGCACATGCTAATTTTGCGCAGCTAAAAGTGGCGAATACTGCTTAGGTGTCATCCTTGACTCTGAACTGTCCTTTGTTCCCCACATTCATACATCTAAAAAACATATCCAAAATTCAACCATATCTCACACTGCAAAAACTAATCCATGCACTCATTATTTCCTGCATTGACTGTTGCAATAGTCTCCTTAATGGTCTTCCCAAAATCAGGCTCTCGCCATTACAATCCATTATGAATGCAGCTGTGAGGCTGATCTTCCTCGCCAAACGTTCATCGTCTGCTGCCCCGCTCTGTCAGTCCCTCTGTTGGTTGCCGGTTTTCTACCATATTCAATACAAAATACTTTTACTTACACATAAGCCTATTAACCAAACCACACCAACATACATCTCTTCACTCAACTCAAAATATCTCCCAACCCGACCTCACCACTCAGCACAAGATCTGCATCTCTCATCCCCACGCATTACTTGCTCACATTCACGGTTACAGGACTTTTTTCGGACTGCACCCACTCTAAGGAATGCTTTACCATGCACTATAAGACATTCCTCTAGTCTCCAAGCCTTCAAGCGTTCCCTAAAAACTCACATCTTCAGGCAAGCTTATCAGATTCCAGAACCACCCACATACCCTTCATAGCTTCCATATCTAATTACATCCCCTTTCACAGTCCACACATAACCTCACACATTATTTTTCTTTCACATCCTCCTTACATTTGGCTGACATTCCTGTGTGACTGGATCATGCAGCCTACCAAGAAACTCTGCATTATGGCTAGACCAAAATGCAATATATAGCACCTATGCTTGTGTATCAATGCCTATTTCCCTATAGATTGTAAGCTTGCAAGCAGGGTCCTCCTACCTATATATCTGTCTGTTATTACCCAGTTTTGTTCTGTTAATGGTTCCAATTGTAAGGTGCAATGGAATATTCTGCGCTATATAAGAAACTGTTAACAAATAAATACAATTTTCCACTGTTAAAGAAAGCAGAATATAACAGCCATGGGTGTGGATCATTAGGTCTACAGTAACTAGATAGACAATATTTGGATAGACAATGGAAGTTAGACAGGAAATAGGTTCACATGGTCTGAAGGCCGACAGGGTCTGAAGGTCGACACACTAAAGGTCGACTAGTATGAAGGCAGACAGGTACAGAAGGTCGACGGGGTCATCAGGTCGACACACAAATTATCGACACAGTAATGGTTGACACATGTTTGTTTGTTTTTTCTAGCCCTAATCTTCACCCTAACCCTCCCCTTGGTCCCTAACCCTAACTGTCCCTCCTGGTGCCTAACCCTAACCGTTGGAGTACTGTAGGTGCCTGACCCTAACCGTTTCTTCTAGTGCCTAACCCTCCAGTAAGTGTCTAAACCTAACCCACCCTCCTAACCTGACCGTCAAAGTAAGTGCCTAACCCTAAAAAATAAAGTGTCGACCATTTATATGTCGACCTAATGACCATGTCCACCTCCTGTACCTGTCGACCTTCTCACTAGTCGACCTTTAGAACTTATGGATATATTGCCTGTCTAATTTCCATTGACTACCCAAACATTGTCTATCTAGTTACTGTAGACCTAATGACCGGATACCAACAGCCATTTGACACAATTTAAAAACCCCAAAGCCTTTGATTTTGCCCAATAATACATTTCTAAACTATTACCCAATGTTAGTTTGTCTCTTTTTTGGGTACAGGCACATTTCCCCATTTTCAGGCGCACTTTTTGCCATATTTTTTTCAGGCGAATGCTGCATCGTGTCTTTTGTAATAGAATTCCCCGAAAACTCGCATACATGATAGCTGCGAAAGCTGACACATTCAGGCGAAAACGTTCTTGTGTCTAATTGGATGTGGTCCTTAATTGGTACAGGCGCTGCATTAAGGCTTATATTTATATTAACAGGCTTCAATATTGCTTACATAATGCAAGAAAATCAGGTATATCCATTCATTTCTTTGACACCTTACACTTAACAGACTGCTACAACCGAGGTCTGCAATCCAGCAAAGAGGAAATCTACTACATTATCAAAGTGGTGCTCTGGGAACCTCTGTTATGAACACAGTAGCTAAATAGCTAGGCAATTATAATATGTGCTAAATCATGCAATAATATGCTTGATAGACTGATTGATAGACTGGCAGAGTGACACAAAACCGATACAAATTACAGGCAAACCACAGAATTGTATAGGCAGACAGTTAGAGTGCCTCAGATGGATTCAAGGGGTGATCCAGTCTGTTACTCATACTTGCCCTGTATTCTTCGGGAGGTGAAGAGGGGAGCACCATGAGGTCAGGTGAGGTGGGAATTATGTGATTGTTGCTCACCAGGGCATAATGACTCATGCTTTGACCACTTCTGTGTGATGAGGTAAAACGTGTGTTGTCACCTTGTGTTCAGACCATCATACTGTATCTCATTCTGGCTGGGCATAAGGGAGATTGCTAGACTCACCCTAGAATCATGGCAATCACCCACTATATTTGGAGTATCCTGGACATTCAAATATGCCATTACAAGAAGGGGAATTTTAAAATAATGTGGGAAATATACATTATAATGAATAATTGGGGGCTCTACAATATTATATTCTGGATTCTGGCTGTGTAATGTACTCAAGCAGATTTATTGGATAATTGGGGAGATAGGTACAATATGCCCAATTTGTTATTATATGCTAATCATCATTATAATGTGAGGGTGCTTGTGATGGGAGTGGGTCTAGTCAGGGGAGAGAATATTACTGCACATTATATACTGGATAATTGTGAGTTCTGTAATAGATCATAGACACAAAATAGATTAGTCTTGCACCAGGGTGCTTACTACTCATGGGCGTTTGATCATGACCTATCATGCTGCTCTGCCTGGAATGAGTGAGGAGTTATCACAGATGCTACTTGGGAGTCCAGTCTAGATAATGCATTGAAAATCAGTATCTCACAGTGCACTCCCTGATGGACACTCAGGCCTGATTCTGTAAGGATCATAATGGCAAAGCTGCACTCAGGCTATAGATGTGATGTATGCACTCAGGCAGCTTTGCAGTTGTGATCCTTGCAGTTATGGTAATGCACAGAAGTCATTACGCCCCCTGTGCATTACTTATTCAAGCTGCATTGTTCAACGTAGCATCGGTTAATCTGCGTACCATCGGCCAGTTGCGGTGGCCCATGGGGTCCCGTAGCCGGCCGCCGCAGTTTACAGGAAGAGGCCAGGAAATTTCTGTCACTCAACGGAGAGCCTGGCTTCTTCCCTCTCCCGCAACGGCGGCGGCACACCTCCGTTTAGGGAAACGGAGGGCTTCACTGCCCCCTCCCCGCCCACAAACGGCAGCAGACTGTCAATCACTGACAGTCTGCTGCCAGTTTGCTTGCGGCCTTGCAGAACGAGTCTGGTGCCTGCGCAGATTCCCGAACTAACGTGCACTGCTGAATCAGGCCCTCAGATCAAGTACTGTGGCCATGGTGGTATGGTATAACCCATTCTCCAAATGTGGAAGGAGAACTGTCACTATCATTTCTGTAGGGAGAATGGTAAAATATATGTAAATTTGACCTAATTCAGCTCTTATTATTACATATTAAATATGTGTGAATGGGATTACATACAGATCTAAAAATATATGCTATACCATTTTTTCAATCCAGAATGGTAAGTGCGGACAGCGTTGCAGCCTGCGTTTTATATTACATTGTATTCACACAGGTTTGTAAAACCTAACATGGGAACATTTACCCATCATATTCAGTGCCTCACAAATGTATTAAACATATACAAACCCTGGCCAATTGTCTCATTTTACTAAATTACAACACATACCCTGAAATCTGTGTGATATTTTGATTTTAACTTTTTTTTTCTCTGTTATGTGACAAAAACTTCTGGGACTGCAATGTCGCTCGCAGTGCCCCAAATGCTGCGGCATGATTGACATGCTGCTGCTGTTGTTTGTGGACGGTGACAGGAAGCGTCCCAGAAAACGGGGGTGTCTGCGCTCTGTTTCAGCGTGCTTTCACTGGACATCCTGAGTAACTTGTGGGTTAGCCAAATGTCTGATGTTCACGCAGTTTGAGCGGATCAGAGAAGCCTGCGGGAGGCATCTGATTACACAAGACGCCTCCTGCAGCATTTGCATATTTTAGTACAAAGACACAGCAGCTGTGTTAATAGCACCCATCTCTGAATCTGCCCACAATTCCCTACATCGGTGATTCATTAAAATAACAGCCATGTTTTCTGGTTTAAACCCTACAGTTAAATGACCATTACTCAGGATGTGAACCTGAAAGACAGCTGTGAAAATAAAGATGGAAAAGAGTACAATACAATATGCAAATGTCTGGATGTCCCAGTGGGCACATTAACAATAAGTGAAAACTACTGTACATCAAACCATCCAGCTGCCGCCTAGAAAAGAACATCCCTTAAAAGTTTCTGCACAAACCAGATGGAAACCTGTGAGGGAGACCTACAATAAGTTTTGGTAGGGTATAGAGTTTTGTATCGGAGACTGGATTAGAGGTGCACCAATCAATCATATGATGCACGCTGCAGAACATTGGTCTATATAGGAAGGTAGCATATACGAAGCCATTACTCAAATTGAACCATGGAAAACCTCACGTGGAGTGTGCCAGAACATATGACAGTCATCTAGTTGCAAAGAAACTTTTTGTCAAATGTGATCAAAGTAGCGTTTTTTGTCTAAAGTTCAAAGCAATATGTGTGGCTCTTATCTATCACTGTCATCGCCGAGAAAACTCCGTACCTACAACTATGTTGGTGACAGCATAATTCTGTGGGACTAGGCTTTCTGTTGAAAGAGAATTAAAAAAAGAATGGTGCCACATACAGGGAAATACAACAAAATAACCTTTATTTACAATTTGGGGTACACAAATGCTATCTGACCTCAAGCAACCTGGAGCAAATCTGCCAGGAATAAAGGACCAAAATCACTCCCAAAGAGAGTGCAAAGGTTGTACATAGTTATCCCAAAATTCTTAAAGCTGGTATTGCTGCAAAACATGGCTCTACAAACTATCAGAGTACAGGAACTCATTCATTATTCCAACAGCATATTTTAGATTTCATTGTTTTCATAAAATGTTTGAGTAACATAAAAACAATATCACTTTATGCTCCAAATTTTAGGTTCAGTGCTTTGAAATAATAAATATGGTTTGCAAAGCACAGATATGTAATATATGTGTTTTTATTACAGCTGAATACATGGCTTTATTGCTGCTTTACTGAATTTTGATTACTTATTATTATTATTACTGTAGATTTGTAGGGTGCATTAAAGCTCTGCAGCTTCACACAGTTTGGAAAGCAGGATATACTGTACATAAAACCAGGATATACTAGGAATACCAAATAAAAAGAAAGAGTAGAGGTCTCTGCTGAGGAGACAGCCTACAATCTAATTGGAATAGGTCACAGCAAACCAGGAGAACGAGGGTATGTATTGAGATAATTGTGAGGGCACATTAGCGTGCGTAGTATATGTAGGAGTAAGGTAAGCTCTAATAAAAGGATGGGGTTTTCAGAGGGCATTTAGGGCCTGAGATAGAGGTGGACGCAGTTCATGCACGGCAGTGATTTCCCTACGATTGGCAACTGCGAAAATATGCAAATTCCAGCTTAAGCATTCCTCTTCTGTACTTCCACGTGATGGACTGAGCAGAACCTATGACGCCCACTTTGCATATCTAAGCAATTCTCAACTGCGATGGTATAACCGATCTCTCCATCATCGAGGCGTCATCGGTCACAACATAGACTCTGTAAGCAGCCCCTGCCTGGCGATGTCTCCCTTAAAATATGGCCACTGAGGCTTTGTTGCTGTGAAAGATCACAGTCGTATGCCGAAAAATGCCCATGATGGTCCCATAACACACCCATGGAACCTTCTCCTTTTTGTGATGACTTCAGGTCACCTCGTAGTATCCACCCAGAAATGGCGAAGGATCGCAGTAATAGCGAAGTTCTACACAACGGGGGATTTCATCACACACTTTGGTTCACGTGTGGTCAGTAAGGGCTTCTGAAACTTTTCGTGCATGCGCAGTAGCAAAACGCCGCTTAACTGTGCAAACATCGGCACTACGTCCACCTCTGAATCAGGCCTTTAGTCGTAAAGGCTGTGTTAGAATCTGATAGGGCTTGGTAGGGAATTCCATACATACTGTAGCTAGTGGCTTCTAGGTGGAAGTGATAAGAGGGCAAGAGTATTCTATATGTGATTGGGATGTATAAAGGGTGTTGTTGATGGATTTGTACGTGAGGGTGAGTAATTTGTATTGCATTCTGGAGGACATTAAGAGCCAGTGTAGGGAATTGAAACAAGGAGGTCTGTGCACCAAGTCTTGGAGAGAGATAAAGTGGACAGAGATAAAGTACCAACCAATCAGCTCCTAACTGTCATTTTTCAAACACAGCCTGTAAATCTGTAAACTGGCAGTTAGAAGCTGATTGGTTGGTACTTCATTTCTCTGCCCTTTATCTCTCTCCAAGGTTTAGTACATAGACCCTATAGTAAAGTAGATGTGGAGTAGCAAGAAAATGTAAGAATAGCTATGAAATTTGAAATTTAAGATTGATTAAAGTAAAAAGATAGATGGGTGAGGCAAACTCCCGACAGATGGAGGTGGCAGTAGTGTTGATGACAGAATGAACTTTGGTAGCAACTTGGGCAAGAAAATGGTGTACTCTGGCAATATTTGTAAGACGAAGGGACTGGGAGAGACACTGGATGTGGTTAATAAGGCAGACTGCAGAGTGAAGTGTGACACCAGGACATTGGGTTTCAGATACTGAGGACAGTGTGCAGTTACTGACAATGAGGGAGACTTATGGTGGGTGACACAACAACTCTATTTAGGACATGTTGAGCTTTCGGTAGCTTAGGGGCATCTATGCTGATATAGCAGAGAGACAGTTGGTCAAACACGATAGTACAGAAAGGAAGAGGTCAGAGGTAGATTTGGGTGCTGTCAGCACAGTGGTGGTGCTGTAAGACAAATAACCAAATAAGTTCCCCAGGAACAGTGGTGTACACTGAGAACAACAGGGGGCCAAAAGCGGAGCCTTCTGGGACCCAAAAAGATATTGGAAGTAGAGGGGAGGATACAAGATGCCAGTGTAGGAGCAGTTTGGTAGGTTGGAAGTAAACTAGGAAGAACTGTGTGATGAAGGTCAATGGTGTGAAGGAAGTGCTGCAAAATAGGATGATTAACAGTGCCAAAAACAGCAGAAGGGTCTGGTACAGTAGGATGAGTATGGAGACATGATCCTAAAGCTGGGTACACAACTAAAAAATATATCTGCAGATGTTGGTTGTTCATACACACTGGACAACCATCATCTGCCATATGGTCACGGGTCCCGCTAGCAGGGGGTCGCGTAGCGCCCACCTTGCAGCAGCCTTTGCCTCAAGTGTACAGGTGGTCAGCTGACCACCCATACACACAGCATGATGGACAGATATATGCTGTGCTGTGGCAGGTGGGGTCAGTACTTCAGGGGTGAGTGGGTGCTGTAGCAGGTGGCTGGCCTGTACATAGGGGGCTGTCTGAATTACCTAGAAACCTCTCTGCTCAATGATCCATTGCCGCAGGTGACCGAGCGGCTAGGCAAAGGAGCTCAGGCAGCTTTAACAGTAAAGCCATCTAATAATAATGTCCACCACATCATGGCTGAATCTCGGGGGAGGTGCAGTGGCAGCATGCAGCGCCTCCATTCCCATGGAGCTTTGACGGACCTGGTAACACACTGACTTACCGCCTTCCAATCTGTACTGATAGCCACAAGTGTGCATTTGGGTGCCGGGGGTGGGGGATCTGTGAGTGTCCCTCGGGAGGGCTGGATAATAAGTGCAGTGATGTGGGAACTTGTAAAGAAAAGAGGGAGAGGTAAGGGTATGAGGACAGGATATAGGGGGGGCATGATAAACAGGGTATGATAAATTTTAAATGCAGTGGGGACTGTCAGGATAGAGGGGGCTTGGGGACCATAATATGGTGTGATAAATATTACATACAGAGAATGTCAGGATAGAGGGGGGCTGGGGACCATGACAGGGTGTGATAAATATTACATACAGAGAATGTCAGGATAGAGGGGGGCTGGGGACCATAATATGGTGTGATAAATATTACATACAGAGAATGTCAGGATAGAGGGGGGCTGGGGAACATGACAGGGGGTGATAAATATTATATACAGAGAATGTCAGGATAGAGGGGGGCTGGGGACCATGACAGGGTGTGATAAATATTACATACAGAGAATGTCAGGATAGAGGTCGGGCTGGGGACCATGACAGGGTGTGATAAATATTACATACAGAGAATGTCAGGATAGAGGTCGGGCTGGGGACCATGACAGGGTGTGATAAATATTACATACAGAGAATGTCAGGATAGAGGTCGGGCTGGGGACCATGACGGTGTGAAAAATATTACATACAGATAATGTCAGGATAGAGGTCTGGCTGGGGACCATGACAGGGTGTGATAAATATTACATACAGAGAATGTCAGGATAGAGGGGGGCTGGGGACCATGACAGGGTGTGATAAATATTACATACAGAGAATGTCAGGATAGAGGTCGGCTGGGGACCATGACAGGGTGTGATAAATATTACATACAGAGAATGTCAGGATAGAGGTCGGCCTGGGGACCATGACAGGGTGTGATAAATATTACATATAGAGAATGTCAGGATAGAGGTCTGGCTGGGGACCATGACAGGGTGTGATAAATATTACATTAAGAGAATGTCAGGATAGAGGGGGGCTGGGGACCATGACAGGGTGTGATAAATATTATATACAGAGAATGTCAGGATAGAGGGGGGCTGGGGACCATGACAGGGTGTGATAAATATTATATACAGAGAATGTCAGGATAGAGGGGGGCTGGGGACCATGACAGGGTGTGATAAATATTACATACAGAGAATGTCAGGATAGAGGTCGGGCTGGTGACCATGACAGGGTGTGATAAATATTACATACAGAGAATGTCAGGATAGAGGTCGGGCTGGGGACCATGACAGGGTGTGATAAATATTACATACAGAGAATGTCAGGATAGAGGGGGGCTGGGGACCATGACAGGGTATGATAGATATTACATACAGAGAATGTCAGGAAAGAGGTCGGGCTGGGGACCATGACAGGGTGTGATAAATATTACATACAGAGAATGTCAGGATTGAGTGGGGCTGGGGACCATGACAGGGTGTGATAAATATTACATACAGAGAATGTCAGGATAGAGGTCGGGCTGGGGACCATGACAGGGTGTGATAAATATTACATACAGAGAATGTCAGGATAGAGGGGGGCTGGGGACCATGACAGGGTGTGATAAATATTACATACAGAGAATGTCAGGATAGAGGGGGGCTGGGGACCATGACAGGGAGTGATAAATATTACATACAGAGAATGTCAGGATAGAGGGGGGCTGGGGACCATGACAGGGTGTGATAAATATTACATACAGAGAATGTCAGGATAGAGGGGGGCTGGGGACCATGACAGGGAGTGATAAATATTACATACAGAGAATGTCAGGATAGAGGTCGGGCTGGGGACCATGACAGGGTGTGATAAATATTACATACAGAGAATGTCAGGATAGAGGGGGGCTGGGGACCATGACAGGGAGTGATAAATATTACATACAGAGAATGTCAGGATAGAGGGGGGCTGGGGACCATGACAGGGTGTGATAAATATTACATACAGAGAATGTCAGGATAGAGGTCGAGCTGGGGACCATGTCAGGGTGTGATAAATATTACATACAGAGAATGTCAGGATAGAGGGGGGCTGGGGACCATGACAGGGTGTGATAAATATTACATACAGAGAATGTCAGGATAGAGGGGGGCTGGGGACCATGACAGGGAGTGATAAATATTACATACAGAGAATGTCAGGATAGAGGGGGGCTGGGGACCATGACAGGGAGTGATAAATATTACATACAGAGAATGTCAGGATAGAGGGGGGCTGGGGACCATGACAGGGTGTGATGAATATTACATACAGAGAATGTCAGGATAGAGGGGGGCTGGGGACCATGACAGGGAGTGATGAATATTACATACAGAGAATGTCAGGATAGAGGTCGGGCTGGGGACCATGACAGGGTGTGATAAATATTACATACAGAGAATGTCAGGATAGAGGGGGGCTGGGGACCATGACAGGGAGTGATAAATATTACATACAGAGAATGTCAGGATAGAGGGGGGCTGGGGACCATGACAGGGTGTGATAAATATTACATACAGAGAATGTCAGGATAGAGGTCGAGCTGGGGACCATGACAGGGTGTGATAAATATTACATACAGAGAATGTCAGGATAGAGGGGGGCTGGGGACCATGACAGGGAGTGATAAATATTACATACAGAGAATGTCAGGATAGAGGGGGGCTGGGGACCATGACAGGGTGTGATAAATATTACATACAGAGAATGTCAGGATAGAGGTCGAGCTGGGGACCATGACAGGGTGTGATAAATATTACATACAGAGAATGTCAGGATAGAGGGGGGCTGGGGACCATGACAGGGTGTGATAAATATTACATACAGAGAATGTCAGGATAGAGGGGGGCTGTTGCACTTTGGGAGCTTTTAATCTGTAGAGACTATTGTTTTAGTTTTTTATTGCTAAATAGTGTCCAGAAACCTTATAACACACACACGATCTGGTCTGTAATTGAACATGATCTTCATGGGCTGTACCAAACAGGATGCACACAGGCGAGATCCGTGTCATTTACCATGTGTTGCCTGTCGGGTGCTGAGTGATGCAAACTGGAGAATGGGGCTGGCAGCTGAAGTATTGTGTGTGGGTGTGTAGCTGGCTGTGCAGCAAGACAAACTGAGGGGAAAGGGACTGCTAAAAAAATCAAACACTAAGGGCCAAATGTAATAGGGTGTCAGTTTTAGTAACAGTACAAACTTGCACTTTCTCGCACTTTTAAAAAGTGCGAGTTTGTACTGAAACTCGCAAATTCAATAGCTTACAAACTTTTCAGCTCGAGGCTACTGCATTTGCGAGTGCAGGCGAGTTTAGGACTATGTAAACTGACACCTTTTAATGCAAGTAGCATTAAAAGGTGCGAGTTTTAGAGAAGCCATCACAGATCAGTGAGATCCGTGATGGCTTCTGTGTGTGTTAAAAAAAAAACGTGCACCCCCTCCCCAAAAGCATAACCTGCCCCGGGCTTTATAAAGCCTGTTCTGGTTCTAAAAATACAGGGGCCAAAATGCGTAGGGGGCCCCTGCATATTAAGAACCAGCACAGGGCTTTGTTGAGCTGATCCTGGTTCTGGTAAATCAGGGGACAAAACGAGTAGGGGTCCCCTGAAAATTCCAGAACCAGCACCGAACTCTTTCTAGCAGGGGGATAATGCCACAGCCAGGGAAAACCTTTCACTGGATTCCCCGGCCAAAGCATTATCCCTGACTGCTAGTCAGTCCAGGCCAGGGATCCCTGGGGAGTTGAGGACCCCCCAATAAAGTTGTCCCCCTCTCCAGGGCACCCCAGGCCTAGACTGATAGCCCAGGGCTATCCCCGGCACACTAGGGCGGTGGGTGCTGGGTTGATAGTGTAAAATTAAAGTTTCCATATTGTCTTTGGTTGTAGAACCACAAGTACCAGCAAGCCTCCCCTGCATGCTGGTATTCGGAGAACCACAAATACTAGCATGCGGGGCATTACGGGCCCGCTGGCACTTGTAGTTCCACAACTAAAGAAATATGTAAATAAACAAACATACACCGTGAAAGTATAATTTTAATAAAACATACATGCACACTCACACTCACACATACTCACCTAGTATACGAAGTAATCCATAGGGGTGTACCTGAAAAAAAAATCCATACTCACCTCTCCTATGCGTCGATCATGTCCACTGGCAATCCAGGGGTTAAAGTAAAAAACCGCAAAAAAACCCGATCCATACGGACTGAGCAAAGGTATGTGTGTACACATACCTTTGCTCCGCGTAAATGACCGGGGCACACGTGTGGTTCGGGTTTTTTTGCGGGCCCGTAATGCCCCGCATGCTGGTATTTGTGGTTCTCCAAATACCAGCATGCAGGGGAGGCTTGCTGGTACTTGTGGTTCTACAACCAAAGACAATATGGAAACTTTAATTTTACACTTTACACTATCAACCCGGCACCCAGCGCCCTAAGGTGCCGGGGATAGCCCCGGGCTATCAGTCTAGGCCTGGGGTGCCCTGGAGAGGGGGACCCCTTTATTGGGGGGGTCCTCAACTCCCCAGGGATCCCCGGCCTGGACTGACCAGCAGTCAGGGATAATGCTTTGGCCGGGGAAACCGGTGAAAGGTTTTCCCTGGCTGTGGCATTATCCCCCTGCTAGAAAGAGTTCGGTGCTGGTTCTGGAATTTTCAGGGGACCCCTACTCGTTTTGTCCCCTGATTTTCCAGAACCAGGACCAGCTCAACAAAGCCCTGTGCTGGTTCTTAATATACAGGGGCCTCCTACGCATTTTGGCCCCTGCATTTTTAGAACCAGAACAGGCTTTATAAAGCCCGGGGCTGGTTATGCTTTTGGGGAGGGGGTGCACGTCATTTATTTTTTATTTTAAAACATTTAACATAAGTACACACAGAAACATGTACATATCTCATGGATATGTGCATGTTTCTGTGTTAATCTGACCTGCTCAGGATGTACTCGCTAGCCTGAAGCAGGTCTATTATTTGGGGACTTTTGGAAATCTTTTATTTGCGAGTCTGAAACAGACACCCTATTACATTGTTGATTGTTTTCAATGTGAAAACATCTGGATGCGAGTTTGAGAATGGAGAGTTTTAGTAACTCTGAAAAATGCGAGGTTTAGTGAACAGACACCCTATTACATTGGAGAGTTGTGAAAAATTGCGAGTTTAGCACCAAACTCACAATTTACCAAAACAGACTACCCATAACATTTGGCCCTAAGAGACTATTGTATTATTTGTGTGTCCAAATCACTGTGGCTCCTTTTATAAGTAGCAGCAACATTAAAAATATAATAAATAAATTTTATTATTTAATGAACTATATACAGGTTTATGTCCTTTTATTTTTTTTTTCAAATCATATTATCAATCATCATGTTTATGCTTAGTTTATTTTATTTTATTTTTACATGCACCGTAGGTCTGACATGTTAGTACATTTAAGGGTTTTTTGCCAATTTGTGAAGAGAATAATATAGTACTACTACTACTACTACTACTACTACTAATAATAATAATAATTATTATTATTATTATTATTGTCCACTTGAGGGACAGAACTTGGGTGATTACCGTTGTCCTCATAGTCTTACCGTCTTGTCTCCACCCTAGTTGCTTTTCACAATGGGTATCACACGGCAGTGTACTCTTTTCCTAAATATTACATTCTTAGTAGCGCATCACATGCAAAGCCGCTCAGTGTACAGCTAGATTGCTAAGTAACGTACCTTTGTTGCAAAAATAAAATGAATGTGCAACAACCTATATAAAGGGCATGTGGGGTGGTCTCATGGCATATGAGGAGCCAAAAACATAAATCCTGATGGGACCCAGAAACTGTGGAGTAGGACCCCGATTTTTCAAAATGTGGAGTCTCTGGGACCCACATTTTTTTTGCTCAGCGCGATCGCTGGTCATTTTAGTCTCAGTGTAATGTTGTGGTGTGACTATTGCAGAAGCCTGCAAAGGAGTGAGAGGAGAGAAAGTGAAATAGGTTATTATATAACAGCTGTCAATTCAGAGGGAATGGGGAGGAGAGGAGCAGTACTGTAGTTAGAGAGAGCGGACACATTAGAACTGGTGAGATAAGGACCTGTTTAAAGGATGATGGAAATCAGCCAGCAGAAAGAGACACATTTTAGATGAGAGCTATAGCAGCTTAGTGCAAGGTAAAATATAAAACATCACTGAAAATTCAGAATCCAATTTTGTTACAACAAAACGTGAATAAGGTTTTCAATCATTTCTATCGTAAAACAGCTGATCGCTGTCTACCCACAATCATCCACAGGATGATAGTGGGTACGTGACTGGGTGATAGTCACAAAACAATAATTACCAATAAACAGATGCAAAGAAAAAGTAGCTAACTAGATAGAAACGTAAAAACACTGAGAGATACAGAGGACATGGGGAGACCAGACGGCTGAATATAAAAGCGACATTTTAAAAAGTAAATATAACATTTGGAACTAGAGGGACATCTAGAGGATGTTATATTGAATTTTTTTTTAAATTCTATGCAACATATAAATGCAGACTATATTTCATTGTAAATATTCTATCAGCCTTGGCTATAAAAAGCGCTATAAAATAAAATATTTTGGATATCATGGAATTATTTCAGTTGCTTTCCATTTAGAACAATCACCTCATATGCACTTATGCCTTACATGTGTACTGCCCTTGAATATATCTAATGCTTTTAATACAAAGGATTTCACGCTCCATTCTGAACCAAATGTACTTACTATTAACCTAACTTACCAAAGGCACTTAACCTGATATTGTAAATGCATTTGCAAGTAATCCAATTGTCTCACTTTGTGCGATACTGTACTATGTACATTTAACAATCCCCTGGAGGTAATTCATTTTCTACTCAGCTTTTCTTCTTAGCTTCTGTGCAAAGAGAAACTTATGTAAAGGATATAGAAACATTGTATAATAAAACATCAGATAGCACAGCTTTGTATTTTTATACACACATTAAATGAGGCAATACAATATTTAGTATGAATGTAGCTATAACACAGAACCATGAGTGCAAGAAGCTGCCAGTGCATCCTAACAATAATTCCTCAGTTCCAGACTAGGCAGAGGCACCAGTGGTGTCCAGGATATATGTAATAAACTGTGCATTACCTTGTAATGATAGATTGTACTATAATAATTCCAATATAATATTCTGAACTGTGACCCCATGTCTGGTTTTTACAGTGAGACAAAGTAAAAAGGGTTACCCCAAATAACCTTATTTCCTCCCTTATTCCCTCCCTAGTGCCTGCACAACTAATGCTGGGTACACACTGTCCAATATATCGTGGGTGCATCGGCAGGTGTTTACCAGCGATATGTCTGTGAACGACATCATCCACAGACATATCGCGTTGGCTGCAGATATATCGGAACATCGTGCTTTGTGTATGGACTTACTGCAGAGGCTGCCAGTGACTGACAGGTCAACTGGACGGGAACACGTAAGTCCCTGCCCAGTTGTGACGTAAGTGTGTATGTACTTACCAATCGTCAGATAAAACAGCGGGTCCTAGTGCATACCCAGCTTTAGATCAGTCGCTAGGAAGGCCAGAGACATTTGTCACTGCTTTAGATTAGGGATGTGCGCCGGACCATTTTTGCCGGATTTGGATTTGGTTCTAATTCGTCGTCCGGCTTTGGATTTGGATTTGGATTTTTTTACAAAAATTGACAAAAAAAGCTAAAATCACATATATTGGTCTTTTTTTTCTTCCTAGAGTATTATTAACCTCAATAACATTAATTTCCAGTCAATTTAGACCATATAACAGCTCATAATATTGTTTTCAACATTATTGGCCAAAGGTTGCAGTGAGCTGACTGGTTCCTAAGCGACAGAGCAGCGGCACAACGACACAGACACCACAGTATAAAGTACATCTATGACACATTGCCACACAGCAGTGGCAGAAATGAAAAGTAGTGCACCCACCCAGTGGGGTACGGCCAGCAGAGTCACAGTACTTGTTTACATAGTGGGCTACGGCCCAAGGAGTCACAGTGCACAATCTTATTCACATTACACCGCACGTAGGGCCTGATTCACATTACACCATAAAGTAGTGTCTCTTATTTATGTTACGACACACAGTAGTGCCCCTTTTACACAATGCCCACAGTAGTGACCCTTTTACACAATGCCCACAGAAGTGCCCCTTTTACACAATGCCCACAGTAGCGGTGTTCTTTACACAATGCCCCCAGCAGTGGTGCCCCCTATGCAGTCCCCTTAGTAGTAGGGTCCCCTATGCAGTGCCCCCAGTAGAATGCCCCCCAGTAGTATGCCCCCCATTAGCAGGCCCCCCCAGTAGTATGCCCCCCATTAGCATGCCACCCAGTAGTATGCCCCCCTTTAGCAGGCCCCCCCAGTAGTATGCCCCCCATTAGCAGCCCCCCCAGTAGTATGGCCCCCCAGTAGTATGGCCCCCCCAGTAGTATGCCCCCCCCAGTAGTAGGCTGCCCCCAGTAGCAGGCCCCCCTCAGTAGTAGGCTGCCCCAGTAGTAGCCCCCCCTGTAGTATGGCCCCCCAGTAGTAGTAAGCCCCCCAGTACTATGCCCCCCCAGTAGTAGTAAGCCCCCCCCAGTAGTATGGCCCCCCCAGTAGCAGGCCCCTCAGTAGTATGGCCCCCCCAGTAGCAGACCCCCCCAGTAGCAAACCCCCCCCAGTAGTATAGCCCCCCCCCAGTAGCAAGCCCCTCAGTAGTATGGACGCCCAGTAGCAGACCCCCCCCAGTAGCAGACCCCCCCCCCAGTAGTATAGCCCCCCCCCAGTAGCAGGCCCCTCAATAGTATGGACCCCCAGTAGCAGACCCCCCCAGTAGTATAGCCCCCCCAGTAGCAGACCCCCCCAGTAGTATAGCCCCCACAGTAGCAGACCCCCCAGTAGTATAGCCCCCCCAGTAGCAGGCCCCCCCAGTAGCAGACCCCCCCAGTAGCGCCCCCGGACCTTTGACAAGTAAAAAAAAAAAAAACTTACCTGATTCCCCGCTCCCGCGCCGTCCGCTCTGTTGTCACACGCTGCGGAGGGAGCCGGAAGACGGAGCTCATGTGTGAGCTCCAGCCGGCTCCCTCCGTACAGCAGCCAATGAGAGTCTGTGTGACTCTCATTGGCTGCTGTGACAAACACACAGCTGCCGCTGGCGGCTGTGTGTCTGTGTCTGTGTAGGACAGAGCGCTATCACTGCGCTCTGCCCTACACGCGAGGAGACCTGATGTCGGATTCTCTAGTGAGAATCCGACATCAGGCGGCCGCCGTTCGGCCCCGAACGGGGATCCGAGTCAGGCGGTGAACACCCGAACAGGGTTCGGGTGGACTCAGATCCCCAATGTTCGGAGCGGTTCGGATTCCACAGAATCCGAACCGCTCATCTCTACTTTAGATGTGCATACGGATGCACATGCACAACTTTGTATATGTCTAGAATGAATCAACAAAACACACCTCTCTTTGGGCGGGATGTACTAAGGTTGCGGGGACCATTCCGCCAGTCACCGTAACGTTACTAATCGCATATGTACTAACATATGCGATTAGTATCGCAAAGGACAGCTCTTGCGATAAGAGCTGCCCTTTGCAAAATAGCCGACGCCAGGTGACGGGGTCTCCGTGGGACCCCATCCTCTCCAAGCCCCGGGAACTTCCTGTTGGTCACATGTGCAGGAAGCCCCGGGCTCTTCCTCCTCCTCCCTTCACCCGGAAGAAGATTAGGGGAAGAGGAGGCGGATGACGCACAGGAGGAGTAGGGGCCGGCGACAATGGAGTGCAGGTGAGTGGGGGCCAGCGCTGGATGGCGGCGAGGCGGGGGCAAACCGTCGGGAGCGGGGTGCGGTAAGAAGCCCATAGGCTTCTATAGGGTAACACCAGGATTTTCTGGCGTTACCCTCCATGTCGAAAAAAGGGTGGCCAGGGCTTAGTACATATGGAAATGCGGTAAAAACCCCGAAAACTGGGTTTTTACCACATTTTTCCTTTAGTAAATCCCGCCCTTTATGAGTAACACATATGAAAATAACCACAGGTAGCAGTAATATGTACTACTGATACAAAAGTATGATTCAGGTAAACATTATGGGCATGATTCAGAATGGTAAAGAATTTTTCCGTATCTGCGGCTGCATTGCATGCTTGGAAATAAATGCGGATCTCTGCCTGTATTCAGACCTGCACGCATCTATCCGGCCAGATGTGAAAGTAGCCGTAATCGCTTAGGGCCCTATTTACTACAATCCACATTTCAGATGTCAAAGCAGGAGCCAGGGGACCATGGGGAAAGCCCCGATAACGCCATCTGCAGATGGCGATATTATCACAGGGCTTTTCCACTTAATTTTTTACAATTTCTGCTTAGTAAATCTCAGGCAGATCACATGTCCCATTAAAAGAGAGATACAATCTGCATACTAAAAATATTCAAATGAAAGGGCCTAGAGAGGTTTTTCATGAAACCTACTCTAATTGCCCTTTAATAGATTTATGTGATAATAAAACAATGTGAAAAGGGTGTGAAAACACCCTTTTTCAAATTTTTTTGTAAAAATAATATTGATAAATAAATAGGCCTCTGCGGAGCCCTATGAGACAGATCTCTTTGAACGCTTACCTCTGAATAGACTGCAATTCTGCCTACTCCTATCCTACAGTACATGTAATCACCCTGTTGCCATCCAGTTACATCACTCAGCCACCAGCGGAAATGCGGCTGAGATGTGTAAGACTCCGCATCACCTGCCAATGCTTAAAGTTACGTGTACAGGTTCCGACGAATGTGCCATTGCTAAAAATCATCAGATCTGTCCAGAGTGGAATTGCGTGGAACGCTGAATCAGGCACTATTAGAGCAATGACGATGATTATACATAATTATTTAATTCCAATACTACATATAACTGAGAAGTAGAAAAGGGCAGAGGAACTATGGGATATAAAGAGACACATCTGGGAGGCAAAGACTGAGTATAACAATAGGTCCTGTCTGCCTTTAAGACTCTTCTGTTGACATGTTAGCTATGAATCCTCCACCCTTCTAGAATAGAACACATTTCCTATGTAATGCCTTGCTGTGACAATTATTTACTTGTCTATGGTGAATATGTTTCATGTACAGTGTATTGCCTAATTCTAGACACTACTAAACTTTCCATCTGCCTTGCTTTCAGTCAGGTCACACTGGGACAGCTGTGTGGTTACACCAGGCATGCTGTACAGGATAACAGGAACCGTCTCCCCGCCCAAATAGATATCTTGCAACAACTCTTAACTCAAAAGGCTCCAAAATGTGCATTAGAGACAAGCGGCTAAACATGAGATAATCAGAATAAGAAGACAGACAAAGGAATAGCTATGCAGCAAAATGGGCAAAATAAGACAAAAAAGCCAATGGGCTGATATTAGTATAAGGGGAAGACAGTTGACAAACTGAAGAATTTTATTTAAAAAAAAAAACAAAACCATGGGTCAAGAAGCGGGTATAGGGGCAGTCACTTAATGAAATATAGACTACAGAGACTGGAAGGGACAGCATGAAGACAGCATGACTAAACGTGAAATAAAAACTTTTAGGCTTCTTTTGTTTAGTACCTCTACCATGGCAACAGGAAGGCAGCTAAAAATAATAATGATTACCAGGCCAAAAAGAGATAACTCTTTGCCTTTTCTGACATTAATTTACTGATTATTATGAAGTAAAAGAGGAATGTCATGATTTCACAAATGACCATAGTCAGTCTGGTTCTTTTAAATAATTCCTCACCCCCTAGTTTCAGACTGAAGTACTTGGTAGTACAGGCTAATAAATAATAAAGAACAGATTTAGTGCCATTCAGACCAGATCCCTGACTCAAGAATAACTACGGAAATATATTTTTCTTGCAGTGATAAATAAAACCGGTTAATTATTTAACAGGCCCTGAAATATGATGATGACAAAGTTACAGACACAGGTCGCTATATGCTGGGTATATGCCATCAGGGGTAGTCTTCTAAGTCTCCGCCCCTATCTCTATTGTTGCTATAGTAGCACTGGAGCAGTGCTTTCCGGAGCGTTGTGCATACCCCACCGCCAACCTGTGACATCATGCCAGGGGGCAGGGCTGGCAGCAGTAGAAGTGTTGAAAGCTGTTTTTTATAAATATGCAAAATTATATATAGTGGAGAGGAGTGCGCTCCTGGGCTGTCTTCTTCTCCACTGTGCTGTTATCCTGATGGGATGACATCATGGTGCATGTGTGACCCTGTGCATGTTACTATTTTGAGGGTCATGGCGCTGCATGTCTGTGCAGTACTTAGCTCCTCAGAGGTGTATATTAACTGCATTACTGCTGATATAGCCATCGCTGTTACAACCACTGAGTACATCTGTACCTACTGTGTGTGTTACTGATTTACCATTAATCCTGCAAGCCTGGCTAGGCACCCACTTGTGGACTAAACTCCATTTCACATTGTGCTGGTACCTATTGTAATCACACAGGTTATCACCCAATAGCCCATATCGATAGGTTATAGACTCAGCATGCTTGCACTGTGTGTAAAGAATACAGTGAATTCCTCTTTGTTTGCATCAAACCAGACAATTCACAGTGCAGCAGCTAGCATAACCTTCATAAAATTGAGAGGTTCACAGAATTGTGCCACATAGAAGTTCACTATGAAGATGCAAATGAATCAAGAGAAGCTGTGGAAAATCACAAATGATTCAGGTAACAATGCAAATCCTGATGAAGCAGATTGGTCCATGGCATAGGCCTAGCTGTGGAACAGCATGTGTATTACACAATTCATGGGAAAGTTTCAGCACATGACATGTGGATAGCCCTGCAAGCAGCATATGTAGATAAAGGTTTGTTGAGGAGGATAAACCTGAGGCATACACAGAGCCTGATTTAGAGATGGACGCAGTTTTCATGTTCCCGCAGTTGAGCAATTTCTTTGTTACTGCACATGTGAGAAAAGTCAGAGGAATTCTTATTGTGCATGCGTGAACCCAAGTGTTCAATGGCAATTGCAATTACAAATGTCGTCACTAACACTTGAGAAGGGGTTTGCAATCCCTGGGCATTTCAGGGTGGAGACTGGGAGGTGACCTAAAGTGATCGCAAAAAGAGGCTGTTAGAGGAGTGTCACGGGCATGTTGGGAATGCTGCTCTGTTCCCAATCACAAATCCACAGCTGCAGAGACCTTAATTAGATGGATTTGAGAAGAGTAGCTACAGTAGACCCTTGCTACCGCAAATGTTGATGTTGCAACCAATAGTGCATGGATTTTGTAGTGTTAACAATTCTATCGCAAATGCAAAGACCATACAGCCTGAAAGTTGGCATCTCAAAGCTATCAATGACTAATCTATCAATGAAGATCATAAAGGAATAAAGTTCCAGGAACGCATGCCAGTTGATACAAATGTTAAGAGTTCTGCTTTACTCACAAAAGACACTAAGCCCAAAAGGCCTAAGTACAAGTATTTCATATGTCACAAAGTGGGACATAAAGCCTCTTAATACAGGCTGAGAGATTCAGACGGCACACAGAAGAAGTGTGATAAAAAGAACGAGTCAGCTTTAAATGTCACAGACAGTTGCAGGAAGGTTTGTTGGTACATGGACTTGGGAGCAATCAGGCATTTCAATTGCAATCAAGAATGGTTTACATCATTGGGCACGTGTGACTTTAAAATAGTCAATAATGATGCACCTGAGAATTAAAGGTGAACCATCCAGGATGTGTTATTCATTCCAGATTTGGGGACCAACCTCATTGCCATAAGTGTCCAAGAAGACAAAAGTTTCAAGGTCAAGGTTGTAGAGGGCCAGTGTGTTGTGCAGAATAAAATAAGCAATGTGATAGCAACAGCAATCTGGTGCCAGCAACTATACATCCTAGACTTGGAGAAGTATAATGTGATGGTGGCCTGTGATTCAAGCCAATCTATGGAGCTGTGGCACATGCGACTAGGCAACCTTGGGTATGATAATGTCCAGAAACTGCTTGATGGGGTGGTAATGGGAATAAAACAGAGATTGGCATGTGAGAGCTGTATAATGGGAAAGCAAGCCCACTGTCCCTTCCCAAAGTCAGCAACCATAGCTGAGCCACTGCTAGCATTGGTACATATAGATGTATGTGGTACACCCACCCCAGCTGTAAAAGGCAAAACTCCACTAGAAGAACGGTCTGGAAGTAAGCAAAATGTAAATCTTCTCAGAGTTGTTGGGTGCAGAATGTATTTACACATACCCAAAGAGATGTGATGTAAGATGGCTCCCAAGTACCTGGAGTGTATCATGCTTGAATATTGACAGATACAGACTACGGGATATTACTAACAAAAAGCTTATAAATTCCTGACATGTGATGTTCTATGAAACAGCACTACCTAATGTGAAGCAAGAACAAGAATTGCAGCACAAACTTGCTACACTGGATATACTGACAGCTGGAAGGGTGTCTAAGATACCCAAATACAGAGCAGGAGTTCTGTGAGAAACAATAAAGGTAAATCCCCTAAGACATATTATGAGTTTGCAAATGTAGCATTTTGTGAACCCCAAAATATCTAAGAAGCAAAGTCAAACAACAACTGGGAGGAATTGAAATCAGCAATAGATAAAGAAATGGCATCATTGCATGACAACAAAACATGGACTGTTGTTAACAAGCTTAGACACTGCAAGATAGTCAAGAACAAGTGAATTTTTGGTAAAAAGTATACAATGTCAGATGCAAATCCAGTCAGTAGTCTCATTTACAAAGGCACAAAACTGTCACCAACAACCGAGGTAGAGATAGAGGACATGAGAGAAATCCCTTATCAGAATGCTGTTGTAAATTTAATGTATGCAAGTGGAGAAACTTGTCCAAACATCACACATGCTGTCAGCCTGGTGAGTTAATGTGCCATTACCCCATGTAAACAACACTTGACTGCAGTTAAAATAATCCTAACGTACTTAAAAAAGTTCAACTTAGAGTTTTCAAAATCTGGGAATTCTACATTATAATGCTGACTGGAGATCAGATGAGGATGATGACTGTCATTCATACACGGGATACCTGTTTGTACCAGCAGGTGCAGTTGTCAGCTGGGCAAGCAGAAAGCAACCCACTGTAGCCCTATCCACCACTGAGGCGGAATACATGGCAATACAGAAACAGCCAAGTAAGCTTTATGTTTACACTAGACTTTCTGGGAATTAACTCTTTTCTTCTTAGTCAGAATGAGACTATCAACATAGACTGTAACAACAAGGGCGCAATTGACTTGTTCTACAGTACAAAGCATGGATGGTCTGAGCACATTGCTAATAGACACCACTTCACTCGCGAGTTAGGGGAGAGAAAATCTATAATAGCTTCTACTTTGTAGCAAGCAAATATAATGCTACTGATATGTTAAGGAAGGGCTGATGTCACAACTATTAAATGTGTTCCTTAGAAAATATGAAATTTATTTGATATGTTGATATGTTTCACTGTTTATTTGTTGCATAACCCCTTGCATTTGGTTACAGGTGAACTTTTCTAAAGGGCTTAATTAAAGTGTAGTATTTTATTTTTATGTGACCAAAGATAGTCCTAAGTGAGGGGGGGAATTTAGAGAGTGGTGCACTCCTGTGCTGTCTCCTTCTCCACTGTGCTGTGACACCAGCGGATATCATCACGGCACATGCATGACCCTACGTGCGTTACTGTGTTGAGTGTCACGGTGCTGCATGGCTGTGCAGTATTTAGCTCCTCACAGGTGAGACTGATTACTGCTGTATATTACCTGCATTACTGCTGATCTAGCCACTACTGTGTGTGCTACCCCTGTTACCAATAAACCTGTAAACCTGTTAAGGACCTGCTGTGTGGACTAAACGCTTTCACATTCCGCTAGTACCTATTGTAATCACCCAGATTCTACACCAATAGGACATATTAATTACTTGGAGGCTTGAAATCACAAATTCTAAAACAAAGGCAATTGTTGGTGAGTTAACGGTGCCAGGAAGACACTTTAGGACAAAAGTGATCTGTACAGTATGAGGTAAGGCTGCAAACCTATAATTTCAAACACCCTGAAAAATGTACAGTACTCTTTGTTTTATATAATAAACACATATTTAGTGTTAAAAGTTATTGTCTTTTTTCCTCAGTCAATCCCACTTACAGATTTTTTTTAGTTCATTAGCATTACATGCATGAGACTTAATATCTAGAGCACACAAGGTGAGCGCTTTGCGCAATTTGTTTATATCCAGTTGTCCACATTAGAGAAATAGGGTCTCTCTAGCGCTCGGCTGCTCTCGACACAGGACTTTGTAGGTACACTGCGCGCATATTTTTCTTATTTTCTTGAATACTAAGTCCCTGAGTGCCACCTCTGCTGTTTACTATATATATATATATATATATATATTTATATATATATATACATATATAAATATAATAAGAAAACCCTGTGCTTGTCCTTAGTAGACACTTCCCTACAACAGTTAATATCACTAATATCACAATTAACTTAATACAATAGTGACGTTTTATTATTTAAGACAGAGACAGTAGTTCATGGACTATTTTAAATCACGTCCAAGTGAAGATGTATTGAACAGTGAGTACAGAAACAAAAAGGACAAGTGCCCTTTCAGTTCAAGAGAAACATATTTTAAGACCAAATGTTTGAAGCTGTCTCTGCTTAAAAATGGGCCAATCAATAAGTAAGCGCTCTCATGGTGTCTGAGAAAACAACAATAAACCAGAAAGGGCGTCAGCTGATAAGCAGCTCATTTATGTCACCACCCAGAATTATTAGCCAAGTAGAGAATAAGGTTTACCATCTAGATCAGTTAATAATGAATGAATTGCTGAACTTGGACAATTACAATACTGTGATATTTTTTTTTCCACTGGAATAAAATGTACACAAATAAACGTCAACACTGGCTGATGAGGAAATACAGTATTAATTCAAAAGTATTTTTGTGCTATTTTTTGAACCACACATCCTGTCAGTGTGTCCTAACACTAGCTGAGACTAGCAGCCGGGCCAATGGGCAGCTGGCATGTTTTAGAGTCAGGACACCAATGTGTTTATGTACTGGGTCACTATCCATAATGCTGACCTATTTTTCAGGTTTCAAGCATTACTTTTGTGCAAGCTTTGTCAGTACTTTAACAAGACGGAACGCTACACAGACAATGACTTCTGTACAAGCTTACAATAAAATCGTGGAGAATAATTATTCCTGAAAGTCTGAAGGGATATAAAATTGTGAGAGCAAAATACCAACCAATCAGCTCCCAACTGTCACTTTACAGGTTTTATTTGAAAAATGACAGTTGGGAGCTGATTGGTTGGTACTTAATCTCCATCCATCTTGTCTCTCTTCGATGCTTAGTACATACACCCCTTTATCTTGCACAAATTATATCTCTGTCCAAGCTTTCATGAATACACCCTCCCCTTTAATTTTTCAGAACAACTACTAGCCAAAGTAAAAGTTATGTAATGAAATAATGTATCATCAAAGATTATCACAATATACAATCCATTGCAAACATATTTTGAAGTGTCTGCTCTGCTTTGTTGATAATATACACACATTACTCAAAATACTAACATAATACCTAAATTATAGTGACATCTGTTCTATAAATCTAATATCAACCAGTTTCTTCATCAGCAGAACAAACGGCAGGATGCTATTAGTAAATGCCTAACTGAATTCACTGCTGCTCTATGTACCAGAGAGATATAGGATGTCTTGGCTTATATTCAGATTTATGGGCGTTGGTTCATACAGTAAATTCAGCTTACGTTATATATGGAAAAAAATGTTCCACTATATTAACGACAAGTAGAACAAATACACTTTTACGACCTGCAATTTAACATATTACCATTACAATGTCCCATCTGAACACTTCCATAAAAACAATTAGTGTTTTCATAAGCAGCGGTAGAATTCTGTATTTAAAAACAGTACTGTAAACTGTATGACACTAATTATATATCCAGATCGCAGACTGATATAGGATAAATAAACAATTTGTACAGTAATTACCTATGATTGTAGCTAGAGTGAAAATGGAGTTTGTTAAAAGGGATTATAAGAAAACTATACATGATAACAATAAAAAAAATCTAATAATAAGCCTTTATTGTTAATATATATCGGCCAGAGATTGTATTATGTTTTGCAATAGTGAAGCCAAAAAAAGATTTACTTAATTTTTTTTTATAAAAGTTTCTTTTACAATTATTTTGGAAATAATACTTTTATAAAATGAGAACAACTTACCTGAATTGGACTTTCTTAACCCCAAAGACATCTTGGTTTGGAGTCGAAGTGAACAAGCACAGCTGCAGTCTACATTTGCAGCAGGCGAATAGACAGGGAAAGTTTAAGGCATATTTAAAGTATTCTCTAAGGTATTGGCTAGAACCATCAAGCCCCTACTGGTGGTAAACAGAGATCATTAATGGGCATTAATGACAGGCCATTATGACTTTCAGAGATCATTAATGATTCATCACACAGCAGAATTCTTCTGGCAATATCTGACAATGTCTTGGATCTGAATGTCGTCCCGTCCTGCTATTCAGTGCTGAAACATGTTGGTTTTTAGGGCAAAATATTTATCCCGGCTTCTGGATTACAAAGTAAAAAAATAAATAACTGAGTCTGTAACTGGACACCGGATGACATGGAATTAGCTTTGGCAGTGCGCAGACCTTGGTTGCCGGATCCAGCTCCATTTCCAGCAATTCGATCAGAGATTAAAAAAAAAAAAAAAAAACTCCACCATAGTGCAACATGAAAATGGTGTTGTTTACTTTAAGGCTACATTATTTATGATCATTAAAAGCCACAGCTCAAGGAAGTAGTTAAAATCACACTTTTTGTTTCTCAAACTGCTGTAATATTTATACGGTTTACAAGGATTTGATGTACAAAGAAGTTTGTGATTAGTTCTGTATAGTGGTATATATCTGTATAATCACATGAAGAAGGGAAAAGCGATTACTGTGTCTTACGTTTAATCAAACAGGAGAGTACATCTATAATTCAATGGCCGCAGAGTGCCACAGGCAAAAGCACTGTGCGTCCAGTGACATCGCTGGTTTTCCATCGCTTCCCAAAGTGTCCAGGAAAACTAGCAATCTCTACCTTAATATTTGGAGAAATGTGAAGACGTATAGCAGCAGCAGATTTAATATCACAGATTTAATAACATGGTTTCAATATTGTGTATAATTCTTCAGATACCATCTGTCCAGGAACAAAACAGATCTCGCAGAATGCTCTGGTTTTGGAATAAGCCATTTTCACATTGCTTTTGCCAATTTCTGAAAACCAAAGTGGTTGTTAGCTAGAAAGAAAAGGAATTGTTCTTCCACCAATCAGGGATCCCTTCCTAAAGCCTATGATATAAAGAAAGGCCTTGTCCTGACAAGCCTGTTCATGTGATGCTTATAATACAGTGCATAAAATGAAGAGAATCATTATGGAATTGCTGACGTGCCTTATTATGATGAACTCAATGTGTCAACCCTTGCAGTAAACCTTCACCATTCATTAAGTGCACAGAAGGAATGCCGTTTAATGCACTATTTCCGGCATGAGAGCGTGAAGGTACTGTAGTGTAATAATGTTGTCTACGAGACGGTTCTCATACAGATACTATACATAGCAATCGCCGATTGCAAGAGTCAGGTACAGGCCTATCTACTGTATGCATGAATGTTGCAAATTCTTAAATGATAAATGAAGAGCTACTATACCATACAACATAATTCATTCATCTGTATATGATATGATTTATAGTTCAATAACAATCAATAGCATCATGTATCAAGCAAGGCCTTGGTGTCCATGACAAGTAACACAACCATAAGTGCTAGTAGGGAATCTACCAGAGAACCAACATCTTTGACACAAGGAAAATATGTTCCTGAATAATTACCCATGTTCAGAAATGATACAAATTATCCACATTCAGGGTCTTTCATTAGGGTTTGTTTTAAAAGTGAATATTAACCACTCATCATTCATCAATTACGTATATAAAAGGCTAACACTGCTCCTCACCTCTATGGGGAGAATTCAAGTGTGTTGCACGCCGGTGGCCACAAGATGGCGCCTGACGGAGCAATTCAGTTGATGCTTCCTTGGGGAATGCACAGCCGTCCGCGCTGACATTTCTACTCGCAGCCCCCCAAGCAGCCTAGCAGATATGAACAAAAAATGTCCCATTTAAACACTTAAATGGGACTTTTCACGGACTCGACAATGTCCCATCATTTTGACGGGCTTACTAGTTAACCTATAATTCATCATCCATCAGGCATTAACGCTTCATACTCAATCCATCAACAATCCCTCATCCTTAATGAATAAACTAATTTCATCCATATTCTCCAATATAATTCCAGTCTCACAATATTATATACCCAACCTCCCCCCCAAACACACCCACACTTACCCAGTCCACCATGCTGCCTCAGAGAAATGCCTATACCAGTTTCCCTTACTCTAAGCACTTCTGTGTTAAAAGGGAGTGAGGCATGACATTAGGACACATATGTGCACATACAGTATATCCCTATTGTTTAGAATGTACACATGGGCTGATAGGAGCAGTGTAAGGAGTAATGACCTGGGCCCTTGATCATGTGCAGAGTGCGCTAATTTTTTTCTAATACTGCTGTTAACTATGCTGCAGCCATTTAGCATGTAATGGTTTCTCGCTGGACTAATCAATAATAATTTATCTGCAGGCAGGGCTCATGATCCTGTGTATTATCAGAACAAATGTGTGTGTTTTACTGGTACAAAGTAATATCCTGACATTCTATACATTGCAAATATTACAGTGAGGTCTGAATCTTCTGTACAATGGTAGAATTTGCAGAACAGAATTAATATTTATCATAGTGTACTCTACTGTTCTGTAATAACATGCTCTGAAACTGCAGTTGTGGGTTTGATTAACCCAGTTGTGTATCTAAGGGTCTGTATTTTCTGGATCACAACATCATGGGGGCTAGGTCACTGGTGTCCCTCCCTGCTTTTGCACCCAGTGCGGGGAGGGCTTTAGAGCACGGGGCAGAGCCGCGTGGCAGGAGAAAGGCTGCAAGGCCTCGCTGCCCTGCGGAAAGATCGTGGCCCCCTGGAAGGGGCATGGTCTTGCAGAAGGGGCGTGACCTCGTGGGTTGAACCCCGTAACAACTGGGGAGCTCCGCTGGAGGGGGAGTCCCGGAGTTGGGAACTGCACCCGGGGACCACTCTGCGGGCAGTGCCGACTCCCTCACTTTGTCAGGAACCGAGTTATGCACGTAATGTTACAGTGCAGCACCCCGCTCCTTTCACTGATGGGTGACACCAGGGTGCGTCCCGCACCCCCCTTGTGACGCCACTAGGCTAAATGACAGAGTCAGGTGCCTAGACCAAGAGAAAAGTCTAGGGCAGAGGTTCCCAAATGCGGTACTCAAGGCTTCTGAACAGTTCAGGTTTTAGAGATATCCATGGTTGAGCACAGGTGACTTAATTAGTACCTCAGACAATTCAATTTAACCACCTGTGCTCAACCATGGATATCTCTAAATCCTGAACTATTGAGGTGCCTTGAGGACCGTGTTTGGGAACCTCTGGTCTAGGATACTTTGTGGAGAACCTTCCCCAGTGTAATGCGGCCACAGTCCACCAGGAGTTAATATTTGTGGGTGATTAAGCTGGACAGCCCCTGCCTCTGGCATCCTTCTGCGCATGTGCAGAAGGAAGCACGCACCACGATGGATGCTGGGAGGGATCCATTAAATCCCTCTCTCAGCACTCTCCCGATAGAAGTCCATAGACTTCTATAGGGTAACACCAAGAAGGATCGGCATCTCTCATATGCACCAAGCCCCGGAATGCGATTCACTCCAGGGCTTGGTGCATATGAAAAATGCGGCCAAACCCGCATTTTCAAGGTTTGACTGCTTTTCTCGCTTTGCTGCATCCCGCCCTCATTCTTAATCAAAGTTTAATGTATGTTTTCACCATGTGGTGGCAGCATGCTGGATTTCTAGGCCACAGTAATGCACTTATTAGACACATGGAAAGCTACAGTTGATTGGCTCTTCCTGCTGCACTCGTTGCATCAATACATATTTAAAGCAGAGGCATTAGATGTGCAGCTCTAGTTGATTGGCTGGAATGAAAATCTAGTAAGGTATGAAAGCAAATGACAATCAGCAATCTTCTCCCAAACGCCGGAAAATGGACAAAAACTGTTGTTTGAACAAATTGTTTAGATCAAACATTTAACAAACTTGTCTGACGACCATTTTCGTCTGTTTTCTGGCATTTAGGAGCAAATTGCTGATCATCTGTTACACCCATACGTTGCCAGATTTTCATTCCAACCAATCAACTAGTTGGATGGTTAGACAGAAGATCTTTAGGTGTGTACCCAGCTTAAGAGTAACTTGGAAAAATCCATATTATAAGATCTGACTATCATGTCCTCCAAATGGCCAACCATATTTGCTTGGTCTTTGGCATTCTTGGTCAGCTGACTGGCACACTGTGGCACTATGATATGGGTAGTCCAATAATGGCAGGGATAGGAGATTGGTACTATCCACTTTTCCAGTTCTCTTCCTGTAAGTGTAACATATTCTGTAATGTGTTTATTGATTTTTGTTTTCTAATATACTAAATGTATATGTATTAAGACTTCATGCAATTTATTTTAGCAAACATCTTTATACAATATATGACAGTGTTTTTCTTGTCAGTCAGGACAATATATTATCTGAATTAGCTCTTATAAAAAATAAATAATTTTGTTAAAATAAATGTGTAAAAAAGTAGTGAATGCTGTTTGTCAAGGAGGGCAATTTATTTCCTATATTCACCAGAGTTCATTTATCAATGTGCTGCAAGAAAGGTATGTTGACTTAGCAGTTTAGATGAGTGCATCATGACAGACAGAAAGATAGATAGATAGATAGATAGATAGATAGATAGATAGATAGATAGATAGATAGATAGATTTTTTTGGGGGATATATAAGGAATTTTTAAGACCAATAAATTAATAGGTTATTCATTTATGCTCATTTAAGGAGAAGCAACAAGCAAATATAGAGTAAACAAAATAAAACTTTTTTGCGATTCTCCCCTTAGCTACTAAGGGAGGAATTCAATTAACCGCGTTAATTTACCGTACACTAATCGATCCCCCGAGGCAATACAATTAGCCCCAAAGTGAAGCACTTATCTGGAATTTTTTTTTTACCACTGCACAAGCAGTGAATAAAAATCCCAGATAACTAGGTGTTAACAGGTGCCGCAAACCTGTTGACGCACAAATTCATTAACTTTTCACAGATTCTGTGCTATAAAGCCCAAGGCTACCTCCCTTTTGAAATCTTATTGGGTGTATTTGAATTTCTCCCTTAGATGCATTAATACAATCCTTGAAATTGTATTCTGCAAATTATAAAGCATTTAGAGCTCACTGACTAATAATCACAGCTAATGCACTTTTCAGTCGCTTACTAATTTCTGGTACACATTAAAAATAGGATGGATAGTTTCTATTAGGTTTGGTCCTACCATTGTGCCCTAATATGTAAATGTTACATTCAAAATTTACATCAACACATGAAACGCACATGGAAGATACATGACAGGCTTAACCAGATGTCTAAAGCAAACATATATTTTCCTGCATTTTGCTAATTTTCCAACATTGGGACCTTACAGGTGTAACAAATATATATTCTGTAGTGGAGACTATGGGGCTCATTCAGAGCTGCACGCATGGTGCTCGCAGTTATACCTGCATGCGTGCACAGAACTAAATGCGACTATTCAGCCATATGCTGAGTTGTCGCATTTATGCGGCCAGACTGCCCCTATCCATACGTTTGGTTTCACAGCCATCATCATTATCAGTGCGCACTTGCATCATCCCTATCAGACGGATCTTGTTTATGCACAACTTAACACAACCTTGACCTGCTCTCACTAAGCTTAGCCTCCATGTGAGCACCCCATTGACACCCAGTTTCATCCATTCAGCCACAAGGGGAGATGGGATGACTGAAACGCATAGGACTTGGAAGTGCCCATAGATGCGTGTGATCGGTTGTGAAGCATACGCAGTGCTAAGAACTGCAAGATCCATTCACAAAACAGAATTGTGTGCAACTGTGCATCAGTTCCTATATTGTTTTATTTTTAGTTATTATTAGTTTAGAGAATGAGTTAGCATTGCCATCTAAATCAATGTTAAATCATAGTTTCCATTCTCCAACACAAGAGGGAGCTGTGGGAAAGCTGCCTTTTGTTGCTGTTCTCCTTTCTGCAGGGAAACTCATCTATTTATGCCAGATTGTTCACAGACCCTCCAACATGACCCATTCACCAGGTACAAAATGCTCTGCTCCTGGACTTCCCACCTAATTTATGATTGCAGACACCTGTGTTGAAACACCCTTCTCATCAAGTATATAGTTCAACACAGGTGACTGCAATCTTAAATAAAGAGGGAAGTCCAGGAGCATTTTGTACTTGGTGGAACGGGTCATGTTGGAGGGTAGGTGTTCAACATGTGTGATCAGGAGATGAGTGGCTGTCCACAAGGATGACGATCCCTTCCTGTATGAGTTTTCCCTTGCCTGTGTAGTAAGATTTAAGTACTTTAATAAAAGTAATCTTATATGCATTGACAATATATGGAGGCCATATTTCACCTCTGGTCCCCTGATAACGCATACCTCCCAACATTTAAAATTTGTACAGTGGGACTTGGTCACACCTGGTCTGAAAAAAGGTGTGGTCTTGTCACATTAGGGGCTTTCTTCTAAAGGAGTTAGGTTGCCACTAGAATGCTCTTGAATGTCTGCATGCACCAGGGGCACCTGCTACTGGTGCATGTAGCACCCACTTACCATGGAACATACGTCCCAACTTCACGTGAGTTAAGTGATACAGTATGTCCCTTCAAATTGTGGCTGTCATTTTGATGTCAGGTCAGGCAAGAGGTATGGTACAGGGTACCTGAGGCCACATAATTGGCTGGGAATATCTCTTAGCACAGTTACTTCTGGCTGCATAGTTGTCTGCCTGGCCTTACTTCTATACTACCTTGCAACTCTGCAGGGATTAACCTGTATTATTCCATGGTCAGTGTCCAGACATAATATCAGCATAGAGCCTGATGTGTGACATGTTTATCTATTTACATCCTGTAACTAACAGAAATGGTGTACAGTCTCTATTGTGATTGTATATGGAGACTGAATTTACCATTAACCACTTATCTGACATCCCATGCAACCACGCCCTTCTACTGCGTATCCCAGCATTTTATATAGAAATCAGTGCGGAAAAAAAGCAGAACTGATTCCTGCTGCTAATCCCACACACACACACACTGATTTCACACCCCAGAGTAACGTGCAAACAGCCTTCTGAACTGCATTCACCAGTCAGTAAAGTTAAAATAAGTTTAAAGATGGGAACTGAAGTGCCCCTCTGAGCACTATTCAGCGATCTCTGCTCTCTGAGTGCAGAGGTTGGCTTGGAAACCCCAATATCTGCTTCACTGCATACATGAGGGGGAGGGGTAAGTGTCACAGTGAAGATATCTATGGCTGCTGCCTGCTGGGGAGGTTAATGTCACAAAGACAAGTATTGTTACGGGGAGTGGGGGGATCTATTGACATCAGGCCCGGTGACAGGGGGGGACTAGGAGCACAGCTGTGCAGGGCCCTGAGGTTGTGCACAGGGGCACAGCTGTGCCATTAGACAGAGGAGCCGCGGCAAGGTAAGTACTGGGGCTGCACTGTGGAAGCTGGTTGGCAAGCGGAGGGGCTGGCCATCGGAAGGACACTGTCAGGGGGCTGGACACTGCAGGGACACTGACAATGACATGGGGCTGGCCACAAGAAGGGCACTGACAGGGGGCTGGCTGCAGTGACATTGACAGGGGGCTGGCTGCAGGGAAACGGGGATGGGGGCCCCTAAAAAATGTGTGTTCCGGGCCCCATTATTTCTGTTGCCGGCCCTGATTGACACAGGGAGTTTATTGCCACTTGGTGGTGGGAGGAGATCATTCTCCAATGGGGACCTATTGATATGGGGGAGGGGGTATTGCCAATGGGCAGCCTATTGACACTGGGAAATCTATTGCCACTTGGTAAGTGGGAGGGTATGTTATAATGAGGATATATGGGCGCAGGGAAGAAATGCAAGACATCATGTAGGCATATCTTTTTTTTCACTGAAATATTTAAATATGTTTTAAAAATGTTTTTGACTTAATTAAATAATAAAAGCAATAATTTTTTATGTCTTTTTAAAAAAATTCTTGTCAGTTTAATGGTTTACATAACTGAACTTAAACAGCCTGTCCAGCACTTAGGATGACATTGTTGTAAATGTAACATTAATAGAAATTTGCTCCACTAGCATCTTCAAATAACATCTGCAAACAAAAAAAGGGTCTTCTGCCCGTATCCAGGGTGGGGTCCTGCTCAGGGTTGGACTGGCCCACAGGGGTACAGGGGAAGTCCTGTGGGCCCAGCCCCCTCCACCAGGTGTCAGATTCCAGACCTCAAATTATAGATTGTTACTCTACTAGACAGTCAGTTACCTGGTGGAGCAGGACCACTGATCAGCATGGGGGCTTAGGGCCTGATTCAGAGTTGGGAATAGAGTGAGATATCTCTCTCAACTGTGAATCTTAACAAACCATATTGCAATGCAAGGGGTGTAAATACATAACATTTTTTTACATGCAGGGTAAATTCTGGCTGCTTTTGCATGTAGCCCACAAATACTGCACAGCTTTATTATTACTCTACAATTTAGATGTCAGTTTAGACACCTCCCTCCCAAATCTAAATCTCTCTGCACATTTTAAATCTGCCCCACCTGCAGTGCAGCATGGTTTCACCAAGATGATGAGTTGAGAGAGATATCTCTCTCTATTCCCAAGTCTGAATCAGGCCCTTAATTCCCTTCTATAGATACTACACCAAGATTTGCCTAATAGTTAGCCAAGCATCTATGGTGGCTGTCCACATCCCCCTCAGGTGGAAGACTTCCATTAAGCATGGGCCCCTACCACTGCATTTCCCTGGTGGGCCTTTCATGTTTCAGTCCGACACTGGTAATGCTACTAAGCATTGGCCAGGATCTTCAGCGGGGTCACCAGACTTAGAGATGTGCCCCTGATTGGTGGACATGAGGTTTTAAAACATGTAAATGTGGCCCGTTTGGTGTAATAAAACTAATGTGTGTCCTCTTTCTACATTAATAAATGTAATACGTATACCCTTAGTAACACATAATAATTTTGGAGTCCTCTTAGCAATAAATATTAGTTGTGTCCATTAACACACAATAAGACCACTAAATATTATTTAAGAGGCCAAAATAAATAAAAAAAATAAAAAATAAAAAACACCGATGCAAAAACATATTTGACATCAATGTTTTACTATGCTGCAAGAAATATATTGTTGGGCTGATGCATCGCGAAATATAGTACTTTTTTTTTTTTTTAAAAAAAGCACATAAAAATGGGGAGCTCAAGATGTATTCTGGTCTGCAACAGTAACATATGCATTTGGTCTATGGCAGGTCACACATAACAGACACAGTACATTTACATCCCAGTTGAGACCATATTGTAAACCAATTACTTTACATGCAACAAACACATTTGCTATTAGGCATCAGCTAAACTACAAAATAAATTACAGCACAAACTTCACGTCAGGTGCAAGCAAAAAAATAATTGCAGTATATAAACAAAAGTTCTAATCTACTGTATGCCTGAGTACCAAGAAAGCACCAATCAGTAAATGCGGTGTGTTCTCCAACAGGCAATCACAAGTGGTTCGTTAGTGCTGTCGTATAGTCATCATCCATTATTTGCACCTGCTGACCATCTTAAAATATTTGGCTTTCCCAGTTTTTAATGCGCTCTGCCCAGACTGCATGTATTCCCTTACTGTTGCATGAACATGCCCATGTTAGTACACCCATGTCCCTCACCGTTCTGCCCATGCAGGCATAGGCAGGTGTAAGTGGCAGAATCACACAAATCTGCATGCACCATGTAAATTTAAAGGAAGATACAGTAAGCTACAACTGTCGTAGTAGTTACTCTGCATCAGCACCCATGTACAGTACAGTATCCAACAACGTAAATGTAATTGTTATACCTGTGAACATTAGAAGTGACATAATAAAATAAAGAATAGATTTTGTATGTTAAACCTAATTAATGAAAGTAGCTAACCCATACTTACCTAAGCTCCCAGAGGTCACGGGAGACTCCTGATGTTCTGGTAGTTTAGTGGGCAGGATGGGGAGATAATTACCGGGAATTGCGGGTCCATAATGAAGCTAAAAGTAGGCTGCTGCATGTAATGACGTAAAGGGCCCGGCCACGCCCCCTAAATGGTCAGCTGCATCTCCTTCTGGAGAGGAGAATTAAAATGTTGGCAAGTATGAGCTAACCGAATAAAACCCTGCCTGTCCCAAAGCAAAAGATAAATAAAATAGCTTAGGTAGAGAAAATATACATTATTCCTGGTGAAAGAAGCGCAGAGAAAGAATATAACCATGGTGCCTCTTTACAGTACAATTTTGTCACAGACACCTCACAATAAAAGGGTTATTTTATCCTTATTAGTTTATTTTACTTGATTATTTTATTTTTATTTTATTTATCTATATATATATATATGTATATTTATTTTCAATTTATATTTATATATTTTTTTCATAAAACAATTAAAAATAATTTTCTTCATTTACTTATTTCTATTATAATATGGATGAAGGGAAAAAGAGGGGTGTAACATATATCAATCAGAAGTCTGTATAATGTTTATCATATATAACATTTTTATTTTTATTTGCATATTTTCCAATTCGGAACAATTTAATTTAAATTAAAATAAATGATAAAATCTGATTAGTATGATTTTTTTAGTCTGCTACACCAAGTTCTATATAAGATATATGTGTGTCAGGAAAAGCAGCTTAAACAGGGACAAAATAGATTGCAGGTGCTGTCTGGATTAATGAATGAAGTCGGTTGGCAGACATTCCCCTTAAGTATGACATCTTCCTGCTAATAGACAACCTTCTGAATAAATTCTCTAATGAAAAAAGAAACGCATTAGTGTGTCCCTGAAGCTAAGCCTGCATGCCTAACCTGCACACTCCCATGAGGAGACTTGCGCAGAGTGTTACTGCATGATCCCGGACCCTGCACAATCACATTCCTGGCTAACCCCTTGGTGTGACTACCGGTGCTCCAGAATTGAATTGCTCCCTGGGAGCACCTCCGTTGAGCTTAATACACCATCAAGACCAGAGTCCAGACTCTAGCGTGTTCCGCCAGCCTTCAGCCATCCTGACAAGCCAGCCGCTACACAGCTCACAGCGGTTTCAGCTTTCACATCAGTGTCGAAAAGGGACCCGGCATAACTTAAATGAAGAGCGGCTATCAAGTGAGCAGTTCCTTTGACTAAATCTTTTAGCTCAAACTACTCAGAGCGGGCGTTCCAAAGACTTTATTGTCTGGTCCCATGATATCTAATATAGCACATAAGGGGATATGCTACATTGACTGAATACTCTGGACCCATATAAGTCTGGGAAGATAAGTGGATCAGCAGCCGAACTGTATATCTAAAACAAACACAAGTCTCCGGATTCTCATGAATAGGATTGGCTATAAAACAGTCTATAAATGAACATTGTATTTATTCACAGAAAGGATACTGTTTTTCATATGCATATGCTACAATTTTTACTCAATTTTTAAACAGATAGATACATAAAACGCAGCACAAATATAAGAGATTAGAGTACACAGCTGGTGCTCTTTACTGAGAAATGTATTAAATATATGTGTGTCTGAATTCTTTCCCATGATTATAGATTAAATAATTAGTTGCATTGCTACAAATTTATTATGCTAGTTTTATTATGTGTTACTTAATTGCATTTTTGGTACAATAAATTGTCTTTATACATATACTTGAGTGTGTGTCTCTTGGGTCCGGGATAGACACTGTGGCGCTATCCTGTATTTATTTTTTTATTTAAATTATCTACAAAGAAAGGGTTAATATTACTAGACTATCAGGTCATCATTCTCTACTTGTTTTTTTGTTTTAGTTATTAAACATCCTCATTTTGGACATTGCAAAAACTGGGAAACTGGATTTTGCTTGATATCAATGTTAATCTGTGTGTCTGTCTCATTGATTCACTTAAAAGTAAACACAAGTAAAATGCAGTATACGAGAGAATAACAAAGAACACAAACAGAGGTGTTCTGTCACATACTGTAGCAGCTGGTGATAGGTTGTCTGCCTCTATTGGTAAATATCTGGGAACCAGCACTTAATCACAATAAATATATATATATATATATATATATATATATTATTGTTACTCACTGAGAAACGGATGTATAAAAAATAACAAAAATCACATTTATTACAATAAAGTTACTATTTCATAATAGCATGAGAGGGGCTCAATACATGTTCATATATTATCATATGTCAGCTGCTAGATAGACTCCTGAATAAGTATTTAGCAATGGCTGTAATTAGGACTTGCTCTCAAAAGTCTCTCAAAGTTCATAAACAGCAAATATTTACCAAGTGGTTTTGAGACAGTCCTTATAGCGAAGAATCTGCAGGTGGTAGAGCTGTATTGGCAATCCACTTGTAGCTGTATCATTGAATCCAGACAGAGCAATAGCGTCCAAAGCACATGGGTGAAATATCTGCCCAGTTCAGTAGTCACATCCAATATTTAGGCAGCGATGGTGTTAGATAAAACCACTTTACGCGTTTCGCTGTATAGGGGACATCCAGCTTCATCAGAAGCATATTCCAAATGTCTCATGGAAGCTCCCTATATACCCCTTTGTTTGGAGAAATAACAATCACCTGTACATACAACACAAATACAAAATAAAACAATCATCTGTTTCTCTTATAAAGGTCACTATTAATGTGAAGACAATCTTACCCTATCTTACTAACGGGATAAAGAGGCAAAAGTAACATAGCATACCTTATTTCTATATTTATAAACAGCCAGCGTATTAGCAACAATTATGCACTCTCCCAATCACATGACCTTCCGTCCGGTAGCGTGATAGTAACCATCCAATCCTGAACTACAATTGTATGTTTACAATGTTGCCTGGTAACAACTATTTCTCCGGCTGTGTATTGTAGCACCACGTTCTTCCGGGCATGTGACCTATACTACTTATTCCTATACTTATTCAGGAGTCTATCTTGCAGCTGATATATGATTATATGACCATGAACTGAGCTCCTTTTATACATCCGTGAATAATTATAATATATGAGAACAAAGAACAAAATGTAAGGCAGAATAGGAACAAATACTGCTGTATAAAGAAACAGACTTATTGAATTATCTCGAGAATAATACAAATCAGTTTCGGTCACTCACAAAAAAAACTGGCAAATCCAATAGTAAGCCTTTTTAACTATATATTTCCTTTACTCCTCTATTATGACCTTCCTTATTAGTGGCATATGAAAATTTGCTGGTTGATGCCAAAAGCCAAGGTTCACATAAGTATATCCCAGAAATAAATAACAGGATACCGCAACAAAGTGAGGCAGAGGCAGAATAAGGCATTACCAGGAAGTAAAATGTACAATGATTGTATGCCGTTATATGCCGGATCGTGCAGTGTGTACAGCACGCTTCATGTGTCGTTACATCGGTTGATGCATCCCAGGGTCGCATCACTATATGGTGTGTAAGTAGCTTAACTGATTTACATCCCATTCAAAATATAAAACATGACATCAGAGGCAACACAAAGGGGGTGCGGGCCGCACATGGGTGTCACCCGCCGAGGGGTGACACCAAAATGCCGACTCCTACTCAGTGACAGGAGCCGGGTGCTGCACTGTGCTGCAATTGTTTAGCCGGCAGCTATTTTTTTAAGGCACCTGACGGAGCAATTCAATTGTTTCTCCGTCTGAGCATGATAGCCACCGGCGCCGGCATTTCTGCTAGCATCAGCCCCCCTCCCCCTCCATTCTGGCGCCTATGCTAGTGAGCTGAAAAAGCTTTATGCATCAATGCACAGTTCCCAATAAATGGAAATATCTCCAGGGGCACTATTTCCTGCAATTTTAAATGTGAGCGGTAAGGTCACATTGTACATTTGTGGGGGAAGTGACTGTGTAAATAGTACAGTAAGCTATGTAAAATAGTGGGTGTGGTATCAGTGTGTCTGTACTGCTATAAAAAGAACAGACAGCAAAGGGAACATACAGTGCATAGCATAGTAACAGCATAAATCAGAGTGTCCAGCACACAGGCCCTCATTCAGAGGTGGTCGCAAGAAGCGATTGCTCTCTCTGAATGAGGACGGCCGCTTCTTTTTTTTTATGCGGCCCCCTGGTCGGTCGCTAAGCTGTGGGTGGTAACCCACAGCTTAGCGACCGACCAGGGTGATTATTGCGATGGTCAAGACCATCGCGACCATCGGGGCTTGCGATGAGACCCTAAGGTTGGGTCTCGGCAACCGCAAGCCCCAGGGAGCTTTCTGCTCTGATCGAGCAGGAAGCTCCCCACTGACATCACTGCTGATATCGGTGCGGCCGCCCACAAAACGGCAAGTGTTCCATCTGGAACGCCTCCGTTTGTGTAGCCACCTCCCGCCCACAAAACGGGCCGAGCTGTCGATCAACATCGACAGCCGTCCCTTTTGTAGTGAGCTCCGGAGCGAAAGAGTGTCTCTCTCGTTATGGGGCTTGCGCACGTGCAGTGCAGCCGCTGTGCGTGCGCAGGACCAAAACATCGACCTGATTGCAAGCGCTCAGCACTTGTGACCGGGTCTGAATGAGGTGCATTATGCTTAGCAATGTCCAATGTATGATTATAATGGTTATCAGATATTACATATCTGATAAGCATCATATGCCACAGAACCAAATCAGGTGACCAATGCATCGCTCATTCTGGGTGTAAAGGGCCCCCATACACGGTGCGACAGCACCGTGTGAGGTGACAGGGGATCCGTCGTCCGACATATCAGGTGGTCTGCACACACGGTGCGATTGGGTTGCCGACCGCCCGATATGCCGGCTCCCCCCTGTCTCACCTGCATAGCAATGAATGGGATCGCACATCGCATTCCCTGATCCTATGGTCCTGCAGAGAGATCAGGGGGTGCGATGTACGACCCCGCAGAAGCACACTCGGCCTGATATCAGGGCCATACATGGTGCGATATAGCAGGCAAATCGAACCAGTCGGATCGCCTGCTATATCGCCCCGTGTATGGTGGTCTTTAGTATATACAACAGCTTCTCAAGCAACATGAATTCAAAGAAGTGCCCATTATGGTGATCAGTATACAAATTTAACCTATTGTGCTGTCTACGTTTATTCAGAATACATATGATACTAATACTAATAATTCTGACTAGTGAGGTCTTTTTATCCTTTTTACATTAGCAGTGTTACAAAACTGTATCTAATCTGAATGCTACCCACCCTATGGCATTATGGGCTCGATTCAGACCTGCTCGCTAGATGCGTTCGCACGCAGCCATCAGCTGCCAAAGTATGCAAATCCGGCTATCGCATACCAAGGCAATAGCATGCCCACTATGTCTTGGCATGCGATCGCGGTGTGTATTAAGACGCCCAACCAACCTGTCTTGAGATGCCCACTTATAAACGTCATCTCTAGGAAGTGTATGCAACCAGCGGTAACATCGAGTACCATCGGAAGCAAACGCTGCACTTGTGGCAGACCATACCCTTCTGCAAGCACTACAAGTGCTTCAGTGTAAAATTCAGCCATGTGACGTGTACTATGATGCACCATCTTAATTATACACGCCTCTAAAATGGCGTTAAGACGCTCAGGCACGACCGCATTCGCACCGCCACTCCCTAGTTTTCATCGACCAACCCGTCACCACCCACAAACGGCTCGTCCTGTCACTCAGGCTAGCGAAGCATCTATGCTTAAGGGACGATCGCTTTGCGATCGCATGGACTGGTTCGCACACATGCAATGCGATGCATACGCATGCGCACATTGCAAACATCGGCAGGCTGCGTGCGAACACTTCCTAGCTAGAGGGCCGTAGAGAGCTCTGGTGGGCCCAGGTACAGAAGGGGTGTGGCCTAATCGCGGGAGGCGGGAAAAAAAAGCACATTTGCAGCGCCGCTCGGGGAGAGGGCACTGTAAGCCCCTTAGCCCGCGCAAAGCCAGGGGGGGCGCGATCAGTGTGATCGCTCCTCCCCCACAGGCAAAGGACACTGCTGTGGCTGCTGCCCAGCAGCCACGAGCAGTCTGCCACTGCAGCTCGGCACATGCTGGGTGCTGGGCTGCTGTGAGAGTGAGAGAAGGGGGGGCGGCGCCACGCACCTCAGGAAGCCCGGGCCCGGCTAAACAGTACTCGCTCCCCCCCCCTCTCGCGCCCCTGGTCCTACATCCCATCCTGGAAGAACATAAACCTATTCTGTTACTACGCCATTAGCTGCCCTCTAAGCCATGTGTGTTGGCAAGATTCCACAATTCGAAACTATTCAGTTCAGAGAGAAAGGGGGTGGGGGCAGTGGTCGAAGTGGGGCGGTATATACGGCGGTATGACATACCGCCACTTCCTGACCCCACTTCATTTTAAATGCAGATGAGAATGTACCAGCGCTGGGATCCAGTATGGGATCCCAGCGCTGGAACAGCGGCGGCTATGTGTAGAGATGTGTCCCGCAGTGGACACATCTCGATCGGGGTAGCGGAGGCGCTGGCATGTAGCCGGGACAAATTACCGGGTCCCGGCTGCACTAGAAGCACTAGCACTAGAAGCACCACCACCACGCACTGGGCGGCCGCCAGCCAATGAGGAGGCTCGCGGCCACCAGCCAATGAGGAGGCTCGCGGCTCCCAACCATTCAGGAGGCTCGCGGCCGCCAGCCAATCAGGAGGCTCGCAGCCGCCAGCCAATGAGGAGGCTCGCAGCCCCCAACCATTCAGGAAGCTCACGGCCGCCAGCCAATCAGGAGGCTCGCGGCCGCCAGCCAATGAAAAGCTGCCGTTGGCACGCATCGGCGCCAGATAACTGCAAGGAGGAACAGAGGCTCCCGGTGGCTCTATTCCAGCAGTGCAGGTCAGAGGGAATTAGAGAGAGGGGAGGGTGTGAGAGAGGGGCAGACAGAGGGAGGCAGGCAGTTAGTATTGTAGGGGGTGAAAGAGAGGGAATCAGTAAGTGAGAAGGACAGGGTGTGAGAGAGGGGAACAGGCAGGGAGAAGTGTGTGTGGAGGGGGGGGGTGAGATGTACAATGGGGTGTAATGGAAGCAGGGGCCCAAAGGGGGGGGATTCAATCTCCATACCCCCACCTCTAAATTCCCACTTCGAGCACTGGGTGGGGGGCCGGGGTAGCAGGGCAAACACAAGCAGGCTATTAGTTGGGGGCAAATGTGTTTTTTTTGTTTGTTTATTTTACGTTAACATTAAAGTGCTCCCCTAAATAATGTGTAAAGCTGCTCCCAATCTCAATAAGGAATTGATACATAAAATAGACAGTACAGTATATAAAATAGCCGCTTACTGCCTGTTGTTTGTTGTTGCTGTTGTTGTTTATGTGGATTGCAATATGATGAAATGTTGTACAGGTCGAGTCTCCCATATCCAAATATTCCAAAATACGGAATATTCCGAAATACGGAATATTTGTAGATGACTGAGATAGTGAAAACTTTGATTTTTGATGGTTCAAGTATAAAATTACCTGCAGGCTGTGTGTATAAGGTGTATATAAGACATACATGCATTCTGTGTTTAGATTTGGGCCCTATTCCTAAGACATTTCAATATGGTATGCTAATATTCCAAAATACGGAATATTCCGATATCCAAAATACCCCTGGTCCCAAGCATTTTGGATATGGGAGACTCAACCTGTACTTACAGTTATAATATGTAGTCGCAATGCTAGCTGTTTATGTGATATGTAAAGGTGATCAGAAATAGAGTGAAATACACTAAGATAATAATTCAAATTGACCTATTTTAATTGTGAAATAAGAACAAAACAAAGACGGGAAGAAAATAAAACGTAAATATAAATAACCGGAGAATGCTGACTGTACAAGAGTCTCTGGGGGCGATTCAATTGTTTAACCGGCAGCTACTTTTTTAAAGCACCTGACGGAGCAATTCAATTGTTTCTCCGTCTGAGCATGATAGCCACCGGCGCCGGATTTCTGCTTGCACCCTCAGGAGGCTGCGAGCAAAAAAGTGTGAGAAACCCGTGGTTAGAGTGCCCTAACCAGGACTTTAACCGTTTTACACGGCGAAACCCAGTCTATTAGGGTGTGAAGACGGCGATATTTAATGGGCGCCCAGAACAACTGAATTGCAACACTGGGCGCTCAATAATTATCGCCGTCTATGCAACAATTGAATTGTCCCCTCTTTGTTATGAATTTTATTTTTTTTGTTTGCTATTAAATTAGGCCATCCTGTGCAATACTTTATATATGACCTAAAAACAAGAAAACCCCGAATGCAATGTACAGTATACAAGCTTGCATTTTGATATACAAAACATATTTTTTTTCTCCAACAGTTTTACGCCCTGTAGTCTGTGATATAGGGGCATAGTTATCACAACCTGCAGTTTTAATGTGGATGTGATAAATATCTTTCACCCAAATACGCAGTGTGAGAATTAATATTTTCACGCAAATTTACTAACTTTCTCTTCCCAGGAGATGGGCTCTGATAAGAGCCCATCCTGGCAAATAGCTGCAAGCAGTGTGCTAATATAAGGCATGAGGCCGTCGGCTGGTGAATGCGTCACCAAAAAAAATTATAAATTAGTAGCCCATAGGCTACTATAGGATAACGCAATCTGGAGACGGTCTTATCCTATCAGTGCCAAGCATTCCCGAGCTTGGAAAATTCGGCAGCATAAAAGTCCCCATATGGCATCTGCACTTGCGGACGAAAATAAAGAGATTTCTGCTGCGATCCCTCCATAGTACATCTGGCGGATACTTGAAAACTGCTGTTTTGGGGGGAATATCCCGCAAATATTTAATGATAAATAGGTCCCATATTTTGAAGTTAAAACAGAAACAAGAAAGTAATGAATAGTAAAGAAATAGTTTGCATCACATTCTGCAGCCAGTTCCTGTCGTTTCAAAAGCAACTCTATTGCCATCTTGTGGTCACACCATGCATCTACAGGATATATTATCACTAACCGTATTTGTTTTTTTTTCTGTTTATGAGCATGAAATGAATGGGGTTCCTTACTGCCCTCTGCAATGCTCTCTCATTCTGTATGGCACTCATGGTCCTGGCTTACATAACTGTAAGTATCACACTGGCTGTTAACGTGATACAGACACCTGCAAGTTTAATTTCCCCACAACCACTGCTCCACCATAGTCACTCCTATAATAATTGCAGTACTGCTTGTATGTGCTCAGATGTAGGTAATAAATGGTAAATCCATATACATTAATGTGTTTAACTTTAAATATAAATTCCATGACCACAATGTTGGCCTTTTTTCTATGCAGAATACACTCAGAGGACCATCAAGTCTCAAATTCATGCAACTGGAAATCACGCACAGTATGAGGAAAACAGCAGTTTCATTCTGCTTTTTCTATTTTAGACCTTTTGCGCCCTCTAGTGGAATTTAGTTTAAGTACTTGTACTAAATGAACAACATTTTCCAAAACAAGTCATATATACTGTAGGGGCAGATTAAACAATGTTTATGGGTTACCCCACGCAGTAAGCCCTATACTGTGCATTTAACACAGATTTTTCCACGCAACCTCAGTACCAACACTTAATTGAATAGTTCAGGGCTGAACTTTAGTGGGTTTCCACAGAGAAATCTGTGATTTCTCTTGCTGGTCCTCCTATGTGATTTTGCATCGCCACATTCAAGTATGGGGGAAGAGTCCTGGCAGCAATTCAATAAACTGCAGTAAGGGAGAGGAGTCCTCCTTAGCCCAGGACCCCTGTGTGGTATGTGTTGACTCTCCTCTGCGATATGGCTTTGGAACTAATTGGTCTATGTACTAAAGGCCTGATTCAGCCGTGCACCCGTGCCTGTGTGCAGCTATGTAATTGCGATCCTTGCTAAATCAGGCCCTAAGTGTATATAAGTGCATCACTGGGGACCTGACTTTTATCATCTTGGGGTCTATTCATACAGAAAATGAAGTGCCTACCAGTAATTACCACTATATATCACATCTTATCGAAGTACTTCCCCATTAGAAGAGTTATACACTGATAAAAGCAAGAACAGAGCCTTTTGGGCCTGTGATTGGAGGTGAATACGTGCCAGAGGTAGATACACAAAGGAGTGGTTCCATAAGTAGGAAGTGATCCTTGAAAGAACCAGTTGTTTCATTAAGGTCAGTTGAGTGATGGGTGTGTAGAAGAAGGTGACCAGTAGCGTTGAAAACAGCAGAGAGGTCCAGGAGGATGAGAATGGAGAAGTGACCCATAGGCCTGTAGGCAGATAATTGATCACTATTGTGAGCACAATCTCAGTGGAATATTAGGGACAAAAGTCCAATTGCAGAGGGACCAGAATGAAGTGAAAGGAGAGAACGTGAGAGGAATTAGAGTAGCTGGGGAGACAGGCTGGGATGGTTTCTTCAGCATTAGTGAGGTGAGCACATATACAGGAGCATGGAAATGTGCCATAACAGATAGAGAGGTTGAGGAGATGAGCTAGAGCTGGGCATGGAGCTGGGGAGAAGGAGCAGAGATGCTGGGAGCAAATAGGGTGGATGGGGCAGATTTAAAGGTGAGATGATGAGGAGTGAATAAACTGAGGGTGGATTGGATAGTATAGGAAAAGTGGGTGGGTGTGTGGGGTTGGCATGATGAAAATGCTTGTAGTGTTGTTGATTTTGTCTTTGAATTAGAGGCAAAATCATGGGCTGTGAGACAGGAAGGATGTGCAGTTGGCAGAGAAGCAAGATGTATTTGCAGAGGGATCTGGGGTGAAAAGACTGGGTGGGTCAGATAAGTGATAAATTTCAGCATGGCAGGTCAAAGGGCAGTGTCAAAAGATAAAAGGATGAGTTCATGTTGGAGGTAGTTTGCGTTCAACGTTAGTGTGTGTATATCTATCTATCTATCTATCTATCTATCTATCTATCTATCTATCTATCAGTCTATCTATCTATTTATCCTTAAATAATATCTGCATTATTCATGGGAATGCAGGGCTTGATAAATAGGCCTATGTGCCCCCTACACTCTGAAACACTATTTGGCAGATTCTATTAGACGCTAGCTGCTGTCAACAGCTCACATTTTACATTTCTCCGCACATTACAGGAGGTAGATTCTGTTCACAGCTCCATAGGCTTATATGAACATACAAATATTTTGTTCCCTTTGCTTGGGCGCTTCAAGGTGCTGCTTCTTTTGCAAAATGTATGCCATCTGCATGTGTCTGGTAGGCGGCTCATCCTCCATCTGTGGGGATTTATTGTATAATAGCTGGGATACCCGGCATTACCCAGAGAGACCATGGCGTTTGAAAATGTGCTTGGAGGAAATTATGAACTGTCAGTGCAGGTGCAGTGTTATAGTTGATCCTCCGTTGGAGCTCTGCCTACCCCCCACTGGTACATATCAGCCTTTGCCTTCAGATCTGTGCAGTATTAGGAATTGGAAAACATCCTGGGTGAATTTACTTAAACAAAAATTCAAAACAGAGACTCCACGGCCTACTTGCCTGAAACCTAATTCTGGTCAAACTACGCCACCATGTCAAATTTTGGGTACTAGGTACAAAACTCTGGCTGTGCATAAAAGACAAACAGACACACACACACACACACACACACACAGACACACACACACACTTTCTCACTTATTATATTATTATATAGATGTCTACATAATTTTAACTCCTATGTGAGTGTTTTTAATCTGGTCTGTTCAAATAAAATAGATACGGGGATGGAACCACCTCACTGGCAGCTTAACATGCTGGCAAGGAGTTCCAGTAATATGCACATGTGCTGCAGCTGCCTTTGACCCAGAGTGGATCTCTACAAATTCTCTCTGGCATAAACTCTGTCTCAAGATGGCATTACCCAGTGCAAAAAAGCAAAGCTTGTTTGCCTCTTGGTAAAGTGCAGTTGATCGACACTTCTCATAAAGGTCTGTGGGGATGGTAGTAAGCAGCAGTGCTGTAAATTGAGAACGGTTGAAAATAAATCCTTTCTCCAGTTAAAACACAGGAGAAAGGGCTTTTCTCAACTTAAATAAACCCTTAAAACACCCTCAAAGTTCAGACATATGGCAGAGTAATCTCGTTCACATGCTCACAATAATCAACATATTTAATTTAAATTATTACACCATACCTGGTTCTGCGCATAGGCCTGATATTCCTCACTACAGAGCAGAGGTGAGGCAGGAAACAGGATAACCAGAGGTCAGTGATGCAGGAAAAAGCAGAGGTCAGGGGTTCAGGAAGCAGGGCATTTGGGCAGAAGAGCAGAGGGCTGTGATGCAGGAAACAGGACATGCAGGGAGCAGAGGTCAGGGGTTCAGGAAGCAGGGCATTTGGGGAGAAGAGCAGAGGGCTGTGATGCAGGAAACAGGACATGCAGGGAGCAGAGGTCAGGGATTCGGGAAGCAGGGCATTTGGTGAGAAGAGCAGAGGGCTGTGATGCAGGAAACAGGACATGCAGGGAGCAGAGGTCAGGGGTTCAGGAAGCAAGGCATTTGGGGAAAAGAGCAGAGGGCTGTGATGCAGATAACAGGACATGCAGGAAGCAGAGGTCAGGTATTTGGGAAGCAGGGCATTTGGGGAGAAGAGCAGAGAGCTGTGATGCACATAACAGGACATGCAGGGAGCAGAGGTCAGGGGTTCGGAAGGCAGGGCTTTTGGGGAGAAGAGCAGAGGGCTGTGATGCAGATAACAGGACATGCAGGGAGCAGAGGTCAGGGGTTCGGGAAGCAGGGCATTTGGATAGAAGAGCAGAGGTCTGTGAAGCAGGAAACAGGACATGCATGGAGCAGAGGTCAGGGGTTCGGGAAGCGGGGCATTTGGGGAGAAGAGCAGAGGGCTGTGATGCAGGAAACAGGACATGCAGGGAGCAGAGGTCAGGGGTTCAGGAAGCAAGGCATTTGGGGAAAAGAGCAGTCGGCTGTGATGCAGATAACAGGACATGCAGGAAGCAGAGGTCAGGTATTTGGGAAGCAGGGCATTTGGGGAGAAGAGCAGAGGGCTGTGATGCAGATAACAGGACATGCAGGGAGCAGAGGTCAGGGGTTCGGGAGGCAGGGCTTTTGGGGAGAAGAGCAGAGGGCTGTGATGCAGATAACAGGACATGCAGGGAGCAGAGGTCAGGGGTTCGGGAAGCGGGGCATTTGGGGAGAAGAGCAGAGGGCTGTGATGCAGGAAACAGGACATGCACGGAGCAGAGGTCAGGGGTTCGGGAAGCGGGGCATTTGGGGAGAAGAGCAGAGGGCTGTGATGCAGGAAACAGGACATGCACGGAGCAGAGGTCAGGGGTTCGGGAAACAGGGCATTTGGGGAGAAGAGCAGAGGGCTGTGATGCAGGAAACAGGACATGCACGGAGCAGAGGTCAGGGGTTCGGGAAGCAGGGCATTTGGGGAGAAGAGCAGAGGTCTGTGAAGCAGGAAACAGGACATGCACGGAGCAGAGGTCAGGGAATCAGGAAGCAGGGCATTTGGGCAGAAGAGCAGAGGGCTGTGATGCAGGAAACAGGACATGCAGGGAGCAGAGGTCAGGGGTTCAGGAAGCAGGGCATTTGGGGAGAAGAGCAGAGGGCTGTGATGCAGGAAACAGGACATGCAGGGAGCAGAGGTCAGGGATTCGGGAAGCTGGGCATTTGGGGAGAAGAGCAGAGGGCTGTGAAGCAGGAAACAGGATATGCAGGATGCAGATGTCAGGGATTCGGGAAGCAGGGCATTTGGGGAGAAGAGCATAGGGCTGTGATGCAAGAAACAGGACATGCAGGGAGCAGAGGTCAGGGATGCGGGAAGCAGGGCATTTGGGGAGAAGAGCAGAGGGCTGTGATGCAGGAAACAGGACATGCACGGAGCAGAGGTCAGGGAATCAGGAAGCAGGGCATTTGGGCAGAAGAGCAGAGGGCTGTGATGCAGGAAACAGGACATGCAGGGAGCAGAGGTCAGGGATTCGGGAAGCTGGGCATTTGGGGAGAAGAGCAGAGGGCTGTGATGCAGGAAACAGGACATGCAGGGAGCAGAGGTCAGGGGTTCGAGAAGCTGGGCATTTGGGGAGAAGAGCAGAGGTCTGTGAAGCAGGAAACAGGATATGCAGGATGCAGATGTCAGGGATTCGGGAAGCAGGGCATTTGGGGAGAAGAGCATAGGGCTGTGATGCAAGAAACAGGACATGCAGGGAGCAGAGGTCAGGGATGCGGGAAGCAGGGCATTTGGGGAGAAGAGCAGAGGGCTGTGATGCAGGAAACAGGACATACACGGAGCAGAGGTCAGGGTTTCGGGAAGCTGGGCATTTGGGGAGAAGAGCAGAGGGCTGAGATTCAGGAAACAGGACATGCATGGAGCAGAGGTCAGGGATTCGGGAAGCAGGGCATTTGGGGAGAAGAGCAGTCGGCTGTGATGCAAATAGCAGGACATACAGGGCTTGATTCAGAGGTGCACGTAAATCAGGTGCAAAGCCAATGCATACGTAATTGAGCGATTATTTGCCACTGTGTGTGCTTGAAAAGCCCTGAAAACTCGTATGATGATGTATTACACAGATTGTTTGCTCAGCAATTCTATTGCGATTGGGAGAGAGGGTATAAGAAATGGGGTGACAGAGTGATGAGCTGGGAGGTGGCCTGAAGTCAATGTAAAAAAAAATCTCACAAATGCAGAGCCGCAGCCAGAGAGGCTATTTTCAGATGGAGAAACTGCACCTGCAAGTGTTGATGGTGCAAGCAATGGCGTGCCGATGGTGGCTTGTTAAGAATTACCGGCGGTGTTACTACTTACTACCTACTTACTGCAGAGATGCTGAAAGTAGGCATTGTAGGGCATGAACATTCAGATGCAGACTAATTCACCAAGGGAAAGCTGATACTAGCATTTCCATATTATCACAGTCATGACTACACAGACGCACCAACATTCACCTCTTAATCAGACCCTCAGGATGCAGAGCAGAGGTCAGTGATGCAGGTTGCAGGACAACCAGGGAGCAGAGCAGAGGTAAGCTATGCAGGAATCAAGATATCCAGGAAGAAGAGCAAAGGTTAGGGATGCAGGAAATAGAATATCTAGGTGCACAGCCATGGCCGGCTCTACCATTAGGCAGCTGCCTAGGGCACCGGGATCTGTGAGGGTGCCACTGAGTCTGCCCATCACATAATTAAGGATGACTCTGAGAGAGACATCCTTGCTGTACTACATGCAGGCAAGCGGCTGGGGAACTTGGTGGTTGTGCTGGTGGGCACAGTAAGCTGAAGTCTTGCCTAGTGTGACGAGAAACCTTGCACTGGCCCTGTGCACAGTGAAGATCAAGAATGCAGGAGGCAGGACATTCAGGCTGCATAGCAGAGATCAAGGATGCCGGAAGCAGGACTTGCAGGTAGCAGAGTTTGGGGGATGTAGAAATCAGGGATGCAGTGTTCAGGACTTTCAGGAACATAATAAGTTAGAGATGCAAGAAGTAAAAATTACAGGGTGCACGACAGAGGTCAGGAGATGCAGAAAGCACAATTTCCAGAGTACATGGCAAGTATGCAGGAAGCAGGACACCCAGGGAGCTAAGCATATGTCAGTGAAGCTGGGAGTCAAGGGAGTATGGCAGGTATCAGGGATGCAGCAAGCAGAACATCCAGGAAGCAGAACAGAGGTAATATGGATGTAGGTATCGCGACACACAATGAGCAAACGAGAAAAAAAGTGGAGGCAGGGATTAAAAGATAAAAAGAAGATCCAAGGGCAGATCAGAGGTCAGCTCGGGAAACAAAATATCCAGGATCCAGAGAAGGAAAAGCAAAGGTTATGGGACTCAGAGAGAACATACAGAAGGGACTGGATACATTTCAGCATAAATTGCATCTGAATGCTGCAATTCATCACTTTAAATTAGAGATGAGCGGTTCGGATTTTAGGAAATCTGAATCCGCCTGAATTTAGGGGATCCGAGCTCTGATCTTCCTGCTGGACTCTGATTTTCCTGCCGAGCTTGGATCCAAAAATGAGCCAAAACACAGAGATACCGGAGTCGAAGCTCAGTGTTTTGGTTCGGAAAGCTGGCTGCTCGGATCCAATCAGGGGCCGCTACCATTGGTAAAAGGCCGCTGGTTGGCTGAGTATGGCTGTCTCTCAAGCAACCAGTAGCTTGTTAGCAATGGTAGTGGCCACTGATTGGATCTGACAGGCTGCATGAGGGGGACATCAGTATTCCGTACAGACTGCAGTCGGCCCGAATCACTAAAATTGTACCAGATCAAGGGATAGATGCCACCTTGCCCCCATAACCCAACATGCCCATTGTTGCTATTGCATCTTAGTCCTTAGAGCAATAAACTAGTTCCATACCAATCCATTTCTTTGTGGGCAACTGTTGCTGTAAGTGCCACCTATATTCTGCTTTACTGCAGGTTGTTTGCAGTTTGTCAGTCATTGTAAGTGGCAGTTCTGCTGAAGGAGAGCAGAATTCATGTATGAAACTGACTGCGAAACAAGAAATGTTTCACAAAACACATACATATAATAAACAGTAGGATAGTAGTGCTAGCCTGAAATCAAGCAAATAAAATTATCTTGCCTGCAAATAAAACCTGCAACACATATAGGAAAATGTTTCATAGTTATGGAAATTGCCAAAAATACCGCATTACAAGCATTATCTATATGAATGTAGCGAAACTGATCTGAACAGGAAGTATCATGTGCCGTGAATGATGACATAAATGAGTTTCCCATATGACTGTCACATTTATAAGAGATGAGAAAATATGTCAGCCAAGTCTTTTTGTAGCAACAGATGAGGTTACATCAGATGCCTTCCTTTATTTTTTAGCTGATTGTTGACTTACATTTAACACATTAAGACTTCTCCGCATTGGTGATTGGTGGTACCTTACTGGAATGTATATATATATATATATATATATATATACACACAGGGCCGTAACTAGACTTTTTGGTACCCTGTGCCAGAAAGAGCATTGGCACTCCACCCCCCATCATTTTTTAAATAGGGACATAAGACTTGCACCCGAAAAAAGGGCCATGGCCTCATGGGGAAGGGCCAGGGAAGAGATAGGGAAGGCCAGGAAATGCTGGGGATAAAAGAAGAGGACTAAAACGCGCTTAAAACATCATGAACACTGTATCAAACCAAATTTTATATAAAAAAATACATTTATTTTAATAATACACATAAACAGAACTAACTACGCATAGAGCTTTAGATTGGAGCCTCAATGATGTTAATTGCAGAAATGAATAATAAGTAACAGTCTAAAGCTCTATGCTAATAGTTAGTACTAGTTACTATGCTCTCAAACTACTGATTTTATGGATTGTTATGTGTTAATACTTATTTACTCCTGGAAGCAGCTAGTTCTCTTTATGTGTATTATTATAATAAATTTATTTTTTATAAAATTTGGTTTGATACAGTGTTCATGATGTTTTAAGCGCCTTAGCAGTATATCTCTGTTTAGCTCTCTTTTTGTATTGGAGACAGGCAATCTCCAATTCTGCAAGTTGGCAGCTACATCCTATGTGCCATACTCACCACAGGACCCCATCAGGCGCCAAGGTCAATCTGTGATAAAAGAAGAGGAAGCTACAAGTGAGAATGATAATAAACAGAAAATTGACAGGCCCAAACAGTGCCCCCTGCCCTGCGGTGTCCTGTGCCATAGCACAGGTCGCACTACCCTAGTTACGGCCCTGTATATATATACAGTCAGGTGCATAAATATTGGGACATTGACAGAATTTTCATATTTTGTTGTCTATTCACCACCACAATGGCTTTGAAATGAAACAAACAAGATGTGCTTTAACTGCAGACTTTCAGATTTAATTTGAGGGTAATTACATCCAAATCAGGTGAACCGTGTAGGAATTACAACGGTTTCTATTTGTGCCTCCCACTTTTTAAGGGGCCAAAAGTAATGGGACTATCAACTCAAAAGCTATTTCATGGACAGGTGTGGGCTATTCCTTCGTTATTTCATTATCAATTAAGCAGGTAAAAGGTCTGGAGTTGATTCTAGGTGTGACATTTGCATTTGGAATCAGTTGCTGTCGACTCTCAATATGAGATTCAAAGAGCTGTCACTATCAGTGAAGCAAGCCATCATTAGGCTGAAAAATCAAAACAAACCCATCAGAGAGATAGCAAAAACATTAGGTGTGGCCAAATCAACTGTTTGGAACATTCTTAAAAAGAAAGAACACATCAGAGAGCTCAGCAACACCAAAAGACCCGGAAGACCACGGAAAACAACTGTGGTGGATGACAGAAGAATTATTTCCCTGGTGAAGAAAAAACCCTTCACAACAGTTGGCCAAATCAAGAACACTCTCCAGGAGGTAGGAATATATATGTGTCAAAGTCAACAATCAAGAGAAGACTTCACAAGAGTGAATATAGAGGGTTCACCACAAGATGTAAACCATTGGTGAGCCTCAAAAACAGGAAGACCAGATTAGAGTTTGCCAAACAACATCTAAAAAAGCCATTACAGTTCTGGAACAACATCCTATGGACAGATGAGACAAAGATCAACTTGTACCAGACTGATGGGAAGAGAAGAGTATGGAGAAGGAAAGGAACTGCTCATGATCCAAAACATACCACCTCATCAGTGAAGCATGGTGGTGGTAGTGTCATGGCGTGGGCATGTATGGCTACCAATGGAACTGGTTCCCTTGTATTTATTGATGATGTGACTGCTGACAAAAGCAGCAGAATTAATTCTGAAGTGTTTCGGGCAATATTATATGCTCATATTCAGTCAAATGCTTCAGAACTCATTGGACGGTGCTTCACAGTGCAGATGGACAATAACCCGAAGCATACTGCAAAAGCAACCAAAGAGTTTTTTAAGGCTAAAAAGTGGAATGTTATGCAATGGCCAAGTCAATCCCCTGACCTGAATCCGATTGAGCATGCATTTCACTTGATGATGGCAAAACTGAAGGGAAAATGCCCCAAGAACAAGCAGGAACTGAAGACATTTGCAGTAGAGGCCTGGCAGAGCATCACCAGGAATGAAACCCAGCGTCTGGTGATGTCTATGCGTTCCAGACTTCAGGCTGTAATTGCCGGCAAAGGATTTGCAACAAAGTATTTAAAAGTGAATGATAGATTTAGGATTGTTTAGTTTGTCCCATTACTTTTGGCCCCTTAAAAAGTGGGAGGCACATATAGAAACCGTTACTGTAATTCCTACACCATTCACCTGATTTGGATGTAATTACCCTCAAATTAAATCTGAAAGTCTGCAGTTAAAGCACATCTTGTTTGTTTCATTTCAAAGCCATTATGGTGGTGACTAGAGGCCAAACTATGAAAATTCTGTCAATGTCCCAATATTTATGCACCTGACTGTATATATATAGAGAGAGAGAGAGAGAGAGAGATACACATATACTTAGGTCTTTAATGGCTTCTTTACCTGTCTATGACCCCACATCATTGCGGATTACAATCCTTGTAATCAGGTTTACCTATGGCGCAGTGATTGCCTCGTGTGCAATTACTTCATACTGCTCAGCTCTTTGCTCTATGTATTTTTTTTATGGATTTATAGACCAACATACACATAGACCTACTGTGGGTTAACTACAGATTATTTTTTATTTTATTTTTTTTCTCATAACAATCAAATGTCAGTTCTCAGTGTGAACTACTGAATATGAAATTATGGGTTGTACTTTTAATATGATTTTAAGGCATTAAAACAAAGCACCTTACAACTACCCAGAAAATGACCTTGGTGTGAATAAACGGGTTGGGTATGAAATACCGGCAGTCGGGATGCTGTGAAAATACCAACAGTGGTATCCTGATGCTCAGTATCCTCACCGGGGCTCCATGAGTATGCTAACCCTCCCCCCTTCTACCCCTAACTCTAAGCCTCTGTTCCTGCATCCTAACCCTCCACCCATCCTAACTCTCCCCATTAGTGCCTAAACCTAATCCTTCCCCCTTCTACACCTAACTCTAAGCCTCTATTCCTGCATCCTAACCCTAACCCTCCCTGTTAGTGCCTAAACCTAACCCTTCCCCCTTCTACCCCTAACTCTAAGCCTCTGTTCCTGCATCCTAACCCCCCAGTCCCATCCTAACCCTCCCTGTTAGTGCCTAAACCTAACCCTCCCCCCTTGGTGTCTGAACCTAACCCCTGAATAAACTCTAAATGAAGTTTCCAGTATATTGCAATGTAGTTATATCACAGCAAACATTTCTCCAGGTTTTAATTCGACAAAAATATCAGTTACATGTTTGTCAGCTGCCAAGATAAACAGCTGTACAGGAAGGACTTGTCAGATGCAACTCTTAGGCTTTCCTTCCAGAGATTAGCAGGTTTGTCAGTGCTGCCTTAGGATGGGTTCATGTCCTTTCAGTTATTGTAGCAAGTATATTTTTAGTACAACCAACATTGGAAAACTTCTGATGGAAGGTTGAACAGAATCTCCATCTATTTTTCTCCATGACACTACCTTGTTCTCAGTCATTAATTTTGCACCTATTACATTACAATCCAGGGCCGGTTCTGGGGTGTTCGACCTGAGTGGTCGCACAGGGGCGCCACCCATAGAGGCGCACCCCTCCCCAACATCCCAATTACAGTTCCACTCGTGGGTCGAAGTGTGCGGCACAGCTCTGCGGCGGTGCCGGACCCCGGCATCCATTCAGTGACGGGAGAGGGCTGGGGGAAGCCCAGCTAGTCAGGCTCCCCCCAGCCTGACGTTATTTGGAGGCGGATGCGCATCCTAATAACGTCACATAGGGGGCATGGCCTATGGCAGTGGTTCTCAAACTCGGTCCTCAGGACCCCACACAGTTCACGTTTTCCATGTCACCCAGCAGGTGCACAGGTGTATTCATTACTCACTGACACATTTTTAAATTTTCACAGATGGAGCTAATTATTTCACTTGTGTTTCTGTGAGGAGACCTGGAAAACATGCACTGTTTGGGGTCCTGAGGACCGAGTTTGAGAACCTGTGGCCTATGGTAATTAAGCCACACCACCATTTTTGGTTTGCCGTGCGCTAAGATAGGGCGCAGTGGAGGGGGCCGGCACAGGGTGCTCCGACCCCTGGAGCCGGTCCTGTTACAATCAACACGGGTCACTTACAATAATTGATTGAGTTATGGTTCTTAGATCCTATCTCATAAATTAAAATGCAATAATAATAGTGGATATGATAGAATGGAGGTGTTTCATTATCTTACATCATTGTTAGAATGCACAGTTTGAGTGACAGGCTTGGTATATTTGTTCTACAGAAGTCATTTGTATTGTTTAGTGGATTCATACACAGGGATAGGGGACAAGCTTATTGGACATTATTTGTGTCATGAGTATAGCCTAATCAAGATAATTAAGAAAGTAACATATATTAATGTGGTCATGAACAATTAAAATATGAAGTTGCTTTAGACGGAATCGGTATGTAATGCCGACGGATGTATTGCCGGCGAACTAAATACAGATGCTGGAAGCCCAAACCATCAGAATCCCGACTGGGGCTGGTAAGTGTATGCCCTGCCACAGTTTTGTTATTTGGCCTTGCTAAAACTGTTGCAAGGCATGCTGGGATGTGTAGTTCAACAACAGCTGGAGGGCCGCTTATTGCTGTCCCCGGCAGGATATTATATAAGGTATTACCCCAAGGAATCCATATAATGTAGATCTTACAATGCTTAGTGAAATTAATGCCATATCCTTGCTATGTTCCAGAGTAGTTACAAAATAATGATGAAACCCATTACTATAGCAGTGCTTTGAACACAGAGAAATAGAATAGTTATAGAGTACACTTGCACAATAATGTGCCTCTTGCCGTGATGTCACAGAGAAGGGGTTTTAGGGAAAGGTTTAAAAAGTGATGAAATATCTGTTACTGAGAATTGGGTCTTATTTAGTTTGGATCGAAAGGCTGCCTTCTAACGCAGTTGTTTGATTTTTGTGCCGTGACCCGGCCGCTGTGATCAGGAAGCGATCGCAGTGAGCACGCAGTCCCATCTCATAGAGATTAAAATTAAGTGACCATTTGGGGGTGGAAAGAGGGGATGGTCGGCAGATCCCACAGGGAGGACCGGCGCAGACGTAAAGACTCATGTACAGTGACGTCTCACAACGTAGTGTGTGCCACAGCGCCAGGCAGCGAAGCGACCACAGTGACGGGGCTGCTGGGGATCCCTTTGGGAGGTTGATGGGGTAATAAAAAGGTTTTTTTTTTGCTTCCCCAGATGGGCGGCCAATGTGGCGGTTAATGTAATATCTCCTATTAGCTGTGGACCCGCGGTGTATGCTGTTTCTGCCCCTGAGCCCTCGGGGCTCCTCAGAACCTCAGGGCCCAGCACGGGTGTAACCCCCTGTCGCCGGGCTTGCATACGCTGGCAGAGGTCTAGATGGCGACAGGAAGTTTAGCAGCTTGTGAGGTAGGGTCAGGTCAACCACAACTGTGCGAATGGTTCTGATGTTACTCGATGTTACCAATGTTTTCGCTGAGTTGCCGAAGCATGTCATGGGAAGTGGGTGGCTTTATACAGTGACGGGCGTCTTGGTATAGTGCTGCGGTTGCCGAGCGATTGCATTCATTAGCATATTTTCGCAGTGAGCGAGTGCGTTCCAACGCAGCCTTGCAACCCGTACTGAATCAGGCCCATAGTACAAACCCTTTATTCTTTCTCTAGGTGGCATATTACTTGAAATGTATGTGAGTATAGTTTTTTTTATTTCTGTGTTCCATTTTGCATGTACAGGTTGAGTCTCCCATATCCAAAAAGCTTGGGAAAAGGGGTATTTTGGATAACGGAATATTCCGTATTTTGGAATATTTGCATATCATAATGAAATATCTTGGGAATAGGACCCCAATATGCACACAGAATGCATTTATGTGTTATATACACCTTATACACACAGCCTGCAGGTAATTTTATACAATATTGTCAATAATTTTGTGGCTCAAGCAAAGTTTGTGTACATACATGAAATTAATTTATGTTTCATATACACCTTATACATACAGCCTGAATGTAATTTTATACAATATTTTTAATAATTTGTGCCTTAGACAAAGTTTGTGTACATTGAACCATCAAAAATCAAAGGTTTCATTATCTCAATCATGCCAAGATTATTCCGTATTTCGGAATATTCCGTATTTCGGAATATTTGGATATGGGAGACTCAACTTGTATATTATTACATTTCATATAATAACATTCTGTGTTTGTAATCTTCATTCAAATGTCAGATATGTTTGTTTTTTGAAAGCTATATACTGTATGTGCAGAGACGTGTTACGTTTACAGTATTTCTGGTTAAACTAGGTTGTGTGTCTCCATTTGTTTCTAAAATAGTAGGGTGGTAATATTATTGGCATTATAAATGAACTTTACTTTTTAATAGTACTACATGCTAATGAGATCCAGAACAAAAGATATTACTTTCGTGATTAATATATAAACACAGTATATGTGGGGATTTAGCTGTTCTTTAAAATCAATATCATGCTTTACAGTATATGTACATTTTACCCAGTGTTTTCTGATAATCTGACATGGCACCATCTAAATGTTGCTATAATTAAGAACTGATGATCCGAGAAGTGGAAAGACTTCCTCACATTCAGCAATAGAAGTGGCAGGATTAAAATCACAGATAGGGAGACGCCTGTAACTATTTGTCAGAATAAAAAAAACATATCCGGAAACTAAATACATTCAACATCTTAATATCTATACATATTTAGCAAGTAGTGTGAGTCAATGTAACAATTTTCAGAGTGGTTACTCCGATGTAGCATATTTGTGCCTATAATATACAGGTTGTGCATAAATACTACTTGTGTAATGATCCCATAAAACATGGATATTAAGAAATATATCTTCAGTATAATTAGCACACATGAATTAAGATATCACATATTTGAGTCATATAGTAGTAAAATAATAAAAAAAAAATGCATATCCAAGTGGTTTCCTCTGAAATCTGGTTTGATTGTGATGAAATGCATCATGTTTTAATATTGCAATTTGATCAATATTAATTTATGTGCAGATGTCTTTGAATAGTTTGGAAATACTTCACTATCATATGACAATATAATACATGCTCACATAAGAAGCATAGAATATAAATGCAAGTGATAATCCAAACAAGGAGCGCTAAATGTAGAAATATAAAAATCTATTTTTTCATAAAAATAAAACATAATACTACACAATAACATACATTTACACATAATAAACATCAAACTGATGAAGAATAAAAATAGCTGATTCAGAAAAAATTTATTTGTATCCCCTATTTGTATCTGCAGTAGGTGTCTCCCAATGAACATCAAAAAGAAAAGGGAATTATGTATATAAATAGTGGAGTAGAATTATAATTGTAGTCGGGGTTTAGTAAGTGCTGGAGCTGATTTAGAGAAGTGTTCACTTTAAGTCATAACTTTTCTGCTATTTAGTTCCACAAAATACAGTGGGGTAGATGTATTATAGTGGCACGTTAAGTGCCGCTATAACACTTCCTGCTTCGCCTCTTTACCGAGGCGAAGCAGGAAGCACTACATCTCACCGGCCGGAGAGGGGGAGCGTTAACTCCCCCCTCCGGCGCTACCCGCTACAGACCACATCGCATCAGCCTAGTGCTGATGCGATGTGTGTCAGGCCCGGCCGGCTCCAATGAGCATGCGCGGGATCTCGCAAGTATCGCGAGATCCCCGCGTGCAGCCCTGAAGCCGGTTGCCGCCACAGCAGGGACAGCGCTGTTCCTGCTGTGGGTATAGGCTATCGCCAGGCTGTAGCTGTCGATAACGACAGCTACAGCCGGCCGAACGGTCAGACGATCTGACCGTTCGTACATAGCCCAGGCTGTCGGCGCTGCTATCTTGTAGTTTTTTCTCTGGTTTTTATGATTTATTTTTTTATACTGACTCAAATTTGTGACAACCTATCTTTATATTTTGTACTAATTATATCAGTATACTTTGAGTTAGTTTTCATACCTAGTTCCTAGTACCTGCCCTTTATATAAAACCTCAGAGCTTTATAATGGCTGCAGCTGGGAGGACTTTAACTCTTGGGGAGCCGACTGTATTTTTTAAATTGAATATATAATAATGGCAAAATGTTTGTGGGTAATATTAGTAATATATCAAGCTTTTTACTCACTATCCTAGCTTGTGATGACTGACAAATATGGCTATTTCTATGGCTAGTTTTATTAACAGAAGAGGACATATTATTTTCTAATTTACAAAACAGGAAAAAAATATACTGAAGTTGCTTTAAAATGATAACACCTTCAACAAGTAATAATAAGATAACACAATAGTAATGAGCACTTATATCAAAGAAAGACAAATGCAAGTTTCAGTATTCCATGCATAATGATACAGTAAACTGCATATATACTACATGTACATGTAAACAGAGGTATTAACTTCAATTTTTCAGCATGGACAATATCTTCATTTTATGCAATGCCTGTTTACTCTTTCTTATGTCTCTTATGCCAGTTTCTAGGTGGTATAATCAAAATACAGGAATTAATGCCAGGATAGAATAATAATCTACACATGATCTGCTAATAGTGCTCTGTCAGACAGGTCCTGGGAGCAGAAGCTTGCAGAGTGCAGAGAGATAAGCAATACTAATACACCAGTAGTAAATGTTATTTTTAGGTGAAGAAACTCTTTAACATTTGAAACTCAATATTTTGTAGATTCAATATAAGACTTATTCATGTCCGAAAATCCTTTAACAAGTTACACGCTTTTGTGAGGTCTGCTGAAATAGAAAACGGCTGCCTGGTTGCAAATGAATTTCAACATCGGTATAAATAACATAATATTGCAATAATGAAAATAAGCTTGATTTAATGACAGCATGTATATTATCTAAAGGTACTGGAGCAAACACAATCTGTCTTAAAAAACTATAGTCCTGTTGTTCTTTACTGCTATACAGACAAAGCCGGTCTTGGATTTATCAGCACATATGTGAAGGCTTGTGGAAAACATTTTGACCTTCATTTATTTCTGAGTGTGAGATAACCTTGATTTATAACAGTACGGTCCTTGTATTTGTCATGGAGATTAATGTGCATTGTGGTGACAGTGAGACACATTGGACATTACACTAACATCATGACAATGAAGATAAAACGGCTTGTGCTCTATCGCTCTTCTTGAAGCTAATAGGGTGTTTAAATATGTGCGTATTACCAGTTCCTTTAATGTCATTCTGCCAGTCAGGCCTGACAGATGATAAAAATAGATACGTGATTTATAAATAACAAAACTGCTTGATGCGTCCAAATCATTTTTCAACACCTGGGACAATTGTTTTTCCTCTGGGGTCACTGCACCACTTACCTCCAGTGGTATTACTGTATGAGGATGCTGACTCCTGTGTAGGAACTGCAACACACCAAATTCTTAAGCTGCATACACACACAACGATTTTGTTACCAATGATTTTATGAACGATTTTATGAACGATTTTCGGTCAGATTATCTGTCAGATTTTTTAAAGTGTAATGAACGATATTTTTGAACTACAAACGATTTTTGCATATTCCCTTAATGAAAATTGTTCAGTTGGTCAGTCTGACTGAACTACAAACTACAAACGTGAACGTGCATGAACGATAATCGTTCATCGTTTAACTCAGAAATTGAACGATTTTTACAACGATTGAACGATAAACAATATCGTTAACAATAATCGTTCAAAAAATCGTTGTGTGTGTATGCACCTTTAGAACTCATTGCCACTACCAATTTTAGTTTTACTTCATTATGAGATGTTGTAATGCGATTTTCCATTCCGTATTCTATTACAAAACATGCACCATTGCAGGAGCTGAAGGAAGCTGCACCAGGTGACCAGGCACATGATGCACTGCCGGCCTGCTAGCGCGCTTCCTAGGACTGTTGTACATGTTAAGCCCTAAACCAGAAAAAAAAATAGCTCAGAGACAAAATGCCCATATAACATCTAACTAGTTGTAAAATGGGCATGGAATGAAGCTGCACCAAATTCTGCCAATTCTCAGGGAATTATGTTAACAATAATGCAATAAATGCATGCATTATCTAGATGGCCATTATGTATCATCATATAAATTGAATGACTACACAATTTCTCTTATAAAATTTTTTATATTTCATGGCCTGACGCTCAAAATCATTAACTAGCTAACTACTAACCAGTCCTCTTCTAAAAACTATAATTTAATTCCTTATGTAGAATTTAAAATCAATATTGTAATCAATGAAGATCTGATTTACGATTGCTTGCCAGTGTTAAATAAAAAGCTGAAAGCTGTGCAAGCCCTAGAAATGAGTTAGGATGATTAAAAAGGTATCAGGGTGAGGAGGAAGCTTGGTGTAAATTTAATAAAATATTTATTTACATTTGACCAAATGAAATGTCTTTCTACCACTGATAAATGCTTGGGCATTTTTTTTCTCAGGGTTTAGGATCTCACTATGATACATTGGCATGACTTATTTGCCAAATTGAAATCTACAAGAAATCATGTAATCCGGGCCAAATTAACTGTAACCAACTTTGAAAGGAATGGCGGATGAGGACTTTACTAGAATTTAAGAAAAACTGTTTGAGCTGGTTTATAGAAATTAATGACTTGGATATCGGAACCTTGGGCCTGATTCAGACCCACTCGCGAGCGGCTGTCCGCTCGCAAGTGGGTCGATGTTATGGACTGAGCATGCGCACGACGGAGGGAGCTCCGTCGTGCGCATGCGCCAGACGCGACGAGCGAAGGAAAGTCCTTCGCTCGTTGTGTCCGATCAAAGGGGGCATGCTGTCAATGTTGATCCATTCCATCAACCAAGTTGTATAATGACTTATGTAATTGCCTCTCGTGCTCTGTTTGTGCTGTGCTTTGGAGGAAACAATACATTGCTGATGATATTAGGGCCTGATCCAGATATGGTCGTAATGTCAATGCTTTTTCTACTGCGCATGTGTCAAAGTCGCACTGTGCATGTGCCGCGATTTGTTCACGATGTGATTGACAGTCAGTGTTAACGGGGGGTAGCGACTCAAATTCAGGCGTGTTGCGGCCGTTACGGCCTACACCTTGTAAAGGATTCGGCTTCTTAGTTCTGTCAGCTATTCTGCACCATCATAGGGTTGCTCTGAACTTTCGACTGATATGCGTATGATACTGTGTCTTTGTACGCAATTGGTTGGATTTGCAAAGCTAACGGTGTGCGTCTCAATACAAATCCCGGTGGCTGCGACATTTGCATGTTTTCACACAGTTGCTGCATACAAAGACGCAGCTGTAACGCGATTTGCCTCCATCTCAGAATCAGGCTTTTAGTTAAGCTTTCTTTACTATAGCAAAATTTATCTTAAAAGTAAACACTGTTTCATCATAATTCATGTGATTAAGGTGATGTACATTTTGCTTTGTTTCAGTGTCTTTACTGAAGTTTAAATACTTTACTTAACTACAGTACGCAAAACAGGAAGTGAATATATCAGGTTCCTGTCACATGACTATTAATATAAATATTTGTGTCTTCAATTTGTATTAGAGTTTTTAGGTGCAGATTCAGTTAGCTGCGAGCTGTTGACAGTAGCTAGGCAGATTCTGCTCGCACCTCTATAGGCTGTGAGCACAAAATGCCTTCTGTAGTTCACACGCGAGAGGTACCGGGACCCGTTCCAGTGGCTTTTGTGGCTAATTGAATCTGCCCCTTAATGCTAATAGAACTGACAGTAAAATGGTGACATCTTGCTCGAGCAGTGTGGCAGTGTTGCAGCTTCCCAAACCTTGCTTACTCCAGTCAGTTGCATCATCATTTTAGAAGTATAATGCCCCATTTGTAATCACCTTTGTACTGAAAATCTATAAATAATATATAAATATTGTACAATCCAGGTGATTAAGATGAGTACATCTATGCACCCAGAGCCAGGGGCACCTAGAGGGGGGGGAGCGGGTACACATTATCCATGCCCAGGCTTGCTGGAGGGGCCCGGGTCCGGCACCGCCCCCCCTCTTACATCACAGCAGCCCAGCACACACTGCTGTGTGCCGGGCTGCACTGGGAGACTGCTTGCAGCTGCTAAGAAGCAGCCACAGCAGACTCCTATGCCTGTGGGGGGAACGATCAAGCTGATCGAGACCCCCACTGGTCATGAGCCGGGCTAAGGGGGCTCACTGCGCCCCCTCACCAGCCTGCGCAGACTGAGCCACCATCACAGTGGTACAGAGGGTACCTATGTTAGGGGCACAGATCAGACAAGAGGCCTTCTTCATGCCTATGATCCTGGGCCCATACCTTTCAGGGGGGTGCATGGTGTGACTAACCCCTCTGTGGCTGCAGTATTTGCCTGGCTGCTGACAGACCTATAAGTATCTCTGTCGAGTTCTGCATTTATACACATTTATACCAACACATCCTTACTGCACTCTGTCTACATTAGGCCTTCCATCCACCAACCCATCTTTCCATTTGCAAGCGTCAGATGTGAGCAAATCCATATGTATGCATGTGGCTTGTATGTATGCATGTGGCTTGTATTTTCGCATGGTAGAACCAATTTGTGTATTCTATGCTACACAAACTGACATACAGTACGTCCACTTCAACATCAGCCCAACATTCAAATTGTGTTAATATTTTACCCATTTACTTATACTGACATACCAGGTATATTATTTTAATACAAGCCTGTCAGGTTTGATTGCATTCACAGTTTTCCCATTTCTCTATAAGTGTTTGACACCTTCTTTGTGTAAAGATCCCTAAAACTTCTACAGTGCATGGGTTCCACAGAATGTACGAACAATTGTGATTGAGATGCACGGTATCAAAAATGTCTAGGAAAAGTCCTGGGCGGTGACTAAATTGATACACAGAGATGGTTTGTCTTAGAGGCGTGTAATGGGAGTGTTGTGGGCCTGCAGGGGCACCTAGACGGGAAGAGTGGGTACTACTTGCCCGGGGTGGTTGGAGGGGGCAGGCGGGAACCCAGGACAGAGATCCTGAAAACTTCTCCTCTCTGCCCACCACCGCTGCGGCCATGACTGTATAGCAGTACATTGGGCAGTGCAAGTGAGGAGATTGCTGCCACTGAGCAGAAACATCACAGAATCAAGCCCAGGATCTTATTGATGGGAGCAGCTGTCTAATTGCGCAGAGGTGTGATTTGTTTTCATTGTGCAGCTACGGATGCTAATAGTGGGCATCTCTACACCAGGTAGGGGATTTGTAGCAACATTAGCATAAAGACGCAAATCAGAATCAGGTCCAATATCCTAAACCTGTCAACACAACACCCTATCTACCTCTCCATTCTTCTGCTTCAAGCAACCACTGTCACAGTGTCACTAAATGCAAGTCCCCTGCTTCTAGCAACCACTGATGCAGTGTCACCAAATGCAGTTCTTCTACTTCTAGCAACCACTGATGCAGTGTCACCAAATGCAGTTCTTCTACTTCTAGCAACCACTGATGCAGTGTCACCAAATGCAGTTCTTCTACTTCTAGCAACCACTGATGCAGTGTCACCAAATGCAGTTCTTCTACTTCTAGCAACCACTGATGCAGTGTTACCAAATGCAGTTCTTCTACTTCTAGCAACCACTGATGCAGTGTCACCAAATGCAGTTGTTCTGCTTCTAGCAACCACTGATACTGTGTCACCAAATGCAGGTCACCTCACAGCTCACACACAGAAATTCAACAAATTTTAAATATATCACCAGCCTTTTGTCACATTCAAGAACCTTTAAATGTGATTGTAGGTTGTATAAATTTTAAGCTCATATAATAATAATAATAATAATAATAATAATAATAATAATAATGCTATTTAGCACTTTTCCCTAAAGGACTCATAGTGCTTTACATTTGCCTTTACAGCACAAAATACAAAACAAGCTTAAGAAGGGACATTAGTGAAATGCTTGGGTGAATAGGTGAGTCTTGAGTCTATTTTTGAAGAATTCTAGAGTGGAGGACTTTTGAACTGTGAGGGAAAGCGAGTTCCATAGAGTCGGAGCCACAAGGCTGAAAGCTCGACCCCCAGATGAATTCCGGGAGATTCTAGGTACAGTTAATAGTCATTCGTCAATGGATCGCAGTAATCGAGTGGGACAGTAAGGAATCAGAAGCTGCTTCAGGTACCTTGGGCCCTGGTCATGTAGGGCTTTGAAAGTCAGTAAGCCAATCTTGGAAAACAATTCGCCATCTGACAGGCAGCCAGTGAAAGGAGTAGAGAATGGGTGTTATGTGGCTGGAACGGGGCTGGTTGGTTAATAGCAGAGTCCACTTCTCTGTGTCTTCTTTACTGTTCATAATTATCCTACAGTAACTGCGCACTGTAATTATGTATCTACTGTATGTGAATGTATATACTATCTGTATTAGTCTTTACTTATGTATTCAGGGGCTGATTCAAAGTTGTCCCCAAATCCAATGGTTTGTGTTCTATTCTGATGTTTGGAGTTCTGTGCATGTGCAGGACTGTACTGCGAATCTGCAGATCTCCTTCTGTGAGCTCGCTCGCAGTGCTCGGACATTGCAGCCTGATTGAAAGGCTGCGGCCATTTGGGAACATGTTGACCCCACCTGCCTCCAAACTACTTTCTTTGCCCTCCTCTACTCATTGTGCACCTTTCTGCAACAATTTTTTTCTTCAATTTCTATATTCATCTGTCCTAATATGGCAGTCCCACATTTTAATCCAACTTCAGCATCAGACCTTGATAAAGTGGATACTCTTGCTTCACAGAGTCAACAATCACTTTATCCCTGACCCTGCCTTCAAAAACTCTCTTGCAACATAGAACATCATGGTTGAAGTCCTATACTTCTGATGACTTCCTCAAACATATTTAGTATCAGTCCAAGCTGATTGTTCGCATGTGACATTCCATGATGTGTGCCTGACAGAACACTATCTTCTGTACATCTGTGTGATAATTTGAATCACAAAGCATTCAGGGCGAGGACAGACCTTTGATTATATGTGACACGAAACTCAATTATTTTGATGTTCCATACCATTGAAATTTCTTTTAACCCTCCCACACATCCCTGTGACCACAATCACTATGCTAACCCAAGTGCTGTACTCAAGGCGGCATAGGCGAAGGTAGAGGTTGCACCTTAAGGGCTGTGGGGGCAAGTATAGGACTGTGGGTGGGCTCTCCATCCCCGTTGCTGTTCTGAAAGAACCACACATCTCCTCCCTAGGGCTGACCCCCAACAAAAACATTGCTGTGCCCAGTACCTTACAGCAGTAAGTTACAGTATCTGCACCTACCAGTGAAATTGATCATGAACATGGCTGGAGTATTTCATTCACCATTGGCTACTCATTTTACTGGATTTGTGATATACTGGTCCCCTATTGCTACATAGTATGCATACATCTGTAGGGGGGAATCCCTTCATTTCAAGGGAAGGCTGATGTGTTTGTTGTCACTTTGGCAAATTGCTCAATGGTCTTAATCACCCCCCCATTCATTTACCACTGTGGTGTAATAGGTTGGAAATACTACACTATCATGCTAAATACTCTCACGTAAAGTAGAACGTCAGTGGTGTAAGTCTCGTACTCCAAGTGACTTCCTCACATATATGTCTATCTACAACTCTTATTGTAATTCACTGGATACTGCCAAACAAACAAATTTCCAAGCCTCTAACCCCAAGCAACTTTTTATTACATTTAAATCACTTCTTACCCCTCCCTCACCCAACCCAACTGCTACTATCAGAGCACAATATCTTGTTTCCTATTTCAAGGATAAGATTGATAATATCCGAAATGAAATGGTGGGCTCTTCCTCGGCCAGTGATCTGCTCAATTCCCTACCTGAACCCGCTGACACATTATCTTCATTTAAACCACAAATTAAGATTAAGTTTTTACACTCTTCTCATCCTTCTACTGTACTACCTCTCTTCTAGAACCTATACCCTCGCAAATCAGTAAAGCTCTGTCTCCTGTGCTCATCCCAACCTTAACTAAAATCTGTAATCTATCCTTCTCTACTGGTATCTTTCCATCACTGTTCAAGCATGCAGTGATCACTCCCATTTTGAAAAATCTAAATTTTGACCCTAACTCTCACTCAAATTACCGTCGTATCTCCCTGCTCCCATGCCCCTCCAAGCTATGGGAGAGACTTGCCTACACACTTTCTTAACACCCACAACTTATTGGGCCCACTTCAGTCAGGCTTTCATTCCCAACACTCCACAGAGACAGCACTGACTAAGGCAGTAAATGACCTGGTCACTGCCAAGGCTAAAGGACATTGCTCACTTCTAATTCTTCTAGATCTCTCTGCTGCTTTTGACACTGTTGACCACTCTCTTCTCATACAAACACCACAATCCCTAGGCCTTCAAGACACAGCCCTTTCTTGGTTCTCATTCTACCTGTCTAATCGCTCTTTCACTGTTCGCTTTTCTGATTCTACTTCCACTTCGCTACCTTTATCGGTTGGAGTCCCGCAAGGCTCAGTCTTAGGTCCTCTGCTTTTCTCAATCTATACCACCTCTCTTGTCAAACTAATCAGCTCTTTTGGTTTACAGTATCATCTGTACATGGATGATACTCAAATCTACCTATCCTCCCCAGATTTGTCACCATCTGTGCTGGTCCATGTCATTGAATGTCTCTCTGCCATTTCATCTTGGATATCATCTCGCTACCACAAACTTAATATATCCAAAACAGAATTAATTATGTTTCCACCGGCCAATAGTAGTTACCAACCTGATATCTCTATCACTGCTGACAACTTGACAATCAATCCCACCCCACAAGCTCGCTGCCTAGGTGTCATCCTTGACTCTGAACTGTCCTTTGTTCCCCACATTCAATCTGTCTCAAAATCCTGTTACATACATCTAAAAAACATATCCAAAATTTGACCATATCTTACACAATACACTGCAAAAACTGTGATCCATGCACTCATTATTTCCCGCATTGACTATTGCAATAGTCTCCTTACAGGTCTTCCCAAAAACAGACTCTTGCTGCTACAACCCATTATGAATGCAGCTGTGAAGCTGATATTTCTCGCCAAATGTTCATTGTCTGCTGATCCACTCTGTCAGTCTCTCCATTGGCTACTGGTCTTTTACTGTATTCAATACACACTCACACAGAAAGCTATTAACCAAACCACAGCAACATACATCTCTTCACTCAGCTCAAAATATCTCCCAACCCGACCTCTCTGCTCAGCACAAGATCTGTGTCTCTCATCCCCACGCATTACTTGCTCCCATTCACGGTTACAGGACTTTTTCCGGGCTGCACCCACCCTGTGAAATGCCCTCCCATGCACAATAAAACTTTCCACTAGTCTCCAAACATTCAAGTGTTCTCTGAAAACTCACCTCTTCAGACAAGCTCATCAGATTCCAAAATTGCCTACATAACCTTCATAGCTTCCCTATCTAACTCCCATCTTACAGTATACACATTTCACATTTTCTCTTTCCTCAATTTCACATCCTCCTAACCCTAGGCCAACTTTCATACTGCTCACCAAGAACCTCTGCAATCTGGCTGGACGAATTTGCAATATGTAGCACCTATCCTTGTGTATCACCACCTATTTCCCTATAGATTGTAAGCTTGCGAGCAGGGCCCTCTTACCTTTATGTCTGTCTCTTACAACCCAGTCTTGTTCTGTTAATGTTTCAAATTGTACAGCGCAACGGAATATGCTGCGCTATATAAGAAACTGTTAATAAAATAAATAATAAACAGAAAAATGTGTAATCCTGCTTCAACAAAGGTATACAGTCTCATTCTTCTTTTTAGATAAATGTTATTGTACATAGCATAAATGAAAGTAGTGAGAATCACCACCACTTATGATGGGGATGTCCCCCAAATATTAAACTCATAGCCTCCAGCTGAATGTAAGGCACGTAGGGAATACACTTGTATGGATTCAGGAACCACCTCTTTTTCGTTCAGGATCTCAGCCTTTTTTATTTGTGTATTCAAAAACAAACAAAAAGGTTCATAGCATAAAACCTTTTAAAAAAACAGGATTACACTTTTTTTTTCTCTTTTTTGTTGTTTGAAGTGTCAGTCTACTGTGAAAATAAAAGACCCTATTAGAAGTTAAATATATTTTTTGTATATAAGCAATGCACCATTGTACTCAATTTGTGTTATCAGCACAAGGTTGGTATTCCTTGGAGGAGGACCAACATTCATTTTGTGGACCTGATTCCCATATGGATTTCAAACCAGGTTATGAGCACTGGTACTACATTGCTTTTGGAATGGGGGCTATATAAATAATAATTTATTAATTGTTTTATCATAATAAGTTACTAAGTTTAGTATTTTTACTCCAAGATTCATGATTTCATATAAAATGTATAGTTTTCTCAGTTGTATGTGTCTTTATAAGTTTATATACATGCAATGTATACCATGGTGATACTTTGGCATCTCAATTGGTACTTTTTTCTTAACAACACAATGACTGGTGCAAAACAAAAAAATCCTCCACTTTTCATCATAAGCCTATCTCTGTTTATACATATCCAGGCAATACAATGTTATTTTAACAAGATAATTCTTTCTTCCATTCACTGACTAGTGCACACCCCTTGCTTTTTCCGCACCTGTCACCAGACAGTCTGTCTATTCCTTCTAATTGAAGCCCCTGTTGTATATTAAGTTTACTGTATTAATTTTCAGTTATTTAATAAAGAATGACGACTTGAGTGAAGAAAAGGAAAATAGCTCCCAAAGCAGTGTTTATGTACATTTCAGTCAAACACAAACAGGGAGGGACTGGTTAGCTCATGTTGGCAGAGCAGATGACAAGGAAACATGTGAATCTATATTATACCTTCCAGGCAATGGGGACACAGAACCTTGTTATTATTAGTCACGCCATTACCGACTTTGAAGTACCATGGGACTCATTCTAAAGCTGGGTACACACTGGAGCGACTGGCATATCGGTCCGATGTTCAGGTCGATTTGCCTTCACCCTGGACATCGCATGATTGCCAGCACACATTACCCAATTTAATGAACGTCGGAATGATCACTAGTTCTGTCCTTCATTAATATGTAAGGAGCCGCATGCGATATCACGCGATGGACGCGCAGTACGGCCTACCATACAATATTGCATGCGATCACAGCAGCACGCAATTTTGGCATACACACTGCATGATATGCCCAATTTGTGATTCTGATTTTGCCAAGTCATGCCGATATTGCTCCAGTGTATACCCAGCTTAAGTCACACGCAAAGTAGCTGTAGTTGCGGGCAGCCGCTGAAGCCTGATTTACTATCTTATACTGTTACTATCGGTGCTTGCTCCAGTCCCATGCTAGGTGCAAGAGATCAGTCAGCAACGGGCTTCCGCTCGGCATGTGCGTGCAAATCAGAATAGCATAGAACATTAGCTTCCACAACCCTCCTATGACACTCCCACAAGTGGGCTTGTTCCACGCACTCGCATTTTTGCCACCCAGTTGCTGTCCCAAAATTTCCAATTTCACATAAAGACAGATCCCACCGAGTTCACTTCCAATCAGAATAGGCCGGACGTACTCAAATATGTGTAAATTCACATCTGCGCATGCACTGTGCGCAAGAACTCGCCATGTGCGTCCGGGCACAAAGATCCATCTCAGAATTAGGTCTACCTGAAATGACTGTCAAGTGACAGTGACTGTGCGCAACAGTTGAATGAAGAGTGTGATGAGGCACTTACTCTCATCCCGTGCTCAAAGGCGATCAGATGAGGATAAACGTTTACCACCAAGTGATAAGCCTACTGTAAGTCTGACACAGGCATTAGGGGGGCCGTGTACTAAGCCTTTGCAAGAGATAAACTAGACAAACATAAAGTACCAACTATTCAGCTCCTATCATTTTTCAAACGCAGCCTGTAAAATGACAGTTAGTAGCTGATTGGTTGGTACTTCATCTCCATCCACTTTATCTCTATCCAAGGCTGGGTGCATAGACCACTAAAAGGCAAATGTGCTCAGAGAATACCCCACCGCTAAATAGACTGTAAAAGCTATGATAAAACCAAGTAGGGTAGTAGAGTCAAGCAGTATGGGCACGTAAGTGTGGAGCCCCAGATAGCCAGACTAAAACCCTTACAGCTCATACATTTCACATTTTTAGACAAAGATAAACAACATCCTGGAAAAAAAAAGATCATGCATCACCTCAAATATAGATGATACGCAGGCAGACATCTTACCTCTCAAGATGAGACCAAAGAGAGTGTAGAGCAGCTGACTCAAGCGAAGAAATGTTGGAAGTGAGATAATCAACTACCCTATCTGACACATTCCCTACTGACAGAACTTTGATATCTTCAAAAATAAATGCAAAACACTGTAAAAGGGCAAAGTATATTCACTTCATGTAAATATGACACAAATAGCCATGTGTGTTACCACTTGGGATTATGTTTGAGATGCTGAAAATGAAATCATATTGCTGTGAGGGCAGCATATTATACGATTAAAGACCGATATAGATGATTTAGATAATAGAGTCAGAATGAGAGGCCTACCTGAACAAATTAAACTGCAGGGATGATTAGAAGCCCTTACAAATAACTTTAATGATATTTTGGAAAATAAAACTGGCATATCCTGAAATTTTAGAAGGAACACTCAGGGCATTGCATGCAAGAGGACCACCTTTGGCCAGCCTGATAGCTGCCACATGTACTAAATTACTTTGTTATCGAAGCCGAAGAATAGATATTATAAAAGACATGCACACTAGATGCCATTTAATAACAATGGCATATACTGTAACTCTACCAAAACTTACAACAGAGGACAATTTTGAGGTCCGTATCCAATACCTTGCAGGTGGGTAAACTAAAAATGCAAAGGTGATTCCCCCTCAGCCTGAAAGTCCTCCATGAAGGCAGTATGCTTGTTCTCAAGGGCCCTGAAGAATATGAAAACTTTTGCAAGGTGCTGGCACTCCCCCTGAACTACCCTAGATATTCTGGTACTAGCAGCACTACCAAAGACTGCTAGCAAATAAAGTAATACCAAAATGTCATGCTTCATTTATCATATAGCAGCCCTAAAACGCGAGCATAAAACAATGGAAACAGATTATCTTATTTTCAGATCTCATTGTTTGATTTAAATATTATTGATGCTCAACATAACTAGAAACTTCACAGACGTAGACAGAGATATTATGAGCATTGAAACAAATCTTGGCATGAACTCAAAGAGCAAGCACCTTTATAAATCCCATTAAAAAAAAGTGCATGATCAGGCATTCCTACAGAAAATATAGGGGCTTATGTAAGTAATCGATGAAGTAGGTAGTGACTTGCAGCTGCTGCAGGAACTTCTGCGAGTCTTTCCGTATTTATAAAACGGCAATCATTTTAAAGGCAAAACCAGCTTGGTTTTGTCTTTAAAATTATTGCTGCTTCAAATATATGGGAAGACTCGCAGGAGTTCCCGTAGCTGCAAGTCACTACCTATTACATAAGCCCCATAGCCTGATTATTAAGGACCTATATAACATTTACGGAACTGATTTCACACAAGGGGGTACATTTACTAAAGTGAGAGTTTTAGAAGTGGAGATGTTGCCCATAGCAACCAATCAGATTCTAGCTATTATTCTTCTAGAAGGTTCTAGATAAATGTTAAGTAGAATCTGATTGGTTGCTATGGGCATCAGCTCCGCTTCTAAAAACTCTCACTTTAGTAAGTATACCCCATGAACTACACTAGAAGGAGTACATGATAAAACAATAACTCTGATATAGCAGATTACTTTGAATAAGTAGTTGCAATAACAAATGACTTCATCACTCACCCCATATGAGCTACTGTACAGTAGGCTATTACATACTATCCTTCTGGGAAGAGCTTGGGCCTGGACAGACTAACAATTAAATAATTAGGACTTCCAGGATACCCTATTATCATTACTCTTATGAGTGTCTAATGTCATATTACTCTTGGTTACATAACTCCGACAATTATCAACCTATCCATCTCCCTTGATTCTGGTCTCTCACATTCCCATTTACCCCCTGCTGTAGGCTTCCCTGTTTGGACATTAGGCTCAAATGGCTCAAGACATTCTCAAAACATCAATCTGAATTCTTCCTTCAAACATGTATAAGCTGAAAATAATGTCAGATAACTCACTCCTTCAGCAGTCTTCGCAAGGAGAGTTTTGTGTTGGATATAACACCCTTTGATAACTTGTTTATAATCTTTAAGAACAATACCCTCTTGCATGTGCAGCCTGTGAGCAGGGTAGAGGCAACATTTCCCCTAACCAACACCAAAAAACAGTTCATGAGCAATCACTCTCCCCTACAATTAATAGATAAAAAGGCTCCAGTTATCTCAGGTTTTTCCAGAACCATAATGGTTGAATTTAGATACAGTATAAATTACTTTCAAGATGGTAGAGATACCCTATCAAACAAAATTCTATTTCCTACCTGTACAGATGTTGGTTAAAATAGAGGTGGGTGCACAGCTGTATATTTGGCGGTCTTGCTCACTTTTGCTCAAAATTGATCACAATATTCTTAAAGATAGCGGGATCTCAAGTACCATATGACCTATGGTTGTTGCTCACTCACATAACACCCTTCTCGATTATTACATATAAGAAATTTCATCTGAAACATCTAGTTAACCTTTATTCCTAGTAGTTGAGGTGGGCTATGGTCAAACAGTTTAAGGACATTGAAGACATTATCCTCTCTACCCTACACACCCTGTGAGATTTTTAGGTTGAGGGAAAGATATATGAGACTGATGGCAATTGAGGCACAGTAGCATACAGTATAGGTGAAGTAACTCAAAAGCATGTAAGAATGTCTGATACATAATTTTTTCAGATAAAATGAGTATTTTGACCCTACATACTGTACAATAGTGAAAATTTTTTTAAAATTAGCATAACGGTAGATTACTGTACATCTGCATACCAGAATAAGAGTAACAAGTGAGTTAACTATTTGGTGCCTTTATAAATACTAATATTATTTGTTTAGTTTAAAGTAAGTGTACATTGACATCTTACATTTTTGTATATCCTTATTAGGATAGTGATATGACCAGCATAAAACCAGCAATGAGAAGACAATTATCAGAATTTGCGTAAAGGAGAATTTTGCACATACGTTTTAAAAAATATTTTTAAATTATTAACCCTAGTTCCTAACATGCTAATGGAAATGAACAGATGGTTTTCCTCTCCTTGGGGGAAATGTAGCTAAGCTTGGAGAGAGATAAAGTGGATAGAGATAAAGTACTACCAACCAAACAGCTCATGACTGTCATTTTTCAAACATAGGGCCGTATCAATTAGTTTTGCCTCCATGAAAAGGTTCCACCTACCCGACTTTTTGCCTACATCGTGTGTTTTGGATGCAAAAACTTATCGTGCGCGTCCCCGCCCCCAGTACTTTACCTCTCTCCAAGCTTTGATAAATCTCCCCCTTTGTCTCTCACAAGATGCATATCTCCATTCCTCATAGTCTATAATACATAATGATGTGCATAGTGCCACACAGACTATGGGCCTGATTCAGAGCCGCTCGTAAGCGGCCGCTCATTCGCTCCGAGCGATGTTCGCACAACTGCGCATGCGTATGGGTTGTAATACGCATGCGCGAACCAGTCATTGCGGTTGGAAATTGTGTGCTCGCAAAATAGCGAATGCCTGCTATTTTGAGTGACAGGATGAGGCGTTTGTGGGTAGTAACAGGGGAAGGTGCTTGAAAACGGGGAGTGGAGATCCGAACGCAGGCGTGCCAAACGGTCAAAACGGGCGTTTTAAGGGTGTGCATAATTAACAAAGCAGCGTCATCGACCACGTCACTTGGTTGTCTTTTAGCCTGAACTGCTCGCATGATTGCGGTAGGAAAATCCTACCACAAGCACTGCGAGCAGTTCATACGCCTTTCGATGTACTCGATTAATCTAATAAATAGCGGAGATGACGTAGGATGCGAGCGGCCAGGGGGCGTTTTTAAAAAAATAGCGAGCGCATGTTTCGTTCGCTCGTTCAGACATAGAGGCATCAAAAGACCGCAAAGAGCGAGCGCTCTACTTAAATTTTCGGCCCCTTTTTCTGAACGAGCGAGCGCAAATAGCGTCCGGCTCTGAATCAGGCCCTATGTACTGACCGCTTCCTCCTGCTGCCATGATCTCACAAGTACACTGGCCCCTGTGTCAGTAACCATGCTTTTCATACACTGACTGCATAAGGAAGGGTAAAATTGTTGGGAACGGGATGCCGCCATTCGGGATCCCGGCAGTCAGAATCCCAAAGTCGACAAACAGGGTTATCCTAACCCTCTCCCTACCATAACCTTCCCTCTCAGGTGCCTAACCCTAACCTTCTCCCCTTAGTGCCTAACCCTAACCCTCCCCCTAGTGCCTAACCCTAATCCCCAACCCTCCCCTCAACCCCACTACTTACCTTCGGGATTCCAGCAGTTGGGTTGCCGGCTCCGGGATTCAGACAGGTGTTGGGATTCCAGCGCCGGCATTCTAACTGCCGGAATCCCCTCTGTCAGGATATAACTGCATCCCGTTGGTAACATATTAGTGGAGTGGAGGTATTGTGCAGGCAGGGGAATAATGCAAATTACAGGGATTTAGAATAGAATCACATTTTCGTCTACCCTAATATTCTTCCACAAGAGATTAGATTATTTCCTTGACTCGAGGCAGAAGTGGCATAGTGTAAATGAAACATATTTGTATTCTATAGTCACATGCTTCTCCAAGATATTATTTTTACACTACCAAGTACCTTTCCAGATGCCAATAATAAGTGATAACAAAATCATTGTTATCTTTTTAGGCCGATAAGCCGAGAAGCGTTTTTCACATTAAATAAAATTGTTTCTTATATTTGGATTCCAAAGCCTTCACATCTCCATGTGCTTCCTGGTCGACAATTTTGCTTCTTTTCTAATCTGATAATAGACCTATTAAAATGATAATTGTGGCTACAGTCTTTCTGAGTCACTAACAAACGACTTCACAGCATTTAACTTATGCTGTAAAATTTTGCCCTGCAGTCTATCACCCGCTGAATAACTTATGCATTCACTTAATCTCAAGTGAAGTATTGATTTTCACTCTGATAATAATTGTGTGTTAATTTCACATGGCATTTGATAACTTGAACACAGAAGCTCATAACCGCTGATTGTAATGTACTCTTTCAAGATAAATTATAATTCAATTTGATGAAAAGTATTTAACAGAATCAAAAACTGCAGGCAATTATAGCACACAGCTGTCGCTAAATCATATTTAAAACTTTATAATAGACACTATTTTAATTTAGTGGAAGGTCAGAGAGCCTGAGTCAGAGGTGGATGCAGTACCAATGTACTTTATGAGCAGTTGAGCGATGCTACTGCGCATGTGCCAAGAGTCTGAGAAACCCATACTGGCACTAGCGAACCTAACTGTACGATAGAGGTCACAGTTGCTTACGGGATTGGTATCATCAGAAAAGGCCACTGCAAATCATGGGCGATTCTGGGAGGTGAACAGGAGGAGACCTGAAGTGAACGCAAAAAGAGGCCGTCTTATGGGCATGTAATGGGAGCGTCATGGGCATGTAAATGTGTGCGACTGCATTCTTTTCACTGCTCCTCTGCCACAGTGGCCTTTTTTTGAGGGCATTGAGATTAGGGATGTGCAGGCTCGGATTAGTTTGGATTTTCCCACCAAAAATCGGGTCACAGAAGGAGGTAAAACTTAATTTTTCATGGGCAAACATCATCATTCCTGGACAAAAGTCCATGAAAGATAATGGGCCTGATTCAGAGCCAGACGCAATTAGCGCTCGCTCGTCCAGAAAATAGGGGTGGCTATTCAAATGAACTGTTCGCTCTTTGCGGTCTGTTCACGCCTCTAGGTCTGAACGAGCGAACAAAACTTGTGGTCGTTTTTTGGAAACTACGCCCCCTGGCCGCTCGCATCCTACGTCATGTCCGCTATTTATTAGATTAATCGAGTACATCGACCAGCGTATGAACTGCTCGCTATTCTTGTGGTTGGTTTTTGCTACCACAATCTTGCGAGCAGTTCTGGCTATAAAATAACCCAGTGACGTGGTTAATGACGCTGCTGTTTTAATTATGCACACCCATAAAACGCCCGTTTTGACCTTTAAGCACGCCTGCGTTCTGATCTCCACTCCCCGTTTTCAAGCACCTTCCCCTGATACCACCCACATACGCCTCTTTCTGTCACTCAAATTATCAGGCATTCGCTATTTTGCGAGCACATGAATTTCGACCGCACTGACTGGTTCGCGCATGCGTATAATGATCCGTGCGCATGCGCAGTTGGGCAAACATCGCTCGGAGCGAACGAGAGGCCGCTTACGAGCGGCTCTGAATCAGGCCCTATGTTTGTCCATGAAAGATAACGTTTTGCCTCTTTCTGTGACCTGATTTTTGGCGGGAAAAATCAGAATTTGGCGGGAAAATCCAAACTAATCCGAGCCTGCATATCCTTAATTTAGATGAATACACTGTGTGATGCAGAGGCTGCACAGGGGGTTAAGGATGTGACCGATGGTGTGTCGATGGTGGAGCGTTCTACACCACCAGTGGATTTGCACAGTGCTCAGATATTGGAGGTGGGCGTCTCAGGATTTACTCAGTCCGCCGCACGCTATTACAGAAGGCGAATGCTGAAACTGACATCTGCATATTTTCACTATTGCAAATCCTTAAGAAATCACAGCCGTGCATGAATTGCTCCCATCTCTGAATCAGGCCCAGAAGCACTCAACATATATAGAGAAAGAAAATAATGCTCTATACAATATAGTTGTGGCTAATTATACCACAGGCTAGTACTGTAGACAGCTAGAGGGGACTCCATCGATCAACTATCTGTGTGTGTGTGTTCTTCTGTTCCGTTTTTATTCCCAATATAGAATTGATTCAGGGTTTATATACGGGCATGGAAACTATAAATCTTATGGACCTCAGTGACCCCTGATAGGTTACTTCAAAATTGACATATATATGTACTACCCTGACAAATATGCACATTTGTAAACCATTTCAATTGTACTTGGTATAACAATAAATGAATCCAAACCTTTATTGCTCCTGAAAAGAAACACAAACAAAAACAGTCTTCTTAAGATGCACAGTTCTTTTGCATGCAATTTTTCATGTCCAGCGTGCATTACAAATACATTCTTCTGTTGCATTTTTGCAGCTGACGCTAAACTTTAAATTATTATAGCAAGTGCAGAAGCCTTATGGGGAAGGATCATTTGTTTGCATGTGCCATACCTCCAAAAAGGTGCATTACTTCAAATATCAGAAGAAAACATGAGGGTAAATGCTGTTTAGAAGAGCAAGCAAATTTAGCAGCCAAAAAGGGCAGTGCAATGATGCAGACTGCATGGGTAAAAAAACAGTTACATCTGGGGAAAGCCAAGTCATTTTTATCTTGTTATTTATTGTATTTTTTTGTATAATGCGTATACATGCTTAATATCATACAATGTCCCTTGATAGACTGTATAAGACACTAACAGGCAAGCAGGGGGATATGATATGAAGCGCATTATGCTCCCAGTGTCATTCCTGACACAGGCCGGAGGGGGGATGTACAGCACGGGATAGGGACACGAACAGTAGAAAGGAAAAAAAAAAGGAGGGATAACGAACATAACATGGATCCATGTTGAACAAACCTTCCGGCTCTGTGTTTTCTTTGAGGTGCACTTGCTTCAGAGGACAGCAGAAGATTTCGTGACATTTAGCACGAAATGGGGACTCTTTTTTCTTTAAATCCGCTGACTGGATGGAATCTTGCCGTAACATAATGTATTCTTGTGTGCCAGGGGGAGCGTCATCCAGAACTGTGGTTACCACATAACAAAATGCGTTAGAGCTGGATATGAGAAGCTAATAATTTCTTAGAAAATACGTGCTATGTTATTTCCAGTGAAAACATAAACCTTTGAAAGTTAACAAAACAAGCAGAGTAGAATGATAGCCTGGAAAAATATCACTCAGTGTGGAAAAAGTCACCAGATCACTTGGACACGGAACTATGTGATTAGCATGAATGAGGCGTATCTTGGTATCCCTCCCTGTAAGGTAATTATGACTAAGGCAGTGTGTAGCTTTTTCCCCTAGCGACTTAACTCCTGTTATCCCCAAAAAATAGTTTTAACCCCTCAGTTATATTCTGTGGTATATTTACATGTGACCGAGGCAGACATTTGTGGGCTAAAACAATATTCATGAGAATACAGCCTCTTGATTCAATAAAAATACATTGACTGAGGCACATAAATCATAGCGACAAGCAAACCATTTAAAAAACGTGTTGCTTTCGAATTGATTGACTGCATTCCTATCAATATTGGTTCAGCAAACAAAATGGCAGCCTTAACTGGGTGTAGTCAAATGATGCACTATAACTCCTCAGATGATTTAAAAAAATATTTATATGGTGTCATATGTAAAATAGCTATAAGTAAATACTTTGCCCTCTCTAATTGGAAATATTCCAGCCCAGAAAGAGAACTGTGATTTATTGTATAGTATGCTTATAATAATGTCTTTATTAATTGTGGTGTAACATGAAGTTCAAATGTATGGCAGGTATTTTTTTAAGAGACAAATCTAAAATGACTTGTTAAGAACTATTAATGCATCAGAAGAAATAGCATAAATAATTTTAAGTAAAACATAAAACAGTGAAACTAAATACATAGCAACACAATATTACTGGCGTGAACAACATTAACAAAATAAATTAGCCACCTTCAATATAAACATGCAAAATGGCAAAAGTGCTGAAACAAATAAATTGGTGCTTTAATTCTAAATCTAATCAGAGCCAACAATTGTTTTCAGTGGAGGAAGTAAATAACATGCATTTTGCTCCAAAGGTAAAAAGAAAAACAGTTTTGCTCCAGTTGAACCTTTGTTTCAATGTTTTTCCACTTTTAGAAGTAGATATGGGAAAACAGGAATTTGCTGTTCTAGAAACGAGTTACCCAGTCGGTAACACAATTTCTAAATACTGTTACAAATAAAATAATGTCATTATCATGGCTGAATAAACAAAATGTGAAATTTAAAAAGCATAATTTGATGGTATCTGTTTTGTAATTATATTTAAAAATTATGTATATATTGTTCAGCAGTATCAATTACAAAGCGTTAATTTATTAACTCAAGTGCTCTTAGTACCCTTCATGATGTTTACCTCCACATCTCAAAATAGTTTAAGTAAACACAATGGTATCCCAGTAACTCCACCCATTCTAGTAACGCGATGGCAAAAACTTACATAAAAATAGTACAATATCTAAAGTATTATGAAGCACTGTATATATTTAAGGGATAAAAAATACTTGCCTTACATTTTGTAAATAAGACTCTGACAGAATGGGATTTTGCTGCAATAAAGAGCTGGCAGATGGCTAGTTTACTGGAATAGTGTGTAGCTGCAATTATTTTTACAAGAGAATATAAATTAATAATACAACCACGCAGCAGAAGGCTAAACTATAAGACCAGACTGTTTTGTCTGGAAATATGTCCTATGCTCAATGCCTAAATTCTATGCATGCCTAATGATAAATACTGTGTCACTATAATATTCAACAAGTTACCACATTTAAAAGTTATCAAAAGTTTTCCAAATGTATTTATTCAACAAAAGGATTTTCATAATGTGGCCAAATACTTAAGTGGCCAAATTGGATGAGAACTAAATTTGCAATAGTTGGAAGAGGGGCGCTGGGCGATCTCTTTATTAGTGACAGGGGCCTGTCTATGAGGTCGGAAGATGATCCCGCAGATAGGTCAATAGAGGTCACCTGCAGTCATCCTCTCCAAGACGTATTTACTATTATCTTGGAAATTAGATCAGATTATTAGATGGTATTGCGTTTATTTCGGGACCAGACACACACTGTATCAGATTGCATTTCTATTTCTTTCCAAACAAACAAGAGTTTTAAACATTACTATAACTGTAATTACACAAATTTAAAACTGACATTTCTTTCTATAATAAATATAGATATCTTCTGTGATTGAAGCCACGATTTAGCATTCTTGTATTAGCAAGCTTTATTATGGGACTATGAGATTAATTTAATTTTTTGTCTGCTTCCTTTCAGTGTATCCATTTTAGTAGCTTAGTTTTATCTTATCGTTATAATATAATCTTTTCTCTCCTTTATCTATTTTCTTAGTTCCTTATTCCGCCTCCTAATTCACTTTCGTGGCAAATGCCCTGTTGTTCTCTCTGCACCCTCCAGTTCATTGTCTTCTAATCTGAGAAATAAAACAGGCCTACACAACATCTGAAGTTAAAGGTCACTTGCAGCACAGGAATTAAATTAATGAGAACGGTCCTCTGTATAAATAAAAAAGAATTTGGGAACAAGTTTGAATTTCTCCAAATATTGGTGAAATATTGAACAGCGAATCAGTATGTCTATATGCAGCCAAAAAAGTTAAGGATTTTAGTTTAAAAAGAGAAAACACCCAGTCAGAAGGCAAGAGATAATCACATGGCCTCCGTCTGACTGCAATAAGCACCCTAGGCGCCATTGACATTTTTGTGTACAGTAGTGGGAGGGAAAAACTTTCCACTATGGGAACATATTGCAATAAACAACAGAACCTGTTATTAGCCAGACTTAGGTGATGGTGTTTTCTGTCCATTTGAAAGACCAGTGACTAAGGGATATTGATAGCATCATCCATTTGCCTATCACTATGCCATCATAATTAGTCACTTTCATTGTTATCATGGTTTGTGTTCTATTAAACCAATAGGCATTGCAAATCTACTTTTTCCCAATTGTACTTGTGGGTCTTTACTGAAATTCTAAACACATATAGTAAACAAACACAGACTCACAGAGTTCTACTTCTCCACTGCCAGTCAAGAATGTTATGTATAGTTATAGATAGATAGGTGATAGATAGTAGTGCCGTAGCTAGCGCTCCCAGTGCAGGCCATGCACCCTCCATATGACATCACGCAGAGGGGGCGTGGTCTGGACCCGGCACTGGGAGGGATCGGGTGATAACAGCAATGCCTGGAGCATCCTCAGGGTGCTCCGGGGTGCTGTTAGGGCAGCATTGTGATGTTCTAGAGCATCCTAAGGATGCTCCAGGCAGCACTGCTGCAGACATTCTGGCAACAGGGTGCTGTTATAGGCACCCTGCTAGCCAGATGCAGGAGCTGTGGGTGAGTGGCGGTGCCACCCATAGAGCACTGCGCTCTGTGCAGCCACACTGCTCGCTCACCCCTAGTTACGGCCCTGATAGATAGAGTGAGAGAATGACATAGATAGACATAGATAGAAAGATAGATAGATAGACATAGATGGATATTCAAGTTTTCATGTTTGCAGCCAGAAATAAAGATAGACCCTGCCAGATATTTTTTCTGTGTAACATGGAACACTGTGACAATCATCAGTAAAAGGAGAAAACAACAGGGACTTTTAAAAGATCATGTTGTCCCTCCACAGTTGATGTCAGAACCAGCAGAAAACCCATCAGAGAGGCTACCAAGAGGCCTATGAATATTAAAGGCACTGCAGGAATTTCTGTCAGGAACTGATCACTCCGCAGATGTGACAACAGTCTCTGCACTCTGTATGGGGCAGGGTGGCTATAAGCCATTTCTCATAAATAAGAGAGCCCAAGCAAGTGTAAATTTTGCAAAAAAATAAATTCAATTACCCCAAATCATGTGGGAAAATGTCTTGTGTTCTAATGACATCAAGGTTTTAATTCTAGATGATACTGTACAACTCATCACCAAACAGCATATGTACTGTGGCCTCGGAATAAGAAAATCAAAGTATTGGAATGGCCCAGTCAGAGCCCAGGCTTCAATCCCATTAAAAACTTTGGAATGACCTAAAGTGGATCTCATTATAATTTGATGGATCTTTAACTTTTTGCGAGGAAGAGAAGATGATAGAGACATGTTCAAAAATACTTCTTGCTAAATGAAAAGCAAAGGGTGCTTGCTATTATCATCATGATAATAATAATGCATTAGTATAAGGGTGTGCGCAATTATACCATCATTGTATATGTGTTGTTTTATTTTCAATTATATTTTCTAAAGCTGTCTCTGTATTCAATGGCGGACTTTACCTAGTGGCTGCGATGCTACAGCACCCCCAGTAAAATCTTCCACTTCAGTGAGCCAGTGAAGTACGTGACTGCACTGGCTACACTGTGACTGGAGGTGGCTTCCCATGGGAAGCGCCACCTGCCAGTCACACACAGGACAGGCAGTCCCGGCTGTGATTAGCAGAGAGCAGCTTCCAGTGGAAGCCGGTGCTGTACCTGTCGGGCATCCCTACAGGGCTTCTCAGGGCTGCAGTGAATGCAGCCCCCAGAAGCCAGTTTTGAGCACATGAGCGAGGCCACTGCCGCTGATGCACCGGTCCCAGTGTGTGCCAGATCTATTGCGCAGATGCAGGGACCCGGCCAGCCACGGTCAGACCAGCAGCAGCAGCAGCCCCCCTCGGGTAAGAGGACAGGAGCCACTGCTGTCTGTATTTCATTTGAATTTTGTTGTTTACAGGTGGAAAATGGTCTCACGTAAAGTATGGGTGTGTAGACCTTTTAATGTAGGTAGTTTTTGTTTCATGAATTGTTTTCACAGATAGCTGAAAGTGCCTATTTACAGAATACCGAATAAAGACGTATTGAAATCATGTTATTATATTTGTCCAATAGGCTATGCCAAAAAGACACACTTGAGAGCTTTTTAGGGGGACATGAGAAAACTCTCAGCCAATATGAATTCATCCAAGGTTCCATTTCTTTCAGGGTCGGAAAATTTCCATAACTAACATTAATTTATCTAATTTCATATTAAAATATATATATATACTGCATATATATATATATGTATATATATATATATATATATATATCTTTTTTAATAAAGGATTTAATAATAGCAACCACATAACTTGCTTCATGGAGCATACAAATGTTGCCTTCATAGATTTTGCAATTGGTGTTGCTTTTCCATTTGAAGTATAGAGGGCGCCAGCACTTCATTTTTTACTAGATGCATTCTGCTGAAAAATACAGTACAGCACCTCAGCATGAGATCCCAGTAAGTAATGCCATATATTGTGTATTCCGTTCTGCCGCAGCTATGTTAGGGCAGTTCCATTACTTCCCAATTTACATATTCCAGAATCAGATACCAGATACACCAAGATAACATAGTTACTGTAAATAGAATAATATTGTTGCTGTAGTGCATACAATGACAAAGGGTGTCTTTTATTTACTCAACAAGCTTCTTATCACATATGTATACCATTTTAGGTTAATAAATAGGGGAAAGCACATGGTCTGTGATATTCAATACTGTAGTTATCAAATGCCCTAATTAACAGCCAAAGTTTTAAAGATTTATATCTGGCATTGTTCCTATTTTCAGTACTGACCAACATATTGCATTATCATTATTCCTACTAAGAAATCTAATTAATTATCGTTCCGTAAAAGCCCCAAAAATTACTATTTATTATCGCCATATATCGCGTTGATTCAGAATGTGTGTGAGTTTTTATCATTGCAGACACGCCGGGACATAAGCTATGAAAAGAACCCATCCCGGTAAAGCAATAAAGTAAAGCCATGATATCATTTTACAAGTAGAACCCTGCTGCGCTTGTGGGGCCTCATATGCATAAGCTAAGGTTACTGGGGAGGAATCTGAAGGCTACAATAGGCCAATGATATCTAAAGGTGGTGTTAGCTAACGGGCCTAGCTCCGAAAAGTTAGAGCTTGTAAATTGCCAGAAATGAGGACTGTCCTCTTACCCGAGGGGGACAGCCGCTGCTGCTGGCTGGTCTGGACGGCCGGGTTCCCGGTGCCTGCGCAATAGATGTGGCAGGCGCCGAGACCAGCACATACGCATGAGTGTTGGTGGCATTGACTGCAGCCCCGAAAAGCCAAGTAGAGCTGCCCGAAAGGCAGAGCAGTGGCTTCTACTGGAAGCCACTCTCTGCTAAACACAGCCCCTACTGGCAGTCCCAGGGGGTTGTCTGTCCTGTGCGTGACTGGCAGGTGACACTTCCAATGGGAAGCCACCTCCAGTCACAGTGTAGCCAGTGAAGACTGCACTGGCTCACTGAAGTGGCTGATTTTATTGGGGGGGGGGAGAGGGCTGCAGCCCCTAGGTAAAATTTGCCACTGGGTATAAGGAACAATGATCCCTATGGCTACATCCATTGTCCGAAAAGTATTAGTGTGTATTCATCAACAAGTAGATCTTAGTAAATGCTTTGGGGCTCTTTTACATAACTCAGTTTTGTGACACGCCCCTCAGATGTAGCAGTACACGCCCACTTTACCGCTGCTCTCATAGGGGCTGCTTTCACAATCTCCCTGAAATACTTTTTCAAAAGTAGGCAAGTATGTACTAAAATCCTGCCGTAACTGCCATGTCCGCATGATTTTCAGGGTAATTTACTTTAATAAATAGACTCCTAAATGTTTAAGCTAGTTTTCCTTATTATCTCCTTATTATCTATTGTATTTTATCTGTGTAGTTTAATGTGAATACTTAAAGCTCAATGAAAACACTGAACAACTGTGTTTAGTGAACAGTTTAGCAAGTTTAGCAGTTTAGGTGCACCGACTTATTACTAGAGATGAGCGGGTTCGGTTTCCAGAGATCCGAGCCCACCCGAATTTAGCATAACCGAGTCGGATCCAAGCAGGCTCGGATGTTCCCGCCTTACTTGGATCTCTCAAATCGAGGCAAAACCATAGAGACGAAATCTCGCAGTTCGCAAGCTTTCGCCTCTATGATCAATGTAGTATATAAGGGACCACGCAATGGACGCCATTTCACTCCGGCTGTAGAGACTGAACAGGGAGGGTGGGTAGTGTAGGGCTGGGAGAGGTGCTGGTGCTGTCTGCTGTGTCCTGGGCTGGTGACTGCTGATCCATTCTGGCCTGGTGCCTGTGACAGATGTCACTGTGCTGTCTGCTGTGTCCATCTGGGCTGTTGCTGATCCATCTGGGCTGTCTGTGCTGTCTGCTGTGTCCTGGGCTGGTGTTTTTCATGTCTGCTGTGTCCATCTGGGCTGGTGCAGAACTGTAAATACATCTGGGCTGGTGCTGTGTCCATCTGGGCCAAAGTTCTGGACTCAAAAAAATAAAATATATATATATATATAGTAGGGGTGAGCGGGTTCGGATTTCTGAAATCCGAACCCCCCCGAGCCCCCCTGATCCGAGTCCGATCCGAGTCAGGCTCGACTTTTCCCGCCTGACTCGGATCTGAAATCGAGGCAAAACGTCATCATCCCGCCTTCCGAGTCTCGCGGGTTTTGGATCCTATATAAGGTACCCGCGTCGGCGCCATTTTCTCACTCGGCTGTGGACAGTGAAGAGGGAGGGTGGGAGTTAGGGTTGTGTAGTGTAGTGTAGTGTAGTGCTGCTGTTGTCCACTACTTCAAAGTCCATAGGGGCTGGCTGTGTTGTGCTGTGCTGCTGTTGTTAATAGGGGCTGTGTCCACTACTTCAAAGTCCATAGGGGCTGGCTGGACTGTGTTGTGCAGTCAGTTCTCCATAGGGGCTGTGTCCACTCCAAAGTCCTGTGCAGTGTCCCAGTCCTAAAGGAGTGCTGTAGTGTTGTCCAGGGGGTGCTCTGTCCATCAGGGGTGCTCCCCCCAAGTGCTAAAAAAATAATATATTTTCTGTGTTTGTGAATTGTGTGCGCAGTAGCCGCACGTGCATCAACAAAGTAGTGCCAAGCGTGCGCCTGTGTCATAAGTAAAGGGCCGGCTGGCTTGACCGTTAAGGGTGCTGTAACCCCCGAAAGTACACTCCAGTCCAAACCAAAAAAAAAATTATTTTCTGTGTTTGTGAATTGTGTGCGCAGTAGCCGCACGTGCATCAACAAAGTAGTGCCAAGCGTGCGCCTGTGTCATAAGTAAAGGGCCGGCTGGCTTGACCGTTAAGGGTGCTGTAACCCCCGAAAGTACACTCCAGTCCAAACCAAAAAAAAAATTATTTTCTGTGTTTGTGAATTGTGTGCGCAGTAGCCGCACGTGCATCAACAAAGTAGTGCCAAGCGTGCGCCTGTGTCATAAGTAAAGGGCCGGCTGGCTTGACCGTTAAGGGTGCTGTAGCCCCCGAAAGTACACTCCAGTCCAAACCAAAAAAAAAATTATTTTCTGTGTTTGTGAATTGTGTGCGCAGTAGCCGCACGTGCATCAACAAAGTAGTGCCAAGCAAGCGCCTGTGTCATAAGTAAAGGGCCGGCTGGCTTGACCGTTAAAGGGTGCTGTAACCCCCAAAGTACACTCCAGTCCAAACCAAAAAAAAAATTATTTTCTGTGTTTGTGAATTGTGTGCGCAGTAGCCGCACGTGCATCAACAAAGTAGTGCCAAGCGTGCGCCTGTGTCATAAGTAAGGGGCCGGCTGGCTTGACCGTTAAGGGTGCTGTAACCCCCGAAAGTACACTCCAGTCCAAACCAAAAAAAAAATTATTTTCTGTGTTTGTGAATTGTGTGCGCAGTAGCCGCACGTGCATCAACAAAGTAGTGCCAAGCGTGCGCCTGTGTCATAAGTAAAGGGCCGGCTGGATTGACCGTTAAGGGTGCTGTAACCCCCAAAAGTACACTCCAGTCCAAACCAAAAAAAAAATAATTTTCTGTGTTTGTGAATTGTGTGCGCAGTTACCGCACGTGCATCAACAAAGTAGTGCCAAGCGTGCGCCTGTGTCATAAGTAAAGGGCCGGCTGGCTTGACCGTTAAGGGTGCTGTAACCCCCGAAAGTACACTCCAGTCCAAACCAAAAAAAAAATTATTTTCTGTGTTTGTGAATTGTGTGCACTGTGGCTGCACGTGCATCAACAAAGGAGCAGCGCCAAGCGTGCGCCTGTGTCCCATAAGTAAAGAGCCGGCTGGCTCATTTCTTAAAGGGTGGTGTAACCCACAAAGTGCACTACTCTCCAGCAAAAATAAAATAATATTTTCTGTGTTTGTGTGCGCTTTAGCCGCACGTATATATATCAATATAACATAAATGGAGGACCAAACTTTCTCCGATAAAAATAAAATAGGGAAAGATCAAGAACCTCTTCCTCCTAGTGCTGTTGCTGCTGCTGGGAGTTGTTCATCATCCCAGAGAGGAAGTAGGAACATCACTACTTTTACTAAACAATTGACCCTCCAACAGTCCCTAGCGATGAGGATGAAGTACGACAGCAGTCATCCTGAAGCAAAACGTATAACTGAGGCCTTGACTGCTATGTTGGTGTTAGACGTGCGTCCGGTATCCGACATTAGTGCAGTGGGATTTAGACAATTGATGGAGGTAGTGTGTCCTCGGTTCCAAATCCCGTCTAGATTCCACCTGCATCCTCAAAGCAGCAGCGACAAGCGTGCATCTGTCTGTTAAAGGGTGGTGACACCCTCAAAGTGTGCTACACAAACAATTAAAATATTGTTCTTTTTTTTTCTGTCTTTGTGAATTGTGTGGGCTGTAGCCGCACCTGCATCCTTAAAGCAGCAGCGACAAGCATGCGTCTGTCTGTTAAAGGGTGGTGACACCCTCAAAGTGTGCTACACAAACAATTAAAATATTGTTCTTTTTTCTGTCTTTGTGAATTGTGTGGGTTCTAGCCGCACCTGCATCCTTAAAGCAGCAGCGACAAGCGTGCGTCTGTCTGTTAAAGGGTGGTGACACCCTCAAAGTGTGCTACACAAACAATTAAAATATTGTTCTTTTTTTTTTGGTCTTTGTGAAATGTGTGGGCTGTAGCCGCACATGCATCCTTAAAGCAGCAGCGACAAGCGTGCGTCTGTCTGTTAAAGGGTGGTGACACCCTCAAAGTGTTCTACACAAACAATTAAAATATTGTTCTTTTTTTTTCGGTCTTTGTGAAATGTGTGGGCTGTAGCCGCACCTGCATCCTTAAAGCAGCAGCGACAAGCGTGCGTCTGTCTGTTAAAGGGTGGTGTAACTCTCAAAGTGTTCCAAAAAATAAAAAACTATTTTTTTAATGTGTTTGTGACTTGTGTGCGATGTAGCCACACTTGCATCCTCAAAGCAGCAGCGACAAGCGTGCGTCTGTCTGTTAAAGGGTGGTGACACCCTCAAAGTGTGCTACACAAACAATTAAAATATTGTTCTTTTTTTTTTGGTCTTTGTGAAATGTGTGGGCTGTAGCCGCACCTGCATCCTTAAAGCAGCAGCGACAAGCGTGCGTCTGTCTGTTAAAGGGTGGTGTAACTCTCAAAGTGTTCCAAAAAATAAAAAACTATTTTTTTAATGTGTTTGTGACTTGTGTGCGATGTAGCCACACTTGCATCCTCAAAGCAGCAGCGACAAGCGTGCGTCTGTCTGTTAAAGGGTGGTGACACCCTCAAAGTGTGCTACACAAACAATAAAAATATTGTTCTTCTTTTTTCTGTCTATGTGAAATGTGTGGGCTGTAGCCGCACCTGCATCCTTAAAGCAGCAGCGACAAGCGTGCGTCTGTCTGTTAAAGGGTGGTGACACCCTCAAAGTGTTCTACACAAACAATTAAAATATTGTTCTTTTTTTTCGGTCTTTGTGAAATGTGTGGGCTGTAGCCGCACCTGCATCCTTAAAGCAGCAGCGACAAGCGTGCGTCTGTCTGTTAAAGGGTGGTGTAACTCTCAAAGTGTTCCAAAAAATAAAAAACTATTTTTTTAATGTGTTTGTGACTTGTGTGCGATGTAGCCACACTTGCATCCTCAAAGCAGCAGCGACAAGCGTGCGTCTGTCTGTTAAAGGGTGGTGACACCCTCAAAGTGTGCTACAGAAACAATTAAAATATTGTTCTTTTTTTTTCTGTCTATGTGAATTGTGTGGACTGTAGCCACACCTGCATCCTTAAAGCAGCAGCGACAAGCGTGCGTCTGTCTGTTAAAGGGTGGTGACACCTCAAAGTGTTCTACACAAACAATTAAAATATTGTTCTTTTTTTTTCGGTCTTTGTGAAATGTGTGGGCTGTAGCCGCACCTGCATCCTTAAAGCAGCAGCGACAAGCGTGCGTCTGTCTGTTAAAGGGTGGTGTAACTCTCAAAGTGTTCCAAAAAATAAAAAACTATTTTTTTAATGTGTTTGTGACTTGTGTGCGATGTAGCCACACTTGCATCCTCAAAGCAGCAGCGACAAGCGTGCGTCTGTCTGTTAAAGGGTGGTGACACCCTCAAAGTGTGCTACACAAACAATTAAAATATTGTTCTTTTTTTTTTGGTCTTTGTGAAATGTGTGGGCTGTAGCCGCACCTGCATCCTTAAAGCAGCAGCGACAAGCATGCGTCTGTCTGTTAAAGGGTGGTGACACCTCAAAGTGTTCTACACAAACAATTAAAATATTCTTCTTCTTTTTTCTGTCTTTGTGAATTGTGTGGGCTGTAGCCGCACTTGCATCCTCAAAGCAGCAGCGACAAGCGTGCGTCTGTCTGTTAAAGGGTGGTGTAACCCTCAAAGTGTGCTCCACAAACAATAAAAATATTCTTTTTTTTTTTCTGTCTTTGTGAATTGTGTGGGCTGTAGCCGCACTTGAATCCTCAAAGCAGCAGCGACAAGCGTGCGTCTGTCTGTTAAAGGATTACATCGGTGACAGCATCCAAGTAGGCATGTCAGACAGTCCGTACCTGTACTGGCAGGAAAAAGAAGCAATTTGGAGGTCCCTGTACAAACTGGCTCTATTTTACCTGAGTTGCCCCCCCTCCAGTGTGTACTCCGAAAGAGTGTTTAGTGCAGCCGGGAACCTTGTCAGCGAAAGGCGTAGGAGGTTGCTTCCACAAAATGTGGAGAAGATGATGTTCATAAAATGAATTATCAACTCTTCCAGGGAGACCAGCCTCCAGAACGTACAGAGGGACCTGTGGTTCCAGCAGGGACGAATTAATACTCTGTGAGGATGAGGATGTACACACTGAAGAGGGTGAGGAATCGGTGGATGAGGAGGATGAGGATGACATCTTGCCTCCGTAGAGCCAGTTTGTGCAGGGACACATTAATTGCCAGCTTGTTTTGTGGGGGCCCAAACGAACCAATCATTTCAGCCACAGTTGTGTGGCAGACCCTGGCGCTGAAATGATTGATTTGTTAAAGTGTGCATGTCCTGTTTATACAACATAAGGGTGGGTGGGAGGGCCCAAGGACAATTCCATCTTGCACTTCTTTTTTTTCTTTGCATTATGTACAGTTTGGGGCCTAGTTTTTCTAACTGCCATCCTGTCTGCCACTGCAGTGTCACTCCTAGATGGGTCACGTGTTTGTGCCGCCCACTCGTGTCGCTTAGCATAGTCATCCAGCTACCTCGGTGCAACCTTTTGGACATGAAAACACTATTGTGAGGTGTGAGGTGTTCAGAATAGACTGGAAATGAGTGGAAATTAAGGTTATTGAGGTTAATAATAGCATAGGAGCAGAGAAACCAACAAATTCTGTGATTTTAGCTGTTTTTATGCTTTTTTTAAAAAAAATACAGATCCAAAACACAAAACCCAGAACCCAAAACACGGAAGGGTGGTTTTGGCAAAACCAATCCAGATCCAAAACACGAAGAAAGATCCAGATCCAAAACCAAAACACAAAACACGAAAAGTGGCCGGTGCACACCCCTAATATATAGTAAAAAAAAAAAATCAATCAGTGTCTTTTATATTTTGCTGTGTGTGTGCGTTCATGTTAGGCTTAACAACAGTACCGCACAAGATCCAGCCAGCAATGCAAGTTGCAAGCTAGTGCTGCCTGACTCCAGTCGTGCTAAAAAAAAAAATCAATCAAAGTGTCTTATATTTTTCTGTGTGTGTGCGTGCTTGTTAGGCTTAACCGCAGTACCGCACAAGATCCAGCCAGCAATGCAAGTTGCAAGCTGTGCTGCCCGACTCCAGTCGTGATCAATCTGTGCTCTGGGCCCAAGTTCTGGAGCATAAAAAAATAATAAAAATCAATTGTGTTTTTTGTTCTAATAATTGTCTGTGTGTCTGTGCGTGGTAGGCTTAGCCGCACAAGATCTAGCAAGTCGGCAACACAACCTAGTGCTGCCCGACTCCAGTCGTCATCAATCTCTGCTCTGGGCCCAAGTTCTGGACCCGAAACCCCCCCCCAAAAAAATAGTATCTTTTGTCTATTTATTTTCTGTGTGCGTGTGTGTGTGTGTGTGTGTGCGTGTTAGGCTTAGCCACACAAGATACAGCAACGCAACCTAGTGCTGCCCGACTCCAGTCATCACCAATCTGTGCTCTGGGCCCAAGTCCTGGACCCGAAAAAAAAATAGTGTCTTTTGTATATTTTTTTTCTGTGTGTGCACGACTTTACGTGTGTGAATTTTGTAACCGCACCTTGGCTACACTATTGGTGCTTGTGACACTGCTTCAATGCAGCAGAAAATATGGAGGGCTGTCACATGACAGGAGAGCAAGGCCAAGAACCACATATTGTAGCTGCCGCCAGCAGTCATCATGATAATTCAAGGCCCTCAACTTCCTTGTCGTCTATGAAGGCCCATGCCTTCAATCCTCAAGGGTATTCCAACCATCATTTTGCACAGTCTTCAACTCTATTAATAATTATATCAATCAGTTTTGAGCCATCAAGCTGGATGCAACCTTTTGGCCCTTTAACTAGATGAAAAAAATCAATATTGTGAGCTGTGAGGTAACCAAAATTGACTGGAAACGAGTGGAAATAAATGTTATTGATGTTATTAATACTGTAGGAACAAAAAAGGCCCATTTTATGTGATTTTAGCTGTTTTTTTTATTTTTTAAGAAAAAAATCCAGATCCAAAACAAAAACACGAAAACAAAACACCAAGGCAAAAAATCCAAAACCAGTTTCAGATCCAAAACCAGGGGAGATCCAGGTCCAAAACCAAAACACGAGGGTCGGGGCACAACTCTACTTATTACTGCTTTTCTGTAATAAAGAATACTATGTACACAGACAAGGTGACTAAGAATGCAGGCTATAATCACAGTGAGGAGCACCGCTAAACATTTTATACCCAGTTTCCACTGCCGCAATAACCCGGGTTATTGCCAGGTCTACTCGGGTCGGTGGAAAAGGGTCCAAAAGAATAACCTGAGAAGGACCCCGGGTTAAGTGACAGTGTAAACAGGAATTCCAGGTCGTATAGCCCAGGTCCTGTCTACAGCATGGGGAGATCCGGATTTCCTGGCACTTGGAGATGATGTCATGATGTCATCTCCAAGCACCGGCAGAAGAGTTCCACTGAACACGTATGCAGTGTGGACAGCACCTACTTGGGAATAATCAGAGTCAGCGCTGCGGTGTGAAAGGGGTCTGTCCCGGGTCTAACCCTGTTTGGAACAGTCTTCAGAATCCTGGTTCGGGCCTAGGATTTTGGTGGAAAAGGGATATTATTTAAAAAAAAAAAAGGAGGGCCAGCATTTTTTATATGTTGTTATTATATATGTGTAATCCAAATGACAGAAACCTTAATATATGATCATTATAAGTTGTTTTAGATAAAAGGTCCACAAGCTGACAATCTCTGATGTTGATGGCTAAATAGATCATCTTTAATAAAGCAAACTAATTTAATTAAAAGCAGCAATTTAAATAGGAACACATCAATTATTAGTACACCGTATTAGAAAAAAAAAAAAAAACCTATAGAGGGAAAGGTATGCACAAGCCACCAGTTGAATAAAAAAGACAAAAGTTCCAGCAGTATGTAATGGTTAAGAGCTATGCATCTATGAGCAAGTTTGCATTTTAGATGATTTAGATGTTGTATTCATCTATATCAGGCCTGGCGACAGGGGGGTACAATGAGTACACCCGTGCTGGGCCCCGAGGTTCAGAGGGCTCATGAGAACAAACTGCATCTACCACGGCCAATAATAAACAATAAATTGACCTTCTGCCACTGGTGGCTACGCCTAGCCCGTGTATTGTTTGGAAGCACCACCCCCCCAAGTTAAACCTGTCGATCCTGTCACCCTGTCCATGCTGAGTGCACTGTGGGTCTGGCACATATCGCATCATGACATCACCACACATGACGCTGCGAGACTGCGCCTCCCCTTCCCTCCTTCCCTGGGCTGCCGCTGCTGTCCATCCACCGAGGAGCATCAGAGGGACTGGGGGGAAGGAAGAAGAACCGATCACTGCTGCCGGGCACACAGACAGCACACTAGTTCAAGCCAGTGGCGGAACTCCCGGAGACAATGGAGTCATTTGCCGCCGGGCGTCAGCCCTGAAGGGGGCACCTGGCTCCATTGTCCCCGGGAGCTGCATGGAGAAGGAGCGCCGCTGATCGGCGCTCCACCTCCATTGGCGTAACTACGGAGGGTGCAAGGGGTGCGGTCGCACCCCCTGCACCCTCCATTTGCCAGGCGCCCGCTGAGTGTGTTACCAGTGGGCGCCCAGCTTCTATTCCAACCCCCAGTGGTAGCCGGAGGACAGAGCACCCTCCGTCTTCTGGGTCCCGCAGTGTACTATGGGAGTGACGTCATAACGTCACTCCCATAGTGCCGAGGAGCGGACGCCGGGGACGGAGCTCAGGAGTGAGCTCCGTGTTCCGGGTCCCTCAGTGCACAATGGGAGTGACATAATGACGTCACTCCCATAGTGCCGAGGAGCAGATGCCGGGGATGGACGGCAGCAGCACTGGAGCGGGGATAAAGGTAAGTGTTCGTTTTTTTTTTTTGTGTGTGTGCGCGCGGTGGGGGCCATCACTACTGGGGGCAACTACAGGGGCCTCACTACTGGGGGCAACTACAGGGGCCTCACTACTGGGGGCAACTACGGGGGCCTCACTACTGGGGGCAACTACGGGGGCCTCACTACTGGGGGCAACTACAGGGGGCTCACTACTGGGGGCTAACTACTGGGGGCAACTACAAGGGGCTCACTACTGGGGGCAACTACCGGGGGCTCACTACTGGATGTACTGTATTGGGGGACCATTACTGGGGAGCACTACATAGGCGGACCACTACTGGGGGCATTATATAAAAGGAACTGCATAAGGGGGGTGGCGGCAGCTGGGGCTGGCATAGGTGCTGGGGGGTGGTACATTTTAGTTTAGGGGGGGCACCAACATTTATCTTGCCTCCGGGCACCTGGGATGAAGTTACACCACTGGTTCAAGCTGTGCCATACCTGCAGTGTTGCACCTCCACTGTCCCAGCAGCTGTTTGTGGAGGTAAGTGTGACATCGATGACGGATATTGACATATGAGAGTGAGTATCCCTTTCCCTCAATTTACATATAGCTCTAGCCTCCAGCTCAATATGTACATAAGCGGAGGGTGTTCTTTTAATATATAAATATAAGTGGAAGGTTTTATATGTATATATATAAATATATATATACAGTATATATATATATATATATATATATATAATATATATATATATATATACAGTATATATATATATATATATATATATATATCCCTCCACTATATATATCCCTCCACTTATGCACATATTGAGCTAGAAGCTGGAGCCATATGTAATATGTAATATATCTATCTATAGATATCTATAGATAGATATAGATGCAGGAGGGATGTGTGGGTCGTGTGGAGGAGGAGTTGAGGGGGCACCAAGATTTCTGTTGCCAACCCTGATCTATATTACCATTTAAGAAGGGTAACTAGTGAAACTTACAAGTGTTTTGTCTAACCCAGACAAAAAGGAATAGCAGCCAAACAAACCAACTCAGGCAGCGATTGATAGGAAACAGAGAAATTGAACTAGCACATCTTCTGTAAATTGTGCACTATTCATCATAGTGAGTGAAGTGACATGTACATATTACACAACAAACCAACAGCTCTCCAAAGATGCAAGATCAGCCTAGGTGAAGTTCTCCAACACAAACTATAATTCAATTATGTTAAGTGTGTGTTGAATGAGGATTTCATTCCACAAAATTAACGACATAATCACTTTTGTTTAGGTCAGCATGTAAACTGTATGATCTGAAAAAACTGAACTATCTGGATTATGGTTGGTGCAACATTCTAACATTCTATGAAAATACACTAATTTCACATTGGAAAAACTAAACATTTTGCATATTTATACGTTTGGCAGATCTTTTGATACCAGGAGGTTGCACCCCTACTGCCCCATGGTGCCTGTCCTGGCTTGCAGGGTGCCTCATGAGTATGTCTGCAATTTAAAGTACAGATTGATGAAATATAAATAAATTTCATTACTGTACACAAACTTTGCTTGAGCCATAAAATTATTGAAAATATTGTATAAAATTACCTGCAGGCTGTGTGTATAAGGTGTATATAACACATAAATGCATTCTGTGTGTATATTGGGGTCCCATTCCCAAGATATTTCTTTATGATATGCAAATATTCCAAAATACGGAATATTCCGTTATCCAAAATACCCCTGGTCCCAAGCATTTTGGATATGGGAGACTCAACCTGTATAATACATTCATTTGTAACCTTGATAAAAGAATGGCCTAAGTTCTGAAACTTTGGATATCTTGCAACATGCTTTAAGACACTGGAACATATTTAGGGCCATATTCAATTTGATGGCGAAAAGTCTGAGGTCGGACTTGTCGCCATCATCTCCATTTTTTCTGGGATAAAGTATTGGGCCTATGCCTGCTTTATCCCAATATTCAATTAGGATCCGGCGAAAACGGTACCCGGGGGAAAGGTAAGTATGGAAAAGTGCAGGGAATATTCGGGAAATCATCCTGGCACCCCCATAAAGATGCCCAGACATGGGGGATCACTATGGGTACCCCCGATTTGGGCTGCTGATGGTAGTCAGGGTTTTTAATAGCTGCAGCAGGTGCATAAATGTGGCTTTAGAAGAAGGGGTGAAGAATAGCACTTAGGGTTTTTTAGGGGAAAAATAACTTGTTCCATCAAATTTGGGGTACATGGAAATGGATGCAAGCATATGTTTAAGTCCCTAAACTAATTTTTTTAAATTCTTCAAAAATGCACCTGCCAGCCGCATTCTTGAAAACATCTGCAGCATACTTGGGAACCCCTCATGAATCAGTTTCGCTAGGTCAGAAGTTTGTCTCCCAATTTTTTTTTTTTAACCCCAAAATTCAAGTACCTTTTTTGGGGTGTCCTGAGGATTTTTTTAACATATTTTTTTACACAGATTACTTTTAGAGGACCCTCCCAGGGCTGCAGGCTATTTCTTTTAAGCATGCACCCCTAAACCCCAATTCTGCACTTTTTTTCGCCATATATTACATGGTGAAAACTTATCCCCGATTTTTAACAAAGACTTTTCGCAATTGCGAAAAGTCTTTGAAATTGAATACGGGGATAATTGAAGCAGGCAAAAATGACGGACTTTTCGCCTCTAATTGAATACCCCCCTTAGGGGGAGATTTAATAAAGCTTGGAGGGAGATAAATTTGGAGATAAATAGCACCAACCAATCAGCTCCTAACTGTCACTTTACAGGCTGTATACAACAATAATAATAAAACTTGCGCTCCAAATCAACAGTGCTGCAGCGGCCGCTAGGATGATCACTAACACCCTTCTTCAAAACCCAATAAAACATAGTACTTGCGGTCACTTGCGCTCTTCTGAAGTAAGTACCAACGCCAAAATGATAAATAGATGAGAGAGTCCCCCCGAAAAATCCTGTATTCCTTTCTTTCTCAAAATGTTCCTATGTAGAGGAGACTTTGTGTAGAAGACACTCCTTCCTTATGACTAATGTGATTTTCCTCAAAAAAGGGTATATAAGATGTATATAGTGAAGTACAATTTTATTACTTTAAAATATATCCATAAAACATATCCAACAGAGAAGCAGCGTACCAGATATAATGGGGTGTAGGACAGCACATACCCAAGTGAGCAAATATTAGGGCATAAACAGTCACCTCCCAGGATGGGTTCGTGTGTAACCCCTGGTCTCTTGTGTAAATGTCCTCTAACCCCTTCACCTGGTATTCTTTTCTGCCTCTCCCTGCTCACCAACGCGTTTCTGCTCATGTAGAGCCTTTATCAAGGTGTAAATACTATGATGGTTAGTACTTCCTTAAAAACCCTCAAATGTCATCTTATTGTTCAGTCCCTAATTATCTCTATAGAGGGAAAATACGGACTTACTTAGACTGCTTACTCTCCCATCGGGGCTTAGTAATCCGGGAATTCTTTTGTTGAAAGTATCCTTATGCTAGCGTGTGAATAATGTAAATAGACGGCGTGCGTTCCATTCTGTGGAACGCACGCTCCATCCGGTTCCTATCTCTCTCTTGGTTCCCAGAAGTGAAATACCAATCTCGCTCCACGTGGGGCCGCCGTCTCTGTTTGCGTTCCAACACATGGAGCGCATACCACTTCCGGGATTACTCCGTCAGACAGCCAAGTATATCTTTCTGGCTGCTGTCTATGTAGTATTTATTATGTATATAATCCTGCCAGGTTTCCCCCACTTTCCCATCCAGTGGGTAATTTCTGTACAATGTTAGTCAATACATGCAATCTATATCACTGGAGCAGGAGTGAGCCAATAGATACAATATATACAATAAAATCATACATTATGTCAATATCATATCAATATCAATATCAGGCTGTGTTTGAAAATGACAGGTGCGTATTGGTTGGTGCTATTTATCTCCAATTTTATCTTTCTCCAAGCTTTATTAAATCTCCCCCTTAAAGCCCTCAGTGCCACCTATTATTTCTGGATTCTGTACATACATGTAAGGGGAGGGCACCTAGGCAAAGTACAAATAACTCTCTTCTAGCACATGTTGCTCTGCATAACAGAAGTTTGTTGCATCAGCTGAATGTGCTAGAAGCACCAGAGAAGAGAGCTGGTTGTGACAGGTGCAGGGTGCTAGAATGAACACTATTGGCCAAATGTAATAGGGTGAGAGTTTAGAAAATATGAGAGTTTAGCAGTAATCTCTTACATTGGTCGAGTTTTATCTTCAAATGGGAAAACATCTGGATGAGAGTTTTAATCGTGAGAGTTTTTTGAGTCTAAAAACATGTGAGTTTGCATGTTCTCAGACTCTATTACATTGGCCGAGTTTAAAAAGTGTGAGAGATTACTGCTAAACTCTCACATTTTCTAAACTCTCACCCTCAGGGACATATCTATAAATGGGTGCAGGGGGTCCCACACCGCACACACTGCACCCATAGTCCTATACTTACCTCTCCGTAGTGCTGTTTTGCAGATCCATGCCAGTGCTGCTGAGCAGCAAAAATCACTGGGAAAATGGCGGCGGCCATTTTCCCACTGACCTGCGCATGCGCAGTAGATTCTGGCACTAAGAGCCGTATTCAATTTGAGCCGAGCCGCGATACTTTTTCGCGGCCCGGACTTTTCGCTTACTTCGCCTCTTTTGTAGGCGGAAAAGTATCGCACGCATGCCCGCTTTACCCCGTATTTAATTTGAAAGTACGCGAAAACGGGACCCGGCAAAACTTGAACAGGCGGAAAGTAATGTCAGATTTTGGGAAATCAGCCTGAGACCCCCCAAAAGATGCTCTGACATGGGGGTTCACTATGGTACCCCCCGATTTGGCTTGCTGAAGGTACTTGGTGTTTTTAAACGGGCTCAAGAGCTGCTAAATAGTGTTTTTCTATACGTGATGCAGAATAGTATTCAGGAGTATTTTTCCCAGAAAATAACTATTCCCAGCAAATTTGGGGTACTCGAAAATGGGAGCCAGCATATTTAAAAGTTGCTAAAGTGAAGTTGAAAAAATCGTGAAAAATCCACCTGCCGAGTCAAGTTTGCTTGTTTTTAATTTTGTCCCCCAACATTTTTTTTTGGCTCCCTTTTTCAAAGTAATTTTTTGGGGTGTCCTTCAGTGTTTTTTATTTTTTATTTTTTTACACGGTTTACCTTTGGGGGACTGTCTGAAGGCTGCAGGGGGGTTCCCGCAACGTTGCACCCCAAAACCCCAATTCTGCACTTTTTTCCGCCTGCTATTCATAGGCAAAACTTTTTCGCCTAGTACATTGCATTGACTTTCTGCCTAGGCAGAAAGTCTTTCAAATTGAATATGGGGTAAAAGCAAAACAGGCGAAAATTATGTCATTGGCGAAAAAGTATCGCGGATCCGGACTTTTCGCCTCAAATTGAATACGTGCCTAAGCCAGAATATACAGTGCACTGTGGGACCACCGGAGAGAGGGGGGGGCCGCATTGAGCCTGCACGCGGGCCCGCTCCTCTCATAAAACGCCCCTGCTCACCCTATTACATTTGGCCCTATAGGTTCATGTGCATTCTGCATGATATTTATGTATGAACACATAACAATTAGGTGTCATGTACAATTGTTATTGTTTAAACACACTTTTGTTGGGCTGAAGACTATGGACCACTGTTAAGTACTTTTTTTTTATTGATAATGATAAAGTGCAACTGTCCAGTACACAGTCCTCAGCATTGGGCTCAATGCCCAGCATCAAACCATATCCCCACTATGGGGGCGATTCAACTGTGCGCACCATTGATAGCGCCTAGAAGGAGTTCCCAGAGCTATTCAATTCAGCACGCTGTTTGATTGACTAAATGATTTCTTCTCGCACCACTCCTGAGGGTGTGAGCAGAAATCCAACTAAAGTGCCGGCCGCAAGGCTGTTTGCTGACTTAGATTGGCGCTGCCTCGTGGCCGGCACTTTAGTCGGAGAATGACGGTTCTCGCGACTAAACACCCAGGTTAAGTTGCGAGAACTGGCATTCTCCGACTTTAGTTGTAATAGTGCGGCTAAACAGCGCGCTGAATTAAATAGCTCTAGGACCAACTTCCCGGTGTTATTCGTCTCGCTTAATTGAATCGCCCCCTATGTGACTAATGTGATAGTGATGAAGCAGTGTAGTGGGGAACATTAATGATAGAGAGGTTTAGAATTGGCTTCTGCATCACTGCATTCCTCCTACCTTTATACAGTACAAGAGTGTCTGTCACAATAATGTTGTTGTGACAATGAATTAAGATTGCAACGTGCCAATAGCAATAACTTCACTACCATCTCTCTTTAAGGCTTCAATTAGTGTTCTGCAGCGTAGGAATAATGAGAGATTGTGGAGTTTACTTGGTACTTGCTAGGCAGTTTTATTACCAGGCAGTTATCTGGCCTTGGCAATAGTGCTATTGATAATAGTGGGAATCAGTCGCTACACAATGGCATTTTAGTAACAAGGGGTTTAGGTTGAGACAGCAGAAATAATGGAACTGCAAAACATTATACACTATTTTTCATTGGTGGCTATTGCTATGGGATTACAGTAACTACCATTCTGTATTGCTGCCATCACATACTGTAGTACTGCTGTTATTTAACATAGATATTACGCTGGTAGCGAAACGCGATGCCCCAGTTAGCACTGATTGTATTGTGGCAATGTATGTGGAAAGCTGAAGTCATACAGAGAGGGCGTTACAGTAGTTTGCACCGAACAACAGAAAATAAGTTACACCTGGAAAAACTCTGATTTCTCTGGCGTTAACCCTTTGATGAATAGAACAGCTGTTTTCTCAGGATCTTAGGCTCGATGAAGATGCAGTATAATAAATATACTGCAATACTAATGTAATCTCTCTGCATTTCCACATGTCCTGCCCTATGGGTGCCTTCTTTGTACAGTGTAGGCAGCTTTCTGTGTTGGAAAGACTACAGGATACTGCAATGCAGCACAAGAACACTTTTTGATAAAGAAAAGCATGTCTACAGGTTTTGGAGAACTTATAAATGATAGACCGTTGTTTTATATATGAATGGAAATTAAAATTAGTATAAATACACAACATTTGGCAATGGAAAAAAAAACACATTATTTTAATTGTACCATAGTCTCGTTTGTTTTCTAGCTTTACATGTGCATTCATTTCTCTGCTACATGAGAAGCATCCAGGGTTTTTGTAGATGACTGGGATGCATGCAGTGTTTGGTATCTGCATACTAGCCTAGTCTCCCAGAATGTCTGAGAGACTCCTACAATTTCTGTCCATTTGCTTATAATCTCAGTGAAATAGCCCATCCACTTGTGACACAGTATCTCCCAAAGGCAGCTTGGTGTCACTAGAAAAACTTCTCAACACCAAAACTTTTTCCTGCCTGCAAACAGGCAGAATTGCCAAATGTGAGTGTGACACTAAGGGGTCTATTCATGATGTTAAATATCGGGGCCCAAACTGCTCCTTGCACACAAGAGCCTTGACGTCCGGCAGAAGGAGCCGGATTGGAGCGGAGGGATCCCATAGGGAAGAAACGGGTAGCGGGAGCACTCACCATCTGAAGATGGCGAACGCTCCCACAATCAAGCTCTGAAAATATTGTATTTTCTGAGCTTGATGAATTCTGTCCCAATACTAGTGTATGGGGCAGCGTGCCATTCAGCGAGAGAAAGGTAAGCAGGAGATATCTGTGATATTTCCTGCTTTACCTTCTTAAGGGACCTATCCATTAGCAGATAAATTTGACGATTTATCGTTCAGTCGTTCAATTTATCTGCTAATGGATAGGCTCTGAACGATGAAAATGCGCACTCTCGCGGCTGACAAATTTTGTCTTTTGTCTCTCCAACATGTTGGTCAATTATCGTTTATCGCTGTCAGATATTAGAAATATCTGTCGCGGTAAACGATGAACAACGAACAATATTTTTAATGAAAATGAATAGAAATATAAAAAAAAATCCACTCCCTGAATGATGTCATGCAATATCGTTCTTCGTTTGCAAAAATCTGTCATGTACATGACAGATATCTGTCACAGCAGCCCCAGGAATTTTCAAGGGATAAATCTTGTCTTTCGTCTTACAGAAAGATCTGCTAATGGATAGGCCCCTTATAAGAATGGCCAGATAACTTAAATTGTACAATTGCAGGTGAAAGTTTTCATTTTTTTTCACCTGCTTTTGTAGAAATTAAGTGACGATGAATAAGCTAATAGAGATGTTTGGTTCAGTTTTCCTAAAATACTAAGGGGTTCAGAGTCAAATTGAGTCCCAGTTCGGAATTAATTTGGGGTTCCGAGTAGTCCCAGCTTGGCTCTGTTGTCAGTTCGGAACTCAGATTTTAAACCGAACTTGGGTTTTGGATTACATGTAAACAGGTCCAAATTACATGAATATAGCAGTTCTATTGCTTTTTTTATTGATTTTTATGAAATCCAAAACTGAATCCGAACCAAAACATTTGAGGGTGGTTTTTCCAAACCCAAAACACGAACATAAATTAGAACCAAAATCAAAACATGGCTTTCTATGCACATCTCTAGACACTAATCTTAGTCATTAGTTCCATGGTCTTTGTCAAATGAGTAGCTACAAACTAGATAAGCATCCTGTAGACATCAGCATTCGGATATATTAAGATAACAGTTTATTTATGATTTCTAATTTGATTGTAAGCTCTCACGAGCAGGGCCCTCTTCCCTCATATACTTTTTCCTCCCTCACCTTCTCCTCTACACTGCCAACAACAGCTTTACCTTTCGGTTCAGGCAGTGCTGACTTTATGGACATTATGACTGTATATGCACTGTTTCTGCTTATGTACTTTAAAGGCTCTACACCCCTTGTGTCTCCATATAAATAAAAGGGGTTGGGTATGAAACACCAATGGTTTAAAAGCCGCCAGTTCAAATCCGGACACCGAAAGCCTGACACCAGAAAATCTCGACACTGGCTAGTAAGCAGAGGAGTAGCGTAGAACCATGGCGCCCGGAGAAAGTTCATGTCATAGCGCCCCCCCGGCACTGAATTGTGCCAGTGGGATATGGCCAGCCTGCGGGGGAATACTGAAGTGAAGAGAAAAACAGAAAACAGGGTCAGTATCACGCTGGGTGTAGAGGCCCAATTGGGGGAATAAAATGCTTTGGTGATCTGACATTAAGGGGTAGCTCCTTTGGCACTGCTTTATTTCTGTATAGCACCTAGGATCTGACTTTTATCTCCTTTGAATCATTGTTATTAGTCAATAGAGGAGATTGTATTATATATTCTGATCATTTAACTTAAACTGACAGAATACATGTGCTAGAGTGAGATTCCACAGGGTGCACAGCCTATGACTGTAGTTTCGGCCCCAAGCAGCTATCACTGGAGTGGGAACACCTATGGGAAGCTGCATTCTCAGCTATGCTCCTACTTTGCAAATTTACATTGCACCTATATTAATGTGAGTACTACTAACCATGTTATGTCCACCACCATTATTATTATTTCAGGTCTCCTAATATTTTTTAAAAGACCTTTCAAATAACACTGTGTGGTCATGCCTGGGAACACCACCATTACTTTAAATAGCAAAGCAGTGACTTTTTTTAAACTCATACCTTTATAATTGAAGTTTAGGATTTTAATTCAGATGTGTAACTATGAAGTCCATTGAAGCACAATGAATGCATGAATGAGGAGAGAAGGAGGGAGGAGCTCAAACAGGAGAGGAAAGGGCCGATCAGAGAGGCGAGATGATAGAGGCCAATATAAAAGGAGAGGGGAGGGGCAAAGGGCCGATCAGAGAGGACCAGTGACAGAAGCCAATAAAAAAGGAGAGGAGAGGGGTGGTGACAGAAGCCAATAAGAAAGGAGTGAATAGGGGCAAAGAGCCAATCACAGGGTAGAGAGGGGAGGGAATTATAGAGGTGAGAAGTGAATGTAATCAATCTGACGGGTAAGGGGAGGTGACAGAAAATTATCACAGAGGAGGGAGGGCCGGAGGGGAGGCAATCTGGGCTGCTTGAGGGAGCATGAAATGTAGAAACGGATTTCAGATTCACAAGTTATTTAGGATATAGAGTAAACAAACCGAGACAAAAATAACAGGCGGTCGTCACACTGTGCAGCGCCCCATGAATTCCGGAACCCTGGACGACGCCCTCTGTCCATTTTGGCGCCCGTAGCACATGCTCCACTGGAACCGCCCTCACTACTTCCCTACTGGTAAGTATAGTTAATCCTCCCCTCTCCCCCCCCTAACCATCCCTTGGGGGTGCCTAACCCTAAGACTCCGGGGGTAGTGCCTAACCCTAAATCCTCCCGTGGTGCCTAACCCCCCTCCCCTAGTCTAACCCTAACCCTGGCAGGGGAAGTGCCTAACCCTAAGTCCCCCCAAGGGTGCCTAAGCCTAACCCTCCCCCCCCCCCCGCGGCTACAGCTCCCGACTCCTGGCTTATCTACGTTCGGTATGCCGGGCATCGGGATTTCGGCATGGGGCTAATGATAGGCGTCAATATTTAGTTGCCTATCTTTAGTCCCATGCCGGGCTTTCAGTAGCGGTCGGCATTCTGGCCGCCGTCATCCTGACTACATCCCAAATAAAAGATGATGGTGATGATAATATTACATTTTAAGTAGGCAAAACCAGCTACTATTATAGAAGATTTATTTTGAAACCAGAAGATGTTATGGAGATCCCTTAATGCAGGGGTGGGGAACCTTTTTTCTGCCAAGGGCCATTTGGATATTTATAAAATCATTTGCGGACCATAGAAAATTATCAACTTAAAAATTTGCCTTATATATATATATATATATATATATTAGGGGTGTGCACCGGCCACTTTTCGTGTTTTGTGTTTTGGTTTTGGATCTGGATCTTTCTTCGTGTTTTGGATCTGGATTGGTTTTGCCAAAACCACCCTTCCGTGTTTTGGGTTCTGGGTTTTGTGTTTTGGATCTGTATTTTTTTGAAAAAAAGCATAAAAACAGCTAAAATCACAGAATTTGTAGGTTTTTCTGCTCCTATGCTATTATTAACCTCAATAACCTTAATTTCCACTCATTTCCAGTCTATTCTGAACACCTCACACCTCACAATAGTGTTTTTATGTCCAAAAGGTTGCACCGAGGTAGCTGGATGACTATGCTAAGCGACACGAGTGGGCGGCACAAACACGTGACCCATCTAGGAGTGACACTGCAGTGGCAGGCAGGATGGCAGTTAGAAAAACTAGGCCCCAAACTGTACATAATGCAAAGAAAAAAAGAGGTGCAAGATGGAATTGTCCTTGGGCCCTCCCACCCACCCTTATGTTGTATAAACAGGACATGCACACTTTAACAAATCAATCATTTCAGCGCCAGGGTCTGCCACACAACTGTGGCTGAAATGATTGGTTCGTTTGGGCCCCCACAAAACAAGCTGGCAATTAATGTGTCCCTGCACAAACTGGCTCTACGGAGGCAAGATGTCATCCTCATCCTCCTCATCCACCGATTCCTCACCCTCTTCAGTGTGTACATCCTCATCCTCACAAAGTATTAACTCGTCCCCACTTGAATCCACCACCACAGGTCCCTCTGTACCTTCTGGAGGCTGGTCTCCCTGGAAGAGCTGATAATTCATTTTGATGAACATCATCTTCTCCACATTCTGTGGAAGCAACCTCCTACGCCTTTCGCTGACAAGGTTCCCGGCTGCACTAAACACTCTTTCGGAGTACACACTGGAGGGGGGGCAACTCAGGTAAAATAGAGCCAGTTTGTACAGGGGCCTCCAAATTGCCTCTTTTTCCTGCCAGTACAGGTATGGACTGTCTGACATGCCTACTTGGATGCTGTCACCGATGTAATCCTCCACCATTCTGTCAATGGTGACAGTATCATATGCAGTGACAGTAGACATGTCAGAAATTGTTGCCAGGTCCTTCAGTCCGGACCAGATGTCCAAACTTGGTCCTGCCTGCCCTGCATCACCGCCAGCGGGTTGCTTAGGATACCTAAGTTTTTTCCTGGCAGCCCCAGTTGCGGGAGAAAATGAAGAAGGAGCCGTTGACGTGTCACGTTCCGCTTCAGCTGACAGTGTGTTCACCAGCAGGTCTTTGCACCTCTGCAGGCTTGTGTCGGCCGGAAAGAGAGACACCACATAGGCTTTAAACCTAGGATCGAGCACGGTGGCCAAAATGTAGTGGTCTGATTTCAACAGATTGACCACCCTGGAATCCTGGCAAAGCGAATGAAGGGCTTCATCCACAAGTCCCACATGCCGAGCGGAATCGCTCCGTCTTAGCTCCTCCTTCACTTTCTCCAGCTGCTTCTGCAAAAGCCTGATGAGGGGAATGACCTGACTCAAGCTGGCAGTGTCTGAACTGACTTCACGTGTGGCAAGTTCGAAGGGCTGAAGAACCTTGCACAACACGGAAATCATTCTCCACTGCGCTTGAGTCAGGTGCATACCCCCTCCTTTGCCTATGTCATAGGTGGATGTATAGGCTTGTATGGCCTTTTGCTGCTCCTCCATCCTCTGAAGCATATAGAGGGTTGAGTTCCACCGCGTCACAACCTCTTGCTTCAGGTGATGGCGGGGCAGGTTCAAGAGTGTTTGCTGGCGCTCCAGTCTTCGGCACGCAGTCGCTGAATGGCGAAAGTGGCCAGAAATTTTTCGGGCCACCCAAAGCGTCTCCTGCACGCCCCTGTCGCTTTTCAGAAAATTCTGCACCACCAAGTTTATTGTGTGAGCAAAACATGGGACGTGCTGGAATTTGCCCAGATGTAATGCCCGCACAATATTGGTGGCGTTGTCAGATATCACAAATCCCCAGGAGAGTCTAAGTGGGGTAAGCCACTGGGCGATGATTTCCCTCAGTTTCTCTAAGAGGTTGTCGGCGGTGTGCCTCTTACTGAAACCGGTGATACACAGCGTAGCCTGCCTTGTAACGAGCTGGCGTTTCTGAGATGCTGCTACTGGTGACGCTGCTGCTGTTGCTGCGTAAGGTGATACATCTACCCAGTGGGCTGTCACAGTCATATAGTCCTTAGTCTGCCCTGTTCCACTTGTCCACATGTCCGTGGTTAAGTGGACATTGTGTACAACGGCATTTTTCAGGACACTGAGGACACTTTTTCTGACGTTTCTGTACAGTCTCGGTATCGCCTGCCTAGTGAAGTGGAATCTAGACGGGATTTGGAACCGGGGACACACTACCTCCATCAATTGTCTAAATCCCACTGCACTAATGGCGGATACCGGACGCACGTCTAACACCAACATAGCAGTCAAGGCCTCAGTTATACGTTTTGCTTCAGGATGACTGCTGTCGTACTTCATCCTCCTCGCTAAGGACTGTTGGAGGGTCAATTGTTTAGTAAAAGTAGTGGTGTTCCTACTTCCTCTCTGGGATGATGAACGACTCCCAGCAGCAGCAGCAACAGCAGCAGCGGCAGCAGTAGGCGTAGCAATGCAGGATCCTCCGGAGGAATCCCGGATAGGAGAGTCAGTCATGCCAGTGATATGGCCTGCAGGACTACTTCCGATCCTGACTAAGGAGGAAATTGACGAGGAGGGAGTTGACGGTGTGGTTTGCAGGCGCTTGGATACAACAGGACAACGGGATTTAGGTGTCCCTGGACTGCTTACGGTCTGAGCCAAAGTTTCTGAACTTGACAGTAACTTTTTATGAACGCGCTGCAGGTGCCGTATAAGGGAGGATGTTCCTAGGTGGTTGACGTCCCTACCCCTACTTATTTCACCTTTACATATGGTACATATGGCAAGACAGTTGTTGTCCGGATTTGGATAGAAATATTGCCAGACCAAAGAGGTGGAATGTTTGGTCTTCTGCCCAGGCATGACCGTGATGGGCTTTTTCATCCCACGGACAACAACTGTCTCCCCCGGAGCCTGATTTAAACAAACCACATCACCATCAGAATCCTCCTCGCCAACTTCCTCCTCAGCGCCAGCTACACCAGTATCCTCATCCTGTTGTACTTCAACAGTGACATCTTCAATTTGCATATCAGCAAGTGGACTGTGGGTGCTCCTTTCAGCACTTGCAGGGGGCGTGCAAATGGTGGAAAGAGCCACCTCTTCCCGTCCAGTGCTGGGAAGGTCAGGCATCGCAACCACCACCACACTTGGACTCTCTTTGGGGATTTGTGATATCTTCTTAGAAAGCACAGTTCTTCGCTGTGCTTTTGCCAGCTTAACTCTTTTGATTTTTTTAGTGGGAGGAGTGCTTCCATCGTCATGTGAAGCTGAACCACTAGTCATGAACATACTAGGGATCGACCTTAGCCGTTCCTTGCCACTCCGTGTCGTAAATGGCATATTGGCAAGTTTACGTTTCTCTTCAGCTGATTTAAATGTCTTTTTCAAGGTCATTTTCCTGAACTTTGCCATTTGGGATTGTATGTGCCCTCTACTATGACATTGGGCATCGGCCTTGGCAGACGACGTTGATGGCATGTTATCGTCTATGTCATGACTAGTGGCAGCAGCTTCAGCACTAGGAGGAAGTGGTTCTTGATCTTTCTCTATTTTATTTTTATCGGAGAAAGTTTGGTCCTCCATTTATGTTATATCGATTTGATATATACGTGCGGCTAAACACAGAAAATAAATTTTTTTTTGGTTCGGACTGGAGTGTACTTTGTGGGTTACAGCACCCTTTAACGGTCAAGCCAGCCGGCCCTTTACTTATGACACAGGCGCACTCTTGGCACTACTTTGTTGATGCACGTGCGGCTACTGCGCACACAATTCACAAACACAGAAAATAATTTTTTTTTGGTTTGGCTTTGGACTGGAGTGTACTTTCGGGGGTTACAGCACCCTTTAACGGTCAAGCCAGCCGGCCCTTTACTTATGACACAGGCGCACTCTTGGCACTACTTTGTTGATGCACGTGCGGCTACTGCGCACACAATTCACAAACACAGAAAATAATTTTTTTTTAGGTTTGGACTGGAGTGTACTTTCGGGGGTTACAGCACCCTTAACGGTCAAGCCAGCCGGCCCTTTACTTATGACACAGGCGCACGCTTGGCACTACTTTGTTGATGCACGTGCGGCTACTGCGCACACAATTCACAAACACAGAAAATAATTTTTTTTTGGTTTGGACTGGAGTGTACTTTCGGGGGTTACAGCACCCTTTAACGGTCAAGCCAGCCGGCCCTTTACTTATGACACAGGCGCACGCTTGGCACTACTTTGTTGATGCACGTGCGGCTACTGCGCACACAATTCACAAACACAGAAAATAATTTTTTTTTAGGTTTGGACTGGAGTGTACTTTCGGGGGTTACAGCACCCTTAACGGTCAAGCCAGCCGGCCCTTTACTTATGACACAGGCGCACGCTTGGCACTACTTTGTTGATGCACGTGCGGCTACTGCGCACACAATTCACAAACACAGAAAATAATTTTTTTTTTGGTTTGGACTGGAGTGTACTTTCGGGGGTTACAGCACCCTTAACGGTCAAGCCAGCCGGCCCTTTACTTATGACACAGGCGCACGCTTGGCACTACTTTGTTGATGCACGTGCGGCTACTGCGCACACAATTCACAAACACAGAAAATAATTTTTTTTTTGGTTTGGACTGGAGTGTACTTTCGGGGGTTACAGCACCCTTAACGGTCAAGCCAGCCGGCCCTTTACTTATGACACAGGCGAACGCTTGACACTACTTTGTTGATGCACGTGCGGCTACTGCGCACACAATTCACAAACACAGAAAATAATTTTTTTTTGGTTTGGACTGGAGTGTACTTTCAGGGGTTACAGCACCCTTTAACGGTCAAGCCAGCCGGCCCTTTACTTATGACACAGGCGCACGCTTGGCACTACTTTGTTGATGCACGTGCGGCTACTGCGCACACAATTCACAAACACAGAAAATAATTTTTTTTTGGTTTGGACTGGAGTGTACTTTCAGGGGTTACAGCACCCTTTAACGGTCAAGCCAGCCGGCCCTTTACTTATGACACAGGCGCACGCTTGGCACTACTTTGTTGATGCACGTGCGGCTACTGCGCACACAATTCACAAACACAGAAAATAATTTTTTTTTAGGTTTGGACTGGAGTGTACTTTCGGGGGTTACAGCACCCTTAACGGTCAAGCCAGCCGGCCCTTTACTTATGACACAGGCGCACGCTTGGCACTACTTTGTTGATGCACGTGCGGCTACTGCGCACACAATTCACAAACACAGAAAATAATTTTTTTTTTGGTTTGGACTGGAGTGTACTTTCGGGGGTTACAGCACCCTTAACGGTCAAGCCAGCCGGCCCTTTACTTATGACACAGGCGCACGCTTGGCACTACTTTGTTGATGCACGTGCGGCTACTGCGCACACAATTCACAAACACAGAAAATAATTTTTTTTTTGGTTTGGACTGGAGTGTACTTTCGGGGGTTACAGCACCCTTAACGGTCAAGCCAGCCGGCCCTTTACTTATGACACAGGCGAACGCTTGACACTACTTTGTTGATGCACGTGCGGCTACTGCGCACACAATTCACAAACACAGAAAATAATTTTTTTTTGGTTTGGACTGGAGTGTACTTTCAGGGGTTACAGCACCCTTTAACGGTCAAGCCAGCCGGCCCTTTACTTATGACACAGGCGCACGCTTGGCACTACTTTGTTGATGCACGTGCGGCTACTGCGCACACAATTCACAAACACAGAAAATAATTTTTTTTTAGGTTTGGACTGGAGTGTACTTTCGGGGGTTACAGCACCCTTTAACGGTCAAGCCAGCCGGCCCTTTACTTATGACACAGGGGCACTCTTGGCACTACTTTGTTGATGCACGTGCGGCTACTGCGCACACAATTCACAAACACAGAAAATAATTTTTTTTTAGGTTTGGACTGGAGTGTACTTTCGGGGGTTACAGCACCCTTAACGGTCAAGCCAGCCGGCCCTTTACTTATGACACAGGCGCACGCTTGGCACTACTTTGTTGATGCACGTGCGGCTACTGCGCACACAATTCACAAACACAGAAAATAATTTTTTTTTGGTTTGGACTGGAGTGTACTTTCGGGGGTTACAGCACCCTTTAACGGTCAAGCCAGCCGGCCCTTTACTTATGACACAGGCGCACGCTTGGCACTACTTTGTTGATGCACGTGCGGCTACTGCGCACACAATTCACAAACACAGAAAATAATTTTTTTTTAGGTTTGGACTGGAGTGTACTTTCGGGGGTTACAGCACCCTTAACGGTCAAGCCAGCCGGCCCTTTACTTATGACACAGGCGCACGCTTGGCACTACTTTGTTGATGCACGTGCGGCTACTGCGCACACAATTCACAAACACAGAAAATAATTTTTTTTTTGGTTTGGACTGGAGTGTACTTTCGGGGGTTACAGCACCCTTAACGGTCAAGCCAGCCGGCCCTTTACTTATGACACAGGCGCACGCTTGGCACTACTTTGTTGATGCACGTGCGGCTACTGCGCACACAATTCACAAACACAGAAAATATATTATTTTTTTAGCACTTGGGGGGAGCACCCCTGATGGACAGAGCACCCCCTGGACAACACTACAGCACCCCTTTAGGACTGGGACACTGCACAGGACTTTGGAGTGGACACAGCCCCTATGGAGAACTGACTGCACAACACAGTCCAGCCAGCCCCTATGGACTTTGAAGTAGTGGACACAGCCCCTATTAACAACAGCAGCACAGCACAACACAGCCAGCCCCTATGGACTTTGAAGTAGTGGACAACAGCAGCACTACACTACACTACACTACACAGCACTAACTCCCACTCTCCCTCTTCACTGTCCACAGCCGAGTGAGAAAATGGCGCCGACGCGGGTACCTTATATAGGATCCAAAACCCGCGAGACTCGGAAGGCGGGATGATGACGTTTTGCCTCGATGTCAGATCCGAGTCAGGCGGGAAAAGTCGAGCCTGACTCGGATCGGACTCGGATCGGGGGGGCTCGGGGGGGTTCGGATTTCAGAAATCCGAACCCGCTCACCCCTAATATATATATATATATATATATAAGGCAAATTTTTAAGTTGATAATTATATATATATATTAGGGATGTGCAGGCTCGCATAGGTTCGAGTTTGCACGTTGAGTTCGGATTTTTCCCTCCAAAAAAACGGAACTCAGACAGAGGCAAAACGTCATCTTGCATGGACGAACATCATCATTCCTGGACTTTATCGCCGATTCCGACCTTTTCGCTCCAAATTGATTACCCCTATTAGTCTGCATGCCTGACGCTGGCCGGCAGGGTCCCTGGAGAAGCTGAACACCGCACTGACTGGGGTGGGGGCGGAGCTTCCTGGTGACTCATTGGCTCTCTCAGCAAGTGATCAGAGGAGACTGAAGCAGACAGCTCAGCTCACTTCAGACTCCTCAGATCACTGGCTTAAAAATCCAAGGAGTCATCAGGCAGCCGGGCTTCGCCCCACCGCAGTGCTGCTCTGCTCAGCTTCTCCAGGGCAGATGGCAGCAGGAGATGCTGATGCTATCCTATCCGATTTGCTTTTACACAGGACAGTCCTGTAAGTGTAAAGCATGCGGCTGCAGATAGGAGCAGACAGGTCTGATAAAATGATCTTGTGGGCCATATAAGATCCGCGGGCTGGACTATGCAAAGTCATCCTTGATTATTAATCATCATCATTGAGTAATTTAAAGTAGATGTTTTTATCGTACAAGACACTTCTTACAGTGAAGCAGCACACACCTCATCTCACCAGCTGTCACTTTCTAGTTTACATCCAATGTGTTTTTAAAACATTTTTTAAACTTATTGAAACACATATAGGCCCGTATTCAATTAGTTTCGCCTACGTGATAAAGTTTTGCATGCCGGACATTTCGCCTACATCTCGTATTTTAGCCGTGAAAACTTATCGTTCGCGTCCCCGCAATTCACCCTATTCAATTACAAAAGGCGCGAAAACGGAGATACACAAAGTCAGAACAGGTGAAAAGTGGTGCTAGAATCGGAGAAATCAGCCTGAACCCCCCAAAAAGATGCAGAAACATTGGGGATCAAGGTAGTAGTGCCCGATTAGCTTTAATACAACTGTTTGGGGTAATTAAATTTGCACAATTGTCACTAATTAGCGTATTTGCACAAGTGGTGAAGAATGGCATAAAGCAGTATATTTTGGAGAAAATAAGTAGTCCAGTCAAATTTGGGGTACCTGAAAATGGGTGCTAGCATATTTTAATGTCTCTAAAGTGCAGTTTTAATAATTGCGAATTTTCACCATCATACAAGCACCTGCAATCCAAAAAACACTTGGCCCCTTCTTAGAGCACCCCCAGAACCTTATTTCGCTAGTTTGTGAACTTGTCCCCCCACTTTGTGCTTTTTCACCCCCAAATTCAAAGTACTTTTTTGGGGTGCTCCTCACTTTTTTTTTTTTTTTGACGCAGTTATCCTTTGGGGGGCTGTCCTAAGGGTTCTGAGTGGTTTCCCCACCTTTGCACCCCAAAATAAAAATGTTGCACTGTTTTTTCTCCTGCTATTCAGAGGCGAATCTTTTTTGCCTATTACATTGCATTGACTTTCCGCGTAGGCAAAAAGCGGATGGAATTGAATACGGAGATAAGTTTCCGCCTGGCGAAAAGTCGCAATCGGCGATACTTTTTCACAGATCTCGGCTTTTCGCTTCTAAATAATTATGGCCCATAGTATAGAAGTCGCATACACATATACAATAAGAAGACGCTTTACATTTACAGATAGCCTACGAGAGATGACGCAGTCAACTTGGGCGCATTACAATCATTACAGTGAGCAAATACAACAATCATATTACAATTATAACAATGAGCAAGGTAAAAAAACCATACAAAGTGATCATCAGTTCACCGTATCGTTCATCGGTAAGGCAGCCATCGTGGGCACATATACTGTAAACAGTATATAAAGCATTGTAGTGGACTTTTTAAACATCACATGCAGCCCAGCTTTAAAGACAAAATGTTCTAAGATCCAAGGTGAGATTGTATGATGGTACTTTGTAAGTATTATATTATAATGATGATAATAATTAATATTAATAATAATAATAATTGCAAGGAGATAGTATGATAGTATGATGTTTATGATGACACTTTTGCACCAACTGCTAAACACATTCAGGACCCTGATGTCCACGTCAGCTGTACAGATGAGAGTGAGACATCATGACATAAGAATAGTTGTACCTTTCGTAGCCTGAAGTAAATGGCAGACAAGAAGTAAAGCACCTTATATTCAATCTACAGACGCCACTCAATTTACTCAAACATTCAGCCACAAGAGGGAACTTGTTTTAGAGGAAAGGTTGATAAGGTCAAGCTGGGAAGATAAATTCAAATGTATTCTTGGAACTTTAAGTGTAAATATGAAAAACAGATACAGTACATTTGCTTCTCTATGTAGATGACGGAATTATAGCCCAAAAGGAAGACACAGAAATCACAAAGTAAGGTTCTCTTTGAAACTAAGGTCCAGAGAGATTTGACATTCTGCCTGGGAATCCAGATTCATAGAGATAAAAATGGAACCAGAATGCTAAATTCAGCTCAATCCGCAACTAGGGCCTGATTCAGAGCCGGACGCTCTGACCAGACCGCTCGCTCTGAATCAGGGCCCTCTTACATGAAAATGGAGCGGCCTCTTGGACGCTCGCATAGCTGTGGGTGACCACCCACAGCTATAGCGAGCGTCCATGATGATGGTCACGATGGTCAAGACCATCGCGACCATCGGGCTTGCGACAGAGACCCTGCAGTAGGGTCTCGCTGCCGCAAGCCCTGGAGTGATTTTGGCTCTATCAGAGCCAAATTCAGACGGTAGGCGTTCCCATGGGAACGCCTCCGTCTGGCAGCAAAGCCCCTGGCATGCCCACCAAAGGGGGCGTGCTGTCAATCAACATCGACAGCACGCCCCCTTTGGTGCGAGACCCGGAGCGATGGCTACCCCGTCGCTAGCCGGGTCTCGCGCATGCGCACGACGGAGCTCCCTCCGTCGTGCGCATGCGCAGTAGGGCACCATCGACCCGCTTGCGAGCGTCCTGCTCTCGCGAACGGGTCTGAATCAGGCCCCTAGTTCTGGATGACAGAACCAAAGATGTATCCAACGGACACAGTATTTTTATAGGTGGGATTAACTACTTTCCAGATGTTGCAGCCACAATGGGAATTCTCTGCCTAGATGATAGAGATTTAAATGCAGTCAGACTAGCCATGCACTAATGTAAACTGACTAAATACATGTCATCTGAACGTAATAGCAAAAAAATATGACTTTAAACTCAGAGGCTACTATATGTGATGCAAGTTGAGCTGGTGACTCCAGTGGAGTCAGCAAGTGCTTACTTATTCAAATACATAAGACAATCTCCTGATCCAGCAAAATACAAGTGTCAAATACATTATCCTAAGCAGACGCAGTACATGTTTCAGCAGCCTACGCTAGCCAAGAGGCGATTTGGTTGGGTCGAACATGTACAGCAGAGCGAACAACTCAACCAACAGTAATATATTATGATAATCAAGGGCATGTCAAGCATGCAAACAATGAGAGGATCAACCCTAGAACCAAGGATATCAATGTCATACACCACCATCTATGTCAGCTAGTGGAACATGATATGATTGTGTTTGTTTACTAAGAGACTGACAAGATCTTAGTTTATGTGTTGACAAAACCACTAGCATTCTTAAAAATCTTGGACTATATATATAATATTGAATGGTGTTAGAATAATAATAGTTATTCATAAAGTTTTTGCATTTGTACTGTATATATTTTTATCATGAGACCTGACAGCTGGCTAAGAAGCGTGCAGCGATACTGTAAGCAGCAGCTTGTACCATTTGCTTTATAATAAGAACCTCTTCTTTAACTTCAACACGCCTGGAGAGTGTCCTGAATGATCTGTTCTAAATGCATCTGCTTTTCACAAGCTGCAGTTCTGGTGCATAATTCCTGGGACTGGCTCCTATCCCCGGAAATGGCATGCCGGGCATCTCTGCTCTGTAACACCAGCAAGACATTGGCCCTCATTCAGACCCACTCGCAAGCGGGCGCACGTACGTTAGGCGTACGTACAAAAATATTTAAATTCAAGGGCTCGCTCGTATTTTCGATCGCATCTAAAAATCCTCCCCAAACTCAGACGACCCCTCCTCTAACTAACGAGCGTGCGAAATAGCGAGCGTACATCCCCGAAATGGCTTGAAGGGAACGCACGCACAAGTATAAACCGGAAGTGGCCATGTCAGATGTCGATTACCTGCTCCTTTAATCTGCCTACCTCCATCAATCGTATCATGCCAATCAATGTAGCAATTAGCTTAATTGTTGTTTTTTTTCAACACAATGCAAGAAACTTTACTCTTGTCCGTGTTTGTGTTTACCCGCAGAATACGTACGGCTTAAACATTCGCTTTTATTGCTCAAAAAACATGTTAGCCACAATGAAACAATTGTTCTATTGCTGTGGATTCCCGCATATTTCCCGGGGTTCATTTCTTTATTTAAATTTGCTTACGCATGTCACTGCATCAAGCCTATCATAACTCTCCAGAGATTTCTGGCCCTGTCGAACACATGACTCATACACTAACCAATAAAATTGCTCCTGTTAATTTCCAAGATACATTAGCCAATCAGAAATTTTTGGCACACTTTATCAAAAATGAATTTTAAGAAAAACACCATTGCCATCATGAGAGCCTCCGCATTCACCAGGCGCGAGCTGCTGGTGCTAACGGAGGTGATGGATCGGCGTATCACCAGCCAGCCTCCACCCATCACCAACCGGCAGAAGCGTTCCGCGTATGCGGAGGCACGGGCCCGCCTGCGCTCCTTCGGCTCACGCCGCAACATCGGCCAGCTGGAGCGCAGGTGGTCTGACCTGCAACGGCGAACGCCCCGAATGCTGGCATGCTTTCGCATACAGATAGTGGAAAGTAAGTGTTATGTATTGTGGTTTTCATGTTTGTCTTTGTGGGGCAAACTGCGTGTGCATGTTTTCATGTCTGTCCTATTTTTACATTCTCATCATATCTGCGTGTGCATGTTTTCATGTCTGTCCTATTTATTCATTCTCCTCATATCTGCATGGCCATGTTTTCCCTCTATTTCTGATATATTCATTCTACTCATATTTGCATGTTTTTTGTTGGTGGTGGGTGATTTTAAAATGTTATTTGGCCAGGATTTGGCCAGAAACTAACCACAATTTGTTTGACATCTTTTAGGGGGTCAGGCAAGACTACGCCGTCACCGTCCGGCCAGACGGCGGTCCCGCCCACTCTCACCCACCCCCAGCCAACACTCCACCCCAAATAATTCCCCTATTCCCCCCTCCTCCCAAGCCTTCCAAGACCCTCTCCCGGAACTGTCGGGCCTCCTTCCCCTCCGTCCCCCTTCCCCCTCTCCTCCAACCACCCCTCTTCCAATTACCCCCTCCCCGGAGTCCGTGATAACCCCGCCCCGTTCTTTGGGGAATGAAGGCTTCTCCGAGGATGAAGATGGAGGGACTTCGGGATCTGCCGTTTTGGCTACCGGTATGTTTTTCTTTCGCATTTTTTTTAACCACAAACTGTTTGTATGTAATCATGTGTCGTTCCTTTATTCGTGATTTTTGGGTTGTTTTTTGGTGATTTAGCAGTTTGCCTTTACCTCTTCCTGCTGATTTCAACATACACATATCACACCTGTGGGTATTTCTACATAGGCCTTGTAATTTTTGCAGCACCCCTTTTTTTTTTAATTTTGGTTTTGGAGTGATTTCGTTGTGTTTTTGTTTTTTTAATGTGGATTCCCTATTGTTTGATTAATCCACACACTTTTCTCACCCACAGAGGAACAGAGGCGTCGGCAAGAGGTCGAAGATTGTGTGGCACACATGCGCCAAAATGTAATTGGGGTGCTTGTGGCCCTTGACCGGCTGTCTGGCATCCTTCGGCAGTAGTTTTTTTTTGTTTTTATCTTTTTCAAAATAAATTGTTTATTTCTAATATACGTTCTGCCTCATTCGTTTTTTCAAAACCAAAGATAGTTAACCCTGACATAAGTAGACTGTTCCTTGAAGGTTTTGCATTTTTTAAAAATTAGATTGGGTTTTGTATTTGTATGTAAAACACCCTCAAGAAACACATAACAGTAACAATGTCATTTCCCTTTTTGTGTGTAGTGTCAATTAGATATTTCTACATTTTACAGGTTCCTAGTTGGTGGGCAAGCTGCTTAGGCGAATCTTACAAAGCCAAATGATTGGACAGGCTTCCTTTTGGTGTGGGTTGGGAACCTGAAAACATATTTCATTTTTGCTCAACTGGCGTCAGTACTGGATTACCCCTTAGTCAAATGTAAGGTGTGTTAACCTGGTTAAACTTGCTGGTAACGTCCAAAAAAAGGAAGAACATTTCACTCTCCAAACATTTATTCACAACATAACTGAGAAATCAAAGTGGTCACTCACAAAAAAAACACACAGTGATAATCTCAAATACAACACATACCAATAAAAAAAAAACAAAAAAAAACAAATCAAGAACTGGTTGAGGAAGGACCATGCCAAAATGATTCCACAAACATGGCGTTGCGATATGGGTTCCAGAATATATTCCCAAAATGACCAGATCCAGGTTTGGTAAGGGTAGCATGAAGTAGTGAGCGTTGTAGTGCCAAAGATTATGTGAACAAACCGAAGATGGTGAAAAAAGAAAACAAAATTAGATGTTCGCAAACAAACACAAACACATTAGGTATAAACACTATTTTGTTAAAACTTACCTAAAAAATCTGGCCACCACATCATCGCGTATGGCCCCCCCACTTACTGACCTCCGACCAACCTCGGGGGGGCCATCCTCAGGTAAGGCATCCTCTAGCTGCATTGGGACACCACTCCTTATGGCGATGTTGTGAAATATCCCACACAGGACCACAATTTTCGACACCATATCCGGCAAATACATGAGCTCGCCACCAGAGCGGTGGAGGCATCTGAATCGGCCTTTTAAAAGGCCGATACAGCGCTCCACCACTTGCCTGGTGGCTGTAAGTGCGGAATTAAACGCACTTTGTGGGCCTGGTGTGGGAGCCAAATAAGGAGTGAGCAGCCAGGACATGCAAGGATATCCACTGTCTCCTATGGAAAAGAATTGACAACATCAGGAACACTGTGTATCAAGCTTAACATTGTTATGTACTAAAGCTCTCCACTTACCCAGAAGCCACGCATCACCAGCTTGTAGGTTGGTTAATTTGTGCCATATCCCTGATTGCCGGATGACGAAGGAGTCATGTGCACTTCCGGGTAATTTAGCTTTCAGGGACAGGATCTGGAGGGAGGCATCACATACCACCATTACATTCAGGGAGTGATAGTGTTTCCTGTTTCGAAATATGGCCTCCAGCCGTGCTGGAGGCTGAAGTGGTATGTGAGTACCATCCACAACCCCTATGATGTGTGGGAAGGCAGCTATTTGGTAAAAATTGGCCTTGGCCACACTAAGGGCACCCATATCCAAAGGCATTTGAATAAAATGATGGAGGTGCTTGAAAAGTGCCTCCATCACTGCCCTCAGGATCCGGGAAAAGGAGGATTGGGAGATGCCCGCCACTATTCCCACCGTTGTTTGAAATGATCCTGAGGCACAGAAATGTAACACCGCCATAAATTGCGTAAGTGGTGGTATTGCTGTTGGACTGTCAATTTGCCGCTCAAGATCACTTTCTATTAATGAGAGAGTGTCTATGATGATTTTGGGAGGTAGACGGTAGCGTCTTAAAACCTCATCATCGGGCATTCCAAAAAGGGTGACACGTGTTCGAAATATCTGGGGCCTTGCATGCCTACGATGCCTACGCCTGGGACGAGATTGAGGTTGGTCGGCTTCCGGGAGCATGGCCAGAACAATCCGCCCCAGATCAACCTGAAATTCAAAGATTTCAAAGTAAGGCTTTTGACCCACCCCAAAACTATATTAAAACAACTTAGCTTGATGATACCATCCATTGCTGCTTACATGCCGGGGTATTGTCATGATACGTCCAAACTGAAAATAAACACCAAAATTACTTGACACATTTCACTCTGTGCATTTTTGTTTAAAAATTTTGTGCTAGACCAAAGTTAAAATATGCCAAACACCCATTTAGCAAAACAGCAAAGCGACATTTAACACAGTACATCAAAATGGGTCGAAATGTTGGCACAAAAAGCGAAAGAGAAACCACCAAAAAGTTAGAATGATTATTAAGCTGTTAAAAATGCGCAAATTAGTTCGCTAATACAAGTCACAAGAGTAACTACTAAAAATGCGCTAATTAGTTCGCTAATACAAGTCACAAGAGTAACTACTAAAAATGCGCTAATTAGTTCGCTAATACAAGTCACAAGAGTAACTACTAAAAATGCGCTAATTAGTTCGCTAATACAAGTCACAAGAGTAACTACTAAAATGCGCTAATTAGTTTGCAAATACAAGATAAAAAATGGACTTACCAAGAGCAAATATATAAGAGTCAAAATCAAAAGGTCTTTTGGGTCGAAAATAAACAAAATCTAAAATAGAAGAAATTATGGATCCAAAAATTACAAAAAATAAGAAACACAATGAAACAACAATTGAACAAAAGTTAGACTTCACAAAACTTACCAAATCAAGAAACGAGGTCCCAAAAATATAAACCAACAAAGATAACGGAAAAAAAAAACGCAAATCTAACCAACAAACGAATCTCCAACCGCCAACTCCTTTCTACGCAATCAATAAACTCCAGCCAAGATAACCTCCAACAATCCAAAAACGCCACCTCGACTTGAGACACACCAAGCCATAAATAGTGTTTCGTTTCCCGCACAAATTAAGGAGGGATCATAGGGCCGCACAATCAATGATGCGGCCGCAAAATTAGGACGCATGTATAAATACGTCACGAAAACACATTCAAATTCTGGTGTATTTCTTGTTTGGACCTCAGACATGGCGACAGACCAGGGAAAAAATGCCCAAGAGTCAGGCGGTAAGTCTTTCATGCATTTTGTATCAATGATTAATTTGAAACATAAGATTAGGCAAGTTGTGATTTTGTGAATTCTGTAAATTTACACAAATAGGTGAGGAGGATGACATGGAAGAGGCTGCTGGGCCCAGTATTCCGGCCAAAGCGGCCAAAAAAAAAGGCAGCCACATTTCACAAGAAAGGAGATGGAGGTTTTGATCCAGAAGTGTGTGGACATCCTGCCACAGGCAGACAGGAATATGAGTCTAAGCCAGAAGTGGAGAATGTGGGAAGAGGTAGCCGTTGCTGTCAATAGGGTGGGTGATTATGTCCGTCTAGCCCGGGATGTCAAACGGCGGTAAGTAAACCCTTGCCCCCCCTAAAAACAAACCCCATTTTAAACCAAAGGATAATGGCTTCCATTTTTCCCCACAGATGGGGCGACTTCAAATATCGCCTAAAGCATAAACTCGCGGACAGGGCTAGGCATGCAAGGGGGACAGGTGGGGGTCCCACCCCTGTGTCATTGGAGTTGACGGATTTAGAAGAGCTGGCACAGGGGTGTGTGCAGCCTGTGGAGGTGTTTGGCGTGTCCAAAATGGATACGGACATGCCAGACTTTGCGGCTCCTCATGTTGTCCCAGGTAAATCTTTGGATGTCATCAACTCTGAAATGTTATTGTGCCAATATGTAGATTGTAATGTGAGGCTTTTCTCTTTTTTCCTAACAGAGACACAGGTGGATGAGTCTGCTCCAGAGGGGAGCCTTGGCCGCCGAATTTCTGCTGGCTCTGCAGGGGAGGACCCAGTACATCCGGCTGAGGACCCTGCAGAAGCCAGTCCAGGACAATCCCCCTCGCAGGCAGCGGCCCTCCTCACAGAACTCAATTTCAAATCGGATTCCCATACGGAGATTCTGCAGAGGATGGACGCCAGTCTGCTACGGGTGGCTGAGGCCCTGGAGCAAAATGCTGCGGCCAACGTGACCATTGGTCAGGCCCTGGCGGAAAATACCAGGGCCAACATCCGCATCGCCAATGCCCTCGAGCAGCTCGTTCGCCAGCACATGGTGGAGCCGACCTCCCTTCCTGCCGGAACATCAGGATCCTCCACCTCTGGCACAACATCAGCCAATCCTCCAAATGTGCCTAGCCCTGTGCCTAGTCCAGAGGCCACAACATCTGCCTCTGGACAGGCCAGCCCGATGACATCCCGGACCCGGTCTGGCGCCCTCCCTCCCCCATCCAAACGGGTGAAAAAACGGTGACAGCAATGGTGACTTTTCCCACAATCCTTCTGTGCTTGGCTCATATTCCTTTCTGTTCAAAACTTCCGTCTCCTTTCTTGTGAAATGTTTTTATTTTTTTGTTGTATGTTTATGTCAACAGTTATGTTGGGCCAATTTGTTTGATTTTGGAACATATCTTTGGGCAAAAAAGATGTCCCCAAAATTTTAAAAATAAGTTTTTTTGTTTGAGCAATAAATTGGAAATTAAACAATGACATTGGATTGTGAAATTATTGTACAAATGGGTTACATTTAATCCTGGGCCAAAAGGCAAAAACTCGGCCAAAACAAAAAAAAAAAAAAAAGGGCTCTTTAAGGAACGTTTAAAAATTCATATAATTCGGCAAATTCAAGAGGCACAAATAAAGTGGTGCGAAACTGAAAACATGATGACATTATTGTTACAATAGGCCCTAACCACCAAATTGCTGCCCAAATAAACCCCCACAAATGTACGCAAATTGATTGTGTCATCCTGACATTAGCAGCTCTGAGTTCCACCTGCGTACGGTTTTGTGCTATCCCAAAAAACTGATTTCAAAACACATACCAAGCCGGTTCTCAATCCAACACTAATTGCTTTTCTGCCCTCCCGCAATTAATCGCAACAACATCGTGGAGTCCCGGGACGGAGGAGAAGGCCATCGCCAATATGGTCGAGTAATCCAGACCCTAACCTGTGCGAGCATTTGGAAGGGAAAGAGGATCATCCAGTGACGTAGGAGTCGGTCCGTACACATTTTACGCTCGCATCTGCTAATGTATGTACGCCCCAAAAACGCCTCGCCACGCCTGCGTTTTTCCATCTCCACCCTCGTCAACACCCTAAAACGCCCTGTTCTGTCAATCACATTTGACATGTCACTTCCTGTACGCTATTTTAGGAACGAGTCCAAAAAAACTCGCAATCTGCAGTACGCACATGCGCAGTGTTACACCGACGCATGCGCGGTTATTCAACATCGGAACGCAACGAGCGTACTGCTGTTAACGAGCGGCTCTGAATGAGGGCCATTATAGGTTAATATAATTCACATCAACTAGAGTCATACGAGTAATGAAGCATAATATCATTTTCTTGTGTATCTGCAACTGAGCTAAAACCCTTTCCTACCCATTGCAGAACATATAACTATTATTGTTAGAAATGGGCCCATTTAACATCTGTTCCCACTCAGTTTTTATTTGAGCAATATAATATCTACTGCTTAACTCTGAATATATTACAGATATGCTGATATGCTGCGCTTAGGCTCTGCCTCATTTTCCTGCACTTTTGAGAGAATATTTGGCCATTCACATCAGTCCCAGGGCCTCATTCAGAGTCGGTCGCAAGCGCTGAGCGCTCGCAACTGGCTCGATGTTTTGGTCCTGCACACGCGCAGCGGGCGCACTGTGCGTGCGCAAGCCCCGGAGCGAGAGAGAAACTCTCTCGCTCCGAAGCTCACTACAAAAGGGGCGGCTGTCGATGTTGATCGACAGCTAGCCCCGTTTTGTAGGCGGGGCGGGGGGGGGGGGTAGTTATACAAATGGAGGCATTCCTGACGGAATGCTTGCCGTTTTGTGGGTGGCCGCACTGACATTAGCAGTGATGTCAGTGGGGAGTTTCCTGCTCGATCAGAGCAGGAAGCTCCCTGGGGCTTGCGGTTGCCGAGACCCAACCTTAGGGTCTCGTTGCAAGCCCCAACGGTCGCGATGGTCTTGACCATCGCGACCATCAACCTGGTCGGTCGCTAAGCTGTGGGCTCGCTCTGAATCAGGGCCCTCCTCCATGAAAATGGAGCGTCCCCCTGGACGCTCGCATAGCTGTGGGTGACCACCCACAGCTTATGCGAGCGTCCATGATGATGGTCGTGATGGTCAATACCATCGTGACCATCGGGCTTGCGACGGAGACCCTGCGGTAGGCTCACGCTGCCGCAGGCCCTGGAGTGATTTTGGCTCTATCAGAGCCAAAATCACTCCCACTGACATCACTAGTGATGTCAGTGGGGCCGGTTTCAGACGGTAGGCGTTCCCATGGGAACGCCTCCGTCTGGCAGCCACGCCCCCGGCACGCCCACCAAAGGGGGCGTGCTGTCAATCAACATCGACAGCACGCCCCCTTTGGTGCGAGACCCGGAGCGATGGAGAGCCCATCGCTATCCGGGTCGTCGCTATCCGGCTCCCTCCGTCGTGCGATGCGCAGTGGGACAACATCGACCCGCTTGCGAGCGTCCTGCGCTCGCGAGCGGGTCTGAATGACCCCCTTAATTCACTAGAGGACTGGAATGCAATCGCAGCTGCATTCTCTCACGAATTGCAGTTGCTAAAATATGCTAATGCCCTTTAAAGCACAGCCAAGCACAGGGATGCCCACTACTGCTTTCTCATATACCTATGAAACTTTTCCATATACATGTTAAATGTGATTAGCTGTTTTTTATTATTATTTATTTGTAATGGTTCTGTAATGCTAGTACAAAACACATGGGTGTTTTGAGTGCTTGCATGTTAAAGCCCCATGACCTCCAGCAATTACACTGCCCGCCAATTTCAGGTACAAGCAGTTTCTTCCTACCTTGTCCTCCTGTCATGTGAAAAGAGCAGGGAGCCGGGACACAGTCAGTGTGGTGAGGAGGGGACGCAGAGGAGGCACATGCAGTGACTCAGTCGAGGAGCAGGAAGAGAAGGGCTGATCCATCCGTACAGCCCACTGAGCCCCGTGATAGGTAGGCTGGTGACGCCTGGGGAGGGGCCAGCCAGTGTGTAGCAATGTCGGACAGGCTGGCCCCAGTCCCCGATATGAGTGTGAAGCCTGGCCGGCCTCTCACTGCCCCGGCCGCTGCTGTGTGCCGCGCGGCCGCAGCACACACTTGACAGATGTCAGCACTTTATCATGCTCAGCGCTGCTCCAGCTCCTATCGCGGCAGCCACAGTTAGTTGAATCAACCAGGCATGGGAGAGAGCGCGGCCACTGAGGGGAGCACGATGCCCGGCCCAGCGGGAAATGTCCCGCCGTCCCGGTGGCCCAATCCGCCCCTGGATAGATAGATAGATAGATAGATAGATAGATAGATAGATAGATAGATAGATAGATAGATAGATAGATAGATAGATAGACAGTCTATACACACATGGGCGGTGAGAGTGGGTGGGTACTAATTACCCTGGGCTTGTTGGAGGGGCACGGCGGGGGCCCAGGTCCGATGCCACCCCCCTCCCTCTTCCCTGACAGCAGCCCAGCACATGCTTCTGTCTGCTGGGCTGCAGTGGGAGACTGCTCAATGCTCCTGAGCAACAGCAGCAGCAGTCTCCTCTGCCTGTGGGGAGAAGCGATCACACTGATCACTTCCCCCTGGATTTGCGCCGGGCTGAGGGTTTCACAGCGCTCCCCTCCTTAGCGCACAGCAAAAGTTTTTTTCCTAAGGGCCATGGCCACGCCTCCTGCTATTAGGTCACACCCCCTGGGCCCGGGGTGGCTTTCTACGGCCCTGTATACACAGTACAAGAGCCTTTACTATTTTCTATGCAGGTGTCAGCTCCGTATTTTCAGTTTTCTTAGTCCCCAAAGGCAGCCTCAGAAATATGGAAACGCCTTCTGCCCAAAGAAAAGCACTGTTGCCAAAGTCTTTGCTATCCTTTGCATAGACACCATAATATGGTGCCAATAGAAACATAGAGAAGTCCTGCTCTTGGAGTAGGGTGTGTGCCATTGGTTATCCTTGACATGAGGGATCGTACACTCTGTACCCATTGTAGATACCTCATTACATTAGATCATTAATAGAGGAGGGGACCCGTGTGCAGTCTCCCTGTGGGCTTCCTCCTCTCTTGCCACCGCATGTCCCCAGTAATCTCAGCAGTGTGCCAGAGTCTCCTGTGCACGCGCCTTTTTCCCAGTGATTTTTGCAGTGCCATTGGAGTGGTATAGTAAGTATCTTGAATGAGACCCAAGTGCACTGCATTACCAGCACCCCTTATACGTATGCCCATGTTGAGTCCCTTTAGTTGTCAGTTCATATATATCTGCAAGTCTAATGTAGATGGTTTTATAGAGACATTCACAGAGCAGATCTAAATAGATATAGATCTAAAAAGACCCTTTATTTCCTATATGTCTGTATATAAAAGGAATCCTGTTTGTTACAGCAACATTATATTTATTATTATGCTTTATGACATTGTATTGCATGTGTATGTTTTATATGTTTCTTAGCATGTTTTGCTATTCTAACAGAATAAGGGAAGGTGTAGGGCAAGAGGTTAAGGAGGAGGTCTGGACAAATATCATGAGACATACTAGAGATTATAAATTTCCTGTTCTTTATTCCATGCACTTTTCACCCCTGTGCAATTTAATTGACTCTTTATAATTTTCTTTGGGAAGTGAGAAGTAGATCACATGAATTATATTTGCACTTAACTAGGACTTTTGCCCTTCTGCTCCATGGGAGGTTTCTGTCCTCCCTGAGCTCGCCTTAGGTCCTACTGATTACATGGCCTTTAAAACTCTATAAGCATGGAAAGCTGTAATGGAATTTTCTAAGGCCAAAAGATATCTCCGGTGAGAGGAACCAGTGATATTTACCATAATGTCTCTGTTATGACCTAAGCATTATTTATTTATATTTATGCAAACTGTGGCTTGTACATTACTTTTTTACCTTTAGTAAGCCATATGGTTATTGTAAAAAAAAAAAAAGGTGTATGTCATGTTTGATTATTCAAAAATGACATTAAATTTTATTCCACAAGGAATATCACGTGCAGTGCTGCTATGATATTGCACCCATGTAAACAAACCTTGGACAGTTTGCTCTTTTTAATTCAAAATACTTAGAGACATACAAGTTACACTGTCTCGTACTTTAGCCCCTATAATTGTAATCTAAAAATTCATGCAGGGCACAGACCAAGGGATCGCTTACACAAACACTTTACTTCCTGGTTTGGTTCAGCAGAGCTACTGCTCATGCATGGCCATCGGATTGCTCATGTTGTAGCCTATAGACTACAATGGCTAACACTATCCAAATATAGCGTTAGAGAGATAGCGAAGCATTTCAAAGCTTAATACAAGGTCTGATTCAGAGATGGACGCAGAACACATTGCTGCTGCGTCTTTGGACCCAGCAGCGATGTGTAAATATGCCAATGCTGCAGAAGGCATCTCAAGGAGAAAGTTGAATCAAATCAACATCGCAACTATTGGTATTGGCCATCTGAGTAACTTGAAGCAAACTCAGACTGGCCAACTCTTGCCTGCTTGCGAGGCCAGGAAATCTGCATCCACCAACGCAGACCCTGGTGTCAGCACTCCCAGGAAGTGGAGGGTGATGCCCCCGTTTTCTGGAACACAGGCTGGCGCCACACTCTCCCCACCACCAAACAGCCGCAACATGTCAATCATACTGCGGTTTACGCAGGACTCATTCTGCACATCGCAGAATGGACCCTGTGCAGGCCATGCGCTCCACCATCAGAGATGTACATAAACTATCGGGTTTATTTACAGTACTGTGTAAAAGTTTTAGGCAGGTGTGGAAAAAATGCTGCAAAGAATCATTTCAAAAATAGAAATGTTAATAGTTTAGTTTTATCAATCAACAAAATGCAAAGTGAATGAAAAGAGAGAAATCTAAATTAAATCAATATTTAGTGTGACCACCCTTTGCCTTCAAAACAGCATCAATTCTTCTAGGTACACTTGCACACAGTTTTTGAAGGAACTCGGCAGGGAGGTTGTTCCAAACATCTTGGAGAACTAACCACAGATCCTCTGTGAATGTAAGCTTACTCAAATCCTTCTGTCTCTTCATGTAATCCAGGGATGGGGAACCTCAGGCCCGGGGGCCTTATAAGGCCCGCGGGATCATTTGGTCTGGCACTCTGAGTTTTTTTCTGCTAGTCTCATCTGGCTAGCAGGGTGCCTAGAATGGCACACTGCAGCCAGTATCTATGCAGCAATGCCACCTGGGGCGTCCTTAGGACGCTTCAGACGGTCATGCTGCTGCCCTTACAGCTCCCCAGAGCATCCTCAGGATGCTCCTGGTATTGCTGTAATCACTGGCGATTGTGGCCCCGCCCCTGTGTGACATCACCAGGCCCACAAATAATGTTATATATATCAAAATGGCCCTCGGCAGAAAAAAGGTTCCTCACCCCTGATGTAATCCCAGACAGACTCGATGATATTGAGTTCAGGGCTCTGTGGGGACCATATCATCACTTCCAGTTCTTCTTTACGCTGAAGATAGTTCCTAATGACATTGGCTGTATGTTTGGGGTCGTTGTCCTGCTGCAGAAAAATTTGGAACCAATCATACGCCTTCCTGATGGTATTGCATGATGGATAACGGTGTCCACAATGCTGAGATATACAAGCAGGTACTTACTTATCATGCAATACCACCAGGGAGGTGTCTGATTGGCTCCCAATTTATTCTGCAGCAGGACAATGACCCCAAACATACAGCCAAATTCATTAAGAACTATCTTCAGCTTAAAGAAGAACAAGGAGTCCTGGAAGTGATGATATGGTTCCCACAGAGCCCTGATCTCAACATCATCGGGTCTGTTTGGGATTACATGAAGAGACAGAAGGATTTGAGCAAACCTACATCCACAGAAGATCTGTGGTTAGTTGTCCAAGATGTTTGGAACAACCTCTCTGCCGAGTTCCTTCAAAAACTGTGTGCAAGTGTACCTAGAAGAGTTGATGCTGTTTTGAAGGCAAAGGGTAGTCACACCAAATATTGATTTGATTTAGATTTCTCTCTTTCCATTCACTTTGCATTTTGATAATTGATAAAAATAAACTATTAACACTTCTATTTTTGAAAGCATTCTTACTGTACTTTTCAGCATTTTTTCCACAGCTGCCTAAAACTTTTGCACAGTACTGTACATCTGTGAATCAGGCCCACAGTTGCCAATATTGCAGTCCTCATAGAAACTAGACATGAGCGATTTGGTTTTGCTGAAAACCAAACACACCCAACCTTTTGGGCTCAGAGTCGAACTGAGTCCCAGCTCATATCACTTTGGGAGTTCAAGTAGAACCGAGTACCGACTAGGGTCTTTTCGACAACTTTGGAAACCTGATCTTGCGTGTTTTGGATTGCATTTAAGCCCCTCCCTCATGAATTTAGATGCTGTGAGGTGGTCAAAATTGACTGGAATTGGAAATTACTGGAAATGGATGTTATTGATGTTAATTATACTATAGGAACATAAAACAGGTCCAAGTTACATGATTTTAGCTATGTTTATCAATTTTCAAAGTAATCCAAAACCAAAACTGAACCAAAACACTTGAGGATAGTTTTACAAAAAAACTAAAAAACACGGTGATGATGTACATCCAAAACCAAAACACAGGGGGTCTGCGCGGCTGATCGAAAATAGAGAGACTGCAGCAGATATCAGAGATTTCTCGGCAGTACCTTGTTAATACATCTGGGTAATACATAATTAATGCTGAAATCCTCCAACAACAGTAGATTTCAGAGGATTTTTTGAAAAAAAAATGTTTTAATATCAATACCCCTCAACTTACTATTCTTATTTTCCAATAATTCAGACTTTTGGTATTCTCATACTAACACCACAAGTGAGAATAGATTCCTATCACCATACTACTGTAATTCTTTGGACACCTAAAGGAAGCTTTTTATTTACATTTTAGGAACAAAGCAATTTGTGTTACAGTATATATGACTTCCCATATTGCAGAGACATACTATAATATGTCCACATACCAATTTACTCAGGTGCGCCCCCATCTGTCTAAATCTGTCTTACTAGTGCTGAATTTTGCATTTCTTTTTTTTTATATTAATATAATTTATTAAAAACCTATATTATTGAAGAACTATAAATAAAAAAACTTGATTTAAAAAAACACTCCGTGGGTGTATGTACACCTGGTGTAAACCTGGCGCATTATTAAGATAGATACTGATGTACTGTAGAGCTGGATGTACCTTATTTGTCTGTTGAATGTAAATTATGTCCAGTTTGCATACTCAGCATCAGGTCCATAGCGATTACCAACAATGCAAAACAGTCAAACACATATCACATATAGGGCTGATACCCTGGTGATGCAGGCAGTGGCGATTTTCACATAGCGGCGCAATTTTTTCAACTGAGCATATGCAAAAACCCCTAAAAATTTGCAATGGTGCGCTTCAAAATACGCAAAAACGATTTAGGTGCAAGCACTAAAAAGAACTGTTAAGGCAATGTATGGGACGTTACTGGGTGACTGGTAGGTAGCTAGTAATGCACAGAAACATGGTCTGTCTCATGGGTGTGTTATGAGAGTGTCACTGAAAGAGCGCGGGTACAGATCTGCTCAGTCGCTTACACAGGGGGCCAAACGCAGGCGGAATAACTGCACCAAGTTTTGATGGTGCGACCGTTTGTAGCATTACGCTCCAGACGTCAATGCAACGTGCATAGATGCTGAGAGTGGTCGTCTCAGTCCTTGCACATTCAGAGTCATGATCATACACAGGGGAAGGGCTAGGCAGCGGGTTTAGCGTAAAGACACAGACACAATTTTGCCAAAATACGCAAACCACTGTCTGCAGTTAAATCAAGGCCATAGTATGGTATATTAATATTATGGTCAATTTCAATGTAAACTGTAATAATGTCATAGGTAATATACCATGCTTCCCAAACATAAATGCTGAGCATATTTAACTTATTTAATTCTAGAAATATAAGTACCCCAGGCAGAAAACAAAACAGTGTAATAGATTGGAAACAAGCATATATATGTATAGCTATATGGATTTTATACTTTACCCAGTGCATTTCCTGCCTCTAGCCCTTCTAGAAGTTAACTCCGTAGATAAAATCCCCCCTCTGTCCTGCTGTAAAGCCAACTCTGGATGTGTGAAAAGCTATTGGACAGAACCTTATCTCTTTTTAAGGTTGACATGTCGGTCTGATTTTGCAATGCTAAGGTTTCAGGTCATGAGCAAGTAATTCTATAGTGCAGCGAAATCTGCTGGTGCTTTATAAACAAATGATAATAATTCTGCTCAGTGGAGGCTGAGACTTGGCCGTGTTCTTGTGTTTTGTTAACAACCAAATCAGATGACTTTCCCACAGGCTGGCAAGCATATAAAAAGTAAGACTGCACCATCTGGATGGCTTTGAAGAAACCGTTTCTTACCAGACTTCGATGTAAACAGTGAAATCAGTACTGCATTCTTTAGTCCAACAAGTCTGTTTTCATGCTATGTACTATTATCCATGCCTTTCCTCTGCACATATCTCACAGCTAGGAAAAAACTGTTACAGGAAAAGCTCTTCAAAATAGATCCTTTGGTAATATATAATAAAAATATCCCCAAGCAAAATTCAGCTAGAATGTTTCACTATTCATTCTTTTCATTAGTCTAAAAATGAACTAGCAAATCTTTTAAGCATTTTAATGTTAGTTTCTGTTGATATATCGCATTGTTGAAATAATGCATTTCTTAAAATGCTGCATCCATTAAAATCTAGGAAAAAACTGTAATGGAACAAATGGCTAGCATAGCATAATATGTTACAAATAGTTTTATCTACTACAGACAGCATGTAGAGGTGCTGGGATGGATGGGGTACTACTACATGCATAGCACTCAGGCTCGGGCCTGTCTGGAACCATACGCCAGCCAAGTCATAGCCACTGCCTTCAATATTTTGTGACCCTGCTCCCTCCATTGTCAAACATCACAATGTGGACCGGGCGTAGCCACTCCCCAACATTGGCCACGCCCCTAGAACTTTTCATGGCAGCCCTAGTTGTGTAAATTATATTCATACTTATGAGAATGTAGCCAGGAGCCACAATGTGTAATCTATCATCAAGCCTCAGTAACACCAATAAACACCTACTGGCAGGGGGAGTGATGATGCATTACCCCACGGTATACTGATGGCATGCAGTCAGGAAGCCAGCGGACCTAATCCCGACAGCCAGCTTCCCGACTGTTATAGGCCGGCAAGGGTCTAAAGACAGACGTCGATATGCCGACACCTGTCATTAGACATACGCCGGGAGCCCGACGCCCGGCATCCCGATCGAAGGGGGTAGGATAGCCGCGGGGGGGAGGGTTAGGTTTAGGGTTCCCGGGGGGGCATCCCCCCGGGAGGTTAGGTTTAGGCTAGGGGAAGGGGGGGTTAGGGTTAGGCACCCCCCCCGAGGGACTTAGGTTTAGGTGGCAGGGAAGGAGGGGTTAGGTTTAGGCTAAGGGAAGGAGGTTAGCGTTAGGCACCCCCCAGGGGGGCTTAGGTTTAGGTGGCGGGGAAGGAGGGGTTAGGTTTAGGCACTTAGAGGGGGGATTAGGGTTAGGCACTGGGGGGAAGGTTAGGGTTAGGCACCCCTAATGGAGGGTTAGGGTTAGGGGGTAGAAATACGTTAGTATATACTTACCTTAGGACGATCGGGATTACCTCCTCTGCCGCGATGCCGCTGTCGGGGTTCCACCAGCCGGGCATGGGTCCGGCGGTAAATCATACCGATTCCATGCTGACAAGTAAGAGGCTTGCTAATACAACTGCTGCACTCTCTGCATTCTCAAGCCCTGCCCACCTTGTCTTTTCTTACCATGCCTCTTGATGTAGTGAGAGCAAGTAAGGAAAAGTACTTAAGGTTTATATTAATGTACATTTGCCAAAATATTGATAAACTCTTTAATTACTGTACTAGTTTACACTGCCATCGCCACAATCCTTACACTCATACTTGTTGCAGTAACATTGATGCTACTCTCAATCAGAGCCGTAACCGGGCACAATTGCACCCTGTGTTGGCCCCGCCCCCATGAGTGGATAAAGTCATTACGCCACTCAGAATCAGACTAGACCGGCAGCTACGGTAAGTGCAGCGATGACCGAGCATTCTCAGGACGCCTGATTGGATGCATATACTGTGAATCATGCACGTTTGGAGCATCCAAAGGACGCTCTGTGGGTGCTGCAGCAGCAATACTGGTTGCAGGGTGCCATACCATGGAACCTGCTGGCCAGGTGCTGAGTCTGTGGGGTGACGATGGTGCCGCCTACAGAGCCTAATTCAGACCCGCTCGCGAGCGTTGAGTGCTCGCAAGCGGGTCGATGTTGGCTCAGTGCGCATGTGCACGACGGACCCGGCTCCACCATGCGCATGGGTGAGACCCGGATAGCGACGGGCAAGCCGTCACTATAGGTCTCGCTACAAAGGGGGCGTGCTGTCGATGGTGAGTGACAGCACGCCCCTTTGGTGGGCGTGCCGAGGGTGTGGCTGGCCAGACGGAGGCGTTCCCATGAGAACGCCTACCTTCTGGTGGCCGGCCCCACTGACATCACAAGTGATAGAGCGGAAAGCACTCCAGGGCTTGCGGCCACGAGGCCATACCACAAGGGTCTCGTCGCAAGCCCGATGGTCTTTTTGGCCGCTCGCTATAGCTGTGGGTGTTCACCGACAGCTATGCGAGTGGCCAGGAGGCCACTCAAAAAAAACAGGGACGGCCCTGATTCAGAGCGAGCGCTCTGTCAGAGCGTCTGGCTCTGAATCAGGGACTCTGTGCGGTGGCACTGGTCACCCATAGCTGGTTACAGCCCTGCTCGCAATGTTACCCATGGCACTTACTGACATATGTAACACAGAAGATCTATATAGAATACATTTAGCTGCAGTAAAATATTTGTGTTCTGAACCAAGACCTGATATTTTCTTACTTTAAGATAGGGATTTTCCCCAACTTTTCACCTACCAACAAAAATTTGTGTTAAATCCTATGGAGAGTAAACATTTGTTAACTTATGCGACTAATTGAATAGTGAAAAATTAAAAATTGACGTCCAGCAGCGTTGTCACATTTGACCTGAGGTAACCCACGTAAACTGGTTATCGGGGGCTAGCCGAATTCACCCCATAGATGTCAACAGTTAAATATAATTTCCAGGGACCCTTGCTGCTAGGCAATGCAGACTTTCAGCAATACAACATTCGTAATCTAACTCTATTGCATGATAAATGCATTCTTTGAATGAATACACAAGTGAGGTTTTAAATAACATTTACATGATATTTTGTTCAATATTAAAAATAGAAAAAATAAGGTTATGGCAACAAGGTAAGGTCATATGGCTGTTTGATGGGATTAAGGTAATGTAGGACTGGCTACACTTGAGGCCAAATTTAACAGGTTAATTTTTAAGGAGGAATTTTTAATATATCAGACACCTCTAGTCTTGATGCAAAATTGTTCACCTCCTAAGTTTTAAATGTACCCATTGCAAAGTCTAGTTCTTAGTGCAGCTCTATGACATTGGTTCATCTCACAAAATGACTACAGCCATTGTATACCTCAGTGACGTTACTAGCAGTTAGTGCATTTATAGGCTTCTATTTAAATGTTTCAGTTCACAAAATGGCTGTCTATATATATTGGCATCATGTGCATCTATACAACGCAGACAGTGTCAATGTGAGTTCAAGTTGTCGCCATGTTACTCATACTGCTACAGGCAACTTGAATCCACAATAAGGCTGTTGATGATATGGCCTTTCCTCATTGCATCTCTGAGCACTGTGGGAACACGGCTTCATTTGCAGCTGATTGTAAGCTTCTTTCTCTCTAGTTCTATACATTATTGATTCTCATATAATGAATTAAACTGATGCATTGGTGATAGACTTCCTTTGTAGGCACAGATTTTTGCTTTTTAAAACATCACACAAACCAGTCCACTAGCACATTTAAATCCTAACACAACTGGTATGTAAATCATTCAGATATATTGTCATGGCGTTGCAGCCAACATGACCCTTCATTTCATATACCACATTTTATTTATTCTCCTCTGTAAATTATATAATAGATGAGATCACCCTATATGTACCTTCTCAGTGGCGGAACTCTCGGAGACAATGGAGTAATTTGCCACCGGGCGCCAGCCCCGAAGGGGGTACCCGGCTCCATTGTCAGCCAGCCACACCTGTTGCACTGCTGATGAGCTGCATGGAGGAGGAGCGCCGCTGATCGGCGCTCCACCTCTATGACCTGCTGCTGCTGGAGTGCTCTATGGTCGCAGACGTCCCGTAGCATGTGACCGCCGCGACCCGCCTGAGCACCCGATGCTGAAACTAAAATCCCCCCGCCCGCTGATCAGTAACAAACACATCGCCGGCGGCGGTGCCGACGATGGGTTTGTTTTAGCAGCCAATGAGAGTCAGATAGACTCTCATTAGCTGCTTTATCCACGGAGGGAGCCGGGCGGAGCTCACTCATGAGCTCCGCCTTCCGTCTCCCACAGTGGTGATGGGAGAGACGTCATGACGTTTCTTCTCCCATAGTGCCGAGCAGGAGGACAGAGGAGTGGACAGTGACCGGAGCAGGAACGGGATGCAGGTAAATAATCTGTGTGTATTTGTGTTGTGTTATATCTGTAAGGGGCACTGCATACGGGGACCCATTACTGGGGGCACTACATAACAGGGCACTGCATAGGGGGGACCCACTACTGGGGGCACTACATAACGGGGCACTGCATAGGGGGTCCCACTACTGGGGGCATTATATAATGGGGCACTGTATAAGGGGCACTACTGGGGACACGGCATAGGAAGGGCCACTACTGAGGGCACTGTATAAAGGGCACTACTGGGGTCACTGCATAGGGGGACCACTACTGGGGCACTGTATAAAGGCACTACTGGGGGCACTGCATGAAGGGACCATTACTGGGGGGGCACTACATAGGAGGGCACTCCATAAGTTGCACTGTATAAGGGGTACTGCATAAGGGGCACTGCATAGGGGGACCTCTACTGGGGGCACTGTATATGGGGCACTACTGGGGGCACTGTATAAGACATTTATCTTGCCTCCGGGCACCTGGGATGAAGTTACGCCACTGGACCTTCTGCTTCCCTTAGTGAAACATAATTAAAAGACCTCACCATCCGACAGATGGAACTTCAGAAATATGTCATAATATAAGTCTCTGTAAGGACCAGCGGCCCTGACTCAGAGCCGGACGCTCTGACAGAGCGCTCGCTCTGAATCAGGGCCGTCCCAGCTCCGTTTTGGAGCGGCCTCCAGGCCGCTCGCATAGCTGTGGGTGACCACCCATAGCTATAGCGAGCGGCCAAAATGATGGTCAAGACCATTGCGACCATCGGGTCTGCAACGAGACCCTGCGGTAGGGTCTTGCTGCCGCAAGCCCTGGAATGCTTATGGCTCTATGAGAGCCAAAAGCACTCCCACTGACATCACTAGTGAAAAGCACTCCGTCTGGGCAGCCACGCCCCCGGCACGCCCACCAAAGGGGGCGTGCTGTCAATCACCATTGACAGCTCGCCCCCTTTGGTGCGAGACCCATAACGACGGCTTGCCCGTCGTTATTCGGGTCTCGCGCATGCGCATGGCGGCGAGCGGGACTGAATCAGGCCCAGTGTTCTTTATGTTCTACTTTATTTATCTTGTTGGGTTTTAGGTAGAGATGTCCGTGTTTTGGTTCTAAATCATTATCGTTTTGGATTTCTTTAAAAATGTATAAAAACAGCTAAAATCATGTAACTTGGACCTGTATTTGGTCCTATAGTATTACTAACATAAATAACAGTCATTTCCAGTCAAGTTTGACCACCACCAGCACCTGAAATCTCAAGGGAGGGACTTAAATGCAATCCAAAATACACAAGATATGGTTTTTAGATGCGAGTTGGGATTTGGTTCTACTCAGAACCCCCTAAGTGATCCGAGTCTGAACATGGTTCCACTCAGAACCCCAAAGTTTGTGTGTGTTTAGTTTACCAAATTGCTCATCTCTAGTTTTAGATTAATTTGTATTGTAGTTGGTACTAGTGGGACCATTTAGTAATCCTTAAGGTATAGGTTAATAAGGTGGAGAATTACTTGTCCCAGAAGTACACAATTGAAACAAATGTATTCAAAAGTTGTTTTGGTTTGATAGTTACACAGTATACTGTATCAACTAACTGGCTAACTAGTTTAGCTTTAGTATACTTTGTTGTTGTTGTTGTTGTTCTCTAACAATAACCTTTTGGCTGCTAGAGAGATCCCAATACATCTCAACATACAGTATTCATATAAAGTGTAATTGCTATAGTTGCATTTAAGCAGCCCACCAGTATATTACTCAGCCTATAATTGTTTCTCGGGTTTTTCTGCCATACAGTATTTTATGAAACTGCTTAGGATCAGCACAATATACAGTAAACAAACTCATTATTTTTTATCTTCATGTTGACACATTGAATATATTAGTGTCTTCATTTACTGTGGGTAAAGGGATGAAAGTAGGAAAGCAATGATCTATCAGGTGGTATAATTTGTAATAAGGTCTGATGACATTTAATAAAACAAGACAGAAAAATAAATCAATTTACGTGACATTTTATATATATACTGTATTTCGATTTCCAAGCCAGTTTTATCATATGAAAGCTTGAAAAAAAAATGTTTGCAGTAAAAATACACAGACGAATTTGAGATAAATACAGAGGGGGTCCCAATTGCCTGTAAACCCCCCTACCCAGCCCACACCATAACAACAATAGAAATAGTAATATAATAGAATGTTACTAGTGCTGCATGTACTTCTCAGTATCACAAATGAAATAATTAGCACCGTCTGTGGATCTTTTAACATGTATCAGTCAGTAATAAATAACCTGTGCACCAACTAGGAGATCTGGAAAATATGCACAGTTAGGGGTGCACTGCTGTAGACCATCAATAGGGCTATTTACTAATATAATATAATAATACACTATCCAGTACATAACAAGTCCAATATGTACATATATGTTCAGGTAAGTGCTAGGTTCTTCTGCTGCTCCCCAGACACTCGGACTTGCTCCAATGCTCTGGAATGGTGCCCACATATGAAATAAAAACATTCAGCTCAGGCAGAATGGCCTTACTTCCGGCAAATACAGTATGACGCATATTAAAGCTGCTTAAGTGCTAGTAATGCCTCTTCATGAACTAGCTACTTTCGCTTTAAAATCAAGCATTTGGAAACCCCCCTCTTGAAATCCTGCGTTTGCCACTGGAAGGGGGTCGAGTGCTGATTACCCAAGCTCGAGGTTGTTGGAGCGCTCAGTGGGACCTCAGTTAGCTGTTGAGATGGACATTTGTCCCCATTTGCAGCACACTGAATGTGAGCAGGTCAACCAGCAGCAGAACAGGGCTCTATACTGCCCTGTGCCTGCTCCTCCCCCTAAACTGGTGACATCACAATGTCATGCATAAGAGGCAGGGCTGCTGGCTCTAGGAAGTAAAGCACTGCACGGAGGGTCCTCAGGATGCTCTGGCCAGCTTCACAGGCTGCAAAGTGCCTGCCCAGAGCATCTGGTCAGCTTTGACACAGTGCTACTGGCTGCAGGGGGCCATTCCAGGCACATAAAGGTGTCATGGAGCAGTGATGGGCCCTGCGCACTGTGCGACATCACTGTTCACACACCTCTTGTTACAGCCCTGATGTCAACCATTACATACAATTCCATTGTATGTTAAATACTTACCTTCAATAAATCATTATACAGTATATTAATCATGCCAAATAATATCAGGAAGTGTGTAGAGAAAAGTTTCTAATTTACTGTGAGATATTTGAGTGCAGAATTTCATATTTCTTGCCTTAAGTGTTCCGCCTAAACGTAGAGTGTGCAACCACACTATAGGGGAGAGTAATCTAACACCACAGTTGTCTGGACTAAGGGCCTGATTCAGACCCACTCACGAGCGGCTGTCCGCTCGCAAGTGGGTCGATGTTATGGACTGAGCATGCGCACGACGGAGGGAGCTCCGTCGTGCGCATGCGCCAGACGCGACGAGCGAAGGAAAGTCCTTCGCTCGTTGGGTCTGATCAAAGGGGGCGTGCTGTCGATGTTGATTGACAGCAAGCCCCCTTTGGTAGGCGTGCCGGGGGCGTGCCTCCCTGACGGGGGCGTTCCCATGGGAACGCCTCCCGTCAGAAGCCGGCCCACTGACATCACTAGTGATGTCAGTGGGAGTGATTTTGGCTCTGATAGAGCCAAAATCACTCCGGAGCTTGCGGTTGAAAACCTCAACCGCAGGCTCCGGCTCGCAATTTCGATGGTCGCGATGGTCTCGACCATCGCGGCCATCAAAATGCACGCTCGTATAGCCTGTGGGTGGTGACCCACAGCTATACGAGCGTCCAGAAGGACGCTCCATTTTCATGGAGGCCGGCCCTCATTCAGAGCGTGCGCTCTGCTCAGAGCGTACGGCTCTGAATGAGGGCCTAAATTCTGTAAAATGTGGAATTTATAATTACAATGTAGATTACCTTCCAGAGAAATGATAATGAACATGATGTCTATATGACTGGAACTTCGCATCTCTGCAAAACATCAAGTTCTACCGCAAAATTAGATTCCCTAATCTTCAGTAGTGCAACATAAACAACACAAGGCTCAGCATTACAAAAATCACAGATAGAAATCCCTGTAAGAGTATTCCAACACCGCTAAAGTAAATAATTATAAATAGTAATTGCTGTAAATGATTGGCAAGTAAATTAATGGGACAAGACTGTTTTGGAACACAGATTTTTCATGCAAAGTAATATGAAATACAGAATATAAAATCAGTTCTTACTAATTAATGTCACCTTCAGTCTCCTAAAAATTGACAATTTTTGCAGTACAAGTTCTTTCTGAATTGGGTCTGTTTCCTTCACAGCTATAGAAAAAGGTTTGTTCAGTCCGACTCTTTCCCTGCTTTACCGAGTTATCTGTCACTCCTCAGGTTTTATACTACAGAGCCATCGCTACTGACCTTTCATCGTCCAGCAAACCCCGGTCTTCTCCTTTTAACATCTGCTGCATACTCATCCTTAAGGCCATGCAGTTTCTATGGCAATTTTGTCACTAATTAATAAGTATGCATTGCATAAATACATTTATATAACTTTATATAGAGCCATTATATAATGCAGCGCTTTACACAGATTGTTTAATCATTCACAGCAGTCTCTGCCCCAATCGAACTTACACTGTAAATTCTATACCACGCAAATACACTGGTGCTAATGCAGAGCTGGATACAGAATGGGTATAATTTGCTCTATATGGTTTAGATGGCTCGAGTACAAAGACTAGAATGTACTCTCCCAACCGAGGGATTGATGGAGTCGGATGAGGTGATCAGATTGACCATTTTCTCATACTCGCTGTTCTAAGTTAATACTGTGTCCTTTTTTGCTTTCTGATAATTGCTTAGTATTGGTTTTGGCTGTTCAACATATTAAAAGGAGTTTTCCCTCCCCATCTTTCCTCCCTCCCTCTCCTCCCTAGATTTCTGTCAGTCAGTGTCTGCCTCTGTCTTTGTCATAGGGATGGATATCGATGCTCGATGTTTGTCAACCATCAATATTTTTCTTACGATGTTAATGTTTTTACCATTCGATGGTAGCATTCCGATGTTTGCCGCCATCGAATGGCAATTATTTGATGGTGCTGTGATTTTTTTTTTTATGCTGAGAGCTGCACTGTCCCTGCCTGCAGCTCTCAGCATCGGGCATCTTGCCCCGCCCCCCTGATCCCACCACATCCCGCCCCCAGTGCTGTCCCCTACCAGCCCTGAAATAGGGCTATTGCTCATGCACTAATCATATTAATAGTATTTTCCATCTAATACTTTTGATGCGAGGGTTACTTACCATCCCATCAAAAGGTTTGATGGTGGAAGCCCAGCCATCATTTGATGGTGGGCTACCGTTGTCCATCCCTACTTTGTCAGTGGCGGCTCTAGGCACGAGCTAGCAGGGCTGTCAGATGGAGCTCCATAGCTCTGCGCCCTGCCTGAGCTCATTATCGGCTGGCTCCGATGGAAAAGCCCGCCCCCACTCTCCCGCAATCATTATTGGGTAAACTCTCAGGGGGAAGGAAGGGGCGTGGGAGTGCAGCACAGGACGGAGCTGGGTGCAGGGAAGCCTACTGCCGGTCCTGGTCTGTGTTTATTAGTTTGTTAATAATTGTTAAATGGGACATAAAAATAGTCGAGGAAAAGTGGACCCACAGGGCTTAATACACTACCTTTCAAAAGTTTGGGGTCACCCAGACAATTTCGTGTTTTACATGAAAACTGACTTTTATTTATTAAATGAGTTGCAAAATGAACAGAACATATAGTCAAGACATTGGCAAGGTTAGAAATAATGATTTTTTTTTTTAATAATAATTTTGTCCTTCAAACTTTGCTTTCGTGAAGAATGCTCCTTTTGCAGCAATTACAGCATTGCAGACCTTTGGCATTCTAGCTGTTAATTTGTTGAGGTAATCTGAAGAAATTTCACCCCACACTTCCTGAAGCACCTCCCACAAGTTGGTTTGGCTTGATGGGCACTTCTTGTGTACCATACGGTCAAGCTGCTCCCACAACAGCTCAACTGAGTTGAGATCTGGTGACTGCGCTTGCCACTCCATTACAGACAGAATACCAGCTGCCTGCTTCTTTCCTAAATAGTTCTTGCATAATTTGGAGGTGTGTTTTGGGTCACTCTCCTGTTGGAGGAGGAAATTGGCTCCAATCAAGCGCTGTCCACAGGGTATGGCATGGCATTGCAAAATGTAGTGATAGCCTTCCTTATTCAAAATCCCTTTTACCTCCACCATGCTTGACAGATGGCATCAGGCACTCTTCCAGCATCCTTTCACTTGTTCTGCATCTCACAAATGTTCTTCTGTGTGATCCAAACACCTCAAACTTCGATTCGTCTATCCTTAACACTTTTTTCCTCTGTCCAATGTCTGTGTTCTTTTGCCCATATTAATCTTTTCCTTTTATTGGCCAGTCTCAGATATGGCTTTTTATGTGCCAATCTGCCTAAAAGGCCAGCATCACGGAGTCGTCTCTTCACTGTAGACGTTGACACTGACGTTTTGCAGGTACCATTTACTGAAGCTGCCAGTTTAGGACTTGTGAGGCATTTATTTCTCAAACTAGAGACTCTAATATACTTGTCTTCTTGTACAGTTGTGCACCGGGGCCTCCCACTTCTCTTTCTACTCTGGTTAGAGCCTGTTTGTGCTATTCTCTGAAGGGAGTAGTACACACCGTTGTAGGAAATGTTCAGTTTGTTGGCAAATTCTCGCATGTAATAGCCTTCATTTCTAAGAACAAGAATAGACTGTCGAGTTTCACATGAAAGTTCTCTTTTTCTGGCCATTTGGAGAGTATAATCGAACCCACAAATGTGATGCTCCAGATACTCAACTAGCTCAAAGGAAGGCCAGTTTTATAGCTTCTCTAATGAGCAAACCCATTTCCAGTTGTGCTAACATAATTGCACAAGGTTTTTCAAGGGTTTTCTAATCATCCATTAGTCTTCTAATGCGCTTAGCAAACACAATGTACCTTTAGAACACTGGAGTGATGGTTGCTGGAAATGGGCCTCTATACACCTATGTAGATATTTTTTTAAAAACCAGACGTTTGCTGCTAGTATAGTCATTTGCCACATTAACAATGTATAGAGTGTATTTCTGATTAATTTAATGTCATCTCCATTGAAAAAAACAGTGCTTTTCTTTCAAAAATAAGGACATTTCTAAGTGACCCCAAACTTTTGAACGGTAGTGTACGTGAATGATACTAGACTTGAATAGGTCAGAGCCCACAATTAGCTAATTGAATATTTGTAAGCTGTACTTTTCTGCATTCACCAATAATAATAATAACTGAGATAAACTTGCTGCAGAAGCTACATGGTCTTAAACATGCATATGAGGAGGATATGGAAAGGAGGCTGGGGCTGCCGGATGCTGAAAGGTCAGTAGTGATGAGTCTGTAGCACAAAACCTCTAAAGCTTAGTACTAAACTATTGTCACAGGAATGACAGATGACTCAGCTAAGCAGAGAAAGACTAAACAAACCTCTTTCTACCACTGTGATTGACTCAGACCTTTACAAAGAAATTAATTCCTAATTTGCTGTCTACTTTTGACCTATAATATTCATGATCATCATTATCTACTGAGTAGGACCAGATGTAGGGAAGAGTATTTATTATTACTGTGGACCATGATTTATATTGATGTTTGACTGTATGTACTTATGCAATATAGGATAATGAGGCCAGATGAAGATTGTGTCTTCAATCTAGTTTGCTTATATTTTTATTCAGTGATTCCCAAACGGCGTGCCTTGCACCCTGAGGTGCCACAGCACATTTGCAGGGGTGCTGTGGGCGTGTGGTGCTGCACTAAATCAAATGATTTGAGACAGCATCTTTGTAGGGGGACATTTACACTGGCTGTACTACTTATTGCAGCACTTTTGAAACTGGGTATCGTAACTCATAGCTATATTGTCTTAGGTGAAACTACTAAGTGCAGTGCCAGTAATCTCTCCGCTTGCACTGATGGTACAGTACTTTAAAAATAAAGACAACAACAAAAAACACCAGGTCCTGCAGGATGCGCTCAGCAGCCAATCAGGAGACATATCCTTACTCCACAGCTGCTGGTGATAGATTTGCAGAGCAAGAAAAGTAGACTCAGGGGAGCGTATTCTCTCCCTCCCTTCCCTCTGCTCCACGGTATCCAAAGTGGGTTCCAGCATTCACCATAACTGCTAAAAGAACTTTAAGAGCTTGATGGCTATTATAAGATGCATGTGGGGGGAAAGTGATGTACTTTATAAGGGGCACAGAAGGAAGTGTGGGCATTTGGGGGAGGGTCATTTAAAAGGCATGGTGAAGTAAGAGGTTATATGGGGGGTCTGATGGACATTATGAAGGGCATTTGGGGGGGGGTCTTTTGGCAGGGCCAGCTCTACCATTAGGCAGCTGCCTAGGGTGCCAGTATCTGAGGGGGGTGCCACAGAGTCTGTCTATTACAATACTAAGGATGTCTCTGAGAGATATTCTTGTTGTACTAAATGCAGGTGATGGCTGTGGAACTTTTAAGACGCCCCCTCCTCACTTTCACTTGAGGGGCTGGAACGTGGGTCTTGGTGGTGGTAGGGGAGGGCGGGGGCAGTTCAGTAGTGTGAAGTTTTGCCTAGGGTGTCGAGACACCTTGCACCAGCCCTGTCTGTTGGACATATAAATGGCATTTTAATTACTAAAATCTGGGCACTTTATGTTTTCAACTTTAAAATGTGCAAGCGAAGCACAGAAGCTTCATTTTTTTCCAGAACAAGGAGAGAAAGGATATGTGGTAATATGAAATGTGAAAGACCGTCATGGTCTTCTACAAGAAACAAACAGAAAAACAGTGCTGCAACCAGGGCCTTTTGTGATGACAATTTAAATGGCTAAATTGAGTAAATAAATGTATCAATTTCTTTGTATATACTAAAAACTAAATATACACACAGACAAATATATATTAAAACAATAATATGCAATGATAATTAAATATACTCTTAAGCACTTTAAGACTGGCAATTATTATTATAAATATATGAATTCTATTATTGGACATATAAGCAGCAGAGACAAATGTCAGACTAAATCAATAAGGTATATAACATTTAGGGACTATACTAATCCAGATAGAAATAACAAAAAAACAACATTAGTAATACCCATTTTCCACTGGCGAAAATACCCGGGTTATTGCCGTGACAACCCGGATAGTGGCTCAGTAGAAAAGGCTCCCGGAAAAAATCTCGGGAAGATTGACGAAGTTTCCTGCACTTGGTGATGACATCATCTCCAATCGCTGGCATCCGTGTGCAGTGTAAACCGTGTTGATATTTCCGGGTCGGCGCCGCAGTGGAAATGGGGTAAATCCCGGGTCTGACCCGTTTGGAACCGTGTTCCAAAGTCTTGAAGTTAGTCCAAATGAATAATCTACAAATAAAATGAAGTCTTTTTCTTTAGGGAGATTGTCTCACAATTGATAAATGAAAGTTGTGTTAATATCCAGTTATTGCAGTGTAGTAGTAAGCACAATAGCAGAGATAAAGAAGCGCTTTAACTAAATTGATATAAATAATATTTTGGGGGCGTCCTTTGATCCCCTCTAGGGGATTCTTCAATACCAGCTTAGGTGTCTAGCTGAAAACACATAGAAATGGGAGGAATAGATACCAATGAAATGGCTTCTCTGTCTCTGCTGTGTTCTGTCCTGATGCAAAATTACACTCTCAAAGGCCTGTCTGTCATTCGCCAGTTCAGTCTGCTTATAGGGATCTGCTATGGTCTCTACAACACTCATCCACCTTCCCTGATCTCTCCTTCATTCAGCTGTGCCACATTACCAGAAACTGCACAAATGTGCCAGTCACCTATGGCACATTTAGTATTAGTGCCTTAATACTGTCAACTTGTAGTAGCCCCATCAGTGGCTACAATTTATTCTACTACCGTTAGCATCACTTCTCCACCCCCTACCCTCTTCAGCCAAGCAGTGTTGATTATTTTGGAGTTTCTGCTCTGAGCATGCAATTGTATTCATTGTAGAGAACGCAGCGTAGTGTAACCCAGGATGCGGTTATTATCCTGACTGCAGGGATTCTGACGGTCAGAATGCGCTGGAATCTCGACACCTGTCAGAATTCCGACACCGGCGTCCCGACCTCCGGAATCCCGAAGGTAAGTAGCGGGGTTAGGGGGAGGGTTATCATTAGAGTTGGGGGTTAGGGTTAGGCACTAGGGTGAGGGTTAGTCACTAAGGGGTGGAGGGTGCGGGGAGGTTTAGGGTGCAGGGAGGGGGAGGTTAGGCTTAGACACTAAGGGTGAGCTTAGGTTCAGGCGCCGGGGAGAGAGAGTTAGGGTTAGGGTAGGGAGAGGGGAGGGAGAGGATACCTACCGACAGGTGTTGGTATCCTAACCCTGTTGGAATGCCAGCATCGGGATTCTGACCACCGTGGTCCCGAGCACCGGTATCCCATATTCTTCACGTGTAACCCATAGCAATGCAAATAAATAACTGTGCTTGATAAAACAGTAGCACAGGTGTATTGTATAATTTATATCCTGTAAACAACAGTCTTACTATAGTATGTGGCACTGTTATTAATGACTATAGGTAATCAAAGTCTGTGAAATAAAAAAAACATCATAAAAGTTTGAAAACAATTGCAAGGTTGGGTCACTTCATTTATGATCCCTGTATAATGCATTCAGTGATATTTTTCACAGTAATTGAACATTGCGTGGTTCAGTCAACATATAACCCCCACAGGTAAGGGGAGAGAGTGAAATTACAGAGCCTGTGCAATGAAATACTGTAGGCTGCAATGTACTGACCCCAGTATGCTAGTAGGCATTGGACTGGGAATGAGAGTTGCAGCACCATAAGCACAGTAGACCACAGTAGTAGTTGTGTTTATAAGAAAGCCATACTGCCATAAAAGTAACCCTAGAGCATGCAAACGAGCATGCAAAGTAACCCTAAAGCATGCAGAGGGGTTCTCTAGATTTAGCATCCAACAGTTGTCTGATAAATGAAATACCCTCTCAAGCCCAAATAGTAAAGGGAAAAGCAACTGAACTGTGTTGGAATCTCAGAATAGCTAACAGAGGTAATAAAAGTGAATGGTGACTGTTCAACTTCCATTTATTGCTGATCGTCTGCCATGTAGACCATGTGATCATTAATAAAGGGTTATCCAATATCTCAGGTGGCACACAGAGTTATACATATGTAATAAACAAGTCAGATCCACAGTAGATATACTGTATACTGTTGTTCCAGGTAAGTATTGACATATATGACCTGTTTAATATAATGGCACAGTGCCACTTGGCTGTATAGTTTGAGATCAGGGAAATTTATGCTGCCTTGCGGCCTGGACCATCAAACATTCAAGGATATGTATCGTGCTAAATACATTTCCTCAATGTAGATATAATGAAAGAGGGTACAGAATTTTGGGGAAAATAATAATTTTAATCAAGTCTGCGTGGCTCAGGAGGGAGAGCAGCAAGTGACGCCAAGTAGGTAAGACATATGGGTAATATTGAGATGATAAAGGTCAGAAATATTTTGGGGTAAGGTAAATACCCAAATTCAGTATGTAATGTACTTCTGAGCCCACTGGAGACCAAGGGCCAGATTCAGACTCGCTCGCTAGGAAGCATTTGCATGCAGCCAGACGATTTTTGCATTCTGCGCATGCATCGCAGTGCGCATGCGCAAGCCAGTCTGAGCGATCGGGAAGCGTTCGCTAGCCGCGCATAGATTGCATGGCTGATTGAGTGACAGGAGAAGCCGTTCGTGCAAGGTGATGGGCTGGCCATTAAAAACGGGGCAGTGGAGGTGCCTGAGCGTCTCAACGCCGTTTAAGAGGTGTGCAAAATTAAGAGGCAGCGTCATACAAGTACACGTCACTTGGTTGTATTTCACACTGAAGCACTTGCAATGCTTGCGGTAGGGTATGGTCAGCCACAAGCGCTGCGTTCCCTTCCGATGGTACCCGATGAACCGATGGTTGCATACACTTCCTGGAGATGACATGCGTAAGTGGGCAGAAAGGCTGGTGGGCATCTGAATACACAGAGTGATCGCACGCCAAGACATAGTGGGCGTGCTAATGCATTGGCGTGCGACCCTTTATACACATTATGCCATGTAGTAGCAGTAGTGCCGTTTATACATAATGCCACACAGTAATGTCCCTTACACTACACAGTAATGTTCCTTAGACATTATACCACACAGTATTGCTCTTTACAGATTACGGCACATAGTTGTAGTGTCCCATATGACACATTATTTCACACAATAGTAGTGCCCCTTACACATTATGCCCCCTCACCAGCAACTCACCTCCCCGTGTCCCTCCAGCAGCCTCTTGCTTCCCCCTGTGTGCCATCAGCAGCCAGCAGGTGTGGATTTGGGGCCGGACCACCAGTTAATTACAGCTGGTGCACCAGCAGGCAGCGGCAGACATGGACATGATCCCCTTCCCCTCAAACCATTAACAAGTAAATAGGTACTGGGAGAGGTATATATGTATTTCACAAAATCAATAAAGAGGTCCCCAAAGCCACATATGCAGAAAACAATAAAAATATGATGCCAGGATATTTTGTCAAAACCTTCTAGGCGCCAAGACTCAAAATAACCATAACTTGAGGAGCCGCGGAGAGCAAGCCGAAATCGCAGCTGCCAAAAGCCGTATGCACTATTTGACCAAATGGCGACTAAGGGTAAACCACAGTTGATGTAGTGTTAGCACAGCAGGTATAAGGGTTTGGAGTTGCATGGCCATATTTTTTGTGAATTATTTAAAGTCCTGATTTAGGAGGAAGATAGGGTGATATGATGTGACGTATGCCGGGCTTCTATCCAGTTTATGGAGGAGTATAGTAACAGAGTTACTAAACTCAGGGTAGGGGTTTGTGCAATATAAATGGGTCTGGGTGGGCACTATGTTATCTTTGAGAAGTTTATAGTAATCACCATTTAAGCCATTGGGGCCTGGGTATTTATTGGATGCTAATGAGGAAATGCAGTGCTCAACTTTCTCCCCATGATATCTGCATTAAGGGTATCCCGTTGGCAGGGGGTAAGTGGAGGAAGCCGAACCTCATCTTATAAGGAGTGAAACAGGGGCATTAGACTTCAGAGCAGAGAACAGATTGTCATAATAATGATAAAACCAGGTGGAGATGACTGTAGAGTGGGGTGTTGAAGTTGGGGTCAGTGATAGAGGTGATGTGTTTGGAGCAGCGTTGGTGGCGGACAACGTGTGTCAGTAATTTACCTGCTTTGTTCCCCAATGGTAGTATTTATTTTTAAAGTATTTAATATATTTTGTGAGTAATAATTCCAAAATGTGTTTATCCATTAGGTAAATCTCCAACTTGGCGGGGGTATGGCAACTAACATAAAAGTTATAGTAGTTCTTCATTTGCGAGTACATACACTCATATTGAGAGGCATAGGCCTTCCTTTGCGTAGCTAGATAGGAGATGATCCAGCAGCAATTGATTTATGTATGTTTTATACAAGTATTAAACAAATTTAAGCAACAACAAAACAACCCATGTGACAGGGAATAAGCAAAGTTGTTGTTGCTACATTTTATACACAATTTATTTTACTCGTTTTAGAGAGGGACAGTGTACTACAATGAGGATTAATGACAATCAATTAATTAGAGAATGGCTTTGTGCTCATTACTGCATAAACTCAATTATATTGTTTTCAGCTTTACAACCTGCAGGGGAAAACTAAACAAACACATATCATTGTACAGCAATTCCCTCTTGTCGAAGTTTCACCAAGATAATGGGAAATCAGTAATTTAATATTATTCACTTGTTGATATTGTTCTTCTATAAACTTTCCCAAAGTACCAGGAGAGGGTGACTGACAACATCACTGTGGGATATATTTATCCTAGGGCAGTGGTTCCCAAACATTTTTGAATCATGGCACCCTAGAGTATCAACATTGTTTTCACGGCACCCCTAAGTTTAAGTTTTTATAAAAAAATTCAGAAAAAAATGAAGTAAAATAGTGAAGTGAAGTAAATTGTGCTCATCTGTCATCCTTGTGATAGGGACAGGTTTGTGCTTCTGTTTGTCCACATATTTACATTACATTGACCATAAAGAATTTGATTTGGTGCTGGACCACCAACCTGAGGCACCCTTGCAAGTGTTCTGGGGCACCCCAGGGTGCCACGGCGCACAGTTTGGGAACCACTGCACTAGACAATTTTTATTAACAATATGAACAATAACGATTTCGTTCAACGATATCACACGTCCATTGTGTATGAACTGAACGTCCAACGATGCGCGCTCCCATGGGTCGTTAATGTTATCACCAGTCGGCTGAACATGCAGCTCAATCTGGGTATATCGTTATCGATGCCATGCTGCAGAATGCAGCATGGCCCCGCTCTCCTCCCGCCATGGCCAGTGAAAATGGTATTCTTGCTGGCAATAGGGCTTCAACCTAAATATGTTGGGAGGTCACGTGGATGACATCACTGCTATCAGAAGCGGAAGCCCCTGCCAGAGTAAGATTTGTCCGAGACACTGCATGGCATAGCCGTAGCCCTAACAAGTTTTATGGTGGCACAAGTACCACCACAATTATTTTTCTGCTCTAGCCATATCAAGAAAAGAAAATTGATGAAAAACATATTTTGTTCTATGAAAAGTTTTTTTTTAATTAACATTATTTCAAAATAATGTTTTAATATATTTTATTCTATTTTTAGAATATTTATTTTTCTGTCTGGGCTTTCAGTACCTACACATGCGCATGTAACCACTGGCTCGGCGAAAAGTGGGACATTAAATCTTACTGGTCTAGACTAGAGATGCACGAGTTTGGTTCCCAGAGAACCGACAACAACCAAGTTTAAGGGTTCCGAGTCAAACCGAGTCCAAGTTCGGAATCACTTTGGGTTTCCGAGTCGAACTGAGTCTTGGTTCAGTTCTGCAGTCGGCTCTAACTCGATAGTGGTGCACATCTCTTAAAAAGGGAGGCTTACTGGATACACTTTCTGGATACCTTGTCGCCTAAAGGACTAAGGGCCTGATTCAGACCCACTCGCGAGCAGCTGTCCGCTCGCAAGTGGGTCGATGTTATGGACTGAGCATGCGCACGATGGAGGGAGCTCCGTCGTGCGCATGCGCCAGACGCGACGAGCGAAGGAAAGTCCTTCGCTCGTTGTGTCCGATCAAAGGGGGCGTGCTGTCAATGTTGATTGACAGCACGTCCCCTTTGGTGGGCGTGCCGGGGGCGTGCCTCCCTGACGGGGGCGTTCCCACGGCAACGCCTCCCGTCAGAAGCCGGCCCACTGACATCACTAGTGATGTCAGTGGGAGTGATTTTGGCTCTGATAGAGCCAAAATCACTCCGGAGCTTGCGGTTGAAAACCTCAACCGCAGGCTCCGGCTCGCAAATTCGATGGTCGCGATGGTCTCGACCATCGCGACCATCACAATGCACGCTCGTATAGCCTGTGGGTGGTGACCCACAGCTATACGAGCGTCCAGGAGGACGCTCCATGAAAATGGAGCCCGGCCCTCATTCAGAGCGTGCGCTCTGCTCAGAGCGTACGGCTCTGAATGAGGGCCTAAATTAACAGAACTCTTTTAGTATTTCTCTTTAAGAGATGTGAAGATTTTTCTATGTTTTTCTGATATGTTTTTTGATATGTCTCTGATTGAGATAAAATGGCTGCTGTAACCTGTTGGTTCATCTATTGAATCATTTTTTTGCCTGCCGTTTGATCTATATTTGTATATATTTTTTCACTATATAGTTTTTTCTCTTTAATTTTTTGAATATGTTTGGCTTATATTTCAGAGTATTTGTATTTTAAGTTTTTGTATAATATTATATTCCACTTTTGTGATACCTATGTGGTGCGATACAGTGAACATCTACATTAGATTTTGGTATGGTTTATTATCTTAGGTACCAGCACCGCAATTGGATTGATGGTTGGATATATTGATTTAGTATCAACATAGTGTGCCTTTTAAGACTTTTGTTTACATATTGACTGCCATCACGTGATCGGGGGCGTGGTTGTGCGCTCCATGTAGGTTGGAACACACGTGAATGCATATCGCTGGATCTGATGCTGCTGCCTCAACATTGGCTGATCGGCACCCTGTGACTGAAACTTCCGGCTATGCGTTCCACTAGTATGGAACGCATGTGGGGTTTAGTCCATGGTGCGGATATTGGTAATCATTTAGCTCTGCTTAACATGTTTTTGTACACTGGCCTTATGCTCTGACACTGTTAACTGAGGGCCTTATTCAGCAGGGATTGCAGTAGCACAGACGCACACAATCAGTCGATTTATTCGCATTGCGCATGCGTATGCATCGCAGTGTGCGTGCGCGAACTAGCAATTGTGAAATGCATTTGCAGAGGCTACACAGACCCCGAGCACATTGATTGACAGAAAGTGCCGTTTGTGGGTGGTGACGGGGGGGTGGTCGGGCGAACGCAGGCGCGCCAGTGCGTTGCAATGCTGTTGCAGGGGCGTGCATAAATTATCCACTGCAATGCCATACGTAGCCTGAGGCCTCATAGCATGTGCGGATGTTAGCAATCCCTGAGTGAGGTCTGACCTACCTTAACTGTGTCTATGGGTCCGATGTTACTGGATGTTACCGATTATTTTGCTATGTTGCCCAGGTATACTGATGAGTGCAAGGGGAAGTGGGCATCCTTATGGTAAGCTGTGATCACAATGCGATTGCAAACATTTGCATTTCGCCGCTAATATTAGCAACTGCGGTGCGTGCATTCTAGCAGAATAGCGATCCTTGCTAAATCAGGCCCTGAGTCTATTCAGATGCATAATGATATATGCTAATGTCATTGTCAAAGGCTTACTGCGATCAGCTGACCGGAATTTCTGAGTATGCTTTCCACCACTGTGGAACGTAGATATACGTTATTTGCAGCGCGGTATTCTGTGGAAAGTAACGCTGCCTATACCATCTCTTTTTAATGATGACATGCTGCACTGTTATATGGATTCACTGCTGTTGTTTCTATGCACACACCTGATGAGGTTACTAATTGTGTTGGGCGGAATCTGTATATTATGCCGGCGGCTGAAATCCTGACACTGGAAGCCCGCCTGATGCAGAATCCAGACAGCGGTAGGTAAGTACCCTAACCTCCCCCTCCCCCCCCTAACCCTCCATTGGTGGTGCCTATCCCTAACCTCCCCAGGGGGTACCAAACCCTAACCTCCCCCCGATGGTGCCTAACCCTAACCCCCCCTTCCCACACCCTAAACCTAACCCTCGCAGGGGGTGCCTAACCCTAACCTCCCCCCATTGGTGCCTAACCCTAACCCCCCATTCCCTAGCCTAGCCCTAACCCTCCCCGGGGGTGCCTAACCCTAACCTCCCCCCAGTGGTGTCTAACCCTAACCCCCATTCCCTAGCCTAGCCCTAACACTCCCCGGGGGTGCCTAACTCTAAACTCCCCTCGGCGGTGGCTAAACCTAACCCCCCCTTGCCCGTCTGGACAATCAGGATTCCAGCGCTTCGAGATGCCGACGTCGGTATCTTGTTTACCTTCGGGATATCGGGTTCGGCATATTGCTGGGCAGCAGGATTCGGTATATCGACGCCTGGCATTCCGTCCTCCGGCAATATGACTGCATCCCGTGTTGGGGTGGTAATTGTTAATAAATGAAGTGGGGGTGTTATGGTATGGTACTTAAAGTCCTACTTGGACAGTTGGTCTGGTTTGTAACTTTGATTGCTGAACATTGGTCTTGAAAGAGGTCTTGTTATGGATCGAAACGTCGACCCGGCACATGTACCCTGGTGATATGTTGTGAGTAAACACTATTGTTTCTAACAAGTCTGGTGAGTGCGACCAATGTTTAATAGTATTATTGGGATCCCAGTGGAAGTGGGGATATCTCTTGTTTGTTGTACCTCAGCAATGGACTACTGAGAGTGCTGCTCTTTCCACACATAAATATATATATATATATATTCAAATAACAACAGAAACAATGTATGTGTCTGGGAACAAGCACAGCTTTTGCTACATTTTGGTACACACCTCAGTTATACTGTCATGAGTGAGATTCATTTCAGTCACTTTAAAGAGGAAGTGAGGATTACAGACCATCAATTAATTAGACGATGGCATTATGCTCATTACTGCACAAACCCAATTACCTTGTTTTCTAAAGTACAACCTGTAGGGGAAAACCAACCAACCACATATCATTGTACATCAATTCCTACTTGTCCAAGTTAGACCAATATATTAGTGTGAAAACAAACAATTTAATATTATTGACCTTTAGCACATTTTTCCCCAGTAATAACTTGTTCTTCTTAACATCTCTCTTCCTCTGTAAAAAAGATGTCTGCATATTGTACACAGAGGAATAAGCACATATGGTTGATAAAGTGCTTAAATCGTGGTGATAGATAGTCCCGAGCAAATCAATCAACATCTCACTCAGGTCAGAATACTAATGACAATTTTTACATTGAACATTCTTGTCAGATTTATAGTGGTGGGATACCGTCTGCGTTGCCTATAAGTCCACATATCTAGTCTGTTACTAGTGTTGTACATATTGAATTGTACTGTTATCATTGAAGGATAACAAAACTCATTTAAATAAATCCAGAACCAGGAGCCTCATGCACTACCAAGTAATATGTATGCAAACATAAAGTTGCAAAACAGACAACTTGGCCAGTTTAGTGGCTCCAATTCTAATCCTGCTGCTTGTATCTGGTTTATAGGAACTATGATACAGGTATAGAGATTCTGGACTTCTTTGTGTCATCATTAATAGCTCTTCTGAACCTTAATATTATCCCAGTAAACCGTCACTACTGAATCATGCGCACACCCTTTCTTGTCCTTATAGGGTAAGCTCTCAGTCATTGGGCTGGCCTAGAGGCAATATCAAATATGTCAAAACCAGTAAAACAAATTAGGGGTGTTGCGACAAGGGTCAAATGCACATGGCAAAGGTTAGCGAATGGGTGAAAATGTGACTTTTCATGTACAGTATGTACTAAATGTTTGCTTTCAGAATTCCTGTAAGCATAAAGGTTAACAACAAAGTAGCCATACACACCAGCAAATGCAAACACACTTGTATTATTAATTCATTGACATGCACAGAACTCATTGATAGTACTACTGTTATCAGATATCCCATCTTGTTGTATACAGGTAAGAATTTTACTGTTTGATTTTAGCCCTATACTGTCGGTTTGATCCTTTACAGATATGTGCTCATGTTGCTCAAGCCACGGCAAATAACCCCTCTCGGTGTGCCAGCTACCAGGCATCTCGGCCACGCCAAGCGTTTTTCTCACTCAAAATGTGCATCTTATTCGCATAAATAAAAAAAACTGGGAGCAGCAAAACTACTTTGCTAGATGGCACTGATTAATCTGATGTGCGACATTTGTATATCTGTGTGCGGCTGAGTCTGAATCTTTGTACGGAGTGCTACAATGCAGTGGGCGTAATGTTTTCTCAAGTTCCGTTGTGTTTCATCTGCGACTTTGTACGTTTTTAAAACAAATTCCCGCGTGGTTAAAGTTGCAGCCAGTGTTTCGTACCGAAAGGTATATTTACTAAATATCGATTTTAATCAATTTTAAGTCGATCTTCTAAATCAGTGTTGTATTTCTGGGGCTAATTTACACACTTACTAATAGACAATTTTTTTATTTGGTCTTTGTGTTAGTAAATGTGTGATTTAACCCCAGAAACACAAAATCAATTTAGAACGATCTAGACCTATTTCAAATTGATAAAAATCTATTAAAATCAAGCATTAGTTAATATACCCCTAGGGGTATGAGGAAACATCTGTATATACTGTATTGTTTGTTTACCTTATTGTAATACTCCATGTATGGTGCTACAGACATTTTCTGGCATCATACAAATACAGGTTGAGTCTCCCATATCCAAATATTCCGAAATACGGATTTTTTTTAGCATAACTGATATAATGAAACCTTTGATTTTTGATGGTTTAATGTACACAAACTTTGTCTAAGGCACAAAATAATTAAAAATATTGTATAAAATTACCTTCAGGCTCTGTGTATAAGGTGTATATGAAACATAATTAATTTCATGTATGTACACAAACTTTCTTTGAGCCACAAACTTATTGAAAATATTGTATAAAATGACCTGCAGGCTGTGTGTATAAGGCATATATAACACATAAATGTATTCTGTGTGTATATTTGGGTCCCATTGCCAAGATATTCCATTATGATATGCAAATATTCCAAAATACAGAATATTCCGATATCCAAAATACCCCTGGTCCCAAGCATTTTGGATATGGGAGACTCAACCTGTAATATAATGCATCCTCATCTGACCATAGGCTCTGACAAGGGTGTTTTTGAACTGAATTTTAGTATAATTTAAAATACTATTTGCATTACAGATATGCATGGCAATATCTCTATTGCTAGGTAACTGTGATGGTGTATCTTACATGGCACCCCAAGGAATGAACATCTACTGTCTACAATATCCTTTCTATATAATAGTCTTATCGAGGTCTTGTTTAAAATAACTTGTATTACAGTACTAATTGCCACTTTGTATATGATTTTTCAAGAATTAATATGTATTTATTTAATATCACTGCTTCTTAATAGACACTAAATTCAGTGGCCGCATTTGTGTGCAACACTAAAAGACTACTTTTGTTTTCTTTATAATAGGCACACCTGGTCCCGTGAGACTCTGCACCAGGAGACTGTGCTGATTAATATGATAGGTGACACTTGCATATCTGTGTGCGTCTGGGTCTCTCACTCAGCATGTGAAGCGCTACGATACAGCAGCTGCAGCTTTTTCCCACACCAAGATCCCTTTACAGACATAGGGGTCTATTTACTAAGCAGTGTTAGGAGACAGAGTGAAAAGTGATAAGTCTGTGATAAGGTGCCAGCCAATCAGCTCCCAACTGCCATCTCACAGGCTGTGTTTGAAAAATGACAGTTGGGAGCTGATTGGCTGGCACCTTATCACTTTTCACTCTGTTTCCTAACACTGCTTAGTAAATAGACCCCCTAGTGCCTGATGCAGCACTGCATGTAAGTGTACTGCTGAACGCAGATTCACGATTATCGGGAATCTGCACATGCTCAGGACCCTGCCCCAGTGGCCATTTTACGGTGTTCTCAGCAACGCTGAGACCCACCGCGGGACCATGGACAGGTAAGTTTAAAATAATATGGGTGCAGGGTGTGCGGTGCGGGGCTCCCTGGACCCGGGGGCCCGTGTGCCCCGCACTCACTGCACCCATTATAGATACGCCACTGACCCCTTGCATTGCAACATGGTTAGTCCATTTGCACAGTTACTTTCTATTCCTTACTCTATTCCCAACTTTTAATCATGCCCTAAGAGCATATGTGTATTTCTTTATACATTACACAAAGGCATACTTTGTGGTTCTCGATTCTGCATTAATCAATCAATATTTCTAAAACATCAGAAAGTAGGATTCTATAGTATACATGCTAATTACTATAGGATCCCTCCCAGTGTCCCTCCTGGTTCACACATGAGCTGGCTGATGGCAGCACATGTGCAGAAGGACTCCAGGGTCGAAACCCCCAATTCCTCCCACCTTATTTGCAATTGTACATGCATACAGCGTTATTAAACATTGCTATGCATGCGATCAGTGGTGGGATGTCTCGCATTCAAAATGCGATGCTTGATGCATCCTGCCCTAAATGAAGGGACCCCTGTCTGTATTTGCACAAGGATAGCTGGGCATTAGCATTTCCCCTCCCCCAAATATGGGGAACATTTAAAGCAGACAATAAATACTAATGAGGCACATTGTTTTTAAAGTGGAGACTCCCCTTTGAATTGAGGGTGCCCCTACATGTGATCTGGATTGTATGAAGAAGATAGCACCGTCAACCAGCAATGATGGGGAGAGCGTAAGTTGTTACTATTACAAGTTTAAATGTCTCCCTGTACTCAAGTTGTAAAAGGCTTTAGCTAAGTTCTCATTGGTGGATTGAGGAGATGCAGTTGGAGACGTAAGATTGGGGTTTGGCTGCAGGCAGGGCCGCAACTAGGGGGGCTAAGGGGGCACGTGACCTGGGTGCCGGACTTGATGGGGTGCTAGGGAGAGGCTGTCGGGAGGCTAGGTTGCTGCTCTTGTGGGTTTGGGGCCACATCCTGTCCTTGAGAGGCACAGAGACACAGTCAGTCTAATGTGGTGCCGGTTGTAAGCCAATTAGTGTTCGCGGACCGGCAGCCAATCAGCAGAGGTGCCACATTACTGACAGCAGTACTGACAGTTCCCCAGCGTGTGGCAGCCCCGACCCGCGCTACCCCGAGGTCACCCACTGCACGGCCCTGCTAGGTAAGAGAAGGGAGATGGGTCCTTACTGTTGTATAATGTGTAAGGGGCATTACTGTTGCATAATGTGTAAGGGGCCTTACTGTTGCATAATGTAAAGATGGCCTTACTGTGGCATAATGTATAAGGGGCATTACTGTGGCAGAATGTATAAGGGGCATTTCTGTGGCATAATGTATTGTAAGGGGCATTACTGTGGCAGAATGTGTTGTAAGGGACATTGTAATGGACATTACTGTGTTGCATAATGTGTTGTAGACATTACTGTGTCATAATGTGTTATAAGGGACATTACTGTGTGGCATAATGTGTTGTAAGGGGCATTACTGTGGGATAATGTGTTATAAGGGACATTACTGTGTGGCATAATGTGTTGTAAGGGGCATTACTGTGGGCTAATGTGTTATAAGGGACATTACTGTGTGGCCATAATGTGTTGTAAGGGTCATTAATGTGTGGCATAATGTGTTATAAGGGGCATTAATCTGTGGCATAATGTGTTATAAAGGGCATTACTATATCACAAAACCACACACACCCTTTTTGTCCTCTATGTTCTATTTTTTTGTGGGGGTGCCAAATTATGGCCTTGCCCCAGGCGACAAAAATCCTAGTTTCGGCCCTGCTGCAGGTACCAGCAATGGTCTGTGCCAGTGCCTGTCAGCAATACTGTTACTGCATTTGTATTTAAAGACACAGCATGACACTGTCATTACAACAATTAAAGGCAAGTATACGTGTGTTTTACCAAATGCTCATTATTTATGTTACGTCTGTCAGTTGGTACAAGGTTTTATGCACAAGACTGTTAGGAGTATTATATTTTTTCTTTAAAAAAGGGATATGTTCTTTCAGGTTATATAATAGCTATTTATGTGAGAAGGTTTCACGCTGTTAGATAATTTAGAATAATCTGAAACGTAGTCAGGATAATAATGAATGCAGAACCAAGCAGACAATAAAAGCATTGATGTGTCCGCAAAGACCTGTATAACATGCTTAAAAGGGTAAGATGAGTGAATGGCACAGAGAAAAGACATTTGAGCTCTAATGATGTACAAGTACAATCCTTTCAATAGATGATCATTTCATATAGGATGCTAAATATTTAGTTAAAACAGTTAAATCCGTGAGATGGCTCCAATAATCTGTCAAAGTATTTGTCATGTTCATTAGCTGATCATGTGGATGGAGCAAATACCCTTATTAAGACTAAACCCACATCTACTCCTTCATATTTTATATACTGTATGATTGTACAGTGTTAAGGACTAACCTCTGGGAGTAGGGATGCTGTTTGCATTGGTTCTCTCTCCTCTGAGGTCATGGGTCCTACTTAGCATGTGCACATGAGAAGAGGGGTCAGGCAGCTGTGCCAGCTTAGCAGTTAGATGGGAGATGCTGATAACAGTTTATGGCAGGGGTTGGAATTCCTATAAAAGCTACATAAAAATCCATCAATAATACCTTAAACAAACCCCTCGAAGTTGTTATGATTCTGTGATATCACAGGATATCTCATCTGGTTGACAGGAAGCTTAAAAGTTGGGATACGGTTGAAAACGAAGAAGTCATTACCCATGCAGATTTCATATTATATGAAAGATTACTATTATGACAATATAGATGGATGTAATATCATCTCTGATTGACATTCAGTAAAAAAGAAATATATTATTATGAAAACCTACCTAGTAAGGTGTCTTAAGAAAATGATAAATGCTTAATTGCATTCACACAGGCCTGATTATTCTGACATCAACGGGGAAGATTTCTTAGGCACCTAAAGCTTGCGTACAGTATAATGTCGTGTAAGCCTGAAAGACTTTGATCATTTCATTCATGCTTCTCCCAAAAGACAGATTATGAGTGAGCATATCAATTTTTGTTACCATTTGCTTTTTATCTGATAATGTACTATTGCCATTTGCTTTTTATCTGATAATGTACTATTGCCATTTCATACTTGCCAACCCTCCCTCATTGTCAGGGAGATTCCCTGAAATAGCAGCAATCTCCTTGTCTCCCTGAAGAGTCCAGTAATCTCCCTCATTTCACCTTACCCCCATTATGATACTGTTCTATAAAAGAAAAAATAGAGATATATACATTCAAATGGGATCATTAGTATAATTTCCCTGCATTGGGTATAAGGCACAATGATCCCTACTGCTACAGGCATTTTCTGAGAAGTATCAGTATATTTTCATCAACAAGTAGATCTTACTAACAGCTTTGGGGCTCATTTACATGTGGATGTAAATAATTTTATGACACTCCCCCCAGATGTAGCAGTACACGCCCAGTTTAACGCACGCTCGTAGGTGTTGCTTTCACAATCTCCCTGAAATACTTTTTCTAAAGTAGGCAAGTATGTGCCATTTGCTTTTTATCTGATAATGTACTATTGCCATTTGCTTTTTATCTGATAATGTACTATTGCATAATATCTATGTATATCAAATTGTAATATTTGTCTTTGTATCATAAGTATTGTGGAGTTCTCTGTATTAAACATAACTTAATAATGTCAAGTCTTTGTGTTCTAACCAGTTCATGTGCCAGAATTAATTAAAATAGAGGATACAATATCCATTGAGTTTATGATACCTCTGATTAAAGTATGAGAAATTGAAGACTTCATGATTGAGATTGGCAGAATTTGGGGATAGTGAAGGTGTAATATAATAGGGGGGATTTAATCAAATTTAGACAGACCAAGTAGTTTTTGATTTACCCTTTGTTTCACACACATAACCAGGTTCAAATGAATGCTGATTCCTGACCGTACTGTATTTAGGTAATATTCTTATTCCTTTCTATAGTACTATTTAGGCAAATCAATTTAATCATCAGGACACACTTGGCCAGATCCTTCCAAAACCCTTTCAAATCCATGACTTTTCTTTAGGATACACCTTTCTGCCACCTTAAAAAGTAGGACTGACCCATATCTAAAGGCCGGTACACACTGGACAATGTCTAATGTGCCCGACCTCGTCAGCAACGGGACCCTGCGGGGGTGCCAGCATCGGCAAGTACATACACACTTGCCGATGCCGGCAGCGACGGAACAATAGTGGGGGCCATGCTGCATTCGGCAGTATGGCTCCTGCTAATGATATCACCCATCAGACGTACGGAGAATGGTTGCTGATGACTCGCGGGAGCGCGCATCATCAGCAACATGATGGGTACACACTAGACCAGGGCTGGCCAAAAGGTCAATCGCGACCTACCGGTAGCTCGCGGAGCTCCCGCCGATAGATTGTGACCAGCCTGCTGCAGCAACTGGGATAGGCTGGTCTCTAAAGTGAACAGAGACTAACGAAGCTTCTGTTCGCTTCAAAGGCTAGCGTTCCCAGTGATGCAGTGCGCAGGTGCGCGGGTGACATTATGAAGTCACCCACGGCGCCGGCCATGTGAGGAGCCTGCGCGTCTGCTGGATCTAGTTAGATTCAGTCAGCAGCAAGGCAGCCAGTGACTATGTGGGAGCGTGAAGATAGGTAAGTACTAAACAGGGAAAGGGGCACAGCATAAGAGGCATTACTGAGGGCACAGCATAAGAGGCATTACTGGGGGCACTGCATAAGGGGCATTACTGGGGGCACAGCATAAGAGGCATTACTGGGGGCACAGCATAAGGGGCATTACTGGGTGCACTGCATAAGGGGCATTATGGGGACACAGCATAAGGGGCACTATTGGGGGCACTACATAAGGGGCTCTAATTCAGGGAGCATTGCATAATGGGCGCTCATACAGGGGGCATTGCATAATGGGCACAACTACAGGGGCACTGCATAAGGTACTTTAATACAGAGGGCATTGCGTAATGGGCTCTAATACAGGGGGCATGGCATAATGGGCTCTAATACGGGGGGAATTGCATAATGGGCTCTAATATAGGGGGGCATTGCATAATGGGCACAACTACAGGAGAAACTGCATAATATGCAAAACTACAGGGGGCATAGAATAAGGGGCACTAATACAGTGGTCACTGTATAAGGGGCACTACTGTAAGCATTGTGTATAAGGGCACTACTGTGTCGTAACGTGAATGAAGGGACTATTATGTGGTGTAATGTGAATAAGATTGTGCTGCTGTGTCTAGTAATTTGCGTGATTTCGGTAGGATAGACCCCATCTCCCATGCTGTGAGGTCACGCCCCCTTTTTGCATACCACGCCCCCTTTTTGGGCTTGGAAGATCACAAAGGTTTATTGGTTTTAAAAGTAGATCACCGAGTCCAAAAGTCTGTCCAACCCTGCACTAGACAATGTGCCCGACATATCATTTAGTGTGTACCCGGCTTAAGACAGTTTAAAGAACATTCAGAATTTAAGGTATCAGTTGTAATCCTTCCTAGATGATGCTAAATTGTGGTTTCTATGATGACAGTTACCCTCTCTCGTGATGGTTATAAATGTTTACAAAGGTTTAAACAGCTTCTCCTCTCAATACATTGTTCTTATTAATAACATACATTTTCTTTTAACACAAGTACAAAGAAATGAATCAAATTCTGTAAAAAGAAGGCACAGTTTATTGAATATGCTAAAATACTAATCCTTTGCTTGGAAATCCTTCTCTAGTAGCTTGAAATAAATGTGTTTTGCTGTCAGAAGTGATAGTGAGCAATGCCTACATTGTAGAGATATGCTTTCCCTTAACTTAAGCTTTCCCAAAGACTCTAACCATTCAAGCATTTGGCAAACTCCCACTTAGTTTAATCCCCTTAGGCACCATATGCTCAGTCAGATATCCAGGCTGAACTCCTAAAAATGTTTATCGAAAAACAAACCATTTTTTAAAATGGAATTTTGATTGCACACTCAACCAAAATAGCATAGCAAATAAAGGGCTTGTGTGAGCCAGCTTTCTGTACAGCTAGAGAGGACATCAAAATAAAATGCTTGGTTTTCTGGAACAAATATATAAATGTTAGTTTGCACAATATTGACATATATGTCTGTCAGTCCATCTGTCAGTCAATCTATCTACAGTATCTATCTATCTATCTATCTATCTATCTATCTATCTATCTATCTATCTATCTATCTATCTTTAATAATAATAATATAAGTTGCCACAAAGTACAGTGTGTTTCACTTGCCAATGGACCCACAGTTTTTCTTAGAACTTAAAGCAATTGATGTAATTTTGTGAAATGTGACACACTTGTCTGTGTAGTATGTACTGACATGAACCAGTACACAGCTGAACAACGCATATCTATTGTCCAGACACACTGGAAAACTTGAGTTGAAAAATGGTTCATATTGGCACATAACACACGATGAATGTGGACAGCTCAGTACACAACACCACTGTCAGAAACAGGAATACCTGCTGACTAGCAGTGGAGGCTCCAGAGCTGGGGCTACAGTGCAGTCCAAAATTCAAATAGGGGAACCACACCAACTGCCATCCTCACTGGCATCCTCACTGGCAGTTGGTGTGGCTCCCCTATTTGAATTTTGGATTACGCTGCTGACTAGGGTGGTGAACAGCTGGCCTTCACTTCGCACATGCATGAACAGCTGGCCTGGTTGCTAATGTTGAACACTTTCAACACTCACTATGACTTCCTCATGTTTCTCATAGACCAAAGTATGTCTGTGTCAAATATCACTAAATTACATCAATAACTTCAAAAGTAATAAGAAAAACATTTGGGGCCAATAGCAAGTGAAACACTCGGTATTACCAAACTCACAAAAAACATAAACCTCAGATCAAATAAAACCTTATTAAACTCTTAGGCAGCAAATGTATTGAGCTTTAGATTTATTAAAATTGACTTTCATAACATTGTATTTTTAAAAACATTGAGCAAAATTGCCAAAAATTTGGAAATCCAAAGATCTATACATTTACCCTTTAGCTGGATTCAAAATACCACTAAACCGTATAAATAAGTTGCCTTATGTAAATGAACAATAAATAATATAATATATACTGTAAGTGTTGGTCATTTGCATTCCAAATTAGGCTATATCGGTGTTCTTCAATAGGGGGTCTGACCCTATATTTTTGTTTCCCCATTGTACTTGTCTAACATTGTTATGGGTCTGTACATTGTTTCTATAATGGTGGTAAAAAATGAACTGGCACAACTCACAATTTTGAAAAAATCAGTTAATTGATTTCTTTCCCCCATAATCACTTTATCACCTCCCACAGCTCTTCTGCCAAAGTAACAGGTGCGATAATCACAATTCACAATATAATATATTAGTGCATGGCTTCAAGCAATGTATACCATGACATATTGCATACTGTATGATGTGATTGAGTGTGGCAGTATGTTTGCCCCTACCCAAACAAAGGAGTCATATAACACTTTGGGCCATATTCAATTAGCGGCGAAAACGGACATTTTTTTCGCCATGGGCAAAAACTGCCGGTTTTCGGCAAAAAACAAGCGAAAACATTGTTGTTTTTTTTAACCAAAATTTGCGCAGCAGTTTTTCGCTAAAGTGCGCAACTTACGAATTTTTGGGGTGGTTATTTTATCATTAGGGGAGGTGTCCAAAGGCTTCTGAAAGAAATCCTCACATTTTTAAGCAAAAATAGGGATTTTGCATTCTTTTTCACCTGGTCTGGGATGGAGAAAACTTATGTCCAGTTTTTTTTTGCCAATTGCATTTTCGCCTGTTTTTTGAAGAAATGTCGCAGTTTTTTTTTTTGTCAGAAAAACATCTGTTTTCACCTATGGCGAAAAAAACGGCCGCTAATTGAATTCGGCCCTTTGTCTAGTATATACATTCCCCTATATTAAGCACAACTAACAAAGAAAAGATCTGAGGTAAATGTCCCTTTATAGACAGGAAGACTGGTGTGGCATGTATTTTTCAGGTTTAGATGTGATAAAATGAAACAGATGCCGTAATTTTGGGAGCTATAGCACCTTATAGGGTCATATGTTAGATCTGACATATGACATGGGGAGACTTGGCAGATATAGGAAACGTACAGTAAAAGGGTAAGGGGATGGACACCCTGAAAATATAAGGGCGAAGTATAGAAGACACAGGGCAGGGGAAATATTATAGACAGTTGAAAGGACACAAGAGATACAGTAAGAAGGAAAATATAAGGAGACATGAGAAAGATGAAGCAACACACGAGACAATAGGGAAAAGTGAAATAACACAGTAGACAGGAAGGAGAGGAAGAGGGACATAGGGAAGAGTAAATGTACACGGGAAACGCGGAGGACATAGGGTGGATGACCTTGCATTACATACTACAGTACGCAAGCCCTAAAGCTCCTGGGGGCATAAGTAGCCTCTGCATTGCCATAGCAGCACCTACTGTATAAATTCCCTGTTACATCACATTATATAATCAGTTATGGGTTACAGAGTTGTATTAACATGTATTGCCTTGGCTGGGAAGGTGTCACAGTAATAACTGTACCTTACATAATGTCAGATCATGACATTTTGCTTGGCACTACATTTGCTTGATTATTTCTGGACTGCTAAACTCTCCAAAAGAGGAGGAGTGGCACAGCTGGTAAATAAACGGACTCTCAAGGAGAAGTTTCTGGCTCTATTCCACTGTGAGTTCAGTGTGACCCTATGCTGATCACCTTCAGTATCTGAATCATCACAAATATGACTATAATCGTTTACAGAAAAGACAGTTAAGGCTCATACACACTAGACCACAGGTTCCCAAACTTTTTTGAATCGCGGTGCCCTAGTGCATCAGAATTGTTTTCACGGAACCCCTAAGCCAAAAGTTTGTTATTGAGAAATTCAGAAAAAAATGTAGTGAAGTAGTAAAGTGAAGTAAATTGTTCTTACCTGTCATCCTTAGGTTCATGATGCAGTGGGTGACAGGTTTGAGCTTCTGTTTGTCCACATATTTACATTACATTGACCATAAATGATTTGATTTGGTGCTGGACCACCAACCTGAGGCACCCCTGCAAGTGTCCCGAGGCACCCCAGGGTGCCGTGGCGCACAGTTTGGGAACCACTGCACTAGACAATTTTTATTAACAATATGAACAATAACGATTTCGTTCAACGATATCACACGTCCATTGTGTATGAACTGAACGTCCAACGATGCGCGCTCCCATGGGTCGTTAACGTTATCACCAGTCGGCTGAACATGCAGCTCAATCTGGGTATATCGTTATCGATGCCATGCTGCAGAATGCAGCATGGCCCCGCTCTCCTCCCGCCGTCGTTAGTCGTGGCCGACATCGGTAAGTATGTATACACTTACCAATGTCGGCACCCCCGCTGGGTCCCGCCGCTGACGACATCGCCGCATACACACATCGTCTAGTGTACCTACTGTAAATGTTATAGTCTATAGCACATGCTGCATTTGCATATTTAATGTTATTACTGACTTACACTATTATCTCAAGTAGGGTCGTCACTGTTTGTACTACTGAAAACCAAATTAAATACCCTTAATAAATTCACTATCTATGGGAAATTGCATTTCTGGGCATATCAATGAAATAAAACCATTCAAACAAAGATGACGCAGGATATAAGGATCCTCAGTCTCATGATTAATATAAGACATACAAGAAGCTAATCTAGTAGTAATTTTAGAACAACTAAAAGGTTGAAATGAGTGATGTTATTAACCTTTCCACCATGCATATCCCAGCTGGACCCGGGCACTTGTAAAGAGAGTGCTTTTGTCTGAATTGAGTCTTGCTGTGAGCATGCTCCTTTTTATTCATGAGACTGATTGCAAAAATAAAATTTACATTTATTTTGTTTCCATGAGTCAGCTTTTGTGCTCTTATACCTGTATATGTGCCCTTCCAGTAGGCATAAAGTCTACTATACAGTACATTCTTTCCATAATGGCAATTTAGTTTCCAATATCTTTTGTTTGTATTAGCAGGGTATTGGTAGGTGTATGTCATGTGGCTACCATGGCAACCACAGTCACATGACACATGGTATAATGTACAGAGAGACTTTGGAATGCCCTGGTGAAATCTATCTTTGCTGTAAAAAGCATCCTTTATTATGGTAATGAGAGGCTCTTGCTTGCTTTGGGGAAAGGGACCTGATGCACTGTGTATGACTCTCGGCCATGCGCCAGAAATCCCATCGCAACCCTCCTACTGGGCATGCGCCCGCCAGAGATGGAAATTCAACAGCATACCGACTGCAGTAATACAGCCAACTGCGCATGCTCAGTGATGGCATAGCGCTACATGGCGTATGGCTTGGCGCCACAGATCCCAGTGTACCCCCACCATTTCTAATCCATCGCAGATGGCTGACAGCCACCATAGCGCCAACCATGTAATACAGAGAGCTCTCTCTCATACAGATCCCAGTACTACCGTACTTAGTGTGCGAGGTGGGAACAGCATCACCATTGTCATAAGTTTGCGATGCAACGCTATTTAGCGCTTCAAATGCACAGTCAGCTTTGAACACAGAGCGCTGTCTCACAGTCAGAAACCACTCTCAGATACAGTTGAAGAGACGTTGCTATAGTGTGTAAGGCCAAGACCACATCTGCGTTGTCGCATGTTTGCGTTTTGCGCTTTGGGCGCACAGTTTGTGATACAGAGCCCTGTCTCTCATTCTATACAGTAGATTCACTACCAGTTTCTGCAGTTATGAAATCACTATTCTGTGGTGCTAAATTCAACGGCACCGTCAGTTTTTAATATACAGTACAGGCACATTCATAGTGGCACACTAGTTGTCCTAGCAGACGGGGGATGGTGTCCTTGGCAATGGTCACTATTTGTAGCATTTTTCAGGACACTAGGGCAGAGCTGACTGCTTACAGTAAATGGATTAACAAAGCATCCTTTATTATGGTAATGAGAGGCTCTTGCTTGCTTTGGGGGAAGGGACCTGATGCACTGTGTATGACTCTCGGCCCACTGGGCATGCGCCAGAAATCCCATCGCAACCCTCCTACTGGGCATACGCCTGCCAGAGATGGAAATTCAACAGCATACCGACTGCAGTAATACAGCCAACTGTGCATGCTCAGTGATGGCATAGCGCTACATGGCGTATGGCTTGGTGCCACAGATCCCATTGTACCCCCTCCATTTCTAATCCATCGCAGATGGCTGACAGCCACCATAGCGCCAACCGTGTAATACAGAGAGCTCTCTCTCATACAGATCCCAATACTACCGTACTTAGTGTGTAAGGTTGGAACAGCATCACCATTGTCATAAGTTTGCGATGCAATGCTATTTAGCGCTTCAAACGCACAGTCAGCTTTGAACACAGAGCGCTGTCTCACAGTCAGAAACCACTCTCAGATACAGTCAAAGAGACGTCGCTATAGTGTGTAAGGCCAAGACCGCATCTGCGTTGTCGCATGTTTGCGTTTTGCGCTTTGGGCGCACAGTTTGTGATACAGAGCCCTGTCTCTCATTCTATACAGTAGATTCACTACCAGTTTCTGCAGTTATGAAATCACTATTCTGTGGTGCTAAATTCAATGGCACCGTCAGTTTTTAATATACAGTACAGGCACATTCATAGCGGCACACTAGTTGTCCTAGCAGACGGGGGATGGTGTCCTTGGCAATGGTCACTATTCGTAGCATTTTTCAGGACACTAGGGCAGAGCTGACTGCTTACAGTAAATGGATTAACAAAGCATCCTTATTATGGTAATGAGAGGCTCTTGCTTGATTTGGGGGAAGGGACCTGATGCACTGTGTATGACTCTCGGCCCACTGGGCATGCGCCAGAAATCCCATCGCAACCCTCCTACTGGGCATGCGCCCGCCAGAGATGGAAATTCAACAGCATACCGACTGCAGTAATACAGCCAACTGCGCATGCTCAGTGATGGCATAGCGCTACATGGCGTATGGCTTGGCGCCACAGATCCAATTGTACCCCCACCATTTCTAATCCATCGCAGATGGCTGACAGCCACCATAGCGCCAACCATGTAATACAGAGAGCTCTCTCTCATACAGATCCCAGTACTACTGTACTTAGTGTGCTAGGTGGGAACAGCATCACCATTGTCATAAGTTTGCGATGCAATGCTATTTAGCGCTTCAAACGCACAGTCAGCTTTGAACACAGAGCGCTGTCTCACAGTCAGAAACCACTCTCAGACACAGTCCAAGGGATGTAGCTATCGTGTGTAAGGCCAAGACCGCATCTGCGTTGTCGCATGTTTGCGTTTTGCGCTTTGGGCACACAGTTTGTGATACAGAGCACTCACTTGGTGCTAAAGATCCCATTGTAACCCCTCCACTGGGCATGCGCATGAAATCCTATTCCAACCCCTCGAAGCAGACAGCCACCACAGCGCAGACATTGACGACAGTTTTGCACTATTTAAACGCACAATCAGTTTGCAATGTCTTACTTTTAAGCAGCCTTTTAAACAACAACACTACAGTATTACAGTACAACATTACTAAAGTAGTTTCACTATAGTGTCCAGAGCAGACAGTGACAATAAAAATATACGGTACGGTATTCTTTTCCAGGGATCGAACCCGGGACCATAATTCTACCAAAGTGATCACCTAACCACTAGCCCACACAACAGCTATAGTGAACCGCACAGAGCGGCCTCATCCTTGTGCACTCCTCCTGCTGCTGTTTTTAATTAAATAAAAAATAATTGTCATACTGTAATTCATCCCATCTCAGTGAAAGCTGTGCGTGCATCTCATTAATCTACAGTATCGGTTATACCGTGACAACAACTCGGGCAACTTCTCTACTGTTCAGTTACTGCACCGTACCCTATGTACCGTACAATACTGTATGTGCAGTGATTTGCATCCTGTTATAAGATCTTACTGTATGGTACAGTACTGTACTGTATGTACATTATGTGACATTAAAAATACAGTATTGGTTGTGCGAACATGCAAATGATGTGAATGTGATATCCATCCAATTTACTGTAAGTTTAACAGTATGGCATTCAGTACAAGGCATTCAGTACAAATTACAACAGTGGAGCACTCGCCACCCAGCGGTTAAGCACTGTATTACATGCAATTACAAAAGTGGAGCACTCGCCACCCAGTGGTTAAGCACTGTATTACATGCCGTAGCATATCCTTCGTTGAAGAATACCACGGTATTCCACAAGTCCATGGCGCAGCTCAGAGGCCTGCACGCCACGCCACAAGTCCATGGCGCGACTCACGCCACGCCATGAGCAACAAAATAGCTGGGCAGATCTGTACTTCCCCTTCTCCACCCCCCCTCCCTTTTCCTCCATGTGACATCTCAAGAATCTTTGTGTGTGACTGTCACCACTCCATATTGATTTTACATTTTTATGTGGGATTTCAATTTCTAAAAACATACTGTATATAACTGCAACAATTTAATTTGGTTCCATTTGTTATTTTGTGTAGACAATACATTTTTATGTAGTTTAGAAATACTATTCAAGACAAATAGAAAGGGATTAATAACGAATAGTGGTAGATAGTGCTTTCTACAGACATATTTTTGCAGTGTTATATCTACAAACACACCTTCCCCACAGGATAGCCAGGTGGGACCCTGCAAAACTTATTTATTCTCTGCCACTTTTCCAGTTGTATACCTCCAAATAATCCTGAATTATGAGGCCCAAAATGAAAAAGGTTTATGAGAAAGTGGGAGTGTCCACATGAAATCTGGGCATGGACAGGAAGATCTAAGCTAAGTTTTGGGAAACAGACAGTTTACTTTAATACAATTTTACTGTTGAATCTAGTTACAGTGATGGAACCTTAATTATTAAACATGGGTAAGGACTGGTTGTGGGTGAAGGAGGTCTTTGAACTGCTAGCGGGTAAGCTCATGGGCCTTCATAGATTTTATGTAATGTATTCAGATTTTTCTTAGGCTTTAACCTGTAAATACAGGTTGAGTCTCCCATATCCAAAATGCTTGGGACCAGGGATATTTTGGATAACGGAATATTCTGTATTTTGGAATATTTGCATATCATGATGAAATATCTTTGGAATGGGACCCAAATATACACACAGAATGCATTTATGTATTATATACAACTTATATACACAGCTTGTAGGTCATTTTATACAAGATTTTCAATAACTTTGTGGCTCAAGCAAAGTTTGTGTACATACATGAAATTAATTTATGTTTCATATACACCTTATACACAGCCTGAAGGTAATTTTATACAATATTTTTAATAATTTGTGCCTTAGACAAAGTTTGTGTACATTGAACTATCAAAAATCAAAGGTTTCATTATCTCAGTCATGCTAAAATAATTCTGTATTTCGGAATATTTGGATATGGGAGACTCAACCTGTATGTGTTTCTAGCATTTCCAACCCTTCTTACGAAGTAAAGTAAATCAAACTTTTGGAGTTTGCACTAAGGACCTGATTCAGACCCGCTTGCTAGATACATTCGCTCGAACCCAGCGTATGCAAATATGTGAAGGCAAGCGATCGAACGGCAAGGCATTAGCACGCCCACTATGTCTTGGCATGCGAACGCTTTGTGTATGCAGACGCCCACCAGCCAGTCTAAAGATGCCCACTTGCGCACATCATCTCCAGGACATGTATGCAACCATTGGTACATTGGTTACCATCTGAAGCGCTGGCAGCACTTGAGGTTGACTATACCCTGCCCCAAGCACTGCGAGCACGTCAGAGTAAAATCCAGCCAGGTGACAAGTACAATGACGCTGCCTCTTAATTATGCACGCCTCTCAAGTGCCTTAAGACGCTCAAACACGCCTACGTTCGCACCTCCACTGCCCAGTGTTTAATGGCCTGCCCCTGTCACCACTCACAAATGGCTTCTCCCATCACTCACTCTGCTGGGCTGTCTATGCGCAGAGAGTGAACGCTTCCCAATCTCTTGCAGTGGTTCGCGCACTGCGATGCGTACACATGAGCAGAATGCGAAAATTGGCCAGCTACGAGCGAACGCTTCTTAGCGAGCGGATCTGAATCAGGTCCTAAGGTCCATGGTAAGAAGACATTTAAAAACATTCTTAGTTGTAAATTCAATGAGTTTTGATCAGCTTTACTTTAAAAAAAATATTCCTCATAATGATTAATAAATATTACATAATACAAAAATTTATTATTTCAGTATCAGAATTTTCTAATTAAAAATTAGAGTATAAAAGTACCCAGTAGCTAATCTAAACCACTATACTGTTTATAGGGCTCTGCTAGAATTGTGTTGTTTAACTGACGTGAAGTATTGGGCAAGTAAATATAACATTAAGAGAACATTATAATTCATTTTCTGCAATTGTATTAATTTACAAGGTAATATATTAATTTAGTATGATAGTGAAGATGGATTTGTTTAAAGTAGATTAATTATAATAATAATAATAATAATAATGTATTTCTTTTTTGTACATTAATGCATAAGTCACACATCATTGTCTTTCCATTCTTTTATCCTTCATTCTTTTCTTTTTTTTAACATTACTAGCATTAGTTATACAACATTACTACTTTATGACATTTATGTACATTGTACGTTTCAATTATTATTTTTAATATTTGCTTTCTTACAAAATCCAGCATTTGGAGACCTTCCTCTGCATATCCTGTGCTTGACTCTGCTATTTTAAACATTTCTATTTACATTGTATGTGAATAGCATAATCGAAGAAATGTCTAGAAAAGGACTTAACAGATCAGCACAGTACGTTGTAGAGATTTGGTCAATCTCTCCTCACTGTGCGAATGCATTTTCTTATGAGCCTATTAAGGAATGTTCAGGCATTCCCAGGTGACTTATTTTCAAAGTAATTTACCACGTCTAGACTGTATGAATACATAAAACATATTTGCACACTAGACATTCAGGTCATAAATTTTATCAAAGACTTTGCTATTTATTATATGGTTCTAGTAGCAACTTGTATGAATATAAAATGCATAGTTGATGAGTTAAAAAACATACCTAGATATATACTATATTTACACAGACACACACACATTTTTAGCAGGTGTTGTCAGGAAAGTGGAAACATCTATCTATCTATCCATCCATCCATCCAGTTTTACTTTATATAATAATTGTATAATATATGTTGTATTTAATACAAATACAAATCATAATGGCGAATTAAAAATAGGATTTAGTTTTCCATATTCCATTATTATACAATTGCTGATAGAAATATCCTCAAACATTATAATATTTGGTGTATTTCACGTACATGTGATTACTTAATTTTATATTAAGTAATCACATGCATTTGCTAATGGCTGAAATGCATAGTTGATAGGAATCTAGAGGTATAAATAGCTTTTTAATAAAGAAAACTAAATGTTACATACCATGATTAAAATATCTGTACCAGCTGTGAAATAAAATGATGTCTGTATGTTGAATGTTGGCAAAGCTCGGTAAGCTCTCAACACAGTCCCTAAGAAAATCTAAAATATTCATAACCAGTGTCTATGGTGAATTCTGCATTTGCAAACAGTACAAGAACTGCCAGCTTGCTCTTTTACGCTATCAGATCTACATTATTGCTTTTTTTTTTTTGCTGGTATAATAATGAGACCAATATATTTATTGAATGTATCACTGAAAAAGGTTATGAGAAAGACTTTGCATGGAAAATCACAAACTATTTACACAAATGTTTCAGATAAGAAATAACTTACTTACAGCATTCTGTTTTTCCAGGTCCATAACCAGGCAAGAGAACAGGGACAGCAGAGAATAGAGCTATAGTTAAGCCTATGAAAAACAGCAAAATGCTTGGACATTGAGGGAACAACAAGGATAGTACAAAAGGTTGTTAGACTACCAGGTGTAAATTTACTAAAGTGAGAGTTTTTAGAAGTGGAGATGTTGCCCCTAGCAACCAATCAGATTCTAGCTGTTATTTAGAAGATGCTAGTTAAATGTTAAGTAGAATCTGATTGGTTGCTAGGGGCAACATCTCCACTTCTAAAAACTCTCACTTTAGTAAATTCACCCCCAGTGTTGCTGTTTCACAGCTGTTCAAAGGCTTCAACACATTTTTTGTTTTTGTTTTTTTGGCTGGCAATATTGCAAAAATTAATTTATATTGTATTATGCCTGCATGGCTCAGCGACTTCTGATTTAGGGCACGTACACACAGGCATTGACAGACAATGGGCCTGATTCTGAGTCGCATTCAAAAGAGCACGCAGCAGGGTCTATTGGCGGTCACCCATCTGCAACTTTATGCAAATGCCACTACAAACTTCTTCCCTTGTGTGTACCCATGTGGACCAATGTACAAGGTCTTAGATGCCTACTTTTAGCGTCACCACCATCGATTGTATCATCAAAACTTGTGCAGTTCTATGGCAGGTGCAGTTTCTCCGCCTGACCATGGCCTGCGGCTGTGCATATGGGAATACAGCTGCTTGCATTTACATGCCTGAGATACTCCCATAACACGCCCACTAAATGGAACATTTTTGCATGCACTACTAGCCACCTCACAGTCACTGCCCAGGAATGCTCATCAGTTTTCCACCACATTTCTGATACCGTCTGACCTGAATGGAACAGCGCCTTTGTGTGTACACTCAGGGTAATGTATGCGTCGTAGTGGTTTTCAGAATTTTTCTCGCATGTGTAGTTCAGCTATGTGAACATTGACATTGTATGCTACAAACACACAACACTGTTCACAGCTCTTCTGCTTCTCACGGTAGACCCTTATTCATTTTCAGCCCCAGGCTCATGTGACCCTTAATCCGTTCCTGTTAATGATAATGAGGGTATGAATTAAAGTTTTTGCAGTATCCTGTGTTAGATATGTGCGTATTCTGGATATGTATCTTAGATATATATAATAGGAAGAATTGGATACAGATTGAGGGAGCAGAAGAAAGGAAAAACTTTGCACCTGGGCAAATCATGTTACAATACAGGGAGTACAAATACATTATTATTTTGCATGCAGGGTAAATACTGGCTGCTTTTGCATGTAGCCCACAATTACTGGACAGCTTTATTTTACACTGCAATTTAGATTTGAATTGGGACATGCCCCTCCCATCTCGAAATCTCTCTGCACATATTTAATCTGCCCTATCTGCAGTGCATGAATTATCCTTCTCTTATTTTTTGCTTTGCTCTCATCCCAGGACTGTGCATAGTCCAATCCTGGCTACTTAATTGGTTCACTACAGCTGCACATTATTCTGTTTAGTGCTATTACTATCTCAGCTGGTTATAAGTTCTACAAATATCTGAAATTATATGTTTTTTAATCTTGCAATTGTGTAGTAATTGTTTGCAGTTTGTGCATTGTTATAATACATTTTTATTTTAATATACAATGATACACATCTTTTTTTTATATATATAAACATACCATATTACATGTCAAGTATTATGATTGAATTCATTATTGTATAAAGGGTTTGCTGATTTCGTGTTGGATTATTTTGTAACACGCATACCTTTTCTCAGAAATTGGTACAGCTTTTATGTCTTGAATCACATTAGTTGCTTTCTTTATATTCTCTGTCTATTGTATTTCATTAGATATCAGGACTCTATTCAAGCACCATGTGCTAATCTTTTGTTTGCAGTTCTCTTTACCTTTATTGTACTTATAGTACATTCCAATTCCCCTTTCTGTGCGACAAGGAAGTGACTCAGGAAACCTGCAGTACTGTGGCTCACTTTAGTTTACCTCTGCAGTCTTAATTCTAAAAGACAAAAATGTTGCTAAGGTACGTTTTACCAGACCGTCTTCTGTAATTTCCCATCTGACCTCTGCAGACCAGGGTGGTTTTGTATCAAGTGGACAAACCTTATAAAACATCCACAAAATTATCAATTTGATTCCTTTAAATTCAAAAGGTCATCTAAAAGGTCAGGCCACCCTGAATCAGGACAACATGCACATTTTCTATATTATTTTTTTAATCCACCTAAAATATTTTTCTGTTTATTCCAATATAGCTAAAGACATTTAATATTGTCCTGTGCCAAATTTACTTAGATTTTCAAAAATTGCCATAACATCACATTATCTAGAGAGAATAACACTACTAGAAAGCTCACTGAATCCTTTTAATTTTGCATAAAATGTCACTTTGTGCAATAAAATGTGGAAAAAAATATGAAAAAAACTGAATATGATATATTGGTAACTTTCAATAATATAATATAATTAAAAAAAATATTGAAGTGTACCTATATCTTAGAGTCTTTTATATACAGGAGGCAGCCATATTATGGATTGACCCAATATCTATAAAAATAATGTTTAAGTTAACAAAATGGCCACAATCACTGTGGCAATTTGATAGGGACATTACATAAAATGACAGCAAATCTATTTATAGTCACATTTAGCTAATTGTTTTGTATCAGCATGCCATTACCATAAAACCTAACCTGTTGTCATCCAAAAGGGTTATATGAAAACCAGTTATAATTTGCAGCTAAAACTAAGCACATATGTAACATCAGAGCTCAAGTTACAAATCTGTATAGGAAAAAGATTAGCTGATACGTGCTGTACTGTGCTGTATGGATCGGCAAGCCACACTTAATAAAATGTGTCTGCCGCTGAATGCTGTTTCAACAGTTTTCAACATTAGCTACAAGTTCAAAGACTTTATAATACACTGAAGATTGATATTAAAGACATTAATTATTTCAGCATATTCTACAATAAACTGCTTTCCGTGTACAAGATGATTGAGCTGTAATTAGGGGTGCATGTGGTTTAATTGCTCTTTAGTATCACATTCATTCATTAAAGGAAAGCTTAGAAATATGTCAGCTTTCTTTTGATACATTATTCAATTACAGCAGTCAATGTAATTATGGAAAAGGAACCTGTCTAGATATTTACGCTTTGGGCCCATGGGTTTTAATTTTTGTTTGATGGGTTACAAAAATATGCATAGGTTGTATGTATATATAATATATGATATATGGAAGGACCGGATACCGATTATTAGAGAAAATTAGGTTAAAGAAGCCTGATAACTGAAGAAATTTACTTTGAAGGGTACAGCTCTCATGCAGAATAAACATAAGAGGACGCCTGGCAAAAGTGGGCATGACTCATACTTACCTATTTTTTTCATCCCTAGGAAGGGATATGCAGTTGTTTAATGCAGGGGTAGGGCAACAAAAATTGCATAACCATGGGGAGATAAAGTACTAGCCAGAACCACCCACCAATGTCGTGCTGCCATTCTTGAAATTTTATGCCCCTTTTATTGTTGTTGTATTCCAATTTATACAGGTACAATGGGCGGTATTCAATTGTCTTATCGCGCCTGATCACCTGTCTGAGGGGTGCTATTCAATTGATGCCTTTTATCACGCTGATCGCGCCCATAGAGGTCGGATTTAGCCACGTAAAACGGGTACCCCCGACCAAACTGCTGGGCGCGATCGCGAAAAGTGCAGTTTGGGTGCCCAAACAGGTTACTTTTCGCCCATTTCAGCTCGCACCCCCCCTGGAGGTGCAAGCTGAAATGGCGCGCCGCAGCTGATCGCGCCCAGCAGAAGCAACAATTGAATAGCTCCTGTAGAAGGGCAAAACAATTGAATACCACCCTATGTTGGAAGGTTTTGTTAATCACTTGCCTGGCATGGATGCATCAGGCTGGGCTTTCCCTGACATAGCCTCATCTGATGCGACCAGTCAGAGACACCCACAGGGCAGGGAAATGTAAAGATGTGTTGCCACTTTGTTCCGACTATCGATGTTCCGGTATATTGATAGTCATTATATTAAGGATTTTATATTAATGTTATGTGTTTTCAATAACTATATATATTTTTTTATTAAATCGAGTTGGATAAGTTTTAAATAGATGTCCTTGACTTAATTCAGTAGTAAAAAGAAAGACTATTTCTGAGCGACTTTTGGAAAAAATATTAGCCAGTTAAGTGGTTACAGGCAAAACCCGGTGAGCCTTTAATAAAATTGACCCTTAAACCTAGAAAAATCTTTGAGAAACTGTAATTCTGACAAATTTCTGCTGATTACATTTTCCACTAAATCCTTGTGCACCCCCAGCAGTGCAGTGTGAATTTGCCAAGATGCATATTTGCTCCGTTTCATTTACTTTTCTCCTAGCAATAAATGAGGCCCAGTTTGTTAATAAAACCCATCTAAAAAACAGTGTTCATATAATTTCTCACATACTGTACTGAAGAAATCTATATTGGCCTCTGCACGCCTGCACAGAATATCACATTACACAACATTCAAGGGCAAAATCCTCTTGCTAACTTCATTCCAAAATTCTAATAGAAAAATAGTACTCTATTATTTTATCCAACTTTTTTTGTCAAATTTAGCAACAGAAGCTACTGATTGGTTCAGAGACTTGTGCTCAACATCCAAACTTATCTAAATGTCGACATATTTTGTGATTGTGATTGCTTTCAAATAAAAAATTTAGCAAAATCGATTAAGACTGACCTTTAGTAAATTCCCCCCCATGTCTGCTTCGTGCTCACATCTATGCTCTACTCCGGATGAATTACTCGCAGAACAGACAGCAGGGTTATTATGTAGCGCAGATTTCTGCTTTGGATGAGGCCATAGTGGGAGGTCTCGAACTCTTGGCAGCATAAGATGGCCTCCTCGATCCTACCAATTGTGTTGGATAGTATTACCCACCCCACCACCTCCCTGACAGCAATAGATTCCCCCAGTGCCCTAGTGGAATTAACCCCTTCCCCTCCCTCTAATACAGAGCGCAGCGGAACATGCTTCAGAAGAGAATGTTCTGATCCCACTTCTTTAGCTAGTGTTCACAGGGGAAATAAAGTTTCCCTCTTTGCATGTATGTAATGAAAAATGTTCTCTAGATTGCCGACCGCACAGCATTCTGAGGTGCAAAATCTGCATGTGATGTGGCTGGTCACAGGCCATGACATATCTGCCGGGGGGGCGTGGGGGGGGGTTATGGCTGGGTACGCAGGTGAGAGGAAATCAGAGTTGCACATGTGCAGGACTTAGAACGTTGGGTGACTGAGAAGGAGGTCTTGACCCCATGGGATGAGACTGTCAGACAAAGCCCATTTGGCTGCAGTCACTTCCCATGAGACTGTGCCAGCTAAGTGGTCAAGGAGTTTTTATTATCACAGACTTCGGAGTGCGGAACAGAATTTTATTTCTATTGTCAGTGTCACTTGCTGCCCCCTGCTATGGCGATAGTAACAAGCGGGTTGCAGCAGTGCATATACCGCCCTGATCCTTCTTAAATAGGCTTCTCCTTGCCTTGCAGGAAGCTGGTAGGGAGTTTCTTAATTAGGGAGAGGCCCTATATCTGGTCCTTTTTTTCAGCGGAATCTAGGTCTTTTCTAACTATCATACTTTTATAGACCCTTTAGGTTCGGGCTTTAAAAAGAGCACTGCTTGGGAAATATAATGTAGCAAGAGCTTATGTTTAATCTAAGCAGTCAGTTTAGCTCTATTCCAATCCCTTGCTGCACTACCCAAATGCTGTATTAGTGACATGAAATTACAGGGTTGGTAGTCATATATAATACACAGGTTTAATGAATACAGAAAGATTTATGATAGCATTGTGCACGATCACTGACTATATCTGGGCCTCTGTGCTCCCTAGAGTCTGTGTTCTGTTCTGGGAATGGCTTGATGCATGAAGAAAGTGCATAAATTGTACATCTCCTGTATGACACCCGTAAAAGACAGTATGGTTTTAGGAATGTGTTATCTACTAAAGCTTCGGCACTTCAGATTTTGCCATCAACGGAATGGGCTGAAAGTGAGACACATTCTACTGTGTACATATGGTCAATTCTGTAGACACAGGTACTACACTATAGCTAGTGTACAGGAACCAAAGAGTTACCTGTACGCATTTCAGATATGTGCCTTGTATATAGCAAGAACGCATGCTTGAGTGTATTCCACACATCATATTATAGTATCTGTTTGTCACAATGAGAATACACAGGTGCACACCCTCATCCACAGAATAGCATTCTACCCTGTATTTGTACATTCAGATTTTCTTAATAGAGCTGAGAAAATGATGGGCAGTTCTTCTTGCCTTGTGTTGGGGCAAACAATCCAGCCATAAAACATTATAGGACATTAGCACCATTTTCAGTCTAAGTCACACACAGATATACAAGTGTCACATATCAAATTAATATCTCCTGGTCTCCTGGTGCGTCCTAGTCACATCACATTGCAATTAGATGCATTTTCGGGCAAAAATACGCCATAAGCTAGAAGAGTCTTATGGGACCAGGCGGCTCACTCACGCCAGGTATAGCGTGCTGCATGGCGTATTGAAACTTGATGTGAAAGGACACATGCGTAAGGCCAAATTCCACTGGAGAAACATGTAAAATCCTACAGGTTATGTTCAATATTCTGTTGGATTATAAAAATGTATTACAGAATGTTTGTCTGCACAGAACATAGAAAATGTCCTCTTTTAACATAACTATTATACACATAATTTTCTAGGAAACGCAAATGGAGAAATTCAATACAGCAGAATGTGCTGTCAGGCGCATCCATGATGCCCGGCTATGCACATATCGGCCAATTACGGTAGCCCCGTCATTACAAGTTTTCCTGTGTGCCTCTATGGGGAGTGAGTTAAAACTTGTGATGTAGCTGGACGCAATATGCCATTCCAGTGTTCCAAATCACTTCCAGAATACAGTATCTTTCATGCCTGTAAATGTCAACTGCATTTGTGAACGAAAGCCTGAAAATTAGTAAGATATATGGCGATGGTCTCCCAAAATTTACCTGCTGGCAACAAATTTGCTTTTAAACCTAGTTGTACAGTCAACTGTCCTTCTGTCATGTGCAGGGGCATATTAAAAGAGGAGGGGGCCCATGTGCATTCCCATGAGCCGGCTCCTCTCTCCCCACGGCCGGTAGTGGACTAACGCCTGACCGCAGCAGCAGTAGACTCTGGGCACTAGTCTGCACCCAGAGTCTAATGCACATGCGCAGGTCACCCAGAAAATGGTGTAGCCACAATTTTCCCGGCGATTTCCTCACTGCGCATGCGCAAAATGCCAGGAAAGTGGTCGCGACAGCCATTTTCTGGCATTTTGTGCAGGGCTAAGACACCCGGTGTGGGACCTTGGATAGGTAAGTGTTAAAATATATGGGTGCAAGGTGTGCATATGGGCCCCCCTTGGACCCAGGGGCCCGTGTGCACCGCACACCATGCACCAACTATAAATACGTCCATGGCCATGTGCAAAATACGCTATAGTATCCTGTGCTATAAAAAAATCTCTTTAGTAAGGCAGCTGAATGCCTGTATTAATCATCTTTAAATGATGGATCCTCTGTTGAAGCGATTAACGCATTCCAGTTATTTCTAGAATTGAATTGAGTAGGTGTGGTTTTCAGGGTCGGATTAATAATGGACAGCTCAAGGTCCACATTTGAAGGTAGACCCACAGGATTCCCTGCAGTGTAGACACAGCGTTGACAGGAAATAAAAATACCTGTCAAGAGTTTCTTCTCTGCACTTGAGGGATCCGAAGCCCCGGCCATTCACCATATCCCCCCTCGCCACATCGGGGGAAGCTCTGCCCTGGACTATTTGAAACTTCACCTCTTGGTCTTCCAAATACTCTCCTTGCCGCCCGAAGCCCCGCCCCCATGTCACCAGACGCTCTGCCCTTTGCTACCAAAGCTCTGCCCCCATGTAGTCTTAAAGCAGCCCTGGCCCATCCAAACAAGTTGTGTTCCCCTCCTTGTGTCACCAGAAGCTCTGGTTCCCGGGGCATCTGAGCCTGTCCATTCACCACACTTGGTCCCCACCTGCCTCCCGCGCCAACTGTTGACAGCTTTAGAAGTCTGATAGCTGGGCACAGAAATTCTGAAAAAAGCCAGCCCTGCAGGTTGAGTGCAGAGGCTGAGCTGCCTTGCACTGGAGGAAAGGTGTCACCAGCCAGGAGAAAAATCCAGCATGCACAAAGTACCTTCCCACAGGTTAGTGCAATGTCTGGCATATATATATATATATATATGTGAATATACATTTGTGTATGTATGTATATATGGGGATACATTCAGTATCCTGACAGCAGGGATTCCGGTGGTTATAATGCTATCGGCAGAATCCCGGCACTTATAAGAATACCGGTGCCAGCATCCCAACTGCTGGGATCCCAAAGGTAAGTAGCGGGGTTGGGTAGAGGGTTAGCATTAGGGGTTAGGGTTAGACACTAGGGGGAGAGTTAGGCATTAAGGGGGGGTGTTAGGTTTAGGGTGCAGTGAGGGGGCAGTTAGGTTTAGGCACTAGGAGGGCGGTTAGTGTCAGGCACCGGGGAGGGAGAGGGGGAGGGTTAGAATACTGACCGACAAGTGTCAATATTCTAACACTGTCAAGGTTGTGGAATCGGTGTGAAATACCACTAGCTGCATGGCCGGCGGTTCGATTCACGTCAGCGCCTGGCCAACCACAGTAGAGTTCCCGGCAGCGGAAGCCCAACAGTGCTGGAAATCCCGATCATGGATAGGTAAGTATTGGCTAACCTAACCCCCTAACCCTCCTTAGGGGTGCCTAACCCTAACCTTCCCCCCAAGTGCCTAACCCTAATCTTCCTCTAAGTGCCTAACCCTAACCCCCCCTTCCCCGCTGCCTAAACCTAAGTCCCCCGGTGGGTGCCTAACCCTAAGTCCCCCCCGGGGGTGCCTAACCCTCCCTCCCCCTAGCCTAACCCAAACCCTCCTGGGGGAGTGCCTAACCCTAAGTCCCCCCCGGGTGCCCTAAACCTAACCCTCCCCCCGCGGCTGTCCGCTCGCGGCGCCCGGCATCCCTTCGATCGGGATGCCGGGCGCCGGTCTCCCAGTGTCGGGGAAATGTCAGACGTCTACATCTAGAATCCCGGCATTTCATCCCTCGTCGGGATACGACAGTCGGGAAGCCGGCTGCCGGTATTAAGGCAGCCGGCTTCCCGATTGTATACCGATTCCGGTGCTGGTATTAGATCTGCTAGCATCCCGACTAACAGGAGGCAGACTACATTCCCCTAACAGAACAGAGGTCATGAGTTATGGTGGATCTATGTGTAGTTTGTATGTCCCCCCATGTTCGTTTGCATGGGTTTCGCCACAGCGCTTGTCACACCCCCTGCAGCGGCACACAATAGGCCCTTCCTATATTTCAGCTCCAGGCCCATGTGGACCTTAATCTAGCACTGGTGGTTTAACAGTAGAGTCCAGCACACCCATGCACACCACCTGGATGTGTTTAAGGCAAATTATTTCATTTTGTACACATTTTTCTTCATCACTTGTAGAAGGATCTAGAGCAATAACTGACAACATGCTAGGTTTTAAGCCTCACATGTGGACAATGGTCACTTGAAGGGCTGGATACATTCTTGATAAACATCCCAATATGACATCACAGTATCGGTGTACTGTAACATCATTTCCCAGAAACAAATAGGAAATGGCAGAGCACGGTGGCATGCCAGTTAACCACTCTAGAAGCAATTTCTGTGGGGAAACAGCAGTAGGCCACTTATAATTAATGCTAAAGTGTGACCTTATACTCTATGTTACATTCAGTCTTCTGTACAACTTTCAGCAGGAGGACAGATTATTAAACACAGTCTTAAAATAAAGATTAGCTTAAACATATTCGATTTTGTTTATGCTGTAAAGGTAACGATTACTGTGTACAAATGGGAACAAATAACAGATTGTACTGACAGAATTGCTAAGTGCAAGTACTGTACAAATAATCTTAATAAAAAGAATGTTTTAGAGGTCCATTCATTATGCTAATTATTCGGGGCTAGAAGGCCCCTATGATTAGGCATCCAACTTGCAACAAGCAACAGCGGTGGAAACAAAGTCACCGGAGCAATTCAACATTGCTCCGGTGCAGAGACAGCTGATTCAAAAATAAGCTGATACGTAATGTTCTTCACTGCTGCTTCCCCCAACAGTTAAAATGAGCACTGCTGAGTCTGACTCGGAAGTGCTACTGTGTATGCGTGAACATTGGTTCACTGCGCGGCCTCCGGTAGAAGGAGCCGGACAGGGGCGGAGGGTTCCCTCTTCACAACACAGGACTCCTTCCCATAGGAGGAAGGCATAAGTTCCCGCAGTCAAACTCTGAAAATTGATTATTGTATGGGGACGATGGGCAACATCTGAGCTGAAAGGTAAGCAGGAGATACCTGTGTTACCTTTATAATGACTAGTCCTCACATTTAATTTACACAAAAGTAGGTGAATATGTTAATTTTCACCTACTTTTGTAAAAATGAAGTGATGATGAATGGACCCGTCAGTAAGTTAGAGCAAAAAAATACATAATGGACAAACTAGATCATAATCTACAATTATATTAATTAAAGAAATGGTGTGATGTCATCCAATGATTTTATCTACCTACAAACCGTGCAGTCTACTCTCCAGGAATTTCCAGAAGACTCCAAAATTTCAATCAGTCTTCATTAGATGATGCATTTGTGTAATCAGGCTATACCTCAGCTTCATAGTCATCACACAATGGTAGTCATGGACTGATGTTGAAAATTGTGTCCTCATAGTTGCACTCCTTCCTAGACAACATGCTTTCCGACTTTTTTCCTTTCCTCTCCGGGAGAAGCCCGGAAAGGAGACGTAACTGACCAATACTGGGGGCAGGGCCAAGAGCTTAGTCTCATTAGGCCTCATCCCCTCATGGCATAATGCCGCGAACCATGCATCTATGGGTGGGGTCAAAATTATGCAATTCTCATAGGTTTGTGTCATATTGGCCCTACCCTCTCCTCATGGACCCACGATTTCCAGCATTATACTCTCACTTCCAGGGGTGTGGGGGGCTCCCCTTAAGTTTTGGAAGCCTCCAATCATTCTGGAATAATATTTAAGTATGCTATCTAATGACACAAAACATATAATTGCGCAGCAGGGGACAGGACCATAATGATGCAAATCACATCAAACACTATCACCTATCTAACCGAAGTGGTGCTAATCTGTCAGCAATCTTGGTTAAAAGAAGCCGAATGAAACAAAATAGTTCTTGGACAACCTAGAATCTTTGATTTTCCAACTGTTTAGAATTACAGGAAGATATGCGGGGGTCTATTAAATGGTTGATTTTTGCACCCATAGGAGGCGTGAGAGAGGAGGTGGCCCAATTGTAGTCTCCATGTGGGTGCCTTCCCTATCGCCGACGCAGTGACCAAGTAGATACTGACTGTGCCACAGTCTACTGTGCATGTGCAGGTCTCAGGGTACATGGCGTGCCTTTTGTATGTGGGAGAGCTGAGTGTACTCATATGTAGATGCTGGGTAGTACAAGTTAGATCAGCGTATTTATAATGAAAGATAATACACAGCAGACATGTGACCAGCACTGCAATGCATCAGCTGAAAACACCATGGAATGCTGAGCTGCCAAGTGTTCTTATCACTACAATTCTAAACATAAGAACCGTTATCCAATACTCAGCATTTCATAACATTCAAACCTGATGCATGAAACGGAACCACATTCATTTTAAAAGGGTAAAATCTCTTCTACTGTATCTCACATACTCACTGACTGTTCAACACCTTCCCATAGTGCATTGCTCTGAGGGACGGAAGGTGAACGCGCCATTGACAGGCTTTACAACAGCAATGATCAATAGATCATTATGAAGACCACACTGTCCGTAGCCATGGTAATGGTGGATCAAGAATATAGCAAACTGCGTTTTAAAGTTCAGAGTTATTACAATACACCTTCTTTTTATAATACAAAAGTACATGCTTTGCTTCATACAAGAAAACTTTTCTGCCAAGTTGAGTCATCCAAAAACTAGTTTGCTTTTTTATTTATTTATTTTAAATACTAGATTTTACATTTTGTAAAAATAATACAATAACTACGGACAGTGCGGTCCTATAAGATCTATAGGTCATTATTTAGAAGACAGTGTACAGTGACATTCCGGCGAATGAGGTTTCTGCAACACAAACAGATTTTAAATTAGTTTGGCACCTACAGTGAACTACATCTCCCACTGAAAATCTACTAAAATATAAAACGATGTAAATTACGGTTGCATTGTCCGGTCCCCTCAGACTCTCCCAGTTGTACGCAGTAGAATAGTCCTGTCCAATGAAGCAGTCACCTATCTCCTCACTGAACAGAGCGCTCCCAGCTTATCAGTGACTGAGAGCAGCTGCATTACTGGACTCCAGCTCCTCTAGTGCAGCTGGGCATAGGAGAGAACCAAACAGCGCATCCGCCTACAAGAGAAGCATCTACTATGTGAAAAAGGCAACTGAATTGGGAGGGGGTAGAAGGGAGAAATATAGCAGTAGGGAGGAGAGAGAAGGATAGCAGGGGGGAGACGGATAGCAGGTGCAATATGGGGAAAAGGCTATCAGGTGGAATGAGAGAGGATATCAAGTGGGACAGTAGGGAGGAGATGGATGGAAGAGAGGACAGGAGGGGGATGAATAACAGGGAAGATGGGGAGTTGGATAGCAGGGAGGACACGGGTAGAGAAGAAATAAAAATATAATGCTTTTTAACCCCTCTTTCCTTAATCCCAATCTCGAGATTAGTCCTGTGATCCTGAGATCAGAGCCTGGTAATCCCGGGATCACAGAATGATTTTGGGATTGGAATCCCTACATGCAATGTAGCTTCAATGGATTATGTCTCTTTGGCAGATTGGGATAATGTAGTCCTGATTGCCGTAGTGGGATAAAGTCCTCAAATAGTGACTGTCCAGTGGCATCACTGCCTTGGAAGATACCATCCGAGGGGGTGACACCAAAATAGCAGAGCTGCTCTGCTATTTTGGTGTCACCCCCTCGGATAGTGTCACCGAGCAGTGCTACAGTGGTGATGGATGACGAGCTCATGCACGCATATTCCACTGTGCTGGGAGAGGCTGGGGGCTGCCCAGCAGCTCCCGGAGCACTGGGGAAATCCCCAGCATAACGAGAACAGAGGCGTGAAATGCGGCCATGCCCCAAAATGTCACCACCCATAGTGACGCCACTGTGACTATCTGGCTGAAATCAGGACAGTTGAGAAGAATATAATATGTATATATACTGTGTGAGCAGGCAGTATATGACAAATATGAAATAATCTGTGCTGCTGTTAACATTCTAATGAATTGATTGGATGCAGGTTGTTCTAGCTTTGCCTGCTTCATATCTTTCCATCAATGTGTCTCTAATTTTATGAAATTAATATGATAGATGTTTTGACCCTAATATAATATATCCGTGCTACATTTTATATCCTATGAACTTTACTTAGACTATTCTATCAGGAGATGTATAAACACCTAACTTTGTGGGTCTATATTGCTAAATAAATTAGATTTCACTCTTGTTAATGCTTCGTAAGTAATGCAGTTGAACACAGCCTTCATGTTACTGCTCTGTAAGAAATGCAGATGTACACTGACTAACTCTCTAACGTCCCCTTTGTATTTTTATATCTAATCTTACTAGCTTTGTTTTGCTGGCTCAGTGTCTGAAATTATTCACTTTTTACTTATGCTCTAAGCCTTCTGGGATAGGGGCTACTCCATCACATAGTCGGTTACTAACACAAAGCTTAGCATTAACGCTGAGCACAGCATCAAAGAATAGCTTCGAGCGGCACCACCACTATTACAGGTACTAATAAGCCAATCATTGATCAGTCCATTTTCAGTGAGCTAAGCAAAGTGGAAAATAAACAGCTTCATGAATCTAGCAAAAGACAATGCAAAGCTCGACATCTAAACTGTAAGAATAAATTACAATCTACTTGGTTTAGTAAGGGTCATGTTGCTATTTAAAGGGACATTGCCTAGGAAATGTCTTTATGTACACTTTTTTTCTTAATGATGTTAGATGTCTGAAGGGATTAATGCACACTAGAGGCTTAAAAAATACCTTCAGTTAAGACAGAATAATAAACTATGTGTTATTTTCAGTGTTGGTATAATGCTACCCTAATGGCTTCATACTCTTGACTTGAGTATCATATGTTGTATCTTTTCCTTTCTAGTAGAAGCACAAACATTTGTCTGAAAATGGAAACAATTATTTGCAATGACCCATTATCCATTCACATATTCGGGAGTGTTAACTTTTTAAAAATTTCCCTACAACATTCCATGCATTTCACGCAAGTGACATGAAATTACTTTGTGAATGTTAGTAGCACAACGCATGTCAGATGCGTTTATAGTCGGTATGCAGTTTTACTGCCATTTCAGCTTGCAAATCAAATACCAGCATGTATATGCCCTAGAAATTGCAGCCAAACTATGATTAAATACAAGAAACAATGTAATCGCATACTTTAAAAAAGATATAGTTAATACATACATGACAGTACATGATACTATGGGACAAATGTAATGGCCACAATTCCGGCGAGATAGTCGTCAGATTTATAACAGCAATTAGTTTAAAGGCAAAACTAAGTTGGCAATATCTTATTGGTAAAACCCAATTAGTTTTGTTATAAACATGCATGTTTCCTCTATAGATTTTTTGGGGCTTTATTTACAAAGCAGCAGCTTCTGAAACCCGCCGCTTTCCGGTAGGTTGGTGGTGAAAATTTAAAACGGCACTCACAGTCAGTGTAAAGCATGTACTGACTGACTGAGTGCATTTAAAATTTTCACTTCCGGTATGCTGCCGCTTCTTAAATAAAGACCTTTGTATTTGAAAATTACTTGACCCCCACCCCATCGCCTTGCTTTGAGAGTGATAATGTTGTGCAGGTAAAGAAAAATTTGCAAACAAATAAGTGGGAATTAACATTTGCTATATTATTTAAAACCATATTTATAAATGTGACCTACTTTAATTTTTTATTTGGGTATTCAAATAATGTTATAGATATTGCTGCTCTTTAAAAGTTAAAACAAAAGGGTACATTCGCACTTAATCAGCTACTGTTTTGGATGGAATTAAAATTGTGGACCCTTTCATAAATCCCGGGCTTTGAAACTACCATATTTTTAGAGGCTTCCAGTTGGATGAAGGACAGTATGAGCTAAGATATGATTACAAGAATAGTTTCTGAGAGACAGCAGCACCTGATTGACAAAGTTTTGAAAAATGATCTCACATATATGTGTTGGAGTATAACAACAGTTACAGGCTAAGTACTACTTGATAAATTACACAGGATAGTAGGAGGCGCTGTGTCTTAAGTTGCCAATGAGTAGTCACTCTTTGAGATAAAATACTATCTTCTAGAATCTTCTTGTTAATCCTCTTTGATATTAAGTTTACATATGCTGGTTACAATAATGTTTGTCCAACAATATTCTCTGCGTGTTTGATGCTAGAATGACCAACAAGGAATCAGAATTTTTGCTCTTACTATGTACGTTATAACTCATTCATCATACTTCCAATTATGTAAGTAAAGTGTTACTTGCTGATATAGAAATAAATAAATCAATTTTCGTTGTTAAAATGTCAAAGGATTTACTGTACAATTAACACGCCGTAATCATTTCTGCATGTCTAATTTACATCTAAATGCATATACTGCCTAGTAAGCAACTTAATAAATTTCAGTTAGAACTTTGAGATAGGAAACTGACAGAAGATTTCATTTCTTCAGGGTTCATTTTAAATATGATCATTAATGAATTGTTACACAAAAGGACTAAAAAATGATAAATGCATTACATTATATCCAGATAGAAATACTGTCAAAAGCATTCATGGACACTAGAAAACATGACATGGAACTAAACATATAAAATAAATTATATGTTTCATGCGTTACTGTCTTATCAACATATTTTTACTTGGTCGTCAGTACAGATTAACAGGGCGATCCTACAGTGGGCACATTTGTCCCATTCTTGCAGGAAATTGGGAAGTTTGTCCCTACTGTCACTGATGAGCAAGTCACAGCCACAATAGAAAGGTGTTTCTGGTGCCCACAGTAACTGAACAGTGATTTTAAGGGAAGGAAGTCATGGTAATGGAGGAATAACATTTTGGAGAGCTATGCATGTCCCAAGGGACGTGGCCAGGATGTCGCAACATGACCACATCACCTAAATAGCCGCATCCACGCCACCTTCTGGATCCATGTTCTAATTTAGATATGTTCAATACTGGGAGCTATGGTTTGGCTGCAATGAGGCAAACTGATGCGGCTGTCATAATTTTTTTTTAAAATAGACCATAATATATAAATAGCTCAAGATCAGCTATGTCAGCGATGTTTACATTAATTAATTATAATCTATGAGAGACATCATTCTCTTTCTGGAACAGTAACTGAAATACATATAGTTTTACTGTGGACAGGAGCTTTGGTTTTAATAGCATAGAATTAATACCTAAATACAAAACAAAATCCACATATTCCTAGAACGAATAAAAATACATTGCTAGCCAAATAAGAAATGAAAGGGCAGCTATTTATAGCAAAATTGCACTCTCGTGTCTAAGTTAACGATATATGCAGTGACTTTCTAACTAATGAACAGAGATTCTGACAGCTTCCAATTTTAATTGGAATAGCAGTAAATATTATACTCCAGACAGTTTAATTCTGGCATTAATAAAAACGAGATACGCGGGAGTAATAAAAATCCATATGAATGTAAACCTGTAGACTAGGCATTAGACTTACACATAAAATCATTTTCTAAATTCGACCAAAACAGAGAAATGGTTAATCCTAACCCTAATATGCTGAGCTGTCTCGGGTCTCTTATCGTTACCATCACCTCAGAATGCCGACTGTGGGAAAAAAAATATTTAATTAAATGAAGCATTTTTTTACATTGAAACTTCTGCAGGCATGGAAGGGATCCCAGACTGGCTGACAAAGTAGTGTTTGCCTTCTGCTGCCAGCCAGTGGGGAGCAGTGAATCGCTCGGCTCAGATGAACGCTGATTGGTAAATTGACATGATAGAAGATTTTCAATCATTTCATCTGCTGTGATAGAAAATCTCCTTTTACCACATAGGGCCGTATTCAATAAGAAGCGAAAAACCAAGTTCCGCGAAAAAGTATCGCCGATTGCGACTTTTCACCAGGCGGAAACATCTCCGTATTCAGGGCCTGATTCAGAGCCGCTTGCAAAAAGCGAGCGCTCACAGGTTTTGCGAGCAGCCAGGCGTTGGTCGCGACCATCGGCCTTGCGATGAGACCCTTGTGGTACTGTCTCGTTCCCGCAAGCCCCAGTGAGCTTCCGGCTCTAATAGAGCTGGAAGCTCACCACTGACATCTCTCGTGATGTCAGTGGGGCTGTCCCCAAATGGCAGGCGTTCCTTCGGGAGCGCCTCTGTTTGGCCAGTCACCCCCCCTGCCCGCCTCCAAAACGGGGCGAGCTGTCGATCAAGCCGCCCCTTTTGGATGCGAGCTCCGCAGTGAGTGATTTCTCTCTCGCTCTGAGGCTAGCGCAGGCGCACTGCCTGGCCATCGTCCCGCATAGCACTTGCGAGCGGGTCTGAATCAGGCCCTCAGTTCCATCCGCTTTTCGCATATACGGAAAGTCAATGCAATGTAATAGGCGAAAAAGAATCGCCTCTGAATAGCAGGAGAAAAGAAGTGCAAAATTTTGGGGTGCAAAGGTGGGGAAACCTCTCCGCACCCTTGGGACAGACCCCCAAAGGATAACTGCTTAAAAAAAACAAAACTAAAAAACGTGAGGAACACCCCAAAAAAGTACTTTGAATTTGGGGGTGAAAAAGCACAAAGTGATTGTACAAGTTTGCAAACTAGCAAAATAAAGTTCTGCGGGTGCACTAAGAAGGGGTCAAGTGTTTTTGGGATTGCAGGTGCTATTATGAGGGTGGAAATTCGCATTTATTAAAACTGCACTTTACAGACATTAAAATATGCTTGCACCCATTTTCAGGTACCCCAAATTTGACAGGACTACTTATTTTCTCCAAAATATACTGCTTTATGCCATTCTTCACCACTTGTGCAAAGACATTAATTAGTGGCAATTGTGCGAACTTAAGTACCAGGGGTGTATCTAGGGATCCAAGCGCCCCTGGCAATGTAATGTACTGGCGCCCCCCTACCCCCCTTATGCAGTGCCCCCAGTAGTAATCCCCCAGTAGTAATCCCCCCTATGCTGCATTGCCCCCTGTAGTAGCCTCCCCTATAAAGTGCATGCAGTAGTAATCCCCCCTATGCTGCATTGCCCCCAGTAGTAGCCCCCCTATACAGTGCCCCCAGTAGTAATCCCCCCTATGCTGCATTGCCCCAAGTAGTAGTCCCCCCTATACAGTGCCAACAGCAGTAGGCCCCAGTAGTAGGTCCCTATACAGTGCCCCCAGTAATAGTACCCAGTAGTAGTCCCCCCTACACAATGCCCCCAGTAATAGTACCCAGCAGTAGTCCCCCCTGTACAGTGCCTCCAGTAATAGTACCCAGTAGTAGTCCCCCTATACAGTGCCCCCAGTAGTAGTCCCCCCTATACATTGCCCCCAGTAGTAGCCCCCCCTAAACAGTACCCCCAGTTGTAGACCCCCTATACAATGCTCCCACGGGTACACGCACGATATGTTTCCGCTGCTAAAATACACGATGTAGGCAAAAGTCCAGCATGCAAAACTTTATCGCATACCCGAAATTAATTGAATACGGCCCATAATGTTAAATAGACTTTAATATTTCAAAACTAGAATGCCAATCATTGGATAACCAGGCACACACACATGGCTATATCACACTTGCCTACTTTTGAAAAAGCATCATAGGGAGATTGTGAAAGCAGCACCTATGAGCGCGGCGGTAAAGTGGGCGTGTACAGCTACATCTAAGAGGCGTGTCATAAAATGGTCTTACATCCAAATGTAAACTAGCCCCAAACAGTTAGTAAGATCTACTTGTTGATGAAAACACAGTGATACTTCTCAGGGCTTGCTCATGTATTGTGTTTTACAAGGAAACCTTATTTGAGAATGCACGTAGCCATAGGGATCGCTGTGCCTTATAACCAATGCAGGGATATGATACTGAATATACCATTTCAGTGTATATATCTTCCGATACTTTTTTTAATATAAAAGCTTCATAATGGGTGCAATCAGGGAGATTGCTATACTCTTCAGGGAGTCAGGGAGATTGCTACTAATTCAGAGAGTCGCCTGTTATAAAGAAATCTTTCTAAAGGCGGGTATCCACTAGACGATATGCTCCATGAGTGTTTGCCCTGCAGTGCTGGGCTCATTGTCGTTAACAACATTGAGCATCCACACTGAACGATATCGTTCATGATATCGTTCACGATATCGTTCAGTGACGTCACCCTCCCTCATCCCCGTACTTGCAGAACTTGACGATATAGTCAGGTTGCCCTGCAAGTACTGGCGATGGAAGATGTCGACTAGCGGAGGCGTGAATCGCTGGTTGTTGATTGCATACCCACTGGACGATATTGCGGACGATGAACGATAATGATATCGTTATCGTTCAAATCATCCAATTTATCATCTAGTGGATATGTGCCATTACTTAGAATATTTAGATTGAACTTCAACTAATTAATTTTAAAATGAATTAAATTGGCACATTAATTTAGGGCAAATGCATCTCTTTTAATCTATAAAGCACAATTTATATTTCTTAATACAATTATTTTAAAAATCATATTTTGCATGGTCTCTGTTTATACTTGCCTACTTCTTGGGCCTCTGGATGTGCAGTCCAAGGGGCCTTTGAGACATCTCCTGAACTTATCATTGATGGCAGTTGGGCCCAGAAAAGTATCATAAATTATTGCTGCATATTGCGATGCTAAGGAACAATTTTATGGGCATATTTCACAAAAAAACCCTTGAGGGGATAGTGGCTCTGATGTGAGCCTGTCCGACAAGGAGAATAGCAGTTAAGTTAACTGATAGTTTTCACACAGGTCCATAACTAGGGGTGAGCAAGCGGTGCCACTGCACAGAGCGCAGAGCCCTGTGGGCAGCACCGCAGCTCACCCACGGTCCCAGCATTTGGTTAGCAGAGTGCCTGGAATTGCACCCTACAGTCAGAGTCGCTGCTGCAGTGCCACCTTGGGATTCTCCAGACGTGCAAACTGCATCTCTTACATTCCCCCGCAGCATCCTAAGACAGTGCTGTAATTCTCTGCACTGCTGGCCCCACCCCCTCCACATGACGTCATGCACTCAGAGGACGTGCCCAGCACAGGGAGCAGAAAAGCCCTGTTATGGCGCTGCTTTCACAGCACATGCACAGCAATATGTTGCCATCAAGCCTGCCTGGAAGGGATCAAAAGATATTTCATTAGTATATCCCTAATTCAAAAAAGTTTGAGAGCAAACCCTTAGTTTTCATTATTGCACACTAGCATAATCATTTTAAAAAAAATGGAAAGCATACAGTAATCAGAGTGGCTCGAATGCAGAAAGCAAAGGCCCTCATTCAGAGCCGTACGCTCTGAGCAGAGCGCACGCTCTGAATGAGGGCCGGCCTCCATGAAAATGGAGCGTCCTTCTGGACGCTCGTATAGCTGTGGGTCACCACCCACAGGCTATACGAGCGTGCATTTTGATGGCCGCGATGGTCGAGACCATCGCGACCATCGAAATTGCGAGCCGGAGCCTGCGGTTGAGGTTTTCAACCGCAAGCTCCGGAGTGATTTTGGCTCTATCAGAGCCAAAATCACTCCCACTGACATCAGTGATGTCAGTGGGCCGGCTTCTGACGGGAGGCGTTCCCGTGGGAACGCCCCCGTCAGGGAGGCACGCCCCCGGCACGCCTACCAAAGGGGGCGTGCTGTCAATCAACATCGACAGCACGCCCCCTTTGATCAGACACAACGAGCGAAGGACTTTCCTTCGCTCGTCGCGTCTGGCGCATGCGCACGACGGAGCTCCCTCCGTCATGCGCATGCTCAGTCCATAACATCGACCCACTTGCGAGCGGACAGCCGCTCGCGAGTGGGTCTGAATCAGGCCCAAAGAGCCTAATCCTTCGTGCTCAGTCTATGAGAATTGCACCCAGCAGATACTTATCACTTCATTTCAGTCATTTCTGCTAACTTCTCATAGATTTCATGCAAACTCATGAGTGATTATATATAGTCTGCTCTCTGCCACAAAAACGTCAATAATAGATAGATGACTTTCAGCTCAGAAAATATATTCCTGAAAAACTCAGTTGCAGCAAAAAGAAGAAAGATTTAGGCTCTGGGAGGAAGCATGCTCGGCACAGCGGAGGATCTGAGATTAGAAGATTTATTTTAAAATAACCTACTGGCCTGTCTGCAATATATTCTGATGTAGTCTCAGGTTATATCTGTATTATCATCCATCATTGAGTTTTTTTTCCATATCTAGCGAGCAGATTGACCACAAACGGCACGCTTTCTTCATGCACAGCGAGAATTAGCGGATGCAGCAATAAAAAAAGACCTGCATTTCTTTAAGTAAAGGAACAAAGAGACTCTTGTCAGAATAATAAACAGCATTTTCTATTTCCAGTTCAGTGGGTATAAGAAAAGAATTTAGACGCAATGTATAGCAGCTTCATATGGATCAATGAAAGTCTACAGCACTGTAAAAAAAAAAAAAAAAGCCACGCTAAAGAAATGTTCTTTCACTTGAATGATTAAAGCCATCAGAGATACAAAAATATTCTTTCTGTGGAAACATAAAGACTAAAAACCAGTGCTTCTTTTCTGATGGTACCAACAGTACACAGTATCAGCAAACGGTCAAAACGGGTGTTTTAAGGGTGTGCATAATTAACAAAGCAGCGTCATCGGCCACGTCACTTGGTTGTTTCTTAGCCTGAACTGTTCGCATGATTGCGGTAGGAAAATCCAACCACAAGCGCTGCGAGCAGTTCAGACGCCTTTCGATGTACTCGATTAATCTAATAAATAGCGGACATGACGTATGATGCGAGCGGCCAGGGGGCGTCTTTACAAAATTGTGAGCACATGTTTCGTTCGCTCGCTCAGACATAGAGGCGTCAACAGACTGCAAAGAGCGAGCGCTCAATTTAAATAGCCGGACCCTTTTTCTGAACAAGCGAGCGCAAATAGCGTCCGGCTCTGAATCAGTCTCAGAGTTAGCAAGTGCACCTCACTAGCAGGCTGGATCAGCCCCTCAAGCAGGTGGCTTGCCTGCACGACAGCTACTGTTCCCAATCTCTGGTGAGTGCTACACTCATCTGACCTACAGCAACATTTTAGCAATATAGCAGTGGGGCACATTCTGTTTATATTCCATCACTGTAATTATACATCTCCATTGGCTGTGGATTATCTGAGAAGAGAAGCTGGAACTTCTGGGTGACTATACCAATTCTTGCTTGCAACATGTACAGTACACAGGAAAAAGAAAATGCAGGTGCACACTCTATACCATTATGTCACCACTAGCCAATATATTGTTGGAACTACTGTAAGTATATCCATATGATCAGTTGGCTCATACTAACATCAAGTTGTTGGTACATTATTGACTTTGTGTCAGTCGGATTATTAATTTGTCTAGATACGAACAACCACTAATTCAAGTTCATTGCATTACATTGGAATTCAGCCTAATTGAATTATTATCCAAAAACAGAAACTGCATAACTAATACTTAATTATCTGTGGCCACAGAGGGATTCATTTCAATATAGGCACTGTCAATGTTCTAGATTGTGTCATCTTTATATCAGAATAGTGCTTTATGGTTATTTAATCCATTTTTTATTTTCTATGTAATGTTTCAAATAAATGAGTTATTTTACTTCAGCAGCAGTGCACCAGAGCCATTATTATTTTTGCTAGACTTGTCTGTCTGATTTCTGGTACCTTCTGTCATAGACAAAAAGCACTGCTGCTAATAAGTTACCCCAGACTGACTACCCATGTATGGAGGATAGCACAACTGGACAGAGATAAGCTGCAACTGTAAACATTTTAATAAACTTTGAGACTTTTTAACAACATTGGGCCTGAGTGTCATGCCCATCTAGCTCATCTTTTTAACCTGGCACATTTCCATCCTCAATTTAATCAACCTCCCTCTCCAACTGCCACCCGATTTATCTTCTCCCCTCCGGACCACTTGAGCAAATTGTGTACAAGCACACATCTTTCTCTTCTCTGACTCCATGACTCCCTGAGACATCACTCACAGAAGTGATCAATGATATTTCATCAAAGTTTAAAGGGGGTATCCAATTGTAATTACCTTGCCCAGGGCAGTCCAATTAGCCATGAAGTCGGCCTGATGCCGGCAATAATCAGGGTTTTTTTTCAAGACCTGATGTGTCCCAAAAAAGAATCCACAATAATTGCCGTTTTTTCACCTGAAAAAAGGCGAAAACACATAGGTCCTTGAGCTTATCGCGGCACAATGTGTTTTCGGTAGAACTATCCTATTATTTCAACTGAAATAATAGAATAGGGTGAAAAAAAATAATGTCGAAAATCGGGGATAATCTGTGAAAAATCCCTGTTTTTCGACGATCGAGGGGATCAATTAGAGCCCAAACAATGTTCGGAGCTTATTGGATACCGCTCTAAGGGTTACTTTACCACGTTCAAACAATACAAACCCACAGAAGTGAGAATACTAATCTTGTACAAGGGGTGTGCAATAAGTTTCCAGATGCACAAAAAAGTATTATATTTACAAACAAAGTGAACATTAAATTTTTTTTAAGTATTCTCCAGAGGAGTTACACTAAAGTTGTAGAAATATAGAAAAGCACTAGGGAACATAATGCAGAATATGTGCTGCATACACAAAGTAAAATAATGAAGGTGTACAGTATCTGAGAAACCACATTTGTAGCACTTCTTGGAGCCAATCTCACATTTGGGTAAAGCAAGTGTGTTTATCTGGACTGCGCAGTTCCTAGGGACCAAAAAAACATTTACAATGAGTAATACTTTAAAAGCTTTTATGAAATTCTTAACCACAGGAATAAGGAAGAGCTGTTTTCACCGGGAACCAGTTCTATTGGTTTCTGGCATTTCCATCTCAGAGGGAGAAGTCTCACTACATTATCAGATGGATTTAAGCCAGAAATGGTTGGTTGTCAGATTTTTTACAGTCACCATGGTGACCTACAACTCTATACATGAGACCATGCAGACCATAAAGAGCAACCACAAAGCACCCAAATATTTTCAATCCTTAAGCACACACAGCTATAAGTTATAACTGTACAGAACAGTATTATACAACAATATACCTAGTAGACTATTAGCAAAAGTCTGCTGCAGGTAAATCAGAATAGACAAAGTAGTATTTTGATCTGGCAAAAAATAAATAGGATTAGTGCAGTCAAGAAGGCAAAACCAGCAGTTCCTGGAGAGTTCCAGCTGTGCATTATTTTCTTGTGGTATTAAAATATGATTTCTGGTGATATTTCAGAGGCACAATGTGCACAGTTTGGCACTAAGCACTTTTTATACATGGCTGAATCCTGCTAACCACACTTCTTACTTGCATTTAGGTATATTTTGTCTCTACTGCTTTACAATGGACTGTTAATGAGTAGCCATTCAAAGAAACTCTATATGGTAGATTTTATTTTGCTTCTCTGAATATCATTAGCTGTTATTAAATGCCTCTAGGTGATTAACGCAGTGCTAACTGGCCAAATGACCTTTGAAATGATTGTACCAATCATCTCATGTTTATCCAAATGAAAAGAAATTGTGGAGCAGTTTACGGCTTTGTATCTATAAAGGTACAGCGCACATTGTTCATATGTAGCTAGTTCATGCATGTCACCATCTGCTTTATTTGTCAGAAAATAGATCAGTAATTTGTTTTCGAATCCAATTAGTTTTTTCAGTAATTGAAATTATTTACAGCTGTGGGACGATTTGCATAATCAGGCCATTATTATTATTATAATATGCAAGGGTTCCTAATTTAAAAAAGAAAGTCTATTATCCAGCCCAAAAAAATAAAAAGCTCATGTATTTGTATTGTATGGAGTATTTGTTAGTCTTTTATAATTGTATTCTATATGTTCTAAAATGTAATTATTATTATTATGTAGAGGTTAAAGCATTAATAAAAAATTAGGTGTTTAGATTAACGGATAGAACAGATTTGTGGCCAAAATGTTAATGGACTTCGGTTTATGAGTTGTGCGGTCTACAAGCCTTGTATGTGGTCAACCTTCTAAATGCATATTAGAATGTTGACAAGGGCATAGCTATACAGGTTGAGTGTCCCATATCCAAATATTCCGAAATACGGAATATACCGAAATACGGAATATTTTTGGCTTGACTGAGAAAATGAAAGCTTTGATTTTTGATGGTTCAATGTACACAAACTTTGTCTAAGGCACAAATTATTACAAATATTGTATAAAATTACCTTCAGGTTGTGTGTATAGTATATATGAAACACACCTGAATTTTATGAATGTACACAACCTTTGTTTGAGCCACAAAATATTTGAAAATAATGTATAAAATTACCTGCAGGCTGTGTGTATAAGGTGTATATAAGACATAAATGCATTCTGTGTGTATATTGGGGTCCCATTCCCAATATATTTCATTATGATATGCAAATGTTCCAAAATACGGAATATTCCGTTATCCAAAATACCCCTGGTCCCAAGCATTTTGGATATGGGAGTCTCAACCTGTAGTACAGTAGGTGCAGAGAGCGCAGCTGCTATGGGGCCCAGACTCTCCCTGCACAGAGTTAGGCAGGGTATACACCTGAACGATTTGTAATCGTTCCGATTTCCTATCCAATTTCCCTTGAAGGCAGAACTTCCTAAATTGAGCGTACACACTGTCCAATTTCGCATAAGATTTGCCGATTTGTTGAATCGTCAAATCGAATGCGCTGTACAGTGTACAGTGGGCTGATCGTCCGGTTGTCCGTACACACTGTGCGATTGGCACCTTATCGTATGCGTTATCTTATGATTGTCTGTGCTGCACAGACAATCATAAGACGTCGCATACGACCAGCGGGAGCGCGCAATTGTGCGTACACACTATGCGATTTGCACGATTCATCGTTCCAATTACCTTAATCGTGCCGATATCGTCCTGGTGTGTATGCACCCTTACACTACCATCTCCAGAGCCCCAGCTTTTCTATGCTCACCAGAGTGTTGCTGCAGGGCATCTGGGCCCTGAGCTGATCTAAGCTACATCCATCTCTAGCTGCTGCCTGTATGCATTGTGATGTCACAATACAGGTCACAGCCCTATATAAAGGATGCCCAGCTAATGGGAGCCATTTTGTGGTGACATTTTGTCCTATATTGATACTCTCTGAGTAGTTCCTGCTTTATTTAAGCTACTTTGGAAAATGACTACTGATATGGACTTTGGATTATATCTTCCAATAAGGTCCTGAACAGCAACATCTTCAGAAAAATAATGTGAATAATATCTTCAGGTAAGGACTTTTTAACAAATGTTGGCTTGTCACCCATACCCCTTCAGACACCTCCCTCCATTTTAACTACAGTTTATAATTTAGAAACAATGGATAAAGCAAATTATTCATCTGATATGATGATGCATGATTTAAGATTGATACACACTTGTCCGATCCTCTGGATCCAACTCCAGACCAGACTGTTGACACAATCCTACTGGAGACCTGGACACAGATTCAACACCCAATATACAGTATATGCCTACACACCTGTCCAATTTTGCAGCAGATCTCAGACAGTAGGTGCAGAGAATGGGTCTGCTTTTTAGTGTTACTACAGGGCATCTGTTGTCACCGGCCCAGCTGTCTGTATCTCCATCTCTCCTTACTAATTGATTTATTAGTGAATCATAGCCTTCTTATATGCCATATTATATCAGAAACATTTAGGATTAGGAAGACTATATTATGTTTTTAAAAATATATTCTTTAGTTTATAATGTTTACAATATGCTAATCACCATTCACTTAATCCTGCATTTCACCTAAGTAGGCACAATCAAAATGGATAAACTGCAAACTAATCTGGCCGGCGGGGGGGAGGGGCTTTGGAAATTTGCTATGGGGCCCCAGAGGTCTTGCTACGCCCCTGATTGTTTACATAGACTTAGAGTATTAATTATAGTTAGTACAAGCAAACCTTTTAACCAATCCATGGCATTTATATCCATTCTTCTAAATAATGTTAGAAATTCACTGCTCCAACACAGTGTTGAGGGAAAATTCTGAAATTGCAATTATGAAAACGTCATCTACTTTATTTTGTGGTTTCTCTTTCAACTTTCAAATGAATGTGGGTCATGGATTTTTATACATCAAAGCTGTAGATCAGCATTCTTAATCTGTTTGAGCGACGTCTTTTCTATCCCTATTGTTGTTTTTTTGGTCTAACGTGTGTGTTTTCTGATGCGTATGGCTGATATGTTCCACAGGTGAAACTGCACCTACTGTGTTATTGGTATGCATCATTCTTTAGCCAATGAAATAATTGGAAAGATAGAGGAATGCAAATAGATAAATGCCTTAAATGTGCTTTTAAAATATAAAATGTGTGCATTCATTCTGTATATAAATACTGTGTTTACATTGCCTGGCTATACATACAGAATATGAGCAAACAGTATCTGCTTATTAAAATGAATCAATGTCATCCCCCATAGCAGCAGTTTTAAGGTTGATGTATAGCTCCACTGGGGACTGATATGTTGATGAGATTGCTCACAAGGATTCATTTTCAGGAACAGTTGTAATACATCTCTGTAGATTAGAACCTTTATGTTTATCCCAAAGTAAGTTACTCCCACTGGCAGCCAATGTCTACATGAGCGTCATACATTAAGGAAATATCAGTTTTAAGTAGTAAAATATTTTCATACAAAATCAAATATAGATATATATATTTTTTATCATCATAAGCACCTCTATTACTTTAGTTTATGTGGACAGATGTAATCCCTATCTGACTATGTAAGGGGCTAAATAAGTTCCAGCCTTTCCATACCCCTTAGTCCATAAGAGCCTCCATTGTGTTGCACAGGGGCGTATCTATAATGGGTGCAGGGTGTATGGTGCACACGGGCCCCCATCTCCAGGGGGGCCCGCACCGCACACCCTGCACCCATATTATTTAAATCTTACTTCTACGAGGTCCCACGTTGGGTCTCTCAGCGCTGCTCAAAACACCGGAAAATGGCCGCCGTGGGCATTTTTTTCAGCGTGTTGCGCATGTGCTGTGAGGAACTCACCGGGAAAATTACGCCCGTGCCATTTCCTCATCGATCTGCGCATGCGCAGTAGACTCTGGGCATGCCGGCTGCCGGGGTTAGAGGAGGGGGCCCTTGACGGGGAATGCACATGGGCCCCCTCCTCTGTTAAGACACCCCTGGTGTTGAATGACCTCATCCAAACACCAGGATTTTTTTTGATCTGTGCCTGGAATAATAATGTGATTTTATAAGCTGAAAACTTCTCTATTGCAACTTGTATCAATGACACATTGTTGAATACAGTACAGTATGTTGAAGTTCAAAATTGAGTGATAGGTGAAAACCTCATAGAAAACAACAATAAATCAAATTGATGTAGGTTTTAGTTATATAAAATAAAAAAGTATATGTACTAGCAGTTGAGCTAGATCATTCAAAATTAAGCAGACCGTGAACACTATTCATTGGTGTATCTATTAATGGGGCAGGGTGTGCTGTGCACACAGGCCCCTGGATCCAGGAGGGCCTACATTGCACACCTGCACCCATGTTTAAAACTTACCTCTCAGGAGTCCCACTTCGGCACTGCAGCAGCGCAAATTAACGGGAAAATGGTGCGACTTTTAACATGCACAGTAGAGAAGTCTGCAAGAAGTGTCCCAGTGTCCTGAATGCAGAACAGCTGGGATGAGTCACCAGGGACAGCAATAGGCCAACTTTCATAACACTTTATTGAAGATTTATAATACAAATCTATGCATTTACAGGTTTTTGTGGTTTTTTTGCAACTGTAGACCACATTATGAAGCCTATTTATCAAATTTTGTGAAACACAGCTGCTATTTATCTTCATTATCAATGGTATTTACTATTGATGCAGCGACATCAATGGTAAATAGCTGCTGTCCTGGCGAATCTTTAAAGCTTAACCCTCACTGCTAATGGCAACAGCGAAAGTTTGGCTCAGAGGAGACTGATGGTTCCCTCTTTCCAGACCCAACCCTCTTCCATAAGTAGGAGGGAGTTGACGCCATCTGAAAATGGAATTAGTTCCCACAGTCAAGCTCCAAAAACTTTAGTTTTTCACAGCTTTATAAATAGCGCAGCCGCAATATTCACATGCATTGTATGGAGACTGCGGTGTGCTCTGATACTCTGATATCTGTAATATCCTGCTTTACAGGTTTAATAAATATTCTCCTAAAGTGGTACTGGGGCATTTACTGTAGGTTTGGTAAATAGGCCACATAATCTGCAAATAACTGTAGCAAGGGTAAGTTATAATGCTCTTATTGGCTACAGGCTACAGGTTGGCCTAGCGGAAACATATGTGTTTTTGTCTTATACTTTGGGATAAAGCTGCCTCATAGGTTGCAAAGTGGTAGAGACTCAGTAATATTTTTATTGCCTTTGGCCCACTCATGGCTCAAAGCTACGTTGCCTGTCAAACTGGGTTTGAGCTTAACATATTGCTATCCCCTCTTTATTTTAAATATTCTGTCACTGCAAATAATCAGAACTAATATCTTTTAACAGTCTGCTGCCCTTGGTTTATCCTGTTCCTAGAATTAATAAGGCAGCCAGGGACGTCAGTTTGTTGATAAATCTAGAATGCAAACCTGCCACAAATCTTCTTCTCCTCTTTACTGGTCATCAAATCGGATCATGAAATATGCCTTTTCACAGCGCTGAAGGCTTTTAACGGTTTAACACAAATTAGAATGTAACCATGGTTACACAAATCTTGAATTTAAAACTTCTTGCTCATGTACTCTAGGCTTCATGTACTCTAGACTGCTCATTTATACCTGCAAAAATGACTTTGCTGGCATTCCAGTCATCCTGTATAATTGTACTCTGTTGGATTCTATGACAATATTATACCACTGATATTATATTCATTACATTCCTGACAAGTCACAATGTCCTGCTGTGGAGTAAACAGTCTGGTAGTCTTTCACATGAATTCACCATGCAGGAGATCAAGCCACAAGCTCTATTATTAATACAAAAAAATCATTAAGCATTCCCATGTATAAGGGCTAAACAATTTGCAAGCTTGTTTGGAAAGATATTGGGTTCCTGTCATTTTGTTCAGTCTATATAAGCCACATGATATATTGTTTTCAGTGTCAAATAAAGTATGAATATATCCCCACCTGTCCTATTAATTTACGTATATCAGTCTTCATTAAAGGTATTAAATAGCAAAACTAATGGTGCGTACACACGGTACGATTAAAATGGACGATATGAATGGTAACGATCATATCGTTATTGTTCATATAGTGCATTTTTCAACGACCTGCAATGCGCGGGCACATATGGATGATATGGATATAGTCCATCGACTGTGCACGCAGGCCAACCTGGTTGATATTGACCAGGTTACTATAGGGACCCACGATCGTTGATCACGAATCGCTATAGTCGTTGGTGAGTTGGTGGTGTGCTGGATGATCGATATCGATCATCCATCACAACCGGGAGATCGTACAACGATATCGTTATCGTTGTTGATCGTTGTGTGTGTACACACCATTAGGCTATTCCAGGACCAGGAATACCTAATCTGATGGTGCCTTGGGGCTAGTAAGAAGCCTAAAAGCTATATTGGAGTCTGTACATATAGTGCTTACCTATTCTTCAGGAATGTCCGGGAGACTCACAAATTATGAGTTCTCTCAGCCTTCTAGAAGAGCAGGGTTACCATCCCCAATCCCTAGTGAAGGGGATAGGGGTGAGATTTGATGACACATTTTGTGGTGAGATCCAAGTGGCAAGTAAGGAGGGCATGGCAATGTCATTAACTCCATCATTCCTTGCCCCCAATGGCATAATGCCATGCATTGCATCATTACAATACGTGCCATGAGTCACAGTGATGCAATTCTCAGCAAATCGACTCAAGCCTTCAACCCTGCCTATCTACTTTACTGGGAAAGGAAGGTACCCTGCTCTACAGGGAGTCAGGAAGAACTCCCCAAAATTTGGGAGTCTCCCAGACATTTCAGAAGAATAGGCAAGTATACTATACAGGTCACAGAAATCCATGGTGATATAACATTTTATAGTATTATAAGGCACAGATTTTCTGCCCCAAAGGTGAATTATACAAATCTCTTTTTGGTTTATAAGTAAGAAAATTATCAACTTGGAGCTTGCCAATACATACAAAGAATAAATAAATGACAATAACAGGAGAAAGTCAATGGAAAAATGGACCTTGAATTTTAGAACAGAACCCAAGGTATGCCAATGATTTAGCCTCTTCATTAGAATAGTATTAGAACAATAAAACAGTAGTACACCATTAACGCAGCAAAGTGAAATATTACAAAAACAATTCTAACTTTGTCATTGTCGCATGGAACACAGGTATTGCTATATAAACCTTGCTGCCACTTAAAGTGCCCATTGTGTGCAATACTGAAAATATAAAGCAGTTAGAATATGTACAGTGCACAACACTGCCTAACACAGCAAGGGAAACTCCAGAGACAGCAAACATAGCAGTCATTCCTAGGCAACTCCAGGACTTGACCCTAGTAATCTGATATTATTAATAGTCATTATTTAGGCAGAAATAAAAATTTACAGCCCACTTATGTGAAACTTGCTGAGCCTGGTCTGAATGCATGTGGCATGCCCCACAGCATACCAACTACATATTATCTTACCATTATTATGTGACCTTTACTTGAAGGGCAACAAGGAACATTATGAACAAAGTCATTATGAGGCGAAGAGATTGTATCCAATAACTGGGCTTTTAAAATACAACGCCTGTGGTGAAGAAATGTAAGACATGCGGACATTAGCAGTCATAACATGTCATTCAGGCAGACAGATTTAAATTAGACATAAGCCAGGCTGAGGACATCCAATAAGCAATATATCCCAGGACAGAAAATGTGGGGTCATTGTTCTTCAGTGTGACTATTTCGTGTCTCTTTTTACAGTAGACCATAAATAAGAGAGATTAGCTGGGTTTCCAGTTTTAGGTTATAGTAGTCCAAGTGGGAAATGGTATGTATAAGTAAATGTTCTTTATTTATATGCTAGAGATTGCACCTTGCATTGTACATATTTGCCACTAAAAAACGTCAAAGTCTAGGATGACCTTGTGCATTGTGAATCTAAAAGGTAAAATTTTCAATCTCTACCTGAATTTTTTGCTTATCCATTCATAAAATGAACAATAGTATACACGTTGGAAAACTTGCTAGAGCATTGAAGTGGTTTAATGTTTCATATGTCTTGTAAACCAAGTGTGACACGTGCTGTCATGTTACTTTAGGTTGACAAATGTCTTGAGATTCCAACACTCAAGTCAAATACTTTGTGTCAATGAAACATGCAGTTAAATAGCAGAACACGACCATAACAATTGTTTGTACAACCTCCTGTTCTGATTTGTACCACTTAATAGATGCATGTATAATATGTAAGTGCCACTTAATAGATACATGTATAATATGTTCTATATGTGAAGTAACTTACAATATTTCCAGTTTGAAATCAATTCAATAAAAAATTATTCAATTAATATTTGTTTATATTTTTGATCATAAAATGATAAGGTTTTATATCACATACTGATGTTATTTTATTTATGTGTCATAAGTATTATGTTGTGGTGCTTGGAATTTTAATTTGTAAGATTATATATTTTTTTTTCATGATGCTGGTGAGTTAGCCTGTCATGGACGACTGCTTTGGGTATAAAGTGCTCCAACAGAGAGGTCGAAAAGGATCTATAATTAGACATGAGTTCTCGGGAACTGAATTACATTGCTTTATATTGATAAATGCTACTACTGTATATCCTCCGCTCTTTAATTAAGTTATAGTACTATTTGTAGAACGGCACAATGACTTTTAAGAGGTGGATTCAATTATTATAAGCTATCTTGGAAATCCTAAAAAAGATCCTTGAACTGTAAAATGATTTTGCTTGGACAAGCTTGTATAGAAATGTTGAGTTATGTTTAATGTTGGGAATGTCATATTTTCTAAAATATATAAAATATAAACAAGTATAAGTATAAATAAACAACAACGTACATCAACCAGTTTGTGACTGGATGCGTCATGTTTAAGCCAATTTTCCCAGTTTGGCATCTTATATTGTTGAGTTAATAACTGAAAGAAACAAATATATAATATATATATATATATATATATATATATATATTTTTTTTTTTTTTTTTTTTACTGGGCCTGGTACTGTTTCAGGGTTCTGGTATCTGTTTTTAGAATTAAACTTTTACCTTCATCCTGTGCTTTAGCCACTAACAAAAATTCTTAAGATAATAGTAAGGTGGGAAAGGGGTGCGATTGAGAGGTCTGGTACCATTTGGAAAATTGTAGGTCAATCTTTATCCTGTGTGTTGTTCAGTCATCTTTATGTAACTGTCACACACAAAGGGGCCTATTTATCAAGCCAGTTTTTCATACATGTATGTATCCCAGCTATGTATTGTAACAACAGCTTAATGCAGGAGGTTTCAGAAAAATCTCCAGCAGAAGGCTAACTACCGCTCCAGGCCACAGTCCTCATTATTATTAATGGGGACTATGGTCTGACGTTTACATACCAAACTCCAAAAAGCAAAACTTTTCAGAGTTGGGTCCTGTAGGTTTACGCCACACTCAGATGTTGTACACTGCTTTAGGCCTATGGAGGCATTGTCAGAGGAAAGGGATCTTAAGTCCCTCTCCTGTGGCCTTTGTCCAGCTCTGCAATGTGTCATTGTGCCAGTGCGCAGTGTCAGTTTCCCAGTAGGAGTTTATCAAAAATGTGAAAGACTCCTCCGATACCTCCGGGATATAACTCACAGGGGCAGAGATTATCACAACTGCTGTCCTTGCAAGTTACATTTAGTATATATCGGGGATAATCATGTAAAAAATTATTAACACCGATATGATGTACAATGGCATAAAACGTGCCACTTCCACTATTTTTAATACATATGCCCCTTCATGTGAGTGGGGATGCGATAATTCACTGAATTGTCAATGTGATCATCCTACATTGTACTCAGCCAGCAGAGACAGACAAACCGTACGGTTAGAGCAAGAGGCTAATTTCTAGTAGAAGTTACCTGTATAGATTATTTTGTAATGGTAAAATAAATATAAATCATACAGACTCTTATAGGGACAGCCAAAGAAGGTCAACCTTTTCTGGAACAGCCCTACCAGGAGCCAATGTAAAAATACAAATTATGAGCAAATACAGTATTGGGCAGTGGTTATTTTTGGTAAACTTACTAAAAATGATTCATTAATTTAGTTTATTGAGGGTATTTAATAACATACAGTAATCACATACTTGCCTAAGATATAATAAAAATACATGTTATTGAATACATTTATTTGGTAATCATTTAATAGAAAAAAACGTTAAATATGTATGTATGTATGTGTATATATATTTACATCTAAATGTTAATATATATATATATATATTTACAGTATATACAAGTACATATATATAACGCTGCTTCAATAACAATCTGAATATTTAAACAATTTAAACGTATCTTGGTAAATTTTAAGCAAGGAATGATGGAAATTTCAATAGTGAATGAAAAGTAAAAATTAAATAATGTTTTAGAAGTATTAGTAATGATCAATCTTTAGTGAATTGACTCTTTAATGTAATACAATTGATGCATGCTTTTCTGATGCAACAAGTGTCAGAGCTCTGTTAACATATATAAAGTGCATTTAGATGGTAGTTAATTGAAGCATTATAATAATTCAAAACATAACATACAGTATGAACTACAGAAATGTAACAGACCTGGTATGACATGCAAACAGTAGGACGTTGTCATTGCTCCCTGAAAATCTACTCCTATGTTGCCCTTCGTGCAGTAACTCAGGAAAGGGGATTGTGCAAGTTAAGAAATGTTCAATTTATGGTCCCCACCGAAAATATGTTGTGTAAGCTCCAATGACCTTGTATGACCTAGAAATACTGTATGTTCTCTGCCTCTGCAGCTGCTCCCAGGGCAAGGAAACATGAAGTACACTAGGCTCAGACATAGCAGTGGATGGACAGGTCCAAACTAGATCTACATTGGCCGTCATTCCTGCTTACCTACTATATGCACACAGTTACATACTCTACTATCACAACACAGTATCTACATAAATATTACACTGCCTCACACAATAATGTATCTCTGAATGTGGAATATTAGCAGATTGGACGTAACAGTGGAGCTCAGTGAGTATATAAATGCAGAAAAGCTGCTGATTTTATATCTCAAATACAGGAATGTGTCATCTTTAATGTATAAAACTTCAATACAAATACAATACAAATGGCTCAAAAGAGCTGAGAGCTGCATACTATGTCTAGTTCACCAATTCATGCTTTCCTTCTACAATGTGTACTAGTATCTGATTGGTTATTATAGACTACAAACATGTTTTTATGAACCAAATACATGCCATCTTTATTTGTATCAATGTCAGTAAAGCCAAATACATAAATGATATATAATTTAAATACAAATAAACTTACAAATGAAGTCATTGTGTCACTCATCATTTATGAAAAAATAAATGGATGAAAACCTTCACTTGGAAAGTGTTAGTAAATAACTCCCTGAGGGTGTGTTTATTAGCACAGCACGAAGGTACACAGTGTTATGGACGTGTGTACCTTCCTCTGGTGTCCTCATCGGACCACATGCCACCCCTGTACTCCTGAAACATTGTGTTTCTTCTTTGCTATTATATTAAACATCAGGGCCATACTCCTGCCAGGGTGATTTACTAACACTATTTGAGCCATTTATTATTATTTTTGTTGTGTGTACATATGAAGTCTTTGGAGCAGGAACATATCACAACTAGTACTGGTTCCATTAAGTGCTAAAATGCTGGATGTCCTCTGTGCTTTAGAAGGATATGTTCATCACTATTATGACAGGATCACCACTATCTAGTATCTTCACAGACTCACGCTTGGCTGGGACATGCAAAATCTCTGGCAAGCAGGGTTTGACTGGCCCACAGGGGTACAGGGGAAACCCCGTGGTGCCAGTGCCTGAGGGCCAGCCTCCTCCTCTAGGTATCAGGTTCCAGACTGTGCACTTGAATTATACATATGGTACATTATACTGCACAGGACTGTGGTGTGTCTTCTACAATGCATTGCGGCCATTAATCTGGTACATTATCATGCATGCACCAGCAGTATTTAATATATATATATATATATATATATATACCAGACCATGCACTCTCTAATGGCCACACCCCCTCTAAAGACTGGCCACACCCCTAAGTATGGGCTCCTATCACTGTATTCCCCCGGTGGGCCCTACATGTCCCAGTCCGACACTGCAGGCAAGGCACCCTGCTAGCGGTCCCTGACGGCACTACTCACTAGAGTTAATAGCTTAATTCTCATTAATTATCCCACAATACAGTAACTCTGCCTATATTGTGTGCAGATATGAGAGGTACTTTTTTTCTGCAAATAATGCCTTAACTACAATGAAATTATCAGGACTATCTAATGAATGAGTTGAAGACAATTATGCTTTTTCTTTGGGCTGGTTTGCTAAGTGCCATGAAATAACTGTGCCAGATGTTCTCAAGCAAGGTTCAAGCAAAATCCTATTACATATTTTATATTGAGAAGTTCAAAAACTCTTTGATTCTTACACGATAAGATGCAGAAATAATCATCCATTTTGCAGTATCTTGTAAAAACATCTTCTTTTATAGGCAACAGATTTTTCTTTAACATCTCCCAGTGAGAATTTTCTTTTAAAAAAAAAAAAAAGATTTTACTCTGTAGTCTGCAATTCATTCATGTGAAATTTGTCAGCTCCGTGCGGTGGCTTTATCAGTGAAGCATAATTAAATGTAGAATGTGTGTCCTACATTTCATTAAAATAATTGCTAGAGATACAGAAAATGAACTATATCCATAAAGTGCTTAATGTGAAGTATGCACATCACCTGCTCACAGTCAGGTGAGAGAAGGGCACAGAGAGGAGGGCAGCGCAGCCTGTAAAGAGAACCTGATATCTAGAATGGGGCTTTGAAACTCTACCACCACCACCACACACACGCACACATACACATGCACTCATACACACACACACACCTTGTACCTCTGTCTAATCTATGGATGTTGTAAAAAGCGGTCCATTAGTAGTCCCAAAGTAGTGTATCTGATGCATTTCATTGTGGAATAACACTCAACTTCATCAGATAAATTGATGGTTTGTTCCAGAACAAAACACAACAGGTATGCTACTTCAGGGCTAACACTGAGCTGATCTTTGCAACATCTCAAACTTATTTATGTTTCAATGATACAGTATCATTCATTTCTAATTATTTTAATGGCTGCCTAAATTGCGTGTAAGCAACAGGCACACTTTGGGTTGGGTTGGGATTCTGGCACCGGTATTTCAATCGTTGGCATCCCGCACGCCAGGATGCTGACTACATTCTGTTTATTTATTGACAAACGTTGGGGTGATGGATTTTCACAGAAATATGGCCACTTTCAGTGATCACCTTCTGAATGATTTGCAGATTAAATTGTTGATTTTTACATTCAATACAGCATCTAAACAATATGTTTTCTGTATTAATTTCCTAATTCATCCTTTTCATAACAGTGTTGTGACTTATATTTAACATTCCAATTAGAAATAATATTTGCACTACACAATGAACTGATCTCCAAATGCATGTCTGTTTTGACATACAGTTAATATTAATTCACATTATTATCATTTTCTCACTATTTGGCAATTATGCCGTCCATAGAATCTGACAGTAACATCACATTAGATACTGTTGCTCATGAAAGAGAAAGACAATTAGGCACAATATGCCGATATGTTATTGTCGCATTATCACATGTCCTACACCACATGTATGAAGACTTTTAATATTGTTACCAAAAGACTTTCCATTCTGTGTATTAAAGAACTTTATATACTGTATTAAATGTGTATATAATTCAGTTGAATGTGCACGCATCGAATGAAAACGTTGCCAGTATTTTGTGAAACATTCATTAGAATATTTTCAAAAAAGTGTCAACAGAGACTCAGCATTTAAATATGACATGTTAGACTTTCTCTTCCTGCTTTCTGACTATATTGACTTCAAAAAAAGGAACTAAATTAAAAATTTACTTCTCAGAACTAAGTCTCCCGAATTTCCCTAACTTCCAAAGAGAAGAAGATATACCGTCATATAAATAATTAAAAAGATGCTCAAAGAGTGAAATTCGGTAAAATTGCTTTGATGTGTTCCACTCAAACCACGGACTATACTGCAGGACTACCTTCTCATTACTTTTTGAGCAACAAACATACATCTCTTAACTCCTGCATGGCCAGAATCCTATACCTTACTGACCAGACTCAGTTTCACATTTTCAATGTGTGCCAGTTATATGGGGGATCGTTTTTTTAGTTTTATAGCCATCCAGGGGGGATTTCATTTACATTTTCTTGGGACAGATAAAGCTTAGGTGTTGTAACATGATTGATCAAATATTATAACTATATTTTATATTTTATTACACCAGGCAAAATGGATAAAACACACTTTTACATCATTCTTCTCATAGTGAATTCCATGTATTTTGTATAATCCTTGAAATTCTGTATAATTGGTATGTTCCCCTGATGATAAGTCTACTGTGTACATTACACAAGCCCTGATGAAGCAAGCTATATAGCCAGAGAGTAACATATAAATTATTTTGGGAGGGTAGTGGGGTAGAAAATATACTGCGATTGTAGATAAGGTTAAAGCACTTGTGTGCTAGAATCTTTTTGGTGGAATAAAGTAACACAGAACCAGTGGTGGGTGTGCAAAATGTTAGCTTGTTCCTTATAGTTTATTGGCAACATAAATGATTTTTTTCTCTCATTGTACATAGGATTGAATTGAGGAGTACAGTCTTTTATATAACTATTCTTTGTTTTTATTCATACTTTTTTTTTTTTACATTTTCTTTAAATAAGAGGTAAATTAGGACACTTTCAAAAGTCCCCTGTACTAAGAATTGCAAGATAACTTGTAATAGTGTTTTAATTCTACCTAGAGTACCAGTTAAAATGAGATTTGTCGATCACTGTAAGTGATCTCTTATTGCTGGGGTGCAGAGGAGACCTAGATTGGAACACCCCTTTATGGAGTATTCCATAGCAACCCTCATGAAGTTCCACTTCTGCATTGGAACCATAGCCCTTAGTCTGAGTGCTGTCTTTGACTGATCAAAATTGTTTCCCATTCACACTACTGGAACCGCTGCCTCCTGTCTAGCAGAGGGATTTCTGCAGATCAATTCATTTAATTCATTCATTTTTCATTCATTCCACAATATAGCGTAAGACAAAGATGTACAGGATATAGATTTACTATGAGGCAGACTGTATGGATTTAATTAAGGTAGTATGTAGCCAAATTTGTAGTGTACATCATCCTTACATTGGAATGCACAGTAATTGTGCCGTTTCACATATCAGTAGATAAAGTATTGTATTTGCTATATGTTTTAAAATTTTTGCTTACGTGTTCCTTTTATAAAACAATGAACTATAGTGTATACACATGCGTTTTGTTCATATGTCACACAAACAGAGTTCTCTATACACCTGATTGTAGCATTAATGAAAAAAATATAGTTATGCAAAGAAAGCATACTGTATAATAATAATAATAATTCTAATAATAATAATAATAATAATATATGTCTAGTATTAATGAGGGTAATTCTGAACAATGTATTTTACCTTCATACTCCATATATAACAATTAAATTCTCAGATTCAGTTGTACTTTCCATACAGACAACTTTCAAAGCCAAGGTTGGATAAATAAGAAATAATACTATGGCTGTTCTAGGCATCAGCGAGTATGTAAATAACTCTTTTCCATCACTATGTCTCAGTCATTCGGATTATATTTTGGATAGCGCAGTCTCCAAATAGTTTCTCCCTTGGCGGTTTCTCTTAGGCTGATGGATTCTGCATAATAGAGTGATACAAGCCAGCAGTGTTCCGCCAACATGCCTTCTAATACCTTTTATTGGCTCATTAATGATGAATTCTTTAGAACTCTTTGCCCTCAATCTTAATTCAGTTACCTAACATGTGCATAATAGAGTCCACAAGTTTTTATTTTTTCTTCTCATGGCTCCCGAACATCCATAATGAAAGCAAAGAACAGCATTTCCACTTGGTGATTACTTTACATGGAAACACAGCCAAAGTGGCAGGGGTTATTTATAGCTACTTAAAACTGTATAATAGGAAAAGATGAAATGATTAAGCAGTGCAGGTCACAGAGGTACAGAACAGGCCATTGTGGTCATAACATTAAGATTTTTTAAAGGCAGTAATGAAATAAAGGCAATATGTAATATGAAAAAGGAAAGACCATAGTGTTCACTTTATATGTATAAAGCTAAATGCTTTTCTTTCTCAAATTTGAAACAGAATAATTTCACAGAGCCGGTATTGTATCTCAGTGGAGGTACTTACTACCGCCATGTTGCTTCATATTAGGAGTCACTGGAGCTGGTTTATAACTATACCATTATGCAGGGGCAGAACTATGGGAGACAATGGAGGCGCCTGCCGCCGGGCTCCAGCTCTGAAGGGACACCTCCTCCATTGTCCACAACATATTCACCCCTTTTAGGGCTGTAACTATGTACCCGGAGTGTACCGTCACGCCCGCCCAATACATAGCACCCCTTCCCGCCACTTGAGAAGCCACCATACACTAGTGGAGAGCTCCATGTCAGACCATCAGCTGCTGCCTTTGTCTATTTATAGTCTGTCTGCATGCAAATTGCTACATTACAGTGTCAGCGGCTGTGACGGGGGGGGCACCAAATTATAACTTGCCTCCGGGCATCTGGGATAAACTTACATCACTGCCATTATGAGGGATTGCAAAATGAAGAAAGGGGGCGTAAGAAGAGAGGGGAAAAAGGGGGGGCAAGAGAGAATAGAGCGAGAGAGAGAGAGAGAGGAAAAGAGAGCGCAAAAGAGATGGGGAAAATGGGCAGAGAGGTGGGACAGGGATGTACGGGGGAGTTGCGGGGTTAGAGCGTGAAAAACAAGGTAATGCCGGGCACAGCTAGTTGTTTCATATACTGTATAATGTGTTTAACATTACAATCTTCCTTTCACGCCAGGAGCCCAATACCACCTTGGAGTGAGTTAAGTGGATGGAGATAAAGTACCAACCAATTAGCTCCTAACTGTCAATTTACAGACTGTGTTTCAAAAATGACAGTTAGGAACCTATTTGGTTGGTACTTTATCTCTCTCCAAGCCTTAGTACATAGACCCCACAATCACACAATTGGATCAGTCACTACCGCCATCAAGTCAGCATACTAATCCCATGAAATACTCTGTGCTGTTATGGGCATTGTGATGATCTGACTGGCTATGTTGCGATCATTCAGACAACCTTTCAGCTGCTATGGAACCTGTACCGACCCGGGGCCCGGCCCTCCCCTTGCACCTATGGTGCCAGGCCTTGGCCCTGCACTACCCCCCCCCCCCTCCCCGCAACCTCGCCACCCCCTCTCCTCGACTTACCTGTGGTCTCGGCCCCCCGCCTTTGTGGTCGCGTCCTCCCGGACGGCTCCACCTCTGGCTCTCGTCATTGACTGATACTGGGAGAATGCTTACCGCCTCCTCCCAGCATCAGTCAGCGAGGAGAGAGAGATGGAGTAGAACGGGAGACTGTTGCTGCCTTGCGCAGTGCGACCACGGAGCAGGTAAGTCGAGAAGAGGGGAGTGAGACAGAAAGACCTGCCACTCTAAATTGGCAAAAATATAATACTGGAACGTTACAGGAATTATAAATTACTAACATGCACAGCAAAAACATAATAAGATACTACATTATAAAGCAGTCATTGTGCTCAGAACCCAAAACAATGTTGTTGCATTAGCTGTAAGAACAGTCTATTATAAGGTATGGTATTTCAAATTGTAATACATTTTATAAACATCTGTTAAACATAAAAAGGGCTCCATTTATCATAGATGCATTGTGATAAATAGAGCCCTTTTTGTGTGGATGGATTTCAATAATGTGGATGAATTTTAATATCACCCAAATTCACATTGCAATATTTTAATAAATTACAAGGACGTAACAAAAATCTCATGCAGGGACAGAGCCTGTGATAAAGCTCTGTCCATGAGAATCCACTTCACACACTTCTCACTGTATGTTTTGCAGAAAAAAAACAGTGAGAAGGTGATCACACATGCACCACCGGCTCACTAAGGCCCCTATTTACTACAATCTGCATTTCAAATAGTGTGATAATTTCACCTAAATTTGCATTGCGAATTTAGGAACTATCACATTAATGTATTAACATTCTTAATGAATCATTACAGCACACCTCTCTTTCGCAAAAAATACAGTGAGAGTGCCTCCCCGCATGCGCCACCGCTGGCTAGCGCTACACCCCCGACCGCTTGCATTTACCTGCCCTGTGATCAGTGATCGGTGAGCTCTCTCCTCCAGTCAGCTGGTCTCCGGGCTCCTGAACTGTGTAACCGGTCAGCTGATCTGTGCTTTAAACTGACATGCCAGGGTCCAGGGTCACAGTGCAGAAGCCCGGCAACCAGCTGACCAAGGACGAGAGCTCACCAATCACCAATCAGTGGACCCCTGCAGGTAAGTGTTTTGATTTTTTTTTTTTGATAAACTATTTCTTTTTTTGCAGTTATCAGCTTGTGGTCTATTTAGATCACAAAGCTGATCACAGGGGGCCGGCTCCCAACTCTGCTCTGCCTGTCAGAGCGAAGCAGGAGATGGGGAACAGCTGTAATAATGAAGATGGCATTATTATAACAGGGCTTTCTCCGTTATTTTTTCACAATTTATTTTTACTAAATCTGAGCAGATCACATTTTTCATTACAAGTATGGGAAATGCGATCTGCTTGCTAAAAGTATGCGAATTGAAAGGCTTGGCGTAGTTCATCATGAAAACTGCTCCAAAAGCCCTTTGATGCGTATATGTGATACTAAAATAATGTGAAAAGGGTGTTAAAACACCCTTTTTCACTTTTTTTTTGTAAAAATAATATTGATAAATAGGGCCCAAAAAGACACAGAGTAAATACAATAACAATTCAATAAACCATGGTATTAAATAAATAAAAAATAAAACTGCATAATAATAATAATAATAATTATTATTATTATTATTATTATTATTATTATTATTATTATTATTATTATTATTATTATTATTATTATGCAATACTGCCTCAAAATACAGTTTAAAAGCTGTAACTGGTTATTGCCCATAGTAAAGGTATGAAAAACCAATGCTGAGGCTTAGATTTATTTCCTGCTTTTTATACATTAGGATTCCTATTGACCTCTATCCTTTCCAATTTTGCAATTCAAAAATGAAAAGAGGTTGTTGTTTTATTTTTTTATTATTTGAGTGGAGGCAAAAAGGTTTTTTGGATTTGATAGGCTGCTATGTGTTTAGTAAATTAGTCTAGTAAGTAGCATAAACACCAAGACACTAAAATAAACTGATTTCAGCATGTTCCCATCAGCATAAAGTGCCTCATGGGAATCTTTGACTGTCACCTTTGACCATCTAGAAACACATAGCATTCTGAAGCTGTAATTAGAGCCCAATGCGAAACATTACATTCACTGTGGAGAACTGTTTCCCTGTCCTGCAATGTTTTGACAGTTGAATTGCTCTCATATTACAGGGAAACAGCATTTGCCATTTAAAGCAATGTATTACATTACATTGCATTATTATGGCTCCCAAATATTGCATTTTGCAGCTGTGAAAAAGGTTTATTTCAGATACACTAGACGTAAGGTGACTCAGAACCATTAATCGTACTAACAATCTTCACAACTCTCACCCGAGTTTCAGGCTCATACACAACACATACCTTATCCCTAGCTAGTACACCCAGGAAGCCAGCTTTTCCAGCATTGTACAGTAAGGGTTCCATTGTGATGGTCTTATTGTAGTACAAAAATCAGAATCCTAAATAAATCTGAACCTATGGAAACACTGATTTGTGTCATCCCAAGTAACTGTAACTGTACGCAGTGTTGGAATAATAATGTAATTTAATAATTTTTATCCAAAGTATCATTTTTATCTAAAATACATCCTCTATCTTACATCTGCCATTTTTACCTCCCAAATACACCCTTGACCTCTCAATTCACATATACCCTGCCATATCCTTCATTCTCAGGCCACCCCTGAACCATTTTCTTTGTCTCTGCCGACATGTTGCCCCACTTTGACAACCCTGCCGTCGGCCTCCTTACAAGATCTCTGCCTCTCATTGTTTCCCCCACCTCATGTTTGCCATTATGGCTAAATAATATATCCCTTCACTATTATCTTCATGCCATATTTATGGCAATCTTGCATCTGAGTAGAATAGCATAGTACAATACTTGTGGGATGTAATCTGTGACTCTAACATATATTTCATGACTGGTTTCCTGATAAACCTCTTATATAGAACACAGTGTATGAGCGAACTGCATACAGCAGAGGTTCCCAAACGGCGCTCTAAAGCATCAGCGTTGTATCCACGGCACTCCTAAGCCAAAAGTTTATTGAGAAATTCAGAACAAAATGTAGTATGTACAGTAGTAAAGTGAAGTAAATTGTGCTTACCTGTCATCCTTTGGTTCAGTTATGTGGTGGGGACAGGTTTGTTCCTCTGTTTGTCCACATATTTACATTACATTGACCATAAGGAATTTGATTTGGTGCTCGATCACCAACCTGAGGCACCCTTGCAAGTGCCCCGAGGCACCCCATGGTGCCACGGCACACAGTTTGGGAACCAGTGGCTTACAGGATTTGTGTATCACTTTTTATTTCCAGACAATACATTGTAATGTTTGTGAAAAGAGCAACATGAAAACACTAGGGGAGCGATTCAATTGTTGCATGGGAGGTGATAGTTAATGAGCGCCCAGTTTAGCAATTCAGTTGTTCTTGGCGCTCATTAAATATCACCCTCTTCATTTCCTATTCGACCGGGTTTAGCTGTGTAAAATGGCTAAACCCGTCTAATGTCCTAGTTAGGGCACCCTAACCACAGGTTTCTTGCATATTTTTGCTCGCACACTCCTGAGAGGGAGAGCAGAAATAACGGCGCCGGTGGATATACCACTCAGACGGAGCAACAACTGAATTGCTTTGTCGGGCGACTTAACAAAAAATAGCCACCGGCTAAAAAATTGAATCGCCCCCTTTATGTCAAGCTTGGGACAGTAATTAATAGAACTGTATTACAGATTACATCCATAAACAAGCTAGACCACATCGCCTAACAACAAACTTTAAGTAGAAGGCTAGTGAGTAAATGCATGGTGCCTAGGGAGTACCCATTCCAGTATGCTTAGAACACCCATTTGCTTTAATAAAACAGACACATGTGTGGTATGGACATTGACACGTAAAAACAACATTTACATTCTATTAACGGTATGTAAAATGTTATTTCCCACCAAATTCACTGCACCAAATTTAATAAGCGTCTAAGTTCTGGGAAGGTAATTATTCTAAGTTATCTATTTGAAGTAGAAATCCATGACTGCACTGACAAGATGTAAGTTAAATGTGTTATTTCATTCCCTTGATGTTCACAAGTGATTTCTGCATTTGTGGCCCAAGAGACGCATAGAATCCGGGATGCAGAGCGTCATCGGATTGGTGGCTGTGTGTTCTACATATTCCCATATACCCCTCTCCATCCAGTATTTCTGTTATGATTTGAAGGATGGGGAAGAGACTGATAAGGTGAAGTAGGAAATTCCAATAGGTGACCCAGGAAACATCTTATAGGCAGGAGTGACAGGTGATCATCAGAGGCAGGCGAGCTAAAATGGTTGGAGGGAAAGTATTTTACGATGAGACAGAACCTGATAAAGACGCCATGTGGCTCTAGGTAAGATACTGGTTTGGGCCCCTTTCCCGTAATCACAAGAAAGACAGCTTGTCGCATAATAGATGATCCAGCGCTGAGATGAGGTTGCAGATATAGGAATGGGTAGTATTGTTGAGGGTTTTTCAGGTGAAGGAGAGGGTGAATAAGTACTGTATGCTGGTTTCTGGATGATAGGAGTAGACAGTGGAGAATTGATAGATTGGTGCAGCAAATATTATGTCATGATAAAAGCATATTTATTTGCTGGTGCATTATTGGTGGATTGAGTAGGGCAGGTGGGTGAGCAAAATACCAGATAGGAGGAGGTTGCAGTAGTTGAGGCAGAAGATAAGATCAGAGTTTCAGTTGCTTCTTGGATGAGTTTTCTAGCAATATTCTGAAGTCAAAAGTGAAGTACAGCACTGCATTTAGTAATGGGTGTCATTGATCAAATTATGGAATGTGGTGTTGTAGGCAGCAGGGGCCTATCTACCCATTGGCCAGGATGGCACTCGCCAGGGTCGCCAGCCAAAGGGGGGCGCCATCCGGCAGCGCCACCAGGGGTAGAATCAGGTCGGGACTAGTGGTGGTGCAGCTGGTGCCTTGCACCGCACCCACTGCTAGTTCCCCAGGCCCCACAAGTGTAGGGCAGACCGCAGTGAGAGCGGTCTGCCCTACAGAGTTACCAACACACAGACGAAAGCAGCAGCTGTGTGTTTGTTATAGCAGCCAGCCAATGAGAGTCAGACAGACTCTCATTGGCTGCTGCGTCATCCACGGAGGGAGCCGGCTGGAGCTCACTCATGAGCTCCGTCTTCTGGCTCCCCCCGCAGCAGGTGATGAGAGAGATGTCATGACGTCTCTCCCATCCCATAGTGCAGAGTGAGAGCGGGCCCAGAGGAGTGGACAACGGTGGTCATCGTCAGGAGCGGGGATCAGGTTTTTTTCTGTGTGTGTTTACGCCTGGCACGGGGGGGCGGCACTGTATAGGGGTTGGCTGCTACTGGGTGCTTTTTATTGGGGGGGTGGCCACTACTGGGGGCACTGTAGAGGGGGGACTACTTCTGGGGGCACTGTATAGGGGGCCCGCTACTGGGGCCACTTTATGGGGTTGTGTGGCCGCTACTGGGGGCACTGTATACGGGAGGCTACTACTGGGAGCACTATATAGGGGGGACTACTACTGGGGACACTGCATAGAGGAACTACTATTGGGGGCAATGCAGTATAGGAGGGTTTACTACTGGGGACACTGCAGCATATGGGAGATTACTACTGGTGGCACTGTATAGGGGGGACTACTACTGGGGGAACTGCAGCATAGGGGAGATTACTACTGGGGGCACTGTATAGGGGGGGCTACTACTGGGGTAATGCAGCATAGGGGGATTACTACTGGGGGCAATGCAGAATAGGGGGGATTACTACTGGGGCAATGCATGGGGGGACTACTACTGGGGGCACTGTATAGGGGGGTAGCCGCTACTGGGTGCACCATATAGGGGGGACTACTACTGGGGGCACTGCCTGAAATTATGAGGGGAGGGGACACCAGTCCATTACACTGCCAGGGGCGCTCGGATCCCTAGATACACCCCTGGTAGGCAGTGAGGGAGATTTAAGAGGAAGTAGTGACTACTGTATGTGAGGAAGGATTATGAAAGCTATCTTTTGGACATATTGAGGCTTACTTAATGCTGGTACATCCATGTGGAAATAGCAGGGAGATTGATGTTTACATGTATTAGTAGAAGAGGAGCAGCAGGGCAGTTACTAAGGGTGTGTGACCGGCGCACCTTGCAGTCTGTGCTGCTGATTATAGCGTCCTCAGGGTGCTACAATCAGCACTGCACTAACAGGTGCTGCCGGCCCTGGCCCCTCTGCGGGATGTAATGACATCATGACGTAATGTGTACTACATCAATACATCAGGCGCAAAGGGGGAGACCTGGCACAGAGCACTATTTAGCCCTGTTGTGGTGCTGGGGAGAGGTATGGGGTGGAGAAATAAAAGAGGGTGTCACCAGCATTGAGGTGCTGCTGGAGACATAATGTGATAATTAGTCCACCAAGAGAAGAGGGATATAGAGAGAAAAAAGGGGAATGAGAAGATATCGTTATGGGGTAAAGAAGTGCCATAGATACACACTGAATGAGCACTTGGTAGGCAGTAAACCAAGAGCAGTAAACCAAGAATGAACTGTGTCATGAAGACCAATAGAGTGATAAGTTAGCAGGAGAAGAAGGTGAGCAAAGGTGTTGAAAGAGGCATAGAAGCCTAGTAGGTTGTGTATAGAGAATTGACCCTCAGACTTTTCTGTAAGTCGGTTATTGATCACTTTCATAATGGTAACCTCAGAGGAATGTTGCAGAGACAAGTCAAGGAGTGAAAGGAGAAAGAGAAAAATTATGTTTGAGCACAAATTATTCAAACAGAGGGTTGGGTTGAGCAAAATGGCATTGGGTGAGAGAAGCTAGGTTTCATTAGGATTGGTGAAGCGAGTGTGTGTTTATAGGAGGATGTAAATGTGCCAGTGAAGAGAGACAGGTTGAACAGGTGATCTGGGGAAGAGGAAGCAGGGAAGTTGAGTGGGAAAAGGGTTGAGGGCTTGTTGGATGAGATGATGAGATGTCCTTGGTTATGGAGTAGAATAATCTGAGGGTGTTTTGGGAAGTGCAGGATAATGTGGTTCTGATGTGAGGGTTCTGGTATAAGGAAACATCTGGTTGAAGAGTGTCAAGTTTAGCTGAAACCACGCTCTAATGCTGTCTAAAGGGGTGCTCAAATATGCTCACACAATAAAATGTAACATGTCTTAAGTTTCTTGTGAAACCATTGGCCCTGCCCCAAGTTAGAATCCCCCAATTGGCTTTCTGCTTGCAGAATTTGTCTTATATTGGAGACTAACGAGCCAATCAAACAGAGCAGCTTTACAGTGAACTGGAGAATTATAAGCCAGCGGAGTGAGGAGCACATTTTATATGTCTGCTCAACTACCACATATTATTTAGCTTGGTGATACACCTGTAGGTTATATTAAAAATGGGATTTACATGGATTTGTATTATTATTTAGCAGGCAGTCTTCTCTGGAAAACATTTTAGCAATCATGGGTAAGTCAAACCACCGATGGCACTTAAGTGTTATCTTACGTGGGCAATAATGGCACAAAACCCAGCATTTCAATAGAGATTAAAGAGTTAATACAGTTTCCATTTAGCAAAATCTTTCCTGATTACATTCATTTAATTTATTTTAAAAAGGTACATGTTCCTTTATGCTGAAACACCATGATCCTGTACTTGATCCATGTTTGATTTCTCAAAAAGGTAATGGAACAGAATAGCTTGTTTACAGAAAATAATATCTTGCTGTGCTTTGAACCACATTACTGACAATGGTTGGTGAGTCAGTAACAATTCAGTGGGTGGTGAGCTATGTCCCGTGATTAATAGTTCGCCGAGAGGCACTGCTGCTGCTGCTGAATGGGCAAACTCAAATATGTCACATACAATCCAATCTGATCAGTTGTAATTTACTGAGGACATCAGTAGTCCAGGATATATGAAAGATCTTTTGCTCTTATATATTTCTGTTAATATTTAGTTTAGTGCTAAAATAAAACACTATTGAACAGCAAGGAATATGTATACCATTTCTTTAAATGATTTATTTTCACCTAAATAGTTTTATAACTATACTGGAGTGCATACCAAAAGAAACATAAAACCTAAAGCAACCAAATCAATTATAACTGCATACCTCCCAACATGACCCTCTCCAGGAGGGACACAATGCTCTGGTCCTGGACTTCCCTGGTGAGAGATGGGGCTGCAGCACAGTTCAAAATTCAAATAGGGGAGTCACACCAACTGTCATTTCACACGCTGCCAAACATCACTGGCTGGGACTCACTGGCAGTTGGTGTGACTCCCCTATTTGACTTTTGGACTGTACTGCAGTCTCACCTCTGGAGCCACCACCAATCATAAATTACCAGGGAAGTCCAGGACCAGAGCATTGTGTCCCTCCTGGAGAGGGTCATGTTGGGAAGTATGTAACTGCCACATTTTAAGTTTTCATACTAGAAAATGAAAGCAAATATCTTATTGGTTATAATGGTTAACAGAACCTGTCTTATAGGGTAAACGGTTCACTAATTATTATAAATTATCTGGAAGCTTTCCATTTCTGAAACAACTCCCAGACACATTTCAAGAAATCAGAAAGCATAGTATCAGGTTTGTGGAACAAGCCAGTTCCCCTGACTATTCCTAGGATCGATCAGTTATTATCATCAAGAAACCTTGGGCAAAATTTACTAAGCGGTGGGCTCTAAACCCCGGAGGTTTGGTGGCGGTTTGACGGCGGGTTCTATTCTGTTCTAAACCCCAGGGGTTTGGTGGCAGTTTTGCAGCGTTTTCTAAATGACAGCCCTGTTCTATTCTATTCTAACGTGTGTTTTGACTGCGGTTTGGCGGCGGTTTTGCTATCTGCAGATTTACTAAGGCCAAAACCTCTGCAAAATTGCTGTCAAAACATATTTTAGAATAGAATAGAACAAGGCTGTCATTTAGAAACCACTGCAAAACCGTCACCAAAGCAATAGGGTTTAGAACAGAATAGAACCCGCCCTCAAACCACCGGGGTTTAGAACGCACGGCTTAGTAAATTTTGCCCTTTGAATCAAGTATTAGACCAAGAACTCAATAATTAATATAATTAGTAACCTCACTTAAATAAACTTTTTTTCTCTCCGACAAGTTCCCAACTTTTTTAAATTGTCTGTATTTTTTTTATAATTCTTTACATACTGTATTGACATCTGTAAAGTATAGCATACCTTGGGCCTGATTCAGACCCACTCGCGAGCGGCTGTCCGCTCGCAAGTGGGTCGATGTTATGGACTGAGCATGCGCACGACGGAGGGAGCTCCGTCGTGCGCATGCGCCAGACGCGACGAGCGAAGGAAAGTCCTTCGCTCGTTGTGTCCGATCAAAGGGGGCGTGCTGTCAATGTTGATTGACAGCACGCCCCCTTTGGTGGGCGTGCCGGGGGCGTGCCTCCCTGACGGGGGCGTTCCTAAGGGAACGCCTCCCGTCAGAAGCCGGCCCACTGACATCACTAGTGATGTCAGTGGGAGTGATTTTGGCTCTGATAGAGCCAAAATCACTCCGGAGCTTGCGGTTGAAAACCTCAACCGCAGGCTCCGGCTCGCAAATTCGATGGTCGCGATGGTCTCGACCATCGCGACCATCACAATGCACGCTCGTATAGCCTGTGGGTGGTGACCCACAGCTATACGAGCGTCCAGGAGGACGCTCCATGAAAATGGAGCCCGGCCCTCATTCATAGCGTGCGCTCTGCTCAGAGCGTACGGCTCTGAATGAGGGCCTTTGTTCTGTACACTAGGGGCTATATTTACTGAAGTGTGGGTTAATAGAAGTAGAGATGTTGCTGATGTTATTGATTCTAATTATTATCTTCTAGAAGGTGGTACATAAATGATAAGTAGAATCTGATTGGTTGCTATTGGCAAACCCTTCACCAAAAACTCTCACTTTAGTAAATATAATATATGCAGCAAGTTTCTTTTACGTAGATGATGCTACTTAGCTCAAGCTCTATGACACTTACATATACCTGTGAGTGGACAAAGCTAACATAGCACCAGAAATGCTATCTGCTAAAATATGATTTCCCCAAAGGTACAGTATTTAAAATACCTATTCTTGTGTTAGCTGAAATTCTTATTAATTTGTTATTTTTCTATACGCATGGATATCTGTACAGTAACACTACTCAAGGTCTGTGTGCGGAGTACAAGGGGTATATTTACTAAATTGCAGCTTTTTAGAACTGGAGATGTTGCCCATAGCAACCAATCAGATTCTCCTTAACATTTATCTAGCCCCTTCTAGAATATAATAGCTAGAATCTCCACTTCTAAAAACCCAGACTTTAGTAAATATACCCCTTAGGGACCTATTAATTATTATTTAATTATTACAAAAGCAGGTGAAAATTAACATTTTCACCAGCAATTGCAAAAATTAAGTTATCCGGCCATTCTTCAAGAGGGTAAAGCAGGAGATATCATGGATATCTCCTGCTTACCTTCCTCTGGCGGAATGGCCTGCTGTCCCTATACACTAGTATGGGGACAGAATTCATAATTCTTGATTGAAGATGGCGAGTGCTCCCGCTACCCTCTCCTTCCCTATGGGGAGGGGTCCAGGGTTGCGAAGAGGGATCCTTACGGAACCCTTCACCCCTGTCTGACATCTTCCGCTGGATGTCAGGGCTCTTGTGTGCATGCGTGACCTGTAGGTAGCAGCAGCGGCCGGTCGGAGCATGCGCGGGCACTTTGTCATGGTATTTTACACTAGTTTGCAGTTTCTCGCAAGCTCTGTCCCTGCAATGCGAATTCAGTCGATAATATCACACTACAATCTGCATTAAATATGCGGATTGTAGTAAATAGAGCACTATGTATAGATATTGTACAGTATCGATTCTCTTGTGTTGTAAGCTGGATAAAGGTACTACTGTATAAATTTGAGTATTTTTGAGTATTTTTCTTGTGTATGCTTTGGTTAAAGTCTATTGAAGGTGGGTATTTAAAGTGTGATAGGAAATGGTGTATTGAAGTTGTGTAATACTGTATATGCCACAGAGAGTTTATGTACAGTTGCTTTGGAAATGATATCCAGATTTTAGCAACTGTAGAACAGCTGGCTTGCATAAAGGTAGGGATGTGCTGTATAGCACGTGTGCTGCTACAGGATGTCAACTGGATGTATAGGAGTCTGCCTGTAAGTAGTGAAAAAGCATTTATTTGCTTTGAGATAATGGGCCTGATTCTGAGTTGCTTATGGGGCCTGATTTAGAGGTGCGTGCTATTGCAGCCATCAGTGCGACTTTTTGCGGAGTCGCATGGGCGATAATGTCAATTCCTTCCCCTTGTGTGCATCACAGAGTGCAAGCCCTGAGACATCCACTTTCGATTCCAAAGGCCGGTACAACTCTGCCGATGGTTCTGAACAATCCACAATTGGTGCACCATTGCTAGCACCATCAACCCTTGCACCCAGTGCCATAACAGGGCACATTTGTTCCTGTGACGTCCAATTACGCAACCACTGACCCCAGCATGCCAGGGATACAGGGCCAACATGCCTCTGTTTTCTGGGATGCTCGCCGACACCGCCCATTTTCTGTCCCTAAATTCTTAGGGGACATTGCAACTGTCAACACAGACACCTATCTGCAGATAGGGTTTGTGGAAAACTCTGAATCAGGCCCATAGACTGCTCACTAATGAACCATGTTTAGCAAGTAATAAGAATCATCCTGTACCATCATTAGTTTTAAGAACAATAAATCTCATAAACCCTAGTTATGTTTAATCTCAAAGCAATAATAATAATAATAATAATAATAATTTACATACACAGTCTCTTGGATTGTACAAGTAGTTTTTCATTTTTAAAAAAAGTTTCTAACTGTATATTATTGCATTTCCAGTACTGTTTGCTGCTCTCAGCACATTGCTATTCTGTATGCTGTATCACAGCAGCTAGAGCTAAAACCAGTAGCGCATGCAGGGGGGGTTTCTGAGTACCCAGGAACCCACCCTGGCAGCCACAAGAGCAAACACCATGTTATTAAGCCCCGCTCACGCAGCAAAATGCAGCTATACGCGGGTTAATAAGGAGGAGGCGGAGCCAATATGACACAATTCTATTACAATCTGTTCCATTCCCAAACAATACCCTGCTCTGCTTTTCACCATTTACAAATTTCCATCCCTCAAGCAGGTACCTATATATATATTATATATACACATTTATGTTATATTTAATTTCCACCCAAGTTGATTGCTTTTGGAGTAAATCATCAGAGCAATTTTGAGTCTACCTCATTTATACAACAGAGGTGTAGATATATATTAATATTCACTATATAGTTTGTGCTTTATTATGTATGGAGGAAGAGAACATATAGTACAACAAAATTACATTCTGTTCAGTCCTTTTGAGCTTGTTACATTGGGCTGATTAATGATCAGTGTCTACATTGAGCTATACAATGAACCACTGTACCATGTAGTTTTCAGAGAAGTGTAAGGTGCAGCTTTTACTATTCTTTTTTCAAAGTGAATGATGCTTGAAGTTTTACAGAGGTAGTAGGAATATCATGTTATTATAACATCTTTTAGGTTTTTGTCACACAACAGAAAGCAATAAATGACTTTTGGGAACTATTTGAATACAGATATTTTGGCATATCAGTATGTTACATCTTCCAGAAAAAGCATTGTCGCTCTTGCTATGGATGTTGGGGTCTATTCATCATTACTTAATTTATACAAAAGCTGATGAAAATTAAAATTGTCACCTACTTTTGTATAAATTAAATGTCAGGGCCATTCATTATAAAGGTAACACAGAACATATCATGAATATCTCTTGCTTACCTTTCAGCCCCGATCTGGCCAGCTTTCCCCATGCACTAGTACACTAGTATGGGGACCTAAATTCATCAAGCTCTGAAAATACCAACGGAGCTTGACATTTCCAGATGACGTTTGTTCCCACACCCCCACTGCTTCCCTATGGGACGGAGTCCAAGAGGCGAAAAGGGATCCACCGGAAGCCGCACATGCATGAACCCAAGTTTACGCATATGCAGTAGTACTGCTGATTTATACTCAGCAGTGCTAAATTTCAACACTACTAAAGTAGCAATGGAAGGATTCGCGGGGACAGCTGATCTTCGGATCAGCTGTCTCCGAATTGGAGAAATGTTGAATTGCTACGGCACTTGCATCCAATTAGAATGTTAATGATCGGGGTCCATCTGGCCCCTGATAATTAACATTTATAATGAATAGGCTCCATTGTCACCTAATAATATATTTGCCTAGGCCACCCTCCTGGATTCAGTCTACATCCCCAATGGCAATGAAGCAAGCAGGGTGGCTGCATGATGGCAATGATTTATGGCAAACACAACCTCCCCTAGGCATGGGGCATATAGGTAGATGCTATTGGGGCACCCAGCAGGTATGGTGAGGGGATTGGCTGCAATTTATGGACAGGTGATTGTAATGTAAAGGTTGGTGGGTTTGGGTGTCGTTCAACACTGCAAAAATCAGGAAGTATTTTTGGTGCATGCTAAAAAAATGTAAATTAATTTGTACTGCTTACATTTTAACATGGTTTCACCAGATTGAAATCTGCACCCTTTATCTGGATGACCTAACAGTAACTGTATTGTATATAAAGATGAAGCAATACTTTGGGCGTTACCAAAGAGATACATGATTCTCAGCTCTAGAAGTATTCTGCTTATTACTAGGCTTGAAGATCTTTTCTCTTCCTAAAGTTTCATTGGACACTAATGGAGAATCATTCATAGTAAGACGTTCCTTTGACAGTCTGTGCTAAATCAAACACTGAAGTACAGTATAGCTGCTACATTAATACTACACATGTGCCAGGCTCATCATTAAAATACAATTCCTAGTGGTGTCATCACTGAAAACCGAGACAATTCACATGTCTATATAAGGCTGCAGATCTAGAAGCCATTTGACAGCTGTGGAAGAATAAGATAGCAATCACACAGTATTGAAAGATGAATTAGTATGGAACATAATCTTAGATTTGAACTTCAATTCATTGTTTTGATAGATGGAATTAGATAGCATGCCATTCAATGTAGGATGGTTATCTGAGAAGCCAGAAATAGAGCATGTATTTTCAATGGAAACATATGTTTATCATTAAATCTATTGTACTGTACTGTTGCAATTGAGTATCCTATTTAAATCCAGCTAAATCGCCAAATTTGCACCTGGAAAATCAAATTGCCAAAGTATGCGCTGGTGTGTGCATGTAAGTGAATACAAGACAAAGGGGTGGAATTAGTTGACTGATGTATCTCCACGGGATATTATGGTGCTATTTCATCGCTACAGTCTACAAAACTAACTTATACTTACAGTACCATCCATAATATATAGAAATGTAAGGAAAAGCACATTGCACAAGGCTTCTATGGGACTTCTCTCTGTAATTTCCCAGAAAGTATAATAAAGCGTACTATTCTAGTTGCCTAGATCCACTAGAGGAAACCATTCTGTTGGCTTAACCAGTATTCATGAGAATGTAGCCTATATGAACTTAACTGAGGCATCAGACACTTTGAGATCTCTGGATAGGAATTGATTTTAAATCAGCAATTTTTAAGAGTGAGAATATTAAAGTATGGAGGGAAAGACTACAGTATGAAGCTGCAACAGAGGCAGGGCCCCATCACAAATGTGAAGAATGGTCTGCAAATGCAGTTCCAGCACCCAGGGTACTCACTCAGCTCATGGTCCAAACTGGGGCTACACTGCGCATGCACCAACCTGGAGCATGCCCAGAAAAGTCCTAAGCTCCATTCTTCTGAGAGTAACCATATCGGCTGCTGTGCCGGCATTTTCACCACTGTGTCGAAAGATGCAGATCATGCACTTTGGCTTTACACAAAATATAAACCATTCCTATGTACTGAACTAATAACCAAAATAAAAGCCTAAAACATAGCTATTAGGTAAAGTAATTTACTTGATCCATATCCTTTAGCTTAAATACCACAAACTAAATGTAACCAGTAAAAAGAAGGTGCAAGCTATCTAATTGTATGCATTAAATAACTTTATCCAAGCTGTGGACTGCTTATGAGCACTTAACATAGGTAAACATGACAAGCCAGACAATTCTTGACTCCCAATTTACTGAGTCGTTTGTAGCAATTATTTCTGTTGAATCTTTTCATGCAGAATGAACTTTATACAGCAATAAAAAATGATGCTAACGAAATCTGGCAATCTAGCAAATTACCCTAACTTCTTGTACACGCATCACTATTCAAAACCTACTATAAGATATATCATTTATAAACAATTTGCTACCAATGACTTCAGCTACCTTAAAGGTAAGGAGTCTTGCAGCTAACTAACACTCTAATGAAAATCAAGCAGACAAGTAAACAGTATATAACATACAGTCATTTTTCTGAACAATTAAAATGGAGGTAATTAAGCTAACATTATGTTCTCCATCTTAACATGAGTGGGTATTTATGAAAAGTTTCATAAGGGTTTATAATGTACCCTACGCATTTGATAGAAATGACATTGATGCCCCATATACCACCTGAGTGTAACCCCTGAGGCACTGCAATCATTTCTCACATGCTTACCCTTCCCTAATAATTCCAGTCACTAGCCCTCTGATGCCGCCATAACCTAAACAAACAATCATGGTGACATATAGAATAATCACTGTGTGTTTCCTTTTGAAATCACAAGATAGATTTTAATGACAATTGGTGAAGAAGAAGAAAAAAAAAAGTACCATCTAATTGGTTGCTGGGGGTTTCCCTATCTATCATGATACTGGGGTATTCTCTGGCTATTTTGCCCTGGCCATCTGGTCTAGCTAATTCCGATGGTAAGCAGCTATGAATCTTATACCATGTCAGCGATCACTGGGTTACTTCCTGCAGCCCCTAACCTGCTCTCAATATCATGGATGTGGGACCATAGTTACACACTGAAATATCTGAACAAAGTACTGTATTGTTTAGGTTTATTAAAGCAGTGATTATAACACGTCGTAAAAGTCTTAAAACAATCACATTACAATTAATGGAGTATACGTTATATCACCCAAGGGGATGTAATATAACATAAGAGGGATCAAGTGCATTACTCTACCGGACTCTTAATAACATAGTCAATTCCAGGTATGATATTGGCATGCAGAAGCACCTCTCCCAGTCTGCTGGCATGGCAGTAGTCCTACTTCACTGTCACCCTGCTTTTGGTGGAACATAGGTGATGTTTGGTGCAAACTGGGCGATTCTGGAAGAAGGGTGAAGACTTGCCGATACTCATCCTTCAATATCACTCCAATGGGAGCCATAACCCATTCAGCCCTGACATATAGTCCTTCAAGGTTGCTGAGAGAGCAAGCAAATCACTGATGGCAGCTCTTATGCAGTTACATACCCCAGCATCTAGTGTCTTTCCCTGATTTTTTTGGTTGGCAAATCCTTATTTACAGGGCAGGAGCATTTTCACCCTTTTCTATCTCACTGGCAACTCTTATGTCTCAGTGCTGGGTCATTTGTCATGCACTGCCTATCTCCTTTGTGACTCCCAGCTAGTAGTGGCTCCACAATGTCTAAATACACCAAGCTCATAAAATAGAGTTTCCTGAAAAGAGTCTTATTACTGCAGAATGTGATCAACAAGGCACTGTCACAAGGTTTTACCCCATTAATGCTATTTGGCAGAGTATATGACCAGCACTTCTTTTACAATCCAGCTGGTCTTCTAGAACAGTAGCCTTGTCTTAGGCAACTGATGGGATACTGGGTGTCCATGGCTCCATCTTAATGGGATTGAATATTCCAGTGGTGGCTTTTGCTTTTTTGCTGACCTGGTAAATTTTTTTAAATAAACATGTTTAAGCCAATGCCATGAAGCATTCATTATACAGAATACAAATACAATTTACTAGAAAACTAATTTAGGTGCTACAAAATATAATCAGTAATTAATATAGACAAAAGTAATGAACTAAAAGGTGACTCTGCAATCACCGATTATGGGGACAACTGGAACTTTACTATATACCATTTCATGTCATATGAATTACACAATTTCACCATAAGTATTGTTTGCTATATGCCAGTAGTGTGGAAATTTGGTTTAAAAAAGGCATGCCACATGAGCTGTAAATATTCATTTATGTGCTTTTTGAGAGACTACTCTGTGGTTTTATTATCCTTTTACAGATTTTATTAAAGTTGGAATTTTTAGAAGTATATTGAAATTAAATTGTGTAATTTTGACATAAAAAAGCACTCTTTTTCGTAATATAATTTATTATATCTATTTGGATTGTACAGAATACATCAATTATGCACAACACAATATTGTGGAACATAAATAACTTAGAATAATCTAAGGAAAGTGAGTCCCGATGGGAATAAACCTTATTGACCATGCTAGGACACACTTCTTGAAGAACAGCATACCGAAAAGTTTGCTGATCAGAGAAATGTCAGTGACGAGTTAACCCTTACTTCTTTGCACTACAGTAGTTACCAAAGAAAAGGGTTTACATTGACCACTAATCATCACTGAATGGAGCCTAAATTGCATTTAGGTCACCACAGTGGGTTCTGCATATACTTAGGTAACCAGAAAAGTTTTAAAATTTTACTGGACACCAAAATGGGCTGTGTGTTTTACTGGGGCCACCAGAATAGGCTGTGTGTTTTACTGGGGTCACCAGAATAGGCTGTGTGTTTTACTGGGGTCACCAGAATAGGCTGTGTGTTTTATTGGGGTCACCAGGGTCCTGATGGGCTCTGCATTTACCTTGGTAAACAGAATGGGTTTTGCTTCTTCTGGAATAACCAGAATGTACTGTACACGACAATAAGGTTTCACATGAATAGGCTGTGCATTTACAATTTTGACAGCTTCTTTATTCAAATGCTACAGCCTATGGTCTTCCTACTAAGATGCCCACCGGCTGCAGAGCTAATCCATCGTTGTTCGATTTAAGACGGTGGCACCATCAAAGATTGCGCCAGCCCTATATATATATATACACACATATATATATATATATATATATATATATGCAGTATATATATAAAAATATGTATGAGGTGGCAGACAGTGGGAATAATATAGATATTTTACTTTTCTTCATAATATACCTGCACTAAGGGTTGCCAAAGGTGGCCATGATTGGTTCGCCTTTTACCTGTAAAATGAGACAGCCCCATGCAGAGACTGTCACGCATTTATGATGTCATCGATAAGACTGCTCAATGTCTGAGAGTTTCTGCATCTACCGCTCTCACTAACTAAAATAACTGAAGCCGCTGGGTGCCGATGTTATATTATACCCTGTTCTCTCGATACGTACTGTAAACAAGATATCTGGTATCAATAAAGCGTCTAAGTTGTAACAGACTGATACTGTAACAGACTGATACTCCTCTGATCCTTCTCCTGCTGTCAACAATGGCAGCAAATCAGCAGTCACAGCAATAGAAGAGAGTGATCCACGTCAGCTGATAAACACTGCAGGATCAGAAGAAGTTCCATACCATGTAGAGCGACTGGTGAGTACTAGAGTACAGTAAATAGAGCCTGCAATGTTCCTAGCCAACAGAGGAAAGGGTTTACATGAAACACAATGAGGTCACTAGAGAAGGTTCTGCAGTTACTGGGGCCACCAGAAAAAAACTGTCCCTTGTATAAAGTTAGAGCTCTGATTTTGTTGGTTGCCACATAATAGTCTAATGCTGTCATCAAAATGGACTCAGCATTGACTGGAGCCATCAGAATATGCTGTACATTGTACCGGGCCTTGCTTTTTTGGTCATCAGAAACTCTTCTGAAGTCAACGTAATGGTCTCTACATTGTAAATAGGCTGTGAATTTATTTGTATAATAAGAATGAACTCTGTATTTTAAAGGGGTTACTAAATAGATTCTGCAATGTTTTGGGTCACTACAGATGGTTCTGCATTTTACTTAACATAATATTGTGTTATTAGCAAGAATTTCCATTTACTGCACTCACTAAAATTAAATCTGCTGTGTCAATGGTCATTACAATGTACTGTGGTCAATATAGTTGGATATACAGAACATACTGTGAATTGGATATACAGGGGGAGATATACTAACCCTTGGAGAAAGATAAAGTGGAGAGAGATAAAGTACCAACTGCCAATTTACATGCTGTGTATGAAAAATGACAGTTAGGAGCTGATTGGTTGGTACTATATCTGTCTCCACTTTAACTCTCTCTAAGGGCGGGGTGAACTAAGCATCACTTCCGCGATGCGGTACATCCTCCCTGTTTTTGGGTACATAATGCAGTTCATTACCGCAGTACAGTATGTACCAAGAATATCGCAAAGGACAGGCCACAGGCCACAGAGGGTGATGGGAGGGATCCGATTTGATCCCTCCCAAAGGGGAGCGTCCCTATAAGAAGCCCATAGGCTTCTATTGGGAGGCATTACCCATCAGGACGAAGCACCAGAATGCATCACATTCCGGTGCTTAGTACATTTGGGGAATGCGGTAAAACCCCACTGCATTTTCACCTTTAGTACATCCCACCCTAAGACTTAGTACATCTACCCCACATACTGTTACTGCTCTAAGTATAGTATATATTTTTGATACTGCAGTGTGTACTATCAGCCTGCTACCATGCTCCAGCTCGCATCTCATATGGTGGCTGTAGGTGGAAGTGCTTAGTTTCTGTATCGCCATGCAGGGCCATTTTAACATATGGGCACACTGGGCAGCTGCCCAGGACCCTATGATTCTAAGGGCCTTTGAGAAGGGGTGGGCTGGGCCTGGGGGCATCTACATGGAGTGTGTGGCTGCTTGCTCCATGCATAGGGCAGCTGGCTGAGAGGCAGGCAGAGAAAGATGCTCCCCACCTGCTCTAATCGTGAATGACACACAATCAGAGCAGCCAGGCAGCATTCTCTACCTGCCTCCCAGCCTGTAGCCGCAGAGCTGGATTGAGGGGGAGCACAGGGGGCACATCTCTCCGGGCCCCCTCTTTCAGGGCACCTCCCATACTTTAATCACAGCTGCAGTGCAGAGCAGGAACTGCACTGTGAGCTACACAAGAGAAAGGGAGATGGAGTCCGAGTAGGGGACAGGGCTACATGGTATTGTGCCAGCAGTAGCATCTGAGAGAGGAGGGGGAGGAGCTGCTGCAGATCCACTTACCAGAGTGATAAAGACTATCAAGAAGGCAGCCTATAAAGGATAAGAGGGGCTCAGAGAGCGGGCACTGCCTATAAGTATGTATGTACAGTATGTATGTGTGTGTGTCTAACTGTATGTATGTGTATAAGTGTGTGACTGTATATATTGTATGTTTGTGTGACTTTGTATGTGTATAGGTGTGTGACTGTATGTATGTGTGTGACTATATACAGTATGTGTGTGTGTGTTAGTCACTGCATATTTGTATTGTGTGTATATACTGTAGGGAGTAAATTTACTAAAGTGAGAGTTTTTAGAAGTGTTGCCCATAGATTATAGCTATCACCTTCTAGAAGATGCTAGTTAAATGTTAAGTAGAATTTGATTGGTTGCTATGGGCAACATCTCCACTTCTAAAAAGATTGTGTGTGACTGTAGGTACAGTATGTTTGACTGTATGTATGTATATGTATGTATGTGTATGTGTGTGTGACTGTATGTATGTTTGACTGTATGTATGTTTATGTGTGTGTGACTGTATGTATGTGTGTGACTGTATGTGTACTGTATATGTGTGTATGACTGTATGTGTGTAAGTGTGTGACTTTATGTATGTGTGTATGTGTGGACTGCAGTTATCATTTATATGCTGAAAAATTTGTGTTTTTCAAGGCTTATACTGTTCGCTTTATATCATGTTTTTTATGTTTAAACATTTATTTTGTTGAAAGTACCAATAAATCTAAAGGTTTTATTTTATTGACTGTTTACATTATTATTCCTGTGAATGGGTGGGTAGCTTTGCCCATGACTTACAATGCTGTTAAGATGGCCCTGCCACCATGCATTATTATGTGTAGTGACTGTATTAGAAATCAGGTGAGTTATAGGGAGGGGAGAGAAAAAACGAATGAAGCGATGTGCCAATATTATTCTCCTGCATGACACGTTTCTCTCCTCACCTCATGGTGAACCTGTCTTGGTCTTGTCTTTTCAAGATAGACATAGCAAAGGCATATACAATGTAATATAAAATATACTACACTTTATGTCAGACACATTCCTTGAGCTACATGCAGAGTGGAACAATGACATGTTAATCCATCTTGCAACTCACCTGGGAAGATTTATTTTCCAACACATTTTCTAAAGATGAATGTAAATGATGTTGTCTATATCCTGTGTAGTCTTTTATTTTGCATTAAACACATAATAATAAGCCATGACTGCTTTATTTATAGTTAGATGACTGCTTTATACAGTAGAAGCAAAATCGAGTGCACGGCATGCACAAAAACGGAGGCTGTAGCCATTTAGTACCAAAGACATTCAAATCTTCTATTTGGTTTAACATGACAAATCACTGCAACACCTGAGGCATCTCACAAATGTACAAGACTTTAAAAATAATTTATAAATATTTAATAAAACAGAGTTCCCATACAGAGCAATGTATGTGTTGTACAGTTAAATAAATGTTTAAAAAATGACATACAATAGTACATTATAATGAAAGACTCTAGGCAGTAGTACAAGGCCTGGGCCTGGAAGGGGGTCCAGAATGTTTCATATAATATAATTGGTGCAAGTGTGAACTTGACAAAAATATAAAATTATTAGTACACAAATTGATGGCTACCTATTGTATGCCTGTGTATATGAGGTACAAGATGGATTAATAAGTCATTGTTTTCACTCTGCACATAGTTCAAGGAATGTACCTAACATAAAATGTAGTATATTTTATATTACATTCTATATCCTATAGATTGTAAGCTTGCGAGCAGGGCCTTCCCACCTAAATATCTGTCTGTTATTACCCAGTTTTGTTCTATTAATGTTTACAATTGTAAAGCGCAACGGAATATGCTGCGTTATATAAGAAACTGTTAACAATAAATATGCCTTGGCTATGTCTCTCTTGAAATGACAAGACATGGGTAGGTTTACAATGAGGTAAAGTGTTGTGTAGAAGACTAATAAGGGCATCTCGCTGAATTAATTTTTTTTCTCTCCCCACCCTGCAAGACACGGAATATCGAATAATACACTACATAAGATAATGCATGGCGATACACAAACTAATCTCTGCGCACTTCCACCTACAGCCACTGAATGAGAGGAGATGTGAGTTGGTGAATAAGGCAAATAAGACTGAAATTAGCACACCCTGCTGAAGCACTAACAGTATATATATATATATATATATATATATATATATATATATATAGCTATAATGACCACTGACAAAGCAGATCTCATTCTGAAGACTGCGGTAATTGGAGATCCCTGCTAGTGACACAATATTATGTAGAAACTTTTCTTGTCACCAAAGTAAAAAGCAGAACTGACTGTAGTGTCTCAAGTACAATGCAGAAAAGTATGGCAACCTCTTTACAATGCAGAGTCCTTTCTTTATTTAATATAAGATAGATAGATAGATAGATAGATAGATAGATAGATAGATAGATAGATAGATAGATAAGGATGTAGTAAAAGGACCATGGTGGCATAGTAAAATGTTGTGGTCTTAAGTAACATTGTCACCAGTTTTGTAAGCAAACATCTTATTCATGAGATTGGAACATCATATCTAGGGGTCTATTCAGCAATAGTGACGATGTTGCCCAGAATATTATCGGGCAACATCGTCACAATTTTTTATCATTTATAAATAATATTTATGGCCCCTATTCAGCAATATTTTCAGCAGGGACAGCGGTTGTGGTAAAACGCTTTCCCTGCGATGTTACAGAAGGCATTGTTATCGGTTTCTGAAAACAATCCCTTCTGTTTCTGCTCCTGTGCATGGTCAGCCATGCGCTCGGGAACAGTCTCCGTCCCTGATTTGCGATGACCACAGATGGGTAAGTACAACTCCAGCCTGTCCAAATAGATTGACATGTGTATACAGGCTTTATGTTAGTCTGTATACATGTACAGTATATTTATGTGCTTTTATATTTAAAATGTATATATACATTTTAAATATAATAGCACATAAATATAAAAGTATACAGGCCAATATAACGTTTTTAGGAAATTTAATGCATTTTCTTCGTATAACGCATTCTGAGATGGCGTTATATAAAGTAATGATTTTTCGAGTGATTTAACACTTTTTGCTTTGCTGAATAGCAAAAAGCGTTAAAGCACTGTAGAGATCAATGGATGATCCAAACAGTGCAATACTCAGCGAGATGGGAATTGATGGAGAAGATAATTACGCTATCTCCATTATCCTATTGCTGATTAGGGGATTTACATAAAAAATGCGGAAATGATTGTTGAATAGACCCCATAGTGTATTTTATATTAAACCTGTGGTTTCCATAACTCAGGGCCTGATTCAGAGATGTACACTAATCCCATCGCAGCTACGATCCCATACGCAGCTGCTGTGCGGAAATATGCATATGTTGCAGATGCTAAGGAATGTATTGAGGCGCCCACCTGTGGCTTTGCAAATCCAAACATCTGCGTATGCAGATACACAGCATCGGTCGCAGATCATTCGATGATCTGTCTTCTGAGTGACCCTATGGTCGTGCAGAAGGGCTGCGGGGATTGGATTGAGAAACCAGACTAGCTTTCACTGCGTTTTTTGCAGCCACTCCCCGTTACCTCCCCCAAATGCACCTTGCCTGTCAATCACACTGTGAGTAATAATCCGCTGTGATGGACTACGATAATGTACATTGAAGCATGTGAAGATTACTGCTAATTGCTCAACTGCGTAAATATTTGTTTTGCATATATTCCTCAAGGCATACTCATGCAAAATCTCCAACATGTCCAATACATCCAATAATTGGTTCTCCAATTTCTACTCTCTGATAGGATGAATTCAGTATTGTTACCATAATCTGACAGTGTATGGCAACTATATTGGATGTTTCTGCATGTCAGATATTTGGGCTTTCGGTCTGACAGACATTTTAATCACAAGGTGTATGCCCAGCATAACAGTCCTGGTTTAAAGGATATTCATGCTTAAATACAGGTGACTTAAGTAGTACCTCAGTCAGTTTGATTATACCCAGTGGCATCCCTCCCCGCGGTGTCACCCGGGGCAGGATGCTGAAAAAGGGGCGTGACCTTGTGGGACGAGGCGTGGCCTCTCAGGATGGGGGCATGGCCTTGCAGGACGAACCCCTGTGGTCCCGTTCTTCTTACCAGTGGGGGAAGTCGGGTGTGCAGGAGGGGAGGTGCGGACTGCCTTGTGGTTGCAGTGCCGGCTCCCTCACAACGTCAGGAGCCGAGTGCTGCACTTAATACTACATCCCACTTCTGACACCACTGATAATACCATCTGTGCACAAGCATGGATATCCTTAAAACCTGAACTGTAAGTATGCAATTTGATACATCCCGGCACTATATATAGTCTTTTATAAATGACTCTTGAAATGTACAGTATGATCTCATCACTTGTAAAGGTACTTATATGTTTGCACTCATGAGATAAATCATGATTTTACAAATGGGAACAATCTGAAAGGAAATTAGAACATGTCACAAAACTAAGACAAGATGAAAGAAATGTCCAATTCAGGCCAAGCTGATTAAATACAAATATACTCAGAAAGCAGTTTATTACTAATGCCACCTTTTATGTTAACACTTCAAAGAATATGATTATGCATAATTAGCCTTTACAATAATCTTTTAGTTGCAAATGTAATTAAGTTTATTCTTCATGTAGAACAAAATAGGAAAAATCCAGGAAAGTTGTAAAAACATTTTCAACTAAAGACTGAGACATAAAGGTTGGTTAATTACTTTAGTACACAGTATATGTGAGTGCATGTGATAGGTAATATACAGTAGATTGCATACTCCACTAGGACAGGGACTGATATGATAGACCAAATATTCTATGTAAAGCGCAGCACACTATATAAATAACTGATAATGAATAATAAATATACTAAAATATCATGAAGCTGCATTATTGTTACATCCTGCTCATTTAAAATCAATTATTTTATTTTCCAAAAGATTTACCTGTTGCTCAAGCCTGATCATTCATTCCATATGTAAAAAGACTACTTTCAGTTACAGTATAATGGGGCCTATTTAGCAATAATCTGGGCGCAGTATTAGCAGGATGCGAAAGGGGTATCAGTCACCTGTGCTCAAGCATAGATATGCTTCAAACGTGGACTGTAATTACAAAGTTTTGGAACTTCTGGAATAAACAATGAAAGTACAATATAGAATCCTAAGGATCTAGAAGTTCCTGCAATCTAGCCTCATAACAATCTATTTTGGTAAAACTCCATATACAGCTCAGATAGCCATTTCAGATTGCTGTAGGTACAATTATTGCTTAGCTTAGTAGTAATGGAGCAGATCATTGTGGGTAGATGAAACCAAAGCATGGGATCAGACAGGTTATGGGAGGACCTCTAATATTTAGTTCTTTATAACTGTGGAATATTTCCAAACTGAGTAATCTCACACAGCAAATTAGTGTACGTGTGAAGAGGTTTTGTTTGTGCATTAGCAGACTAAAGTATAGTCTGGTACATTCATTATATTTTTTCCCATTTTGACTGAATAATTTTGATTATTATATTTGCTCACTTATATTCTGTACAGAATCCATTTTAATTAGTACTTGCTGAAAAATAATCTTACTAATTTGCTGCTTTATAATCTGCGGCATAAGAAACTGGTGACTCTCATTTCATTAAAACAAAGGGTAAAATGTATTAAGCGGCGGGTTCTAAACCCCGGCAGTTTGGTGGCGGTTGTGCTATTCCCAGATTTACTAAGGCCAAAACCGGTGCAAAACCGCCGTCAAAACAAATTTTACAATAGAGTAGAGCAGGGCTATCATTTAGAAACCACTGCCAAACTGCCACTAAACCCCCGGTGTTTAGAAACCGCCATCAAACCGCCACTATACGCCCTGGGTTTAGAACCCGCTGCTTAGTAAATTTTGTCCAATGAGTCTTTGGACATACTATTCCCAGTCCAAACTCCATACAGCTGCGTCCTCATACACTTAGGGCCTGATCAGAGATACACGCTACTGTGTGTCACTGCCAATGTTTTCAATCTGCACATGCGTCCGAGTTGTACTGCACATGTATTCCGATGGTTACCTCTAAAGCCACAGAACAAGTTTGAACGCAGAGGGAGGCAATTTCAGTGGGTGTTCCTGGCTTGCAACAGGGGAGTGGCTAACCTGGCGCAGGCGTGTCGTAGTCTCAGCGACTGAGTAATTCCAGCGGCCATGTTCAGACAGATAATCTGCGCTGGTGCAATGTTTGCTGGGTCAACTGATGGTGCATCTTAATGCACACAGCAGCAGATTAGCGCCGCATACTGTGGGCGTCTCTGTATGAATGCCATCGGTTGAGGCATTAGCATAACAACAAAAGACTCAGGCCCAGATTTATCAACGAGTGATATTCTTGTTATCACTCGTTACTGAACTTGCTCCAACAAATCATCTCCTAACTGACATGTTTCAAACACATGGCAGGTAGGAGCTGATTGGTTGGAGCACCATTTAAGATTAGTAATGAGTGATAACAAGAATATCACTCATTGATAAATCTGGCCCTCAGTCACAGCTGTAATAGAGTGCACCACTGATTCAGGCTCTTAGCGTCTATTTGCCGTACAGCGCAAGACACCCAGCATGACTAAGACGGTCCTAGACTAGTAGCATACCATACTTTTCATTTCTTTACATTTTGCATCTTGTACGCATCTCTGCACAGGAATTGGTTTTACACACATACAAAGTCGTAGATTAAGCACCATAAAACTTGGTGTGAGAAAAAGCAGCGCCTGCTCGCATTGGAGACCTTTACACAAATTCAGACTCAGAGAGGAATTCAATCAGTAGCGAATATTGGTTTATCGTGCAAATATGTACTTATCGTGCAATCCTATTAGCCGCGATTTTTCATTGGTGTAAATTCTCCATACCACAAAAAGGTTAGTAGGTGAATGTGTAAAACCCTTATTTTTGACTAAAAATGTTGGGACTTCGTTTAGAACCATTAGGATAATATTAGACAACATTTTTTTTTTAATTAGCTTAATTTGGCCAATAACGACGTTATTTTTGGAGAGATCCCTAGCCCTAATGCTAAAACACCACAAAGAAATATGTTGACCATTTTTGTGTCAACATTTTTTGCCACCTTTTGACCCTGTCGACCTTTTGTTTCATGTTGACCTTCACTGATGTCGTCATTTTTCTGTGTCGACCTTGTGTCCCTGTCAACCTATTGCCTGTTTAACATCTGTTGTCTATCTAGACATTGTCAACCTTTTTACAGCCTATCTGCTGACTGGAACCCACTTACAGTATAGGCATTTTAATGCACCCCCTATTTCAAGATAACATTTATTTAGCCAAAAAACACTTGCTTTCAATCATTATTTTCCTGTTTCAGAAACATGCATATAACAGCCTTTTGACGCATTTTATGAACCCTAAATTCTTTTATTATGGCCACTAATACACATTTATATTGTTATTCGATTTCTATATCAGTTTGTCTTTTTTGGGGTACAAGCAGATTTCCAGATTTTTACCTATACTTATCGCTGCAAAATACACAAAAAATTATCGTGCGAATGCCACATCGCGACTTTTGAAATAGGATTGTGCAAAAAATGCATAGACGCGCATAGAGGGGCTATTTGGTGTGGCTGAGCCACAGTGTATCAGGACATACAGTATCTGTAGTTTATGTACAAGGGCTCTCTGCTCATTTAAACCTAGCAACCATACAAATCCATCATACTTAATAGGTGAATTGTGTTTTTGTGCTTGCTGTGATTACAGAAACTGATAGTTAATGTAAACTGTAAAGATATATTGTAATTAAAGGTTAAAAGTATATACATCTGCTGTAGTGTATACAATCTGATGGCAATTTTATCCCACCTTTATACTATAGAATGTTGGCATTTTGTAAGTATTTAATGTAATAAATAATACAACTTCATTTTTACAATTCAGTGTGTTTTATCCTTCCCTTGAAACATGAATTTCCTTGATACTGCAAACTATTTTAAACATGTTACATACAGTACAGTACATATTTGCACTGTACAGGCATTGGACATGCACTACTTATTCAAAAGTATGTTTAGACCTACATAATTAGCATTAATTAATTGTTGCACAAAACACTTTTGGTAATAATGATAATTCTTTATGATTCTTCTAGTTGTGGGAGGAAGAACCCAGTAGAAAATTATTCATCTAAACATCTCCTTTTATTTTCAATAACTGGTTCCCTGCTGTTCATACTAGATTACTCTATTACTGTAGAATTACAACGAATTTCTTGTCACTTTGAACAATGTCGTTTTTGTGATTGGGCAGCTGAAATGTATTTCATGTTTCAATCATAGTCAAATGTTTATACAACACGGAAACATTTTGCAGTGTGATCATTTGCTCACCAGAAAAATCTATAAAGCACAGACTCAGTTATTGGGCCTGATTCTGAGGTGGTTGCAGAGCTGTATTAAAGCAGGGTACACACTAGAACAGGGGTTTGGAAAAAAATTTCTGCCGAGGGCCATTTTGACATATATAACATTATTTGCGGGCCACAATCGCCAGTGATTACAGCAATGCCTGGAGCATCCTGAGGATGCTCCGGGGTGCTGTAAGGGCAGCGGTGTGACCGTCTGAAGCATCCTAAGGATGCTCCAGGCGGCACTGCTGCATAGATTCTGGCAGCAGGGTTCCATTATAGGCACCCTGCTAGCCAGATGAGGCTAGCAGAAAAAAGCTCAGAGGGCCAGACCATATGATTCCGGGGGCCTTATACGGCCCCAGGGCCTGAGGTTCCCCATCCCTGCACTAGACAATGTGTGTACCCAGTAACGGCACAATATATCGGGCGGTCCATACACGCTGCACAATCTGGTGTACGACCACCCGATATATCGTTACCCCGCTGTATCCTGAAGCATGGTGTCGGCCGAAGGATCTTCTGATTGCTGTGCATGCAAGATACAGCAATATACACATTCTGTCAAACAAAACAGAATGTAGGCAAAGCCCATGATGAAAAGTGGTGCACGATGGAATTGTCCTTGGGCCCTCCCTCCCACCTTTATGTTGAATATTGAAAAGGTAATGCACAGTCTAACAAATTAAGCACATGGATGAAAGGGACTGCCACTTTTGTGGCTGAAGTGCTTGGTTTGTTTGAGCCCTCACAAAACAAGCTACCAATGGTTTAAGGTGGGTAACAGTGTTGTTAATAATCTCTACAACTGGAAGATGTCATCCTCCCTCTCACCCTCTTCAGTAATAATATCATCATCCCTCAATATTAACTTATCCCCACTGGAATTCACCATTACAGAAGTCTCTGTAATTGATTGTAATTGACAGCTAAGGTCTTTCTCATTGAATTTGTAGATCATTTTTATAAATATCAATTTTTCCACATTTTTAGGAAGTAGCCTTCTACATCGATCACTCACAAGGTTCATTGCTGTGCTAAACATTCTTTCCAAGTACAAACTGGAGTCTGGGCAGCTTAAGTATATTCAAAGCTAGTTTGTACAAGGGGCTCCAATTTCCCCTTTTTCCTCCCAATATTCGAAGGGACTGTGTGACATGCTAATTTGTACATTATCATTAAAATAATCCACCATTCTATTGAAGCTTACTGTATTATAGTGTTTCACTCTGGTTTGATGAGTTGACTCATCCTAATCACAGTGGATCTCTTGGAAAATGTCAGTTTTCCTGGCAGTAGCATTTGCAGGAGAAACTGAAGCAGGATATGTTGTTGAGCATGTGCCACTTTAGCTGACAACTTGCTCGCAAGGAACTCTGTGCATCTCTTAAGGTCTATGGGCCTGATTCAGACCCACTCGCGAGCGGCTGTCCACTCGCAAGTGGGTCGATGTTATGGACTGAGCATGCGCACGACGGAGGGAGCTCCGTCGTGCGCATGCGCCAGACGCGACGAGCGAAGGAAAGTCCTTCACTCGTTGTGTCCGATCAAAGGGGGCGTGCTGTCAATGTTGATTGACAGCACGCCCCCTTTGGTGGGCGTGCCGGGGGCGTGCCTCCCTGACGGGGGCGTTCCCACGGGAACGCCTCCCGTCAGAAGCCGGCCCACTGACATCACTAGTGATGTCAGTGGGAGTGATTTTGGCTCTGATAGAGCCAAAATCACTCCGGAGCTTGCGGTTGAAAACCTCAACTGCAGGCTCCGGCTCGCAAATTCGATGGTCGCGATGGTCTCGACCATCGCGACCATCACAATGCACGCTCGTATAGCCTGTGGGTGGTGACCCACAGCCATACGAGCGTCCAGGAGGACGCTCCATGAAAATGGAGCCCGGCCCTCATTCAGAGCGTGCGCTCTGCTCAGAGCGTACGGCTCTGAATGAGGGCCTATGTCAGTTGTTAAGAAAGACATTACATATGCCAAAATGTAGTGATCAAATTGCAAGATGTTGCAAAGTCTTTGGTCCTGGAGAAGCAGTCCAACATACTTAGTGAAATTGCTTCTTTTCATCTCCTCCTTCAGTTTCTCTAGCTGCCTAACAGTAGTTTAATTAAAGAAATCACCTGACTCATGCTGGCAGTGTCTGCAGTCACTTCATTGGTTACAATTTCAAATGGTTTCAAAATAAAAAGAGGTCATCTTGGGGTCCAGCAGCCTCAGCTCAGACAAGTAGAGTATTTTTTGGACAGATAAACAATTCACTGCAGTGATATATTTCCTTGAGGAAAAAAAAGGTGCAGGTTCACTTTTACAAACAAAAAACAATCAATAGCACCATATATAGTGTTCTGTTTGTTTGTACTGCAGTTTGTGAGTGTGCATTCAGTGCGCTTGACAAACAACACACACACATACACTGACAATGATGCCTGCAGTCACCCTTCCCAGGCACCTGCTCCATTTACCTATTACCATGGTCTTTGTCCTTGTCCTACATAGACTCCTTCTTCAGTCCTAATGGCACCCTTATTGCACCCTAAGCGTGTGCTAATATATATTTTTTATAACATAGTGCTCCATCCCTCAGTACCACATGCTGTCGCAAACACATGATATTTGACACTGGGAATATGACATTTTGCCTCGTTTTGGGATCTGGACTTGGCGGGAAGACCCAAGCCGTGACTCCTTTCCCACCATACTCTGTACCATCACATTAGCGGCTGCATTTTTCTCCATCTGGAACTCTCACTCCACATCCCCCAACCAAACACCAATATCCCCCCAGCTCTCCTTTACCCCATGTGCTCTCTCCTGAATTCTTTAGCTTTATCTCCTGCCCTTTCCCTACTTTATATCTCTGTTCTATTCCAGCTCTCCCTCATTTTCCCCCTTATTGTTCTATTTCTCCTCTCCTCTATCATTCCCTGTTCTGGCTGTAACTCCCCCTTGCACCAAGCTGGGGCTCTTTCCTCTCCTGTCACACACACCCCTTTCCCCTTCTGCTGTCTCCCCTTAGATTGATTTATCCTTTCTTGTACTTTACAATTTAGTGATAAAGCTCCTTAGACCAATCACAGCAGCCAATCATCAGATTCTGCAGGTGATCCCTGGCCAATAAGATCAGCTTCAAAATGCAGACCTGCTCTTATTGGCCGATGCTAGTCTGCCAGCTTCTAATGATTGGTCATGTGTCCATGACAGACTACCTGCAGCTGCTGTCAATGGGCTAAACAGCTGCAGTTAGTTCATCTGCAGGGGCATGTGTGGCTGAGGCCACCCCTGTTTGCTGCTGTAGTATTAGGGCCAGATTAACAATGGGGCAGATGGAGCTCCAGCTCCAGGCCTCCACATAAAAATAGGCCCATGATTATGACCAGCTGCCTAGCTGGTCACATGGTCAGCCATAAATTATAAGACTTGTTTTTCCAGTTTTTTCAGAAAATTATGCATTTTTCCTACTTTATGTATTTAGGGAACAGTGGGGCTGACTACACAGCACTAGTTGCAGCTCCTCACCATCTTATTTGTAGACCCAAGGCCATGTGGCCCTTAATTCAGCCCTGTGTAGAACTGATGAGGAATCCAGGCTGCCTGTCCTGTTCACCCACCCCACACCTCCTCCGGCTCACCCCAATCCTTCTCCAGCCCGCTTCAATCCTTCTCTGGCTCACCCCACTCCTTCTCCTGCTGACATCACTCCTCCTCTGGCTCACTCCACTCCTTCTCCAGTGCATTACTCCTCCTCCGGCTCGCCCCACTCCTTCTTCAGCCCGCATCACTCCTCCGGCTACCCCACTCCTTCTCCAGTCCATATCACTCCTCCTCCAGTTCATCTTACTCCTTCTCCAACCTGCATCATTCCTCCTCTAGCTACCCTACTCCTTCTCCAGTCTGTATCACTCCTCCTCCAGCTCGCCCCACTCCTTCTCCAGCCCACATCACTACTTTCTGCCCACTCCTCCTCTGGCCTGTACCACTCCTCCTCTAGACCCCCCCCAACTCCTCCTCTGGCCTCCCAACTCCTCTTCTGTGAAAGGTAAAATGAGATAAGGAGATCCTAAACCACACTTTCTGCACCCATTGCATTTACTTACCTCTTATCTGCAGGGGTGCCAAGAGGGGTAGAGTGGGAGCTTGCTGGAGGGGCCCAGCAGGGGCCCAGGTCCAGCACCGCTCCCCCTCCCTCTTACAACACAGCAGACCAGCCCACACTGCTGTGTGGTGGGCTGCACTGGGAGACTGCTCGCAGCTGCTAAAGCAGCAGCCGAAGCAGTCTACTATGCCTATGGGGGGAGCAATCATGCTGATCGTGCCCCCATTGGCTGTGTGCCGGGCTGAGGGTCACACAGCGCCCCTCCCCAGCGCACGGCACTGCAAAAATGTTTTTTTTTTCTAAGGGGGTGTGGCTATGCCTCCCATGATTAGGCCACACCCCTGTCACTTGGGCCCGGCGCAGCTGTCAGCGGCCTTGCTTACCTGTCCTGCCAGCCTCCTGTTCCATTATCCTCAATCGGCTACCCCACTCCTTCTCCAGTGCATCACTCATACTCCGGCTTACTGGCTTGCCTCACTTACTGGCTTGGCTCATCACTCCTCCTATGGCTTGCCTCACTCCTTCTCCAGCCTGCATCACTCCTCCTCTGACTACTCCACTCCTTCTCCAGACCATATCACTCCTACTCCGGTTCATCCCACTCCTCCTCTGGCCTGCCCCATTCCTCTTCTATACCATCCAGTTCCTCCTCTGACCCCCCAACTCCTCTTCTGGTTTATTCCCAACAATTAGAAAATGGGATAAAGGGGTCCTACATTACACTCTCTGCATCCATTGCATTTACTTAGCTCTTACCTGTCCCGCCAGCATGCACCAGCATAATGTTTTGTAGGGAGATAGGTAGCCCACAGAGATCTGTCCACTGTCCCCCTCCAGTCTTAAAACACCCTTGCCTATACTTTTTTTTTCTCAGTATGTAATGGATGCAGTCTCAACAATAGATGCTATGTGCTATCCCATAAGAATAACTACAATTTCATAATGTTGTAAACATCAATAAGTAGTTCACTGTTACATGTTAGATCACGTTTTTCATTATACAGAGCCTTACAAATAACAAATTAATATTTTCAAGTGTGGCAGATACACTGAATGAGGTGGAAAAGGGCCAGTACTAGTACTGTATATAATAAAAAAAACAACAACTATCCAATACTGTACATGCTAACGTATACCTTTAATTATAGAAGCCATACAACACTGAAAGCTGTGCTTTCTCCTTAAAGGTCCAAGTTCAAAACAGGAATATGCTGACTTACCCAAGTGGAGTTTAGATCCTAATAGTCAGTGGCGGACTTTACCTAGTGGCAGCAGGGCTGCAGTCTCTGGGCCTGATTCAGAGCCGCTCGTAAGCGGCCGCTCGTTCGCTCCGAGCGATGTTCGCACATCTGCGCATGCGTATGGGACGTAATGCGCATGCGCCAACCAGTCAGTGCGGTCGGAAATTGAGCGCTCGCAAAATAGCGAGTGCCTACTAATTTGAGTGACAGGATGAGGCATTTGTGGGTGTTAACAGGGGAAGGTGCTTGAAAACGGGGAGTGGAGATCTGAACGCAGGCGTGCCAAACGGTCAAAACGGTCGTTTTAAGGGTGTGCATAATTAACAAAGCAGCGTCATCGGCCACGTCACTTGGTTGTCTCTTAGCCTGAACTGTTCGCATGATTGCGGTAGGAATATTCTACCACAAGCACTGCGAGCAGTTCAGACGCCTTTCGATGTACTCGATTAATCAAATAAATAGCGGAGATGACGTAGGATGCGAGCGGCCAGGGGGCGTCTTTACAAAATAGCGAGCGCATGTTTCGTTCGCTCGCTCATACATAGAGGCGTCAACAGACCGCAAAGAGCGAGCGCTCAATTTAAATAGCCAGCCCTTTTTTCTGAACGAGCGAGCGCAAATAGCGTCCGGCTCTGAATCAGGCCCTCTGTCTCCTCCAGTTGCACCCTTCCATGCATCCCAGCGCTGGGGGAATGGCTCCTTGGCGCAGGGCGCTGTGGGACTGGATGGGAGAGACGTTATGGTGTCTCTCCCAGTCTCTGAAGACTACAGGACATGGGCCAGGGAGGGGGCAGAGCACATGGGACAGACAGCTGCAGAGCTGCCCACTGTATTGTGTATTAGTAGTGGTGTGCCCGGCAGCAGAGGACTCGGGCACACCACTTCTATTGTACATGTAGCGGGCAGTAGAAGACTAATGGTCATGATCGGGGGTTGCGGCGGCTGGTTCCGCCCGCAGGGCATGAGCTCTCTGTGCGGCCGCACCGGCCATACCACCCTAGTTACGGCCTGATTTTTGCTAAAAGTAATAGTCAACAACAATTTTTTTGAGGACTAAATTGTAACGATGACGTAATATAATGATGACAATTTTAAATAAGCGACTAAGACTAAAACTAAATTTAAAATCCCTGTCAAAATTAACACTGGTACTCCATACACAACTTTCTATTTCTGAAATAGGGTTATTTTACATTGTTAAAGAACAAGTATTGTATGTGTTCTAGATATTTGCAGAAAATAAATATGACCTGTGAAGGAAATATGATTGTGTATTGCACTTGTTCTGACAAACTCAAGGCATTAATTTGTATATGATATATTAGAAGAGTACTACAGTAAGTCAGTATGTAACACATTCTCACTCTGCCTACTGAGCCTAGATTACTAAACATATAGTTAAAGGCATGGGCGTAACTATCATAGGTGCAAGGGGTGCACCTGCTATGGGGCCCAGAGCTGAGGGGAGCCCATTTTCCTTGTCAAAGTTACATGTGTTATATCAGAGGTTCCCAAACTCGGCCCTCAAAGCACCCTAACAGTTCAGGTTTTAAGGATATCCATTGTTGAGTACAGATGATTAAATCAAAAGACTGAGGTACTAATTAAGTCACCTGTGCCCAAACATGGTTCCTTGAGTACCGAGTTTGGGAACCTCTGTGTTATATACATTTTTGTCCATTGGGTTGTACATAGGGGCCCTTACAAACTTTTGCTATGGGGCATTTAAATACCTAGTTACACCCCTGGTTAAAGGTATGCTGACTTCAAGTTCTCAAGGGGATTTTAGTGACCAGTTCTTCAGTAAAATCCATTAGAGTATCATTAAACTGTGTACTAAAATTATGACAAACATTGACTAAAATATGACTAAAATGAAAACTGATGTCCACTGACCAAATCTTGACTACAAAAGCAAAAAAGAGACTAAAATGTGATTTTAAACCAACTACAATTTAAAATAAGCGACTAAGGGTCTGATTCAGAGATGTACATTGCTGCTAGGATGAACGCACATCTCTGATGGTTAGAGGTCTGTGTCTGCGCAGGACCTGTTCTGAGTATGTGCAGAATGGGTTCTGTGACCTCGCTCGCAGACCCCTCAAGCTGCAGCATGATTTAGCGGGGCATGCCTGTATGCCAATCCCAGAAACGGGAGAGTGTCGCCTCCATTTTCCAGGAGAGACGAGACCAGGGTCTGCGTTGGCCGATTCCTGGCCTCTTGTGTGACCAGGCACCGGCCAGGCTGCAGGAAGCTTCAGCTCCCACAGCCTGACCAAAGGAGCAACCGTTGTGACCGTCAGTGTCGGACACCTCCTTCTGCATTTGCATCTGAGACAGACGGATTTGTCCAGCCGCTTGTGTGCAGCTCTGCAAATCCATCCATCTCTAAATCAGGCCCTAAGACTAAAACTGTCTCCTAGGGGTTGCAGCTGATACAGTCCCTAGTAGTCAGTCTTGTGTGCATGCGTCGGTCTGCCATTGTTTATGCGCATGCGCCGGTCCTGGCACCTGCCAGATCCATTGCGTCCTAGCAGGCGACGAAACACTGGTACTACAGTCCGGGACCAGAAAGCAGAAATAAAAATTAATTAATTAACAAATGAATTGATAAAAACATAAATAATATCCTGATATTAACCAGTTAGTTATGCAAAGTTCAGTATAACAGATTGGATCTGATTTAGAGCCCCACGCAATATGGATGTTCATGTAATTAATATCTTGTCCAAACTAAATGAATGACTAAACATTTCGTAACCACAACTCATTGCATCTACAATGAGATTCTGTTGGGATCCAGGTAAGTTTACGGGTCACAATCCAGACGGTCAGGATTCCGACACATTTTGGTGGTATTAGGATTGGGGGGTCAGGGTTAGGCTGCGGGAGGGGTGGGTCAGGATTATGGCAAGGATTAGAATACTTACCTAAATCCATCTGGATTTTGAGCATCGGTATGGCGCTGTTGGTATTCTTACTGTCAGCATCCTGACCATACCCACCCCAGTTCTCAGAAGTACAGGTACTTATTCACAACAGGCAAAAAAGGATAAAAGAGATGTTCAAAAATATACACTGCAGCGCGATGAAGGTTAACTTCATGTAGAAACACAAATATATATTTGGCACAATGATTTCTATTTTCACAGTTGGAAAATGCATCATAAATGCTGAATTTTAACATCAGTGTGTATATGGCCTTGTTCATTTTTTTTTTTGTTTTAAATTATAGTGACATTTTGCCTTGGAAGGTTTACATTGAATAAACAATTCTACTGTACTCTTCACAGTTGAAAATCTAAAACACAGCACAATACATTATGCTGTGTAGTACACTTGACAGGTTATAATAGAATGATAATTTCTAAATAAGTTACTTTTTCATCATGCACCATAAAATCCATCTTTTTTCTTTACAGCTGAAGAGATATGTCAGCGTGTACCAAAGAACATTTTGTGCCTCATATAGACCGGCAACATCTTGTACAAAGAACACAGTACATGAAAGTTTTTGCAAATACAGAACAGTAACTAAATGTCTTCCAGCTTTGAGGTCAGGGGTTCAGTTAGTTTTCTTAGCTTCCAACTATCAAAATGAGTACAGCTATACAGCTAGCAAAATATAATGGATTTTTGTTAAAAAAAAAAAGATTTTGGGCAATGCTCTTTGTCCTTGAAGGTCCAATTGTATGAAAGATTGGAGAAAATTACATATTGGTTCCTATTATATTCAATAACCAAACTTATACAGCTTTGTATTTATTCTTCTGCCCAGTGTGCTACCCCCTGTTTTCGATCAGTCATTTCAAACTATGGATTTTTGGACTTGAATTTGTCTCCACAAGTGTATTTCCAGTATCTAGTGAGCTTGTGCTTTTAGGAGTGTGGGCACAATCATGACACTATATTGATCATGACATTAGAGAGTGCTGATTGCATGACCCAGTACCAGGGCGTAGTCATGACTTTGTGGGCACCATAGCAATATTTTGAAAGGGCCCCACTGATTCTTCTAGAAAGACTGCTCTCTTTGCAGCGGTAGTTCATGTTATGCCCCATAGTAGTGCCTATGGACCATAGTAGTGCCCTGGTTAATTTTATGAACCATAGTAGTGCCCTAGCTAATTTTACGACATATAGTAGTGCCCTAGTTCATTTTATGCCCCATAGTAGTGTCCTAGTTAATTTTAAGCCCCATAGTAGTGTCCTAGTTCATTTTATGCCTCATAGTTTAAATTACACCGCAGTGACCTCAGTTTATATTATGCCACATTACAGTGTCTCCAATTCATATTATGCCACTCTATAGTACATCAAGCTCCTATCGTGCCACATTACAGTGGCCTCCAGTTCATAAGTCACATTTCAGCGCCCCCAGTTCAGATTATACCACATTACAATGTAATGCCAGCTGTTGGAATGCCTCCTGTCAAAATACCGACAGCGGCATCCCGATGGTTGGTATCCCGACAGGGGTCGGGTAAGTATACTTACCCTCCCCCCTTCTCCCCCTAACCCTAACTCTTCCTCCTTGTAGCCTAACCCTAACCCTTACCACCCCGCACCCTAACCATAACCCTCCCCGTTAGTGCCTAAACCTGTTTCCCCACTTTGTGCCTAAACCTAACCCTGCATCCTTAGTGCCTAACCCTAACACCCCTGCAGTGGTGCCTCACCCTAACCCTCCCCCCTAGGGGTGCCTAACCCTAATCCCCCAAAACCTAACACTAACCCCGCTATGCTACCTAAACTTAATCCTCCCCCTTGCGGCTAACACTAAGGGTGCCCTGGACTTACTGTACCTTGTTCGGGCTGGCGTCCTTCAGTGTCCGGACGTCATGATTAGGATAGGCATTGGTATTTCGACACCTATATTAAGTCTCTTGTCGGGCTTCCCCTGTCGGAATTTAGACCGGCGGCATCATGGCGGCCGGTCTCATAACTGCATCCCCATTATAGTGCCCCCAGTTAAGATTATACCACATTATAGTGCCCCCAGTTAATTTTGTGCCACATTACAGTATCCTTGTTATTATGTAACATTACAGAGCACTCCAGTACATATTACGCCACATTACAAAGTCTCCAGTACATTACAACATCCAGTTCACACCCTCTTTGCTAGTATAATATCCACTGCACTATGTGGTTGACTCTGAGGGGTTTATTTACTAAAGTGCAGGTTTTTAGAAGTGGAAATGTTGCCCATGGCAACTAATCATATTCTACTTATCATTTATCTAGCACCTTCTAGAAGATAATAGCTAGAATCTGGTTGCTATGGGCAACATCTCCACTTCTCAAAACCAGCACATTAGTAAACATACCCCTGTGTTGGGAGCAAAGCAAAAAGGAGTAACTTTGCACCTTGACAAACCATGTTGCAATGTAAATACATTAGTTTTTTTATGCATGCATGGTAAATACTGGCTGTTTTTGCATGTAGCCTACAAATGTTGGACAGCTTTATTTTTACACTGCAATTTAGATTTCTTCTAAATTTAGCCCCACCTGCAGTGCAAGATGGTTTTGTCATTGTACAAAGTTGTTTGTTTTTCTTGCCCTAGCATCTAACTCAGAATCAACTCCTATATCCCTTTGACTTCTTATCCTATCTCACTTTTTTCGTCAATGACGATGCATGTAGTACTTCATCCCTATCAGGGGCGGATTGGGATGAAAAACCAGCCCGGGAAATTTATGGAAGCAGCCCTAATGGGGGCGGGGTCTTTTGAGGGGGTGGCGTCTGTCGAGGGGGGCAGGACCTCTTCTCATATGGCCTGATTTGTTACGTTGGATATAGTTGCAGGCTTTCTTATGTCTTTTGCAGTCTGTGTATGGCCTCCAATGTGAGTAATATAGCTTCTCTATAGCCAACCCCCTGTAACTGCCCAGGAGCCCCCAAAACATTTCTAATACACTTGGTGCATGCGTCTGAATCCGTACTGCAACTCTGTACGAACATCATCAGCATGCATGCGCAGTGTAACTCAGACACATGCGCCGAGGAAGAGCAATGCACTAAAAAAAAAAAAAAAAAAACATTGGCCCCCACAGGAAAAAAAAACTCACAGTGGCCCTTACAGAAAGCAATAAAACAACATTGGCCCCCACAAAAAAAAAAAAAACACATTGACACCCACAGGAGAAAAGAAACACACTGACCCCCCTACAGCAAACAATAAAACACACTGGCCCCTAAAAGAAAACAATAAAACACACTGAACCCCTGCAGCAAACAATACAACACACTGACCCTCGACAGGAAAAAAAAAACACATGGCACCTACAGAAAGCAATAAGACAGACTGACACACCCCCGGCAGGTAAAAAAAACAAAATACACATTAGCCCCCACAAGAAAAACAAAATACACATTAGCCCCCACGAGAAAACATAACACACATTGGCCCCCACAGATTAAAAAAAAAAAAAAAACATTTACCCCAGCAGGAAAAAAATTAAAACAAATTGGCCTCCACAAGAAAAAAATAGGGTGAGCAGTGTACGTCCCTGTGGCCAGGAGGTATGGTGGGTAGTGTATGTCCCTGGCCTGGGGGGATATTGTATGTCTACGGGGCCAGGGAGTAGGGTAAAATCCGGAGGCCTGGGGGTAAGGTGGATTACTGGTATGTTCCAGAGGCAGTGATGGTAGTTAGGGTGGGTACTGCATTGTGAGGCCATGGGGTAGTCTGGTTAGTCAATTGCCACCAACGAAGCCAGCTCCTGGAGCATGAGCTCCATACACTCTGCCACTGCTGGGGTCAGAATGCAGAAGTAGCGGGTTGCAAGGTCAGGACGGGAGTAGTAATAGTGGGAAGGAGGTGGTTGGATGGGAGTAGTAGTAGTGCAGATCAAGGGTAGGATGGGAATAGTAGTGGGGAATGGGGGCAGCATGGGAGTAGTAGCAATGCGGGGCAGGCTTGGAATAGTAGTAGTGCAGAGCAGGGGGCAGGCTGAGAATAATAGTAGGGACGGGATGTAATAGTGGAAAGCTGGGGCAGGATGAGAGTAGTAGTGTGGAGCAGGGGGCAGGGAGGAAGTAGTTGTGTGGAGCAGGGGGCAGGGTTGGAGTGGTAGTGTGGAGCAGGGGGCAGGGTGGGATTAGTGTGGACCAGGGGGCAGGGTGGGAGTAGTAGTAGTTCGGGGCAGGATGGAAGTAAAAGTGGCCAGCAAGGGGCAAGATGGGAGTAGTAGTGAGGAGCAGGGTGGGAGCAGTGGTGGGAATAAGTGCGCAGGATGGGCTGTAAACTAGAAAGTTGAACACGAATTACCTTCACTCCGGGCCAGGGTCACCTTCTATCCGCATGGGTCCTACCTCTCACGCTGACAGCAGACAGTGTGCACATGAGTGGATAGCTCCTGTAACCCACGTGACGTCCTGCTCCTCCAGGTCCTACTGTACACAGTCAGCTGCTGCCTGCACTCATGCCTTGCCCTTTCAACCCTGCATGGTTCACCTCGGCTCCCGCAGCCCCGGAGGATGGCCAGACCTTAATCATTTCATTAAGACAGGGGAGCTGATGGCTGATGAGGCGGGCGGCTGAGGCTGAGGGCTCTGATGGCGGGCTGCTGAGGAGGCTGATGGCGGGCGGCTGACAGCTAAGGCTGAGGGGGCTGACGGCGGGCGGCTGAGCAGGCTGACGGCTGACAGCTAAGGCTGAGGGGGCTGATGGCGGGCGGCTGAGGAGGCTGATGGCGGACAGCTAAGGCTGTGGGGGCTGACGGCGGACGGCTGAGGAGGCTGACGGCAGACAGCTAAGGCTGAGGGGGCTGACGGCGGGCAGCTAGGGCTGAGCAAAAAGGGGATTTATATTGAGGGACAGTAGGACACTGCACAGCACAGTGATGTAGCTGGGAGCCTCCGGTTTGTGTTCCTGGAAGCGCGGCAGCCGGCAGGCAGTGTCGGCCAGCCCAGCAGAGGGGTTCAAGGGACCGGCCCAGCGGGAACTTTCCCGCTTTCCCGGCGGCCCAATCCGCCCCTGATCCCTATTGCCAGCTTTTGAATTTTACATGTCTGCAAGGCCTCCAAGGATAAAAAGATTACATCTTCCAGTGAGTGTAAAGACAGGAGAGGAGGGGAGAGGGACCAACCAGGTCCTACATATGGGGGGTACGTACAATTGCAGGAGATTTCACTTTGAGACTATCTTAATCTTGGAACTCAATCCCACCCCCAACTCACTTCACAAAGGCTGTAATCAAGGAGATACAATCTCTCTAACAGTGGCCGGCAAACTGATTAACTCTGTGGAGCTTTACTTAGAGTGAGAGACAGAGACCGCCACCTATATGAGCGCTACAGAGTTCCCCTTTTCAGATTGGGCACAATTGCTTAGCAGACAATTCTGGGAAATCCATAGTAATTGTAGAGGTGATCATAATTGTTTTGACTATCAGTATTCTAAAGGTGCCCACACACATAGCGATCTGCACACGATCCCACGATGTGTGCGATTTCCCCTGAACTCTCCCCCGGCAGCTCCCCGGCAGTCCTACACACGATTTGGAGTAAAGAGCATCCAATCTGACTTAAGATCTATCTTGCATCTTAACTTTTTTTTTTCTTTCCAGTGCATTGTGTCCCAGATTGTCAGATCTGCCCTACTGCACGGCAGATCTGACAATGTGATGTGCGACCAGCGGGGAATCGCATCGTGATCGTGAGTGGGGACTCAGGATTTACTCTCACTTTGCCCATATTTTACACGATCTGTCGTTCCAATGTGTCGGAATCGGCCAGTTCTGGTAAAATATCGCTATGTGTGTGGCCAGCTTAAGTGCCTAGAGTGTACACCTGCATTTTCTTTTTCCTGCATGGCACTACAAGTGTCAGCATGGCGGCACCTCTTATTATGTTTAAAATTAAGGTATGCTGTCCAAGCCCTCCTCCTTAATTCTGGGAACTTGGTACACACTATATGACCTGTGTCTGAGGCCCCTTAAGCCTCTTGCACCCCCCTACATCCACTATATCCATGCCCAGTTTATGATAACTATATAAACACCTATGTAGAACTGAATATATATTTTGAATATTAAATTGCATTTAACTACTAGAATTTACAGATACGCTCAAATGCTATTACTAAAGAGCAAACTTGCTGTAAAAAGTAGATTTGGTAGGAGAACATGCCATTTTCAAGTGTGAAGTTCCGATGATACAGTCTACGAGTATTGTATATGTATATGTAAATTGTCATTTCACAGAATCAGTAGAGCTTGGATAACGATAGACAATTGATTTTTCAGTGTAGTGTAGCTTGGGTAGTGCTGGCCTCTGTACTAAATATGTGCAAAATGTTAAGGTTATATACAGAATAAGGCAAATTTTTTTGGGGGGGATTTGTAACTATTTTGATAATTTTGCTCATCTCTTAGAGAACGGTACAGGATGCCGGCGCTCAGGATCGCGGCGGTAAGGATCCTGACGCCGGCATCTTGGCAGGATTAGGATACAGACACCTGTCGGCAGATATCCTAACTCTCCCCCTCTCCCAACCATAACCCTCCCTCCCCGATGCCTGAACCGACCCCCCCGCCTAGTGCCTGAACCTAACATCCCCCTCCCCGCACCCTAAACTTAACCCTCCCCCCTTAGTGCCTAACCCTAACCCTCCCCCTTGTATCTAATCCTAACCCCTAACGCTAACCCTCTACCTAATGCCGCTACTTACCTTCGGGATTCCGGCGGTCGGGATCCCCATCTCTTGTGTTATATGACACATGTCAATGATAATCATTCTTTGATAAGTGCTTTGTTATATCTAGGGGTGTGCCCCGGCCACTTTTAGTTTTTTGTGTTTTGGTTTTGGATCTGGATCTTTCTTCGTGTTTTGGATCTGGATTGGTTTTGCCAAAACCACCCTTCCGTGTTTTGGGTTCTGGGTTTTGTGTTTTGGATCTGTATTTTTTTTTAAAAAGAATAAAAACAGCTAAAATGACAGAATGTGTTGGTTTTTCTGCTCCTATGCTATTATTAACCTCAAAAACCTTAATTTCCACTCATTTCCGGTCTATTCTGAACACCTCACAATAATGTTTTTATGTCCAAAAGGCTATGCTAAGCGACACAAGTGGGCGGCACAAACACGTGGCCCATCTAGGAGTGGCACTGCAGTGGCAGACAGGATGGCAGTTTGAAAAACTAGGCCCCAAACAGTACATAATGCAAAGAAAAAAAAGAGGTGCAAGATGGAATTGTCCTTGGGCCCTCCCACCCACCTTTATGTTGTATAAACAGGACATGCACACTTTAACAAACCAATCATTTCAGCGCCAGGGTCTGCCACACGACTGTGGCTGAAATGATTGGTTCGTTTGGGCCCCAACAAAACAAGCTTGCAATTAATCTGTCCCTGCACAAACTGGCTCTACGGAGGCAAGATGTCGTCCTCATCCTCCTCATCCACCGATTCCTCACCCTCTTCAGTGTTGTGTACATCCTCATCCTCACAGACTATTAACTCGTCCCCACTGGAATCCACCACCACAGGTCCCTCTGTACGTTCTGGAGGCTGGTCTCCCTGGAAGAGTTGAGAATTCATTTTTATGAACATCATCTTCTCCACATTTTCTGGAAGCAACCTCCTACGCCTTTTGCTGACAAAGTTCCCGGCTGCACTAAACACTCTTTCGGAGTACACACTGGAGGGGGGGCAATTCAGGTAAAATAGAGCCAGTTTGTACATGGGCCTCCAAATTGCCTCTTTTTCCTGCCAGTACATGTACGGACTGTCTGACATGCCTACTTGGATACTGTCACCGATGTAATCCTTTAACAGACAGACGCACGCTTGTCGCTGCTGCTTTGAGGATGCAGGTGCGGCTACAGCCCACACAATTCACAAAGACAGAAAAAAAATAATTTTTTATCTTTTGTGGAGCGCACTTTGAGGGTTACACCACCCTTTAACAGGCAGACGCACGATTGTCGCTGCTGCTTTGAGGATTCAGGTGCGGCTACTGCGCATACATTTCACACACAAACACAGAAAAAAAGATTATTTTATTTTGGTTGGAGTACACTTTGGGAGTTACACCACCCTTTAACAGACAGATGCACGCTTGTCGCTGCTGCTTTAAGGATGCAGGTGCGGCTACAGCCCACACATTTCACAAAGACAGAAAAAAAAAGAAGAATTTTTTATTTTTTGTGGAGCGCACTTTGGGGGTTACACCACCCTTTGACAGACAGACGCACGCTTGTCGCTGCTGCTTTGAGGATGCAGGTGCGGCGACAGCCCACACAATTCACAAAGACAAAAAAAAGAAGAATTTTTTTATTGTTTGTGGAGCGCACTTTGAGGGTTACACCACCCTTTAACAGACAGACGCACGCTTGTCGCTGCTGCTTTGAGGATGCAGGTGCGGCTACAGCCCACACATTTCACAAAGACAGAAAAAAAAATAAGAATTTTTTTATTGTTTGTGGAGCGCACTTTGAGGGTTACACCACCCTTTAACAGACAGACGCACGCTTGTCGCTGCTGCTTTGAGGATGCAGGTGGAATCTAGACAGGATTTGGAACCGGGGACACACTACCTCCATCAATTGTCTAAATCCAACTGCACTAATGGCGGATACCGGATGCACGTCTAACACCAACATAGCAGTCAAGGCCTCAGTTATACGTTTTGCTTCAGGATGACTGCTGTCGTACTTCATCCTCCTCGCTAAGGACTGTTGGAGGGTCAATTGTTTAGTAAAAGTAGTGGTGTTACTACTTCCTCTCTGGGATGATGAACAACTCCCAGCAGCAGCAACAGCACTAGGAGGAAGTGGTTCTTGATCTTTCCCTATTTTATTTTTATCGGAGAAAGTTTGGTCCTCCATTTATGTTATATTGATATATACGTGCGGCTAAGGTGCACACAAACACAGAATTTTTTTTTTGTTGGACACTAGTGCACATTGTAGGTTGAACCAGCCAGCCCTTTACTTATGGGACACAGGCGCACACTTGGCGCTGCTCCTTTGTTGATGCACGTGCAGCCACAGTGCACACAATTCACAAACACAGAAAATATATTTTTAATTTGTTTGGAGTGCCCTTTGGGGGTTACAGCACCCTTTAACAGACAAGCCAGCTGGCCCTTTACTAATGGGACACAGGCGCACGCTTGGCACTGCTCCTTTGTTGATGCACGTGCAGCCACAGTGCACACAATTCACAAACACAGAAAATATTTTTTCATTTTGTTTGGAGTGCCCTTTGGGGGTTACAGCACCCTTTAACGGACAAGCCAGTCGGTCCTTGACTTATGGGACACAGGCGCACGCTTGGCACTAGTTTGTTGGGGGGAGCACCCCTGATGGACAGAGCACCCCCTGGACAACACTACAGCACCCCTTTAGGACTGGGACACTGCACAGGACTTTGGAGTGGACACAGCCCCTATGGACAACTGACTGCACAACACAGTCCAGCCAGCCCCTATGGACTTTGGAGGAGTGGACACAGTCCCTATGGACAACAGCAGCACAGCACAACACAGCCAGCCCCTATGGACTTTGGAGGAGTGGACACAGCCCCTATGGACAACAGCAGCACAGCACAACACTACACTACACTACACTACACAGCCCAGCCAGCCCTAACTCCCACCCTCCCTCTTCACTGTCCACAGCCGAGTGAGAAAATGGCACCGATGCGGGTACCTTATATAGAATCCAAAACACGCGAGACCTGGAAGACGTTTTGCCTTGATTTCAGATCCGAGTCAGGCGGGAAAAGTCGTGCCTGACTCGGATCGGCCCCGGATCGGGGGGGCTCGGATTTCAGAAATCCGTACCCGCTCACCCCTAGTTATATCTGAATGTTATATAAATTGAGGTTAATATTGATAATACAATATATATGTAAGGCAGTCACTGGTTACTACTGAATGAATAATGCTCTTGAATATTGTACTCATTTAATAAGATTGCTGCTTCCGGTGCGTGTACGTGTAGGAGAAGGGTCAATTTAAATTAATTCTAACATCAAATTATTTATTTGCTTTATTTTGATTGGTACAGGGCATCTATATGGTAGTCATAGATTGAAATTATCTAAGAGGTGTAGTGTGTATCCAAGCGCTAAAGATACCATAAGCCTGCACCCCTATCCTCAAAAGAGTTATACCCTAAAATAACTCAAACAAGGTAAATATAAAGCAAGTATGAGGCCAAAGTGCGCTGGTATCAATTTCAAAACACAGATCAATATATCCATCTAAAGTGGGTGATTTAAATTCTTATGGAGATAAAAAAAATAAAACAAACACTTTCCTTAAATATATACTGTTCCGTATCTGTGTTTTCCTTCCCTTCTTATACGTCCCATGTCATAAAAAACATAATAGAAGCTGCTCCTCTTCTTGCCGCGATTTCCGCTGGTGTGCGGCAGAGACCCGGTCGGTGTGGCCACGGCAGTATGTGATTATGTCAGATGCCGGCTTAATTCCTAAAGGGGTCTTGCCTGCTCCAGCTAGTATTCGCTTGCACACTTCTCTTCTCATCCAACGCGCTTGGACAAAGCATTGTTTGATGTGAAACGCATTGGTGAGAAGAGAAGCGTGCTAGTGAATACTAGCTGGAGGAGGCAAGACCCCATTAGGAACAAAGCCAGCACCTGACATCATCACATAACGCCGCAGCAACACCGACCGGGTCTCTGCCACACACCAGCGGAAATCGTGGCAAGAAGAGGAGCAGCATCCACAGGTAGGATCAGTTAGGGACATCCTCATCCACAACAGGATGAAGCATCCTCGAGCAAGACTGCACTAACTGGACCTCCTATCGTTGCACCAGTCAATCCAAAAAGACTGTAAACATTACTTATATGCATGTGGTTATTAACCACTACTTTTAATTTGCTGACTGCCTGTTGCTAAGTTTGTCAATTATTTATCTTTTTTTGTCATTTTATTTTAATTTAAAAATTTAATTTGACTTTATCTGCACTTTTTTAATTTATTTTTATTTATCTTCCTATCTCTACATACACATTTTTCCTATATAGAAACACAGATTTACAGTGCTTGGTCCCAGCCTATTAGGCTGTATCCATAATACACACTATTATCTTTACCGAGCTGCTCACCACTCAGAGAGCGTATTATATCACCGCTGTTACACCTGTGTAATTCCATGTGTCACATGCTACCTGTTGTTGTACCTGATTCCATTTAAAGGTCCGAGTTTGTCTCACAACTCACCAAATGTAATAGCCTGCGAACTTGGTGAGAACCGCTCATTGGCTGACAGAGGTGGAAGCTCGCCTCTCTCAGCCAATGAATGCTCAGCCAATGCATTTATATAGGAAATGCAGTGGCTGAGCCCCTCATTCGCGAGGTATCATCCTTAGAGGATGGTACCTGTCCGTGGGGTCGGTTAATTAATTTTTTTTTTACCGTAGACACTAGATGCCTACAGGGATAGGAGAGGACCGGAAAAAGAGGTAGGTGTTTATGGTTTTTTTTTATTCACAGGTGCCGTGGATTCTACTGGACAAGTGGACATGAATAGCTACAGGGATTCTAGGTGAGTATTCATGAATGTGACTGTAATGGTTACTGTAATGGTGTGTGTGTCTTGTGGTTATTTAAATATTTATTTTGTTTTGCAGGTGAACTAGAGGTACCAACATGTGGGGGAGGCTTGCTGGGACCTCTAGTTCTCCAGCAAATAGACAATATTATTAATTCTATTTTTTACACATACATTTACACAATCAACCAGGAATGCCGGAGATAGCCCGGGCTACTACCCCAGGCCTGGGGTGCTTTGGAGAGGGAGAACCCCTTTATTGGGGAGGTCCCCACCTCCCCAGAGATTTCTGGCCTGGGCTGACTAGCGGTCAGGTGTAATGATTTGGCCGGGGGACCCAGTTGTGGCATTACACCACGCTAGAAAGGGTCCGATGCTGGTTATGGAAAATACAGGGGACCCCTACTCATTTTGTCACCTGTATTTCCACAACCAGAACTGGCTCAAGAGTGCCTTGTGATGGTTCTTCAAATACAGAGGAACCCTGCGCTAGCTACTTGCTAGCCTGCAGCAGGTCTGTTTTGTCAGAGTTTTTAGACAGTAATAGTGCGCCTGTTAAACACTCGCACTCTATTACATTGCCCAACTTGTATGCTCACAAATCACAATGGCAAAACATCTGGATGCGAGTTTTGCCATTGTCAGTTACATAGGGAGAGTTATGAAAATGTGCGAGTATAGCTTTATACTCACACATTTTCCAAACTCGGATCCTATTACATCGCGCCCCACGTGTGGTTTAACCGCCACCAACACCAACTACTGCATTATACTGTATATCTAATCAACATCACACACTGACCAGTTATATTATACTCTGGTTTATCATTCATCTGAGGAACTACTGCTCCCAGAAAATTCTACATGTGCATCTTTGTGACAGTTTACACTGTCACATGCTGTCACCACCATCTCTGCTAATAAATATAAATGCACTATATGGATAAACACAATTCCTGTCAGTGGCTGTCCATACTAATGTAAATGTATATATATCTCTAGCACTATAAAAACTGAAGGTATTGGAGTTATGAATTGATCAAAACATTGAAGCCTGTAACTCATGCTTCCTTATTTCTTGTGACTACCAGTTCCCAAATTTACAGTAAATATCAATTAAATATGGTAATCCTGTAATCCTGCTGTCTGACTGAAGGCTGAGGGCCTGATTCAGCAAGGATCACTATTCTTTAGCAATATAGCAAAATAATCTGTAACATCGAACCCATACGCACACTTGCACAAACCCAGACCTCAGAAATTGCTAACTTCCACGCACGCTATGAGACCTCACACTGCATAGGGCATCGCAGTGGCTAAATTGAGCACGCCCCTGCAATGGCGTGCGAATGTACAGGCATGCCTGCGTTTCCCCGACCACCCACCTGTTACCACCCACAAACGGCACGTCCTGTCAATCACTCTGGGAAGAGTCTGCGCAGTCCCCATCGCAGCAGCCGGTTCGCGCATGCGCACTGCGAGACGTACGCAAGAGCAGTGCGAAACAACTGGCAGATTGTGTGCATATTTGCAGTTACGTACAGTAGTGAATCAGGCCCTGTCAGAAAACTGACTGTGACCATTTACTGAGAGGAGCTGCAGCTGCTGTAATGACCTCTCTCCATTGTCACACAGCTCCAAAGCTTTCTCTGCTGCATGGAAAACCAGCCACACTAAACTTAAACTCTCTATATAACATAATGAGGTCAGTGAGTGAGTGAATAAATTATGTTGGGTGCGAAGAAAAAGAAATTCACAATTTCTAACCCCTTTCAGAGCTAAAACAGGCAAAAGAGACTGCACATAATGGAGAAGACTTTTCATGCCTGTTCTACAAATAGTGAGGAAGAAAAGGAGAATCTTGCTCATACTTGCCTATATTTTGGACCTGCATTAGGAGAGGTCCTGGATGAGGGTCACTGAGGAGTGCTAGGGACTTGACATTACGATTCAAGTAAAATATAGAATAAATTCCAAACGCAGTGAAATCCTAGTGTACAGTACAGACAAATGTTCTGTAAATACACTTTCATGTGGGAAATGCTGGGATCAATAACATTGCAGCAATTTGCACTGGACTAGGTAACAGTTGTGGTGATAGACAAATTTGCTACATTTACAACATACAAATATACCTTGTTAGACAAAGTTTAGCAGTGTCTGTCTTCTGTCTATGGGGGCCTACGCTCTGTCTTCTATCTATGGGGGCCTATGCTCTGTTTTCTGCCTTTGGGGGTCTAAGCTCTGTGTTCTGTCTGTGGGGGCCTACGCTCTGTCTTCTGTCTATGGGGGCTTAGACTGTCTTCTGTCTATGGGGGCTTAGACTCTGTCTTCTGTCTATGGGGACCTATGCTCTGTCTTCTGTCTATGGGGCCTACTCTCTGTCTTCTGTCTATGGGGACCTATGCTCTGTCTTCTGTCTATGGGGGCCTACTCTCTGTCTTCTGTCTATGGGGGCATACACTCTGTCTTCTGTCTATGGGGGCCTATGCTCTGTCTTCTGTCAATGGGGCATAAGCTCTGTGCTCTGTCTATGGGGACCTACACTCTGTCTTCTGTCTATGGGGACCTACACTGTCTTCTGTCTATGGGGACATACACTCTGTCTTCTGTCTATGGGGACCTATGCTCTGTCTTCTGTCTATGGGGGCCTACACTCTGTCTTCTGTCTATGGGGGTATACGCTCTGTCTTCTGTCTATGGGGGCATAAGCTCTGTGTTCTGTCTATGCGGACCTACACTCTGTCTTCTGTCTATGGGGGCCTATGCTCTGTCTTCTGTCTATGGGGCATAAGCTCTGTGTTCTGTCTATGGGGGCCTACACTCTGTCTTCTGTCTATGGGGACCTATGCTCTGTCTTCTGTCTATGGGGGCCTACACTCTGTCTTCTGTCTATGGGGGTATACGCTCTGTCTTCTGTCTATGGGGGCATAAGCTCTATGTTCTGTTTATGGGGACCTACACTCTGTCTTCTGTCTATGAGGGCATAAGCTCTGTATTCTGTCTATGGGGACCTACACTCTGTCTTCTGTCTATGGGGGCATAAGCTCTGTGTTCTGTCTATGGGGGCCTACAGTCTGTCTTCTGTCTATGGGGGCATAAGCTCTGTGTTCTGTCTATGGGGACCTACACTCTGTCTTCTGTCTATGGGACCTACACTCTGTCTTCTGTCTATGGGGGCATAAGCTCTGTGTTCTGTCTATGGGGGCCTACGCTCTGTCTTCTGTCTATGGGGGCATAGGCTCTGTGTTCTGTCTATGGGGGCATAAGCTCTGTGTTCTGTCTATGGGGGTATAAGCTCTGTGTTCTGTCTATGGGGACCTACACTCTGTCTTCTGTCTATGGGGACCTACACTCTGTCTTCTGTCTATGGGGGCCTACACTAGTTTCTGCATGTTTTAAGTAACAAGCATCCATCCCGCGATGATGAATAGGCCACATATATTGTATCAATAGACCTCAAAATGTAAATTAATTGCAGATCTTAATAGGGTACTTGAAACATTAACACATAGCTAGTCTTAACAGTATGAAAACAATGCCAGGATCACAGCAGATATGAAGTAGCTAATTATTTTCTGTAAAACTGCAGTGTGTAATACAATAGGCCCATGACCCAGGTAGGCAAGCACTGCCTGAGAGATAACTGATATAATTATGGTATAGCATCCAAATAGAATTGACTGATGCTGAAATAGTAAACACGTGCCAATAATCTAATACAAAATAATTATTTTCAATTTTAATATATTAGTGCTTTAAAATAGGCTGCACAATGATTATTAATGATATTGAGGTGGAGGGAGCATGGGTAGATGGTGAGATTGATGGCACAGTAATGTTCCTGGTACTCATTGTGGACCCACTAAATACTTTTCCTTTTACCTCTCCATTGATAGCATAATTGGAATACAGTAATTGCCTGTGTGGGTCACCACCAGCCTCTGCACACACTATGGAATAGTAATAAAGCAGTTTGATTAAAACAAGGTATAACCCTCACCCTCCTTTTGTGTACAGCTGCTTCTATAGAGACAGAGTAAGCCTGTCAGTGTTGAGGAATAGATGAGAAAGCGCTATAATGTGTACAATAGTATCTGTATAATATCCGGGATATAAGAAATGTGCTACATATATGTACAGTTGTATCTGTATGCTGTCAGTATCTAGTAGCAGTATCACAAGAAAAGACACAATACACAGTAACAAGATGGGAAAGAAAAGAAGATGGAGAAAAATTTTCCAGCGTCTTCTGCACAGGCTGCAGGACGCATTATAGGTTCTGGAAAATCATTACTGGGCACTGTCTTACCCCATTACATGGCGGCACATGGGACAGACGGAGAAAAACAGCACTGGTAGGGTAAGATACTGTATGGAGAGTGTACCTTCCATGGTCCCCAGTCATACAGGGGACATACATTCGTAACAGAGCTTGAACATTTATTTAGCCATTTGATATTTAGCCATTGCGCTTTCTCCTGCTGACTTTTTCTTTTATTTAGTTTATTCTCATTTTCATTTTTAATTGTATTTATTTCTTTTTCATTTCTTTTTAGGTTCATTTGATTTTATGTGCGACATTTGTTTTATGATTTGATTTCCATTTTCATTTTGGTTCTTTGTCCCCTTTTTTTCATCATCCTTTTTTTTTCTCCTTCTTGTTTTCTTTCCCATATTGTTACTGTCATTAAACTTTGTCCATTTCTTGGGCTTCTGAACCAGTTGAAATCCAACAACTCTTGAACCATGCTGAATCCAACTTTTACATTTTATTCAATCCCACAATACTTGGTACTGCAAATACTATTACCAGGTTATGTATATTCCTGCATTCCCAGGGCCAATCGTGTCTATATTCTATCCATCCTGTCCCTCCCAACTAGAGATTCACTGGAACTGATTGGACGCCTGCAGAACCATGACCATCAACTCTGTTAATCAAAGTAGTTCTCTTTCCATTTCTTCCCAGCTATTCGGCAGAAGTGTCCAGTGCATCTCCAGTAAAATGGAAATGAATGCTCCATTCTACTGTTTCATAAATACTTAATATGGAGTGGCATTGCTCCAGATTGAAAATCTTTAATTGTTTTCAATGAACACCATTAAAGTGACTGTTCATGATTTGAACAATAAGACAGAATTGAATGTATGATAAATAATGCATGGGATATGTATCATTTGGTTATCAACACTAGAAATGACAAGATGATTTAGCTGACTTTTCTGACATTTTTAATCAGAGAAGGTTCAGTGATATTAATGTGATCAGGATGTCCAATGACTCATACATTTTACAGAATTACACTCTGACCAGTTTTAAGGAACACTTCCAATAACTTAAAATAAAACTTTATTCAGTATGAAAATGAGTCCTCTAACACAATTTCCCATAGCCAGAGCGTACAAATTCCCTCCCCAATGACACAGCTCAGCCTTAATTGGACCAGGAGGTTGGAAGGCATTTCCTGTTCAGGGCCGTGACTATAGTTGTGCATGTGGTGCCGCCATCTAGGGTGCGAGGCCAAGGGCGTGGCACTAACACTGCTCATTGACACCATTGCTGCCATGTTGGCACCTCTATTTGACTTGTAGAGTGTCTGGAACATCACCCTGCAGTCTGGAAAGCCACCAGGGAGCCGGTCGGTGCATCTTTTGGACACGATTCTTTTCTGGTCTATCCCACTCTTTGGCAAATCAAAATGTCTCATGTGCAGAGATGGAGTGTCCATCCCAGTGCACATTAGTGCCCAGCTACAGCACTGGTTCTGTTTACTGCTGCTTTGCAACTACATGTATCATTAAAAGAATGCATTTAGGGAAGGAGAACAGGATGATGGTGGCAACATGTGTGTGAGGCTATGGAGGCAGTATGCCTATGTGTGAGGCTATGGGGGCAGTGTGTGTGAGGCTATGGAGGCAGTATGTGTGTGAGGCTATGGAGGCAGTATGCCTATGTGTGAAGCTATGGGAGCAGTGTGTGTGTGAGGCTATGGAGGCAGTATGCCTATGTGTGAGGCTATGGGGGCAGTGTGTGTGTGAGGCTATGGAGGCAGTATGCCTATGTGTGAGGCTATGGGGGCAGTGTGTGTGTGAGGCTATGGAGGCAGTATGCCTATGCAGGGCCGTAGCTAGGGTAGTGCAGCCGGTGCCATCGCACAGGGCACCACAGGTCAGGGGGTGCTGTTTGGGCCTGTCAAATATCTGTTTATTATCATTCTTGCTTGTAGCTTCCTCTTATTCATCCCCAGCATCTCCTGGCCTCTCCTATCTCTTCCCTGGCCCTTCCCCATGAAGCTATGACTCTTTTTTGGGTGCCTTATGTCCCTTTGAAAAGTGAGGGGAGCAAAAATGCTTTTCTGGCACAGGGCACCAAAAAGTCTAGTTACGGCTCTGTGCCTATGTGTGAGGGTATGGGGCAGGGTGTGTGTGAGGCTATGGGGGCAGTATGCCTATGTGTGAGGCTATGGGGCAGTGTGTGTGAGGCTATGGAAGCAGTATGCCTATGTGTGAGGCTATGGAGGCAGTATGCCTATGTGTGAGGCTATGGGGGCAGTGTGTGTGTGAGGCTATGGGGGCAGTATGCCTATGTGTGAGGCTACGGGGCAGTGTGTGTGTGTGTGTGAGGCTATGGAAGCAGTATGCCTATGTGTGAGGCTATGGGGAAGTATGCCTATGTGTGAGGCTATGGGGCAGTGTGTGTGTGAGGCTATGGGGGCAGTATGCCTATGTGTGAGGCTATGGATCCAGCGTGTATTTGAGGCAGCATTTGGATGAGGCTATGGGACAGCACATGTGTGAGGCTATGGGAAAATCACTGTGTGTGCGTGTGTGTGTATATTGGGGCAGCGTGTGTGAGGCTATGGGGCAGCGTGTGTGAGGCTATGGGGCAGTGTGTGTGTGGGAGACTATGGGGCAGCTAGTGTGTGTATCAGGCTATGGAACAGCATGTGTGTGAGGCTGTGGGAGCACTAGGTGTGTGAGGCTATGGAGGCAGTGAGTGTATGAGGCTATGGGGGCAGTGAGTGTGTAAGGCTATGGGGGCAGTGAGTGTGTGAGGCTATGGGGGCAGTGAGTGTGTGAGGCTATGGAGAGAACATCTGGTGAGGCAATGGGGTCAGTGTGTGTGACGCTGTTGGGTCAATGTGTGTGTGATGCTTTGGGGGCAGTGAGTGTGTGAGGCTATGGGAGCACTATGTGTGTGAGGCTATGGGGGCAGTGTGTGTGAGGCTATGGGGGCAGTGTGTGTGTGAGGCTATGGGGGCAGTGTGTGTGTGTGGAGCAGTGAGTGTGTGAGGCTATGGGAGCACTATGTGTGTGAGGCTATGGGGGCAGTGTGTGTGTGTGAGGCTATGGGGGCAGTGTGTGTGTGTGTGTGTGTGTGTGTGTGTGTGTGAGGCTATGGGGGCAGTGTGTGTGTGAGGCTATGGGGGCAGTGAGTGTGTGAGGCTATGGGAGCACTATGTGTGTGAGGCTATGGGGGCAGTGTGTGTATGAGGCTATTGGGGCAGTGTGTGTGTGAGGCTATGGGGGCAGTGTGTGTGTGTGGAGCAGTGAGTGTGTGAGGCTGACAAAGGAAATTCTTGCCCTGGGCTCTATTTGGTCTACAACCATCCCTGCACAGTATAAAAATATAGCTGCCCAGTATTTGTGTGGTACAGTATGTGCAAACACAGGCAGTATTGTCACAGCATGCTAGGACAACACCACAACATGGTTTTTCCAGGTACAAAGTTTTACTCTATAGATGGAGCTGCTTATACATAACTCTACATAAACTATACTGTAACTCTAAAACCTATATTTAATTTTCCTACTGCACTTAGCACAAAAACACCTCCTCAGAGGAGACCCCCCACTCTGCTCTTTTAAATGGCTTATTTCTTTGTTTCTTCAGAGGTATCTATGGTCTCAGAGGTGGGGACAACCAGGAGCTGAAGGATCCCCCTCACCTCCAGGCCCCACAGTAGCTACACCACCTCCTCCTGACCAGGATACTGGGGTCTATTTACTAAGTCTTGGAGAGAAATAAAGTGGATGGAGATAAAGTACCAGCTCCTGTCACTTTACATGCTGTATTCGAAAAATGACAGTTAGGAGGTGATAGGTTGGTACTTTATCTCCATCCACTTTCTCTATTTTCAAGGCTTAGGCCCTGATTCAGAGCCGGACGCAAGTGGCTGCTCGTTCGCTCCGAGCGATGTTTGCCCAACTGCGCATGCATACGGATCGTACTACGCATGCGCGAACCACTCAGTGCGGCCGAAAATCGTGTGCTCGCAAAATAGCGAATGCCTGCTATTTTGAGTGACAGAATGAGGCGTATGTGGGTGGTAACAGGGGAAGGTGCTTGAAAACGGGGAGTGGAGATCCGATCGCAGGCGTGCTTAAAGGTCAAAACGGGCGTTTTATGGGTGTGCATAATTAAAACTTCAGCGTCATTGACAAGGTCACGGGTTTTTTTTTGCCAGAACTGTTCGCAAAATTGTGGTAGCAAAAACCAACCACAAGAATAGCGAGCAACTCATACCCTGTTCGATGTACTCGATTAATCTAATAAATAGCGGACATGACGTAGGATGCGAGCGGCCAGGGGGCGTAGTTTCCCAAAAAACGACCGCAAGTTTTGTACGCTCGTTCAGACCTAGAGGCATGAACAGACCGCAAACAGCGAACGGTTCATTTGAATAGCCACCCCTATTTTCTTGACGAGCGAGCGCAAATAGCGTCCGGCTCTGAATCAGGCCCCTAGTACATAGACCCCTATGTCACTAGTGAGCTTCTCCCAGATTTCTTACATCAGGGTGAGCATGCCCAGACCAACTTCTGCTCTGATATATAGCTATCACCTTGGGCATGCCCATAGATCATTTCCCTGGTCCGTCCTTCTGCAGCTGGACATGCTTCCCTGCAATTATCAGGGTATGTACAACTACTCTCAAAATCCAGCCTTTTATAGTACAGACACAACTTCTGTCTGATTCCTGTCCCAGCGTGCTGCACCTTTGTACATAGTTTGTATCCTGAACCTGACAGTGTTTCAACCTGTCCTATCTACTGATCTCTGTTTCCATCTACCATTAAACCTGCTGCCTTTATCTCTTCTCTGCCTCAGTACTAGTCAGATCCTCTACTGTGGACTTTTGACCAGGGCCACTGACTATTATTTGTCCCTGTTACTGTGTATGTGGCATCCAGACCTTCAGAACATCAGAACCGTTAACATGTCAAATAACCAAACTTTTAAATCCAGTAAAAGAAAACTTTACGCATTACATTATTACATCAATTACCTATGTTTCTGCCTAAGACCCTGACAGGTAGATTGAGGATATACAGTAAAAGGATACATCTGTAGTCATGGATTGAAGAAACCGGACCGCGCCTTTCTCCAAACATCCAGCCAAGGCAAGTGCCAACAGGTGCTCTGGCATTATGCTGGCCAGTCACTTGCACCAGGAAATGTTGGCCCATAGTAAGTAACCAACCGGCAGGCAGTGTAGGACATAATATATACACAGCAGGGTAGGAAATGTTGCAGAGACCATAGAAGAAATATTAGATGGGAGGATCCCTGTAGCACCACTGAGTTATAAGGATAGATGTCCAAGATCTGTAGCATCACATGTTATTCATAGATACATTGCGGAGTCTAAAAACAGCATCATGGCTGAAAGGAAGACACTCCGGTGTGGTGTCTATTGCTCACAGGTTTACCCATAGACTATACAGCAGTCATGCTCTAACATTGGTAAAACAATAACTCAGCCCAATTGAAAAGTCTCCTGATAAATAGCTGACCTATCTCAGAGATACATGGGTATTTGTAAATGTGCAATGGCAAATAACATCACCTGTGTTTACTTGACACTGTAATGTTACTACACTCTGCTTGAAAACATTGCACTATAGAATACATGCCAAAATCAGCAAGATTACAGTATACAAATTAACGTTCTGGTTAGACTGTATATATATATATATATATATATATATATATATATACACACAGCATATATGTCTTTTCCTGCAAAGTCCCAATAGGTCCACACCCACGTCTTCAATATAAAATTGCTGCGGTGACTAACCCATAAGGGACCAAATGAATCCTCTTCTTAAAGATATGAGAAATCAGGCATGCACTCATCAGTCTTCTAAAAGCATTTCTTTATAACATCCCAGTCAAATTTACAGCATATGTCTTTTCCTGTGTATGTTTCGGGTATTAACGTGTCCAGCCCTACATTAACCCCTGTATGTTGTACCTCAGACATACAATGCTCTGTTGAACAGGAAAATATCGGAGCTATGCCCCTCTTATAATTTAGCAACATGCATGTGTAACTATTTTAATTATGTTACCTTTGAAAATAATGATATGCTCCCATCTGTAATGTTCTGGTTAACGTCTACTTACTATTTACTTTTGTTCACATGCTATAGAATAGCGCCCATATAATTGTTTAGGAATCTTAATACTATATGATCGATGGACAATTTTACAATTATTATGTAACGTCATTTAGTAAGCTATAAAGGTTTCCTCTGCTGTATATACTGCAGTGTTGTTTACAAAATATTGCAAAGAACTAATTTTCTGCATTGAAAGAATAGTATACGTTTCAATTCGATAACTATTTTGAGTAGGGAATATAATTATTCCGACACTAGCTGTACCACATACAACGAGAGCAGGGGAAAACATAATTGAACGTTCCCTCAGCATAGACCCTCGTCAGGTTCTATTTATAACTTCCTGGCGGAGACGCAAGCTTCGACTAGAAAGTGTAATGCCTATTTCTGAATTTTGAAGAAACTGAAGCCTCAATGGATGTCTGATTTATTTAGCCAGCAATCTTGAATTGCACATTCAGAAACAAACAGGTACAGTGAGACCTGGAAGTTTCGGCTATGCAAATTAACGATTTCAAAATATCTAAGGAATTACACAAATCAAACAATTTTATATATAGAAAAAAAAATCATTTACAGTTATGTACATTTAGCTATCGGATCTCTTACATGTACCTGCATTTAAGGACATTGTAATAAGCCTGCCCTGATATCCTACTATTACCAGGGAAACACTTTTATAAATGACATACCGTTCAATTTAATTAAAAACTTTAGTATGTGGTACACCAGAGAAATGTTAAAGTAGCTAATTGTGTTGTACAAAAGCAGTGATGACCTTGTCCAGGCAATTTTTAATAAATGCGAATTGAAAAGAAAATCCTAGGATGTATTACATTGTACTTTTTTAAACAAGCCACACTAGTTGTACAAATCAGGGCACATATGGCCTTATATAGCCAAATTGAATACATCTGGTGGTTTGGTAGACGGGCTGTCTGCCAAATGAACAGATGTCATTGAAACATCTTCTTTAAAACATGTTACTCTGATAATGCTCCAGCTGAATGGTGAGCCAAACAGACACTTATTTGAAAGGGTTAATTGCGATGTGTGCTCATAGGTGCTCAGCATATAGGGCAGATTCAATCAAGCGTGAGGTCCCATAGTGTAGTAACGTATACTCCATCAGCTGAAGACTGCACACACTTATTAAACAGCCATCAACAGAAAAGGTTCTCCTCCTTGATGGCTTTACTCTTTTTGGGGCATATTTGTTAAATATTGTTTTTTAGACCCAATAATTATATGTTCTTATAGACGCTTATGGCGGCAATAAGCATTAAAGATTGCCATCATTTATTTAAAAGCATTCAGGGACAGGAGCTTCAATAGGAACCAGTCCCTGCGATGTGTTAGAACAGTAAAGTGATCGCTAATACAATCACTTTAATTCCTGGTTCGGGGGTCGGTCACGATACTGCACGTACACGGTGATCAGACCATACTTGTGTGAGCGGCCATTGTCAAGGAGTTCAATTCCAAATTTTGACAATGGAGGCTGAGAATGAAGGTCAAACTATTATTTTAATTGAGGGTCCCATAAGGGTATTAGGGGTCTATTTACTAAGCTGTACTAGGAGATAAAGTGAATGGTGATAAGATACCAGCCAATCAGCTCCTAACTGTCATTTTTCAAACACAGCCTGTGACATGGCAGTTAGGAGCTGATTGGCTGGTACCTTATCACCTTTCACTTTATCTTCTAACACAGCTTAGTAAATAGACCCCTTAATCATACTGTGGTCCTATATTATAATAATAATAAATGCCACTATACACTAACACATGCTCTGGTGATAATAAATCCACAGCAAGTGAAGCTGCTTTATTTTCATTAACATTATTGTAGTAGATGTAATCAAGCTGGCGACATGGTTTGAGACTTATGGTGTTCATCAGCTATATTCTAGGTCAGCATGATGTGGCTGCATTCAATAGTGTCATACAGTATAAAGTGCTGTATACTAAAGTTGAAATATAGCAGGTAAGTAATAACACTGCTTTCATGCTGAATGTGTTGAGTTGTCATATGAAATAGGGCATGCTGATACATGATGGAAATTACATATTAAAGAACAACACCCCCATGTGTTATCATTTATCACTGAAATTAAATTGTCATTTACTCCAAAACAACATTTGTAGAAATTAATTTTAGATATATTGTCAAGATTAAATAAAAAGTTGTACTTTATTTCCAAATTCATTTTAAACTATGTTCCAAACTGATTATTTATACAAAATTTATTGTAATACTTTCTGATATTGCAGCAAGTCGGTCGTACCTGATCCTGCATTGCGGTGATCCCTCATTGCGGGCATGAAAATAAATGCGTGTATGAGGTGTGGCGATTAAATAACGAGATTGATGCTATAATTTATATTTAATTACTGTATATATAGTACATTTTAACTTCATTCCCCTTCTACGTACTCCCCTTCTACATCTGCACACCGTTGCATTCTTATTTTCCATTTGTAGCTCATTATCTGTCAGCTGGCTCAACAGCTTCGTTTTTTTCTACTTTACCTCAGTAACTGATGCAAAACGGGTTCCCTTGAGTACAGATTTGACTTTAGGGAAAATAAAGAAGTCACATGGTGCTAAATCTGGCGAGTATGGACGGTGTTCTAGCACTGCAATCTGTTTCTCTGCCAAAACCTGCATCACAGAGAGAGGTGTGTGGGCTGGTGCATTGTCCTTATGAAACGGTCAATTCGAACAATGTTCTAATTTTTTTCCACATTTTCATTTGTTTTTGATGTGCAAGGCCTTCTGGGACGTTCATCATCTTCGACATCCTCACGACAGTCAATAAATCTTTTTGCCAATCAAACACACGTGCATGTGCCATACAATCTGACACATAAGCCTTAGTAGGCATGCAGAAAGATTCGGTGGGTGTTTTGTTCAATTCAACTAAAGATTTTAAGTTAACACGTTGCTCTGCTTTTGATCTAAGCAATTTCACGACGCACGGGAAAAATACTACTTTGAATGCTGTGTGACAGAAAACTAACTGTGCTAGATGGATGAAACTTGCAAACCCGTATTGGGATTGTCCAAGGTCAATGTTCCCCCACTCCCTTTTAAGTCACGCAGTAAATTTTACTGGGATGTAGTCAATTTGCCGGCGGACGGGATCCCGGACATCGATATACTGACGCCGGAATCCCGCCGCACGGCATAATGCTAACGCCGATACCCTGAAGGAGATCAGGATACTGGCATTGGCATACCGACCCCCGCCATCCCGAATGTCTAGAGCCGGGTAAGTAGCGCACTGTCCCCGGGGATGGGCACCCCCGAGGGGAGATTAGGATTAGGTACAGGGAGGGGAGGTTAGGCACTAGGGGGAGGGTTAGGGGTGCAGAAGCATAGGCAAACGCAGGGGGGTTTCCGTATGCCTGGAAACCCCCCTCCCCAGCACATACCATGACCACAGTAGAAATAGTAATATAATAGATTGTTACTACTGCTACAGTTCTTCTCAGTATCACAAATTAAGTAATTAGCACCACCTGTGGATCTTTTAACATGTATCAGCCAGTAATAAATAACCTGTGCACCAACTAGGAGATCTGGAAAACATGCACTTTTAGTGATGCACTGCTATAGAGCCCAACATGTACATATATGTCCAGGTAAGTGCTAGGTTCTTCCGCTGCTCCTCCAGGCTCCCGGACTTCCTCCAATGTTCTGGAATGGTGCCCACATCTAAAATAAAAATATCCAGCTCAGGTAGGGTTGTTTACTGCCGCATCTAATGGCTTACTGTGATCCTGTATATGCTGGAATTATGACACACAATACACATATTAAAGCTGAATAAGTGCTAATTGTGCCTTCTTCATGGACAGGCCACACTCGCTCTAAAGTAAAGCATTTGGAAACCCCCCTCTAGAAATCTTGCGTTTGCCACTGAGAAGGGTAAGAATAGTATACTTACCACCCCTGCGGGATCTTCAGTCTTTGGTATTTAAGCCGCCGGTATTTCATACCTATCCCGGTTTACTTTTTAAGTACAGTCTTGTTATTTAATAGCCACACCTCACACTTGCCCATATGCTGAGCTGTACTAATCTCTGCGGTCAACCAAACCCGTCCATACTCTTGGCTCCATGACCTTCATCACTTGCATCAGACCTATCCCTGGTACAGTAGATCAGTCTGAAAATATGTGATTACACGTATCCATAACTCTGTAGGAGCTCTGCTATTTTCTAAGCTGCAATTCCTTGCACCTTTTAAACAAATCTGACCCTATTTCCTGATATATTTGATTAAATGTTATGTCTTTATTGGGAAATACTTCTCCCTGTAAGGCTAAACTGGTCACTGTCACATTGGGGATTGTGGTTTGTCTTCCTCTAGATCAACACAATCATAATTTATGATTGGTTTAAGATAATGGACCGGTGTCCTTTTTCCCCTTCAATAACTATAATAAAGTTTTTTGTGTTTTTCACTTTGGTTCTATTTTTACTCTGTCCCTTCTGTACATGATCAGCATTTTCCATAATTTGCAGGAATAATGAAACGTATTTCATCGAAAGCTCCCTTTGCGAATGTTCCAGACATTGCAAACACCTACTATAGTAGGAGGCTAATTGCTGAATGACTTTGGAAGCTGAGGGGGCTGATAATACCAGCCAGAGGCTATGTGAGGCAATGTGAGCATTAAAATAGAAAATGAAAAATAAGGCAAATATGGAGGTGTTTCATGTCTGAGAGATTACATAGAGTTTCACAGAGGCACAATTGCCGAGCTTATACTCCTGGTCTAGAGGTATTAAGTTTATGGGTAAGCTTTTCGTACAGAAGCGTGTATGGAAAACATGTAAGTAAAATAATGCGCTTATAATCTCATAGGGATCTATTCATTATCATTTATTTTCTACAAAAGCAGGTGAAAATGAACATTTTCACCTGCTTTTGTAGAAATTAAGTATTGAGGCCATTACTCAAAAAGGTAATGCAGGAGATATCACAGTTATCCCCTGCTTACTTTCCTCTCACGATCGGGTCAGCTGTCCCCATACAGTAGTATGGGGACCTAAATTCATCAAGCTCTGAATATACAATATTTTCGGAGCTTACTGCAGGAGCATCCACCATCTTCAGATGGCGTTTGTTTCCGCAAAAGGCGCACACCCCGGAGTCCTGGGTTGTGAAGAAGGATCTCTCCGCCCATGCCCGACTCCTTCCACCGGACGCTGGGGCTTTGTGCGCCTGCATGAACGACTCGGCAGTGCTAAGTTTGGGGAGACAGCTGATTTTCGGATGATGAATTGCGTTGGCCGTGAGTAAGAATGTTAATTATCGGGGTCCGCTTGGTAATTAACATAATGATTAAACCCCTTAAGGTTTCATATGGCGCTGGATATTTTCATTTTTAATGAAAATATCCCTGCTATGTACAAAGGGGAACTCGCATGGACAGCGGTTGCGGTAACAACTGTCCCTGCAAGTTATATTCCCATTTGTGAAAGACTTCTCCTGTGAAAGCTGACACTGCACATGCGCACGGTGTCAGCTTTTACCGCTGGCCAGCAGCAGAGAAAGTAAAAGATCTCTCTCCTGTACGTAAGCCTTGATAGGCTTAAAGCAATTTACACTGAAGATGCTGTAAACTACCGGGGCCAAACTCCAAAAATCTTGACTTTTTGGCGTTTGGTACGTACTGTAGGGTACATAGGGCTGACATTGTAGTTCCCATTTATAATAATGGGGACCCAGGGGCGCCGAGAGCTGGGCCCGGGGTAGAAGGGGTCATGGCCTAATCGCGGGATGCGTGGCCACGCCCCCTTAGAAAAAAAAAAAGGTTTTTGCAGTGCGCTGGGGAGGAGGCGCTGTGAGCCCCTCAGCCCGGCGCATAGCCAGTGGGGGGCGCGATCAATGTAATCGCTCCCCCACAGGCATAGGAGACTGCTATGGCTGCTACTTAGCAGCCGCGAGCAGTCTCCCAGTGCAGCCCAGCACACAGCAGCGTGTGCTGGGCTGCTTTGTTGTATGAGGGAGAAGGGGATGTGCCGGACCCGGGCCCCCACCAGGCTCCTCCAGCAAGCCTGGGTAATTTGTACCCGCTCCCCCCCCCTCTCAGCGCCCCTGGGACTGCTAATAATTAGCACTCAGCCAGAGATTTCTGTGAAATCTTCTCCATTGTGCTATTAATACGTAGCAACAATTCATAAAATGATGCAGAAACTGCCGTTTTTATTTTTTCATGGAAAAAAAGCTTGATACATAGGCCCCTTAGTGCTGATATATCTTACAATATCTCTGACCATCTGCAAGCATCAGCCATAAGTGTCCATGTCAGAGTGGTGACACTTGGCCCCAAAAATAGAAGTGTAGTTTTGCATTTCTCTTAGCAGAGTTTGTGCTGCCCAAGCTGAGCAATACTGAAAATCAATCAATTGTCCAGGGTTATAATGAGCAGCAGATTGTCGATGTGGTCCTCCAGGGTAGAGTTCTTAATAGCCAAATTAAGTTTAAAATCTTGTAGGATCATTGACTCCCACAATAATGTTTTTAAATTAATTTAAATTAATTCTGAGAAATTGGGCTGTTGAGTTACAGGTGACCCTATCCTTTTTTACTATAAAATGCTATAATGGCCTGTATAACCAGTTGACACATAATTACTGGGTTTTTTTGCACAGTGTATGATAAGGAAAACATTCCAAACATGCAAGATACAGTAAATATAGAAGTTGAGGCATTTACTATCCTGATTTTCACAATCGTTCCCAAAGGGTGGGTGTGCAACTTACATAGGGACACAGAGGCAGCTGTGTCAGGTGTGGTTCTGTTAGGTAACAAATGGTATGGGGCTCATTTTATTGCTGTAAATATTCTACATTTTAGATTTTTTTATACTGTTATTAGATATAATAATGACCAAGTTAGCAATACTTTTATGTTATAAAAAATATAAAACAAAAAGCTTCACAGAACAGTTGCAAATAGCAAAACACAGTGCTCAATTCAATCATGGGTGAATTGCCGTTGCAACGGTCTAAAAAGCGAACATCAGCAGTGAAACTCGCTGCCACGTGGCCCGATCTCAGCGGCTAACAAGCTAAAAGTTTCTCCATCCTGACCTAGTCGACTGGACAAATCCCTGCATGAGTTATACTTCACTTTAAATACATTATTCTGTAACATGCTTCATAATATTATCACAACTGTGCGTCATTATTCTGTTGATTAATACAGTGGTTCCCCAACTTTGTTAAATTACGGCATCCTTGAGTATCAGCATTTTGCTCATGGCACCCCTAGGTCATCATTTTCTTGTTGAGAAATTCAGGTAAATTATTATTTGAAGTTAATTGTGCTTACCTGTCACCAAGGCCGGGGCTACCATTAAGCAACTTTAGGCAGCTGCCCAGGGGTGCCGGCACCTGAGGGGCACTGCTGAGTCCACCTAGCACTAAAATTAAGGATGTCTTTGAAAGAGACATTCTTATTCCACATAGTGCAGGAGCTGATCACGGATTTTACATCCTGCCCTCCTCTTCTTCACCTGAAATGACTGCATGTGGCAGCTGGCTGGATGTGTTGAGTATCAGTCACAGTGTATGTCACTGCTGCTGTGTGCAGGAAGCCAGGTACTTGAGCTCTGTCCCCCTTTCTCCCTTCCTCACTGAGTCACTCCCAGCCAGCAATGAATAGGGATGGCCATCGACCATTGATGATTACAAACCACTGACCCCTGGACCCCGCAATGTTAAATACCAGTAGCATACTTGTATCATTGTGATACTAAATTAAATATGCCATCTGCCATAAGCCCTAAGCAACACATTAGGTGTAAAAGTAAATAGTCTTTTTTATTTAAAATATATTTGAAATAAAAAAATGCTTATTAGGATTATGGTATTTGGGTCTCTGTGTACCAGACATATGATAGCCATGGAATGCGGTGAGAATCCCGACCACTGGGATCCGGCAGTCAGAATGCCGACGCCGGAATCCCGACACTTATTAGAATACAATCGCTGGCATCCCTACCGCTGGGTAAGTACTAGGCTCAGGGGGAGGGTTAGGGTTAGGCACTAAGGGGAGGGTTGGGTTTTGGCTGCACGGGGAGAAGTTAGGTTTAGGGTGCGTGGAGGTAAAGTTAGGTTTAGACACTAGGGGGGAGGTTAGGTTTAGGCTGCGGGGAGGTAGGGTTAAGGGTAGGGTTTAGTTTAGGAGTACATACCTTTAGGCATTGGCATTGTAACTGGGTCGGGATGCCAGCGTTGGGATTCTGACCGTCGGGATCCAGAGCGCTGGCTTTCCATACCCATCCCGATAGCCATGTAGGATGGGATGTACTAAGCATCGCATCTGCGATACATCCCACCACTTATTATGTACATACCGGCGTTAATGATGCCTGTATGTACTTAGAAATGCAATTAAAATTGCAAAGGACAGTTCTCCCAATAAGAGTTGTCTTTTGCGATAGACTCGGATAGAGGAATTTCCGGGTTTAATATCCAGAAGTCCCTCTGCACATGTGCAGAACTTTGCGCTCCGCCCCAAAGGACACTGGGAGGGATCCGCTTTGGATCCCTCTGAGAAGAATTGCAAATAAAAGCCTAAAGGCTATTGGATAAGGCCATCTAAGGATGGCATTACCCACCGGGTGCAAGTACTGGAATGTATCGAATTCCGGATCATGGTACATAATGAAATGCGGGCACAATACAGAAAACCGCATTTTCAAGTTTTGGCTGGATTTTTAAGCTTAGTACATCCCACCCAGTGAGAGAAAACTGACTATATAATTCATGTACTAGGAGTACATGAATAATATAGTGAGCTTTTATCCTAATCCTATTAAACATCATATTCTGATAGACAGTAAGATGATAAGGGTTCTTTATATACTTTTTGTACTCCTTATAGTATATACTACAAAGTTTCTCTCACTCTTTGGGCAAAATTTACTAAGCGGCAGGTTATAAACCCCAGTGTTTTGGTGGTGGTTTGGCAGCAGTTTTGCTGTCTGCAGATTTACTAAGGCCAAAACCGCTGCAAAACTGCCGTCAAAACACATTTTAGAATAGAATCATGGCTAGGGCTAAAATTACTAGTCAGCGGTTTTGGTGTAATTTAGAACCTGTTGCCAAACCAGGGCCGGATTATAGGGGGGGCGGACGGGGCGGTTGTCCAGGGGCCCCCACACTTTAGGGGCCCCACATTGTGTCAAATGTACCCTCTCTGCCTGGCTCCAAGCCCCGACAGTACAGTCACTGATGGACCAAGGCTGATGATCAGGGCCTGCTCCATGGGTAACCGTGCCCTGTGCCAGATGGTGAACATGGTGCCCTCTAGTCACGCATGTAGCCTAATACCATAGGCCTCTAAGTGACGTTATTTGGCGGCGTGCGCACATGGTACGCCTCCCGTGTAACATAAGGCTGGGGGAGAGCCCAGCACTCCGTCACTAGCTGGGCTTCCCTCAGTCCTCTACCGGCACTGAATGGATGCTGCGTGCATGCTTGGAGCATCCATTAAGCTATTCTGGGGTCCGGCACCTCCCGATTTGACCACCCATGACACACTTCGTCCCACGCGTGGAACAGCGGGACAGTGCTGTCCTGCTGAAATCGGGATGTCGGGAAGGGTGCGCCCTCTATGGGGTGGCGTCCCTGTTCGACTGCACTGGTCGAACACCCCAAGAGCCGGTCCTGCTGCTGATATAAGCCTCGCCCCCTCGCTAACATACTGCCGCAATTAGCGGGTGTATGTGTAGGGGGCGGAGCCTAATGCTGTGAATTGCCCACCCCCATCAGAAGCCTGTCTGATGCTGCTGCTGCAAGTCTGCAAAAACAGGTTAGTGTGTGTGGCTGTGTGCTTTCTGTCTCTTCCTCTCTCTCTCTCTCTCTCTCTCTCTCTCTCTCTCCCTCTCCCTCATGACCTCTCTATCTTCCTTTCCCTCTCCCCTCCCTCTGTCCTTTCCTCCCTCGTTCTCCCTTACTTCTCTCTTATTTTCTCTCTCTCCCTCTATTTTGCTGTCCCCCTCCCTCTCCATGTGTCACTCCCTTCCTCTCTCTCCCTTTCTCCCCCTCTCTCTTTCTGTTTTCCTCCTTGGGCGGGATGCATGATGAAACGCATTTGGGATGCGACACATCCCACTGCTTTTCGCATGCATGCCGGCGTTCGCTAAACCGGTATACATGACGAACATCGCAAAGTACTGCTCTCTCGGTGAAAGCGGCCCTTTTTGCTGGAGTAACTTCCGGGTCTATGACCCAGAAGCCCCTCCAGTGTCCTTCTGCACATGCGCAGAAGGACACACGCCCCGCGGGGGGTGATGGGAGGGATCCGATTGGATCACTCTCACAGCAGTCTCCTGATAAATGCCCATAGGCTTCTATAGGGTAACGCCATCTTCGCTTCACATTCCAGGGCTTGGTACATATGAGAAATGTGGTCAAACCCGCATTTTGGGGGTTTGACCGCATTTCTACCTTTGATGCATCCCGCCCCTTGGCTCTCCCTCCCTCTGCCCTTCCCTCCTTCTCTCTCTCTCGAATGCCCCACTCAAAATCCTGCATTTGCCTCTGGCAGTGTACCAGATCATGTCAGCTATGCTGCCGGCAGTCGGTTCCCAACAGTATCGAGGACATGATGTAGTATGCTGCGACCTTGCAGGTCAGTGGAGTGGTAAGGGGCATTGAAGTAATTGCGTGAGGCCATGGTAACTTTATTGATGGGGCCCACACAACTTAGTTGCCCCGGGGCCCCCACAATCCTTAATCCGGCCCTGCATCAAACCGCCACCAAACCGCCTGGGTTTAGAACCCGACGCTTAGTAAATTTTGCCCTTTGTCTTTTACACAGAACCCTAAATGCACTAATGCCAGTAAGCTATATTTTATTCAAAATACTATATTCTGATATACTGTAGAGATGTAAGGAAACATGCTTGGTTTCTTCATATATATTCAGTGTGCCTGCATGACTCGTGACTCGTGTCATACACTGTATGTGCGGAAAAGACCCTGACTGGCCTGCAATGTGGCCAGTATCGCTGGGGAGCTAACGCATCACTTTGTTCCGAAACTCTAAATTTCTTCTCCCTGACTAGAAATCCTGCATATGAACCTGGACAGCAGAAGAGCCTGAACAGAGTTTTGCACCATACATCATTGAATCTGGGCTGCAAACCAGTCAGGAGCAGGTAAGGTGTATTATTTTTATTTTACAAAAGACAAGTGTACAAGGCTTTGGGAGGTGTGGATTAGTGTGTGCAGCGGCAGCAGCCTAGAACTTTGCCTAGGGCGAGGTGAAACCTTGCACTGGCCCTGCCTGTCACCCTTAGGTTCATTTATAGAATGGAGGACAGGGTTGGACTTATGTTTGACCATGTATTTTATGGTTGGCAGGCACCAGGAATGGATTTGCCTATCACATTGACCATTTATATTTTGATTTGGTCCTGGACCAACAACACATGGCACCCCTACAAGTGCCCCGCGGGACCCAGTCTGGGAACCACTGGATTAATACATGTGATCCAGCATTTTACCTCAACTGAATACGCATTATTATATTAACAAAATACACATCTTAAGACTAGAGGTAATAAACTAGGAGACACAATTGGCTCGATTCAATTCAGTGTGATGCTAAATAGCCCCGGGAGGGAGCTCCCGCAGCTATTCAATCCACCACAGTGTTTGGTCCGACAGTCGGAGAATGCCGGTACTCGTGACTTAACATGGGTGTTTAATCGCGAGAACCGGCATTCTCCATCTAAAGTGCCGACCACAAGGCTATTAGCACCGCGCAAAGCAGGAAAACAGCCGCGCGGCTGGTACTTTTGTCGGATTTCTCCTCGCACCATCAGGGGGGGGGGTGAGAAGAAGTCCTTTAGTCGGACCAAACAGCGCAGTGAATTGAATAGTTCCGGAAGCTCCCTCCCGGGGCTATTAGGCATCGCGCTGAATTTAATCAAACCCAATGTCTGAAGAGTCAAAAAAGAGGTCTATAAATATATTCCTTTATGCAATATTACCTGGATTGATCACATGTTGCTCAATAGAATACAGTATATTATGCAATATTATATCAAATAATTTACATGTACATAAAACATTTACAGGAGATTCATAAGACATCTGATTAATATTAGAAACACTACTAATATTACTTTAGAACTGTTTTAGCTGAATTATTAACTTTTAATATAACTGCTAAAAGTGATGTACTGTGATGCATAAAATAACGGGAATCAAACGCTCAAAAGAAGTAATAGTAAAGAACAAAGTATTATTGTGATCTTTGTGACATAAACGAGTTTAGAGTCTGAGATGTCTATAATGTTAAATATATATATATATATATATATTCTTTAATTTCTTATCTTAATAATTAAGATTATGACAAAATTAGCCTAGTAAGCACTGTACTGTAGGTGTGAAAGTTTTCCATCAACATTCAAAGTGGCATAATGTGTACTCCAGGGACCCATTAAAATTTTTGTAAATTGTATTATGTTCTTATCATCGAAGGCATTTGAGATATTAGAATCCAGTGAAACCTTTGTATCACTTTTTCTTAATTATAATGCAATTAAAGTAATTATGCTTCATACAAGCACGAGCTATTGCTACAGAAGCCAAGATTACTATTACTAACTACTACCAACATTTATCACTTATATTACTGTCACTTTATGTCCAGCCAGGTATCGGGCAAAAGGGTAGATTGGCACTGTGGGCCTGATTCAGAGATGTATGCTAATGCCATCGCAGCTGCAGGGCCGCCATCAGGGGAGGACTGTCAGTACTGGAGTCCAGGGCCTGGACAGAGAGGGGGGCCCATCCACAATCCATCCCGCTGACCACGTGCCGGCCCTGTGCAATAAAGTTTTTTTATCTTTGGAGACTCAGCGCGCATGGCGTCACGCTGCTCAGAGGAGCCGTGTTGCATGAGGAGCAACAAGAAGATAGTAAGTGCGGGGTCTGGCTGTGGCTGGGGCTGGAGACAAGACTTGGACAAAGCAGGGAAGGAGACACAGCAGGGGTTTGGCAGGGTACACAGAAGGGGGCTGGCTGGAAATGGAGAGACACTCTAGTGCTGGAGTTGCAAAAATGTGGGGGGGGGCTGTCTATTTTGTCAGTCCTGGGCCCCACAATTTCTGGTGGCAGCCCTGTGCAGCTGTATGCCATACACAGCTGCTGTGCAAAAATATGCAAATGTCGCAGATGCTGAGGATCATATTGAGACGCCCACCTGTTGCTTTGTAAATCCAAACATCTGCGTAGAAAGAAGCAGCATCAGTCACAGATCATTTGATTATCGTAGTTCTGAGTAACCCTTTGGCTACTCAGAATAGACGCAGGAACTGAGACTCTGGAGCCACTTTCACGTGTACAGGATCGCAGATGCAGACACGTTGCATTTGTGTTCTGTGCCGCCACTCCCTGTTACCTCCCACAAATGTTCCTTGACTGTCAATCACACTGCAAGTAAAGAGATGCTGCAAGCGACTATGGTAATGTACCTTGACAGGGGCTTAGCCAGAACTTTGTGGGCCCCATAGCAACCTTTTTGAGGGGCCCCTCCAAAATTCTTCTATAGAGACACCTCTCTCCACAGTTGTTGTTCATTCTATGCCCTATAATATTGTCCTAGTACATTTTACAGTAATAGTGCCCTTGTTCATTTTATGCCCAAAGAAGTTCCCTAGTTCACATTATACCACACAGTGCCACCAGTTCATATTATGCCACATTGTATTACCCTCAGTTCACAATATGCCACATTGAGGACCTCATTCAGAGTCGGTCGTTGCGGCCGCACGGTCGTAAGGGAAAAGGGTCCGGATATGCAAATGATGCACTCGCAAGTTGCATCCTTAAGATCGGATCGTCAGCTGGCCGACCAAGGGGAGGATGCGGCCGTAAGACAAAAAATACGCCCCCTTCTCGTACGCATTACACGTCATCTCCGGCCATATAAGGATTAATCGAGACCATCGGTAACCATCGGAACTGGTCGTAGAGCTTAAGGTTGACCATACCCTCTCTTAAGCACTACGATCAGGTCAGTGTACAAACCTCCCATGTCACATGTGCCATGATGCTACTTTGTTAATTATGCACTCCCATAAAACGCTGTTCGCATAATTAGGCACGCCTGTGTTCGTATATCTCCACTCCCCTCGTTTTCAAGCACCTTCCCCTGTTACCACCCACAAACGCCTCATTCTGTCACTGAAATTACCGACCTGGCTGTGTTCAAGGAGAGAGAAATTTCTGATCGTAGCAGCTAGTTTGCGCATGAGCATTGCAAACTTTATGCATGCGCAGTTTAGCGAACATCGGTGACGTACGACCGTGCGGCCGCAACGACCGACTCTGAATGAGGTCCAGAGTGCTGCCAGTACACCTTATGCCACAAAGTGCCTCCAGTTCACATTATGCCACACAGGGGGCAAGGACCAATCAACTCCAACCTGAGGGGAATACTTCCTAATGGAGGACATTCCATTTTGAGTGGAGATCTTCTTTATTTTGGCACACAGGAGCTCATTCAGACCCGCTCACTAGATGCGTTCACTCGCACCCAGTGTATGTAAATCCGGCACACACCCAGCAAGGCTGGCTATCGCACGGCAAGGCATAAGCATGCCCACTATGTCTTGGCGTTTGATCACTTTGTGTATGCAGACGCCCACCAGCCAGTCTAAAGACGCCCACTTGCGCACGTCATCTCCAGGAAGTGTATGTAACCATTGGTACATTGGTTACCATCGGAAGCGCTGGCAGCACTTGAGGTTGACTATACCCTTCCCCAAGCACTGCGAGCACTTCAGTGTAAAATCCAGCCAGGTGACATGTACAATGATGCTGCCTCTTAATTATGCACGCCTCTCAAACAGCCTTAAGACGCACAAGCACGCCTGCGTTCGCACCTCAACTCCCCCGTTTCTAGTGGCCTGCCCCTGTCACCACCCACAAACGGCTTCTCCTGTCACTCACTCTGCTGGGCTGTCTATGTGCAGTGAGCAAACGCTTCCCCAAGCGTTCGCACTGGTACACGCACGCGCACTGCGATACGTACGCATGTGCAGAATGCGAGCATCGGCCAGCTACGAGCGAACGCTTCTTAGCGTCCGGGTATGAATCAGGTCCACTGTCCCTTTCTGGGACAGTCCTAGTCTTGAGGATAAATTCCCACTCCCCAGCTTCACAAAGGCTGTAAACAAGGAGAGCCCTACTCTACGACAGTGCTGGTCTTACTGATTAGCTCAGCTGTGCCTGTGAGTATGAAAGCGGAGTGCGGGAGATAGCTCATATCAGTGTGGTGCTTTACTGAGAGGGAAAGACAGAGCTCGCCACTGACGAGTCCTCCTTTTTATGCCCAATTTCCATAACTTGGTGGACAACTATATAAGGTGGTTCTGGGGAGTCCTAAACCTCAGGGCCCCATAGTAATGGCACTCCCTGCACCCACTATAGCTACACTCTTGTACCTTGACGCATTCTCAGTGCGACTGAGACGCATGCGCAGTTTACCGATAATCGCTCATCTGTGTAAATATCTACATTGCGTCCATCTCTGAATCACACCTTGCGTGCGGGTATTGTAATAGCTTTTTTCACTTTACAAAATCCATCACCTGTACCTCTCATTATTCCTTGTATACAGCCCTTATTTATAAATTACCTTCTTTATTTGCAGCACAGTAAAGTCTAACATAACTGTTTTATTTTCTCTTCAGTCTTGTCCTAAAAAAGTACATTTTCCTTTCAGATATTTTAGAAACCAAAACACTTTAAGAAATCCTTCCAATGTCTGATTTGCGTGTGTGCGTTTAAGATGTAAGGATTGTCAGTTCTTCTTAAGAGCTTGTTTTAGAGCAAGAAAGAAAGAGCTCACTTTTATAATACACAAGCTCCAAGTATCCTTCGCCCTAAAATGTGTACTGGTTGAAGTGCAAGTTGCATGTTGTTATAATGATTTCATTTTAAAACCTTTATTGTAATGGTTTTATTTTTTCAGCTGTTGTTTTACTGTATCAACTAATGCACTCTCTACTGTAAATTATATACAGTATATTGCAAATCACAAAGGTGTACTGTGTCCATATAACAGCACAAGTCAGGGATGTCTGAGGTGCCCTAAGGAATGCTTACAATACACACGTTTACGTATAGACAGTGACAGTAATAGTGATTACATCAATTTCACTGTTTAGGCAGATATTATTTACAGAAATTTATACATATATTTAAATCACTTATGCTTTATAAAGTTTATAAAGCTGCATTTTGTTGGCTCCATCTTATTTCTTGGCTTTTTATTTCTAACCCTGGGTAAGATAGATGGATGGAAAGATAGATAGATAGATAGATAGATAGATAGATAGATAGATAGATGGTGTAATGGTTAGCATTACTGCCTCACAGTACAGTGCTCCCTGTGCTTGCTTGGGTTTCCTCCAGGTACTCCGGTTTCCTCCCACATTCCAAAAATATACTGGTAGGTTAATTGGCTCCCAACAAAAATTAACTGTAGTGTGTATGTGTGTGTATGCATATGATAGGGAACATAGATTGTAAGCTCCGCTGGGGCAGGGACTGATGTGAAAGACCAAATATACTGTACTTTGTAAAGCGCTGTGGAATATGTGTGCGCTATATAAATAACTGGTAATAATAATAATAATAATAGATAGACAGACAGACCTTTTTAATTTTATATAAAGAACTCTGTATAAATGAGCTTCAGTCCCCTGAAGATGTTTTTGAAAAGAAAAGATGAAATGTGTAGGAAATCTGGAGAAGACTTCTGAGGACATTATCTGGGCCGGTGTGACATCTTGATATCACACAGTGTGATAGGAATTATCTTAAGCTAAAAGACATTGTATCTGGTCAATCCACAAACATTTCAGATACGCTCCATGAATGTTGTGTCATTGTATGTGCGACTTTAAAAGATTCATTGAAAGTAAGATTTTATTAAACTATATAGTTATGTTTTTGTCAGTTCTATTTGTTTGTATTGATGGATCCACTACACAAGGAAAACACTCTATTTGAATTGACCAATAGGATGAGGAGGTAGGTTAAAAACGTGTATATATTATGTATGCACTATTTATATCCTTGCATGTGCTATTGCTCTGATTAACATATTGCACTATTAGGCACCCTATCTGTATATCACTGTCAGATGGTTAGATTATCCTGCTTGATTTCCTATAAATCACTACTGTTTTAATAAACACAAACACTCAGATGAATATGCAATATAGGAGATAGAGAAAGATAGATAGATAGATAGATAGATAGATAGATAGATAGATAGATAGATAGATAGATAGATAGATAGATAGTAGCCCTGTTTCATTTCCTATAAAATATTTTGTTTAAAGGAAGGAACACATGCGTACATACATACAGTAGACGACAGTCAAATAAAATTGGAGACATAGAAAGTTATGAATAGCAGCAAATCATAAACATATTTATTTATGTGAACCTTATTTATGTGAACCTCTACTTGCTGTCAGCAAGACGCTGTGAATAACTTAAATAAGATGCTTATTGTGTAACAACCTATATGAGTTACTGCAGAATGGAATTTATTAACATTTCTGGATTCAGTTTAAGGAGCTTACTGAATAGATACTTAAATTAGCCGCTGTATTCAAATAATGTTTTTGTTCCTATCACAATCTTACATAAATGATTCATACCTTCTGGTGTTATTTCTATTTATAATTATTCAAATTCATTTAGTTGATACATTTTTGTCTTGCAGGCATGGATACAACATATTTGCTTAAAGTGAAAAACCAACAGGAATCCCAAAACTAGCAATTGAAAGGCTCTACGTTTTAGCATTAGAAGCCGTTGACAAATTTCAAATGAGTTTGTATGTTTGAATAACCACATTGTCATATTTCCTATCATTATTTTATATAGTTACCCAAAATACCTTACTGGGGTGAAAGGACATATAAAAAGTAATCGGTACTGGATTTATATAGAATAGTCTGTATTATAGTAACATTGCAATCATTAAAAAATAAAAAAAAATAGGGAAAATTAATTTCCATAAAATCCTAATGTACTGCAAAATATTATTAAACACAATATTGTACTGTAGGTGCTACAAATGCGTATAATGTCCATAAGGTTTATTAGATCCTAATTTGGCATATTTTATTCTATATTACTCAAAACACTCTATATGTACATTTGCTGATTCAGTTTCCAATTGGTTGGCTATTTTCTAGATTATCCCAGACAACAAAGCATTTTATACCCAGAATAGCCCCACTATTGCATGCAAACACTTTCCTTGGAAAATGCAATTTATTCAATGTAATGTTATAGTAAAAAAAAGTAATTAATATAAGCAAGTAAGTAGTACAAATATATATGAAATGTTTTAGAAACAGACACTATAATATAAATATATATCTCTAATATTGCATATACCATAACAGAAAAACGATGATATATATATACTGTGTGTGTGTAAATATATACATACATATATTATAAATATCTACACACACATATATATATATATATATATATACATAAACAAACATGCATGTTTGTAAATATATTCAGCTCTATATTTATATGGACATAAATAGCAAACACACTTTATCTTGTTTACTATCTTTGTATCCTTGGGGGAAAGTTTGTGTAGTGATAAATAAGATTTCAGCAAATAAGTGCACACCGCTGAGTTTGTCATTACTGTATTTTTGTTTTGTCTTATACTTCAATCATAGTCTTATATGGACATAATATCAGACAGTCGGATACCTTGTATCTGCATTATTGCTGCTGCTGGTGTTCAGGATGCAAATGAAACTAATGCAGTTGCAGTGTAATATACCTCCTCCTCCCCCACCCCTCCTGCCCTTCTTGTCTCCATGGCAATTGTCACCCAGTTTACATCCAGCAGCACAACCAGTCGATTGCATGGTAATAGGGGGGGAACACATCAATTGCAGTGAGCATGGCCCTTCTCTGTGAGGAAAGACTTCTTAATGTGACAGTGGAAGATTAGCATTTTTAATCCTATATAGGAAGAGCTGATTGCTTTATGTCACCATGCCTCAGATCCTACAGCAAGCAATGTGCTCCCTTGATGCCTTAACATTGTGATGTCTGGAAGACTAGAAAGAGGCACGCTTACAAAGAAATGTTTAACAGCGAGGATGTGATAAATCATCCCCCTTTGTAGAGGCACAGGGTGTATACAACTTCTACACACAGGTGGCAGGGTCAAGTGCAGGAATTTTACAGGAAGGATTGCAACATTGCTTTTAATCAAAAATATTCAGTCTCTTTGCATATTCCACAAATACTGCATACAGTAGATGATGAAAATAATATGTCGACATCCTGGGCTGTCGGTTACAAAGTAGTCCATGCTATCAGAGCTGCTTCACACATATTTGTGGCAAAATGGGTCAAAAAACGCATAAAACTAACGCTTTGGTGATGTAATTTGTAATGCATTTCCCATGTGCTTCTCCTGTGTTGTGATTTTACCAACACAACACACTGTAGTGGTAGTGCACGTTAACACATGATACATCGGACATGCTGTGTATTATAATTTGACATACACCTTTGTCTCTAATGTGTCCTATGTTATTGTGCTTTTTATACTGTACATTTATTAACGTGTGAAAAGCGTAAACTAAGCGTGTGTGCATGGACGGGCCTCAGTGACAGTATAATGATTTCTCTTTATAATTGAATTGGTAAGTTCGTATTTCGAGAATCTGTTATATCCCCCCGTTCCCTGCACTTGTATCTCACGATGAGCGGTTGACACCTTTCCCTGCAAGGTGCTGACACTGTTGATCCTGTAGGCATGTGGCACATATATTCAGTATAATACACAGTACAATTGGGTGTCTGTTTTGTGTCTCAGTCACTTTGGTGTCATACAGGCATGGTCACATCATCACAAAGGGGTAGAGGTCGAAGGTCACCACCTTCTGTAATAACTCTCCTCTATTAGGTTCATTTTGAGTTGCTTACCCTTAGAAGCATCTTTTTCCTCCTTCGGTTTGATCACCTTTCCACTCATAGATCCCAGTTTGCTTGTAAAAATTCCCAAATGTGATTGAATTTGTTCTTGGATAGGTTTCAGATGAATATATCAGACAATCCTCCTCGATCCCCCCAAAATGTCTTTATGCAGGTGTCTTTTTATCCCCCGATGACTAAAAGGAGTAAAGAGAAAAAAAAATGTGATGAAGGATTTCCAGTTGAGGGTCTTACTTCATTACTACTGTCCCCAGGATGCGAAAAACACAGACAAAGAGACGTGTTTTACCTTTCATATCCTAACAACCCCAACCCCCTATTGCATGCCATCACCACATAAAGACATACCAGAAATAGACACAAATACAAAACAAATAAAGCACACTGCTGAATATGGATGGAACATGTAGTTGCTTATGATGCTGTGTAGTCAATTTGCAGAATAAAATCTAATAAAATAAATTCTTTGGTTTGACTGTATTGTTCTTCATACCCTGGCAGGTGATGGGTTAATGTGGTTTGCATGCAAGTCCTGCATTGGAAAGGTCTAGTTAGGTTTCTGCCAGTTTGGTGTCTGATCTGAAGGATGCAGTGTCTTACCTTGTCCCCTTGTCTTTCTTTCTCTCTCAACTGAATGGAACTAGCAGAAATGCTCTGTCTTAGACATTGAAACACAAAAGCTGCCTGTTGTAGTAAGGGCTGCACTAACGTGAGCTTGCCGTTGTCAGATCAGACAGTCAGGGCTGGAAATGAGCTGGAAATAACCTCCTTAGATACGCCTCCTCCTTCTAGAAATAGAGGTAAACTGGAGGTCCGCCTCCTGCCACTCTAATGGACCACACCAGGACAGCCTTAGTAAGACCAGTGTCAGGGGAGGATGAAGCCCCTGTACACATCTCCATCCCTGGCCAGTTAGCTTCTTTAAGACTAGTGACATTACTAAAAATCAGAACTGTCTGCTTTCTCAACATCACATAAGGCAGATATACCATTGTCTCTCGTATAATGACAGCAACATACAGTAGATCCCAACAGGGACTCATTTCTAGGGAGAGTTCCTGTGTTTTTAATATTAGTCCGATGGTGTATTTACCTATGACACTGTCTTTTTTTAGTGTTTCTGGGTTGGTATTTTTTCCCATTCATTTAACTTAATGACTTTACATTGTATTTAATTTCAGTGCTCATATTCTGCATGTATTGAGTCATATTTATTGAAGATTTAAATATAATCATAGGATGTTATTGGGGGTTGCGTCATATTGTAGGTGTGGTCCCCATAGTCACTTAGACTGCCGGCAGGGTTATACATGTAGAGGCACCTGTCTTATAGGAAGCTGCCTTAATGGCAAATATGAATAGATAACATTGGGCATCCCAGCAGTTGTAGAATTACAAGGCCATCTATCTGGCAAGTTGTCTGATATAAGGTATGCAAATAAAAACTGTGTAGCTGTACATAACATTTCTAACAAATAAACTGACATTAAGCTGCAAAATAGTACAGGCTCAGGTCTCCTGTGGCTTCTGCGTACAACGTCTATCTCAGGTGTTTAGTAAATGAGGGGATTAATGCTGTTCACTCCTGTCATATGTGTGTTGACAGGGGCAAGTAAGTGAGCAAGAGTTCAAGATGAATAGGCAACTTAAAACTAGAGATGTGCGTTTCGGTTCTCCAGAAATCCGAATCCACTTGAATTTCATGAATCCGTATATATCAGAGTTGTTGTTCTGATCTCCTGAAGAGATCAGGACAGATCCGAGTTGTTGTTCTGATCTCCTAAAGAGATCAGGACAGATCCGAGTTGTGGTTCTGATCTCCTGAGGAAATCCGGACAGATCCGAGTTACGGTTCTGATCTTCCCCATGGTTCGTAATTTGGGGTTTTAAATTCAAATTTCAGGTTTTGGATTCCAAAAATTATAAGATTTTAGCTGTTTTTAAAAACTTTTTATATTTTTTAAAAAAAACCAGATCCAAAACCAAAACATTTGAGGGTGGTTTTGCAAAACCAAAATCAAAACATGAAGATGAATCCAGATCCAAAACCAAAACCCGGGGGTCAGCGTACATCTCTATGTAACATTAATAAATGTATCATGTATGTAAAAATTTAGCAGGAACTAAAATGTTTGGTACTTCATGTAACTTTATGGCCTATTTCACTACAAGCCGTTGCTCTGTTATCATCATTTTAGTCTCAAAATTCTCTATAAGACGAAACGACTAATTACGGTGATTGGGCCGTTGCTGTCTTTACTATATATTTTTCTCATTTATTTTTTAATGCCTGCGATCCTGTACAAAGGAAGTGTTTGTTCATCAGTCACATTTGTTATAATTCAAACCTCAATTTCTCTATAAGGAATTTGTGATGTTCTTATAAGAAAAGAATGAATAACGGTAAGGACCTCATTCTGAGAGTCGCGCCCGCAGCAGCCGCATATGTGATACTTTGCACTGCAAATGCTCCCGATGGCATCCAAGATGCACATACTCATCTCTGCAGATCTGCACGCAAGTCATCTAGATCTCCACTTGTGACTAAATGGATATAATTGGGCTACAACTGGGCAACTGCATGTAGGATAAGTGAGATAGAGACAGAATGGCGGACTAATCATAGGTGAGAATACGCCCGATCTATTGCACCAAGCACAGGGCTGGTGTAAATGCATACTGATAATGATGACAGCTGCTTTCACAAGTGGATATATGAGGCAGGTTTGGAGAAAACAGGTGGAGTATTTTTATGCTCACAGTGCGTCTCTGAATCAGGACCTAAATTTGACCTCTGCTTTTCACAGTTCTATCAGCGCAAGTGTTTACATCTTCCTAAAACTTTGTTGGGGGGTGTTCTGGGATCTCCAAAAACTCCAGGCTCAGCTCTATAACCTTAAACTCTTTTACATTATAAGGGTACTCTTACCTATTAGCACTTATCTTAAATTCTATATACTGTTCTACGGATGTCTAAAACAGTGCATCTTATAATGAACAAGTTAGAGCAGATTCAGAAAACGTTACATTCTTGATGAAACAACCTGAGATTCTGACTGAAAAAAGTATGTAGGTCAATTATTTCAGTAATACTGTGTAAGAAAATTAAACAGTTTGAACCTCTGATCATCTCTGTACTCAGCTTTTAGGACAGACATGCAGAAAGAGCCAGCTTTCAGTCATTCAGTCACTACACCTCAGCATTTGAATTGCAAAAATATACATACCCTTAGGATAATATTATTTAGTTAACACATTTTTATAATAACTCTCTCCTGGTTACCTATTAGATTGTTACATCAGAACGATGAGTATCTCGGCCGACAGCACAACCGATGGGACGAGATGTCAGTCGGCCAAACATACTGAACGATATAGCGCCCAAGCTCTATATCACTCATGGGCGCATTTAGCTGTATGCTGTCAGCCGCTGGGTCATCCCTTCTGCCGTGCAGCACAGCAGATGGTTTGACCCCGATGTCGGCGGGTGGGAGCGCGTGGTAGTGCGTTCACTTCAGATTATGTGTACGATGTGTCACTCCATATTGTCTGATGTGAACCCACCAGAGCTGGGCCCTTACTACATTTGTCCCCGTGTTTCGTAAATATTTTAATGAATGGTTTATCTGCTCAATCTACAGCACTGCAGAATTTGTTGTTGCCTAATAAATAATAGGGGGTATATTTACTAAAGTGAGAGTTTTTAGAAATGGAGATGTTGCCCATAGCAACCAATTAGATACCTTAACAATATCTAGCACCTTCTAGAAGATAATAGCTAAAATCTGATTGGTTGCTATGGGCAACATCTCCAGTTCTAGAAACTCTCACTTTATTAAATATACCCCTATGTGTCTATACAGGACAGTGAGTCTCCTTCAGACCCGCTCGCAAGCGCCTGAGCGCTCGCAAGTGGGTCGATGTTTGGCTGTGCGCACGTACAGCGGCTGCACTGCTCGTGCGCAAGCCCTGGTGCGAGAGAGAAATTCTCTCGCTACGTGGCTCACTACGAAAGGGGCGGCTGTTGATGTTCCCTGCCATTTGTGGGCGGCCCCACTGACATCACCAGTGATATCAGTGGGGCAGCTTCCGGCTCTATTAGAGCTGAAAGCTCTCTGGGGCTTGCGGCAGACGAGACCCTACCACAAGGGTCTCTTCGCAAGCCCCGATGGTCGCGATGGTCTTGACCATCGCGACCATCATCCTGGCCGCTCGTTAAGGCTGTGGGTGGTAACCCACAGCCTAGCGAGCGGCCAGGAGGCTGGATAATTTTTTAGATGTGACCGCCCTCATTCAGAGAGAGCGTTCGCATTTTGCGAGCGGCTCTGAATGAGGTCCAGTGTCTTGTACCGAATGGTTTAATGCAATGCCAAATCCTGTACCTAATAGTTTAAACTTTAATGCAATGCCAAATTAGTCTAGCTGACGGAACTTTCCAGCTGTCAATGAGGCACAATAAGCTCCAGAATCATAAGAGTCACTGCACTATGATGGAAATGCAAAATGGCATGATAACGTATCCCATAATGTACCACAGGAGGTTTCTGTCAATCAAGCCTCATCACTTATAATAATTGGAATGGTGTTCTGTAGTTTTATTTATCATTGCAGAGTGTTGGGGTTTCTTTTTTGTAAAAATAATATGAATATCCCTGCAAAAACACAGCACGATTCATGTGCATCATCCTAGCCAGATGCTATGCTACACGTAGAGTAATATTCAGCGGCTGACACTGAATCTATAGGACATCAGACTGCACTGTTAAAACATTCATGACCAGTGCGAGAGATTCAGTGTGATTTTATATAAACCCTTACACTGCTGCTATGGCTGATTCTTCCAGCAGTTCTGCAGTTTACATATGGGAACAACTTTAGAAGCATATGGGTCATTTTTATACTATCTCCCCTACTTATACAAACAAATAAGATCTCAATTTTCTTGCTTATTCAGTATCTGGAGACTATAGAAAGGTAGGTTAACTTCAAGCTCAGCTGCCAACGGTTAATGTCATCACGTCATGTGTCTGACTACAATCATTCTTCTTACCAATGAGAGATAACACCACACTATGCTGAGGCAGGGGGTATGCAACATCCCCCATCATGTATACTCTGTCTTCCTGTGTTATGAACGGATGTTTGATCAACATCCATTCATAAAGGAAAACAGAGTATACATGATGGGGGATGTTGCAAATGGTGCATCATCATGAACGGTTAGCAACACTTTTCCAATGCGGAGTCAGGGACGAAACTAGGATATCCGTCACATGGTGCAAGGCAGCAATTTTTCGCCCCCTCCCTTCCTGTACCTGGATTTTGTCCTTGCTCCTCCATAAGGCAGTGCACTACTCAGACATCCCTGGTATAGTGACTTACATTATGCCACACACCATAATGCCCATTACACATTATGCCACACATGGTAATGCCTATTACCAAAGTGCCACTTACATATTTGACCGACACCATTTTATGCCCCACAGTAAGGCTTCTAATTACTTTAAAATTACCTGCTCGTTGCAAGGGGGTTTGTGCTCGTTGCCAGGAGTTACATGCTCTTTGCCATGGGGTTTCATGCTTGTTACCATGGGGGTTTTATGCTCATTGTCAGGGGATTTATGCTCATTGCTAGGGGTGCCATGCTCGTTGCCAGGGGTGTCATGCTCATTACCATGGGGTTACATGCTCATTGCCAGGGGTTTTCATGCTCTTTGCCAGGGGATTTATGCTCGTTACCAGGGGTTATATGCTCGTTGCCAGGGGTTACATGCTCGTTGCCAGGGGTTACAGGCTCATTTCCAGTGGGGTTTATGCTCGTTTCCAGGGGGTTTATGCTCATTGCCAGGGGATTTCATGGGAGAAGATGCAGCTTTCAGCATCTTCTCCCGGCAGCACCAGCGTTCCCGGCACTTCTGGGAACGCTTTGTGCATTGTGCTTTGCTAACAGACACTAGAGGTCCAGTAGGACCTCTAGCATCTGTCTCTTCCTTGGTGGCGGAGATTTTTGGATGGCCGTTTTCAGCAGAGTCCATGCGGAAGGCTAGTCCGCATGGAATCTGCTGAAAACGGCCATCCAAAAATGGCCGCCGCCAAGCAGGAGACAGACACTAGAGGTCCAGTAAGGACCTCTAGCATTTGACTCCTCTTTGGCGGCAGCCATTTTTGGATGGCCGCCGGATGGCTGACAGTTTTCTTCACCCCCCGGCAATCCCCACCCGGTGCAATTGCACCTCTAGCCCCCCCCCTAGTTGCGGCCCTGGCGGAGTGCACAGCACCAACCTCCCCTCAATGACAGGCAGAGCAGCTGAACTCAGTAGATGCCTAAATCAGGTTCTACCCTTATAGATTAGACAAACTGGATTCAAATGTATCTTGTTTACCCATTACTATTAGAGCTAGTTTAGAATGGATCTAGAGCAGAGGTTCCCAAAGTCTGCCATTACAGTCCACGTTTTAGGGATATCCAAGCTTGAGTCCAGATGGTTAAATCAAATGAATTAAGGTACTAATTAAGTCACCTGTGCTCAAGCATGGATATCCCTAATACGTGGACTGTAATGGTGGACTTTGGGAACCTCTGCTCTAGAGTATTATTGTTGAATATAGAGGTGACCAACTGATGTTCCTTGTAACTGCTGAAGTCCATTCCCAACACCCTCCTATTAAAATAAAATAAACTAAAAATAAAATGACTAATAATTAAAAATCACCCGATTGTCCTTAATATTACTTTAGTAAATATGTTATAAAAGCATTTAGTATATTTCTACTTGTAATAAAAAGATAATTAAAGTTTAGCTAAAACTAATGATTTAAAGTTAACAGCAAATCCAGCTAAATGGTTAAAATTGTCATGTTTACAAACCAAGTTGCGAAGGAAGGGGTGTTGAACACAATAGCTGGAATGTAACAGTCTCTGGATTTGCGACAACTTATAAGAGATTTTCCGATGATTTCATCCTCCAAATTGTTGGATGTAACAAACGACACTTTGGAGAGTGAGATGCCGAGCTTTGTGACTGGTTTAAAACAAACACATCACTGGAGACTTGGCTTATTCCAGCATATTTGTGGCAAGTTACATTTTTTTTAAATAAATAGTAAATAGCTTGTCCTCCCCATTAAAAAAGTGTCACCTGCACTAGTGCTCAAATCCTAGGCTGGTAACAACAAAATCAGGGAGACAAACAGCGTAGGGTTCACCCAAATGTTACAGGTAGCACTAGGTTTATGGTGCAAACACATAGTTAGATCAGACAACGATACTGATATCATTGTCTGATCGTCCTGCATGTGCTGGATGATCAATTTCGATCATCCAGCACACCACCAACCCCCAAAGGACTATAACGACCCGCAATCAACGATCGCGGGTCCCTATAGTAACCTGGTCGATATCGACCAGGTTGGACTGCATGAACGGGCGATGGTCGTTATTGTTATCGACATACGGGGGCCCGCGCATCGTCCATCATTTGGGGGTTGGAAGGGGCCAAAAAATGGACGATATGAACTATATAACGATAAACGATATAATTATCGTTTATATCATCCTACAATGTCTGACCGTGTGTACTATATTCACCATTAGACAGACTAGACTGGGGACACCATAACTGCGGGACACAATAATGTCAAAAAGTGAGAGGGGGAGACTTATCAAATCTTAGAAAAAGTGAGAGAGATAAAGTACAAACCAATCAGCTTCTAACTGACATTTTACAGGCTGTGATAGATAAATTTCACCCTAGTCTGTTAAGACCGGCAGGGGAGTATCAACCCCTTGATCAGGATGGCAATCATCAGGGAGTCTTCCTTTCCCAATCCAGCACAGGCAGCCAGTACAATAAAGTTTTTTTTCTTATTGCTGTCCAGCGCACATGACGTCACACCTTGCTGCACCGCTGAGAATCAGAGGAGCCAAAGACCATTGCAAAGTAAGTAGCCAGAAGACAATAATGTAAATGACTGGGCTAGAGACGGAGGGATATAGTGTGCTGGAGTGACACAGGGGTCCCTGGATAGATACAGGGGGGCCTGGAGAGACACATGGGGTTCTGTTGATTCACAAGAGCACAGGGGGGCATGAAGAAACAGAGGGTGACACGGAGGGCCTGGAGAGACACAGAGGGGTGAAATGGGTGACCTGGAGTGACACAGGAGAGCCTGTAGTGATACAGGGGATAATTAGTCACTGATCGTTCACATGTAGACAAATCCACCAATCCCTGCACTGCATTTCTGTGTAGTACGTTTCTAAGTCTATCACTCACACAGCTAGCTCATATAGATAAGCATCCTCTCATTACATGATAATTTTCCTGAATAAACTGAAAAAGAGCATAATTAATATATTTAGTGCAGTATAATTATGGGGCACAATCTGCATTTAACTATTTTTTTTTACTGTGATCAGCCTGTGGTCCATTTAGACACACAAGGCTGATCACAGGCCTGTCAGAGCAGAGTTGTAGTAGTTGAAACGGGAGAAAGCCCTAATAACACCATCTTCAGGTGGCGTTATTATAGCATGGCTTCGCACCTTATTTTTTCACAATTAGATTTTACCTGTAGTAAGTTTGAGTACATCATATTTCCCATTACAAGCATGGGAAATGCAATCTGCCAGTTTTACACTTTTTTAGAAGAAAATGTCTTGATAAATATGCCCCTTTGTGTGCTTTTATTAAAACCTTTGCTGCAGATGACGAGTTTAATTCATTGTTCGTGTATAACTTAAAACAACAGATGATGAGTCCCACTCTTTGTCCACAGCCTCTGGTGGCATGAAAAAACAAAACAAAATGACCTTATCCTGATGTCCGTTGGGGATCCTCGAGGGGAGAGGATCAGGAAGTGATAATGTCATGTGTCACTTTGTGTAAAAAAAAAAGATGCTTTAGAATGGGGTTAAGGATTTTAAGACCCTTCGGGGGAGATGTATCAAACCCTTGAGAGAGATAGTAGTGGAGAAGTTGCCCATAGAAACCAATCAGCTTCTGTCATTTCAAAAAACTGCTGATTGGTAGGACAACTTCTCCATTCTGTCTCTCTCGAAGGTTTCATACATCTCTCTTAAATCTCCCCAACCCTGGCACTGGTTTCAAAGAGGAGAGTTTTCTCTTTCAAACAACTTGGGAGAGATGTGCACTAAGGTAGCATTTATCAAATACATTTTATAAAATGATCAGTAGAAGCTGATCATTTGCTGTGGGCAATTTCTCCACTGATCTACTCTTTATACTGCTTGATACATCTCCTATTTGGTCCCCTTGTAGAAGTTTTTGCCTGGTGATAGGCAATATACCCTACACTAAGAAAATTCAAGGAGTCCAGGGATGAAGGAAGATCTACCTCATTGATTATACCTGTACAAGACCATACTGTACTCAGAACAGGCCACGAATCATCCTATGGCAGTCTCTGTCCTATTGCTGAAATAGTGACACAGGGAGCTGATTCAGAGATGGACGCTATTTCCACAACAGATGCATCTTTGTATGCAGTGGCTGTACGAAATTATGCAAAAGCCTTATGAGGTGCCTCATATAAAATGACGCCCACTGCCAGCTTCTCTGATTCGCTGCTGCGTCCAACGACGCAGATCAACTGACCATGTTACTGCTTGGCCGGTTTACTCAGAATGTCATGTAATATTACACTGCCTGAACTAGGGAAGCTACAGTACATCCAAGGACACAGCCACGGTCGGTTGCAGCCCAGAAAATGGGACCAACGCGCCCCCATTTTCTGGAACGTTGGTTGTTGCCGCCTCCAAACGCCAGTAGCATGTCAAACATGCGGCAGCTTTTATGGCACTCTAAGCGTCACCGAAGACGCAAACCTGCACATGTGCAGTGCAGTTCCTGGGCATATGCAGATCTTAAAACATTGGAGGTGTGCGTTAACATCAAATTAATGTACATCGCTGAATCAGCCCCACAGTTAACAAGCTGTGTAAATTTTTTTTTTTTTTTAAATCATATTTTAAAGTACAGAAACAAGAGGTGGATCAGTGACCATAGGGCAAAAATTTAAACAGATGTATTGTAAGAAATTAAAAAGTGACCCATAATTCCATTTAACTGCTAGTAATGGAATGAAGTGGTGTGTGGTGATAACAGACTTAAAGCTGAAATAAAGGGAAATGCCTTAGTTTGTCATGTTGTCTGGCATAATCCAGGCTGCCAAGTCAATCAATAAACTTTCTAACTCTATCTAAAGAGGAAATTGTGCAGACGCACCATTTCATAGGCAAAAAGAGCATCGAAGACAATAAGTACTTAAAACATCATCATTTATAATAAAAATGTTATTCAAAAAGTGATTCTGTTTAATAAATATGCTCTTTTTTCACTTTAACTAAATTTTTGACTTTCTTTTTGTTTTAGTTGTCTTACTACAATCACTTTTTAAAATCTTTTTAAATATTTAATTTCCTGCAGTAAATACATTAAATAATTAAAATAGATGATTATTGTACCATGGGCAGGATGCACTATGCTGAAAAATGCAGTCAAACTTACAAAAATGCAGTTTTCAAAGGTTTGATCACATTTCCCATCTGCACAAAGCAAAGGAAAGCAAATCTATCCGGAGTTTGGACCAGATAGGCAATGCCATCTATAGATGGTGTTGCCTAATAGAAGCTTATGGGCTTCTTTTCAGAGTTTCCCTGAGAGAGATTCAATAGAATCCCTCCCAGGGTCCCCTGCGGCTCGCGCATACGCTGGTCATAAACCCGGAAATCCCAACACCGCAAAGGACAGCTCCAATCGGGAGGGCTGTCCTTTGCTAAAATCTTCATGCATACAGCGTTGGTAAATGCCAAATGCATGTGATTACTGGCAGAATGTGCAATGCTTGATGCATCCCATCCCATATGTATGAATAATAACTGTACAGTGTCATTTACTCCCCTCCTATATGCTGGATACTCTGTAATTCTCTGCATATGTATTTGTCTGGGTACTTTCATCTGTTGCATGGCATTATATTCTGGTAATTGTTCACTGTGGGATGCCAATCACCACAGGCAGGTGCGGCGAGAGCTACACCGAGCCCAGGTAAAAGGGGGTGTGGTCTAACCGTGGAAGGCATGGCCACGCCCCCTTAGGGAAAAATAAAATACTAAAGATAACATTTTTGCAGTCCGGCACATAGCCAGTAGGGGGCGCGATCAGTGTGTGATCGCTCCCCCACACAGGCATAGGAGACTGCGGCAGTCTTCCAGTACAGCCCAGCACACAGTAGCATGTGCTGGGCTGCTGTGATGTAAGAGGGAGCCCCTCCAGCAAGCGCCGGCCTCTCGGTGCCCCTGACCGCCGCAGGCTGAATATTGTGCTGGGGCAAATATCTACTGAGACCAGTGGTGTAACTAGGGTATTTGGAGCCCAAGGCAAATGTAAAAATGGAGCCCCCCCATGTGCACGGCAAAAATGGGCGTGGTCACTTAAAAATGGGGCATGTCAACATGACACACACACCTTTATTGTCACTCTGAACATTCCTTTCCATATGCACGTTAACCCCAGTAGTGCCCTTTATACAGTACCCCCAGTATGCAATGTCCCCAGTTGTGGTCCCTCTTATGCAGGCCTATAGTAGTGCCCCTTATACAGAACCCCCAGTAGTGGTCCCCTTTATGTAGCCCCCCATTAGTTTCCTTATACAGTACCCCCAGTAGTGGTCCCCTTTATGTAGCCCCCCATTAGTTTCCTTATACAGTACCCCCAGTAGTGGTCCCCCTTATGCAGCCCCTCATTAGTTCACCTTATTCAGTGCCCCCAGTGGTGGTCTCCCTTATGCAGGGCCCCATGTAGTAGTCCCCCCTATGAAGTGCCCCCAGTAGTGGTCCCCCTTATATAGCACCCCCAGTAGCAGTCCCCCCAATGCAGTGGCCTCAGTAGTGGTACCACCTCATGCAGTGCCCTTTATATAGTGCCCCCAGTAGTAGTCCCCACTATGCAATGCTCCCAGTAGTGGTACCCCCTATGCAGTGCCCTTTTTATAGTGCCCCCAGCAGTAGTCCCCCCCCATGCAGTGCCCCCCTGTAGTGGTCCCCCTTATGCAGGCCCCCAGCAGTGATCCCCCCTATCCAGTGCCCCTTATACAGTGCCCCCTGTAGTGGTCCTCCCTATTTAATGCCCCCAGTAGTGGTCCCCTAGTAGTAAGCCCCTTATATAGTGTCCCCAGTAGTAGTTTCCCTTGTGCCCTTAGTAGTAAGCCCCTTATATAGTGCCCCCAGTAGTAGTTTCCCCCCCCAGTAGTAGTCCCCAGTAGAGGCTTCCCCCCCCCGATGGAGTGCCCCCAGTAGTAGCCCCCACTAGTTGTAGTCCCCAGTAGTGCCCCACCCCCAATAGAGATCCCCCCCAGTAATGGTGCCCCCCCTCCCCCCCCGTAGTGCAGACACAAGAGTAAAAAAAAAAAGAATACATTTATCTTAATCCACGCTCTGGTTCATAAGCACCTTCCCCAGTTACCACCCACAAACGGCACTATCTGTACCGTTCAGTCTGTGTACAACGAGCGGCTGCTTCCCGATCACAGTGACTGACTCCCGCCACCACACGTCAGTCCTCCCGGGCTGGCATGCTCTGCATTATGGGAGAGACATCATGACGTCATGACGTCTCTTCCATTACCCCCTGCAAGAGCCGTAAAGCAGAGCTCATGAGTGAGCTCCAGCCCAGCTCTTGCAGTGGGCGCTGCAGCAGAGTCTGTCTGACTCTCATTGTCTGCTGGTTAACACATACATCGCTGGCGGCGATGTGTGTGTTAAACTGCACAGCATGAGCCCGCCTCCCACCCTCCTCCTGGCGCTATTGGGTAAGCGCTCAGGGGGAGGGAAGGGGCTTGGCTGTGCAGCACAGGATCTGCGCAGGAAAGCCTAGCGCTGGTCCTGTGTAAATGTGTAGCGCTTACCAAACACACTGTGCTCGGCGCTACACTGCCTAACTAGGGCGGGCCGATACCGTGGCTGGCGGTGCGGGGGGGCACACCCCCTGCTCGACCCCCCTTAAGTATTGCCACTGACAGACTAAAGGCCACACATGCACAAAAGTGCTCCTGGGTCAAAAACCCAGAAGTCCCGATACCGCAAAGGACAGTTATTATCGGGAGAGCTATCCTTTGGTCCAATCTTTATGCATACGATGTTACTAAATGCTGGTATGCTTGCGATCATTGGTGGGATGCATTACATCTAAAATGCGATGCTTGATGCATCCCACCCCTAAGATGTATGGTTCGTTTCTCTCCTCCTCAAACCTGTCATCATCAGAAGTGTCATCAAGTGCGTTGGGATCTGTTCACTGTGATTTTCTTCTTGGTTTGTTTATTCTTGTGCTTTCCTTTTTCTTTAATGTTACTTTGCTTTTATTACCAGGCTGTTTATTTTCTCACTCTTCATGAGCCTATTCAGTTGTCTGCTTTTCAGGTGTTTTCAGTTAGGATTCTTGTCTTTACACAATTTTGCTTTGTTTGTGCCCTGGGATGGCGAATTTTGGGTAAGGGTAGAATTTCATCTGCACACACCTATGTAGTGTGGCTGGGGCACAATCTATGTCACTTGGTGCAGCACATACATGTGTGGTGCATGATGAACTTATTCATAGGCTTAACATCAGTGCTTCATGATGGGGTAAGTTGCACCACTAGCATATAGTACCTCACAGTATTTGACTCACTTTGTCCCACAGCCACCATTTTGGAAAAAAAAACTGTCTATCATTCAGGCTAATCTTTAACTGAATGATTCACATGGTTTTATACATTGGTAAATTAACAACTTGTATGATATATATTTTTTAGACCTGGATATATTTGCTCTGACATAACAGTCATTATCAAACAAAAAAAAATAACAGTCATTATAACTGACATGTAGAAAATTGACTTTGACAAACAAAAAACCCTTTTCTGTGAAAAAAATACCACTTTACCATGGCTTCTCTTCATCACAGCCAGACAGAAATGCTTCCTGCATTTATGGTCACATGACAACAAGTGTGTTGTCACGCTCTGACCCTTAAAATCCACTTTCTTACCTCTCCGGTTACTGTCCAAAGCTAGTGCTGAGGTCTGCTCGCTCTGTGCATCACTCACGGATAGCACAGAGGACTGCTCATGCTGCACATCGCTCCCAGCTGGTGCTGAGGTCTGTCTGTGCTGCTCTTGCCCCATCCGCTCAGTGTCCTGTTACTGAGCATGGAGATGGCTCTCCGCAGCCCCTTGCTCACAGCGTGTCATCCCAGCATGATGGCACACAAGCTGCATGCCAGAGTTCCCTCCTAAACCACAGTATATGCAAAGCCATGTTGGGCTCTATCACCTGACGCTCTTCCTCCACTCAGAGCACTGCTCCCAGACCAGCTGATCGCAGCATCCAATCCCTGGGGAACCTCCTCTATAAATTTCATTTCCTGACTGGCCTCTGTTCCCAATACAATGTCGCTTCTGCTCGGTGCTGAAATCCCAGGTACTTTGTATTTGAACGGTTCCAGTCTGTGTGATTCCAGTTCCAAGTCTGGTTACAAGTCTCCATTCCATCTTACACTCCAGTCTGGGTTTACCACAGAGACTTGCTCATTTCTACCACCATCGATTCCAGCCAACATCTTCTAACATCGGTCCCAGCCAATACCTCCAACCATCGGTCCCATCTGATACTCTAGTCATCGGTTCCATCTGAAATAGTCCCAAACCATTCAAGTACTGCAATTCATCATCATAGGCCTCAAACCGATCCAGTATTCAATTCATCAACATCGGTCTCAAACCAATCAAGTTCTTCAATTCATCAACATCGGTCTCAAACCAATCAAGTTCTTCAATTCATCAACATCGGTCTCAAACCAATCAAGTTCTTCAATTCATCATTATCAGTCTCAAACCGAACCAGCTCTCAATCCAGTATCATCGGTCCCAATCCAATTCTGCCCATCACGTCAGGATCTTATATCCAGTTTCCATTCCAACCTGCTGTTCAATATAGACATTTACTGTACTGTCCTCGCCTTCGGGCCCATCATCCTCTACAGTCAATATAAGTCCTCACAGTCCTCACATCATACACGAGGAAGTCCTGGCTCAAGCCACCCAGTTTCATCCACTGTTAAAATGTGTTATATGATTCACCATTTCCTTTTGAATGCATATTGTTTCACAGAAATGATAAAGTTAATTTCACTAGATAGCTGCTCAAAATGAGGTGAGACCCCCACATGCATAGTTGTAGAAACTGGCTGAACAGAGTCATTACCATAGTAACAGGCCTGGCCATCTCACACACAAGACTGACCTAACCTTTTTCCCATAAGGCTTCAGGAGACTCTTATCAGGATTCTGGCTCTTGTTACACACAGATACAAACAAAACATTCTCACCATTTCCTGTACATATATTCACCCCCACAATCCAATATCTATATAGGAATTGTGCACACATAACCACTCACACACCTGAAGCTATGGTGTATATTTAATGGGTGCAAGGGGGCCACTCCGCACAACTGCACATATAAATAGTTATACTTATCTCCCCACAGTCTGGGATGAAGTGCCATCTCTGCTACATATTCTGGATAAGTACATACTCTCTTTCTCCATCCTATTTGGTTACACACTCAAGGACAAATACGTGAATATGGATTTAATAGAATATAACCTATTATGGGATAGTAGTACATAGTTTAATGTGTGAAATAGATGGCTTTAGTCAGTGACACACGCAGGGGGTCTTCTGAGTACCCAGAAACCCTGCTGATGGATCAAAGCCATGGCCTGGAGCTACAAGAATCGTGGCCTAATGACGCATATCTATGCTTTTTGATGCTTGATAAATAGAGTTAGTCCACATAGAGGGCTATGGGACGAAACTTTATCTATAACTATAAAGTGCGGAAGTGATTTCTCTGGCAAAGATAGAGTATTTTGCCAGCAGTAACACTGGCCAAATGGCTTTTTATCGCTGGATAAATAAAGCCCTTGAAATGTGTGGGCTGAGGTTATTAATATCTATTTATCTATTAAAATAACACAAATGAAAGTGTTTGACTATATTAAAAGAAATGACACGGGGGCTGATTTAGTACGGCTCAAGTACAACTCTGATGTATTGCGCATGTGCAGGATCTGTACTTTGTATGTGGAAATCCCCTTCTGCGAAATTGTTTGCAGTGCCCAAACACTGCAGTCTCACTGACAGACTGCAGCTATTTGGGGGGTGGGGCGGCATTAGGCAGCGTCCCAAAAAACGGGGGCACATCGGCACCATTTCTGGATGAGATGAAGCCAGTGGCTGCATCCTAGTATGCACTTCACTGGCTTCAGCTGCGTGAAAAATTAACACCAGCCATCCTGAGTAAGCTGAAGGTTACTTAGATGACCGATGGTCACGTAGAATGATCTGATGCTGCGTGCTCGGATGCAGCTATGGATCACAGAAGCCGGCAGGAGGCATCTATTTACATGAGATGCCTCATGCAGCATTAGCATATCATTGCACAGCCGCTGTGTACAAAGTCGCAGCAGCTGTGCAGAAGCATACAGCCCTGAATCAGGTCCATAGTCTTAGAAACTGCAGCTATATATACAGTAAAGGATGTAGTCGACATCCCGGTGTGCGGGATGCCAACGGTCTGATAACCGGCACCGAAATCCTGACAGTTCGGGATCTTGGCAACAGTATCCCGACCGCTGGCATCCCAAAGGTAAGTATTGGGGTGTTAGGGTGAGGTTAGGGTGAGGTAGAAGGGTTAGGGTTACGCATTAGGGAGAAGGTTAGGGTTAGGCACCGGGTAGGGAGTGTTAAGATTAGGGTGCGGGGAGGGGGAGGTTAGGTTTAGGCACTAGGGGGGAGTTAGGTTTAGTCACCAGGGAGAGGGTATTAGGTTTAGGGTGCGGGGAGGGGGAGGTTAGGTGTAGGCACTAGAGGGGGAGGTTAGGGTTAGGCACCGGGGAGGGAGGGTTAGGGTAGGGGTTAGAAAAATACTTACATGTCTCCCCTTGGGTGTCGGGATGCCGCTGTCGGTATTGTGACCAGCTGCATCCCGACAGCCGGGATTTCATACCCAACCCATACAGTGGACGTCACAGTATGGTGGCACTACCTACCATTACCTTTACATACTGCTATCCCATGACTTTTGGCACATCAGTGAATTGTCCCAGTGTATTGTATCAGGATTTAAGTTGCAACATTTAATAACAAAATTAAAAGAAAAAAAAAACTAGCAAAGGTTGATGGTGAACTTTATTTTATTGTTTTACTATATGTAAACTTGTGTGAATAATAATTGTATCCTGTATTATTTTTGTAATGTTCTGTATCCTCTAGGAGTAACTGTTGTAGCTAAAATGTATATACTACAAGATAAGTCACAATTTATTTCCTACTGATTCAAACATTCTGTGAAAAAAAAATGTATCATAATAAAAAGGAAAATAAGGGAGATCTATTAAATAACAAAGTATATTTAACATGACTGAGGAAGCGGCATTTATTTTTCTAAGTACATACATACACGCCTGGAATGAGATGTATGAGACTGGAAATATTTCTCACTTTAGCTTGATGAGAGCTTTGAATACCAAACATAAACAAAGACAATGTATTTAATGACACTGTTGAAGTATTGAGAGGAGTAATAGAAGCTGCTGGGTTTTTATTTCCTGCCCCAGTGACATATGCAATTGTTAATTATATTAACGATTTATGTCTTTCCAAAAACAGATATGTAATACATTGAAAGAAAGTGACTACTGAAGTCTATTTTTAATGCTGTTTTGCTTGTCTGGCTACATCATTCAAAGTCAACATTATGTTGTTATACTGTATGTGAATGTGTGATGTTGTTTTAGTGTTCATAGCTTTTGAATGCTGACAGATGTGTCCTCACACAGTACAATCTGACTTCAGTCGTGCCAAATAGCCCCTATCAGTGTGACAGGTCCCGGGCGACCCGGTTGCACTGAGCATCTTTTTTGCTCTGAATGTGTGTATTATTCATATAAATTTGATGTGCAACATTTGTACATCTGTGTGCGAATAAGTCTAAATATGTTTACGTAGTGCTATGATACAGTGGTCGTGACTTTATGATACAGTGGTCGTGACTTTTCTCATGCAAAGCTCCATCTGCAACCCTTCTTAGGGAAGTTCACCTGAAAACTGACATGTCTTTATTGGCCAAATTATGCTATTTAAACCCATCCAAGTGTGTGATTATTCATTGGGGGGAGTGTACCAGAGGTTCTGCCCTGAGGGCCTGATTCAGCAAGGATCACTTTTTTGCTAATACGCACACTACGCAGTTGCTACCATAAGGACGCCCACTTCCCCTTACTCGCATCCGTATACTTGGGCAACATAGCAAAAAAATTGGTAACATTGAGTAACATCGGACCCATACGCACAGTTAAGGCAGGTCAGACCTCCCTCAGGAATTACTAACTTCAGCACATGCTATGAGGCCTCAGGCTGCATATGGCCACGAAGCAGATAACTGAAGCATGCCCCTGCAACAGGGTTGCAAAGCACTGGCATGCCTGCATCAGCCCGACCACAGCCCCCTTCACCACCATAAACGGCTCTTCCTGTTAATCACTCTGCCATGGGTCTGCGTTCCCTCTGCAATCACAGATCAGATCGCAAATGCTAGTTCACGCACTGCAATGAATACGCATGTGCAATGTGAATTACTTGACCGATTGCATATTAGCAACTGCGTTCCTTGGTGACTCAGACCCGGAGTTCCAACATTTTTACCTTAATATAAAGATTTTCTTTACCCCTTCTCCTGCTCACGGGGTGCGCACAAAAAAACCGCAAATATCCTCTGAAAAACAATCTGAAACCTTTGTATGTGTACTGTGGTATCTGGCATCGACGTTAACAGCAGATCATTTAAGTCTTGTTAGCGGCTTGGGTTTATTTATACAGCACATACAACAGATGCTCGATTGGACTGAGATCTGGGGAATTGAACTCTTGAACTCTTTGTCATGTGCCTCAAACTATTCCTGAACAATATTTATAGCGTGGCAGGGCACATTATCCTGCCATCAGCAAATACCGTTGCCATAAAGGGGTGTACTTGCACTGCAACAATGTTTAGGTAGGTGGTATGTGGTAAAGTAACATTCACATGAATGCCATGACCCAAGGTATCCCAGCAGAACATGGCTCAGAGCATCACACTGCCTTCTTACCATAGTGCACCCTGGTGCCATACTGTATCTTTCCTAGGTAAACGAGGAATACGCACGTTGCCGTCCATATAATGTATAAGAAAACGTGACTCATCAGACCAGGCCACCTTCTTCCATTGCTCCATCGTCCAGTTGTGAAGCTCATGTGCCCATTGTAAGTGCTTTAGGTGGTGTACAGTTGTCAACATGGGCACTTTAACAGGTCTGCGGCTACACAGCCCCCTACGCAGAAAACTGCAATGCACTGTGTTCTCTGACACCTTTCTATCATAGCCAGCATTAATTTATTCAGCACTTTGTGCTACAGTAGTCTTCTATGGGATAGGACCAGGTGGGCAAGACTTCATTCCTTATATGCATTAGTGAGCATTGGGCACCTATGACCATGTTGCCATTTCACAGGTTGTCCTTTCTTGGATCACTTTTGGTAGTAATAACCACTGCATACCGGGAACACCCCACATGACCTGCCCTTTTGGTCTAGCTATTATAATTTGTCCCTCATCAAAATTTCTCAGATTCTTACACTTGTCCATTTGTCCTGCTTCCAACACATAAACTTTAAGAACTAAGGGTCTGAGGGCCTGATTCAGAGCTGAACGCTCTGACCAGAGCGCTGGCTCTGAATCAGTGCCCTCCTACCTGAAAATGGAGCGGCCTCCTGGCCGCTCGCATTGCTGTGGGTGACCACCCACAGGGTATGCGAGCGGCCAAAAAGATGGTCGCGATGGTCTTTGACCATCGCGACCATCGGGCTTGCGACGAGAGACCCTGCGGTAGGGTCTCGCTGCCGCAAGCCCTGGAGGGATTTTGGCTCTATCAGAGCCAAAATCACTCCCACTGACATCATTACTGATGTCAGTGGGGCCAGCTTCAGACGGTAGGCGTTCCCATGGGAACGCCTCCATCTGGCAGCCACGCCCCCGGCACGCCCACCAAATGCGGTGCGAGACCCCGAGCGACATATTTCTTGTCGCTCGCCGGGTCTCGCTCATGCGCACGATGGAGCTCTCTCCGTCGTGCGCATGCGCATTCGCCAAACATCAACCCACTTGCGAGCGTCATTTGCTCGCGAGCGGGTCTGAATGACCCCCTGATTCCGATGTGGACGGTATTGCACAGCCACAAGAAAGAAGCTGTGCAATACCGTCCAATTAAAATGCAAATGCAGGAGGTGTCTGTAGGAAATATATACCTCCTGCATTCGTCTACAATCCGAGTGCAACATCTATAAGCATTGCTTCAGATCACCATCGCAACCATCGGCCATGATGGTCGCTGCCTTGAGCCAGGCTGCGTAAGCTAAAGTTTACTCCGCTTGGCCATCAGGACCCATGTGCCAGGTCCAGGAAGTCTGTTTCCAATGATGCACACCATGGGCTTGGCACGCCTACAAAACAGGGGTGACACTCTCCCTTTTTGTCCAATGATACTGGTTGCCATCCCCGCTCCGCCTCCCAGATGCTGCAGCATGTCAATCAACAAGGGGGGACTGCGATCAATCACACAGACCCATTCTGTACATGCTCAGAACGGGTCCTGAAGGGGAAATGGAGCACAAAAGAATGTTACCTAGGACACCACGAGGCATTATTCCAGCTCCATAGTCACACTCATTTCAAGTGATGTCACACAACATTTCCAGGTGGCCGTGCGTCGTTTGGCTTGCACAAAAATCAGGACTATTTGCAGATACTAACATATATTTAGTTTGTTAGCCAGTAAAATAGATGCTGGATCAGTTTAATATTGAAAAGTGAAACCTCTTTATGGCATTTAACACCCAACTTCCCTGCATAAAGATATACATTGCATTCTATGTAATTCTTTTTATAATAGAAACATTGGTATTTAACTCTTTTATATCAGACAAGTGGTCCTCAAAGAAGCTCATTATGTTTGCAGTACTAAATAGGAAAGTGAAATGTTTAATGCTGTACATTAACAATGATGCAAACCTCAGTGACATAACTTGGAATAACTCACCCACTTAGTAGAGGGGAGTATTGTAGCAATGGGGGATCAGCAGCACTGTCTCAAAGCTCTGCTGCTATAGTCCCTGCAAGGCTCTAAGTCAATCCACCTACAGATGTGTCCTCATACATCTACCTCAGTACGTCACGCAGCGCGACTTGCCAGGTCCCGTGCTACTCTGCTAGCATCGGGCATCTTTTTTTGCCTAAAATGCGATGCGACTAAGACACATCGGCAGTGTGTGTGTGATTCATTTTATATGCGACCTGGAAGCTGCCGCTGCAACCGCCAGGAGAAGGTAAGTCACTGTTGGGCCACCATATATAAACTCCTATCTTACTGTATAAACAATTATTTTTCAAAAATGTCCCCAAAATTGTTGATTTTATTTAAAATGATTATATTATCTAAATAATAGCATGTAAACCTTATTCTGTATAACTGAATTAACACATTTACATATTTGTTAATACAATTATACTGAATCAGGTTTAAATAGCTTTTATTTACATTATCTGATAATAAAAAGTTGACAATTTTCTGTACATTTTGTAGCCAGCTAAGTGCACACAAATGGTTATTGCAGTTTGTGTAATTGATGAGAAGAGAAATATTTCAGCACCGCCTTAAGCAGCAAAATGACCAGGCTCCGATTTTTGCTCATATGCTGCTGTAGATGCATAAGCACAAACTGCATAATGTGTCCCCATGGAAATAATTTGAACTGTCTTACAGTGTGTGCAGGGCCAACATTGCTCCCGTCATTTCTCCTCTCTCTATCACTCTGCATTTCCTGCTCAAAGCAGAAAGTAGCATTGTATTTCCCTTCCTGTCTAGGCACCTGAATGCCAGCTCGCGTGTTCCCCACTGTGGGACTCCAAATTCCATGCAGTGCCGGCAGCCACACATCAGGGAGCTCATTAAGATCCCTGCTGACCGCAGACGCCACAGAGGAGAGCATGGTCCTGGAGCAGCACAGGTAGCAGCTACAATAGCCTAATAGCTGAGGGAGTCTCAGTTGCTTAAGTAGCAGATGCTACCCACAGCTACGTTGAATGTTACAGCCAGTATACTGCTGGCCTGACATCAGTTACACAGGGACATAATTAAGCTATTACTTCCAATTAGAGGGAACATAAATTGTATGTTAAACAACTATATTTAACTGTATCTGAAGCTCATACAGTAGTTGCCAAATGTAATAGATAATATACTACATAACCAAATGTACACCCTTTCTCTTTAATGTGTTTGGCTATTTTAGTCAGACCCATTACTAAGAGGTGGATACAATCAAGCATAAAGCCATGTGATTTCCACAGACAGACATTAGCACCAGCATGGGTCTTACCAAAGCTCACTGACTATCACTGTGGCCTTGCAGGGCTGCCTGGTGCAAGGTTTCTAGGCAAAGCTTCACCCTGCTGCTCCTGCTTCTCCAATACACACTCACTGTAATACCTCTTTTCCACCAAAAACCCAGGTCCGACCTGGGTTTTTGGACATGGTTCCAACCCTGGTCAGACCCAGGTCAGACCCATTTACACTGCACCTTTGATCTGGGTTACTCCCAGGTCAGCCCTGTTCACACTGAACTCAGGTCTGCCCTGCTAAACCTGTGAGTTCATAAAAAGTGGGAGGCGAATGCTCGACAACCACCAATCCGCTCATTTTAGGCATGATCCAGGTCAGATAACCTGGGTTGCACCGTTTACACTGCACCATTACCTGGGTCCATCCTGGGTCCAACCCTGGTAGCTACCTGGGTTGGATTGCAGGGTCACTTGACCCAGGTTATTTTTCAGGGACCCTTTTACACTGAGCTGCGACCCGGGTAGACCCAGCAAAAACCCAGGTTTTTGCTGTGGTGTAAAAGGGGTATTACATAGAAATGACCACACTGAGTTGGGGGACCCGCATGTTCATTACCTCATTCTGATGTGTACCCAGGATCCGATATGTTGGCCCGGCATATCGGGTGGGTACACATTGCTCAGTGTGTACCCAATTTATGCTCATTAGTTGCCAGACTCCCAGCTGAAGGGGTGGGACCAGTCAGTGCACTGACGTGAAAGGCAATCCCCAGAGAAAAGGAAAAACTGAGCTAGCTGAAAACCTGCTCTCTGCTGTAGGCCGCTGCAGGGAAGTCACAGTCAAGGAGACCAGTATCAGCACACATCTACTGCTACCCAGGATATCTCTGTTCATACAGCGGTGGACAGAACAATGCTGCAATAAATAAAAAACAAGGTTGCACAAAGCACCAATAATGAAAAGGAGCATAATTGCCCTCTAATCACGCAGAGCATTCCACAATAAATAAAAAACAAGTTGCACAAAAACACCAACTATTATAAATATGCACCTCTGAGTAGTTGGCTCCTATTTGCTGTGTACTGCATAATGGCTAATAATAAGTTTATTTTATCCATTGTTGATTGGAAATGTTCCTGTTAAAACATAGTTTTCATTATTGAACCAGCTTGTATCTTAAGTTATAATTTTATTTTAAGGGTCAATTGTTTTGCCTTTAATAGAGACATGTTGTCAGGTATCATTGCACCTGATCACAGTTCCATACAGTTACATAATGTCATTTTGTCACTGTGATCATTATAATGGTTGACAAAGATCAACTTGAATGTCAAGTATACTTCAGGTGCACTTTCATAGAGGTTCTCTGTATAACACAATAATACTGCATTATGGAAGCCTTTGTGAAGCGCCCTCATGCACTTCCATTAGAACCACTTTATTCTTACATCTTATTTAATTTACGATACTTTGTCCATAAATATAATTTTTACAACTACATTACAAATGGATGCTGGAAATAAATCCTTTATATGTGCGCTGTAAGTGTGCAATCTGAAGTTACTCAAATGCATTAAGGAATAAAGCAAAGTTCAGAAACAAGTGTATTTCAGAGTACTAGAACAACGGGTTGGGCACGGGATCCCAACGGTCAGGATGCTGATGGTCAGAATACAGAGAGTGACATCCCGACAGTCAGAATCCTGAAAGATTTCTGTATTTTAACCCTGACCCTAACCTACCCCTCCTGCCAGAGCCGTAACTAGACTTTTTGGTGCCCTGTGCCAGAAAGAGCATTGGCGCCCCCATCATTTTTCAAAGGGACATAATGCACCCAAAAAAGGGCCATGACTTCATGGGGAAGAGCCAGGGAAGAGATAGGAGAGGCCAGGAGATGCTGGGGATGAAATAAGAGGAAGCTACAAGCAAGAATGATAATAAACAGAAATTTGACAGGTCCAAACAGCGCCCCCTGACCTGTAGTGCCCTGTGCAATGGCACCTGCTGCACTACCCTAGCTACGGCCCTGCCTCCTGCAGCCTAATCCTCCCCTCCTGCAGCCTAACCCTAACCTCCCCCTAGTGCCTAATCCTAAATCCCCCTGACCCTAATACTTACCTATGCAATCTATCAGGATTCTGACTGTCGGGATGCTGACTACATCCCAGAAAGAGTGCAACACAAGGTCTTACCCAGGTAAGGAATGTAGATGAGCATAGTGTTCTGTCCATTTTCATAATTTGATGGACTTTAGCAGACTCACAGTATCAAATGAATGTAAGGAATGGAATTCAGGAAGTTTGCTTATAGTAGACCATAGTAAGAATGCAATCTAAACTAGAAGCGCCGTGGGAGGGAGGGTTAGGTTTAGGGAGCATAGCGGGGTTAGGGTTAGGTTTTGTGGAGGGGGTTAGGGTTAGGCACCCCTAGAAGGGATCGTTAGGCACCACTGAGGGGGGGGTTAGGGTTCGGCACTTAGGAGAGAGGGTTAGGTTTAGGCACGAATGGGGGGAGGGTTAGGTTTAGGCATGAAGGGGGGAGGGTTAGGTTTAGGCACTAACGAGGGTTAGGATGGGGAGGGTCAGGGTTAGGCTACAATAACGGAGGGTTAGGGTTAGGGGGGGAAGGCAGAATGGTAAGTATGCCTGTCGAGATACCAACCATCAGAATACCGCTGTCGGTATTCTGACAGGAGGCATCCTGACAGCCGGCATATCATACCGATTCTAATCAGTCTGTCGAAGATGAATAATTGAGTAAGACAAGTTCAGTTTAAAATTCAATCACAGCGACGCCATCTTGCGACTGGCCGCAAGACTCCATTTTAGAAATGCGATCGCAAGACGCCATTTTGCGAATGGCCGCCTAAGCGCCATTTTAGATAAACTCACATTTTAGTACATGTGGCGATAATACCATTAGCATCATGCGAAGGCATCTGTGACCATTATCATATGAAGCAAGTGGCCAGGTGACAACTGGCTTGGGTAGATAAGTTTCGTGCATAGTGTTTGTTCACTACGGGTGGTCTGGCTAGAATAAATAAGCAAGCTTCCTGCAATGACACAGGAAAGGTGGGAGGGCCTGCTGACAGGAGATGTAGAACTATCTGGCCCAGCATGCTAAAATGTTAGAGACAAGGCACTTATCCTCACACACACATTAAATATGTCTTTATATCAAACCCCGAATACTCACACATTTCATATTCACACATAAGGTTCCATAAGCATCAAAATGTATGATTCAAGTTGGTTAAGTTAGTTTAAATGCTAAGAAATAAAGGTTTTTGATAACTAAGGTATTATACATGATAAGCAAGGTGTGTTTGGTCTCGTTCTGATGCATACGCTTTTTACAGCATCCCGGTGTTATCGGTGGAGAGATCGCATCATGCAAACTCAAGTTACGGATCGCAGAACTTACAAGCAACAAAATGTTTAGCTGATGAAATGTTACAGGAGGCGTTACCAGAAAGACTCCGGCTGTTAGAGGTAGGGAAAGTCTATTTGAAACAACCTGTTAAATGTGCCGTAACATATGCTTCTCCTCTGGGAACCAATGATATCAGCAGGAAATTTCCCCTTTGTCCTGCTTTAGTCTGGGGGGAATAAATACATGTGCCCATATACTGGTTTGGGAGTCCATGCTGAAGATTGTATGTACTAGGGGTCTCTAGTCTGAGGTCTATCTCTGGGTCCAGAGGCGCAGCGTATGTATACTGTACTTGGGTCTGTATTATTTCCTTTTTACGCCTAAATTATGTAGGTATAGATTGCGTGTAACTGACTGTACTTTTACCTGAATAATACTTGTGCGTTGGAACCACAGATTCCACTCCTGTCTTTATTTGCGGTCATACTGCGCACGCAATTAACGTTGTGTTTACAGGTTTATAGGAAGGTTTTCAGAAGGTATAGGCAGGGATATATAGAGGTTCATTTCTAATATTGTTAAGTCCATGGCTGCTGTTATAGTAAGCAATAGGAATCAGTCTATATTGTTAACAAATTGAGGCTACTACAATAGAAGTTATTGCCTGATCACTAGAGGGAGCTTTAGTAAGTCAGTGGGGGTAATGAACTGTCTGCAGCCCCACTACTATACACAGCATTTTGATGAATGTGGTGGCCTCCAAAGCTGCAGTCCTCATAATACCTGCAGTGGCTTCAAACATGGTAGTTCTGATCCTGATTATTACTCTCCCAACTGCTCCTCTTTCTTTAAACATGGGGAGTTCTAAGCAATGTGTTCTGTGTCATTTGTGACCAAAACTGGCACCTGGACACAAAAACCTGCTTCTAGAGACTGCATTGGCTGCATCCCCTGGAAGCACAGTAAGGCTTGTAGAATTGAAGGGTAGGGTCTTCTCATTGGAAGCACTTTCTGCTAATGGCAGTCCCACAGAGGGCCCTCCCCCCTCCCCCTGTCTGGCATGCAATTAGTAGAAAAAAGGCTTCCAATGTGAAGCCAATCATTGCTAGTGGCCCTACTGAAAGACTGGGGGTTCATTGGCAAAAGAGGGAGGACTTTATTAGGGGGCTGTAGTTTTAGTTAGCTGTATCAGATTGATTACAAGGTTTTCCTGAAATCCTATTTGTTGCCTTAACATTTTCCCATATTACAGTTTTGTTCCCTATATTTTTCTTGATCTTTCTTAATTGTTGATATTTAGCCTATTTGTTTATTATTGTGTAATAAAATGGTACTCTAGTCTATGCATTAATGTAACTCAGCAGCCAAACAGGGTGATGTATGGGGTCAGGGAGCAATGGTGAGTGAGGGATATTTTTGTGACTGATTGATGGTACCTGTGAGTAATAGTTGGTAAGAGGTACTGGAAAAAGCAGCGATGTTTGAGTGGTATGTCAGTGGCTGTATGGTATATTTGGTGAGGAATAAGAATGGTGAATGAGGTAGTGTAGTGCAGGCAACAATACTTACACTTGAGTGTGCACAGACAGCTTGTCTGTGTCCCTGCTCTTTACTCCACTGTACAGTAAAGATTTTCTGGACATCCCAGAACCAATGAATAAATGATGACATGTCCCCATTTCAAGTGACTACGCCCCTCATGACTTGTAGCCACGCCTATTTTTTTGAGGGCGCGCCATACACTGCCTCTAAAATAAAATTCTATTTGCAACACTGAAGATGACATAAGTTCTGGTGAGGGGTTGGAACTGGGACCACTCATTACCAGATGTCTAGTTTTGCCTATGGTGACATAATATGAACTGGGGACACTAATGTGGAATAATATAAATTGGGGCATTGAAATGTTACACTGTATAAACTGTAGGCACTACAGTGTGGCATAATATGAAATGGGGGCACTACACTGTTGCATAATATGAACTGAATGCACCAGAATGTGGCATCATGAACTTCAAAAGACACTTCATTGTTTCATAGTACTGTATGTACTGGGGACAATATATGGCATAATGTGAATTGGGGGCACTGTGTGGCATAATGTGTACTGGCAGCACTGCAATGTTGCATATTGGGAACTACTACTATGGCACTATTATGGGGCATAACATTAACTATTATACTACTATGGAGCATAAAATTAACTAGGCATTACAATGGAGCATAAAATGAACAGCTGCTGTAGAGAAATGTGTCTTTTTATAACATTAGTGTGGGGGGACCCTTTCAAAATGTTCCATAAAGTTTTGGCTATGCCCCTGGAAAGCAGGTACAGGTTGAGTCTCCCATATCCAAATATTCCGAAATACGGAATATTCCAAAATACGGAATATTTTTAGCATGACTGAGAAAGTGCTTGCTTTATGATGGTTCAATGTACACAAACTTTGTTTAAAGCACAAATTATTAAAAATATAGTATAGAATAACCTTTAGGCTGTGTGTATAAGGTATATATGAAACATAAATGAATTTCATTTATGTACACAAACTTTTTTTGATGCACAAAATTATTAAATATATATAAAATGACCTGCAGGCTATGTGTATAAGGTGTATATAACACATAAATGCATTCTTTGTTTAGATTTGGGTCCCATTCCCAAGATATTTCATTATTTTATGAAAATATTCCAAAATACGGAATATTCTGATATCCAAAATACCCCTGGTCCCACACATTTTGGATATGGGAGACTCAACCTGTACTGTAACTATGGCAGAACTGTGAAGAAAACATAGAATTCAAGGATTATATTATCAGAACTTTACATGTCTGTTCCCTAGCACAACTTCATATGTGCAAAATTGTGCTCATATCTTGCACAAACCACAATAATTTCTGTGTATAGTAAATGATTTGCTGAAACTAGAACTTTTACTGTAGGCCAATGGCTCCCAATGAGTAATGGAAAGTGTGATGCTTGTTTACCTCTGCTCTGGAATTAGATATAAGAAGGTCCAAAATGATTATCTGTACTTAACAGTAGAAGACAGGGAAGCTGACTGGAATGTCATTAGTCTAAAAGATTATTCTTCACTGGAAAATACAGCCCAACAAGATTTTTATCATCACTAATCAACTGTTAAAAACTTAAAATCATCATAAAGGCCCCTGGGCAACTGATACTCTTTAATCCTCTGGCCCCTCACCCACTGCAATCTCACTGTTACACCCACCAGTAATTATATATTACCTTGTCTCCTCTAGAGCAAGTGCACAAATTGCTAATTTTTCACAGTGCACACATATCATTGATCCCCCGCACTGCCTTTATTCTCCAGCTATTATTCTTATACAGAAGGAGATTGGGACGTAAAGTACATCTGGAAACATTTCCGAAAGTAAGACCAAATCACCTTTTGTTGGGACTAATACAAAGTGAGTGCAATAGCACAACATTATTCACTGTAGTCACATTGGCTGTAGGTGAGACCAAGACAACACAAAATGGATGGCAGAGTCACAGCAACTGCAAGTGCAGCCTGTTACGGAAGGTGGAGCAAACATACAAGTAAGCAAAGCATTGCACTTGTAGGTGGAGTAAACACAAGTACACCAAATGGTTAAGTATACTCATCCGTTACATCTCCCATGGGATCTAATGTTTTAATTGCCATAGAAATAAAACATGAAACAAATTATATAATAATAATATTGCCTCTACCTGTACTAAAAACTTCAGGATATCCAAATACTCCTACAAAGTGCACTGCAAGACAAAGCAGAAATTATATTGTTTGGCATTATAATTCAGTCACTATTAGTGAGAGGGGTGTGCAGTGCTGGAAATACAATTAGGCACTTGAGGCACATGCCTAGGGGCACCACTAACTGGGGGCGGCACAGTAGTACTCCTGCATCAGTGTTCCAGTGCCTCAATTCAGCCATGGTTATTTGGACACAGAACAAAGACTACATCCCCATTATGCATCAGGGGGAGTCTACGGAGCGAATCATCTGCAGTCCAGGAGCTTGGAAGGTTCCTAGCCTGCAAAAGGTAAAATATAGGTAGCGAGAGAGGTTAGAGCTTTGTAAGAATTCTGGGAGGGAGATGCAGTGGACGTCTAATAATATTGTGCCTTGGGGCAGCTTGACCCCCTAAACCCCCTAAATTTGCCCCTGGGGATGTGATACTAAATGTTTACTGTCACAAGCGAGGAATTTAGGAGCTGTGTTCCCGGACTGGGCCTTGGATCTGTATTACTTGGCGCAGACGCTCGCTGGAGGAGACTTGGCTTAATGAAGTTTCTCCGCATGAGAGGGTGCAGCGAACTGACAGGAGTTTGAGGAATGCAGCAGTAACGAGGTAGCTAGGAAGCTACGTGGAGCGGCTGGATAGCCGAGGGTAGACGTTGGTAGCTGAGTGGCTACGTGGAGCGGCTGGATAGCCGTGGGTAGACGTTGGTAGCTGAGTGGCTACATGGAGCGGCTGGATAGCCGTGGGTAGACGTTGGTAGCTGAGTGGCTACGTGGAGCGGTTGAATAGCCGTGGGTAGACGTTGGTAGCTGAGCAGCTACGTGGAGCGGCTGGATAGCCGTGGGTAGACGTTGGTAGCTGAGTGGCTACGTGGAGCGGCTGGATAGCCGTGGGTAGACGTTGGTAGCTGAGTGGCTACGTGGAGCGGCTAGATAGCCGTGGGTAGACGTTGGTAGCTGAGTGGCTACGTGGAGCGGCTGGTTAGCCGTGGGTAGACGGTAGCTGAGCGGCTACGTGGAGCGGCTGGTTAGCCATGGGTAGACGTTGGTAGCTGAGTGGCTACGTGGAGCGTTTGGATAGCCATGGGTAGTCGTTGGTAGCTGAGTGGCTACGTGGAGCGGCTGGATAGCCGTGGGTAGATGTTGGTAGCTGAGTGGCTACGTGGAGCGCAGTGGGAAGGCTTGCTTAGCTAAACTAAGAAACTAGTTGCACTGGCAACTTGTGTGAGCATTGGGGATCCTTTTATAGTGGACACTGGGAGCTGACAGGCTGAGAGAGAAGGAGAAGGCTCCTCATTGGTGGTAGTGGGGTCACATGGGCAATCCAAGATGGCCGCGCCCATTGACCGGAGGACAGCGCTTCCTGGAGGTAGTCAGCGGGGACCAGCGGTCAGCAGGAGCCGGCGTGGGAGCAGCACAGCAGCGGGACCCTCCAGAGGACAACAGCGGAGACTGCCTTGGGAGAAGAGGAAGGAGCGTACAGCGCGGGAGCCGGAAGACAGCGCGGGTCAGCGCCTGCACAGGTAAGCGACGGGGTCTGATTCTGGGGTCTCCAGGCCGGCGTGTGACATTTACATTCAGAACGTTGACACCAGAATGTCATCATTGTCTGAATGTCGGCATGGGCATTATGTCAATATGCTGTCGACATTGTGTTTGTTGACTGTCAGCATGTCGACAGAACGTTTTTCTACTGTTAAAGCCCTAACCCTACCCATAACCTAAACTTAATCCTTACCCTATGCTTAAACCTGTGATGTCAACACTGTGACTGTCAACATTCACAATGTCAACTTAATGACCATGTCCACATTATGTCCATGGCGACATTGTAATTGTCAACATGTTCACTCTTCAACATAAATTATGTCAACATACTGAATGCTGACTCAATAACTACATGCTAGTGATAGATATAAAATGTAGAGCATTTAAGTGAACAACATACGATGCAGAGAGCCTTTTAGAGACCCTCATACAGTACATACAGAGAGCACCATAATAACTGCCATATGATACAGAAAACACACTTGTGACAACTATACAATATCTATAAAGCATTTTGACCAAAATACAATATAGAGATCAGTCTTCTGAATGCTAATAATACTAAGCTCATTTTTGTGCCTGTCATACACTACCAAAAGCATTTTTGTGCCTGTCATACAATACAGAGAGCATTCTTGTTACTGCCATTAAATACAAAGACAATTTTTGTGACTGCCATGCATTACAAAGAGCAATTTACAAGAACATATATAAGCAGACAGCATCCTAGTGACCACTTTACAATACAGAGAACATTTATTGACCGCCATACAATAAAAAGAGGATACAAGCGACTATGGTACAATACAGAGAGCATTCTACTGACCACCATACATACAGACAAACAGTAGTATTTACAACCCATAATTTGTCATACACTGTGCCTGTGACTTCCTAGTATTGATGATTTTCATTTCATGGCCCCGTATTGATTATCCTTATACCTTATATCTTTAAGTGATTTACCCTCAAATAATTGTCCACCTCTGTATCTACTTTCTCCCATATCATACAACCCCTGTATTTATTCTCCTCATGTCTTGATCCCCTGTATTTTGCTTTATCCTCTTATCTATTCCTAGTGAGTTGCATCACCATAGCCCTGGCCCCTTTGTGTGAAGCTGCAGTTTGAGGCATTGCATCACAGGAGTGGGGCCAAATGATAGGCTTCACCTAGCCATTCTCCCACAGTGGACAGCTGTATCTCCTCACCAGAAAATCTCCCAGAGGGGTAAGAAAAATGTAGGCTTGTATGTCCTGCTTACCAAGAGCCACAGTATGAAAATTTGTAAGAATCAGGCTATTCTGTTGGGTAAAAAGGTTCTTTGGGCACCTGATAAAAAGGAACAAGCCCAAAATGCTCAATGTTTACCCATTTACCCCCAGTTAATATGTCATACTGCAATACAAAATCTTAGGGCCTGATTTAGCAGCACACACTAGTACACTGCTGATCGCAGATTCCCAATGGTCGGGAATTTGCACATGCATCAGACCCATTCGTGCACATGTGCAGTACGATGTTGGATGGAGTTCGGCAGCAGACTGTCAGTGATTCACAATCTGCTGCCATTCCGGGGCAGAGAGGTGACAGCGACGGCCTCCGTTTCCCAGATGACCCCATGCTGCGTCCTTGGACGCAGCTCGGATCAGTAATGTATGGAGGAGACGTGATGCCTCCAGCTGCCTTGCCATATTACAGCTATCACAGCTGCTACCATGTTAGAAGTTGCAATAGCTCCTGTGTCCTCTGCAGAATCAACCCCTTAGTTTTGCTTGTGGGGACAAAACAAGGTACAATTTTCTGTTTAGCCTATGCTCAGCCAGGGATTGTCAGAATCTCCCAGCTTCATTCAGTGGGGTCAGAGGGATTGTAAACTGAATTCTATTTCTGGTTAGTGCTAAATACAAATAACACAATTTTTTTCACTCATTGTCATATAATACACTGCCCGGCTAACCTGGACTTCTCTCTTTATAAATAGAAATGAATAAAGCACCAACGGAAAACAAACTTTCAAAGATTATTGTAGAAATTCTGTACATTGCATATATATGATTTTTTACTAGTCCTCAAACACAAGTTTAAACAAACACCCTCTACCTTGTTGCCTGCAGTCTAATTTTGGTACTCATGCTCTGAGAGATAGGATGACTATCGTAAGGTCATAGGGAGCCAGACTCAGTGCCTCTCAGCCAGTGTGTGTACTCAGTGTCTGATTTATCTATATTGCTATTAAAATATAAATAATAATTAAAGTCTATATTGCTATTAATAATATGAATAATAAAAAAACAGAAATAGTTTATATATTATTTGGCATTATAGCTTTCCTATGTGTTTTTCAGCTATGTTTTTATATGATTCATTGCTTATTTTCATTCCTTTTTTAAAATGTAAATAAGCTGACCTCTGGATAAGATTATAATCAATGCAGAGAGCGCAGATTTCCTTCTGCAAGACAAATAATCACAGAGCAAAGAATTAGGATACAGCTAAGTACTAAGAAAATAAATACTATTGCAAATCAGATATTTGCGGGATAAAAAAGGGCTGACATGGATAAAGCAAGATGCAAAGAAATACTTTGTTCATCTACTATAAAGAAAATCTCAGAAGAAATCTAATATCTCAGGCTGACTTAGTGTACCAATAAAAAGTATGGACATAAAAGAAGACAGCTATAGACAATGTACCACATGCTTAATCTATCTTTGTATTTTAAAACTATTAAAATGTTTTATACAGTACAGTATACTGTATACTTGAAGCATCAAGGCGAGAACAAACAGATCTATTTTTCTAATGTAGCTTTTTTAATAGACTTTGCTTTGAAAAGTTTGGCACAGACTGTATAAATGAAAACAGTAATCTGATTGGTTGTTACATATTACAACAAAGGGCTACTTGCGAGTCTACAGTTGATGTGAAACTACAAATATCAGCAGCCTGGACTTCCAAAGCTCTGTTGTAGTAAACTTATAGTATGTTTCCAAAATTTTTAGGTGGAAAATAAGCTATGATCTTGCTAATCTACTTTTTACATTAAGTTAACTGTGGCAAATTTAGTAAATGTTTATTATTATTTTTTTATATAGTGGTGTAATATGTTGATAGCAGCCATATATCATGGAATGTATGTGATAATACAGTATGTAGCTAGGTAACATTCGTTAAGTGATTCTTTTATTGTAGTTTCCCTTTAAAAATCAAACAGTCAGTTTTAGGGACTCAACAGGGAACATATGTTCATCCCTCGTATATGGGAGAAAGATTCAGGGGCACATATATCAAAATGTCCTAGATCACTCAATTTTGGTACTTTCTAACGGTTAACTTGCCGCTTTGACAGGCCAGTCTCCAATCCTGCGCATTTGTAAAGCAGTTCTACTAATGTTAACAAAAGTTTGATTTAAAAAAATGCTTTATACCAAGATGGTTTTGTTCTGTTATCACCATCTAGAATTAGCGATAACAGAACAGTTATCATGGCAGTACAAGTACCAACGCAATATGATACTTGGGCAATATCAAATAGGCTTCTCCATGCGAAACCATAACCTAGAACAGGCACAGTTTTTGTCAGTAATAATAATGATATAATAGGATTGTTGCTGGCGGTACCCTCCTTTATACAGTATATTGGCTAAAGCCCTATCACAGTTATTATCTTCTATCTATCTCTAGCTATGAAAAGGATACACAACTGGTAATGGTTGACACTCTATATAGACTAAAGAAAAGATCATCATTCATTGAATATTGTTGTGAAAGAAGCAACCGTGAAGAACTGGTCATAATTGTTAAGAACAGGAAATGAAAACAAATAGGAACATATATGTTACAAAACCAATTATAATAAATTATAATAAAAAAATAACAGCATACGTAAATCAGGGGACAGCAATAGACAACAATAGTAAATCTGGTGGCTTAGGGAATTGTCCGATTGCCAAAATAGGGTCAGTAAGTATTATTTCCCCGATAATTGTGTAATACTTCATGGCAGTTTTATTCCCCTGCCTTTGGATGAACTGGGATTATTTGTGAATGGAAAGTTCTACTCGACGGACATATGTCTTTTTCAACCTTAACAACTACAATACTGTATGTGATAGCTCTAAGATTTCATGACTTTACAATTAAAAGGCTATCTAAGATGAGGCCTTCAAGTGTCACAATCTGTTACCTCTCAACTTGGCAGAGAGAAACCATAAAACCAATGTGCTTTACATTACGAAAGCTTTAAAGCCTGACTGGTTGTAAGAACATCTTTTTTACTTGGCTGGAAATCATTCAGGAGTTGCTTGCACACACTGCCATATTTGTGTACTGGTCATTCTACTTCATGTCACTGACTAAGCAACAGTCTAGTCTACAGAATTTGTGTTTTACATCTATTATGTTTACATTGCGTTAGTGTTATGTAGATGATCATCAAACGCAATTCTGTTGTCATGGAAATTTTCTTTTTCTCACGGTACCCAGTTTAGTATTGCTCATTTGCAGAAAAGCTATTAAAGGATATTATATAAAGCAGAACTCTGCATAAAATACTTTCATATCACTTTACCATGATATATCCTTAAAATTATTATTCATTTTGCCATAATTTAAAACAGAATATTCTCAATATTACTCTCAGTACTATTGGTTGCTATGGGCAACATCTCCACTTCTAAAAACCCGCACTTTAGTAAATATACCTCTTACTCTCAAAAAGAACATTATGTCCCCTTCCTCCTCGAATTCCCCCAAAAAATGTCCTGTGGGTCCAGTGGCAGGATATGTGTCAGGAGTTTATAAGAAAGTTAATTATGTTACATAAAACTGCAACTGGGGAAGTTTTTATTCCTATGTACTGTACACCAGACTTCCTGGTTTGAAACCTATTAATAGAAACCACACTGATAGTTTTTTTTAAGCTTGAAAATGTCTAATTACAGTACAACAGTTTGCTATACGCTACCTAAAAAAAGTAAACACTGTGTGTTATAATATCTTAATTTCTATCAAAATATGAAAAGTTTTACATGTATTTGCAAATTTTATCCCATGCCCTTACATAACAGATTAATTTAGTTTATGTTGCTCTTAAACTGTTATTGTATGTGAATTCTACCAATACTTTTTTAATAATTTACTCTTAGGGTGGGTACACGCTTGCCCGGTATAGAGCCGATTTGGGCAAATCGGGCATATCATGCAGTGTGTATGCCTGACTGCGTGTTCTCACGGGTCGCATGTGATATCGTGTGAATGGCCGTGCTGCATGACCAATCACACGAGATTGCATGCAAAGATGTACATATTAATAAAGGATGGAACTGTTTCCTTTGGAGCGGGGTGAAGGGAAATCGCCCCCTGCATCGGCACGATTGCCGGGCGTACAAATGTGTAGCCGGCTTTACTATACAGTAGATCCACGTGCACTTTGGTATCTAGATCTTTACATTTCTGACATAAGCTAATGGTGTTGGATGAAGGACCTGTACAAAATCCATAGCAACAACACTGTAATAATCTAATCAGAAACAAACTAGTAAAAGTGTTTTTAGTCTTGTGACACATAAAACTAACACATGATCTGCTGAAAGTACCTGCAACTCATGCAGATCTATTTACAGTAATCATTTTGTGAGGGTGATGTTCAAGAACTATAATGTTACCTTGCAGAAAACTGGTTATAAACCAGGTCTGCACAGTAAACTACCAGTAAACAACAGGGGTTTCCCCCATGGCCTCAATATGACAGTAATGAAACAATGAATGTGCTGTTATGGGCTTACAGTGCATTTGCACACGGGAGACTGCTAGAATCTTAAAGTCTGTTTTTCTTTAATTAATAAACTTATGGTTAACACTGTACAAAAGTTACAACTAATACAGTTTCTCTGTGAATATGATTCCAGTAAAAAAAAACCCTTTTTCTTTTCTGATCAAAACAGTAACACATTCAAAAACAAATATCTTCACTTCATTTAAATGTTTCTCCAAAATGTTTCTTTTTAGCAGAACGCAGAAGGGATAACAGAGAACACCGCAACACATGGATCTATTCCATAAATCTCTAAGAAAAGAACACAGCAGAAATTACCTATTCTTCAGCAGAAATGTAACACGGTGTAAAACAAATAGCTTTGTAGGCTTTTTTCATAATTTTAGTTTTTATCTGAAAACTTATGGTCAAAACCTTCCATAAATATGATTCTATAACACTCTACAAAAGTTATAACTAATACAGTTTCTCTGTGAATGATTCCAGTAAAAAAAAAAAATTTTTTCTGATCAAAACAGTAACAGATTCAAAAACAAATATCTTCACTTCATTTAAATGTTTCTCCAAAATGTTTCTTGTTAGCAGAACGCAGAAGGAATAACAGAGAACACCGTAACACACGGATCTATTCCATAAATCTCTTGGAAAAGAACACAGCAGATAATACCTATTCTTCAGCAAAAATGTAACACAGTGTAAAACAAATAGCTTTGTAGGCTTTTTTCATAATTTCATTTTTTATCTGAAAACATATGGCCAAAATCTTCCATAAATATGATTCTATGTATTACATTTCCTGTGTTAATCCTTTCTTTTTATTTTTTACTCTTTTTTTTCTGTCAAGCAAAGTCTAGGGCGATGACAAGAAAAAGATTGTCAGACACCGCTGTATATTGTATATCTACCTACCTTTGCTTGGTTAGGATCGGTTAGTATTTCCAATACGAGTACACTGTGCAGCCAGTGGCTATTAACTGCATCACTTTAAAATTATTAAGAACCGTAGGTCCTGTTCGCCCCTTGGTACTGTAAGACCACTTGTTACAAAAATGTCCACAAAAAGTAAGTTAATCAAATATGGGATAGATGTCAAGAGCAATTACAGGGGTCATCAGCTCAATGCTGTTCCCACCAGAGTAATCTGAAAAGTGGCATGTCACAGGCTGTATATCGATTCTATTTTTAGGGAAACTGAATTCCTCTGACTGGTCTTTTTCTTTCCAAGTTGCTCTAACTAAGTGCACAAGACAGCTGTGGGCAGATCACCTTACAAGACTAAGTCTTCATTAGGTTAAGGAAACCTAGAAAAAAGATGGAAATTATTTTTACATGTAAAAATTCATATTTTTATTATTTATATTTAAGTAGTATGGCGTAATGTATGACACTCACATTTAAGCAGATTTACACTGTTGTAATTGTCCTTACTGTATATGTGTATCTGAAGTCCTAGGTGGGTATACTGATAAAGCAGAATGAGCGTAGCTCATGAAGGTAGATGATTGGACTGTGATACTTTGGCTTGTGTTCCACAGAAAGTCAGAAGTTATGGAGATCAGCCATTGGGTTTGGAATGAGTTAAGGAAGGTTGGGTCTCTATTGCTGCAAAGTAACTCTATACTTCTGGTGATGTAAGGTTTAATACATCAACATGAGCTGTATGTGGTTGTTTACTTGTATCCAACACGTGGCATCTGCAATATAAATAAATACAAGTTGCTGGGCTGGACAACTAAGGTCTATCTTTCAGGTGCTCTTGTGGGAACTGTCACCCGAGCATGGCATATGCACTTGCCCCCATTATCTGGCAGTCTGACCCTTGGATCTAACAGGCAGCTGCCTGTCACTGCTCAGTGTGGGAATTGATATAGATGTGGACTTGCTATGCTGTCCTGTGGTGTTGAATCTACAGCCATGGCCAAAAGTTTTGAGAATGACACTTTTGACAATGTTTGCTGCTTCAGTGTTTTTAGACCTTTTTGTCAGATGATACTATGGTATACTGAAGTAAAATTACAAGCATTTCATAAGTGTCAAAGGCTTTTATTGACAGTTACATTAAGTTTATGCAAAGAGTCAATATTTGCAGTGTTGAGCCTTCCTTTTCAAGACCTCTGCAATTTGCCCTGGTATGCTGTCAATCAACTTCTGGACCAAATACTGACTGATGGCCACCCATTCTTGCCTAATCAATGCTTGGAGTTTGTCAGAATTTGTGCATTTTTGTGTGTCCACCCGCCTCTTGAGGATGGACCACAAGTTCTCAATGGGATTACGGTCTGGGGAGTTTCCTGGCCATGGACCCAAAATTTAGATGTTTTGTTCCTTGAGCCACAGTTATCACTTTTGCCTTATGGCAAGGTGCTCCATCATGCTGGAAAAGCCATTGTTTGTCACCAAACTGTTCTTGGATGGTTGGGAGAAGTTGCTCTTGGAGGATGTTTTGGTACCATTCTTTATTCGTGGCTGTGTTCTTAGGCAAAATTGTGAGTGATCCCAATCCCTTGGCTGAGAAGCAACCCTACAAATGAATGGCCTCAGGATGCTTTACTGTTGGTGTGACACAGAACGAAGACTTTTGGAGGATGGTCTCAGGACGCTTTACTGTTGGTATGACACAGGACAAAGACTTTTGGAGGATGGCCTGGTGTCAAGAAGGGCAGCAAAGAAGCCACTTATCTCCCACTTCAAATGCACAAATGCCCACCTTTCTATTTTTTTCAACTCAAATGGCAAACCTACCACCATGATTCCTTTACTGCACATTCTCCAGCCTAGGCACAACGAAGTGCAGCAACTTGATGTGGCATCGATTCCACAAGTAGACGGAAGAGATGTTGGCCTATGCCATCTGGAAAGCTTTACACAGCTCCCTGTTTGTTGGTGCAGGATTTGGGGAGCAAATGGACTTCTCCGCCACATCCCTTAAATGCTTGGTTGGGTTCATGTCGGGTGAACATGGTGGCCACACCATTTGTGTGAACTCTCCAGAATGCTCCTCAAACCAATTCTGGACAACTTGGAACTGACAACATGGTGCATGATCCTGCATCGTTGTGGGGGTACATGCCGCCCATGAAGGGCTGCAAATGGTCATCAAGCAATGCAATGTAGAGGTTACCGGTCAATGACGTGTTCAGTTGGACCAGCAGACCCAACCCATGCCATGTGAACACACCGCACACCATTATAGAACCACCACCAGCCTGCCCGGTGGCTTGTTGACAACTGGGGTCCATGGCCTCATGGGGTCTGCGCCACATCCGTACCCTACCATCAGCATGAAACAACTGGAACTATGACTAATCGGACAATGCCAAATGTTACCAGTCCTCCAGGGTCCAAGGAGCATTCTGGTGGGTCTTCTGCTCCCATATCCCATGACAACTAAAGAATGCTGCTCTGACCTGCTGGATGTGTGTTTGGTACCTCCTGCATTGTATGTGGATGTGATTTGAACCATTGTCTCTTGTCTGTTATCACGGACAATTCTGGTCAGACGCCGCTGGTCACGATCATTAAGCATCTGTGGTCAGCCACTGTGTTGTCCATGGTGGGTGGGAATGCCTTCCATGAGGCATTCTCGGCACACACGTGAGACCGTAGATTGAGGAATGTTGAATGTTCGCAAAAATTTGTAAATCGAATGTCCCATCTGTCGGGCACCCACTATCATGTCCCGTTTTGACTCAGATAATTCACATCGCCTTGCCATGAGCAGTCTAGCTGGTGTTCAAACTGACTCACGAGTTGTCAGATTACAGCTGATGCAGGTCTGGACATTTCCAAGATGTCACAGTATGGTGACACCACCTACCATACCCTTACCTTTACATACTACTATCCCATTACTTTTGGGACTAGAGTGTACTGAATATGTGCTAATCCATTAACCACAGTATCCAGATGGAAGGTAAACAGTAACTAGGTAGATAGTCAACAGATAGACTATGTCGACAGGGTCAAAAGGTCATCAGGTTAAAAGGTCCACAGGTAAATGGTTGACAGGGTCAAAAGATTGATCGGTCCAAAGGTCAACAGGTCAAATTGTCAACATTTAAATAATCGACAGTGTCAAAAAGTCGACATGCAAATGGTTGACACAGAAAAGGTTGACACATGGTTTTCATTATTTTTCGGGTTAAAGTTAGGTTTACACTTATAGTTAGGCAATAGGCGAAAAGCTAGGGTTAGGCTGCGGAAGTGGGCGGTTAGGGTTAGGCACTAGGGGAAGGGTTAGGGTTAGGCACCAGAAGGAGGGTTAGGGTTAGACACTAGGGAGAGGTTTAGGGTTAGGATTAGAGTTAAAATAAAAAAAACAAATATGTCGACCTTTTCTGTGTCGACCATTTGCATGTTAACTCTTCACCCTCCAAACCTAAGTCCATGTCGACCATTTAATTGTTGACCTTTTGACCCTGATGACCTTTTAACCCTATCATTCTAAGTCTATGTCGACCATTTACCCATCAACCTTCTGACCCTGTCGACCATTCACTTTCTACCTTCTGGTGTCTATCTATTGATTGTCTATCTGTCAATCCACACCCATTAACCACATGCGTTCATGTGCTCACCCATCTACACCAAACGCATGCATGCCCAGCCACATCAACTGCAAAAAATGCTCACCATCAATCCCAGCCACCAGAGATATAAAAATGAAGTCACTCTAATTGCTCTTTGGGGCATAAGAGGAGGTCATTGAGTTCAAAGAGTTCAGAGATCAGAGTTCAATGTGTCAAGTTCAGCATTAAGCAGAGTTGTACTTGGTAAAGCAGATGAGCAGGGATGGAGAAATGTTCTGAGGTCTGTGAGAATTGAGAGTATATAGTGAAGTGCCAAGACAGTGGGATAGGAACATGCAATATCAATATGTAAATTGATAGGCAGAGTGTCAAGTTAGACCAGGTGTGAACCCCAATAGTTTAGCGTGCAGCTTATCCTAACAAGTGTGAGAATAGTATTCTGAAGCACGGTTACTGTACATGTAAAGTGTCCTTATTAGTCGGGTATGGAAATCCCAGTTACCATATTATACAGGACCATCTGGTAAAGAGAGAGACATTATAGAGAGGAGTTCTGCAAGTGGAGTTATGTGGAGGAGCTTGGTTACAGGAGGATACAAGTGAAGTAGAGAGAGAGTCCCAACATGAGCAAGTGTTAACTCTTTAACAAAGTGAAGTTGCTCTCACCCGATAAATCTGATAATGGGTGCGATGATGAAGGGTGATTTGACTGCAATGTAAAGATGTTAAAATATTTCTGTTGCAAGGTTTTATTAGATGTGAAAGACAAAAGACTATGGGGGGCATTCAATTATGAGGTCGGACTTTTCGCCATCATCCCTGCTTTTTCTGGGATAAAGTATCAGGTACGTGCCCGCTTTATTCCAGTATTCAGTTAGGATCCGGCAAAAACAGGACCCGGCGGAAAGGTAACCATTCAATTTTCGGAAAATCTTCCTGTCACCCCCTTAAAGATGTCCTGACATGGGGGATCACTATGGGTACCCCCGATTTGGGCTGCTGAAGGTAGTCGGCGTTTTTAATAGCCACGGCAGGTGCATAAATGCGGCTTTAGAAGAAGGGGTGAAGAATAGCACTTAGCCTTTTTTTTTAAATAACTAGTCCCATCAAATTTGGGGTACATGAAAAAGGGTGCAAGCATATTTTTAAGCCCCTAAAGTCATTTTTTAAAATTCTTCAAAAATCCACCTGCTGCATTCTAGAAAACACCTGCCGCATACTTGGGGACCCCCCAAAATTAAAGTACCCCCAAAATGAAAGTACATAAGAACATTTTTTGGGGTGTCCTGATGATTTTTTTTTTAATTTTTTGACACAGATTACTTTTAAGGAACATTAAAAGACTGCAGGCTATTTTTTTTTATTCTACACCCCTAAACCCCAATTCTGCATTGTTTTTTGCCATGTATTACATGGTGAAAACTTATCCCCGTTTTTTAACAAAGGCTTTTCGCACCTGAAACAGGCGACAATGAAGTCATCCGATAACAGCAGCCTAATTGAATACGGCCCTATGTGTAGAGTCTGTAAATTAATAAATATACATACTCTATTTCTTCCATTATTTCCATCAACTATGTCTGTGCACCAGACCACCTGCCAAACCTATGTTCCATCTTTTGTCACACCTGCATGCACAGGGACCTTGGTTTGACCATATTGACCCATATACCATGGGATGGAAAAGCGAGACTGATCACATCACATAGTCATGCAAACTGGATTACACAGAAATATTTAACCCCAGGAAAATGATAATAACCAGGCATGTGAAGAGAGCCCTATGTCAGAACATTAAAGCATTTTGTCAAAGACCAAGAAGGAAATCAGAGATGATATAATCTAGTATAGAGTTAATTAGATGTATGTTCTGTATTTATAGACACATTGTATTCTGAAAGAGTATTGTCAACATGTTTTCTTATTCTGCATCTACAACTGCGTAGTACTATACTATACACTTTTATTTGTATAGATACCACCAAAGTATCATGTCTTTCTATTAAGATACAGATGTGTCCTGCTACATCTTTGCTATGTACGCATCAAATCATGCCATGCATGGCACAAGGCGTGCGCCTGCGAGCGTATACACGCACTGCGCTCGCTCCCGAGCCGCCATAGGAATGCATGGTGCGATTGCAGTGCACGCCATAGTATAGCGTAGCATATGCTGCTGCGGGTAATCGCATGGTGCGATGCGTGCGCACATTTGTAGCATAATCGTCAATGATGTAGCAGGATACATGTGTAGGTACTCCTCACCCATGAAGGCTTTAAAAGGAAGATGGAGTTATATTTAAGGCACCAAAAGTCCTAGCCAGAAGATATCTGGTTTATAATTTCGGATATTATTGATGTCACAATATGAATATTCATGGTATGTTACTATTGGAGCTGTTTTGATTATATATTTAATTTATTAATAATATATAACATTTTTTATTGAAAACATTTGTGGGTTTTGAATTTGAATAGCAGATGGGCAGTCACCTGGTGCATCCAGCGCAGTGATACAGCCATTTGTGTCAGTTTTGCCAAAAGTTTTGTGCCTACTATTGACATAACCGCAACTCCCATTATTATTCTCCCCATCCTGCCCACTTCGCTAGGAGATCCACACACTCTTCCCTGGAAGAGTGTGTCTTCGCTAGGAGATCCACACACTCTTCCCTGGAAGAGTGTGTGGATCTCCTAGCGAAGTGGGCAGGATGGGGAGAATAATAATGGGGTCCTGGGGACTAATCGAAAAATTGGGAGTCTCCTGGACTTTTAGGTATGTATGCTCCATTTTTGCAGCAATATGCACTGCTGAATTTAAAAGACTGTTGCATATGCACAAACAACAGTGCAGTGTAGACTGATGTGGGCAAAGGCCCTGATTCAGAGGCGCACGCTATTTGCGTGTGCTCGCTCTGAATCAGGGCGTCCCTAATTTTTTTTGACCGGCCTCCAGGCCGCTCGCACAGCGGTGGGTGACCACCCACAGCGTATGCATGTGGCCTGGAGATGGTCGCGATTATCATGACCATCGGGCTTGCGAGGAGACCCTGAGTGGGCTACCTGCAGGAAGTTCACTACTGACATCAACGCCTCAGTTTCTGCAGCCACCCCCCCCTCCCCGCCTACAAAACGGGGCGAACCGTCGATCAACATCGACAGCTGCCCCGTCTTGTAGCGAGCCCCGGAGCGAGTGATTTCTCACTCGCTCTGGGGCTCGCACACTCCACGCATGCACAATGGCCCACCATCGACCCGCTTGTGAGCGCTATGCAATCGCGAGCGGGTCTAAATCAGGCCCAAAGTCCACTAGATAGCCAGTCAGAGATCACAGGACTTAAATTGCAATAGTTAGGAGCAGTGTGACAGTTAATGTCAGGATACCCCAGGCTCTTAAAAATTAATATAGGCAGGAGTTATTTCTGTGGTGACAGGGAAGGGGGAGATGTATGAAATCCTGGAGCTATAAAATGGAGACATTGTCCATAGCACCCAATCATTTTATAGACTGTGATAGATAAATGAAAGCTAGAAGCTGATTGGATGATATGGGCAACTTTTCCACTTTTTCTCTCTCTCAGGTTTGATACATCTCCCCCAAGCAGCTGTATCCAAGGAGGCTGTTGGATCATTAAGAATGTGCAAAGTAGGCCAAGATTTAGGTTAATGAGAGCATTGGGTCATGGGTCATGTTGCTCCTACCCTCCAACATGACCCATTCCATTAGGTACAAAATTCTCTGCTCCTGGACTTCCTTCTTAATGTATGATTGCAGTCACCTGTGTTGAGCTAGATAATTGATGAGATAGTTGTTTCCTATTGGAGTGGGTCATGTTGGAGGGTCTGCTTGCTTCTTCTGGTATCCTTCTCGATGTTCCTTCAGTGTCAATCAATCTCTGAATTTTATGGGGGTTTTTTAGGATCCCCAGGCAACATTTATTCCCCATAATAATCGGTGTAAAAGTCCACCAAACTGGGAACAATACATGCAACAAATTTAGCAACATAAAAAAATAGCTTTAGCTTATTTTTTATATACTACTGTAGGTGCCTCATTTATATTTGGTAGTCCAGTGGTTCTCAAACTCGGTCCTTAGGACCCCACACAGTGCACATTTTGCAGGTCACCTAACTGGTGCACAGGTGTATTCATACTCACTGACACATTGTAAAAGATCCACAGGTGGAGCTAATTATTTCACTTGTGATTCTGTGATGAAACATGGAAAACATGCACTGTTAGGGGTCCTGAGAACATTTTGTACCGGGTGGAATGGGTCATGTTGGAGGGTAGGCTCTCAGACATAGAATTATTACTCCTCCAAAGATCACCACCATGTTCCTTTACTAATTTAATACAAATAGTCAATTACTAGCAAAGTGGCATATTCATTTTCTATGTGGCACTACAAGTCTCAGCCATTAACTGCTTGGTGCTCGCTGAAGCCGGCAGAACTACAAATGTCAGTAATGTGTTGTAACAAATGGCAATCAATATTCTATCAAATGTTAGTATTTTTTTTGTAGCTACAGCAGTATTTTAATTAAAAACACAGGAGGTGATTTAGTAGTGGATGGAATTGCAAAGCTATACACAATCAGCTTAGCAATTCCGTCCTTGCAAACATGCAAATGCAGAAAGAGATGTCTGACACCCCCTGCTGCATTTGCGATCCCAGCACTGTGACCAAGGTCGCAGGCTAGGATAATCATTGCGATCATCGGTCGCAATGGTAGACGGCGCCGGGATGCCGGCCAGCTGAATAAGCTGCAGTTTACACAGGCTGGCCGACTTGCAAGGCCAGGAAACTGCCTCCATGGACGCAGCCCCAGGCAGAGGCATAGCAGGGGCTGCATGCGATCACGCAGGACCCATTCTGTACATGAGCAGAACAGGTCTTGCGCACGCGCAGATTCCTGATAATCGGGTATCTGTGTTCAACATTGCACTAGCTATGCTTAATTAGCCCTACAGCCCTTATGACTAACTACATGTACTCAACTTAGGTAACGAAGGGCATCTACTTTAGAGTAGCTTGTGCCTAGCCATAGATGGGCTTTAAGGGAAAGGAAAATACAAATTATACAGATGGAGAACATTTAAATGAAACAAATAGTATCAAAAAAGATTCAGTCGTGCACAGTTTTTGTCTACCCACCCACCCCACACTACCATTGAAATACATAGGAGTGGGCAGGGTTATTGCAGCATTTACTGAAATGATCATCTCATCACTGCATTTGTCTTGTTTTATATATGTTCTATTTGCCGATATGGATTTTTAAGGTGAACTTTTGTGTATTATTATTATATATTATTATGTTACTCACTGCAAGGATCACAGACACCAAAACCCAAGCATTAAACAAGCTCAGCTTTAAATAAATATTACAGTGAACAAGTCATAATATGATTCAAACAGCTGCTTAACTGTGTCTTAAATGTGCTATTGCACCTGCTCACAATTAAGATCGTCATTATGTTACTGCAAAGAGATGCAGCTATTGGAGAGAAGATCATGTGCGATAAACGCCTGCTTCTTTCTGAAAACTGCTAGCAGTGAAAAATCCTGTTGAGCTGGTTCACTGGTAGATGATAATGCACTGGTAGAGATCAGAAGTGCATCTGCATCTGCCTGCGCATCATTTCAGGTTCAGTAGAGAGAGAGCAAGTACGTCATTCCTATTATCCAGTTGAATGCTATCGTACAGCATCTCTTAGGCCTTCATCACATACAGCATTCAGCAGCAGCCTGTATACAAATCAAACAGCATGAGACACAGACCTTACATGATAAGGGTGGTGCTCACCGGAGGCCTAACCTCATAATCTCCAAAGTGTGTGGCCTGAGAAAGGAAAAAAAGAAAAATAGAAACAATAAAGAAAGCAGGACCCTATATGAACCATCATATATCTGCCAAGTAGAGTAGCAGACAAGCTGCAGTATACTGGAGGGAAATGTATGACATTGAACACATCACTTGTCATTCTAAACAGATGTGACTAGTGCAAAGATTGGTGCCCACCTGTGACAAATAGATTTATTTTCTTACCAGAACTGAATATATGGTCCAGTAAACCTCACTGTTGCCCACTTTATCGACTGACCATTTTTCTTTCTTTATACTAATTAATTGCAGTATATTTGTGTAGTAAATGTTCTATTCATTTGCAGGTCTTTGCCCTTTTACAACTATGGACCGTATTCAATTTGAAGCGAAAAGCCGTTTTTTCGCATGTTTCTTTTTTGCGATATTTTCGCCTTTTATTTTTACTCCATATTCAATTCCATTCCGTTTTCGCCTATGCGAAAATTCAAGCTACTGAAATAGGCAAGACTTGTTCTCCACAGAATGCAGGTGAAAAAAAGTGTCAAATCTATATTTTGGGGTGCAGATGTTGGGAAAAAACTCAAAACCGTTGGTACACCCCCCAATGGACAATTCACCCCCAAAAAATAAATAACAAATTCCAGGAACACCCCAAAAAATGCCTTTGAAATTTGTGGCGAAAATGACAAAAGTGGGGGGACAACTTCAAAAACTAGCGAAATAAGCTTCTGGGGGTGCTCTAAGAAGGGGCCAAGTGTTTTTGGGATTGCAGGTGCTTGTATGACTGAGGAATTTCACTTTTCTAAAACTTCACTTTAGAGACACTAAAACATGCTAGCACCCATTTTCATGTACACCTAATTTGACATGACTACTTATTTTCAACAAAAAATACTGCTTAATGCCATTCTTCACCACTTTTGCAAGGACGCTAATAACAAGGATTTTAAACAACTTCAGTACCCCAATTAGTTTTATTAGGGCTATTGGAACACTTCTACATTGATTCCCAATGTTAGAGCATCTTTTTGGGTGGTTCAGCCTGATTTCCCCAAGTCTGACAGTATTTTCCGTCTGTTCTGCATTCCTCGCTTGCCATTTTCGCCTGTTTTGGAATTGAATATGGAGCGCCAAAAACACGCGATGTAGGCAAAAAATTGGCCAGGCGGAACTTTTTTGCAGATGCAAAACTAATTGAATACGGCCCTATAATGGAGAAATCTTTCTGAAGTGAGTTTTATTGTAACCCTTTGCTTTGAGCAGTCTGTGGATAATTGTTTTATCAAGCATTGGTTGAGTTTACAGCCCCCTTACTTCCAACGTGTACATTGGTAGGAGTCCCCCCTCCCACACACACCTCCCCTCTTAGCACTCCTTTCATCAGGTCTCAGTGTAGTGGTGACTCAGTATTATATGAAAAACAGCATGTAAGATAACCCCCTATGTGAATGTTTCCAACCCCAAGCTCCTGATAGGCATTAATAGCAGGCAAGTTCCTGTTATAATAAAGGAAAAGCGCGTGTCCTTTTTTAAATAGACTTATTTGTGTTAGGGTCAGGAATTTTTTTTTTCCTTTGGTGTATGTGCGTGCATGTGTATTGGGCTCCAGTCTACATTTTGATTTCTAAAGGTGCGTACACACATAACGAGTTTTTGAACGATTTAACTATAACGACGTTGTTATCGTTAAATCGTTTGTAAAATCATTCATCTTTTTAAGCTGAACGATAATCGTTCATGAGCATTCACGTTTGTAGTTTGCAGTTCATTGTCCATTCTGATTGTCCAACAAACGATTTTCGTTCAGAAAATCATTCATGTTGTGCAGAATGAACACTAAACAATGAACGATTTCCATTCACTGTATGCACGATTAAAAAATCGTTCATCGGTTTTGAAAATCGTTCATTATTTTAGTAACCAACGATTTTTAGTGAACGATTTTCGTTCACTTTTTCAAGGGAAAATCTGAACGAAAATCGTTCACTAAAATCGTTGGTTACTAACATCGTTGTGTGTGTATGCAGCTTAAACTCCTTTTATTTTGGAAGTTCTGTCTAACAGGTTCAGTAGGGGCGTGGTACAAAAGGTCGACAGTCAGCATTTCAACATAGCATTAACCATAGCCTTAACTGTATCCTAACCGTAAGGTTGACTTACCATGTCGACATTCTGAATGTCGACATAATGACTGCATATCAATAGGTAGCTATGGGATCATACTCACTTTCCCCTATCCAAAATTCAGCTCAGTTGGAGTAGTGGATGAGGCCGGGGCTTAATCACCAACCTCAGGCCAGAGCCTAGGTACATTGGGGTTGATGTATCAAGCAGTGAAAAGAGTGAAGTGAACCAGTGGAGAAGTTGCCCAAAGCAACCAATTAGCTTTGAAGTAGCATTTATCAAGTACAGTCTATAAAATAATAGGTAGGAGCTGGTTGGTTGCTATGGGCAACTTCTCCACTGGACCACTTCTCCATGTTTTTCACTGCTTGATACATAAACCCCTATGTTTGTGCCCCCTAAAAGCCCCACTAAATTACCACTACTGTGACATCTATAGGAGGGAGGGATCTACAGCACTGACCAAAATGACAACAGCACCTGATAGGATGTGTGCAGTTGCCATCCAATCATGAGTGGTCTTATATTTCCACCAATGCCTGAACTCTGTTCACTTTACAGAAGTTGCAGAGGTCCACAGTCATTGTAAGTATGCATCAAGCAAACAGTAAAGCCACCCCCCTATTGTGGAGGAAAGAGGACTCTAAAAAAGCACATTCTGAAGGAAGTCACTTTCCTCCTGCACCTTAACAGAAAACAAATGTTACGTTCTTTGAAATATAGATTTAATGCAGAATTACACTGAGATTTCACAAAAAGAAATGTATTGTTTTTTTTTGTGCCAAGATTATATCTACACGACGCACTTACATTCCCTACAGAGCCTTTGTTGTAGTATTTGTCATTTTGTCCAGTTCTCACCCTTCAACACACAGCTGTCATTTTTGTTCATGTGTGATAATCCTGAGTGCTAACAGCTTTAAGGGTGTGTAGCCTCATGGCAGGGCAGAGGCATGTGTCATTGATGCCAGATTAGAAAACTGGGTAATGACAGAGCACAGGCACAGCAGTGACATACACACCCCTTAACTTTGCCCATAGTTTGTACTTTTTGTGAAATTATAACATGTTTCATATTCACTACTCCATAATACTTAAACAATATATATTTCTGCTATAGTGCCTTGAATGCTAGGTACATGGATATTGTTCTTGTATAAAAGTAGAAACATAAATTGCAAGCTACATTGGGGCTCTGTTTTGTAAATCACTAAAGTCTTTTCAATTTAAATCAAAAATAAATTCAGTAAAATGAGTTTTAAAAAACCCCACAATGATTCATTATCTACCATTACTCCACAACTACGATATATCAGCCAGTGCTTACTCCCGATGCTTCAAATGTTATTATATAGCACATGTTATCATACCCTTTACTATCAAAGTTATATCTTTTATCTCATGTAATTAATCTGCGTCTCTGCTGGAATTTAAATTCAGTTTGAATGGAGATGAACTCGTTTAACAGCCTGCGCTATACAAATCTCTTTAATCACAGCATCTGTAAATAATACAAGTTCAAAGTATCTTCTGGTGTAAAAAGCTGCATGTTTTCTGTGACCGATATATCCAGGAGTAGAAATAGAGAGAAGAAATGTCTAAACAATCTCTTGTAAAAAGTAGTCATCGACTATAGTTGCTTTTACAAAACGTGGGTCCTATTGAACATGAGGACCAGACCCCAAAATATAGTAAAAATGGGTGCTTACAGATACCAAGTGCTTACAGATACCAAGTGCTTACCACTACCAAGCGCTTACCACTACCAAGTGCTTACAGATACCAAGTGCTTACCACTACCAAGAGCTTACCACTACCAGCATGGTATACCACTACCAGCATGGTATACCACTACCAAGTGCTTACCACTAGCAAGTATACATCGCTGGGGAACTGAGCATCAGTTGCACCGTAGACATTTTATAGATAAATAGCAGTGATAGAAAATTATCTTTCACTGTGATATGTGGCAACTAAACTTTTATTTCACTGTGATATGCGGCAACTAAACTTTTAATCTATCATCATAACTATATAAATATCTGCCCAGATAGATAGATGGACACAGGGGCGCAACTAGAACATTGCGGGCCCCATAGCAAAATCTTGAAAGCCCCTCTCCAAACTACTATGCTGTCAATTTTGAAAAATACAATATTTGCTATTGAAAAACCCTGGTGAGTGCATTCTTTTCCTACAAAGATTATATATATTACACCATGCAATGTGCAGGCACTCAGGGACCACAAATAAATCAATACACCAACACGGTCTGCAGTATCAATGTTTCGGAGGAACCACCACCTTTATCAAGACATGTAAGTATGGGACACAGCCGCCCCACCCCACACCCCTTAATCCAGTGGCGGTCTGTGGTAAACCGCACTATTAGATGGGCTACTTTGGTTCCCAATATGTTACACTGATTGTACAGACCCACAAAGATGTTGTCTCTGGCAGCTCACATGTGGGCCCTTTGGGTAAGTGGCGTGGGTATACAGTATATAGCAGTAGGTTGTCACTGTGGAGGTTATTCAGTTTTTTGGTTAACTGTTTCTACCTGAAGAAGGTCTCCTGCAGACCAAAACGGGATGTAGTTATGAAACTGGTGTCTGACACTGTAATCCTGGCAAGGGATTTAACATAGGCGTCGAAATACCAATGCCTATGTTAATCCCAATGCCGAGAGGACGCCGGACCGATCATCCTCTGCCGGGGGTGAGTATACACTTAGCCGGTATTGATACCTAATTTAAACCTCTATGCAATCCTACCTATACCTTCTAAATCCTGCCTATACCTTCTTAAATTGTCGCAATTTAGCGTAATGAGTCGCACAGTAAATAAACACCTTCAGACTTTGAATGTGGTTCCAAAGCACAAAAAGTTATTATTCAATATAAAAACAGATGGTTACATGCTGTGATCTAAAGACAATTAGCGCAAATAAATCATACAGACCCATGGTACAGTTGTTACATACGCACGCGCTCTGGGCTCAGATACCGGCATCAGCATTAGAAACCTCCGTCAACAGCACAGCAAGAAGACTCCCGATTGGGATCAGAGAGCGCACATATATACTCTTTCAGGGGTTGGCAATACAATAGACAAGTTTGGCATGATTCCATTGGTTCTTCTTAAAGGTGTTTCTGTTACAGGATAGTTTATAGTACAATTTCAAAAAGACACAAACAGCCTCCAACCGCCCTTTGTTTCCCTCTTCCTGCTGCATGCTAATCTAAGCTGCTAAAATTACAGAGTACATTTTAATGTTTTAACACTCTATAGTCCATAGTTTGCAGACGCTTGTTCCGATCTTCTCACCGATGGTACAGGGAATCTGTGGAGACACAGTGGATCAGTACAACACCAGACACGGTCCGCTTACCATGTACTAAACCTTAGATATCAAATAACCTTTATTACACAACATTAATAATCACTGAATAAACCTTGAATATTACACTTTAATACTAGGGAACCTTTCATGTAAGTGTGCAGTGTGTAAGAATTGGGGAATTGGGAAAAGATGCTAGTTAGCGTTGTGCGACTATGTGTTTTGTGGAGTACATTGTGGTGCGTGTCTTGCAGGGATAATTAGTTTATATGAATTAGCGACTGTCTGTATTTATGTGGTGAGGACTTTTAATTTCTTGCTATTGCGTGGGAGTCGCACGACACTAGATAATAGCATCGCCGTATGTACTTACAGCTGCGAGTTTCACTAAAATGTCGCTGGGCGGCCAGTCGCAAAATGGCGTCTCATTGCCATTTGCAAAATGGCATCGTGCAGATCTAATTTTAAACTGATCCTGTCTCAACCAATTATTTGGCTTCGACAGTCCACCCTTTGATAGCAAACAGCATGCTATCATACTCTGACTTTTAAAATTAATTCCAGGCTTACATTATTATATATTATTTAATGTTATGTTATGGGATGGCACAAGGTGATTCTTAATCCATCAATAATGTGTCTCTAGGTGGGGACATAAAACTACCCCCATACGCACACCGCAGATCTTGGGAGATCATGGGAAAGATGTGGGGATGCACCGATCCTATAAAGGAAGTCTTGATGGGGAATGGGGACTTACATTATTTGAGATGTTTAAAATAACATTTTAATAATACATTTTATGCATGTCTAAATCTTATACATTATACGATGGTACCTTCTAGTTCAGGGTTATAGTGCAGTTCTATATTTACCTCAGTATTCATATCATTATCACTAACCACCATTATAGTTTTGTTCTTCCGTTTTACCTTATCTTTACATTTTCCACACTTCAACACAGTAGGAACACACCTGACACATTTACTATGATGACAACCAGTATGAGGATCAGGAGTTTACCTATGCTTGCAATCATTTCCTGGGCCCACTCTCCTACACCTGAGAACCATTTCACTGGGTTCAACCATGAAACCCATTCCTCTACCTTCTCCTCTACTTCAGCCACTGATGCATTATGGTTCTTTTGAAATTCCCATTTTAGCTGCAGAATTTCATCCATCTTGCGGTCTATCAACTCCTTGGGATCGCTGGTATCATTTGTGACGTAAATGCAACACTTTACTCCAAATTGGGTGGCCAAAGTTACGTAGTCCCCTCCGGTGACAGCTGTTAAATTATTTTACACTAATCTGTGTTGCACCAGTTCTTTCTTGTACGCTTGCAATTCCCTACCTGTATACCTGAATGTGTCATCATACATCTAGGTGATATTGTCTATTAGTTTAGCAAGGTCTTGGATGTATCTAAAATTTAGTGTACCCCGAGCGATCCTGGTGGGACCCAATGCTACTAAAATTTGAAAGCCAGTTGTCTCACTAATTAACTGTGTGGCTTTATTCACATCACCAGGTATCATATTTCTTTTGCCTCTGTGTTCATACTGTGTGTGAAGATATGGTGATTGTGTGTTTTTATGAATACCAAGCATTTCATCATGTGTGAGGGTCATAACCTCTGGGACTACTCTTCCCAGGTTACACAAACCTTCGGAACTCGGAGAGAGCCACTTATATGCTTTCCTTCCACATATAAAATATACATTGTCGAGGAGAACATAAGGAATAGTATGCATCATGATCATCAAACACATTTCCCTCACAAATGATCCTATCTCAGGTTCTCCCATCTGATAAATACATGTTTCCGGTTGTAATATCTTGGTACAATATCCATCTGGTACCCTACCAATAATTTCTTTGGTGGAACTTAGTGTATATTTATACCGGAAGTGTCTTCCCTTTTTGAAATTCTAAAATTTCAGAGATTTTTAACGGGAAGGGCACTAATCCTACATTATGCTGTCCTTGGGGTACATGAGAACACACCCAACAATCGGTTTGGTTAAAAATGTTGCCCACCATGGTGTGATAGTCCTCTAAAGGATACCCACCCCAATACTGATTATACTTAGGTTGACACCGTTGGATGCATCTCTCATCAATTAAGGACCCGCAGAACTCACATATAAAATAATCCTCACACGATAGACCTGCACACTGTCCCCGAGTATCCAAAGAAGCAGACCTCTTAATAATTACAGTACTAAGATTGGTCAAACACTCCCCTGATTGACATAGCACTTCTCCTTTTGACTCCACTCTATCAATACTGCCATCAGCTCCCATCTCCTCTATCAGTCCCCCGTCACAGAAACCAGAGATCCCCGAACAAACCAGGATGATGGAAACTCTGGAAGAGAATACAAAAATTAACACAGCAGACCAGTCCATTGCCGTAGCAAGGACCTGCAAATTTCTTTAGTTCAGATATCTCACTGCAACCTTTTAACCCTCCCAGAACAAGCTCGCGATCGACAGGTCCACATTATGAACCTCATCTCCGCCCTGTTTCTCCACCAGTTGGTTGACCTTTTTACAGTGAGTGGAATGGACCCAGGTATCTCTCTCGGCCACCTTCAAAGGTGGCACTCATCAGCAACACCTGATATGGACCTTCCCAACAATCAGTCAAACAACCTGAACGCAAGAAATTTCTGATCATAACATATTCTCCAGGTTCAACATCATGACAGTTTGTTTCAGGCATATCATGGGACAACAATTTCAGTTTCTGCTGTTGCTGTTTTAACTGTTTACTCATCGTTATAAGATACCTTACAGTTACCTCGTTGTTACCTTTCAAATCTTCCTACGGACTTATAATCAAATGAGGTTGTCTACCAAACAGTATTTCAAAGGGGGACAGATTTAGAGGGGGTCTGGGAGTGGTCCTTATGCTATGTAGGACCAACGGTAATGCTTCTGGCCATCCTAGTCCAGTCTCTGCCATGATTTTACTTAGTTTGTTTTTAATAGTTCAGTTCATCCTCTCCACCTTGACACTGGCTTGCGGTTGGTAGGGGGGGTGAAATTAACTATTAGTACCCATTAGCTTACACATAGAAAAACATCACCTGTGAAAAGAGTACCCATATCACTCTCGATAATTTTAGGGATACCGTATCTGCACACAAACTCCTGAACAATTTTCTTGGCAGTAAACGCAGCAGTATTAGTGGCAGCTGGGTATGCCTCAACCCAATTTGAAAACATGTCAGTGCACACTAATACTTATTTGAGATTCCTGCAGGGTGGTAATTGGATGAAATCAATTTGTATTACCTGGAAAGGTCCGTCAGAAGGGGGACTGTGGGATGGTTCGGTAGGGATCGTTTTCCCAATGTTCTTCCTCAAGCAGGTCAGACAGGACATTGCTCTCTTTTCCGCTTGAGAAGAAAAACCCGGTGCGCACTAGTATGCTCTCACCAATTTGCACATACCTTGCTTTCCCAAATGAGTCAGATCGTGCGCTGCCTCAGCCAGGCTGGGGTAGTATGCCTTGGGAGCCTCTGGCTTACCTTGTCCATCCCTCCAGAGTCCAGAGGACTCTTGCCCACATCCCTTGGACCTCCAGGCTGACTTTTCCTGGATAGAATACAAACTTTGCATCTCAATTAATTTCAGCAAGTCAATTGTTTGAAAAGTCATGATTTGTTCAGTTGGTACATTCATTTTTAACCCTGCTTCCCATTTTGCAGCTTCATCTGCCCTGTTGTTGCCCAGTGACACTGGATCATCTTCACATGTATGGGCTTTACACTTAATTACTGCCACTGCCTTTGGCAATTGGATTGCTGTTAGTAGTCCTTTTATATGTTTGGAATGTGCAACTGGTGTGCCTGCTGCTGTCATATCAGATGCCATAAGGCACCTAAATCGTGTATTACCCCGAAGGCGTACCTAGAGTCAGTGTAGATATTAGCATATTTACCTTTTGCTAATTCACACGCTCTCTTTAGTGCCACCAGGGATCTGCATGAGAATGACAGCTGGATTTGGCACTATGGTAAATTGGTTCTCTACCACCTTATTAACCCCTCTAAGGTCTTGTACCAGCCTATAACCCCTCCCACCACTCTTCTTTACAGGAAAGATGGGACTGTTGGCTACACTAGCTGTATGAACTAAAATTCTCTGCTGTAACAATCGCTCAATTATGGGATAAACCCCTAATTCTACCTCCTGTTTTAATGGGTACTGGGGATGGAGCTTGCCTACCGCTTTTTAGATTTACCATTAGGACTTACATTTGCCATTAATCCAGTGTCCTATCCATCCTTGGTCCAAAGTGAATCTGGAATTTGGGACAACATTTGATCTACCTGAGATGGATTTTCACTTAAACCAGTAGAGTGATACATTAACCTTTGGGGAGTGTCCAATATATCCCTCACTTCGTGTGCCACTCTCTCTGGGATATCTTAAAATACACCATCTGGGGTACAATATATGACATATCCCATTTTATATAACAAATCCCTTCCCAGTAGGTTAGTAGGAGCCGCTGCTGCCAGGAGGAAAGAATGCCTGGTATGCAATGGCACGATAGTGAGCTCTATGGATTTTGTTAAAGGATAATGTTGCACTTTACCCATTACACCCATTGCTGGTACTGTCTCATTGGTTATCTGTAAATTAACGTGAGATTTTACCCCTAGCGTTGACTCGCACTTTCCAATACAGCATTTACGGCCACAATTGGAGCTGGTAACTGGTGTGGGTTTCCTGTTCTCTGTGTCTATCCCTTATGGGGATATCCAGGTACTCCCTGGTTAGGGGGTCCTACCTTCTTCACCGTGCAGTTCCTACTTACATGTCCCAGTTGGTTGCAATTGAAGCACTTTCGTGAGTGGGGTGGATGAAAGGATTGCTGTGTGGGTCGAGCGGAAGGGAAAGGTGGTGTGTGTGGATAAGGATATTGAAGGAAATATGGTGGTTGTGGATAGTATGGGTGTTGTGGCTGAGTGTGATAAGTGGGGTAGAGCTGATGTTTGCAATGGTGTAGGATTGGTGAGAACGTGTAGCTGTGCAGGTGCAGGTGTAGGTGCAGGTGTGTCTGCTGGCTGTGATGTTACATTCATTCCTTCTAGAGCTTGAATGCTAACAGCCATTAGTTTCGCGCTCTGGGTCTCTCTCTTTTTAGAGATGTTCTTATCATGTTCAATTACGGATTCTATGAGGGTGTCTACAGTAACTCCCCTCCAGCCAGGCTGTGAGGTCTGAACTCGGGTCTTTAGGTTCTCTTTTAGACCATCCATAAGTACAGTGACAATCATTCCCCTGTGATATCCTCTAACCCAGTGTACTGGGCGATAGCCTGCAGAGCTCGGTTACAATAATCCTCTGCAGATTCACTTTGTTTTATGGTGAAAATTTTGCTCCAGTTAACTACTACTGGAAAATATACACCCAATTGAGTTACAATGCGGGAAATGTTACCTTGGTTAACTTCGTCTGTTAAGGGAACAACTCCATCCAATACACAATCCGTTATAAATTTTGTCACGTTGGTATTGCATGGAAGACAAGCCCTTAACATCACTCGCCAATCTTTATTTGTTGGCTCATGAGAACTACCCAAATTTTTCAAAAATCTTTGGCATTTGGCTAATTCCTTTTTAGGATCGGGGAAATCATTCATTATGGAATTTAGCTCCGCTCTTGTACAAGGACAATGCATCGCTACCACCCTTGTGGGCACTACACCGTTCGCATCCGCATTCCCATTCGGAACAGTTATTGTCCGGATGGGATGCAGACTGGCCGCACTGCTACTTTTGACTTTATTACCTGGCTGGGGTTTAGTCTCTTACTGCTACGTATAGGGTTAACAACTTCCTCTACGGGTGCGGTGGATGTTAACACTTCCTGTACTATCACTGATGAAGATGGTGGCACCACTTGTGCTTGTTGTGGTGGAGCATCTAACATGTGTACAGCATGGGAAATGGCAGACATAACAATAGGCTCATCATCCGCATCATAAACATTTTACTTATGATTACTCAAGAGAGGGTACAAATTGCTTGTTAAATTTTTATGGGTGTTCTCAACAACTGTACCTGCACCCCCATCTGCATAGGGCAGCGGTGGTGCGCGTGAACCACTGGCAATACCTTCCGCATTTCTACCTTGCTGCATGTGCACGCTATCTCGCGGCACGCGTGCACCGCAGTTTAGCGCTGTGGGTGTACTCTCCAGTAACGTGCTCGCGATGCTAGTTTGCATCGCTTGCACACCTTTAAGCTACGCATCCCCTTCATGCTGCCACAATTTTAAACACTCGTTATATTTTACCTTTTTCATTCGAGAACGCACCATACTGATGCTATCTCGGACATTGTTCAATACCTCCTTATCAAAGCTGCCAATTCTGGGAAACGGTCTAACACTCTTCATTGTCATCTTTAACCATACATCACAGTACCTAATTGCATAAGCACCGTACTCAGGGCCTGATTCAGACCCGGACGCTATTTGCGGACGGTCGTTCCAAAAAAGGGGCCGGCTATTTAAATTGAGCGCTTGAACGAAAAATGTGCTCCCTATTTTGTAAAGACACTCCTTTGCCATTCGCTTCACACGTCATCTCCGGTATTTATTAGATTAATCGGGAACATCGAAAGGCATCTGAACTGCTCGCAGTGCTTGTGGTAGATTTTTCTTACCGCAATCACTGCGAGCAGTTCAGACTAAAAGACAACCAAGTGACGTGGTCGATGATGCTCCTTTACTAATTATGCACTCCCATTAAACGCCCTTTTCACCGTTTGGCACGCCTGCGTTCGGATCTCCACTCCCCCATTTTCAAGCACCTTCCCCTGTTACCACCCACAAATGGTACATTCTGTCAATCAAATTAGTAGCCCCTCGCTGTATTGCGAGCACACGATTTCCGACCACAATGACTGATTTGCGTATGCGCATTACGACCCATATGCATGCACAGTTGTGCGAACATTGCTCAGAGCGAACGAGCGGCCGCTTACAAGTGGCTCTGAATCAGGACCTTAGTATGCATAATACGGCGTGCCGACCCAAGCAGCGCCTCCCACAGCAGCACATCATCGTCTAACATCTCTACTGTTTGCGTGGCTCCCATCCTGGGAAAACCCCTACGTTTTTCAATAAAGATTTAAACCGGTGAAAGACACTCAAGACACTTTCACTTACCTGCGGACGTCTTGGAAACAGGGCGTATCCACAAACCCTATGGAAGAATATCTAGATGCTTCCACGCACCTATGGAAGAAGCTGCTTCCACGCAGAATCTCTTTTTGACTTCCTTTCAACTGCTAGGGGGTAATACTTACCCTTTTTTTCCAGTTGATTTCGTCCACCCTCTCTTCAGTTCACAATCACAGTTTAGCCAAAACTATGTGGTTCAATTACAGTGCTCAAATAAGCCTAACTGATTACTGAATGCTGTAATCACACTGAGAGCCGAACCCTAAAAAAAATAACAACCCATATACTTGCTACATGTATAGTAAACGGTAAGCTACTACCGAGTCACTAGGCCGTCTCCTACGTCTAGCACTTAAGGGTCCTACGATACCCTTAACAATTTAGGAACCGTGTTACACCCTAAACCAACAAATGCTCACTGTTACACTCTTTTTTTTCCTGCGCAGAAAAAGAATACACGTTCACCCAGCTATTGGCAACACTGATAATGCAATCTCAACGGCTTTGTTTAAAACACGTGGCAACTATACAGGAAATATGTATACGCTATTGTGCGACTCATCGCATACACAATAATGCGACTACTACACAACACGTATTATGACTTTTATAATATAGTGCGACTTAGTCGCATACACAATAAGGCTTCCCCTTTTTAACACACAAAACAACAAAAAGTTATTATTCAGTATAAAAACAGATGGTTACATGCTGTGATCTAAAGACAATTGACGTAAATAAATCATACAGACCCAAGGTACAGTTGTTACATACGCACGCGCTCTGGGCCCAGATACCGGCATCAGCATTAGAAACCTCCGTCAACAGCACAGCAAGAAGACTCCCGATTGGGGTCAGAGAGCGCACATTTATACTCTTTCAGGGGTTGGCAATACAATAGACAAGTTTGGCATGATTCCATTGGTTCTTCTTAAAGGTGTTTTTGTTACAGGATAGTTTATAGGACAATTTCAAATAGACACAAACAGCCTCCAACCGCCCTTTGTGTCCTTCTTCCCGCTGCATGCTAATCTAAGCTGCTAACATTACAGAGTACATTTTAATGTTTTAACACTCTATAGTCCATAGTTTGCAGACGCTTGTTCCGATCTTCTCACCGATGGTATCGGGAATCTGTGGAGACACAGTGGATCAGTACAACACCAGACACAGTCTGCTTACCATGTACTAAACCTTAGATATCAAATAAACTTTATTACACAACATTAATAATCACTGAATAAACCTTGAATATTACACTTTAATACTAGGGAACCTTTCATGTAAGTGTGCAGTGTGTAAGTATTGGGGAATTAGGAAAAGATGCTAGTTAGCATTGTGCGACTATGTGTTTTGTGGAGTACACTGTGGTGCATGTCTTGCAGGGATAATTAGTTTATATGAATTAGCGACTGTCTGTATTTATGTGGTGAGGACTTTTAATTTCTTTCTATTGCGTGGGAATCGCAAGATGCTAAATAATAGCATCGCCATATGTACTTACAGTGGCGAGTTTCACTAAAATGACACTGGGCGGCCAGTCGCAAAATGGCATCTCATTGCCATTTGCAAAATGGCGTCACGCAGATCTAATTTTAAACCGATCCTGTCTCAACCATTTATCCGGCTGCTGCACCGGGGATGGGGGGGGTTTAGTTTAGGGACCTCCAGGGACACTTAGGGTTAGGCATCCCCCCAGGGAAGGTTAGGGTTAAGCTAGGGGAAGGGGGCGTTAGGTTTAGGCACTAGGGGGGGATATTAGGGCTACGCACCCCCCTCCCGTGGGGGTTAGAGTTAGGGTGAGGGGAGTGGGGGGTTAGGTTTAGGCAATAACATGGGGAGGTTAGGGTTAGGCACTAGGGGGGAGGTTAGGGTTAGGCACCCCTAAGGGAGTGTGAGGGGGGGAGAGCGGTAGGGATGGTATATGTACCTGCGCTGTCGGGATTTTCACTCATCGGGCTGCCGATGTCGGGATTTGAACTGCCAGGCTGACATCCGGCGGTCATTCATACTGATTCCGACTGAAACATTGTACTACTATATGGATATGATGTGAATATTGAATAATTCCCTCTGATTTTTCTACAAAGTTCTGGTGAGTGCGCTCTTTTTCTACATTTATATATAAATTTAAAATAGTAGAAATTCTCCATCTAGAGATTGAAACGTTGGAATAAAATGACATATTGGTACTCTGGGTGTTCATGGAAACATATCATACCATTTAGTATTTACCTCATAGCATGTTTCCTATATGGCAACACTAATGGAAGCTTTAGCGTTTCCAGACGTAATGGTGGTCCATCCCTCATCATCAGTCGTGGCTGACAGATCAGCCCTCCCAGACCAATTCATGGGGTTCCCAATTAGGGGGCAAAATGGAGTGATACAGTACAGATATGTTGCTTTTACTGTTAACCAAGTACATGAACATAAATGGGGACCACACCCTAATGTTTTGGGACGTGGACTGAGAATTAACAAAGCTAATAACCTGCATCTCCATATCTAGTAAAGAGAGAAGTGCAGAGAAATCACAGATTTCTCTATCGTTTTCTCTTCCCTGTTAAATTCCTGCAGCCCCTATAGGTAGCAATGGGGCATTGCAGGGACACCATTTATATAAGGTGGAGAAGTACATTTTTAGGTGAACAAATAACGCCATATCTGGATGGCGGTATATGTGCTAGCACTGGAGAAAAGCAGGGAAGAGATAGATCGCTTCCTTCTCCGACAAGTGACAATGCAACGGCTTTGTGAGTCACTCAGGACCTGCTCTGCACATGCCCTTTTTTAAATCAGCTGTCGCGGCAGGCAATTTCATTTAAATACCGCAGTATTTTATTTGTTAAAAGCAGCAAATTTTAAGTCTTGCGATTTTACTTTTACTAAATAGACCCCTATGTAAAGAGAAGGAGCTACAGAGTGCAGGGAAGGAATTAAACAGCTTGTTTGCTCAGGGAATAGGGTACGATTACATGTTAGATCATATTGTCATTGGAGCATGAAGCAAGATCTTGGGCAATGATGTTGGTCTGAGAATGTTTTTCTGCTCAGAAGAGACTTAAATGCATTAAAGATGCTTTGGGAGTTAGAAGCCAGAGTGGAGATAAGAGATCAGAACCTATGTTTGGCAGTGTCCAGAGCATTCAATAGGAGTAGTAGATAGCAGTATATTTGAGAATGTCACAAACAGCACAATACTTTCTACTTTATAGGATATATTTTGAAAGCAGTGTGTTTCTTTAGAGTACCACTGCTGGGATTGTGGTTAGCTGAGTGTAAAGAGTATTTGGAGACTCATGATGGAGCGCTGTAGGCAAGGCCGTATAGAGCCGGCCCAGGGCCCATTACTACGGGAAGGGTGGCCTAAATGTGGGAGGCGTGGTCACTCCCCTTTAAAAAAATTTAGGGAGGGGGACGCAATCAGTTTGATCGCTACCCCCCACAGGCAGAGGAGAGGAAACTGCTGCTGCTCCGGCCTCCTCCAACAAGCCCGGTCCCAGGTAATTAATACCCGCTCCAGCCCCTAGCTGTGGGTACTGTATAGTTTGGTGAAGATGTGATATTACTAGATCAGGACACAAGAATATAAACATGAAGAGTGTACAGTAGTTGTTGCAAAGAGGTGAAAGAGAGGTGCCAACCTGTGAAAATGGTATCTGGTCAGAATATCGACATTCAGACTGTCAACGCCAGAACAACAAGTTCTGAATATCGGCAGTCAGAATATGGACATGGACTTTATGTCGACAATCAATTTGTCAACATTCAAAAATGTTGACATGGTTGAAATCTCGACATTTAACATTTCGACACCAGAATGTTGCCGTACACTTTTTGTTTATTTTTAGGGTTCGGTTTAGATTTAGAGTAGGGTTAGGTTTAAGGTTAGGCTTAGAGTAGGGTTAGGTTTAGGCTAAACTAAGCAAAACACTGTATGTTGACATTCAGGTGTCAACATATTAAATTTCGACATTATGAACATGTCAATATTTTAAGCAGGTTGACATTTTGAATGACAGACTAAGCAGACTTAAAATCATTGTGAGAGAATGCCAAATCAGTACTTTTCCAGCAGATAATGAAAATGTGGGGTAATCTACAAATCATATATGTTGCCTACTTTCTGGAAAAAGCAGTTGTGACGATTCCTCAAGTAAATAAAGTAAGGTAAACCTAACTAACAGTGGCAGATTTTACCTAGGGGCTGCAGGACTGCATCTCCGCCAGTAAAATCCATCACCTCCAGTGAGCCAGTTGCATTCCATGTGCTGGGCTACACTGGCAGTGACTTTCCATGAAAAGCACTACCTGCTAATCACACCTGCTAATCACTAGAGATGAGCGAGTTCGGATCTCAGGGAACCAAACCCACCCAAACTTAGGGGATCTGAGTCAGATCCGAGTCGACTCGGGTTTTCCCGCCTGACTCGGATCTGAAAACAAGGCAAAACGTCATCATCCTGCTGTCGGATTCTCGAGGGTTTTGGATTCTATAAAGGATCCCGCGATCACAGCCATTTTTTAATCCGGCTTTGGAGAGTGAAGAGGGAGGAAGCTGGCAGCTGCGCTGTGCTACCATGCATAGGGGCTGGCTACAGTTGTGTTGCTTAATGACCATAGGGGTTGGCTGTTGTATATATAGGGGCTGGCTGACTATTGTTGTGACTGAGGTTGTCCTGTCCATCCATAGGGGATGGCTGTCTGTTGTCATGTCCATAGGGACTGGCTGGCTGTAGTCCATAGGGGCTGGCTGTTGTCCATAGGAGCTGGCTGTTCTGCTGTGTTGTCCAGGGGGTTCTCTATCCGTAATGGGTGCTCTTCACCCCCAGTGTGAAAAAAAATAAAAATTCTGTGTGCGTGTCAGCCACACCTGTCATCAACATAGGTGCGCAGGGGGTGCTGTGCTGCTGTCTATCAAGGGGCTGCTGCCTCTTTCAGGGGTGTTCTTTACCCACCCCCATTGTAAAAAAAACCAGCACTTTTTCTGTGTGCATGTTAGCCACACCTTTCATCAACGTAGGTGCACAGGGGTGCTATGCTGCGGTCTGTCAAGGGGCTGCTGCCTCTTTCAGGGGTGCTCTTCACCCATCCCCAGTGTAAAAAATCAAACAAACTATTTATTCTGTTTGTGTGTTAGCCACACCTGTCATCAACGTAGGTGCGCAGGGGTGCTGTCTGTCAAGGGGCTGCTGCCTCTTTCAGAGGTGCTCTTCACCCCCAGTGTGAAAATAACAAAAAAAAATTCTGTGTGTGGTTGTGTGCGTTAGCCCCAACTTAGCTGCACTATAATTGCTTGGTGACACTGCTGTAAGACCGCAGTGAGTATGGAGGACAGTCACATGACCGGAGAGCAGGATCCACATACCAGTCTTGTAGCTGCAGTCATGCTGACGATGCAAGGCCATCAACGCCATCTGTGAACACCAATGTACCAGGGCCTAAGTCAGGCCAAAAAGTGAGGCTAAAAAAAATCAACTTTTACCCTGTTAAAGCAAAAAAAATCTAAAGCTAAGTCAGCTTTAGAGAAACAAAAAATTGGCAATATGCCATTCACTACTCAAAGTGGCAAAGAAAGGATAAAGCCTTGGACTTTATTTTTTATGACTGGTGGTTCTAGTGATGATTTAAGCCCCTCTGCTTGTAGTAGAGGTACCAAAAAAATTTCAATTGTTAAGACAAGTAAGACACCAGAACCAACTGTGTGCTCCAAAAAATCACAAATCCCTGAGGAGAGTGCAAGTGTGTCTGTGGTTGCCATGTGTGAGCCTGACCTTTTGGATCCTCCTTCCGCCATTTGTGTGCCCTCTGCAAATGGGATGAGCAGCACAAGTCAACATACTGACGTAGAAATCGAGGATGCTTCTGTGGAATTGCACCAGGAGGATGAGGAGGATATTTAGGTAGTTGGCAATAACAACAAGGATGATGAGGATGTTGATGATGATGAGGATGTTGATGGCAAGGATGTTTGTGTAAAAACTGTAAATCAGGCAACGGTTGTTGCCCATGGTGGGAAAAATCCCATTGTTGCCATGCCTGGGCAAAGGACTAAAAGATTCCACATCTCATGTATAAAATTGTTTCCCAAATCCAGACAACTTTTGCCAAGCCAGTTGTAACCATTGCCATGTAACAGTGAGAAGAGGTAAGGACCATAACCATTTTGAAACCTCCTTCCTGTTATGTCACTTGCAGCGCATTCATCAAATTGGAAAGGGTATAGAAACTTTGTAGGAAAAAAAGCGAATAACAATCAGTCCAGTTTCACCTAGCTGCTCCATTCTATCTGGAGCCAAGCACTTGCAATCTCCAACACTTGCATCATCATTAACAGCCTCATTCGTGATCGGAAGTAGTCCTGCATCCAATATCATAAGGACTGACTCCTCTCATATCCCTTGTTCTTCAGAAGGATTCTTGAGTGTTATGCCTGCTGCTGTTGCTGTGACTGGATATTCATCCCAGAAGGGGACCAGGAAGCAGACTACTTTTAGTAGTTCAAGTACAACCAAACAATTGACTACCACACAATCCATTGCATTAGCAAACAAGTATGATAGCAAACACCCAGTTGCACAGCAGATTACTGACGCCATAACAGCTATGCTGGTATTAGATGTGAGTCCAGTATCCTCCAATAATGCAGTGGATTTCAGACAGTTAATGGAGGTCCTGTGTCCCTGCTACCGTGTCCCTTCTAGATTCCACTTCTCTAGAATAGCAATTCCCAATCTGTACAAGGACATTAAAAAAAACCTAATTAATGTCCTCCAAAATGCCATTGTGCCCACTGTCCACTTAACCACAGATATGTGGACAAGTGGGACAGGGCAAACTAAAGATTACATGACTGTGACAGCCCACTGGGTAGGTGCATTGCCTCCAACAGTGCAAACAGCAGCAGCAGCATCTAACAAATGCCAGCTCGTTCAGAGGCATGCTACTGCTCGTTCAGAGGCATACCGGTGAGAACCTCTTAGAGAAACTCAGGGAAATCATTGCAAAATGGCTTACCCCACTTGGACTCTCCTCGGGATTTGTGATTTCTGATAATGCCAGCAATATTGTGCGAGCATTACATGTGGGCGAATTCGCACACATCCCATGTTTTGCTCACACAATGAATTTGGTGGTGCAACATTTTTTAAAAAATGACAGGGGCGTGCAGGAGATGCTCTCGGTGGCCCGAAAGATTTCTGGACATTTTCGACATTCAGCAACTGCGTGTTGAAAGTTGCAGCACCAGCAAGAAGTGTTGAATTTGCCCTGCCATCAGATGAAGCAAGAGGTAGTAACTAGGTGGAACTCTACCATCTATATGCTTCAGCAGATAGAGGAGCAGAAAAAGGCAATCCAAGGCTACACTCCAGCCTATGACATAGGGAAAGGAGAGGGAATGCACCTTAGTCAAGAGCAGTGGAGAATAATTTCCATGTTGTGCAAGGTTCTCAAACCCTTTGAACTTGCCAAGTTAGTTCAGACGCTGCCAGCTTGAGTCAGGTCTTTCCCCTAATCAGACATTTGCAAAAGCAGCTGGAGAAAATGAAGGAGGAGCTGAAATGGAGTGATTCCACTAAGTATGTCGGACTTGTAGATCAAGCCCTTCATTCGCTTTGACAGTATCCAAGGGTCGTCAATCTCTTAAATCAGATCACTATATTTTGGCGACCATACTTGATCCTAGGTTTAAGTCATACCTTGTGTCTTTCTTTCCAATGGACATAAATCTGAAATGATGCAAAGAGCTTGTGGTGAAAAAATTGTCAGCTCAAGCGGAACATGACATGGCAGCATCTCCTTCTTCAGTTTCTACAGCTGCTAGGAAAAAACTAAATTTTCCTAACAGACCCACTGCTGGTGGTGATGCAGATCAGTCAGCAAAAACTACTGACATCTGGTTGGATCTGAAAGAACTGCCTACAATGAGTGACATGTCTACCATGACTTTGCCTGATACGGTCACCATTCAGAGAATGGTGGATGACTATTTTAGGGATAGCATCCAAATAGGCATGTCAGACAGTCCATTTCACTACTGGCAGGAAAAAGTGGCAATTTGGAGTCCCTTACACAAACTGACTTTGCTGTACTTAAGTTGCCCACCCTCCAGTGTGTACTCTGAAAGAGTTTTCAGCGCAGCCGGGAACCTTGTCAGTGATCATCGTAGGAGGTTACTTCCCCAAAATGTGGAAAAGATTATGTTCATCAAATTGAATTACAAATTCCACAAGGAAGACTTTTACCAGCACTTCCAAAAAATACAGAAGTGGATTCCAGCGGGGGACAAATTAATTTTGTGTGATGAAGAGGAGGATGCACACACTGATGGGGATGACGATGACAACATCTAATCTGATGTACTGTAAAGCCAGTTTGTGTATGGGATCATTGCCAGCATTGTCCACTGCGCATTGGCAGCTTGTTTTGTAGGGAGTAAAAACAAACCAATAATTTCAGCCACAAGTGGCAGTCCCTGTCACTGAAGTGATTGGCTTGTTAAACTGTGTATGTCCTGTTTCATATATACAACATAAAAGTGGGTCGGAGGGCCCAAGGACAATTCCATCTTGCACCTTTTTCCTTTATTTTTTATGTGTTGGTTGGGGCATTGTTGCCTAACAATTTTTAATGTTATGGTTTATGAATGTCTAGTAATTGTAATGGCCACAGACAGCATCACCTGCATGCCCTTTTCATTTTTGTTAAAGAAATTTCTGAACCAATTGCTGATTGTTGTGTCAACCCGATGGCATAAGTCGCACAACAGTGACATTCAACCAAGGGATCTCAGCCGTTAAGGCTGCTACACTGCCCAAAGGCCGCATCCTGCTTCACAGCCGAAAGGCCACCTGTCATCACTCCTCACCAGTCCTCAAGGTTGTAACGGCCGCAACTTGCCAAGAGTTCCAGGCCTCATGGCTGTTGCAGGACTGGTTCCTTCCTAATCATAGCTCTGTATTCCACTACTACTCAGCCCGGAGGCTGCCTCAACAATTAACTATCAATTATCAATTCTTCAGTCAGTGGCTGCACCAATTATCCAGTATCAACTCTTCTTACTTTAGCCAGTGGCTGCTCCAACTATCAATTCTTCAGCCAGTAGCTGCACCAATTATCCAGTGTCAACTCTTCTTACTTCAGCCAGTGGCTGCGCCAACTATCAATTCTTCAGCCAGTGGCTGCACCAATTATCAATTCTTCAGCCAGGGGCTGTGCCAATTTATCAAGAATCAAATCTGCTTACTTCAGCCAGGGCCTGCACCAATTATCAATTTTTCAGCCAGGGGCTGTACCAATTATCAATTCTTCAGCCAGGGGCTGCACCAACTATCAGTTCTTCAGCTAGTGGCTGCACCAATTATCATGTTTCAACTCTTCTTACTTCAGCCAGTGGCTGTGCCAACTATTAATTCTTCAACCAGTGGCTGCACCAATTATCAAGTATCAACTCTTCTTACTTCAGTCAGTGACTGCAACAACTATCAATTCTTCAGCCAGTGGCTGCACCAATTATCAAGTATCAACTGTTCTTACTTCAGCCAGTGGCTGCGCAAACTATCAATTCTTCAGCCAGTAGCTGCACCAATTATCAAGTATCAACTCTTCTTACTTGCCATCAGACTTAACTGACTCCTAGGGGCTGCAGCTGATATAGTCCAGAAGCCGGGTTTGTGCACATACACTGGGTTGCCTCACTGACAGAATAGGCAGGCAACAAATATCTCTCTTAATAGGTGGTTGAAAGATTCCCTCAACTAGTGTTGGTAGCAAAAGTATTGCATCTTCATGGGTGGAAAAGTTATGAATTTTGCAGAAGTAATTTGTAAAGTTACCACTAGGAGCAATAAATACTAAAGATAAGCGATCCGGGCCGGGATCTGAGTCCGGCTCGGGTTTTCCCGCCTTACTCGGATCCCAAAATGAGGCAAAACGTCATCATCCTGCTGTCAGATTCTCGCAGGTTTCGGATTGTATATAAGTCCCTCCCCGCGGGTATCGGTGCCATTTTCTTGCTGACTCCTGGTCTGTCAGGGCTGTGCTTCGTCGAAGGGGGGCTTTGTTGTCCAATACAGGGGTGCTTTGTGCTGGGTTGTGTTGTCCAATACAGGGGTGCTTTGTGCTGGACTGTGTGGTCCAATACAGGGGTGTGCTCTGCTGGGCTGTGTTGTCCACTACAGGCAGGGTGTGCTGTGCTCTGTCCAGGGGGCTGTGTTATTTATCATTGCTTTACTAATCCAGGGGTGTGCTGTGTAGTCCATCAAGGGGTGTGCTGTTGTGCTGTCCATCAAATGTGCTGTCCATCGAGTGTGCTGTCCGTCCATGGGCTGTAAAAAAAAACAAAAAACTAATTTTTGGTGGAGGATTACATCGGTGACAGCATCCAAGTAGGCATGTCAGACAGTCCGTACCTGTACTGGCAGGAAAAAGAGGCAATTTGGAGGCCCCTGTACAAACTGGCTCTATTTTACCTGAGTTGCCCCCCCTCCAGTGTGTACTCCGAAAGAGTGTTTAGTGCAGCTGGGAACCATACGCAAAAAGTGTAGGAGGTTGCTTCCACAAACTGTGGAGAAGATGATGTTCATAAAAATGAATTATCAACTCTTCCAGGGAGACCAGCCTCCAGAACGTACAGAGGGACCTGTGGTGGTGGATTCCAGTGGGGATGAATTAATACTCTGTGAGGATGAGGATGTACACAACACTGAAGAGGGTGAGGAATCAGTTGATGAGGAGGATGAGGACGACATCTTGCCTCCGTAGAGCCAGTTTTTGCAGGGGCAAAAAAAAAGAAAAAAAAGAGGTGCAAGATGGAATTGTCCTTGGGCTCTCCCACCCTTATGTTGTATAAACAGGACATGCACACTTTAACAAACTAATCATTTCAGCGCCAGGGTCTGCCACACAACTGTGGCTGAAATGATTGGTTCGTTTGGGCCCCCACAAAACAAGCTGGCAATTAATCTGTCCCTGCACAAACTGGCTCTACAGAGGCAAGACGTCGTCCTCATCCTCCTCATCCACCGATTCCTCACCCTCTTCAGTGTTGTGTACATCCTCATCCTCAGAGTATTAACTCGTCCCCACTGGAATCCACCACCACAGGTCCCTCTGTACGTTCTGGAGGCTGGTCACCCTGGAAGAGTTGATAATGAATTTTTATGAACATCGTCTTCTCCACATTTTGTGGAAGCAACCTCCTACGCCTTTCGTTGACAAGGTTCCCGGCTGCACTAAACACTCTTTCGGAGTACACACTGGAGGGGGGGCAAGTCAGGTAAAATAGAGCCAGTTTGTACAGGGGCCTCCAAATTGCCTCTTTTTCCTGCCAGTACAGGTATGGACTGTCTGACATGCCTACTTGGATGCTGTCACCGATGTAATCCTCCACCATTCTGTCAATGGTGACAGTATCATATGTAGTGACAGTAGACATGTCAGAAATTGTTGCCAGGTCCTTCAGTCCGGACCAGATGTCCAAACTTGGTCCTGCCTGCCCTGCATCACCGCCAGCGGGTTGCTTAGGATACCTAAGTTTTTTCCTGGCAGCCCCAGTTGCGGGAGAAAATGAAGAAGGAGCCGTTGACGTGTCACATTCTGCTTCAGCTGACAGTGTTTTCACCAGCAGGTCTTTGCACCTCTGCAGGCTTGTGTCGGCCGGAAAGAGAGACACCACATAGGCTTTAAACCTAGGATTGAGCACGGTGGCCAAAATGTAGTGGTCTGATTTCAACAGATTGACCACCCTGGAATCCTGGCAAAGCGAATGAAGGGCTTCATCCACAAGTCCCACATGCCGAGCGGAATCGCTCCGTCTTAGCTACTCCTTCACTTTCTCCAGCTGCTTCAGCAAAAGCCTGATGAGGGGAATGACCTGACTTCAGCTGGCAATGTCTGAACTGACTTCACGTGTGGCAAGTTCGAAGGGCTGGAGAACCTTGCACAACACGGAAATCATTCTCCACTGCGCTTGAGTCAGGTGCATACCCCCTCCTTTGCCTATGTCATAGGTGGATGTATAGGCTTGAATGGCCTTTTGCTGCTCCTCCATCCTCTGAAGCATATAGAGGGTTGAGTTCCACCGCGTCACAACCTCTTGCTTCAGGTGATGGCGGGGCAGGTTCAAGAGTGTTTGCTGGCGCTCCAGTCTTCGGCACGCAGTCGCTGAATGGCGAAAGTGGCGAGAAATTTTTCGGGCCACCCAAAGCGTCTCCTGCATGCCCCTGTCGCTTTTCAGAAAATTCTGCACCACCAAGTTTATTGTGTGAGCAAAACATGGAACATGCTGGAATTTGCCCAGATGTAATCCCCGCACAATATTGGTGGCGTTGTCAGATATCACAAATCCCCAGGAGAGTCTAAGTGGGGTAAGCCACTGGGCGATGATTTCCCTCAGTTTCTCTAAGAGGTTGTCGGCGGTGTGCCTCTTACTGAAACCAGTGATACACAGCATAGCCTGCCTTCGAACGAGCTGGCGTTTCTGAGATGCTGCTACTGGTGACGCTGCTGCTGTTGCTGCGTAAGGTGATACATCTACGCAGTGGGCTGTCACAGTCATATAGTCCTTAGTCTGCCCTGTTCCACTTGTCCACATGCCCGTGGTTAAGTGGACATTGGGTACAACGGCATTTTTCAGGACACTGAGGACACTTTTCCTGACGTTTCTGTACAGTCTCGGTATCGCCTGCCTAGTGAAGTGGAATCTAGACGGGATTTGGAACCGGGGACACACTACCTCCATCAATTGTCTAAATCCCACTGCACTAATGGCGGATACCGGATGCACGTCTAACACCAACAAAGCAGTCAAGGCCTCAGTTATACATTTTGCTTCAGGATGACTGCTGTCGTACTTCATCCTCCTCGCTAAGGACTGTTGGAGGGTCAATTGTTTAGTAAAAGTAGTGGTGTTCCTACTTCCTCTCTGGGATGATGAACGACTCCCAGCAGCAGCAACAGCAGCAGCGGCAGCAGGAGGCATAGCAATGCAGGATCCTCCGGAGGAATCCTGGATAGGAGAGTCAGTCATGCCAGTGACATGGCCTGCAGGACTACTTCCGATCCTGACTAAGGAGGAAATTGACGAGGAGGGAGTTGACGGTGTGGTTTGCAGGCGCTTGGATACAACAGGACAACGGGATTTAGGTGTCCCTGGACTGCTTACGGTCTTAGCCAAAGTTTCTGAACTTGACAGTAACTTTTTATGAACGCGCTGCAGGTGCCGTATAAGGGAGGATGTTCCTAGGTGGTTAACGTCCCTACCCATACTTATTTCACCTTTGCATATGGTACATATGGCAAGACAGTTGTTGTCCAGATTTGGATAGAAATATTGCCAGACCAAAGAGGTGGAATGTTTGGTCTTCTGCCCAGGCATGACCGTGATGGGCTTTTTCATCCCATGGACAACAACGGTCTCCCCCAGAGCCTGATTTAAACAAACCACATCACCATCAGAATCCTCCTCGCCAACTTCCTCCTCAGCGCCAGCTACACCAGTATCCTCATCCTGTTGTACTTCAACAGTGACATCTTCAATTTGCATATCAGCAAGTGGACTGTGGGTGCTCCTTTCAGCACTTGCAGGGGGCGTGCAAATGGTGGAAAGAGCCACCTCTTCCCGTCCAGTGCTGGGAAGGTCAGGCATTGCAGCCACCACCACACTTGGACTCTCCTTGGGGATTTGTGATATCTTCTAGAACGCACAGTTCTTCGCTATGCTTTTGCCAGCTTAACTCTTTTGATTTTTTTAGTGGGAGGAGGGCTTCCATCGTCATGTGAAGCTGAACCACTAGTCATGAACATAGGGAAAGACCTTAGCCATTCCTTGCCACTCTGTGTCGTAAATGGCATATTGGCAAGTTTACGTTTCTCTTCAGATGATTTAAATGTTTTTTTCAAGGTCATTTTCCTGAACTTTGCCATTTGGGATTGTATGTGCCCTCTACTATGACATTGGGCATCGGCCTTGGCAGATGACGTTGATGGCATGTTATCGTCTATGTCATGACTAGTGGCAGCAGCTTCAGCACTAGGAGGAAGTGGTTCTTGATCTTTCCCTATTTTATTTTTATCGGAGAAAGTTTGGTCCTCCATTTATGTTATATTGATATATACGTGCGGCTAAGGCGCACACAAACACAGAAAATAATTTTTTATTTTTGTTGGAGACTAGTGCACTTTGTGGGTTACACCACCCTTTAAGAAATGAGCCAGCCGGCCCTTTACTTATGGGACACAGGCGCACGCTTGGCGCTGCTCCTTTGTTGATGCACGTGCGGCTAATGCGCACACAATTCACAAACACAAAAAAATATATTTTTTTATTTTGTTTGGAGTGCCCTTTGGGGGTTACAGCACCCTTTAATGGACTAGCCAGCCGGCCTTTTACTTATGGGACACAGGCGCACGCTTGGCACTACTTTGTTGATGCACGTGCGGCTACTGCGCACACAATTCACAAACACAAAAAATATTTTTTTTTATTTTGTTTGGAGTGCCCTTTGGGGGTTACAGCACCCTTTAACGGACTAGCCAGCTGGCCTTTTACTTATGGGACACAGGCGCACGCTTGGCACTACTTTGTTGATGCATGTGCGGCTACTGCGCACACAATTCACAAACACAAAAAAATATATATTTTTATTTTGTTTGGAGTGCCCTTTGGAGGTTACAGCACCCTTTAGTGGTCAATCCAGCCGGCACTTTATTTATGGCACACAGGCGCACGCTTGGCACTACTTTGTTGATGCACGTGCGGCTACTGCGCACACAATTCACAAACAAAAAAATATATTTTTTTATTTTGTTTGGAGTGCCCTTTGGGGGTTACAGCACCTTTTAACGGACTAGCCAGCCGGCCTTTTACTTATGGGACACAGGCGCACGCTTGTCGCTGCTCCTTTGTTGATGCACGTGCAGCCACAGTGCACAGAATTCACAAACACAGAAAAAATATATATTTTTTTAGCACTTGGGGGAAGCACCCCTGACGGACAGAGCACCCTCTGGACAACACTACAGCACCCCTTTAGGACTGGGACACTGCACAGGACTTTGGAGTGGACACAGCCCCTATGGACAACTGACTGCACAACACAGTCCAGCCAGACCCTATGGACTTTGAAGTAGTGGACACAGCCCCTATGGACAACAGCAGCGCAGCACAGCACAACACTACACTGCACTACACTACACTACAACACTACACTACACTACACAGCCCAGCCAGCCCTAACTCCCACCCTCTGTCTTCACTGTCCACTGCCGAGTGAGAAAATGGCAGACCCGGAAACCTGCGAGACCCGGAAGGCGGGATGATGACGTTTTGCCTCGATTTCAGATCCGAGTCAGGCGGGAAAAGTCGAGCCTGACTCGGATCGGGGGGGCTCGGGGGGGTTCGGATTTCAGAAATCCGAACCCGCTCACCCCTAGTTTACATACGTGTATATGCACACATATATGTTTATATATGTGTATATACACACATATACATATATATATATATATTAGGGGTGTGCACCGGCCACTTTTCGTGTTTTGTGTTTTGGTTTTGGATCTGGATCTTTCTTCGTGTTTTGGATCTGGATTGGTTTTGCCAAAACCACCCTTCCGTGTTTTGGGTTCTGGGTTTTGTGTTTTGGATCTGTATTTTTTTTTAAAAAAGCATAAAAACAGCTAAAATCACAGAATTTGTAGGTTTTTCTGCTCCTATGCTATTATTAACCTCAATAACCTTAATTTCCACTCATTTCCAGTCTATTCTGAACACCTCACACCTCACAATAGTGTTTTTATGTCCAAAAGGTTGCACCGAGGTAGCTGGATGACTATGCTAAGCGACACGAGTGGGCGGCACAAACACGTGACCCATCTAGGCGTGAAACTGCAGTGGCAGACAGGATGGCAGTTTGAAAAACTAGGCCCCAAACTGTACATAATGCAAAGAAAAAAAAGAGGTGCAAGATGGAATTGTCCTTGGGCCCTCCCACCCACCCTTATGTTGTATAAACAGGACATGCACACTTTAACAAACCAATCATTTCAGCGCCAGGGTCTGCCACACAACTGTGGCTGAAATGATTGGTTCGTTTGGGCCCCCACAAAACAAGCTGGCAATTAATGTGTCCCTGCACAAACTGGCTCTACGGAGGTAAGATGTCATCCTCATCCTCCTCATCCACCGATTCCTCACCCTCTTCAGTGTGTACATCCTCATCCTCACAAAGTATTAACTCGTCCCCACTTGAATCCACCACCACAGGTCCCTCTGTACCTTCTGGAGGCTGGTCTCCCTGGAAGAGCTGATAATTCATTTTGATGAACATCATCTTCTCCACATTCTGTGGAAGCAACCTCCTACGCCTTTCGCTGACAAGGTTCCCGGCTGCACTAATCACTCTTTCGGAGTACACACTGGAGGGGGGGCAACTCAGGTAAAATAGAGCCAGTTTGTACAGGGGCCTCCAAATTGCCTCTTTTTCCTGCCAGTACAGGTATGGACTGTCTGCCATGCCTACTTGGATGCTGTCACCGATGTAATCCTCCACCATTCTGTCAATGGTGACAGTATCATATGCAGTGACAGTAGACATGTCAGAAATTGTTGCCAGGTCCTTCAGTCCGGACCAGATGTCCAAACTTGGTCCTGCCTGCCCTGCATCACCGCCAGCGGGTTGCTTAGGATACCTAAGTTTTTTCCTGGCAGCCCCAGTTGCAGGAGAAAATGAAGAAGGAGCCGTTGACGTGTCACGTTCCGCTTCAGCTGACAGTGTGTTCACCAGCAGGTCTTTGCACCTCTGCAGGCTTGTGTCGGCCGGAAAGAGAGACACCACATAGGCTTTAAACCTAGGATCGAGCACGGTGGCCAAAACGTAGTGGTCTGATTTCAACAGATTGACCACCCTGGAATCCTGGCAAAGCGAATGAAGGGCTTCATCCACAAGTCCCACATGCCGAGCGGAATCGCTCCGTCTTAGCTCCTCCTTCACTTTCTCCAGCTGCTTCTGCAAAAGCCTGATGAGGGGAATGACCTGACTCAAGCTGGCAGTGTCTGAACTGACTTCACGTGTGGCAAGTTCGAAGGGCTGGAGAACCTTGCACAACACGGAAATCATTCTCCACTGCGCTTGAGTCAGGTGCATACCCCCTCCTTTGCCTATGTCATAGGTGGATGTATAGGCTTGTATGGCCTTTTGCTGCTCCTCCATCCTCTGAAGCATATAGAGGGTTGAGTTCCACCGCGTCACAACCTCTTGCTTCAGGTGATGGCGGGGCAGGTTCAAGAGTGTTTGCTGGCGCTCCAGTCTTCGGCACGCAGTCGCTGAATGGCGAAAGTGGCCAGAAATTTTTCGGGCCACCCAAAGCGTCTCCTGCACGCCCCTGTCGCTTTTCAGAAAATTCTGCACCACCAAGTTTATTGTGTGAGCAAAACATGGGACGTGCTGGAATTTGCCCAGATGTAATGCCCGCACAATATTGGTGGCGTTGTCAGATATCACAAATCCCCAGGAGAGTCTAAGTGGGGTAAGCCACTGGGCGATGATTTCCCTCAGTTTCTCTAAGAGGTTGTCGGCGGTGTGCCTCTTACTGAAACCGGTGATACACAGCGTAGCCTGCCTTGTAACGAGCTGGCATTTCTGAGATGCTGCTACTGGTGACGCTGCTGCTGTTGCTGCGTAAGGTGATACACTACCCAGTGGGCTGTCACAGTCATATAGTCCTTAGTCTGCCCTGTTCCACTTGTCCACATGTCCGTGGTTAAGTGGACATTGTGTACAACGGCATTTTTCAGGACACTGAGGACACTTTTTCTGACGTTTCTGTACAGTCTCGGTATCGCCTGCCTAGTGAAGTGGAATCTAGACGGGATTTGGAACCGGGGACACACTACCTCCATCAATTGTCTAAATCCCACTGCACTAATGGCGGATACCGGACGCACGTCTAACACCAACATAGCAGTCAAGGCCTCAGTTATACGTTTTGCTTCAGGATGACTGCTGTCGTACTTCATCCTCCTCGCTAAGGACTGTTGGAGGGTCAATTGTTTAGTAAAAGTAGTGGTGTTCGCATTTTTCAGGACACTGAGGACACTTTTTCTGACGTTTCTGTACAGTCTCGGTATCGCCTGCCTAGTGAAGTGGAATCTAGACGGGATTTGGAACCGGGGACACACTACCTCCATCAATTGTCTAAATCCCACTGCACTAATGGCGGATACCGGACGCACGTCTAACACCAACATAGCAGTCAAGGCCTCAGTTATACGTTTTGCTTCAGGATGACTGCTGTCGTACTTCATCCTCCTCGCTAAGGACTGTTGGAGGGTCAATTGTTTAGTAAAAGTAGTGGTGTTCCTACTTCCTCTCTGGGATGATGAACGACTCCCAGCAGCAGCAACAGCAGCAGCGGCAGCAGTAGGCGTAGCAATGCAGGATCCTCCAGAGGAATCCCGGATAGGAGAGTCAGTCATGCCAGTGACATGGCCTGCAGGACTACTTCCGATCCTGACTAAGGAGGAAATTGACGAGGAGGGAGTTGACGGTGTGGTTTGCAGGCGCTTGGATACAACAGGACAACGGGATTTAGGTGTCCCTGGACTGCTTACGGTCTTAGCCAAAGTTTCTGAACTTGACAGTAACTTTTTATGAACGCGCTGCAGGTGCCGTATAAGGGAGGATGTTCCTAGGTGGTTGACGTCCCTACCCCTACTTATTTCACCTTTACATATGGTACATATGGCAAGACAGTTGTTGTCCGGATTTGGATAGAAATATTGCCAGACCAAAGAGGTGGAATGTTTGGTCTTCTGGCCAGGCATGACCGTGATGGGCTTTTTCATCCCACGGACAACAACTGTCTCCCCCGGAGCCTGATTTAAACAAACCACATCACCATCAGAATCCTCCTCGCCAACTTCCTCCTCAGCGCCAGCTACACCAGTATCCTCATCCTGTTGTACTTCAACAGTGACATCTTCAATTTGCATATCAGCAAGTGGACTGTGGGTGCTCCTTTCAGCACTTGCAGGGGGCGTGCAAATGGTGGAAAGAGCCACCTCTTCCCGTCCAGTGCTGGGAAGGTCAGGCATCGCAACCACCACCACACTTGGACTCTCCTTGGGGATTTGTGATATCTTCTTAGAAAGCACAGTTCTTCGCTGTGCTTTTGCCAGCTTAACTCTTTTGATTTTTTTAGTGGGAGGAGGGCTTCCATCGTCATGTGAAGCTGAACCACTAGTCATGAACATACTAGGGATCAACCTTAGCCGTTCCTTGCCACTCCGTGTCGTAAATGGCATATTGGCAAGTTTACGTTTCTCTTCAGCTGATTTAAATGTCTTTTTCAAGGTCATTTTCCTGAACTTTGCCATTTGGGATTGTATGTGCCCTCTACTATGACATTGGGCATCGGCCTTGGCAGACGACGTTGATGGCATGTTATCGTCTATGTCATGACTAGTGGCAGCAGCTTCAGCACTAGGAGGAAGTGGTTCTTGATCTTTCTCTATTTTATTTTTATCGGAGAAAGTTTGGTCCTCCATTTATGTTATATCGATTTGATATATACGTGCGGCTAAACACAGAAAATAATTTTTTTTGGTTTGGACTGGAGTGTACTTTGTGGGTTACAGCACCCTTAAACGGTCAAGCCAGCCGGCCCTTTACTTATGACACAGGCGCACGCTTGGCACTACTTTGTTGATGCACGTGCGGCTACTGCGCACACAATTCACAAACACAGAAAATAATTTTTTTTGGTTTGGACTGGAGTGTACTTTCGGGGGTTACAGCACCCTTTAACGGTCAAGCCAGCCGGCCCTTTACTTATGACACAGGCGCACGCTTGGCACTACTTTGTTGATGCACGTGCGGCTACTGCGCACACAATTCACAAACACAGAAAATAATTTTTTTTTGGTTTGGACTGGAGTGTACTTTCGGGGGTTACAGCACCCTTAACGGTCAAGCCAGCCGGCCCTTTACTTATGACACAGGCGCACGCTTGGCACTACTTTGTTGATGCACGTGCGGCTACTGCGCACACAATTCACAAACACAGAAAATAATTTTTTTTTGGTTTGGACTGGAGTGTACTTTCGGGGGTTACAGCACCCTTAACGGTCAAGCCAGCTGGCCCTTTACTTATGACACAGGCGCACGCTTGGCACTACTTTGTTGATGCACGTGCGGCTACTGCGCACACAATTCACAAACACAGAAAATAATTTTTTTTTGGTTTGGACTGGAGTGTACTTTCGGGGGTTACAGCACCCTTTAACGGTCAAGCCAGCCGGCCCTTTACTTATGACACAGGTGCACGCTTGGCACTACTTTGTTGATGCACGTGCGGCTACTGCGCACACAATTCACAAACACAGAAAATAATTTTTTTTTTGGTTTGGACTGGAGTGTACTTTGGGGGTTACAGCACCCTTTAACGGTCAAGCCACCCGGCCCTTTACTTATGACACAGGCGCACGCTTGGCACTACTTTGTTGATGCACGTGCGGCTACTGCGCACACAATTCACAAACACAGAAAATAATTTTTTTTTTGGTTTGGACTGGAGTGTACTTTCGGGGGTTACAGCACCCTTAACGGTCAAGCCAGCCGGCCCTTTACTTATGACACAGGTGCACGCTTGGCACTACTTTGTTGATGCACGTGCGGCTACTGCGCACACAATTCACAAACACAGAAAATAATTTTTTTTTGGTTTGGACTGGAGTGTACTTTCGGGGGTTACAGCACCCTTTTAACGGTCAAGCCAGCCGGCCCTTTACTTATGACACAGGCGCACGCTTGGCACTACTTTGTTGATGCACGTTCGGCTACTGCGCACACAATTCACAAACACAGAAAATAATTTTTTTTTTGGTTTGGACTGGAGTGTACTTTGGGGGTTACAGCACCCTTTAACGGTCAAGCCAGCCGGCCCTTTACTTATGACACAGGCGCACGCTTGGCACTACTTTGTTGATGCACGTGCGGCTACTGCGCACACAATTCACAAACACAGAAAATAATTTTTTTTGGTTTGGACTGGAGTGTACTTTCGGGGGTTACAGCACCCTTTAACGGTCAAGCCAGCCGGCCCTTTACTTATGACACAGGCGCACGCTTGGCACTACTTTGTTGATGCACGTGCGGCTACTGCGCACACAATTCACAAACACAGAAAATAATTTTTTTTTGGTTTGGACTGGAGTGTACTTTCGGGGGTTACAGCACCCTTAACGGTCAAGCCAGCCGGCCCTTTACTTATGACACAGGCGCACGCTTGGCACTACTTTGTTGATGCACGTGCGGCTACTGCGCACACAATTCACAAACACAGAAAATATTTTTTTTTTGGTTTGGACTGGAGTGTACTTTCGGGGGTTACAGCACCCTTAACGGTCAAGCCAGCTGGCCCTTTACTTATGACACAGGCGCACGCTTGGCACTACTTTGTTGATGCACGTGCGGCTACTGCGCACACAATTCACAAACACAGAAAATAATTTTTTTTTGGTTTGGACTGGAGTGTACTTTCGGGGGTTACAGCACCCTTTAACGGTCAAGCCAGCCGGCCCTTTACTTATGACACAGGTGCACGCTTGGCACTACTTTGTTGATGCACGTGCGGCTACTGCGCACACAATTCACAAACACAGAAAATAATTTTTTTTTTGGTTTGGACTGGAGTGTACTTTGGGGGTTACAGCACCCTTTAACGGTCAAGCCAGCCGGCCCTTTACTTATGACACAGGCGCACGCTTGGCACTACTTTGTTGATGCACGTGCGGCTACTGCGCACACAATTCACAAACACAGAAAATAATTTTTTTTTTGGTTTGGACTGGAGTGTACTTTCGGGGGTTACAGCACCCTTAACGGTCAAGCCAGCCGGCCCTTTACTTATGACACAGGTGCACGCTTGGCACTACTTTGTTGATGCACGTGCGGCTACTGCGCACACAATTCACAAACACAGAAAATAATTTTTTTTTGGTTTGGACTGGAGTGTACTTTCGGGGGTTACAGCACCCTTTAACGGTCAAGCCAGCCGGCCCTTTACTTATGACACAGGCGCACGCTTGGCACTACTTTGTTGATGCACGTGCGGCTACTGCGCACACAATTCACAAACACAGAAAATAATTTTTTTTTTGGTTTGGACTGGAGTGTACTTTCGGGGGTTACAGCACCCTTAACGGTCAAGCCAGCCGGCCCTTTACTTATGACACAGGCGCACGCTTGGCACTACTTTGTTGATGCACGTGCGGCTACTGCGCACACAATTCACAAACACAGAAAATAATTTTTTTTTGGTTTGGACTGGAGTGTACTTTCGGGGGTTACAGCACCCTTAATGGTCAAGCCAGCCGGCCCTTTACTTATGACACAGGCGCACGCTTGGCACTACTTTGTTGATGCACGTGCGGCTACTGCGCACACAATTCACAAACACAGAAAATAATTTTTTTTTGGTTTGGACTGGAGTGTACTTTCGGGGGTTACAGCACCCTTTAACGGTCAAGCCAGCCGGCCCTTTACTTATGACTCAGGCGCACGCTTGGCACTACTTTGTTGATGCACGTGCGGCTACTGCGCACACAATTCACAAACACAGAAAATAAATTTTTTTTTGGTTTGGACTGGAGTGTACTTTGGGGGTTACAGCACCCTTTAACGGTCAAGCCAGCCGGCCCTTTACTTATGACACAGGCGCACGCTTGGCACTACTTTGTTGATGCACGTGCGGCTACTGCGCACACAATTCACAAACACAGAAAATAATTTTTTTTTTGGTTTGGACTGGAGTGTACTTTCGGGGGTTACAGCACCCTTAACGGTCAAGCCAGCCGGCCCTTTACTTATGACACAGGCGTACGCTTGGCACTACTTTGTTGATGCACGTGCGGCTACTGCGCACACAATTCACAAACACAGAAAATAATTTTTTTTTGGTTTGGACTGGAGTGTACTTTCGGGGGTTACAGCACCCTTTAACGGTCAAGCCAGCCGTCCCTTTACTTATGACACAGGCGCACGCTTGGCACTACTTTGTTGATGCACGTGCGGCTACTGCGCACACAATTCACAAACACAGAAAATATATTATTTTTTTAGCACTTGGGGGGAGCACCCCTGATGGACAGAGCACCCCCTGGACAACACTACAGCACTCCTTTAGGACTGGGACACTGCACAGGACTTTGGAGTGGACACAGCCCCTATGGAGAACTGACTGCACAACACAGTCCAGCCAGCCCCTATGGACTTTGAAGTAGTGGACACAGCCCCTATTAACAACAGCAGCACAGCACAACACAGCCAGCCCCTATGGACTTTGAAGTAGTGGACAACAGCAGCACTACACTACACTACACTACACTACACTACACAGCCCTAACTCCCACCCTCCCTCTTCACTGTCCACAGCCGAGTGAGAAAATGGCGCCGACGCGGGTACCTTATATAGGATCCAAAACCCGCGAGACTCGGAAGGCGGGATGATGACGTTTTGCCTCGATTTCAGATCCGAGTCAGGCGGGAAAAGTCGAGCCTGACTCGGATCGGACTCGGATCGGGGGTGTTCGGGGGGGTTCAGATTTCAGAAATCCGAACCCGCTCACCCCTAATATATATATATATACATGTATATGTATACCTGAATACACACACAAATACATTTATGTATATCTGCATACACATATACGTGTGTATATATATATATATATATATGCATATATATGTATAAACACAATGACAATTTGGAGCAGACAGGTGGTATCTGACTCCATGAGGAGAAAAGGGGGGGTTATCGTGGGTTGTGGTGGTAGCGAGGAGTGGAGGGGGGTCTCAATCGTGGGCTACGGTTATCCCGGAGGGGGAGGGGGTCTCGATCGCGGTGTGCGGTGGTCCGTGGGGGAAAAAGGGGAGGGGGCATGCTGCGATCGCAGGTGTGCAGTAGTAACTGGAGGAGGGAGAAAACTTGCGGTGGTCCCGGGGAAGGGGGGGCTGGGGGGAGGAGGAGGGTACCGTGATCGCAGGGGTGCAGTGGTCTGGGGGGAAAGGGAGGAAGGTTCCGCGATCGCAGGTTTGTGGTAGTCCAGCGGGTAGGGAGGGGGGTGCCACGATCGCAGGGGTACGCTGGTGTTGGTCGCTATCGGAGGGGCCACAATAGTGGGGGTGAAACTAGTGTGGCAGACAGGTACCTGAAAGACATTCAGCAGCAGCGCTGCTGCTGCAGGACAGGTCCAGCTGCAGCACCGATGCTCACTGCCACTGACAGGGATCCCACCCAGGCTGGAAGGTGTACGGTGGAGAAGCAGGCGGACACTACCGGCCAGTGTCCGCCTACTTATCGTTCAGTCGGGGGGAGAGTTCCCCTATACTAGAACGATAGTTGGTGAAAATCAAACATGTTTGATTTACTCCAACTAGTTGGAACAACTGTTTTTGGCCATTTTTCAGCGTGTGGGAGCAAACGGCTGACTGTCATTTGCTCCCACAAACTAGACGATTATCATTCCAACTAGCCAACTAGTTGGCTGGTTGGAACAATATCGTTCTGATGTGTGGGGGACTTTATATATGTATATATACACACACATACATATATATATATACACACATACATATATATATATATTTACATATATATTTACATATATATATATATATACAGTATATACACATACACATGCCCACACACTTATACATACATACAAATGGGGGGTAACTTGTGCCGGGGAAGGGGAGCACCTATGATGGAGACCTGTGATCGAAGGGGGGGAGGAGAACACCCGCGGGGGGGCAGACATGTGATCGCGTGGGGAGGAGAACACCCGTGGTGGGGGCAGACCTGTGATTGTGGGGGGGAGGAGAACACCCACGGGGGGGCAGACCTGTTATCGCGGGGGGAGAACACAAGGGGGGGCAGACCTGTGATCGCGGGGGGGAGGAGAACGCCCGCGAGGGGGGACAACCTGTGATTGTGGGGGAGAGGAGAACACCCACGGGGCAGATGTGATCGTGGAGGGGGGAGGAGAACACCCGCGGGGGGGCAGACCTGTGATCACGGGGGGAGAGTGTGGGTATGGGACAGTGAAGATGCAGCTGCGGGTGGTGATCGCGGAGGGGGCAGTGCACACTGAAGCTGCAACAGCGGGTGGTGATGTGGGACGGAAGTGGAGACCAGTGCTGTTGTCAGGGGCCGGGGGGGCTACGTACTTACTGGAGACTGGTGAGAGACTGTAGTGCAGCAGCTCCACCGATCCTCTCCTACGCTCAGCCGCTGCTGCTGACAGGTGAAGACATAAGTGGGCACTACCGGCCAGTGTACACCTACTTATCGTTCCGTCGGGGGGGAACTATCCCCCTACACTAGAACGATAGTTGGTGAAAATCAAACATGTTTGATTTTCACCAACTAGTTGGAACGACCGTTTTTGGCCGTTTTTCAGCGTGTGGGAGCAAATGGCTGACTATCGTTTGCTCCCACACACAGGACGATTATCATTCCAACCAGCCAACTAGTTGGCTGGTTGGAACAATATCGTTCTGGTGTGTGGGGGCCTTAAGTGATAGGGCAGTGTATTCATAAAAAATATTGTGACACTGTAAGTGGAAACGCAGTATAATATTCAACATGCATTGTGACACTGTAAGTGGGAGCGCAGTGTATTCATAAAAAATATTGTGACACTGTAAGAGGAAATGCAGTGTATTAGTCATAAAAAATATTGTGACACTAAGTGGAAACACAGTGTATTATTCATAAAACATATTGTGTAGGTCATTAATACTGCAGTGTAATATTTAAAATTGGTTCAAATTGACGAGAGTGCTGTTCCCCACTTTGTTCATGTTTGTTGATATGGAGAACGATCAGTTGAGAGGAGAGAAGGAACCACATACTAGTGCTGTAGCTGCTGCCAGTGCCACCAGTCATGATGATACTAGTCCGTCTACATCATCTACTAAAGCCAATGCCCAAGAGCATACAGGGCTTAAGTCAGGGCATCTAAAATCAAAGAAGCAATCTTTTACAGTGGTAAAGAAAAAAACTTTAAAGGGAAAGTTAGCTGCAGAAAGACATAAATTTGGCAATATGCCTTTCACCACACAAAGTGGCAAGGAAAGGCTAAGGCCTTGGCCTTTGTTTATGACTGGTGGTTCTGCCTCTTATGATGATTTAAGCATAAATGAACATGCCACATAGAAATCGAGGATGCTTCTGTGGAAGTGCACCAGGATGAGGAGGATATTTGTGTAGCTTACGCTAATAAGGATATTGTTGATGTTTGTGTAAATCAGGCACCAGTGGAAGAAACAGTTGTTGCCCATGATAAGGAAAAGCCCATTGTCATGTCTGGCATAAGACAAAAAAAATCTACTTCTTATGTGTGGAATTATTTCTACACAAATCCGGACAACAATTGTCAAGCCATCTGTACCCTTTGTAAAGCCAGAGCAAGTAGAGGTAGGGACTTTAAACATCTAGGAACCTCCTCCCTGTTACATCATTTGAGCGCATCCATTCAAAAAGTTTTTGTAAAATTCAGAAACATTGGCTAAAAAAGTAACAACAAGCTGTCCAGCATCAGCTAACTCCCTTCTCTCTGCTAGATCCAAGCACCTGCCATCTTCACCACCAACATTTTCATCAACAATATCATCAATCATGAAGCGGTTTGTTTGGAGCCCCACAAGACAAGCTACCAATGGGCAGCTGACATTGCTGGCAATGATCTCTATGTGCACAAACTGGCATTACAGAGGCAAGATGCTGTTGCCATCGTAGTCCGATTCCTCACCTCATCAGTGTCTACATCATCTTTAATTCGTCCATGCTGGAATACACCATTACAGGTGCCTCTGTAATTTTTGGGCATAATTGGCAGTAAAGGTCTTCCTTGTGGAATTTGTAGTTTATTTTGATTAACAACATCTTTTCCACATTTTGAGGAAGTAGCCTCCTACACTGATTGCTGAAAAGGTTCCCGGCTGTGCTGAAATCTCTTTCGGAGTACACACTGGAGGGTGGGCAGTTCAAGTAAAGCAAAGCCAGTTTGTGTAAGGACCTCCAAATTGTTTTTTTTTTACTGCTAGTAGTCACGCGGACTGTCTGACATGCCTATTTGGATGCTATCATTAAAAATAGACCTCAACCATTCTTTGAATGGTGACCGTATCAGATGGAGTCACGGTATAGGTCTCATTAATTTAATTGTAGACAATTCTTTTAGACCCGATCAGATGTCAAAACTTGGTTGTGTTGACTCATCTGCATCATCACTTTTGAGGAAGCCACCAACGGCTTGAGAGATGGAGAAATGTGTAAAAGTGCCCATCTGTGGAGAAGCTTGAATACACATGGATCGGTGTTGGATGGTGTGGTTCCCTGGATCAATGTAATTACTGCGGCCAGTAAACAGCATTGCCAGCTAAAGAGTGTCGGAACCAGGGAAAACGTGGTCTCTGGAATAAGATTATACAAGGGATACCATCTGGGATTGAGTTTTGGGATGCAAAGGAAATTTTCTATGCATGCATGCTGCTTGAATATAACTCTCCCTAAGATCTATGCCCAATAAAACCACAACACTGCTAATTTCAAACTTGAAATATTGACCTATTTATCTGGACTGTTTCTGTTGCAAGTTTTTTAACCACAGCTAAGAGCTTACTAATCGTGCCTAATTGAAACATTTTAAGTACAAAGGCACGTTGCCAAAAATATATTGAGACAATATATATATTTTTTCCCTACAAAAGCATACTAAGTATCTTTAGTTCAAAAGACCTACATCTGGGAATCATTTATGCTGCAAGTGTTCTAATTGTTTGCCATCATTCTCTACCATGTAGAATATATCACTGCTGCTATTAATTCTTAAGTTTGGTTGTTTTGTGGTCTTGTTGACAACTATACTATATGATCACTACTTTTTGGCAAGTTATTGTTTATATATGTGGCAAGATTGGATGATTAGCCTGCATACAGCTATATAATTATACTATGTTTAGGATTTAGGTAGGAGCTATATTGGTGCAATATATTCGCATTTTAGATTTTTCTGTGTTTTTTATTATATATAAATATATTTTCTTTTTTATATTGTATGTGTTTTAACATTTTCTTTTTTATTAATTAAAAATACCTTATTACTGACCAGCGCCTACACGCTTTTTTATCCTTGTTTGGTCTTTTGGGAAAGTTTAATTATTTCCTTGGCAGCCGCACTTGCTGGAGAAACTGAAGGAGGAGCCATTGCTGCATCACGTGCCACTTTAGCTGACAATTAGCTTACCAACAGGTCTTTGCATCTCTTCAGATCTGTGTCCATTGGGAAGAAAGACACAATGTATGACTTAAACCTAGGATCCAGGACGGTTGCCAAAATGTATTGATCCGAATGGAAGATCCTGACAATCCTTGAATCCCGGTGAAGCAAATAGAGGACTTGAGCTACAAATCCATAGTACTTATTAGAATCGCTTCGATTCAGCTCCTCCTTCAGTTTCTCAAGTTGCTTTTCCAACAGTCTAATTAGGGGAATTACCTGACTCAAGCTGGCAGTATCTGAACTCGCTTCACAGGTGACTACTTCGGAGGGTTTCAGCATTTTGCACAACACGGAAAGTATTTTCCACAGAGCTTAAGTAAGGTGCATTCCCCCTTCCTATGTAATAGTTTGCTGTGTAGCTTTGGATAGCTTTTTGCTGTTGCTCCATTCACTGAAGCATAAAAAGGATGGAGTTCCACCTTGTAACTACCTCTTGTTTCAGCTAGTGGCAGGGCAAATTCAACATTTCTTGTTGGTGCTGAAATCTTCTACTTGTGCCTGCTGAATAGCAAAAATGTCAAGAAATTTATCGGGCCACAGCGAGCATCTCCTGCATGGCCCTGTAATTTAAAAAAAAAATGCACCACCAAGTTGATTGCATGAGAAATACATAGGACATGTTGAAATTCACCCACCTTTAATGCTCTCACAATATTGGTGGTATTGTCAGAAATCACAAATCCTGAGGAGAGTCCAAGCGGGGTAAACCATTTTGCAATGACTTCCCTGAGTTTTTCTAAAAGGTTGTCAGTGGTATGCCTCTTAGTGAATCCAGTGATACACAGAGTAGCCTGCCTCTGAATAAGCTGCTGTTTCTATATACTGCTGCTGCTGTTGGTGCCGCTGAAGGCAATACACTCACTCAGTGGGCTGTTACAGTCATGTAATCTTGTGTTTACTCTGATCCGCTTGTCCACATATCTGTAGTTATGTGGACAGTGGGTACAATGGCATATTGGAGGACACTAATTACGTTTTTTTAACATCCCTGTACAGGCTGGGAATTGCTTTTCTAGTGAAGTGGAATCTAGATGGGATTTGGTAGCAGGGACACAGGACCTCAATTAACTGTCTAAAACCCACTGCATTATTTTCGGATATTGGATGCACATCTAATACCAGCATAGATGTTATGGCGTCAGTGATCTGCTGTGCAACAGGGTGACTGCTGTCATACTTGCTCCCCCTTGCAAAGGATTGTTTTACAGTAAATTGTTTTTTATTTAAACTAATACTAGTAGTCTTCCTGGTCCCCTTCTGGGATGAAGATCCACTCCCAGCAGCAGCATGCGTAGCGCTCAAGGATTCTTCTGGGGCAAGGACTGATGTGAATGATTTAAAGATTTTTGTAAATGCTTCCCCTCCCTCATAAATTTGCTTTGGAATAAAAAAATTCTATTAAATTTACTACTAATCAAATCTTTCTTTCCCTGCCTTCAACTACATACATACTCCAACTCCCTTGGGCCTCTGACATAGTGCTTGATTAATGAGAACATTCTTGGTTTTTAAACTTCCTATGGGGTCATACAGCAGGGGCATATCTACCCATTGGCCAGGATGGTACTTGCCATGGGCGCCGACCAGAGCCTGATTTAGACCTCATGGGGCCTTAAGCAAGATATCAGTTTGGGGCCCCAACTGAATGCCATTTTAGACACACACATGGCCTGCACAGTCTCACATACACAATGCCCTCATTTCACGCACACACTGCCCCCATAGCCGCACACACACACTGCCCCTATAGCCGCACACACACTGCCCCCATTGCGCACACACACACACTGCCCCTATAGCTTCACACACACTGCCCCTATAGCCACACACACACACACACACACTGCCTCATAGCCTCACACACATGCTGCCCCTATAGCCGCACACACACACACTGCCCCCATTGCCGCACACACACACACTGCCCCTATAGCCTCACACACATGCTGCCCCTATAGCCGCACACACACACACACTGCCCCCATAGCCGCACACACACACTGCCCCCATAGACACACACACACGGCCCCCATAGCCACACACACATACACTGCCCCCATAGCCACACACACACATACACACTGCCCCCATAGCTGCATGCACACACACTGCCCCCATAGCCTCACACACATGCTGCCCCTATAGCCGCACACACACACACTGCCCCCATTGCCGCACACACACACTGCCCCTATAGCCTCACACAAACGCTGCCCCTATAGCACACACACACACTGCCCCCATTGCCGCACACACACTGCCCCTATAGCCTCACACACACGCTTCCCCTATAGCCACACACACACACACTGCCCCCATAGCCGCACACATACACTGCCCCCATAGCCTCACACACATGCTGCCCCTATAGCTGCACACACACAGTGCCCCCATTGCCACACAAACTGCCCCTATAGCTGCACACACACACACTGCCCCCATAGCCGCACACACACACACTGCCCCCATAGCCTGACACACACGCTGCCCCTATAGCCGCACGCACACACACACTGCCCCCATAGCCACGCACACACTGCCCCCATAGCCTAACACACACGCTGCCCCTATAGCCACACACACACTCGCTGCCCCTATAGCCGCACACAAACGCTGCCCCCATAGCTGCACACACACACACTGCCCCCATAGCCTCACACACACACTGCCCCTATAGTCACACACACACACTGCCCCTATAGCCACACACACACACTGCCCCCATAGCTGCACAAACACACACTGCCCCCATAGCCGCACACATAGCCCCCATAGCCTCACACACACACTGCCCCCATAGCCATGCACACACATGCTGCCCCCATAGCCTCACACACACGCTGTCACTATAGCCACACACACACGCTGCCCATATAGTCACACACACACACTGCCCCCATAGCCGCACACATACACACTGCCCCTATAGCCTCACACACACACACGCTGCCCCCATAACCGCACACACACACGCTGCCCCTATAGCCGCACACACACTGCCCCCATTGCCGCACACACACATTGCCTCTATAGCCGCACACACACGCTGCCCCTATAGCCACACACACACTGCCCCTATAGCCTCACACACATGCTGCCCCTATAGCCGCACACACACACAAACTGCCCCCATAGCCGCACACACACACTGCCCCCATAGACACACACACACTGCCCCCATAGCCACACACACACACACTGCCTCCAAAGCCACACATACACATACACACTGCCCCCATAGCTGCATGCACACACACTGCCCCCATAGCCTCACACACACACTGCCCCTATAGCCACACACACACACTGCCCCTATAGCCACACACACACACACTGCCCCTATAGCTTCACACACATGCTGCCCCTATAGCCACACACACACACACACACTGCCCCCATAGCCGCACACACACACTGCCCCCATAGCCTCACACACATGCTGCCCCTATAGCCGCACACACACAGTGCCCCCATTGCCACACAAACTGCCCCTATAGCCACACACACACACACTGCCCCCATAGCCGCACACACACACGCTGCCCCCATAGCCTGACACACACGCTGCCCCTATAGCCGCGCACACACACACGCTGCCCCCATAGCCACGCACACACTGCCCCCATAGCCTAACACACACGCTGCCCCTATAGCCACACACACACTCGCTGCCCCTATAGCCTCACACACACACTGCCCCTATAGCCACACACACACACTGGCCCTATAGCCACACACACACTGCCCCCATAGCTGCACACACACACACTGCCCCCATAGCCGCACACATAGCCCCCATAGCCTCACACACACACACTGCCCCCATAGCCACGCACACACATGCTGCCCCCATAGCCTCACACACACGCTGCCACTATAGCCACACACACACGCTGCCCATATAGCCGCACACACACTGCCCCCATTGCCGCACACATACACACTGCCCCTATAGCCTCACACACACACGCTGCCCCCATAGCCACACACACACACGCTGCCCCTATAGCCGCACACACACACACACTGCCCCCATTGCCGCACACACACACTGCCTCTATAGCCGCACACACACGCTGCCCCTATAGCCGCACACACACACACTGCCCCCATAGCTGCACACACACGCTGCCCCCATTGCCTCACACACACACTGCCCCCATAGCCTCACACACACACTGCCCCCATAGCCACGCACACACATGCTGCCCCCATAGCCACACACACACGCTGCCCATATAGTCGCACACACACACTGCCCCAATAGCCTCACACACACACGCTGCCCCCATAGCCGCACACACACACTGCCCCCATAGCCTCACACACACACTGCCCCTATAGCTGCACACACACATGCTGCCCCTATAGGCTCACACACACACTGCCCCCCCCACACACACACATGCTGCCTCCATAGCCTCACACACGCTGCCCTATAGCCACACACACATGCTGCTCCTATAGCCACACACACGCTGCCCCTATAGCCACACACATGCTGTCCCTATAGCCACACACACAAGCTGACCCCATAGCCTCACACACACACTGCCCCTGTAGCCACACACACACACACACGCTGCCCCCATAGCCTCACACACACACTGCCCCCATAGCCTCACACACACGTTACCCCTATAGCTGCACACACACACACATTGCCCCCATAGCCACACACACACACACTGCCCCCATAACCACACACACACACTGAACCCTTAGCCGCACACACACACTGCCCCCATTGCCTCACACACATGCTGCCCCCATAGCCACACACACACACTACCCCCATAGCCACACACACATGCTGCCCCCATAGCCTCACACACACGCTGCCCCTATAGCCACACACACACACACACTGCCCCCATAGCCGCACACACACACTGCCCCCATAGCCTCACACACATGCTGCCCCTATAGCTGCACACACACAGTGCCCCCATTGCCACACAAACTGCCCCTATAGCCACACACACACACACTGCCCCCATAGCCGCACACACACACACTGCCCCCATAGCCGCACGCACACACACACTGCCCCCATAGCCACGCACACACTGCCCCCATAGCCACACACACACTCGCTGCCCCTATAGCCGCACACAAACGCTGCCCCCATAGCTGCACCCACACATACTGCCCCCATAGCCTCACACACACACTGCCCCTATAGCCACACACACACACTGCCCCTATAGCCACACACACACACTGCCCCCATAGCTGCACACACACACACTGCCCCCATAGCCGCACACATAGCCCCCATAGCCTCACACACACACTGCCCCCATAGCCACGCACACACATGCTGCCCCCATAGCCTCACACACATGCTGCCACTATAGCCACACACACACGCTGCCCATATAGTCACACACACACACTGCCCCCATAGCCGCACACATACACACTGCCCCTATAGCCTCACACACACACGCTGCCCCCATAACCGCACACACACACACACGCTGCCCCTATAGCCGCACACACACACACACTGCCCCCATTGCCGCACACACACATTGCCTCTATAGCCGCACACACACGCTGCCCCTATAGCCACACACACACACACTGCCCCTATAGCCTCACACACATGCTGCCCCTATAGCCGCACACACACACACACACTGCCCCCATAGCCGCACACACACACTGCCCCCATAGACACACACACACACTGCCCCCATAGCCACACACACACACACTGCCCCCATAGCCACACATACACATACACACTGCCCCCATAGCTGCATGCACACACACTGCCCCCATAGCCTCACACACACACTGCCCCTATAGCCACACACACACACACTGCCCCTATAGCCTCACACACATGCTGCCCCTATAGCCACACACACACACACACACTGCCCCCATCGCCGCACACACACACTGCCCCCATAGCCTCACACACATGCTGCCCCTATAGCCGCACACACACAGTGCCCCCATTGCCACACAAACTGCCCCTATAGCCACACACACTGCCCCCATAGCCGCACACACACACGCTGCCCCCATAGCCTGACACACACGCTGCCCCTATAGCCGCGCACACACACACGCTGCCCCCATAGCCACGCACACACTGCCCCCATAGCCTAACACACACGCTGCCCCTATAGCCACACACACACTCGCTGCCCCTATAGCCTCACACACACACTGCCCCTATAGCCACACACACACACTGGCCCTATAGCCACACACACACACTGCCCCCATAGCTGCACACACACACACTGCCCCCATAGCCGCACACATAGCCCCCATAGCCTCACACACACACACTGCCCCCATAGCCACGCACACACATGCTGCCCCCATAGCCTCACACACACGCTGCCACTATAGCCACACACACATGCTGCCCATATAGTCGCACACACACTGCCCCCATTGCCGCACACATACACACTGCCCCTATAGCCTCACACACACGCTGCCCCCATAGCCACACACACACACGCTGCCCCTATAGCCGCACACACACACACACTGCCCCCATTGCCGCACACACACACTGCCTCTATAGCCGCACACACACGCTGCCCCTATAGCCGCACACACACACACTGCCCCCATAGCTGCACACACACGCTGCCCCCATTGCCTCACACACACACTGCCCCCATAGCCTCACACACACACTGCCCCCATAGCCACGCACACACATGCTGCCCCCATAGCCACACACACACGCTGCCCATATAGTTGCACACACACACTGCCCCAATAGCCTCACACACACACGCTGCCCCCATAGCCGCACACACACACTGCCCCCATAGCCTCACACACACACTGCCCCTATAGCTGCACACACACATGCTGCCCCTATAGGCTCACACACACACTGCCCCCCCCACACACACACATGCTGCCTCCATAGCCTCACACACGCTGCCCTATAGCCACACACACACGCTGCTCCTATAGCCACACACACGCTGCCCCTATAGCCACACACACATGCTGTCCCTATAGCCACACACACACGCTGACCCCATAGCCTCACACACACGCTGCCCCTATAGCCACACACACACACACGCTGCCCCCATAGCCTCACACACACACTGCCCCCATAGCCTCACACACACGTTACCCCTATAGCCGCACACACACACATATTGCCCCCATAGCCACACACACACTGCCCCCATAACCACACACACACACACTGAACCCTTAGCCGCACACACACACTGCCCCCATTGCCTCACACACATGCTGCCCCCATAGCCACACACACACACTACCCCCATAGCCGCACACACATGCTGCCCCCATAGCCTGACACACACACTGCCCCTATAGCCGCGCACACACACACGCTGCCCCCATAGCCGCACACACACTGCCCCCATAGCCTAACACACACGCTGCCCCTATAGCCGCACACACACACGCTGCCCCCATAGCTGCACACACACACGCTGCCCCTATAGCCGCACACACACTGCCCCATAGCCGCACACACACTGCCCTCATAGCCACACACACACGCTGCCCCTATAGCCGCACACACAAACTACCCCCATAGCCGCACACACACACTACCCCTATAGCCACACACACGCAGCCCCCATAGCCTGACATACACTGCCCCTATACCCACACACATACACTGAACCCTTAGCCACACACACAATGCCTCATAGCCGCACACAAGCACAGACACACTTACTGACAGGGACACCCCTTATTGACAGATGCCACTTTCTGACACAGACCCCTTACTGACACTGATACAGACACACTTACTGACAGTTACTGACACCTTTCTGACAAACACTTACTGACACGACACAGACACCACTTAATAATAGACATGCTTACCTACACAGACATCTCTAACTGACACAAACACACTTACTGACACAGCAGCACTTACTTGCACAAACACCTCTTACTGACACAAACACACTTACTGATAGACATCGCTTACTGACACAAACACCACCTAGTGACACAGGCACACTTACCTACACAGACACTCTTACTGACAGGGATACCCCTTATTGACTGATACCACTTTCTGACAAAGACCACTTACTAACACTGATACAGACACACCTTACTGACACAAACACTTACTGACACGACACAGAAACCACTTACCTACACAGGCATGTCTAACTGACACAAACACACTTACTGACACAGCAGCACTTACTTACACAAACACCTCTTACTGACACAAACACACTTACTGATAGACATCGCTTACTGACACAAACACCACCTAGTGATACAGGCACACTTACCTACACAGACACTCTTACTGACAGGGATACCCCTTATTGACTGATACCACTTTCTGACACAGACCCCTTACTGACACTGATAGACACACCTTACTGACACAAACACTTACTGATACGACACAGAAACCACTTAATAATAGACATGCTTACCTACACAGACATCTCTAATTGACACAAACACACTTACTGACACAGCAGCACTTACTTACATAAACACCTCTTACTGACACAAACACACTTACTGATAGACATCGCTTACTGACACAAACACCACCTAGTGACACAGGCACACTTACCTACACAGACACTCTTACTGACAGGGATACCCCTTATTGACTGATACCACTTTCTGACACAGACCCCTTACTAACACTGATACAGACACACCTTACTGACACAAACACTTACTGACACAACACAGACACCACTTACTAACAGACATGCTTACCTACACAGATACCTCTAACTGACACAAACACTTACTGACACAGCAACACTTACCTACACAAACACCTCTTACTGACACAAACACACTTACTGATAGACATTGCTTACTGACACAGATACCGCTTACTGGCACAAACACCACCTAGTGACACAGGCACACTTACTGACAGGGACACCCCTTATTAACAGATACCACTTTCTGACACAGACCCCTTGCTGACACTGATACAGACACACTTACTGACAGACAGTTACTGACAAACCTTACTGACTCAAACACATACTGACACGACAGACACCACTTGTTAACAGACAAGCTAACCTACACAGACACCTATTACTGACACAGATACCCCTTACTGACACACTCACTTACTGACACACTCACTTACTGGTACAGATAACACATACTGAAATATTCCCCTTACTGACACTACTTATTAGCACATTATTATACAGTACATGCATACTCACAGACACCCCTTACTGACACAGACCTTACAGACACACACACAACTTACTGACACACACACTCACACAGACACCATTTACTTACTAACACCACTTACTGACACAGACATTCATTTACTATGCATTTACACAGCACAAGACACACAAACCCCTCACCTCCCCCCCCCCTCCCAGACTATAGCAGGTGGATGCTGAAGCATCAACCCCTCCCCATCGCAGCCCCCCCTCTCTTGGACTACAGCAGGTGGGTTCTGTAACATCAACCCGCCACCCTCCCCCCGCGGCCGCCCCTCCCCCCAGGACTATAGCAGGTTGATGTGAACTGCAGCACAACCACGGACCCAGCACACCTCACCTTTCCGTGTACACAGCAGCCTCCTCCACTAATCTCTTTCCTCGGACTGTTCAGTGATGGGGCTCCTGGACTGGGTCCCTGCACACAGCAACATTATTACGGCGCCTGGCAGGTGCAGGGCCCCCCAGTGGGCCGCATGGAGCCAGGAAGCCACACCCTCCATTCAATCATTGCACTGCAGGGACTACCAGAGTGCAGACTAGTGCAGACACTGGTAGAGTGCAGTGCGGGTCCTCGTGACATCATGATGTCACGTGGTGCGCGCTGTGCTCCTCTGGGAACAGTTTACACTGGGCACAGGACAGGAACAGTGATTCTAGTGTCTGTCTAGATGTCTAGTTTTGTCTGGCCAGCCCACGGGCCCCTTGGGACCCGCCGGGCCCTAGGTGGCCGCTTATGTTGCCTTCTGGCAAATCCGCCCCTGGCGCCGACCAAATGGGGGGCGCCGTCCGGCAGTGCCACCAGCAGCCAAGGGGTGGACAACCCCCGCTAGTCCCCCGGCCCCACAAGTGTAGGGCAGACTGCAGTAAGAGCAGTCTGCCCTACACAGATTACAAACACGCATCCGCCAGCGGCTGCCTTCCCACCATTCAGATGAAAAAAGTGTCACCACACTCTAACAAGTCATATAATTCAAAGACCTCTGAACATGAGATGGCGCTAGGTATAATGAATGTAACAGGTAAAACAAGATACTCAGGGTCTATTCATCAAATGATAAATGGCCTGGTAACCATGTGGAAAAGCTTGTTTCTGCATATTTAGGTTACCGGGCCATTCATCATCAGGAGTCCACATAGGACAACCTGATATTCAGCAAACTCTGAAAACTGGATCGCCGCTCCTTTCTATGGGAATGACTTCCAGGGATGTGAAGAGGGATCCCTCCGCCGCCTCTTCACTACCTCCCCGGCGGTTTTGTGCATGCATGACCTCAGGTCAAGCATGCGTAGATGGGCTGATGGGGAAAAGGTAAGTAACACAGCTACATCTGTAGCTGTGCTACTAATCATGGGGAAAGCTGCTTTTCGGAGCAGCTGTCCACACACCGGAGCAATGATGAATTGCTCCGGTGTAAAGTATCCCCTGCTGCGAGTTAGATACTTCAGTATCCCTTGCAGCGAGATGATTACTTAATCATCGGGACCCTCCTCCATAACTGTTGGAGCAGGATAAAGATACTGTACCTTTAGAAGTTTGATCACGCTTGTTTTATTGTGAGTCGGGTACGCTAGCCTTATATCAATTGGGGAATACCACAGCTTTGAAAATGTGACTTTTTCAACATTTTATGCACAAAACAAATACCAAGAACTGTTTCATGTTTTATATGTTAATTTTATATGTACTATGGATGATATCTGTATGAATTGAATCGTACATTGAGGACCTCATTTTGCCTCGACGTATACCTTGACTCAGCATACACTTTGGAGTAGCATAAATGGACTAAGGGCCTGATTCACCAAGGATCGCAACTGCGATTATGCATGCAATCATCCGATTTTTGTGTTCTGCACATGCGTGTGCATCGCAGTGCGCGTGCGTGAACCAGCCACTGCGCATGGGACTGTGATCGCAGAGTCTACGCAGACCCATCACAGAGTAATTGACAGGAAGAACTGTTTGGGGGTGGTTTCAAACCCCAGAGAGCTTCTGGCTCTAATAGTGGGGCCGCCCACAAATGGCAGGCGTTCACTTGGGAACGCCTCAGTTTGTGAAGCCACCCCCCCACCACGCCTACAAAACGGGGCGAGCGGTCGATCAACATTGACAGCCGCCCCTTTTGTAGTGAGCCACGGAGCAAGAGATTTTCTCTCTCGCAGAGCACACCATCGACCGCTCAAGCACTTGCAAGTGGATTTGAATCAGGCCCTGTGTGCGATGAGGTTAGCAAGTTCTGAGTAAAGTCTCACGTTGTGCAAGTGTGCATGAGGCTCCAATGGTACTCAATGTTACTGATGTTTTTGCAGACTTGCTAAGTACTACAGATGTGTGTAAGGGTAAGGTCGGCGTCCTTATGTTGTGCTGCAGCGGCATAGCGATCACAGTGGATTAGCATATCATCGCAGTGAGACTGCGTGTGTAATCGCAGCAGCCATCGTAGTTGCGATCCTTACTGAATCAGACCCCAAGTATCTTGTTATATCTGTTATATTCATTATATCTTGCATGAAGTTTTGTAAATATGACACTGGTAACTATTGTCCAGCGAACGTGGAAGTTCGATTTTTCTGAAGAAAAACACAACAGCCCGGTTCAAGGATTGAAGCATTTATAGTCCGACAGGTCATTTTATATACAGCCAGCAAATAGTTAAATATACAATTATGAATGTTACTTGGAAGCTTTTATGAAAGTCAACTTGCATTTTAGGTTAAGTGGTTCTTCATTAAAGCCTCAAAAAGGCCAGAGATTTATATCAGTTCAGCTTCTTGTGGCCGGAGTACTACATATAATATTTAAGTAATTCAATGAGTATGTGGAGATGAAGCTGAAGAAACCTAATACAGAAACAATCTGCTCTTCTCTGCATTCTCAAAACATTTTCCTCTGACTACAGGAAGTGCAAATTGCGCACACAATATAGATATTGAAAACAGATTAATTATATAATTTGTTTTTCTACTGAATTATACGCATACTGTAAATACTTTTTGATACAGACAGACACTGCACTACTTTAGCTTTTATCATATCAGCTTCATATAAACAATATATTATATAAGATTTTGTGTCATTCTTATTTAGAAAGATAGAACGCATTCCTTATAAAACAGGACCTGGTCAATTATCTAGTTTGATTGGATAATGCCAGCAAATTTGCTCTGTCAGGCTGACCTCTTTGACTGGTTATTCTGCAGCACCGACATAATTGTTATAATGATTTTAATTGGTCTACTAGTCTGTGATATACAGTAGAGACAAACACATTCTGAACATCATGATCTCCATGCTGTATCTATCAGAAGAAAAGATATATTCAGTAACACAATGAATTTTAACACAAAGGTTTTCTGTTAAAACCTTTTAGCTTGAAGTATATTCCAAGAATATGAAAATTATAGTTGATCCGGCCAGTACAGCTGCAGCATCACAAATTAGAAGTTTAGTGCAATAGAAATCAAGAGACGTTGAAGTAAAAGTGACTGCCCATAAACCCTAAGGCTGGGACAAGGTCGTGTGTAAAATTTCATTTACATTGTGGTCTCCATTTTGGGATTGTAATGTAGTGTCAAAATGATCATCCATTAGCTGTGTGGGAGTGGAAACTGGCTGTATGATCAAGCTCATAGTGGGCGGCTGTCTTGTGATCTGCCTCTTTGTTTCCTGAATTTCCCTCCCTCTCTCCCCTTTTTGGTATGTATTTTGTTGTAAGGGAAAGAATGGTAGCCAGAGGCGGTTTAAGAGAGGAGGGGGCACGTGTGTAGGCTCTGATCAGGCCCCCTCCTTTTCCTCTCCATGTGCAGGTCTCCGGGAACATGGCGCCTGCATCGCGTTCCTGGGACATCTCTACTGTGCATACGCGAATCACTGAGGAAATGGGCATGGTGGTCATTTTCCCTGTGATTTCTGCAGCCTGCAGCAAGCACTGGGCCAACAGAAAGGTAAGTATATGTAATTGAGTGCAGGGTCTGCGGTGTGTTGGCCCCCCTGTACCCAGGGGCCCGTGTGCACCGCACACCTTGCACTCATTATAAATACGCCCCTGATGGCAGCCCAGTAGCCATCTTGCTGCACTTGTGAGGTGCGCTCCCCATTCACTGAGAAGGCTGATTTCACCCTACCGGGGTTATCAGTTCCACCTGGCTGGGTGTGCTTTGTGTGTATTATTGGTATGGGAGTCAGAGACCTCTCACCTCTCAGCCATTTTTGTTAGGGCTTTGAGTCAAGTGGTTCCACTGATTAGCTGGCCGTTCTTTCTTCCCCCACGACACTATTTTATTTATATAAAGCTGACCAATTTTCACGCCACTTATGTCTCGTCTTGTTATTTATATATTATATTTATGTTTAGATATAATGGTTATTCTTTATGCATTTTGAGGAGCTGTCATTAGCCGCTTGGGCGTTTAATATAAATTAAATGTTTCTGTGTTCCATAGTTAGGATAAGACAGGATATTGTGGAGAGATGAGAAAGAGGATTCAGGAAAAGGACAGTGGGTTTCAGGGTAATGAGAAGGGGTGAGTAGGAATCCAGACATTCAATGCCATGAAGGCTATGGAGAAGCACAGTATACCGCTATTGCATTATGTAGATAAACTATGGGCGTAATAACAGGGGGGGCCAGCTCTCCCCAAAAAAACATTTCAAAGGAGCAGTGACTGCAGACTGTCAGGGCTGTACAGCTTTATTGTAATAGGCTGCACAGCCCCTACACCACATGGAGGAGGAGGTGTAATGTGCACTGCACATTACACTTCCGGTGCAGGGGCTGTCCAGCCTATTACTATAAAGCACAGCCCTTGACAGTCCATGGCCACCACAGGTAAGATGGAGGGGAGGGGGAGAGGGGGTGAGAGGGAAGGAGGAAGCAGGGGTGAGGATGGCGTCGGAATGTTTTTATGTTGCCCCCCCAATATAAAATCGTTCCGAAGCCCTTGAGATAAACCAATGCCAATATCATTCTAAAATCAGCAATCAAGGAAATTGTGATCTCTAAATGGGATCTCACCCAATATGGTCGCAAATACATAAACAGAGCTACAAGTGTAAAAGACATTACATTTCTTAACGGTCATTCAAAAAAGGTGACAAAAGCAATGAAACTTATTTTTCAAAATGGTAGTATGATAACAGTTCCTGCCACACCACCTAGTGGTCTATTTGCTAAGCTGTGTTAGGAGATAAAGTGAACGGTGATAAGGTACCAGCCAATTCGCTCCTAACTGACATTTTTTAAACACAACCTGTGACATGGCAGTTAGGAGCTGATTGGCTGGTACCTTATCACCTTTCACTTTATCTCCTAACACAGCTATGTAAATAGACCCCCTAACAGCGCTATATGATAACAGCGGTATATGATAACCAACATTACATTTCCCAAAGGTCATACATAAAAGAGGTGGATACCTCAGAATACATCATTACCCCGTCTGCGCTGTGGGCAGCACAGAGAGTGTACTGGTTAGCATTACTGCCTCACAGCACTAAGGTCATGGGCTCAATTCCCACTATGGCCTTAATTATGTGGAGTTTCTATATTCTCCCTGTGCTTGCGGGGGTTTCCACTGGCCTTATTTATCAAAGGGCGGAATTCAATTGTTTAAGCGCGCCCGATCTCCCGTCTAAAGTGACGGGAGATCGCGGGGCACTATTCAATTGATGCCGATTATCAAGCTATAGCACCCATAGAGGTCGGGTTTAGCCACGTAAATTGGCTACCCCCCACCAAAGTGCTGGGCGCAATCGCAAAAAGTGCCGTTTGGGCACCCAAACGTTTCAGTATTTGCCCATTTCAGCTCGCACCCCCCTGGGGGTGCGAGGTGAAATGGAGCGACAGCATCTGATCGCGCCTGACAGGAGCAACAATTGAATAGCTCCGTCAGGCGCAAACCGTCGGGGTTGGAAACCTCCGTCGGGGCTGGAAACAATTGAATTCTGCCCAAAGAGTTTTATCATTCACAAAGTGATAAAATGCGTTGCGTATGATAATGGTGCTCCAGCCAATCAGCTCCCAACTGTCATCTGTTTATCATACGCAACAAGTTTTATCACTCATTGTGAATTTTAAAACTCATAATAAATGAGGCCCAAAGATTGTAAGCTCCACTGGGGCAGGGTCTGATGAGAATGTAAAGCACTGCGGAATATGTGTGTGCTATATAAATAACTAGTAATAAATAAATAATAAATAAATCAGACTTTGTACTTGTGGAACAGCATATACCAGTAACCCTTGTTGCCATGACCATATACAATTGGAGCGCAAAATTGTAATATACTGTACATTATATTTTTCACATGCCTCTGAGATTCGAGAAGTCTACTAACACATGCCAGACGTCGTGTTGGTATGATTTCAGACACATCTCAGCCACCTCATCATAAGTGCACAATCGGTATTAAAAATACTTGATGCAGGCTCAGTGTAACTGAGACGCCTGCGCAGATTCCCAATCGCTCGATAAACATCAGCGTTGCATGCATCTCTGAATTAGGCCCAGAGGTAGAAAATCACATGTATGGAATGTTCCTTTTATAACTATATTTTATCATTACAATAAGGAAACTGACATCCACTGTAAATTAGAGATGTGTGGTTCGGTTCACCAGAAATTAGAATACACCTGAATTTCGTGAATCATGGTAAATCCGAGTCACGGTTCTAATCTCCTGAGGAGATCCAGGTAAATCCGGGTCGCGGTTCGGATCTTTTTGCGGTTTGGAATTAAGATTTTAACTCCGAATTTAGGGTTTTGGATTGCATAAATTACATGATTTTAGCTGTTTTTAAAAACTTTTTATCTATTTTTTATTTAAAAAATCCAGATATAAAACCAAATCCAAAACACTTGAGGATGGTTTGCAAAACCAAATTCAGATGCAAAACGTTGAAGGAAATACAGATACAGGACCTGAATCAGACCCTGGCGCTAGGATGCGTTCGCTCGTAGCTGGCCGATTTTCGCATTCTGCGCATGCATACACATCGCAGTGCGCAGGTGTGAACCAATGCGAGAGATCGGGAGGCGTTCGCTCCCTGTGCATAGACAGTACTGCAGAGTGAGTGACAGGAGAAGCCGTTTGTGGGTGGTGACAGGGACTGGTCATTAACAACGGGGGAGTGGAGGTGCGAATGCAGGCGTGCCTGTGCGTCTTAACGCAGTTTCAGAGGCGTGCATAAATTAACAGGCAGCGTCATGGTACAAGTCACCTGGTTGTATTTCAGACTGAAGTCGTCGCATGCTTGCGGCAGGGTATAGTCAACCTCAAGCGCTGCGTTAATTTGCGATGGTACCCGATGTACCGATGGTTGCATACACTTCCTGGAGATGACGTGCGCAAATGGGCGTCTTAAGACAGGCTGGTGGGCGTCTACATACACAAAGCAATCGCACGCCAAGACATAGTGGGCATGCTTATGCCTTGCCATGTGATCGCCTGCCTTGCTGGGTGTGTGCCGGGTTTGCATACGCTGGGTGCGAGCATACGCATCTAGCGAGCGGCTCTGACACAGATCCAAAATCAAAACACGGGGGTCGGCGCACATCCCTACAGTAAATTAGGATGATTGATTTGTTGTACACATTTTTAAATAATGTGCGTGTAAAGTATGTGTTTCTTTATTGTGCTTTTTTTCTTTTTTTTCTTTTTGGGTATCAGGTCATACAGTATGTATTACTGTGCAGATGCCAATCATAGGCTCCAGGTCAGACAGCACAGTTTGCAGTGTATCGATAAGGTAGCAGCCAACAGTGTTATATCAGTCATGTGACCTCTTTACACGCTCTCTGCGCTGGCGATGTTGTCTTAAGCTAATATAAATAGCCACATCAATCATCAGGCCCTATATGTTATAAAAAATTATAGGAAATATTATGTGAGAAAAAAACAAAGATTATAATGAACATGTATGATAAAAAAATTATTTTCAAATATAAACATAAAAAGCAAAATCAACAGCATAATAGCATAAATGTTGCAAAATCAAATAAGAAAGAAATTCAATAAGATTTAATGTTTCCGAACAATTGCTTTGCAAACGAGATGTGATATGTGCACAATGCATGTGGATTTGCAGCTACACATTTGCATATGTTCTCCTTTTGAGAATGTACAGCAGAAATGTACACAAAATATGCCACGCCAACTGTGTGCTCATTCTGTACCAGGCCTATATCACACAAATGTCGTAGACTATGGGACAGATACAAAGCTGTATGCAAGTGCACCCAAATCACAGATGTACTGCGTTTACAAAAAAGCTGCAATTGCTTGAAATGCAATGTTACAACCAGGGGCGTATTTAGAGAGGAGGAGGCTATCTTCATTCACCGTTTGGGGCCCCCTCCTCTCTCTCTGGCGGACGTGGCGCACTGACAGGTTCAGTAGACTCGGCACTAGTCTGTGCCCGGAGTCTACTGCGCATGTGCAGCCATTTTCCCTGCAATATCCCTACTACGCATGCGCAGAACCCTGGGGAAATGGTCGTGGCGGCCATTTTCCAGGCATTCTGTGTAGCGCCTCTCCAGCCGATGTGGGACTTCGGAGTGGTAAGTATTAGAAAGTATGGGTGCAGGGTGTGCATTGTGGGCCCCCCTATACCCAGTGGCCATGTGCACCATACACCTTGCACCCATTATAGTTACTCCCCTGGTTACAACAATCCCAAGATCCATATGGCTCTATAACAATAGCATATGCACCAGGTTTATGTTAGTTATGTCACACAAACACATGCACCCATGCTTTTAACCATTTAGATTGCTTCTGAAATACGATTTCACTAAAATGTTTCAATTAAACTTAAAAACTAGTCTATTACATGAGACACAATTCTATGTTTCCACTACAAACTCCTTCCTTGGGGAAATCTGTGCGGCTGAATGTGCAAGGAGAGAGATGCCCACTTTTAGCACCCGTCTAAGCTTTAATACCGATTAGTAAGCCTTTATAGTAGGCATGTGCAGGCTCGGATTAGTTTGGATTTTCCCGACAAATTCAGATTTTTTTCCAGCCAAAAATCGGGTCTTAGAAAGAGGCAAAATGTCATCTTTTATGGACAAACATCATCTTTCATGGACTTTTGTCCAGGAATGATGATGTTTGTCCATGAAAGATGACATTTTGCCTCTTTGTGAGACCTGATTTTTGGCGGGAAAAATCTGAATTTGGCTGGAAAATCCAAACTAATCTGAGCCTGCACATCCCTACTTTATAGTCAAACATTGGTCATACCATCAAAACTTGCACCAGCCCTATGGCAGGTGCAATTCTCTGTCTGAACTCCTCTGCTTCTGGCTGTGCACCTGGGAATGCAGCCACAGATACTGATACAACACTCCCATTATACTCCCACTGAGTGGACCATTTTTGCGTACACTACTAGCCACCTCCCAGTCACCGCCCAGGAACACCCATCGCTTTTTCACATCATCGCTGATGCAGGGCGGGATGCACTATGATCTATTATGGGGTTTGACTGCATTTCCCATATGCACCAAGCTTTCCGCAGCTTGGAGCTGGTGGTCAACGTCATCTTCAGATGGCTTTGCCCAATAGAAGCCTATGGGCTTCTCTTCGCAAACTTCACTGAGAGAGATCCAATCATATCCCTCCCAGTGTACTTTGTCCTTCTGCGGCTCAGAAGGATGCCAGAGGGACTTCTGGGTCATAAACCTGGAAGTCCCTCTCTAGCAAAGGATAGCTCTTATCGGGAGATTTGTCCTTTATGATTTTATTCATGCATACCAGTGTTATTTATGCTGTCAAGCATGTGATAAGTGGCGGGATGCATCGCATACAAATTGTGATGCTTAATGCATCCCGCATAAAGTCTGTCTCGATCCCAACAGCACCTTTTTTGTGGACACGCTGTGTAACGCATGCACCGTAGGAGATGTTTTTGCACATGCACAGTTGCTAAATATGGCTCAACTACATGACCATCGGCATTGCATGTTGTTTGCGACTAAGATTCAGGCTCAAAATCTTAATGTATGGAAGAGTAGTGAAGAATGCACCTACCAACATCAACGGTGCATTCACAATCCCCCAATTTGAAGCTGTTAGCCATGTCCAGTGACTACCATCATCGTCATCATTTATACGCCCTCAAGAACCCACTACATACAGTATAATACAGCTTTCAAAAACATCTTGGTGATTGGCGCATGCACATGGCGACTGCCTCTGTAGGGAATACCCAGATGTTGTCATTGTGAGGGGCGTGTCATACGGGCCTTGTGTGAAAGTATATATTGATTTGACATTATTTTGTTATATTGACCTATATGGGGGAGACGTACTAAGCCTTGGAGAGTGATAAAGTGGAGAGAGATAAAGTACCAACCAATCATCTCCTACCTGTAATTTTTCAAGCACAGCCTGTAACATGGCAGTTAGGAGCTGATTGGTTGGTACTTAAACTCTCTCTCCTCTTTATCACTCTCCATGGCTTAGTACATCTCCCTTATGTCTGAGACTCTATATTTCATACGCAATGGTGCACAAGCACATATTATTTAGCACCAGGGGTGGCTCAAGGGGCGAGCTGATATGGCAGTCACCTGAGGTACTGTGGCCTGGGGGTGAAGCCGCAGTCACCTCGCCACCGATTGTACTAGTTTGAGGCCGGGGGCACAGCTGCACTTACCTAATCACCACCCGGATATAAAGGAAGAAGGCATCACGCCCGACATTCATGAGGAGTGCAGAGAGAAGAGCTCCAGGATAAGGTGGTTACAGCAGCCAGGTAAGGTATATCAATATCTAGGACTGCTAGTGTAACATGTAGTGTTTCGTTTGTAACAGGAGGTGATATATTACCAATATCTTATTGACTAATAATTATTGAAGACGAGGTGAGTGACTTAACCTGGCATGTAATATGGGCATCAGTTCTGCTAAGCTTAGTGATACTGCTGTTCTGTGTGTCACTGTCTAAATAACCGTGTTTGTTATGGGACAATAATAGTATATGTGGTATAAGCATAAAAGTACATTGCTTTAGTTTCTGCAGTACTGTATGTTACATATATACCTCATACATTCAGCAGTGTGAGATTTAAATTGCAAATAATTAATTTGTACTTTTTTTATGCTGCACTACTCAATGTTACTATCCTGTTTTAAGTGGTTTGTACTTTATTTCATTTATAATTTTATATTTTTGTATTAGGACAAAGTATTTAAAAATTAATTTTAAATGACTATACACATGAGCATTTACATAACAATGGGCCTGATTCAGCAAGGAACGCAGTTGCTTATACGCATGCAATAGGTCGATTAATTTGCACTGTGCATGCGTACGCATTGCAGTGCACGAGCCAGTTGCTGATTGGAAGTGCGATCACAGTGACTATGCAGACCCATGGCAGAGTGATTGACAGGAAGTGCCATTTGTGGGTAGTGACAAGGGGGTGGTCGAGCGAACGCAGGCGTGCCAGTGCATTTCAACGCTGTTGCAGGGGCATGCATAAATTAGCCACTGCGAAACCAGACACCGCCTGAGGACTCATAGCGTGCGCTGAAGTAAGCAATTCCTGAGTGAAGTCTGGGCTTCATTAACTGTGCGTATGGGTCCAATGCTACTCAATGTTATCGATTGTTTCTCTATGTTGGTCAAGTATACGGATGTGAGTAAGGTAAAGTGGACGTCCTTATGTCAGGCTGCGATCGCAATACGAATGTCACCACTGATATTGCCAACTGCGTTGCATGCGTATAATCAGAATAGCAATCTATAGTGATGCAGGCCCAATGTCTGTTAAAAGTAGAGATGTGCAGGTCCGGATTTCTGAAATCCAAACACACTTGAAATTAGGGGTTCCAAGTAGAACCGCATCAAGGTTCGGATTCACTTTTGTGATATAGTCCGAATCAAGTCCCGACTTAAACCGAAACTCGGGTTTTGGATTCTGACATTTTAGCTGTTTTTTTAATCAATTTTTATTCGATTTTTAACTATTTTTTATAGAAATCCCAAACCAAAACACTTGAGGGTGGTTTTGCAAAACCAAAACACGAAGATCCAGATCCAAAACCAAAACCAAAACACTGGGGTCGGCACACATCTCTAGTTAAAAGGGGGACAGCCGCACTTCAGTTATGTAGCTGTGGGCAGGGTTAATTTTTGGTGGTGGTGGGGGCACCAAAGGAAATTTTTGCTATAATGAAGGCGCATAGGGGTGTATTCATTATGTTAATTAAGGGGGGATTTTCAGAGCTTGATGACTTCTGTCCCCATACTAGCGTATGGGGACAGAGGTCTATTCCGCAAGAGGAAGGTAAGTAGGAGATATCTGTGATATCTCCTGCTTCACCTTCTTTATGAATGGTCCCATAACTTAATATCTGCAGGTGAAATTGTTCATTTTCACTAGAGATGAGCACACAATTGTGCTGTTAGCTAGTCGCATATTAGCGAATGCATAAGATCCTGTATGAAAACGCTGTTTATTAGCTTCATGCGCACGCATCTGCCCCAAGTTAACTAGCGTCTTTATATCAAACCCCAAATACTTACACAGTACATATTCACATAAAAGGTCTCATAAGCTTTAAAGTATAAGATTCAAGTTTGTTCATTTATTATAATTGCTGATAAATAAAGGTTATTTGGTAGCTAAGGTTTAATACATGATAAGTAAGATATTATACTGATCTGCACTCTTTCAACAGCATTTTGATATCATCAGTGTGAAGATCGCAACATGCATTCTCAACTTATGGACCGCAGAGACTTAAAGCACCGATATGTACATTATATGACCAACTGTTAGGATGTGCATGAACAGGAAACTAGAGACAACCAGTTGTTAGAGGCAGGACTGTGTCTATTTGAATCAACCTGTTAAATGCTCTGCAACAGATGCATCCTCCTGGGAACCAATGGCATCAGCGACAGGCCTCTCTATTGTGTTGTCTGTTTCTGTGAAAGTATAAACGTGTGTGTTGTGACCCCAGTCTGAGTCTTCTTGCTGAATGCTGATAGACGGGGGTTTCTTGCTGAAGCCTACATCTGGCCCAGAGCGCTGCGTATGTATAACTGTACTTGGGTCTGTATAATTCTTTGCGCTAAATTGTACTTAGATCATAGCGTGTAACTGACTGTACTTTTACTTGAAATATCACTTTGTGCTTTGGAACCACAGGTAAAAGGTCTGGAGTCTTTATTTACTATATGACAGCGTACGCAAAATAGCGTCATCCTTAGAAGGTATAGGCAGGATATTAGAAGGTATAGGCAGGAGTGTATAGAGGTTCTAATTCAATATCCTTAGTTGGGGGCTCATAGTGAAGTCACTTACCTACTCACACGATACATATGGTTATCGATATCTCACCAAAGGGTGCAGTGGCCACATGCAGGGTTTACCTGCAACCGCTCGGTGCTGAGAAATCGCTACCCGTTTTCGTGTGAGCCAGGGATGCTGACTAGAATCCAGGGACAAGAGAGGAAAAAGTTTGTTTTCCTTTGTTGATAGAACCTTGTGTTTAGAGGGGTGCCGCAGTATTGAGCACGCGGCTGAGTCGCAGTTTTGCACACAGTCAAGATGCACTTTTGTGTACGCAGCTAAAGGTTGTCAATACGGTTGTGTGGTAGTCGCATTATTGTGTATGCGACTGGTGGCACAATAGTGTATACGTACTTACGGTTGTGCTGCCATGTGTTTAAACAAAGCCGTTGAGGTTTACATTCTTTTCAATTGTTGTCAATATCTGGGTTAACGTGTATTTTTCTGCGCAGGAAAAAAGTGTATAACAGTGAGTATTTGTTGGTAGGGGTAACTTGTTCCCTAAAGTTAGAGGTACCGTATGACCTTTAAGGGCTAAGTGCTAGCTGCTCGGTAAGCAGCTTTCCATTCTATACACAGTAGCAGGTGTGCATGTTGTCTTTGTTGTAGAGAGGTGCGTGGAAGTAGCCGACTTAAACTTCCATAGGTGTGGAAGTTGCCTTCTTAAATCTTATCCGGGTGTGTGAAGTAGCCTTCTTCAAATCTTCACAGGTGTGTGGGCGCTGCCGTTTAAATCACAGGTAAGTGAAAGTATCTTGACTGTCTTTCACCAGTTTAAATCTTTATTGAAAAACGTAGGAATTGTCTCAGAATGGGGGCCATGCAAACAATAAAGATGTTAGACAATGATGTGCTGCTAATGGAAGCGCCGCTTGGGTCGGCCCGTCGTATTATGCATACTAAGTATGGTACTTATGCAATAAGGTATTGTGATGTATGGTTTAAAATGACGATGAATAGTGTTAGACCATTTCCCAGAATTGGTAGTTTTGATAAAGATGTATTTGATAATGTCTGGGATCACATCAGTCTGTTGCGCTCCCGAGAGAAAAAGGTCAAATAATATGAATGTTTAAAGTTGTGGCAGCATGAAGTGGATGCGTGGCTTAAAAATGCGCAAGCGACGCAAGCTAGCGTTGCAAGCGCATTGCCAGAGAATACATCCGTGACGCTAAATTGCAATGCAGGTGAGCCGCAAAATGGCGCGCATGTGCAGCACGATAGCGTTGTGGAAAGTATTGCCAGCAGTTCACGCGCACCACCTCCACCTTATGTGGATGGAGGTGCAAGTACAGTTATCAAAAATACCCATAAAAATGTAACAAGCAATTTGTACCCTCTCTTAAGCAACCATAAAGAAAATGTTCATGATGTGGATGATGAGCCTATTGTAATGTCTGCCATTTCCCATGCTGTGCAAATGATAGATGCTGCACCACAACAATCACGAGTGGTGCCGCCATCTCCATCGGTAACAGTAAGGGAAGTGCTAGCCCCCTCTGTACCCGTAGAGGAAGTCGTTAATACCATACGTAGCAGCAGCAGATTAAACCCCCAGCCAGGTAACAAGGTCAAAGGTAGCAGCGCTACCGGTCTGCATCCCATTCGGACAATAACTATTCCGAATGGAAATGCAGATGCGAACGGTATAGTGCCCACGAGGGAAGTGGTAATGCATTGTCCTTGGACAAGAGCATAACTGAATTCCATCATAAATGATTTCCCCGATCCCAAAAAGGAACTAGCCAAATGTCAAAGATTTTTGAGGAATTTGGGTAGTTCTCATGAGCCAACTAATAAAGATTGGCGTGTGGTGTTAAGGGCCTGTCTACCACACAATACCAACGTGACAAAATTTATCACGGATTGTGTATTGGATGGTGACGTTCCCTTAACAGACCAAGTAAACCAAGGTAACATTTCCCGCATTGTAACTCAATTGGGTATATATTTTCCGGTAGTAGTTAACTGGAACAAAATTTTCACTATAAAGCAAGAGGAGAGTGAATCTGCAGAAAATTATTGCGACCGGGCTCTGCAGGCTATCACCCAGTACACTGGGATAGAAGATATTAAAGATAGCACTCACCACAGGGGAATGATAGTCACGGTACTCATGGATGGTCTTAAAGAAAACTTAAAGACTCGGGTTCAGACCTCACAACCTGGCTGGAACGGGAGTCACAATAGATACCCTCATAGAATCTGCCATAGAACATGATAAGAACATCTCAAAGAAGAGAGAGACCCAGAGCGAAAAACTAATGGCTGTCAGTATCCAGGCTCTGGAAGGAATGATGGTAACATCACAGCCAGCAGACACACTTGCATCTACACACACACTTACACCTGAACAGTTATATCCCCTCATTAATCCCACGCAACAGCAAACACAGCTCTATTCTACTAATCCTACACATCCACAGGTCCCATACTACTCACAAACTTCATACCCCCCACAATACCCTTATCCACCATATCCCTACCCATATCCATACCTTTTCCCCCTGCTCAAACCTCACAACAACCCGTGTCTTCATCCGATCCACGAACATGTATTAATTGTAACCAGCAAGGACATTTAATTAGAAACTACAGAGTAAAAAAGGGTAGGACCCTCAAATCAGGGAAAACCTGCATATCCCCATAAAGGATATGCACAGAGGCAAGCAAATAACCAGCAAGCACCAGCTCCAATTGTGGCCGTTAATGCTTTATTGGAGAATGGTAGCCAACGCTGGGGGTCAGGTCATACCTGTAGTCTACAGATAGTCAGGTTAACGGGAAGTACTAGGGAAGAACCGGTCATGATGGTTGATGTAGCTGGTACTGAATATCCTTTTCTTGTAGACACAGGGGCGACCAGGTCAGTGATAAAATCTCCCGTTAATTTACAGGTGACCAACGAGACAGTACCAACAATGGGTGTAACAGGTAAAGTGCAACATTATCCTTTAACAAAGTCCACAGAGGTTACTATTGGGCCGTTGCATACCAGGCATTCTTTCCTTCTGGCTGCTGTGGCTCCTACTAACCTGCTGGGTAGAGATATGTTATGTAAGATGGGATGTGGCATATATTGCACCCCTGATGGTGTATTTTTAGATATCCCAGAAAGAGTTGCGCACGAGGTGCGGGATATGCTAGACACTCCCCAAAGGATAATGTATCACTCTACCAGTTTAAATGAAAATCCATCTCAGGTAGATCAAATGTTGTCCCAAATTCCAGATTCCATTTGGACTAAGGATGGACAGGACACTGGATTAATGGCAAACGTAAGCCCCGTAATGGTAAATTTAAAAGGCGGTAGGCAAGCTCCAAAAATTCCCCAGTACCCACTAAAACAGGAGGTAGAAATAGGGTTTTTTCCAATAATTGTGCGATTATTACAACAGGGAATTTTAATTCGTACAGCTAGTGTAGCCAACAGTCCCATCTTCCTCGTGAAGAAGAGTGGTGGGAGGGGTTATACAGTACAAGACCTTAGAGGTGTTAATAAAGTAGTAGAGAGCCAATTCCCCGTAGTGCCAAATCCAGCTGTCATTCTTATCCAGATCCCTCCAAACACAACCCATTTCACTGTCATTGACCTGCTTTCTTCTCTGTGCCTCTCCACCCTGACTGTCAGTATTTATTCGCATTCACATACAGAGGTGTACAATATACATGGACACGATTGCCCCAGTATCTTTTCCCAGGCATTGCACGACTGTTTACAATCTCTTCAACCTGCCAATGGATCTGTTCTAATTCAATATGTGGATGATTTATTGCTATGTTCTGATTCATTTATGTCATGTTTGAATGATACTAAACTTTTGTTGCTTCATCTCTCGCATACAGGACACAAGGTGGCTAAGGACAAACTACAGCCATGCCAATCCAGAGTAAAATATTTGGGACACTGCCTAACCCAGGGGTTACAACATCTCACAAATGATAGAATCCAGGCCATACAGAACATGACACTGCCGCAGAATCAACAGCAAATTCGTACCTTCTTGGGAATGTGTGGATACTGTAGAATGTGGATCCCAGGTTTTTCTATTTTGGCCTTGCCTTTGCAGGACTTTAGTCTCTTCCTCAAAGCCCAATCGTGTCATACACACAGAGGAATCAGAGCAGGCTTTCCTTAATCTTAAGGATAGTCTGACAAAAGCACCTGCATTGGGAATACTTGATTATGAAAAACCTTTTGATTTGTATTGTATGGAAGCCGATGGTTGTGCTGCAGGTGTCCTCACACAAAAACATGGTGATGCCAGTAGGCCCGTAGCATACCACAGTGCCCAATTGGACACTGTGGCAAGATCACTCCCCACCTGTTTGAGAAGTGTAGCAGCTACCATTCTATTGGTGAGTAAAAGTGAGGACATAGTATTGGGTCATGATATGATTGTCTATACTCCCCATGCTGTATCTGCTCTGCTGAACTCTGCTCAAACCAGACACATCTCTTCAGCTAGGTTTACCAAATGGGAACTAGATCTAATCGCACCTGCAAACATCACTGTTTAAAGTTGCAGCACTCTGAACCCAGCAACGTATTTACCATATGTACAACATGATGTACAAAGGGTGGAAGGAGACAAGTTGCTGGCAGAAGGTGAGTTCAGCGGACATAATGATGCACACGATTGTATGGAATATCTGAATCAGACCTTTACTGCTAGACCTGACATACACGACACACCTTTAGAGAATGTAGATGTAACTTTTTACATGGATGGGAGTTGTCATAGACAAACAGACACAGGTGAATTATGTACAGGTTATGCTGTTGTAAGTGACACAGACATCATAGAAGCTAAACCTCTTGGTCCTCCTCACTCAGCCCATGTGGCAGAGTTAGTAGCACTAACTAGAGTGTGTGAACTGGCAGCAGGCAAGTCTGCTAACATTTACACTGACTCGAGGTACACGTTCGGGGTGGTGCACGATTTCGGGGCTCTATGGCATCTGAGAAATTTTATGACAGCAGCAGGCACACCAGTTGCAACATTCCCGACACATAAAACATATTTTAGAAGCAATCCAACTGCCCAAAGTGGTGGCAGTAATTAAGTGTAAAGCCCATACATGTGAGGATGGTCCGATGTCACTGGGCAACAACAGAGTCGATGAAGCTGCAAAATGGGCAGGAGGGTTAAAAATGTTTTCTCCAACTGAAAAAATTATGTCTTTTCAAACAATTGATATGCTGAAATTAATTGAGATGCAAAATTTGTGTTCAATCCAGGAAAAGTCCATCTGGAAGTCTAAGGGATGTGGGCAAGAGTCTTCTGGGCTCTGGAGGGATGGACAAGGTAAGCCAGTAGCCCCCAAAGCATATTACCCCAGCCTGGCTGAGGCAGCACATGCTCTGACTCATCTGGGAAAGCAAGGTATGTGCAAATTGGTAAGAGCATACTGGTGTGCACCAGGTTTTTCTTCACAAGCAGAAAAGAGAGCAATGTCCTGTCTGACCTGCTTGAGGAAAAACATAGGGAAAGCGATCCCTACCGAACCATCCCACATTCCACCGACTGATGGACCTTTCCAGGTGATACAAATTGATTTCATCCAATTACCACCCTGCAGGAATCTCAAGTATGTATTGGTGTGCACTGACGTATTTTCTAATTGAGTTGAGGCCTACCCAGCGGCCACTAATACTGCTGCGTTTACTGCCACGAAAATAGTTCAGGAATTTGTATGCAGATATGGTATCCCTAAAATCATCGAGAGTGAGAGGGGTACTCATGTCACAGGTGATGTTTTCCAAAATATGTGTAAGCTGATGGGTATTAATATACAATGTCACACCCCCTACCGACCGCAAGCCAGTGCTAAGGTAGAGAGGATGAACGGGACTATTAAAAATAAGTTAAGTAAACTCATGGCAGAGACTGAACTAGGATGGCCAGTAGCATTACCGTTGGTCCTGTATAGCACTCCTAGACCCCCTCTAAATCTGTTCCATTTGAAATACTGTTCAGTAGACAACCTCATTTGATTATAAGTCCACAGGAAGACTTGAAAGGTAACAACGAGGTAACTGTAAGGTATCTTATATCAATGAGTAAGCAATTAAAACAGCAACAGCAGAAACTGAAATTGTTGTCCCATGATATGCCTGAAACTAACTGTCATGATGTTGAACCAGGAGACTATGTTATGATCAGAAATTTCTTGTGTTCAGGTTCTTTGACTGATCGGTGGGAAGGTCCGTACCAGGTGCTGCTGACAAGTACTACATCTTTGAAGGTGGCTGAGAGAGATACCTGGGTCCATTCCACTCACTGCAAAAAGGTCTATCAACCGGTGGAGAAACAAGTCGGAGACAAGGCTGATCCGGGAGGATTGAAAAGGTCGTAGTGAGATACCTGAACTAAAAGAAATTTGAAGGTCTTGTTGTGGCAATGGATGGGCCTGCTGTGTTCATTTTCATATTCTCTTTTAGAGTGTTCACCATTCTGGTTGGTTCTGGGATATCCGATTTCTGTGATGGGGGACCGATTGAGGAGATGGGAGCTGATGGCAGTGCTGATGGAGTGGAATTAGGATAAGTGCTATGCCAATCAGGGGAGTGTCTGACCAATCTTAGTACTGTTATTGTTAAGAGAGCTGTTATTCCGGATACTCGGGGACGGTGTGGAAGTTTATCGTCTGAAGATTCCTGTATTTGTGAGCTTTGTGGGTCCCTAGTTGATGAGAACTGTATTCAACGGTGCCAGCCTAAATATAACCCATACTGGGGTGGGTATCCTTTAGAGGATTATCATAGCATGGTAGGCAAAATATTAAATCAAACTGATTGCTGGGTGTGTTCACATGTGCCACAGGGACAGCATAATGTAGGGTTGGTGCCATTTCCACTGAATATCACAGAAATTTTAGAATTGCAAAAAGGGAAAACATTGGATGGAAAATTCCTCTCATCCAAACCACCTCATTTTAAACTCTATCAATTCCAAGTAGATAGATCACTTTTGTGTTTGAACATAACCAACCCCAATAAACCCAGGAGTTGGGAAGTGACGGGGAATAATCAGACGATGACCTTTTCACAGAGAGCTGATAATGAGTCCGTAAATCATGATCTGTTACATTCAATTAAATCTAGTGGGAAACATTTTAGGTACCGGTATACATTGAGTTCCACCAAAGAAATTATTGGTAAGGTACCAGATGGTTATTGTGCTAAAATAATACAACCAGAAACTTGCATATACCAAATGGAAGAGCCTGAGATAGGATTGTTTACAAGGGAAATGTGCTTAATGATAATGATGCATACCATCCCTTATGTTCTCCCCGATAATGTGTATTTTATATGTGGAAGAAAGTCATATAAGTGGCTCTCCCCGAGTTCCGAAGGTCTGTGTTACCTGGGAAGGGTAGTCCCAGAAGTTATGACCCTCACACATGTTGAAATGCTTGGTATCCATAAAAACACACCATCACCATGCCTTAACATGCAATATGAACACAGAGACAAACGAAATATGATACCTGGTGACGTGCATAAAGCCACTCAGTTAATTAGTGAGACAACTGGCTTCCAAGTTTTAGTCGCACTGGATCCTACCAGGATCGCTCGGGGTACATTAAATTTTAGATATTTTCAGGAACTTGCTAAATTGATAGATAATATCACCGAGATGTATGATGACACATTCAGGTATACAGGGAGAGAATTGCAAGCGTACAAGAAAGAACTGGTGCAACACAGGCTAGTGTTAAATTATTTAACTGCTGTTACTAGAGGGTACTGCGTAACTTTGGCAACCCAATTTGGAGTAAAATGTTGCACCTATGTCACCAATGATACCAGCGACCCCAAGGAGGTGATAGACCGGAAGATGGATGAAATTCTGCAGCTAAAATGGGAGTTTCGTAAGAAACAAAATGCTTCAGTGGCTGAAGTAGGGGAGAAGATAGAAGGATGGGTTTCATGGCTGAACCCAGTGAAATGGTTCTCAGGTCTAGGGAAATGGGTCCAGGAAGTAATCGCCAGCATAGGCAAATTCTTGATCCTTATACTGATTGTCATCATAATAATTGGCATATGTGTCCGGTGTGTTCCTATTGTGTTGAAGTGTGGAAAATGTAAAAATAAAGTAAAACGAAAGAACGAAATCATGATGGTGGTCAGTAATGACAATATGAATACCGAGGTAAATATAGAACTGCATTACAACCCTGAACTAGGAAATGCCATCATTTAATGTATTATATTTAGACCTGCATAGAATGTATTATTGAAATTTTATTTTTAAAACACCTCAGATAATGTAAAGTCTCAAATTCCCCTTCAAGACTGCCTTTATAGGACTGGTGTATCCCCACACCTTTCACATGATCTTCCAAGATCCGCGGTGTGCGTATAATAGTAATTTTATCTCGCCACTCAGAGACACGTTATTGATGGATTAAGAACCACCTTGTGCCATGCCATAATAACACTAAATAATATATAAATGTAAGCCTAAATTAATTTTTTAAATCAGATTGTGATAGCATGTTGTTCGCTATCAAAGGGTGGACTGTCGAAGCTGGATAATTGGCTGAGACAAGATCAGCTTAAAATTAGATCGTAAAGACGCCATCTTGCGACTGGCCGCAAGACGCCATTTTAGAAAATGAGATTGCAAGACGCCATTTTGCGAATGGCCGCCCAAGCGCCATTTTAGGTAAACTCACACTTAAGTACATATGGCAATATTACTATTAGCATCATGCGATTGCATCTTTCACCATTTCTCATACACACATTAATACGCATAATTGCGCTGTTAGCTAGTCACATATTAGCGAATGCATAAGATCCTGTATGAAAATGCTGTTTATTAGCTTCATGCGCACGCATAAGCCCCAAGGTAACTAGCGTCTTTATATCATATTTATATATGTACTGTGTATACTTACACAGTACATATTCACATAAAAGGTCTCATAAGCTTTAAAGTATAAGATTCAAGTTTGTTCATTTATTATAATTGCTGATAAATAAAGGTTATTTGGTAGCTAAGGTTTAATACATGATAAGTAAGTCATGTTTGATATTATACTGATCTGCACTCTTTCAACAGCATTTTGATATTGTCAGTGTGAAGATAGCAACATGCATTCTCAACTTATGGACCGCAGAGACTTAAAGCACCGAAATGTACATTATATGACCAACTGTTAGGATGTGCATGAACAGGAAACCAGAGACAACCAGTTGTTAGAGGCTGGACTGTGTCTATTTGAATCAACCTGTTAAATGCTCTGCAACAGATGCATCCTCCTGGGAACCAATGGCATCAGCAACAAGCCTCTCTATTGTGTTGTCTGTTTCTGTGAAAGTATAAACGTGTGTGTTGTGACTCCAGTCTGAGTCTTCTTGCTGAATGCTGATAGACGGGGGTTTCTTGCTGAAGCCTACATCTGGCCCAGAGCGCTGCGTATGTATAACTGTACTTGGGTCTGTATAATTCTTTGCGCTAAATTGTACTTAGATCATAGCGTGTAACTGACTGTACTTTTACTTGAAATATCACTTTGTGCTTTGGAACCACAGGTAAAAGGTGTGGAGTCTTTATTTACTATATGACAGCGTACGCAAAATAGCGTCATCCTTAGAAGGTATAGGCAGGATATTAGAAGGTATAGGCAGGAGTGTATAGAGGTTCTAATTCAATATCCTTAGTTGGGGGCTCATAGTGAAGTCACTTACCTACTCACACGTTACATATGGTTATCGATATCTCACCAAAGGGTGCAGTGGCCACATGCAGGGTTTACCTGCAACCGCTCGATGCTGAGAAATCGCTACCCGTTTTCATGTGAGCCAGGGACGCTGACTAGAATCCAGGGACAAGAGAGGAAAAAGTTTGTTTTCCTTTGTTGATAGAACCTTATGTTTAGAGGGGTGCCGCAGTATTGAGCACGCGGCTGAGTCGCAGTTTTGCACACAGTCAAGATGCACTTTTGTGTACGCAGCTAAAGGTTGTCAATACGGTTGTGTGGTAGTCGCATTATTGTGTATGCGACTGGTCGCACAATAGTGTATAGAGCGCTGCGTATGTATAACTGTACTTGGGTCTGTATAATTCTTTGCGCTAAATTGTACTTAGATCATAGCGTGTAACTGACTGTACTTTTACTTGAAATATCACTTTGTGCTTTGGAACCACAGGTGAAAGGTCTGGAGTCTTTATTTACTATATGACAGCGTACGCAACATAGCGTCATCCTTAGAAGGTATAGGCAGGATATTAGAAGGTATAGGCAGGAGTGTATAGAGGTTCTAATTCAATATTCTTACAGCCAATCAGCGTTAAGCCCATTGAAAATTAACACTGAAGAAGATGGTGCCCGCCATCCCCCGCCGCCTTACACCACCGGCACCCCCCCCGGTGCCGGCACCCCCACTGACAACATCCCTCGCTGCCGACACCACCGCTGCCGACACTAGCCGGCACCCCTGCACTGCTGCCCCACATACTGAGGACATCGTCAGCGACCCCCACACTGCCGACACTGCCAACACTCCCACACTGAGGACACCACCAGCACCCCTGCACTGCCGACACTGTCAGCACACATGCACTGAGGACACCGCTGCCACCCCCACTCTGCCGACACCGCCAGCACCCTGCATTGAGAACACCCCTGCACTGCCGACACAGTCAGCAAACCTGCACTGAGGACACCGCTGGCACCCCCGCTCTGCCGACACCACCGGCACCCTGCATTGAGAATACCCCTGCACTGCTGACACAGTCAGCAAACCTGCACTGAGGACACTGCTGGCACCCCCGCACTGCCGACGCAGCCAGCAAACCTGCACTAAAGACACCTCTTGCACCCCCGCACTACCGACACAGCCAGCAAACCTGCACTAAGGACACTGCTGGCACCCCCGCACTGCCGACACAGCCAGCAAACCTGCACTAAAGACACTGCTGGCACCCCCGCACTGCCGACATCACCGGTACCCTTCACTGAGGACACTGCCAGCACCGCAGCACTGCCATGCCATGTACTGAGGACACCGTCAGCAACCCCGCTTTGCCGACACTGCTGTCACAGTAAGTGCACTATTGCTGTATCCAACCAACACTGTACAACACACTGTATCCGTGTTGGAAATTAGAAGCTGAACTGCCACATGTTAGTGCCGTTGACTGTGTTACTTAGCTTAGTCAGCCAGCTAGCAAAAAATATTGTGAGGTGGCCAAAATTTATTGGAAATTACTGGAAATAAATGGTATTGAGGTTAATTATACTATAGGAACAAAAACAGGCCCATTTTATGTGATTTTAGCTGTATTTATGATTTTTTAAGAAAAAATCCAGATCCAAAACCAAAACACGAAAACTAAACACAGAGGTGAGAATTTGGCAAAACCAATCCAGATCCAAAACCAGGGGAGATCCAGATCCAAAACCAAAACACGAGGGTCTGCGCACATCTCTAATTTTCACCTGCTTTTGTAGAAATTTTGTGATGATGAATAGGCCCCATAGTGAGCCTGCACTTTGTTATGTGAGGGTTGATAATTAGCTGCATATGTGCAAATGATATTTATCTAGAAAACTCAAATTATGTGGTTTATAATTAGTTTTTATTCTGTCCTTTGGCCTCAGCACTGGAACAATTTGAATTCTACAGTCATTTATTATCATTATAGTTTAGTTATTATAACCATAAGGGTTCTGTAGCGCTAATAAGGGGGAATACAACTGACAATATGTTACAAGAGTAAAGACAGGTACAAACAAGTTAACAGTTCCACATAGATACATAATTACAGTGTGCATTTAGCATCATTATGCAGGGACAACAAAGGGGAGAGGGCCTTGCTTACAGCTTACAATTTATTTGTTTAATGAAATTAATTCAATGCTAAACGTAGTAGTAACTCAACACTGTTATACAATCACTCTCTATTGCTTTCAGTCTAACTCAGTATTAAGTGGTTAGTTATCATCACAAGGTAACCAAATGAACAGGAGTAGCAGAGCTGATGTACAGGCTAAGGTAAGGGCAGGTAGTAAATAAGGAACGTCAGTTGGCAAAGCCAAGGTCAAAATCTATGAACTAAACAAAACAATACTAACCATAAGCTCTTGCACAGGATTGTGTGAGACAGGAGTTTCATTAAGGCAGTGGTTCCCAAACTGTGTACCAAGGCACCCTGGGATGCCTCAGGTTACTTACAGTGGTGCCTTGGGTTGGTGGTCCAGTAATTAATACAATTATTTTTAGTCAGTGTGATTGGCAATCATTAGCACTGGTTTTGCCTATCAAAAAATGTGGACAAAAAGAAGCACAGCTCTGTCAACCACGGAATCAGTATGACAGCGGCTGGCCGACATGGCTTAAAATCCCAATCGTCCTAAGTATTAACTAACCTAAGCTCCCCCCCCCCTAATCCTAACCCTCCTTAGGGGTGCCTAACCCTAACCTTCCCCCCAGTGCCCCTAACCGTAATCCCCCTCTAAGTGCCTAAACCTAACCCCCCCTTCCCCGCTGCCTAAACCTAAGTTCCCCGGGGGGGGGTGCCTAGCCCTAACCCTCCCTCCCCCTAGCCTAACCCTAACCTCACGGGGGGGTGCCTAACCCTAAGTTCCCCGCGGGAGCCCTAAACCCAAACCTCTCCCGCCGCGGCTGTTCGCAGCGGCGCCCGGCATCACTTCGGTCGGGATGCCGGGCGCCAGTCTCCCGGCATTGGTAAAATAACAGGCGTCTACATTTAGATGCCTGTCATTTAACCCTCGCAAGCTTCCCGACTGCATACCATCAACCACCACGTAACTGAACCTAACGGTGACATATAAGCGCAATTTACTACATTTAATTTTTGCTGAATTTCTCAAGTTTTGGCCAAGGAGTACCTTGGAAAAAATGCTGATACTCTAGGGCGCCGTGATTCGAATAATCTTACCGATAGAGCTGTCCTTTGTGTTTTTGTTCATGCATACGCTGTCATGTATGCGAGGAGTGGGTGATGCATCGCATCCCGAATGCGATAGGTCATGCATCCCACCCCCGGGCTGTTGACGTTTAGGGGGCATGGTCTGCAGTTGTGCAGTTTTCTCACTGACCCCACATTAGACCTGACTCTTGTAATTCTCCCAGAAAGTCATCATTTTCCTGGCAGATTATTAATAACTGGCTCTTGCACACTAAATATATCAGTTCAGTAACAGACATTCAGTATTGATATTCCCTGTCAGCACAATTCTACCTTCCTCCACTCCTTAAAATACGTCTGAAAAGTATATGCATATAATATGTTGTTGACAGTATCTGAAACATGGGACTAGACTAACCAACGCTCTAGTGCCTTATAGAAATAGGACTATGGCCCATATTAAATTTGAGCTGAGCCGCGATACTTTTTTGCCTTCTGGACTTTTCGCCTACATCGCCTGTTTTGCAGACGGAAAAGTATCGCGCGCGTGGCCGTGTATTGCCGTAATAAATTTGAAAGTAGGCGAAAACGGGACCCGGCTAAACTTAAACAAGCAGAAAGTACTGTCAGATTTGGGGAAATCAGCCCGACACCCCCCAAAAGATGCTCTGACATGGGGGTTCCCTATGGTACCCCAGATTTGACTTGCTGAAGGTATTTTGTGTTTTTAAACGCGCTCAATAGCTGCTAAATAGCGTTTTTGGATAAGTGGTGCAGAATAGTATTCAGGCATTTTTTTTGCAGAAAATAACTTAACCCAGCAAATTTGGGGTACTTGAAAATGGGGCCAGCATATTTAAAAGTTGCTAAAATTAAGTTAAAAAAATGTGAAAAATCCACCTGCCGCAAACCCCTGCAATGAAAAAAAACACCTGGGGCATACTTGGGGACCCCCCCCCCCCAGAGTAAATTTTGCTAGTTTTTAACTTTGTCCACCAACTTTTTTTTTTTTTTGCCCCCAAATTCAAATTATATTTTTTTGGTGCTCTTAAGTCTTTTTTTTTTTTTAAGTGTTGACACAGATTACCTTTGGGGGACTGTCTGAAGGCTGCACAGGGGGTTCCCGCAATGTTGCACCCCAAAACCCCAATTCTGCACTTTTTTTCGCCTGCTATTCATAGGCGAAACTTTTCCGCCTATTACATTGCATTGACTTTCCACCTAGGCGAAAAGTCTTCCAAATTGAATACAGAGTAAACTCAAAACAGACGAAAATGACGTCATCGGCGAAAAGTTTCCGCCAAAAACACGTGAAAATGGCTTTTCGCCTCAAATTGAATACGGTCTTATATTTTAAAATATGTAACTAAACAGAAATTCCAAAGATCTGCCATGGAAGAAAACTACAATGTGATATAAGAACAGAATACAAAGTAAAACATACATAGGATATATATTAAAATTCATGGGGTGAGGGTGCAGCTTCTAAAAGTATATATATACTGTATAAGCCTGATCCATTTTGAAAATGTCTTTTGTTTTAGTTTTAGACTAATTATAAAAATCTGGCAGGACCCTGTCAGCAAAAGCCAGTTTTAGCAACACACACTTTTCATTGAAACATTACAATGTATTTGGGGAACACACATCCGATAGTAATGTTTGAGAATAAGACTTGACATGTGTTAAAAGCAAAAACTTAGCTCCATACTATAAACTCATCTCCTCTAGAAACTTTGTCAGATATTGAAGACTGTAGAAAATCTGCTGACACTTTTGTAATGTGAGCTGAGCAGTTCCACCAAAATTAGTTTTTCAAAATGAGAATCTGGATTTTTCAATAACATGGCTACATCTTGTGCTAAACTGAGATCTTCAGGCCGCACTTGAAGCTTCACACTCTCTTAGAATGGTCAGATAAATTAAAATCAAAATGAAAGTCTTTTCTTCCTTACAGTAGTTATTATCTACAGTATCTGTCAGGAGGAACTGTACTATTTTTAAGATTCTGTATACTTTCTAAAGTCCATTTGCACATTCCAGGGTTAATTTTTCAAAGAAACCATACGTAAATATAATGTCTGGCAGGAGAGGAATGACAACTTTATATTCAGCGTTTTTCATTAGCATCTGCTCCGATCCAAAAATAACATAGGAAAAGTATAATACGTACTTTACAACATAGATAATTCAGTCTGGGCCTCTAGTAAGGTACAGTACAACTAATATGATGCTTACATATATGTGTCCCTAAACCGGTAGCAAATTTAGCTATATTTTGTAGGTTGTGGTAATTATGTGAAAATATTTATATTCGTAAACATGGAAAAATTATGTATTATCTTATATAACTTAAAAGCCCAGTTACAGGTCATACTTGCCAACTTTAATGATCTCCTCTCTGGGAGAAGGCCGGAGAGAAGATGCAGCTGGACCCAGGGCCGAGCTCTTCACCTCATTTTATCACCGCCCCCTCTCTACGTCCGGCAAATTCCTTGTATAATCTCCCCATCCTGCCCACAATAAGAAGTGGGCAGGATCCAGGAGAACCGCCTTCTCTTCTGAGGGTGCGGGGGACTACCTGAAAAATTTGGAGCCTCTCACATCTTCCGGGAGAGTAGGAAAATAAGCTACAGGTGTTTCCTTTTTGCACGGTATAGTGAGAACTGCAGGGTGCGACTTAGACGCTGTGCCATGTGTATTGATACTTACTTATTACTGAATTTAGCGTCTTATTTACACCGTCGGTGCATCCAAAGTTGCTTCCCAGGCATTTAGGATTAGTATTTTTGTCACAAAGGAAACGGAATAAAGTCACCGATTAAGCACAGCTTTGCTTGGCATGATGTATGGAGTGGCTCACTCATACCGATACTCTGTCTTTTGCCTTATTTACCAAGATTAGCGTCCAAGTCGCACACAGCAGCTGAATTCAATGCCTGTGCTAGTGTCCAATGTACCCGCATAAGCTGGTTGCACAGACCAACAGAGAGCAGCGAGCAGACCCCCTGGGGAGAAGCAGGTAGGAGCCGCTGCTGGTCGATATTGCATAACTCAATTGCAGACAGAAAGTAATGTCTCAGGAGACTGTTTAATTACTAGCAAATCCCTTCAACAGGGATGCAGAAAAGGGGGGTGGATACAAAGCATAGGAGACATCTCTTTGGGTACTTTGGGTGTTCGAGCACCACTAGAGCACGCCCACATTTATGGCTGTGCATAGTATTTTTGAGTTGTATGGTGGATATAAGGTGAGCAACCGCCAATAATTTGAAACAGTTGGCTTCCATGGTACAAAGGGTAGGGCATGGGTTTGCTGGAGAGGTGCAATCATGCCCTTAATGGAATAGAGCATACTTTCCATACCCTCCAACATGATCCCTTCCACCAAGTAAAAAATGCTCTGCTCCTGGACTTCCCACTTCATTTACAATTGTAGACATCTATATGGGACAAATCATTTGCGAGAAGGGTGTTTTAACACAGGTGACTGCAATCATAAATTAAATGGAAAATTCAGGAGCAGAGCATTATGTAACTTGATGGTGTGGTCATCTTTTAGGGTGTGCATTCTGCAAAAAGCTGTTAATGGGGCATAGTTCCTCCCCAATATTGGTGCCCACCGGAACTCTCGAGGCCATGTTCTTCAAGGAGACTTGGTGCTTCTGAAGGATATAAATTCACAGCTTCAAAAGTGTCTAACCAGGAGGCTGCTAACAAACAAACATACAGGGTAACTTAATGCATTGTTTGGTTACAAGCCCTCATTTGGCATTTGTCAGTTTAATTTTATAATAATAATAATAAAACAAGTGAGATATTACGTTTCAATTTATTTTTAATTATTTTTAATTAGTATATATATTTATTAAGGAGGACAGCTTACAGGGACTGTATGCACATGTCCTATGCGTCCACACTCCACTGAATATGGAGGGCCTGATTCAGCAAGGATCGCAAGTGCATAAACACACTCACCCGGTTGCCTTCTGCGTATGAGTATGCATCGCAGTGCACATGCGTGAACCGGCCACTGTGATCGGGACTGTACTCGCAATGACTACGCAGACCCATCGCAGAGTGATTGACAGGAAGTACTGTTTGGGGGTGGTGACGGCGTGCCAGTGCGTTTCAACATTTTCGCAGACTTGCAAGGTATTACGGATGTGAGTAAAGGGAAGTGGGTGTCATTATGTTGTGCTGCGGCAGCATTGCGATCGCAGTGATTTGCATAATTTTCAACTGAACTGTGTACATGCTTGCTGCCCCGATTGCATCAGCGATCCTTGCTGAATCAGCCTGGAGTACGGTAGAGCGGAAATATTATGTAGTTGGTAAATTTTAGACTGACAATAGTAAAACAAGCATCCAAGTCCCACTCCCCGGAACCAGTGCTGCCCTTAGGCTTCAAATGCCTAATGGGAAATTCATCACTGCACATCACTATTATAGAGGGAAACATCCAAGCATGTATTACATTAAAAATAATGGCAACCTGTCTTGCTTCAAGTTTGTGCAATGTAATCTGTCAGGATATGAGAAGATTAACTATGCCTTGCTGACAATTTATGGAGTTCATCTACAGCCACCTAAAGCCAAAGTCAGCTGCAGAGTTTCTATCCTTGTGTATACAAAAATGTACTTCAGCAAAGCACATAAGCACAATATTAAAGGAAAAGGAAAAACGCAGTTCAATACCTCACACACCGGTCACCTACAGATAGTAAATGGTTGAACCAATATTCATTAGATTGCAGCTTATTAATGACTAGAATGCCCCATATTTTATTGCTCATGTGGAAATTTGAAAATAGATAATCCACACCCCCAAAACTAACACCTGTGTATTGTCTCCTTTGCTATAAGATTAAGGCCTTAATTAGATGCATAGCTTTAATATGAAAAAAACGTAACGTTTATTAAGTATACATTAAAAATCCCTAGATGGGACAATAGCCAGCAAAATAATGGTGAAAAATTATAAATAATGAAGAAAACATAAATTGTAAAATGTGTATTAAAATCAATTAAAATAAAGAATGTCCCAGCTGTGTGTGTTTATTTATTGATTCGTCATTGAATAAATTTCAAATATTAATATTGTGCTTTGGAGACACTATTATTACTGGTATGATCACATGGTATTCATATCTTACTAAGTACCTGAGGCTTAATTAATTATTAATTCATATGTATGAGAGATTATAGCGCCAGAGAGAAACGAGATTTCTTCACAGTTTAAAATTAACCCGTAATTCAGGTAATTAATTTATTAAAACATTAAAACAAAGCACTCCCCATTGGTGTCAGCTTATCAGTAGATTATTAACAATGGTGATTTGTTAAAAGAAAAAATGTGTGAATAGCAGAACTGATATGAAGCGCACTGTGCTATGTGAATACAAACTTGGTAAAAGTACAGGCAGTAAACTGGATGGTAATATATAATTATATATATATATATATATATATACGTGATTTCAGAATTTAGATAATGTAAAGTGTATAACGTGCATGTGCAACAAGTACAGTTATGGTAAAATATTCAAATAAATATTGAGTTCATAAAAAATACATAAATTTCATTACAAAAATACCCTAAACATACAGGGCAACAAGATATAATGCATACAATAAATATGCCACCGACAGATGTTAAAAAACAGTTAGCATAAAAAAGAGGAATAAAAAAAATATGGAGGAATAAAAAGGGAATGGCTTATCTGAATGTTTTAAAAGGTAAATTCATGGAAGGTGAAATCCGGAGTCACCAACGCGTTTCATCCGGCTGCTGGACTTCTTCAAGGGATGTATGGCTCCTGTGGGGTACCTTGTATAAATACCCACTTGCTGAGACAAACTGAGCAATGTTTTTCGATTGGAAGTGAGCTCACTTCGGGTTTCGTTAATCACATGTTCGTTTTGTTATATAAAATAAAATTATTTAATATCCATCTGGTATTTAGAATGCTGAATAGTAGAATCGCTCTTATTTAAAAGAGATTCTGTTCATATGTTTAATGTTTTTGATCTGTAAAGATCATCATGTGATGTCTCCCGGGTGTCACGTGGTACCTGCCCGTCTTACCACTTCCTGTACATTACTTCCGCCCTTCGGGCGCTGTTTGGGGAGTCTAGTTAGTTACTTCCACCCTGAGATCCTGGTCAGGTGACCGGTATCGACTGTCTCATCTCCATTAGGAGATGGTAGTGGCCATCTTGGTGCTCATATTTCAAGTGGCTGCGGCCATCATTAGTACTCACAATAAAGCTACAGTCTCCATCTTGGTGTTCTCAATAGGAATCGGTGGTGGCTATCTTGGTACTCCTATTTCTTATAGTTAGAGGTGGCCATTTTGTTCATATTTCAGGGGATAGCATCAGCCTTCTACAGATTGTCATTTGGTGGCCATCTTGATGCTCTCAGTGTGTTGTATGTATATCTCCCTTGTGGCCATCTTGGTATACCCAGATCTGCAGAAGCCACAATAATCAATGGACATCTTGAATTATAAAGGAAAGCAGGTATCTGTATAGTTTTCATAAGTGGTTGCTCCTAAATGGAAAGTAATATTAATATTCATATCCATATAGATAACAACATAGGTTCCCCTATTAACATAAATATAACTCAATCTAATAGATTGGGAAAATGATATATGTCTGCAATGATAATTAAGAGCGGGCCCAGTAAGCTAATAAAAGGATATAATTATTAACTGATCTTAATAGTTGTTTTGAAAAAGTTATTTTTAGAAAAAGTTATTTTTATTTTTTTATTTTTAGATCCAGGGGAGGAGTATGTGGCTTGTGAAGCTATCCATCTTTGATATAGTCCATTCCCGAATACTGATGTTTCTTCTTCTAATATTTCCCAGCAAACAGATACTTCTTGTAATTTTCAGTCTTTTCTCATAGCTGTTGTTGAATCCTCGCGGGGTCATTGTGTCCAGTTCAAAGATCCAATACAATTCTCTTTTGGATAGCTTGTTGCCAGATCTCCGCCCCTTTCTCCCAGTTGTACGTGTTCAATTGATTTGAATGTCAAGTCTTCCGGATTGGACTTATGGTACTGAGTGAAATGTTGAGATACCGAATATCCTTCTACTTTGTTTTTTATGTTTAATATGTGCTCTTGTATCCGGAGTTTTATTGGTTGTTTAGTTTTGCCCATGTATTTGGTTCCAGAGGTGCATTCCAGCAGGTATATAACTGATGTAGAGTTGCAATTCAGATGATTTTTGATCTTATATTCCTTGCTGTTTGTAGAGTTGTAAAAAGATCTTCTTTGTCTGTGTATATATTTGCAAATATTACATTTGCCGCATTTATAGCAGCCCGGGCATTATTGGAAGGCGTTTGTTTTGAGGTATTGGGATTCTTAACATACTGGGAGCCAATATGTCTTTAAGGTTCTTTGCCTTCCTAAAGACAATTGGAGCTTTTTTGGAGAGGATTTCTTTCAGAACTGGGTCCATTAATAAACTTTTTCCAATGTTTGTTAAAAACGTTCTGAATTTTATTTTCTTGCGTGTTGAAGGTAGTGATAAATTGGATAATGCCATTTTCTTCTTTGCTGGGTTGATCCTTGTATTTGAGTAGTGCACATCTCCTTACAGATTTAGTTTTAGCTGCTGCATCGATCAGAACTTTTCTGAAATCACGTATATATATATATATATATATATATATATATCTCATTATATATTACCATCCAGTTTACTGTCTGTACTGTTCCCTGCCTGTGAGCAGATTTATTTATTTTGTAAAAGGAATCATGTTGGATGATAACCATTTGAAGAAACCCAAATGAGTAATTATTTCACTTACAAAATAAATTACTTATTGCTTAACCTTTAAAAAAAGGTTTAAGTTTGTATTCACATAGCACACAGTGCGCTTCATATCAGTTCTGTTATTCGAAAATGATTCATTCACATTGGATTAAATTAAATATTACCAGTGTGCATATTTGGCGTCTTTTAACCAGGAAACAGAGTATTATAACATAGTGTATTCAAGAGTGTTACTCCCTTTTCATTTGTACACATGCACTTATTATTTTCATTTACAGGTGACAGTGTAATGTATACTTGACCCACACACTTTTTGTGGTATGGTGTGTGTGTGTAATTTACACTGATCAGATAGTATCCATTATTATTGAGGATACATACCCATTTCCTTAATGGTACTAATAGCTTTGTGTCTCTTTCTGCACTTTCTTCCTGCCACTACTTGGTGGAAGGCTTCTGACTTATCATGTTCACTGTTGTTAATTAGTATCGTGGAATCTCTCACTGCAGTGTATAGCCTCCAAGGATATTATCCCTCTATATTTAATTAGGGCTGTGTGAGGGGAGCTCATAAATTCCAGACTAATCCACATAACTATCCTGATCTGCAGTAAGTTTTTAGATATTATTGCTATTTTAGCATTGAGAAGATCTCTCTCTGCAGTCTCGGTGGATAGCTTTTATAATTGTAGTCAGAACGTTAAAGATAAAGATTTAGCAACAATGTTGCCACTGTCTGTAACTGTAGACTGTGTCTCAGTGACACACAGGCAGTTAAGTTTAAGTTAAAATTACAACATCACAAGAATCTCTTTGTTTTAATGCACACAGTGTGGGATTGCCGACGTGCGTTTCACTTCTAAGGCTTTTTCAAGGCAAGCCAATTGCCTCTACATTCCCAGAATATATTAGGATTGAGGGACCAATGAGATCATGTTTTCCCGGTCACGTGATATTGGTAGCCAATCCGGGGCCCCCTCTCATACTCATTGAAAGCTCTGTGTCATGTGACTATTGTAGCCATTCAAGTGCTTCCTCTTATTTCTCATGGAATACTACGTGTTTCATTCAATAACTAAAAAAGGTGTGTTCATCTCTTCCAATCAAATTATAGTAACACATATCAATATGTTGTTGTATTGGTTTCAGAGGTAACTATAGTTTGCCCATTAATAATTAAGTTTAACATTATTATATATAGTAAACTCAAGGTCTCATAAAGAAGGGGAATAAAATCCCTGTGATAGAAGAATTTGGTTAAACATATATAAATGAATGTGATAATAGGATCTAAATTCAGAAATTATAAGAATAATATCTACAGAAAATCCTCATAAAAGATATACCAAGGCAAAAATCCTAAAAAGTAAATCTGATTATGATACACCAGAATTATGTGAGTATTAATGATCAGATAGTCATGAAAAAAATAATTCTATAGTTATGGTGCCCTTATTATACTGAAACCCAGTGGTGGTGACATGTGTATCCATACTATATATATATATATATATATATATATATATATATATATATATACAGTCAGGTCCATAAATATTGGGACATTGACAGAATTTTCAGATTTTGGCCTCTATTCACCACCACAATGGTTTTGAAATGAAGAAAAAAAGATGTGCTTTAACTGCAGACTTTCAGATTTAATTTGAGGGTAATTACATCCAAATCGGGTGAACGGTGTAGGAATTACAACAGTTTCAATATATGCCTCCCACTTTTTAAGGGGCCAAAAGTAATGGGACTATCAACTCAAAAGCTATTTCATGGACAGGTGTGGGCTATTCCCTCGTTATTTCATTATCAATTAAGCAGGTAAAAGGTCTGGAGTTGATACTAGGTGTGACATTTGCATTTGGAATCAGTTGCTGTCAACTCTCAATATGAGATCCAAAGAGCTGTCACTATCAGTGAAGCAAGCCATCATTAGGCTGAAAAATCAAAACAAACCCATCAGAGAGATAGCAAAAACTTTAGATGTGGCCAAATCAACTGTTTGGAACATTCTTAAAAAGAAAGAATGCACCGGAGAGCTCAGCAACACCAAAAGACCCGGAAGACCACGGAAAACAACTGTGATGGATGACAAAATAATTATTTCCCTGGTGAAGAAAAACCCCTTCACAACAGTTGGTCAAATCAAGAACACTCTCCAGGAGGTAGATGTATATGTGTCAAAGTCAACAGTCAAGAGAAGACTTCACAAGAGTGATTATAGAGGGTTCACCACAAGATGTAAACCATTGGTGAGCCTCAAAAACAGGAGACAGATTAGAGTTTGCCAAACAACATCTAAAAAAGCCATTACAGTTCTGGAACAACATCCTATGGACAGATGAGACAAAGATCAACTTGTACCAGAGTGATGGGAAGAGAAGAGAAGGAAAGGAACTGCTCATGATCCAAAACATACCACCTCAACAGTGAAGCATGGTGGTGGTAGTGTCATAGCGTGGGCATGTATGGCTGCCAATGGAACTGGTTCCCTTGTATTTATTGATGTGACTGCTGACAAAAGCAGCAGAATGAATTCTGAAGTGTTTCGGGCAATATTATATGCTCATATTCAGTCAAATGCTTCAGAACTCATTGGACAGCGCTTCACAGTGCAGATGGACAATGACCCGAAGCATACTGCAAAAGCAACCAAAGAGTTTTTTAAGGCTAAAAAGTGGAATGTTATGCAATGACCAAGTCAATCCCCTGACCTGAATCCGATTGAGCATGCATTTCACTTGATGAAGACAAAACTAAAGGGAAAATACCCCAAGAACAAGCAGGAACTGAAGACATTTGCAGTAGAGGCCTGGCAGAGCATCACCAGGGATGAAACCCAGCGTCTGGTGATGTCTATGAGTTCCAGACTTCAGGCTGTAATTGCCTGCAAAGGATTTGCAACAAAGTATTAAAAAGTGAAAGTTAGATTTAGTTTGTCCCATTACTTTTGGCCCCTTAAAAAGTGGGAGGCACATATAGAAACTGTTGCAATTCCTACACCGTTAACCTGATTTGGATGTAATTACCCTCAAATTAAATCTGAAAGTCTGCAGTTAAATCACATCTTATTTGTTTCATTTCAAAATCATTGTGGTGGTGAATAGAGGACAAAATATGAAAATTCTGTCAATGTCCCAATATTTATGGACCTGACTGTATATATATATATATATATATATATATATTTATATTAGAGATGAGCGGTTCGGATTCTGTGGAATCCGAACCGCTCCGAACAATGGGGATCCGAGTTTCCCCTCGAACCCTGTTCGGGTGTTCACCGCCTGACTCGGATCCCCGTTCGGGGCCGAATGGCGGCCTCCTGATGTCGGATTCTCACTAGAGAATCCGACATCAGGTCTCCTCGCGTGTAGGGCAGAGCGCAGTGCGCTCTGCCCTACACAGACACAGACACACAGCCGCCAGCGGCAGCTGTGTGTTTGTCACAGCAGCCAATGAGAGTCACACAGATCTCATTGGCTGCTGTACGGAGGGAGCCGGCTGGAGCTCACACATGAGCTCCGTCTTCCGGCTCCCTCTGCAGCGTGTGACAGCAGAGCGGACGGCGCGGGAGCGGGGAATCAGGTAAGTTTTATTATTTTTATTTTTTTACTTGTCAAAGATCCGGGGGCGCTACTGGGGGGGCTATACTACTGGGGGGGTCTGCTACTGGGGGGGCTATACTACTGGGGGGGTCTGCTACTGGGGGTCCATACTATTGAGGGGCCTGCTACTGTGGGGGGGCTATACTACTGGGGGGGTCTGCTACTGGGGGGGTCTGCTACTGGGCGCTGGGCGTCCATACTACTGAGGGGCCTGCTACTGGGGGGGCTATACTACTGGGGGGGTTTGCTACTGGGGGGGTCTGCTACTGGGGGGCCATACTACTGAGGGGCCTGCTACTGGGGGGGCCATACTACTGGGGGGGGCTTACTACTACTGGGGGGGGATACTACTGGGGGGGCTTACTACTACTGGGGGGGCCATACTATAGGGGGGGCAATACTACAGGGGGCTACTACTGGGGCAGCCTACTACTGAGGGGGGCCTGCTACTTTGGGCAGCCTACTGCTGGGGGGGGCATACTACTGGGGGGGCCATACTACTGGGGGGGCCATACTACTGGGGGGCCATACTAATGGGGGGCATACTACTGGGGGGGCCTGCTAAAGGGGGGCATACTGCTGGGTGGCATGCTAATGGGGGGCATACTACTGGGGGGGCCTGCTAATGGGGGGCATTCTACTGGGGGCACTGCATAGGGGACCCTACTACTAAGGGGACTGCATAGGGGGCACCACTGCTGGGGGCATTGTGTAAAGAACACCGCTACTGTGGGCATTGTGTAAAAGGGGCACTACTGTGGGCATTGTGTAAAAGGGTCACTACTGTGGGCATTGTGCAAAAGGGGCACTACTGTGTGTCGTAACATAAATAAGAGACACTACTTTATGGTGTAATGTGAATCAGGCCCTACGTGCGGTGTAATGTGAATAAGATTGTGCACTGTGACTCCTTGGGCCGTAGCCCACTATGTAAACAAGTACTGTGACTCTGCTGGCCGTACCCCACTGGGTGGGTGTACTACTTTTCATTTCTACCACTGCTGTGTGGCAATGTGTCATAGATGTGCTTTATACTGTGGTGTCTGTGTCGTTGTGCCGCTGCTCTATCGCTTAGGAACCAGTCAGCTCACTGCAACCTTTGGCCAATAATGTTGAAAACAATATTATGAGCTGTTATATGGTCTAAATTGACTGGAAATTAATGTTATTGAGGGTAATAATACTCTAGGAAGAAAAAAAAGACCAATTTATGTGATTTTAGCTTTTTTTGTCAATTTTTGTAAAAAAATCCAAATCCAAATCCAAATCCAAAGCCAGTCACCGCAGTTTGGCAAATCCAAATCCAAAGCCGGACGACGAATTAGAACCAAATCCAAATCCGGCAAAAATGGTCCGGCGCACATCCCTAATTTATATATGTAACACAGTCTGCCGGCACTCTTTAACTGATGTACAACTTGCTCCGGTGCACCAAATAGTAATGAAGTGTTCAGCGGCTTCCTCAGAGCACAATTTTCTGAGGAAGCCGCTGAACGATTAAAAGAGGCGGAGAGACACGTTAACATTTATCGGGGTGGAGAGCAATACAAGTTGGGAGAAGGAGAGACATTGCATATTTTATATTAGCACTACTGTACAATCCAAAACTCAAGGCCGTGGCTCAGGAGGCAGAACACATGAGGAGGCTGATTTATAGCCAGCAATTGCCGTCTGTGGAGTGAGGTGTTTTTCCCATTACACCTGTAAACACCACAATCCATGTGGTCCCGAAGCAGCCAGATATGAGCAGCAAATGAGCCGGAAGTCAGCACATAAGCCGGAACGTTGACACAGTGGAGCTCCCTGGATTACGTAAGCCTTCAAACTAAATAACTAAAAGAACACAGGTTATATAACCTTTTTTGCATGCATGTTCCTCCTTTTTTCCATTTTTGAGGATAATTAAATACCCCCCACCAAACCGATATCCCCAGAATCTATGGGGTATAATTTTCTTTCTGTGTGATTTGGAATTACAACTCTCATTGTGATAAATGCTCACATTATTAACATCTGCATTCGTACTCAATTGTTCATCTATTTTTTTCTGGACATTACAAATAATCAAAGCAAAGTCTAAACTCTATACCAGGAGGAAAAATAAAAAAATTTCTAAACAAATTATTCATTACGTGGTATATATCATCTGTAGCTGGATACCTTATTATGACTTTCTTTTTTCTACAATAACACTACGAGTCCCTGGTGTAGTTGAAATTTCTATACGCATTCATCAGTATATAAATATATATTTTTTTCTTTCTTCATACCACCAAGAAGATCAGTGGTGGGAATCTCTTTACAAAGATATTGTGTTTAAGTTTGATCCAATTTACTTCTTCAAGCATTTTGCAATATTGAACTCAAACTGTATATTGACATGTTCATCTGTATTTTTTAGCATATTTCTGATCTACTAGATATATTATGCAGTACCACGTATCCAGTATTTAAATGTCACCCTATATATGTGCTTAATTTTATTGTTTTTAATATATGTTTTTTAAACCATTTACATGAGATCACTTTTCCTTTTTTATTGATTTTTCTTGTTTATATTTTGTAATAAATTGTTATACCTTTTTTTGACTAGCGCCTATATACTCTTTGTCCTTATATTCTATAGTCTATGGGAATCCAGAAATTTTTCCCATTTATATTAAGGCTGCTGTCTAATAGATGGTAATATTACAGGCCGTGACTGCTAAGTGCTAGATACCCTCTCTTTAGATTAGCGCCCATACGTATTTGTTTTTTGGTTTCTCTGATAGGTTACCCACACCCGATACAATGGGCATACCAGGAGATTCTGTCTCATTTTTGTGCATTTTGGCGAAAAGATATAATGTTGAAGTTTTCGGTTTCTCAACTTTCAGAAATTCAAATTGATTTTTGCTTATGACTCCATTGTTATAGGTTGTGGTAATTAAGTTGTTATACTGTTTAAGAAAGTTTTGCATTGGATTGAAGATTAGTAATTTGTAGCAGCTACTATCATTTAGTTGTTTGTTTAATTCCTCAATGTACATATGTTTTGGCCATAATACTTCATTGCCACCCTTTATCAGAGGGCATTATTACGACATCTTGCCATTTGGAAATTTGTTCCAGTGCCTCCCTTTCACTTATCGTGATGTTATCCTTGTATGGTTTTTGTTGTGCAAACAATTTATCTAAGTCCTTGGAAACCAATTCCTGATACACCTACATATTTTCTTGTCAGGGAAGAAGATCGACTTTTTCTTCAGTTTTGAGCTGTCAAAAGGTATTTGACTATGGGATTGTGGTAAATCATTGTCTTGTGCCAAATCTTCCAATATTTGTAATGTTGACTGATCATCTGGTTGCAGGACGTTACTATCAAAATTAGATACCATATGTGAATCTTTTTAGAGGTTTGGTGTAGGACATTTTTTTTCAAAAGAATCTTTCTGGTGAAAAGATGTAAATCTTTTTCACATTCAAACCTGTCAGGTTCTTGAATTGGAGAAAATGAAAGCCCCTTACTTAAAATTGATATTTGATCTTCACTAAGGCTCCTCTCTGTTAAATTGATAATCCTTAGTGAATCCTTATGTTCATTGGGGCTTACTATATCATCCACATTTATTTCCGATATCTCCTTTGTTCTCTTGGTTCCTCCCTCCACTCTAATAAGTCTTTAATTATTAGCACTTTAGGACTAATAATGACACATATACATCTCACTTCTAATTTTAGATACTGTCACGTTTTAATATAATTATCCACACTATATCTTTCACTTAACATCATATTTATTCACATATCATATATATATATATATTAAATAGGATCACATATATATTATACACTTTCATGGTATTAATTGGTTTCATTCTCATGATACTAATTAATTTCATCATGACTTATTTATATTTTCCTGTACATATACTAATGATAATCATATATGTACATTGTAATATACCATACCTTGCAAAAGTATTCAGCCCCCTAGGTTTTTTACCTTTTTTGTTACATTACAACCTGTAATTTATTTATTTATTTATTTAATCTAAATTTTATGTGATGGATCTGCACAAAATAGTCTAATTTGGTGAAGTGAATTGAGAAAAATATATATAAAAAAGAATCTTTATAAATAAAATTCTGAAAATTGGCATGTGCATATGTAATCACCCCCTTTGCTATGAAGCCCATCAAAAGTTCTGGTGCAACCAATTACCTTCAGAAATCACATAATTAGTGAAATGAAGTCCACCTATGTGAAATCTAAGTGTCACATGATCTGTCAGTATAAACACACCTTTTCTGAAAGGCCCCAGAGGTTGCAACACCACTAAGCAAGAGGCATCCCACCATGAAGACCAAGGAGCTCTCCAAACAAGTCAGGGATAAAGTTGTTGTGAAGTACAATTCTGGGTCGGGTTATAAAAAAAATATCCATATCTTTGATGATCCCCCGGAGCATCATCATCAAATGGAAAGAACATGGAACCACAACAAACCTGCCAAGAGAGGGCCGCCCACCAAAACTCACAGACCGGGCAAGGAGGGCATTAATCAGAGAGCCAGCACAGAGACCAAAGGTAACCCTGAAGGAGCTGCAGAGTTCCACAGCAGAGACTGGTGTATCTGTGCATGTGACCACAATAAGCCGTACACTCTATAGAGCTGGGCTTTATGGAAGAGTGGCCACAAAAAAGCTTTACGTGGTGATAAAAATAAGAAGACACGATTTGAGTTTGCCAAAAGGCACGTGGGCGACTCCTCAAATGTATGGAGGAAGGTGCTCTGGTCAGATGAGACTAAAATTGAACTTTTCGGCCACCAAGGAAAATGCTATGTCTGGAGCAAACCCAGCACATCCCATCACCCCAAGAACACCATCCCCACAGTGCAACATGGTGGTGGCAGCATCATGCTGTGGGGATGTTTTTCAGCAGCAGGGACTGGGAAACTGATTTGAGTCGAGGGAAAGATGGATGGTGCTGAATGCAGGGATATTCTTGAGCAAAACCTGTTTCAGTCTACCTGTGATTTGAGACTGGGACGGAGGTTCACCTTCCAGCAGGACAACGACCTGAAGCATACAGCTAAAGCAACACTCGAGTGGTTTAAGGGGAAACATTTAAATATGTTGGAATGGCCTAGTCAAAGCCCAGATCTCAATCCAATTGAGAATCTGTGGTCAGACTTGAGGATTGCTGTTCACAAGCGGAAACCATCCAACATGAAGGAGCTGGAGCAGTTTTGCCTTGAGGAATGGGCAAAAATCCCAGGGGCAAGATGTGGCAAGCTCATAGAGACTTATCCAAAGTGACTTGCAGCTCTAATTGCCGCAAAAGGTGGATCGACAAAGTAGTGACTTTAGGGGGGATGAACAGTTATGCATGCTGAAGTTTTCTGTTATGTTGTTCTAAATGTTGTTTGATTCACAATATAAGAAAAAAACACAACTTCACAGTTGTAGGTATGTTCTGTGAATGAGATGATGCACACCTTCAAACAATCCATATTAATTCCAGGTTGTGAGGCAACAAAACAGGAAAAAAGCAAAGGGATATGAATACTTTTGCAAGACACTGTGTAAATATATATATATATATATACATATATATATATAACAACAGGTTAGGGACTGGCTAGATGGGAATGACCGTGAAGCGGTGGCCAGCTTAACAAATTATTGCAATATTTTGGAACCAACATTCCCTATGTTCTAAGGAGTTGCAGTTTGAAAAGCATGTGAGTGTCGAGTTTGTATGATATTTTTATATATATATATATATATATATATATGTAAAGATATATGTGGATTCAGCGCCAGTAGAGATTCACAATAAACAAAAATAAAAGGTAAGTGATACCAAACTTTGGTATAAAGTGCGGATAAGCCCAGTATTCTAAGCGGGCGCCAGCTCTGTGTCAGTAATATGTAGTATTGGTAATATACTACCTTGTAACTGAGAGACAAGGGGGGATTGACTTTGTGCGACAATTCCGCTTATTGTGTACAAAAGTGTTGTTAGGGTGTATTCCAACAACAAGGTTTTTTGTAAAACCGTTATGTGCAAAGTGCTATTAGATAATTTGCATAGTTACAAAAGGAGGAACTGTTTTTGAATAATTTAACAGCATAAAATCAGTGCAATAAAAAGTGTAACTACCAGTATAAAGTTAAAAGCTGTACAATTTACTCCAGGGATTTAAAGCAACACTTTTGTACACAATAAGCGGAATTGTCGCCCAAAGTCAATCCCCACTTCTCTCTCATATATATATATATATATATATATAATATATATCAAACCAAACGAAGTGCACTCAGAGTCGACAAAGAAGTAATAATCCATATATATGTTTACTAGGTACATAGACAACATATTTCTTATATGGCTTGGGGGTGTTGAAGCTTTTGAGTCTCTAATGCAGGACATCAATCAGTCCAGTTCACCCATTAATTTTACCTATTCCTATAGCCAGGATAGTGCAAATTTTTTGGATGTAAGTGTCACAGTGGCTCAAGGTAGAATACCTTGGGCCTATTTCGCAAGCCTACTGTTCTTATGGCATCCAGCCATCATCCACCAGCTCTCAAAAGAGGATTGCCATGATCCCAAATGATGCGGGTGGCAGGCATCATAAGTGATCCAGCTAAAGTGGAGCCTGAACTAGATAGTTTGATTGAGAAGTACACATCTAGGGGCTATGACATATGTATGTTGAAGCAGCAAATCCAGGATGCAGAGGGGTTCATTGCTTAATCCTGAGAAACGGGATAACTTGAATGTGATCCAGTGGACTAGTGAGTTTACGGTTGCTAGCTCTATCATTAGGAGGGCCAAGAAGGCCCTTTGGCCAATAGTAAGCACTGATAAAGATCTGCCGATGCTGCGCAACAAGACACCACTGGCAGCTTTCCAGAGGGGTCGCAGTTTACGAGATAGGCTGGTCCATTCTGACATCTCAGACTATTCTAAAATTCAGACTCCTAATGTATATTTTAAGCCACCTGGTTGTTATAAATGTAGTGGGTGCACGACCTGCAAGTTTTTGGTGCCATGCAAAACATTTCAGCACCCACATAATGGTGCTACATATGATATTAGATTTGTACTTACCTGCACATCAACTCATATTGTGTATGTGTTTGTATGCCCGTGTGAGCTCTATTATGTAGGTCAAACTACAAGGAAGTTCAGGGAGCAAATGGCGGCACATCGCTCTGCCATTCGTATGCTGCTGAGTGGCAAAGACATTGATCAGCCGGTTGCGCAACATTTTGCCGAAGCAGGTCACTCGCTAGATTCCCTTAGATACTATATGGTTGACCATGTCCCTGCCTCCTTACGAGGGGGTGATCAGGCCAAGTCTTTATTGTTTAAAGAATCTAGGTGGATCATGCGATAGTGTACCACAAATCCGGGTGGGCTTAATTACAAAATTAATTGGAACAGTCTGATGTAACTAGTGTCCTTGGCAATGGTTGGTCCCTGGCGCTGTGTGCATTGACCCCATTATTGTGCAATATACAGTATGTGGTCTTATCATATTAGGATCTATGACATGTCTCATGCGTTTTTGTATATTTCTGATTTGTGGTGTTATTATTTTTTTGTATTCTTCACTTTTTTGTATTCTTTGTTTTTTGCTCTTGTTTATTAGGTGTAGATGGGTGACTGTTCCCCGTAGCAAAACCTGCTGCCTGTGTATGATGCTGTAGCCCCGCTGATCTGGGAAACACTGTAAGCACAACTGGAATGCATGCAGTCTGCCGGCGGAACACACTCATGTGGTACCTATGGTGATGGCTGTAGCGTCATCCGGAAGTGCGTCTGTGACCGGGTGTAGTGGGAGGAGTTTGCACTCAGCGTGGAATGTGGATGAGCATGGCGGACTGGGACCTGGAGGGGTTAATAATGGTGGGGTAAGTGTTGTTTTTTTTGTTGTATGTGTATTTCCTGATGACGGGGCTGTGTCCCTGAAAACGTTTGAACTTTCTTATTACATATGGATTATTACTTCTTTGTCAACTCTGAGTGCCCTTCGTTTGGTTTGATTACACTTCATTACTATTTTGTGCACCGCAGCAAGTTGTACATCAGCTAGAGAGTGCCGGCAGACTGTGTTATATATATATATATATATATATATATATAGAATGTATACACGTATCACCACCACTGAATTTCAGTGTAATAAGGGCAGCATAACTATAGAATAATCTGTTCATAATGATCTGATCATGAATACTCACAATATTCTGATGTATCATAATCAGATTTACTTTTCGTGTTTTTTTGCCTTGGTATATCTTTTATGAGGATTTTCTGTAGATATTATTTTTTATAATGAATGAATTTAGATCCTATTATCACATTCATTTATATATATTTAACCAAATTTTTATCACAAGGTTTTTATTCCCCTTCTTTATGAGACCTTGAGTTTACTATATATAATAATAAGATAGCCTCCAATGTCAAACTTAATTATTAATGGGGAAACTATAGTTACCTCTGACACCAATACCACAACGTATTGACATGTGTTACTACAATCTGATTGGAAGAGATGAACACACTTTCCTTAGTTATTGAATGAAACACGTAGCATTCCATGAGAAATAAGAGGAAGCACTTGCATGGCTACAATAGTCACATGACACAGAGCTTTCAATGAGTATGAGAGGTGGCCCTGGATTGGCTACCTATATTTTGGGAACGCAGAGGCAATCAGCTTGCCTTGAAAAAGCCTTATCAGTGAAACGCACGTCGGCAAGCCCAAGCTGTGTGCATTAAAACAAAGAGATGCTTGTGATGCTGTAATTTTAACTTAAACTTAACTGCCTGTGAGTCACTGAGACACAGTCTACAGTTACAGACAGTGGCAACATTGTTGCTAAATCTTTATCTTTAACGTTCTGACTACAATTATAAAAGCTATCCACCGAGACTGCAGAGAGAGATCTTCTCAATGCTAAAATAGCAATAATATCTAAAAACTTACTGCAGATCAGGATAGTTATGTGGATTAGTCTGGAATTTATGAGCTCCCCTCACACAGCCCTAATTTAATATAGAGGGATAATATCCTTGGAGGCTATACACTGTAGTGAGAGATTCCACGATACTAATTAACAACAGTGAACATGATATCTTTATAAACTGTGACTCAGACACTAATAAAGGTCATAATACCAATTAAGGGGGTGAATAAAGCCAGAAGCCTTCCACCAAGTAGTGGCAGGAAGAAAGTGCCTTTGTTTCATGTTGCAGCTAATAATAGTGCAGAAAGAGACAAAAAGCAATTAGTACCATTAAAGAAATGGGTATTTATCCTCAATAATAATGGATACTATCTGATCAGTGTAAATTACACACACACACCATACCACAAAAAGTGTGTGGGTCAAGTATACATTACACTGTCCACCTGTAAATGAAAATAATATGTATGTGTAGTGTACATATGAAAAGGGAGTAACATTCTTGAATACACTATGTTATATTGGGGAATACTCTGTTTCCTGGTTAAAAGACGCCAAATATGCACACTGGTAATATTTAGTTTAATCCAATGTGAATTAATAATTATTTAACCCTCAGGTACTTATTAAGATATGAATACTATGTGATATGATCATACCAGTAATAACAGAGACTGTCTAACCTTTTGATAATGAATGGATAATGTCCTAAATTTAATAGTTGGACAAATCCATATATCATAAGGGAAATATTACCATCTTTATAGAATATTTGGGATAAATTACTAACAGTCTTCTCTACTGATATTTGAACAAAATCACTCATACCTGACTGTTTCCCCCCTTCAGTGACTCCAAAGCACAATATTAATATTTGAAATGTATTCAATGATGAATCAATAAATAAACACACACAGCTGGGACATTCTTTATTTTAATTGATTTTAATACACATTTTTCAATTTATTTTTTCTTCATTATTTATAATTTTTCACCATTATTTCGCTGGCTATTGACCTATCTAGGGATTTTTTAATGTATACTTAATAAACATTAAGTTTTTTTCATAATAAAAATAATGTGCACCTTCTTACTGACATAACCTTTTGTCTCTTGTACTATTGTTTAACTATTACTCTTGTCAGTTGGTAGCACCCCCAAAACTAAATAATAATCCATACATTAATATTAATATGGGGTCTTCAAACTATTTATTTCCAAATCTATGATATGTGTGCAGATGTTTTCGTTCATCTGTTTGTGAATTAGATTCATAGCTACAACCTCTCTTTTAGTAATCATATCCCCTTGGCGATCTTTTAAGTTTTCAAGATCTCCAATTTAATCAATGATGGTAAAAATTGTAATTGCAGACATGAAAACATATGAAACATTTGTATGAGTTCTCTATGACTATATACACAGAACTCTTTTATTATGTGCAACTACTGTACCATAAATGTATTATCCCTTGTACTGTATTATGTTTAGTATGTTCTGCTTTTGTTCTTGTATCACATTCTGTGCTTATTAACATTAGTATTATAATTGTATATTTTTAAACTGCCACATTGATGTATACAGTTGAACCACGGAGGAACATATGTGTTATAGTGGGGAAAGAGTTTATTTGTCCTATGGTTCTGTATGACTATTTCAATAAAATCATTAGATGAAATAGTACCAAATTACAAATGAGTGATTCAAAACATTGAATTGCACCTTCTTAATTTCATTATCCTACACTAGACAGCATTAGTCATGCATATATATAACCACTTATCCTATGTTGCATATACAGATGTGTACTCATCACGCTAGTGTCTATACGACATATGGCGCAAGACAGCCGAAGCGACGGAGATGCTCCGAGAGGTGTAGCGTACCATATTTTTCTCTACATTTTGCATCGTATTCGCATTGCAGATGCAGCAAAACACCACTCACAGTGTACTAGAGACCCTGAACTGTGACTTTAACCACAAAGGAATTAGTTTTATACATGTACAAAATTGCAGAGGAAGCACAACGGAACTTGGTGTGAGAAAAAGCCATGGCCACTCGCATTGTAGCACTTCTTTCACAGATTCAGACTCAATGTTGTTTAGTCTAACTTGATGATTAAGAAAATATCTATGTCATGTGTTAGACTTTGGCATTTTATTTCTATCATCCCTCTGTTGAGGCAATGCTGACCCTAATGATGAATAATGTAGAAGATTAATGCAGGTATTCTATACATATAAAATATAAGTTTCTATATATTAATTGGGGGGTCACTGTTGCCCCCTTCCTTCTCCCATGGCATAAAAAAGGCTTGCAAGATCACACACACACTAGCCTCTTATGGGCTTGGAGATTGTAATACACTACCCATACTGTATGTGTTCTTTGATTATCCAAGCCTAGGAGAAAGGGGAGGGGCTCCCTGGACCAACCACATACTATATGAAGAAGATTATATAACTTTTCTACTGCTTTGAAGCTTACCTTAGCTAAGTATATCTCTGATTTCTGCTTATACATTGTCAAATCAGGACACTAGCTATGTTTACTGAATGAGTCCCTTATTGATCACCCTCAGAGTCTTGTTTGCTAAAGGCTACATATGATCATGTGTGTAAAGAAGGAGACACGGGACACAACTGTATGTACCACAAGCATCTCCATCCTCCTTTATTTAACAGAGCAGCCCACATTTATAGGTTCCATCTAACACATCTGGTATTCATTATCTGCAGTGAGACTATAGTTCTGTTTAAACATTGGAATCGCATACCTTACCATATATGTACATATGCTTTTCTGTGCACACATGACACGGTCTGTACAATGAATTAACTCCATCCTGTCCTGTGCACCCACCCTCCATGCATACATGGCATACAAAATGGATTCTTATTCCAAAATGGCTTCTACATATTCCCCCCTTTCGATTCAAAATTTTACATACTATTATCATTCTAGCTTACCTAGCCAATGCCCACCCCCTATGTATCTGGTCCCTACTTCACACAACAAGTTATCCCTCCTAACGAGGTAGCTGCATGGGGCAGTGCCATATAGGTGATGAGTCCCTCAGTTCCTATAGTCCTGTATCTTCTTTTCATCTGTATTCTTGCAAAAGCCTTCAATTATTGCCATACATTGTTCACATAAGTCTCTGCCAAGCAATGGTTCTCTTGTCTTTCATATTGCACAAAAGTTCTGGCTATGTCCATGTAGCAGGATCATAATTGTCTTTGATATTTCTTTAGACGCTTTAAACCTAGAACAGTAATCAAGCAATCAAGTGTAAGTATTTTCCTTATCAGCCTATCCTGACAATCATGTAGATGACTAGTAATTTCAGTCCTTTAGCTATTAACATGAAAATACCTGAAAACTATTCTTCTGTTCCCTTGAACCTACTTAACATATTCAACCGTGTAAACTATCCATTACTATCATTATTATACTCTGGATCATTATGTATCTTCCTAAACTTGTCATTCAATTTCTTAACTTTCTAAGTGTACATATATTGGGTCAGATAAATTATCAGCTATATAATTACAGCAAACAGGTCTCACTATTTTACACATACTTCCCTGTGTAGCAGTGAGATACTCAAGGATCAGCCTAAACTGTCCCAAAACCTTCACCTGGAATTTCAATTCATTAGTAATTATTTCAAACACATCAAATATTTTATCTGTAACAGTATTAAATAGTCTGGCTAAAACTTCTATAATGTGACCATTCTTTACACTAGGTCTGGATATTGATAAAACTAGAAACAAAACTATAACAAGAACGAATCATAGTATACAGTATATCCTCACAAGCCTTTGTCTGGCTTAGGGCCTAACAACACATATATCAAGTCATAACTTCAAATCACTCCAACTCCCCTTATATAACGATCTTGCAGTGTGAGGCGAATCCAAATTTTCTTTTCTGCCGCCTTTACTGCCATCGGAGTAGTTAGGAGAACTTGATAAGGACCTTGTATCTGGGTCCTAGGACTTTTTCCTTAATTGCTTCTTTATCACGACCCAATCACCTGGTTGCAGTCTGTAGGTGCTGCAATTGAATTGGGATCTAGAACATAAGATATTTTGGTTAGTTTGGTTTGGATTTTGGTTAGTTTCTATTATATATGCATCTTGAATCAAGTTACTATGCTCCTATTGTAACTGTTGTAGGAAATCACATCTTCTTCTAGCAGTTTTACCAAATAGAATTCCATAAGCTCTCATCCTACATTTCACACTGGGACTGCTCTTGACTATCATATTAAAAATAAACATTGTAACAAACTTTTCATAGTTCAGTTTGACTGTATAATTCAGTCTTTACACTCTATACGCTCTATCATTGCTTTGGGTCCTATTTATTCTCAGATTCTCCATGATACATTCTAAAAATGTCTTTAATAAAATGTGTACCTTTGTCACTCTCTATTACCTCAAGTACTTCACATGTACGAATTACTTCTGTCATTTATTTTCCTTTTTCCTATTGTTCATATTGTTTCTATTGTGTTTCTTTTGTGTTTGCTACATTGCAAAACCATAGTCAATTTGACAACAGGTCTGAGCACAGAATATACCCAACACTTAACCAACTATTTAAAATCAATCTTTAGTTTCTGGAAGGAATAACATCTGTGAGGTACTCCTTTCTTTCTTCTTCTAGTACCATGATCACTTTTCCTGGGCTGTGCAATGATTAGGAATAGGCTTATGCAGCCTAACTGGTCTGGGACTATCCAGTGCTTCTTGGCTATTTTTACCATAGCATCTCTAAGCTGATGAGTGCTTCCATGAATTATTTGGGCTCAGATTGAGAATACTGCATTTGGCAGACAGAGGTGGTGCTTAACCATCCATCCATCACCCGAAGTCATGCAAGTCTTTCCAAGTTATACTTCTCTCTCTGCAACTTTTACTAAAATCAGGTTAAATGTTTCTGCTGTTTCTGGTCGCCAATATCAGATAATTATATTACTGTAGCCTATTTGGCCAACTTGGTTTGCTGGAGCAGTTCCTCTTCTGGGGTAAGTTCTCTGATATGTGCTTTTGACCTTAAAACTAAATTTTTCAGCATTTGAAAAGCAGCAAACAAAAAATCTAATACAATCTATGTATAATCTAACTATAATTTATAATAATATGACCTATCAAAAAAGATTTCATTTATTCAAAACAATCATCATTAAAGAAAGATGAAAAATAAAAAAAAGTAATCATAATTTTCATCTTCCTGTGTCTCACTAGTCCCCTGTGGTTGCTAGCTGAATTACATACAGTATTAAGGATGTGCAGGCTCAGACCCTTCCAATTTGCATATGCTGTGTTGCTAGATCTTCTCTTATATGCCAGCCTCATCCCCCCACAGTACATTTCCTCCCTCCTCTTGAATACATGAGAAACGAAGTGACATCTGGATTCAATCTTACCTAACTGCTGTAATATAGCAGAGTTAACACAAGAACTAAGTTACAGTACTTTTAAATTCCTGCTGTCTATCACCTTTTAAGTACAGTACAATATACAATAAGACCTAAAAATCCTCTCAATTGTTTAAATATCTTTAGTACAGGCACTTTTTGTACGACGTGTTTCCTTCCCCCCCCCCTTGGGGTCCAGACACACCCTTTTGGTTAGGTTGGGTTGGAGGTTTGAACCAAAAAAATTGTTTCTGTTTATCTTACTTAATCCTAATCTTTAATATTGATCTGAGTATCTTAACCAAATCAGTTAGAAGCATACAAAAAACGTCCGGCATGTTTTAAGTAGTGCCAGTGTAATTCTAGTTGCATGCCTGTAAACAAAATAAAGTTTCAACATCCTGACATGTCCAAGGGTGAAAGAACCTATCAATCCATCAATCCCTTGATCTGTGTCTTTTTTTTTTTTTTAACAGTTTTTTATGATATTCTACAACTGAGGATAATTTCTCTTCTATAACGGGTATATTAACACATTCCCTTACACTCCAGAACTTGGAACATCTGGAGTGGATTATTTGATTTTTTTCTTTCATTTAAAGCTTACTTGACCTGCGCAACTGTATTGGCAATATGCATTTCTGGGCTGCTTCTAATTAATTCAGTCCAGTCATATCTAAACAACAGCCCCTATTCTACCTATATTCTCTAAAACAATTAACATCTTAATCTGTAAGCATGCATCATTCAACAGTTTAAAGAAATCATGAACTGAACTGCTAAAACATTTTGTTAGGGACATTTTACATCACTTTTACTATTAATCCCGTCTGCAGCAATAAAAAATAATTACTGTTTCTTTTAGAATTACAATGTGACTCTGCATTCTCTTGATCTCACAAGTTACAGAAACAATATCCATTTTTCTAGAAAGTAACAAATAAAGCATTTTGTTATTAATGCATTCAACATCAATCCTTTTTCCAATCTTGCAATGCCAATTTTTTATTTATGGGCGTCCCCATGAAAAAATGGCAACTCACTCGCACTAACACATTAACCCTTTCAATTCCTGCACAACTTCTCCACAATTCCCTAGTACACCTTCACTACGCACAATTATTCTCACACGTCACATCTGATGAACACAATTGTTCCACACAACTCTACTTTCTCAAGTTCACTCGACTCTCCTTTATCACTTACATATGGGCCCATTCCATTCACAAGCAAACATTCAGTTTCAGCACGGCAGCCATTTTCTGTGACATCCTGCATTCCATTGTCATCAGCAAAGCAACTCTCACAGCATGCCTTCACAATACAAATGAAATATACATTTCAATAAGAAAAGAAAAACAAAACAAACAAAACACTAGTTATATAAAACGCAACATTCCTCTGCAGTGATAATTAAGTAAGTGGACATCTGGAGGTAATTTCTATATTCTTATTCATGTTTATTACATTTCTCAATCAGACCTTTCAGTTTGTCATCTAGGTTATATTAACATAACCTCTACTTCTGCTTCTCATATCTCATTTTGTGAGGTTTAAACCAGTCAGTCTCTGGGATGTCAGCTTTTTTAAACATTCATCAAATATCCTGCTTTATGATTCCCATAAAGCTTCGCTAGAACATTCCCTTGTCTAGCTTATTCAAAGTCCCTTATGACTAAAATCAGACCTAATGGTCCCCCCTCTTATTAGAGGTTACTATTCTCGTGCACAAGAATAATATCATCAAATGTTTATCTATAGGCACATCCACTTTGACTTTTCCTGCCTCTGTTATTAACACTATTGACTGGATGTAACTTTCCTCCTATTTCTGAAAACACTGTCTGACAAGGTCTCCCTTTCTGTTCTTTCAGACACTAATAAATGAAAACACATTGCTGTAAATGTATCCAATCCTAGTACCCATCTGGCATACTTTTCTAGATCGAATGGAATTTCATGGCATTCTGTTTCATAAACAAATCACCGTGTGGGGCCCTCTTCTAAAGTTAGATCAGGGAGTTTTACCAAAGTTACTCTAAAAACACAATTAGGACAGGTTTGTTACATAACAAACAGACAAACAAGACTTTAAACATTTGCCTATCATTCACTGAACATAAAACAACAGATTATAACATTTTTAAATAACAACACCTTTAGGGTGACCAATAATTACCCAAAGATTGATCCCAGCAGGACAGATCATCAACTGCAATGGGGACATAGCTACCAGGAGAGCAAAACATTTGTGTTTACTCACCCGGGAAATTGTCCTGGCAACTCTGTCCCCAGAGCATGATCTCACATCCTCTGTCCAGTGGTCAATACTCCTGGGCATCTCGGTGGGACCTCCATGTTGTCAAATCAGGACACTAGCTATGTTTACTGAATGAGTCCCTTATTGATCACCTTCAGAGTCTTGTTTGCTAAAGGCTACATATGATCATGTGTGTAAAGAAGAAGACACGGGACACAACTGTATGTACCACAAGTATCTCCATCCTCCTTTATTTAACAGAGCTGCCCACATTTATAGGTTCCGTCTAACACATCTGGTATTCATTATCTGCAGTGAGACTATAGCTCTGTTTAAACATTGGGATCACATACCTTACCATATATGTACATATGCTTTTCTGTGCACACATGACAGGGTCTGTACAATAAATTAACTCCATCCTGTCCTGTGCACCCACCCTCCATGCATACATGGCATACAAAATGGATTCTTATTCCAAAATGGCTTCTACAACATATATATCTGTTACACATTATTCTTTGAATAAACTGCCGTCTGCTTATTACTTTAAATAACATTATTACTCTATTCATTTGATATTTGTCATTGATGACCTTGTAATATACAAAAGTGGACTGCGCTCCCATGTAGATACCAACTGTATTGGAAGTTATGGCTGCTATTGGGAAGACATAAGGGGTTCTCCACACCTTGGAATGTCTACAAAAACCACAAGATATCCCAGCGCATATGCTCTAATTCGAATAAATCAATTAATGGCTAAAATAAATGTAGGGCCACTTGGAATATTTATATCATATATATGAATAAGTATATTATGCATTGGAAAAACAAAATAGTTAAAAACAGACTTTGTTAATATGGATGTAAATTGAATTAAATTCTGGGAATGTGAATACTGAATCCTAATAACAGTATACAACACATAAAAAATGAAATAAAACATATAAAAATTACAGTATATAAAAGAAAGGTTAGGAAAATGTAAATTAAAATGTAAATTTAAAGAATAGTCCATGTCACAATGTACATAGTGGGTGAGATCAAAGTCCTCTATTAGAAGCAAGTTGCTTATCATCCAACCTAGTGAGGAAGGTGGTCCAAAAACCACAGTGTGTACAGAAGTGGTGTGAAGCACACACCTTCTCTAACATGATGTATTTATCTTTGGATCCACAATTCGGATGAATATGAAAGGGTAAAACAACAATGGATCAAAAGTACCTTGAGATGGTCCATGGTACCGTGCCCACAGTGCTCCTTTCTCTAATGAGTGTCGCCTTTGTTGGGCTTTGTCAGGGATATGGGAATTCACTGTCCCTTTCCACCTACTCACTTAAGTACCAGTGAGTTCCGTTCCGTGGTTTGTTACTTCCAGTGGTAACATCACTTACACCTCCTCCGGCTTCTGACTTCCGCCCTAAATAGTTTTTAATGAAATCTAATGTCTTAGGCTTCCACTACTGTGGAATGTGTGCAGCTTTTATCTTAGCAGGGTAATATCTATGTAACTTTCCAGAACTAGATTTAAATCAGGAAGACAAATTGAATTTTGGTGCTTCAAAATCCTGCCAAGGGCATTCTCCATCAAACATCAACTTGCAAGATGTACTTTTTAATTTTACATTTTAATTTACCGTTTTCTATTTTTTTTATTTTTTATTTTATTTATAATTATATTTTTAAATTTTAATTTTTTTGTTTATTTTATTGTTTGTGTTTTTTATGTCACAGAATTTTATTCCATTTACATTTATATTAACAAAGTCTGTTTTTAACTACAGGTATTTTGTTTTTCCATTGCATATTAAACTTATTCATATTTATTATATAAATATTCCAAGTGGCCTACCATTTATTGCATCCATTAATTGATTTCTTCAAATTGGAGGTTGTGTACTGGGATATCTTGTGGTTAATGATGACCGTGTGCTATAAATGTCTCACTAAGAACATATATGTAAATAAATACTTATACAGAAGTCAACCATATAAGTAAGCAGCTCCTTTAGACAGATCCCCTGTCAGCCCAGGATCTAAAATAACAACTTCTCTAAAAATGTCTAGAAATGAATATAAAATATGCTAACATAGCATGCATAATCAATGCTATATGACCCCACAGCAGATTCTGTTGAAAGAGAGAACAGAGTACGCTACTTCCTATTGAGGACTAAGATACGTTGCTTTGTATATGGTCTATTAAGAGCAGTTAGATCTACCCCTGAGGAAGTCTAATTCGAGACGAAACTCATATGGGTGAATAGTGCATGAATTACCTCTACTTTGTGACACCAATGTCAATAGCTCATGCCCTCTAATGAGGGTAGAACATCACACTATAAGTTGGGTCATATTGCATTGGTTATGCATGCTAAGTAAGCATATTTTAGATTGATTATATTGTATATATAATAAATATTCTAAAATATCATGCAATAAGTTACCTTCTTTTGGGTGTTCTCTGGTGGAAGGGTCTAATTCTAGAATCTGAAGGAATTTAAAAAGACATTCATCCATATACCAATCTATAAGAGGAACAATTGCTTTAAAGAACTGGTGAAAATATTTAATTTTCCATCTCTTCATTTGTACAAGAAGATTCCTTTGCGGGGAACATCAAAGATGTATTAAGAACTACAGATGAGCACAATGAATTTCCAAAGACATTTGTATAAGTTAAGCTATTGATCTGAATAATATATATAAAAAAAAACGCAAGTGAGCGTCTTCTAGACATTTTAGAATATATATATATATATATATATATATATACAACCAAAACCAACCTGCGCTATATTAAAAACAGCCGCTCCTTTCAGTAAGTCCTCTGTTAGTAGGACCAACACATATGAAGTAATTGTTTTATATATATATATATATACACACACATGAACACCAATGATCTGGCACTCACAATGAAAAATGCAGTATTACTTGCTCCGGTGCCCTCCTTATAGGAGAACTGCATCCCCACTGTATACCAGACATCCGAGGCGGCACTCGGAGACCATGCAAATGTGTTAAAGAAGCAATGTGGTTTATTGCATAATCATCGTCATCGATGTTTCAGGGCAAAGATGAAACAACATAAAAATAAACACACAAAGAGACCTCTCCAGCGCTAATAAGCCAGAACGATCTGTTACCAATGCAGCAGTGAAAAAGAGGTGATTGCCAACCTCACTAGTAATACCAAAACAAAAGAACACTGCACTCTAATAACTATGTTGGGACATAGACGATAACACATATATGTGTGTATAGGTCTGCACTGACCAATTTATTCAATCTTAATCAAGAATATACACATGAATAATACAATAAAAAAACAATAATTAGATATAGGACCGGAATTGATCTGATTCCTAGTCCACAAGATATAAAAATATCAACACTCAACATGTAAACCGAGCTCTGATTATAAATACTGAAATCAGCAACAAATTGAGTACACTATTAAAATAATAACAATTGTAAATTGCATAAATATATTGAGTTGTTACATATATCGCAAATGTAAGCAAGTAAATCCAAACACATAAATCGCAATAGTCCTGAGAAATCCCAAGTGAAATCCTTGCAGATATTTATGACTCCCGTTGGAGAACCAATTGTAGCTAAATGGCAATGGAGTCTAAAAAATGAAATAACATATCCTAAAAGGTCACAGTACGGCTTAGGTAACTGCCGCAGGAAGAGACTCCTGTCTCTAATCAAGCCAACGTGCTGGGAGTCATTTGGTTTCGTGCCACAAGCAGTCGGGCATTTGACTGCACATATAGGCGGCTCCGTGGAACAGGAGAGATCAGCCAGAGGTATCTGACGGGGTAGCTGAAAATATACGTGGTTAGCGGTCAGTAGTCCCGCATCGCTTACCAAGACACAGCCGGAGACCATACAGCGAGCAGCAGCCAGCGGCACCTCACACACTGATCCGCCAATTGTAAAGTAAGATCAGGTGGTGCTTGCTGGTGGTAATAGCCGCATAGAGTAAGTACCAAATCAGCGCTCCTCTCCATCACGGTCTTCGCTCTCTCTGTCAGAGTCTCACGGAATCTCACGCCAATAAATAGTAAATAGATCCAAGTAGACAGCAGGGCAGGAAACCAGGAAATCCTTAGGAAAGGACAACAGCAGCAACGTGTTTCAGCTACACTGTAGCCTTTTTCAAGCCAGAATGCCCTCCTGTTTGAGTTTGGAGTATAAATAGCCACAGAATTGGAGATATTGGATAATTGAACAATCGGTATCAACTATTTCTAGTCCAACAAAAATTGAGTTTATTAGGACTTATCTATTCAGTTAGACAGAAATTATATATCTCTCTATAGGCCATAAATATAAATAAAGAAATACCAATACAATGAGATCAATGAACATAGTTTCATTCATCCTTAGCTAAATGGCACATATACCTAAATATTAGAAGATTTATATGCATCAATAAATAAATACACATATATAATGACCAAAAGACAACACAATACAAACACAAATATACACACATATATATAACGTCTAATGTCCCAACAAAAAACATGACTGCACTGAGCTAATAAATCAATATTAAATAAATGAATTATTAAACTAGCAAAAATCTAATTCCTAAATCACAATACATTAAAAATTAATATTTTTATAAAATTATATATAATCTGATATTCAGAATCTCAACATATGAACGAATGATGGGCATCAATTAGTCCAACATAAATATATAATTATATTGTATTATATCAATCCAAAATCAAGTGTAGTGATATTAACATTAATAACATCAATAATAGCAATAATATTATCAACAATAATAATATTGTAAACAATATTACTACATATATTACCAATACACTAAACTGAAATAAACTAAACTAAAATAAATTAATAAAAATTAAAATTAATTTTCATTCATAAAAATATAAAATAAAAAATAAATAATAAAAAATAAATAATAAATAAAAATTAAATACTAGATTAGATTTTTGCTAGTTTAATAATTCATTTGTTTAATATTGATTTATTAGCTCAGTGCAGTCATGTTTTTTGTTGGGACATTAGACGTTATATATATGTGTGTATATTTGTGTTTGTATTGTGTTGTCTTTTGGTCATTATATATGTGTATTTATTTATTGATGCATATAAATCTTCTAATATTTAGGTATATGTGCCTTTTAACTAAGGATGAATGAAACTATGTTCATTGATCTCATTGTAATGGTATTTATTTATTTATATTTATGGCCTATAGAGAGATATATAATTTCTATCTAACTGAATAGATAAGTCCTAATAAACTCAATTTTTGTTGGACTAGAAATAGTTAATACCGATTGTTCAATTATCCAATATCTCCAATTCTGTGGCTATTTATACTCCAAACTCAAACAGGAGGGCATTCTGGCTTGAAAAAGGCTACAGTGTAGCCGAAACGCATTGCTGCTGTTGTCCTCTTCTAAGGATTTCCTGGTTTCCTGCCCTGCTGTCTTCTTGGATCTATTTACTATTTATTGGCGTGAGATTCCGTGAGACTCTGACAGAGAGAGCGAAGACCGTGATGGAGAGGAGCGCTGATTTGGTACTTACTCTATGCAGCTATTACCACCAGCAAGCACCACCTGATCTTACTTTACAATTGGCGGATCAGTGTGTGAGGTGCCGCTGGCTGCTGCTCGCTGTATGGTCTCCGGCTGTGTCTTGGTAAGCGATGCGGGACTACTGACCGCTAACCACGTATATTTTCTGCTACCCCATCAGATACCTCTGGCTGATCTCTCCTGTTCCACGGAGCCGCCTATATGTGCAGTCAAATGCCCGATTGCTTGTGGCACGAAACCAAATGACTCCCAGCACGTTGGCTTGATTAGAGACAGGAGTCTCTTCCTGCGGCAGTTACCTAAGCTGTACTGTGACCTTTTAGGATACGTTATTTCATTTTTTAGACTCCATTGCCATTTAGCTACAATTGGCTCTCCAACGGGAGTCATAAATATCTGCAAGGATTTCACTTGGGATTTCTCAGGACTATTGCGATTTATGTGTTTGGATTTACTTGCTTACATTTGCGATATATGTAACAACTCAATATATTTATGCAATTTACAATTGTTATTATTTTAATAGTGTACTCAATTTGTTGCTGATTTCAGTATTTATAATCAGAGCTCGTTTTACATGTTGAGTGTTGATATTTTTATATCTTGTGGACTAGGAATCTGATCAATTCCGGTCCTATATCTAATTATTGTTTTTTTATTGTATTATTCATGTGTATATTCTTGATTAAGATTGAATAAATTGGTCAGTGCAGGCCTATACACACATATATGTGTTATCGTCTATGTCCCACCATAGTTATTAGAGCGCAGTGTTCTTTTGTTTTGGTACAACATAAAAATAAACAAGTTTAAATACCTCACCCCACCGGACGTGTCCGTGCCTTCCGTATCATGTTCGGTAATCCAAACTCCGAACACGTACTGAGACGTCAACGGTCCACGTCTCCTCCAGGCATTTGAAACAGCCATTTCTACGACTCAAGAAATTACTGGGACCTGATGTTTTAAAGGCTGTGATATCGGTTTTTACAATCATATCCTTAATGTTGCGGCCACGTGTAAAGCTCGGCATGTCCCTGGTGTTGTGTAAAAGATTACTCTCTGGGTCAGTGGCCACCAATGGCCACAGTTTTTTACATGTGCAGACATGTATCTGCTTTTGATGTTGTATTCATTGATCCACGGGACTATTTGTTTGAGCTTTTTCTTCTCTTTAGATGCTAGCAACTCTTCTCTACTTTTACTGAGTGCTTTTAACTTGGCTCTACACAACAGCTTAATGGGGTACCCCAGGTCACAAATTTGGCCATCATAATGTCAAGCTGTCTTAGTGTCTCAGTGTGATCACTCGTGATCCTACACACTCTGATAAGCTGAGAGTATGGGAGACCAAACACAGTGGGATGTGGATGGAAGCTTTCGTATTTTAGGAGCGTGTTTCTGTTGGTGGGATTGAAATAAAAAGATGTTTGGATGTGAGAATCCACTATTTTGATATGGATATCCAAAAAATGTATTTCATGCTGACTATGATGGACAGTCAACTTGATGGGACTGGCAAACCTATTCTGTAAGTCAATCAAATTAAACAGAATCTCAACATCCCCTTGCCCAAAGATGAGTAAATCATCGATATAGCGATAATATAAGAAGATATGTTGAGACAGAGACATATCTTAAAAAAAAAAGGCTTTTCTCTATGTCCCACATATAAGCATTAGCAAAGGACGGGGCTGCTGCTGAGCCCATAGCACACCCCGTCCTCTGCATATAAAAGGCTCCATCGAATAGAAAATAGTTGTGACATAGTGTGAACTCCAACAGCGCAAGCAGAAACTTAACATCTGGACCACTATAATTTGGATTATTCATAACCAACCGTTCTATTGCCTTTAATCCTCATGTGGGATGCACGTATATAAACTTGTCACATATATAAACTTGTCACATCTAGCGTGACCATAACTATATCATCTGGTAAAGACTCAAGCTCTGACAGATGATGAAGCAGAGTGGTAGAATCTGTCAAGTAAGTAAATGTGTCCTGAACACAGGGCTGAAGGTACAGGTCAACATAAACAGCAATAGATTTGCACAGAGACCCCCTGGCCGAAATGATGGGTCGGCCAGGAGGTCTCCGTAAATCCTTATGCATCTTGGGAATGATGTAAAAAAATAGGCACTATAGGAAATTCAGTATGCAATTTGTCACAAACTTTATCGGTAATAACATTTTCCACAACAGCTTGTTGCAGCAAAACATCAAGACTTTTCTTGTACTCAAGTGTTGGATCCTTGTGTAGCGGACTATAAATATCTATATCATTGAGCAATTTGAGACATTCCTCCCTGTAATAGGAGGTATCCATAATGACGATGGAGCCTCCCTTATCAGCACCTCTAATGATGATGTCCTGTCTCAAACTCAAAGAGAACATTGTGGACACGTAGCCCTCGCAGAATCTGCTTGGCTCTATAGTAGTCGGATAGGGTACGGCTGTGAATCACATAATCCACTTCTTTTTTCTTTAATGTAAGCCATTCTTTATAAACATCTTTATTTAAAGAATCAATAGGGGAATCAAAAATGGGTTCCTTTTGTAAGATTCCTTCAGCCTCGGCATCTGAAAAACTGAAAGTGTCATATGTGTCACATTGCAAAATATACGACACCATTTCTGTTGGATCCGGTGCGGTTGCCATTTTACTCATTCAAAAACCTGCTCCAATGTTCCAAGAGTGTATAATCACACACACCTTAGGGAAAGTGGTGCCAATATTCCATGCTGCACCAACAAAAAGTGTGGACGAGCCAACACCGCTGGAAAAATGTCCTGAGAAATGAAAAAATGACATGGTGCCTTGAACTATTTGCAATACCATCCACTAGGTATAGACAAACTCCAATACATGAACACTAATGATCCGGCACTCACAATGAAAAATGCAGTATTACTTGCTCCGGTGCCCTCCTTGAAGGAGAACTGTGTCCCCACTGTATACCAGACGTACGAGGCGGCACTCAGAGACCATGCAAATGTGTTAAAGGAGCAATGTGGTTTATTGCATAATCATCATCATTGACATTTCGGGGCAACACGCCCCTTTCATTTAGGATGTCAAAGATGAAACAACTTAAAAATAAACAAGTTTAAATACCTCACCCCACCGGACGTGTCCGTGCCTTCCGTATTGCGTCCGGTAATCCAAACCCGGAACAAGTACTGAGACGTCAACAGCCCGCGTCTCCTCCAGGCGGCTCGCGTGTGATGTCATCAGGTACACGAGATAACAGGATGGGACAGAAACCTAACCTGTATCTATGGTAACCTCCCGGATAGAGAACAAATGAACAAAACAAAACAATAAAACATATTGTGAACATCTAAAAAAGTGAAAGGAAAAATCAATAAAAAATGTGAATCAATACCAAAACGTGACTAGGATATAGTACAATGTGTATCATAAGTAGTGATGTGCACAGCATGTAAATAAGAGTAATATGTGTCAAGGTTGCATAGCAACTGGTCGGTGTAAACATAAATAGACAGCATGTGAAGAAAAAAATACCACATGTGAAATGGATTTTTCTGTGTAATGGTTGCAATATCAACTACCCAGTATACAAACAAGTACCATGGAATACAGGTTAAACAAAAATCAAATGAATGTACAAAGGAATATGTGAACCAATGATGTAAAAAATTAAAATAAAAAGTAATAAATGATCAATATATGATCACCATACTCAAATCTAAAAACACCTATGTGTCATAAAAACACAGACATCGAACATAAAAAGGAACAATCACTAATAATACTAGTATACTGTACAAAATGCTGAAAATAAACAAGTTGACCGTTATAATGACCTCAAACAGATGGTAGCTATAGCAGGTTCCTTATTCTGCAAGGATCGCTACATGCATCACACAAACAGTGATGAATGTAGGAACAGAAAACCACAAAAAAAAATTATAGAAAGGGCATCCAGCCTCTCAGAACAGGATAATGCATTTATGCACCAAATGTGAGGTAGAAAAATACATTCCTTATTTGTTGTAAATGGCACAAAATGACAATGCCTGAACTTTGCTAATCTAAATAGGTAGCATATAAGTCACTATTTATAGTCAAAACAATCATTGGTGGTATATGTAGCTTGTAACCAACATGTAGTGCAATAATAATGCTGAGGCCCATGATAAGCAACCAAGGACCAACAAGTACCCTGGTCAATATCTTGTGTGTATTATGAGAAAAATTACTCAAAGGAAACAGGATAGTCCTAAAGATTCATTGAGACCCCGAGGGGTCAAAGTATCCAAACAAAAAGTCCACGAGGATTCAAGCTGTAATAGCCTCCTTGCCCTATTACCCCCTCTAATCATTAGTGTACTGCAAATCTGTGTGTATCTAGCAAATAATCATATTTTAATCAAAACATTAAAACTTGCAGCTACAGTAGTTGTCAAGTGACCCCAATCTTTGCAAATCACTATATATATGCCTAAAACACCATTAGATTGCAGTTAAATGCACTCACCTCTCAGGTACAGAGGGTAACATCCAGACAAGGGCTCGCTTGTGAACTACTATACAGTAGACACTCAACTAAATCTTATATAGCCTTGATTGGAAGCAGCCATCAGAGCACTAGGCACAATTTTGAAACAAAAACAAAATGAAATATGCCTGCATTCAGTTTTACCCGTATTGTACGTTGTACCAGCATTACATCAAACTAGAGGATGAAGGATAGAATATTTTAACTATGACTTGCAAGCTTAGATAATAGTCTCCAAGAGCCTAAAAAGTGGCAGAGAGACATGAAACCTTTTGACGATAGAAACCTCTCAATTAGAAAAAGAACATACTAGTTTTGCTGGCTTGTTCTTCAATAAATCCATTTTATCTGTCAGACCATGCTGTGAAACGTTATGACTTACACAGTTTTCTCACTCCCAGCTAGAACTGAAACTGCTCACTATATTATATAATTCTGTTGATATGTTCTATTGGTGTAGAGCAATAGCCACCCTAGGAATTGTAAAAAGGATTTTAATCCAGACAGTGATCCTTAACCAGGGTATAGGGTTTATTAATAACAGCAGATACCGGGTTAATGGAGGTAATGCAGGGGATAAAAGCAGTGGTATACACACAGTGGTTTAGGACAATTGGTGCATTCTGCTGGTCATTGCAGAATGCACCATCACTTACTGTGGTGGCAAGTGGGGAGCTTGTGGTGCTAAGCGGTGGTGGTATAGTTAAGATCTACTGCCCTTTGGCAGGGACGGGGGAGCCCGGGGTGCATCCTTGTATGTGGACCCTGGAGTGGGGAGACCTGAGCTGTAGACGTGCGTGTGGGGTGGAGCATATTAGAGGAGAGACCTTCAGGGAGAACTGAGGTGGGTCCTAGTGTCTGCTGCCTCCTGTAAACATGAAGGAGACAGCGCAGACTGCTGCTAATCGCTCAACAACTTCATAGCTTACTTTAATCAGAAAACTGAGATGTTATATGCAAATCTATTGCAGAGAAACATTTGCTATTAAACCACTGTGCATTGTGAATGTTAAGGTGCCCATACACATGCACGATTTCAGGCCGATTAGCCGATTTTCAATGAGTCATAAGATGGATCTTGTGAAAATCGTCTATTATTTTAGTAAGATAAGATCCGATGCGCGCTCCTGCAGCTCCTATAATCGGATCTTATGATCAGATGTGCAGCACATCTTGTCCATCGTATCGTGTGCAGATTGTGCCGTTTATTTTGTTCATGCGATCCATCGTGCAGCAATTCAAGTCATTTCAATGACTGTTTTTTATGAGCCTGTGAGACACAGGATCGATCGTAGGACAGATCCTGTGCTAAGAAAACAACAAACATGCTGCCGGGACTGCCAGGGAGCTCCGGGGAATTGTAGGGAAATCGTATATGAATCAGATCTTATGCTGGTCGGATAGGTGAAGGGGCATTATTAGAAGAAAATTCCTTGTCATCAATTTTTTTGGTTTGTTTTTTTCTTTTTAAAATTCATGCTGATAAACAAAAATCACCATCAAATCAACCATTATGTTTTAAAGTAGAAATCCAGAAGAAGTAATTCAAAAGAGGCTGGGAATGCACACTACTTTTGTCAGAGCTCAGGGTGACCACTAAATGAATGTACATAGGGCCTGCTTCAGAGATGGACGCTAATGCGATCGCAGCTACGATTTTGTACGGAACGCAGCTGCAAAAATATGCTGATGGTTCCACAGATAGGGACGCCCACTGCTGCCTTCTTATCTGCGTATGACATTGCTTACCTGTGTAAATATCAGTAACATTGATGCACATCCAGCGGCCATCTTGTCCTTGTGGAAGGTCTGACCAGCCGCAGACTCGGCAGCTCTCCTAAAACACAGAGGGCTCTCATGCTACGTTTTCTGACCACCACCCTGTTACCACCCCCAAACACCAACAGCCAATCACTCATTGTGCAATGGATTCCTCTGTGCGTCTGCAATCGCGATGTGATAGATGCGCACGTGTAGTGCGGCTTATACGCATGCGCCATGGTAAACAATCGTTCGATGTGTGTAAAAATCACTATTGCATCCATCTCTGAATCAGGCCCATAGTCATCCCCATTTTCAGGCATGTCCAATAATGAATGATCAATTGAATTTAAACTGTGTCATTTTCGCACATTGCTCATATTTTTGGAACCTTTGAATATGGACCAACTTCCCAATATTGTAGGCATTATCAATATGTGTGTGCTTAGCAATTTCCCTAAATAACGTATTTTAGTTTAGCTTCATAGGGGTTCATATTAATATCCACGGCTACCACATGTACAAGTTTTGTGCACACTGCACAGCACCCACATATCAATATTCAATTCTAGTCGTAATTGAAATGACCTCTAACGGGTAGTCTGTGACCAAGCTTCTGGAAAATAAACCCATGGCTGCTCAAAGATTATTATGTTTATTTTCGGCTGCCGTGTGGGTGATCAACATATAAGTTGGACAAAACATGTGCTGTATAAAGTTCTATGTAAGTCTGATGAAATGGAGGAAGGGGAACAAGAATACTGTAGCATGGTTTTTGCTGTTCCAATGGTCTGGCGAGAACCGACCAGTCACTTAGGGCTCTATGTATCAATACTTTTTTCATAAAATAATGTGAAATGGGGTGTGTTCACATTATTTTAGTTTCACCAAAATATAGTAAAGGGCTTTTGGTGCAGCTTTTGTGAAAAACTACTCCAAGCCGTTTAATTCGCATTTCTTTAGCAAACAGATCATATTTCCCATACTTGCATTGGGAAATGTGGTCTGCTTGAAATTACTAAGGGGGAATAGCCCTGCTATAACAATGCCATCTGGAGATCACGGGCAAAACACAAGATTCTAGAGGGGGGATCTAAATGCTTGATTTTAGAGCAAGTGTGGCCAGTCCATGAAGAGGGCATAATTAGTGTATGTAATAATACTGACATATACAGGACCAGGGATCACAGTATGCCATTATGGGCAAAAGTAGGGCCATCCTGCCTGAGCTGAATGTTTTTATTTCAGATGTGGGCACCATTCCAGATCATCTGAGCAAGTTTGTGAGTCTGGGGGAGCAACAAAAGATCTATCACTGCCCTGGACATATATGTACATATTGGTCTCATTATGCACTGCATAGTGTATCATTATACAGTATTTATAACTTACTCTATAGATGGTCTATATCAGTGCACCCCAAACAGCGCATGTTTTCCTTATTTCCTAGTTGGTGCACAAGTGTATTCATGACTGGCTCACAAATTTTAAAAGATCAACAGGTGGTGCTAATTATTTCATTTGTTACACTGAGGGGATCTTAAAAACACGCAACTTTAGTATTATATATTATTTTTATTTGGTCATCATGATGTGGGCTGGGGAGGGGGGTTTCCAGCCAGCCAAAAAACCCCTCTGTGTTTGCCTATGGAGATGACGTTAAGCAGGGTTTTCCCCCTGGTTTCCCGGACCCCTGCTCCACTCTTACAGGCAGAGCAGAGCCAGGAGCCGGCCCCCTGTGATCAGCTTTGTGGTCTAAAATAGATTACAAGCTTATTTCTGCAAAAAAATATAATAATAATAAAAAAATCAGACCCTTACCTACAGCAGGGGGTCCGCTGATCAGTGATCGGTGAGCTCTCACCTACAGTCAGCTGGTCGCTGGGGATCCTGCATTGTGACCTTGGTTAGCTGTGCTGTAAACCAGTATCTCAGTTTAAAGCACAGCTGACTAGGGTTACAGACTAGGAGTCCCGGTGGCCAGCTGACTGTAAGAGAGAGCGCACTGATCAACGAGGTCAGTTTCAGCTGGGGGGAGAGGGGGAAGGGGGCCATTAGACTAGAGCCATAACTGTACACTAACATATATAAAATGCAATTTCATTGATCAATACAAAACAACACCTTCCAAGTTTGATAACTCTCCTGTACTCTTAAATATAACCCTTTTACACCTAAATTCCAGGTCTGACCTGGAATTGTAACAGGGTTCCAATCCAGATCAGACCCAGAATTTAGCCAGCGCCGACCCAGGACATTCCCGAGTCGGCACCATTCACACCGGAGTCGGGTCTGCATAGACCCGGCTTTTCTGGCATTGAAGTGGACGCTTGGAGATGACGTCATCTCCAAGAGCCACTGATGCCTGACCAATCGGCCAGCGTGCGGCATGCTTCAGGTCATCGTGACCCGGAGTGCGTCGTTCACACAGCAGGGATCCAACCCTCTCCCCTTTTACACCAAGGAGCTACCCGGGTTAACTCTGCAATAACCCGGGTTTTGGCTCCGGTGTAAAAGGGGTATTATTAATGCACCAGCTCGGAATGGTGATGTGCACTGTGACTCTTGGAGTGCTAAATAAATAACGTACATAAATAACAAACATTACGTAAATGTTTTTTCAACTTATTTAAAAAACCTGCAATATTATAAACCTGATGAAGCAGTCATCCCTCCTCCCCATTTCAGAGACATGATGAATGATACCATCTGCCAGTAACTATAAAGCCTGAATCCACAGTATAAGTGTAACAAATCTTATTATAGAAAAGCATTAATGAAAGAACACTTGCAATCTCATTGTGAACAAACCAGCTTGACAAAAATATATTTCCGTTTCTTTAGCTACAATGCTGATTAGTGCTCATTTTGTGATTTTTCTTTTGCTAATCACAAAAGCACTCATTATGTGGAGACAAGTGATTTCAACTTTTTAATACTAAAATTGTTGCCATGTGAATATTATTTATATGAGTATGACTGCTGTGTTAAATGAGCAATTTAAAAACTAAAATTCCTAGGAATGTAACTATGTGTTAACTACAGGATTATTCATCATTAAAATCTCTTTGTTTCTGTATAACTTCACTGCATGTCTTATAAATGTTAATTTTTATAATGTAACTTAAAAGACTTTGCTGCACACTAAGGGGCCTAATTATCAAGCATTTCTGTTCATAAAATTATGTAAAAACTGCTGTTTCTGCATAATTTTATAAACTGTTGCTATGTACTAATAACCTAATGCAGGAGATTTAACAGAAATCTCCTGCAGAAGGCTAATCAGCACTGCAGAGCACAATCCCCATTATCATCAATGGGGACTATGATCTGACCCCTATGTACCAAACTCCTTCAGATGGTATAACCGCTTTAAGCCTATGGAGGCATTATTTGCAGGAGATTCCTCTCCTGCAGCCTCCGGCTGGTGGCGGAAACTGATACTGGGCACATGTGTGATGTCAGATTCCCCTGGAGGAGTATTTAACAGGAGCAATTTCATCTCACAACAGCCCCGTGCATTTCATTACAACCTACACCATGTCACCACAGTCCCTGCATCTCACCATAACCACCTGCATCACACCACAGCCCTCTGCATCTCACCATAACCACCTGCATCACACCACAGCCCTCTGCATCTCAACAGTGTAACCACAACCCCCACTGCTGCTGTCCTGCAGCTGGCTGGGGGCCTCCTGGCCACTGGAATGTGCTGGGAAGTGCAGAAGGATCATGGATAAGAGATTTGTATTGCAGCTACCATGAGTATTATCAGCAGCATGTTCAATTGGGCTGGGGCACCTGTGCATATTTCCGCAACCTGGCTGCCAAACATGGTGTTGAGCAATGTTCTCTTTGCACAGTGTACCCTGTATTTCCTGGGTTCCTGTTGAGCTTCCTCGCCATGGTGCCCCTGTCCAAGAACAGTGCTGACTTCCAATGGGAGGTGCCTCCTGTTCACCAAGGGCATGTGACTGAACAGGAACATCACATTGGAGAGAGAGCACTTCACAGAGGAGTGGTGGCCGGAGTCTGCCTGCAGCAGGTTCAGAGTATGGATGTATATCGGAATCCAATGGTTACTAACCATCACTACTTTTGTTCCAATGGTAGTATTTTCACCATTTGATGGTGGTAGTCCGATGTTTACCACCATCGAATGGAAATCATTCAATTATGTTCTAATGGTTGGGGGTTTTTTTTAATTCCTGATACATCAGCTTGGTGCAATATTTTTTTCTGACTTGCATCACTAAAATCATCACTGCTTGGCTCCCTTTTGTCACAGGTGAATGATTCTTAAACTGGCCACACATCTAAAGATTATCTGTCCAACCAGCCAACTAGTAGATTGGTTGAAATGAAAATCTGGTAAGGAATACAATCAGCAACTTGCTCCCAGACGCTGAAAGATAGACCAAAACTGTTGTATAAACAAATAGTTTAAATCAAACATTTAACAAACTTCCCTGATGACCATTTTCATCTGTTTTCTGGCATTTAGGAGTAAATTTCTGTTCATCATTTACTCCCATACGTTACCAGATTTTCATTCCAACCAATCAACAAGTTGGCTGGTTGGATGTAAGTTGTTCTAGTGTGTGGCCAGCTTTACACCTAAACCTTCCTTGTTCAATGTTGTATGGAATAGTGAAAACACCATTAAAATCCATCCAGTGGTTCAAGACAAACCCTTAAACTGGGAATTTTATTATATATACTGTAAAGAAATAAATAATTATATATATTTAAGAACCATGAGTCTGGAAGTCATATCAGTCATGCCATTCCGACAGCTGTTTAGGTCAAACACCGGTTTCAAGAGGCAGCATCCAACACATGAAGGGAAAAACAAGCTTATATAAGCGGCATGCTTACCTAATCAAACACCTGTGGTACTGCGCGCCCACCTCCATCAGCCCGCGCTGCCCGCACATCCTCCAACAGAACGGTACAGCCATATCTTGATTTTTTGCATTTATATTGAAGTGCTGGTGTAAGCCTTTTTGTGGCAACCGAATAGGATTTATCTATCTATACTATTACCGTGCACCCTCCTATTGCTTCATAGTGAGTGCAGACCCCTGTTTTTGTATTGTATTTTCCTTTGTGGTTATTGGATCTGCACCGCAATATTTTAATATTTTTTGGATACATTGACTTTTTTCTCTTTTCCTTTTGTATTTTTACTGATTAACGTTTGTGCACATATGGATCCAGATGTTGGAGATGTCACGGGTACCAAGCGTTTTCTAGCGAGAGACGTTTCAAAGATTCTATTTACTGACACTGACCAGCTTGCATTTGACTTGGCTAGTCCTCAAGAAATTCAGTCGGATTTATTGAAATTTCGTAAGAGGCTTGTTGAATTAGAATTACATGGACTAACCTTGTCCCAATATTACAAGGAAGGCCTTATTCCCAGGGGTTTTCAAATTAGGACTGGGATGGAGTAATAAAGAATTTTGCAAGAGCTGGTGTCAAATATTAAACAATGCAGTTTGGATCTCATGGTACTTGTAGTACAGCAAGTGAATACCAACATCGAGAATGTTAAAAGGGATATTGATGTTTGCGAAACCAATGGACTTGATGTTCTTGAAGCAGACTCTGGCAGTGATTGGCTGACCAAATTAGATGAGACTAATGTTTCTTTCAAGGCAGATCTTTTGTCTTTTAAAAAAACAAAGTATAGGAGAGTGAAGGAAGATTACAGGGAATTGAGGGTTTATCCTTGGTTGAGTAATCAGTCTGGTAGATGGGCTTGGAGACCCCCACAGGGGAATACATGTAGAACTGAGCCACAGTTTACTGATTTAGACTCTCAAACCTCACAGAGTGATTCTGACCAACCTGGTACTAGTGATAGGAGGGGTTATTTAGGCAAGAAAATGTACACCCGCAGCAAGACCTTGCGTGGAAAAAATAAAAAAAAGCCATCTGTAGAGGGGGCATCAGGCACAAGTGGAACAGGTACAAGGGGCCCCAAGGGAATCAGGAAATAATGGTATATAATTTATCAGATTATTGTCCCACTGAGGTGGAGGCCTCAGTTTTGTCCAAGGGTTTATCCTTTGTTTAAACCCATAGACAGAAGCCATTTGACTGTGAGGTGGAACTGTACACGTTTCACAGGCAATTAAAACTTCAAAATGTATTTTCCAAACAGGGAGAGATACCTTTTTCCAGAAAGCGATACAGGCATGTTTACACCTTAATCGTGATGAATTACTTGCCTCCAGTTGTAAAAAAGAGCGCAAAGATAGACTAGTATTTTCTAGTAACTATTCAATTACTTCTGGACTGTTGCGCAAACCGATCTTGAAACATTGGTATATTATTGCCTCTGACCCAGTTATGGGCAGTTTATGCCAAAATGTGCCATTATTTTGTTACAAGCGCAGCCATAATTTGAAGCAATTGATTAGTCCATCAGGCATTGGATTAAATATCCCATTGAACAATAGTTGGCTTAAACTACAGAAGGGGGCATTTAAATGCTCAGGTTGTGTAAATTGTCAACATCTAAAAACAGGTGATTCCTTTGTTCACCCTGTTACTGGGATGAAATATAAACTGCAATTCCGCATGAACTGTGAGACGAAATATGCTGTTTATGTCATCATGTGCCCTTATAATATGATTTATGTGAGGAAGACTATACGCATGATAAAAGAAAGAATTGCTATGCATAGGTCTTCAATTAAGAAAGCATTTCTGAAGATGGACTCAAGCACTCCACCAGTGGCAAAACATTTTGTTGCTATGGGACATAACCTGAAAGATTTTAGCTTTATGCCACTGGATCATATTCCACCCCTACCCAGGGGGGTGATAGGCACATATTACTAATACAATATGAGTGCCATTGGATTCATAGGCTTAATAGCATGGTGCCTATGGGTTTAAATAAGGAATTCTGCTTGTCAGCATTTTTGTGATATTGCTGGTTTGCATTTGATGGGTATGAAACTAAATGTACTGGAATTTATCTATGTATGATATGATCTTTATATATGATATTTCTATATATGATATTTCATCATTGGTATTGTATTTTTATTTACATGTGTTTTCATGCCATCCATGTCTTTTTGACATTAATGGATCCTTGATGTTAGTATATTAGTTTAGCATTTTATGTGATTTTCATGTATTGTATGTTCTGTATATATGTGTGCACTTTTGTTGCGCATGCCTTGGTCTTCCTCCTATACTGGACGATGCGGCTTAGTTCCGCTTTCCGGCATCTTCCTGTTTGGCGGACCGTGGCTGTACCGTTCTGTTGGAGGATGTGCCCGGCAGTGCGGACTGATGGTGGTGGACGCGCAGTACCACAGGTGTTTGATTAGGTAAGCATTCCGCTTATATAAGCTTGTTTTTCCCTTCATGTGTTGGATGCTGCCTCTTGAAAACGGTGTTTAACCGAAACAGCTGTTGGGGAATGGCATGACTGATATGACTTCCAGACTCATGGTTCAGTAGAACATGATTACTTGTCTGATGATGAATTATGTCCTGACTCTTTTTGGGCTTGCTTCATGAGTATATGGCTGCTTAATGGCATTTTATGGCATATTAAATATCTTGATTGTTTGCATATATATTGGAGTGCTGGTGTAATCCTTTTTGTGGCAACCGAATAGGATTTATCTATCTATACTATATATGTATATTCAGCCATAAACAGAACTGTTTGCTGTGTACTTAGTGATACTGCAGAATAGACATTCTATTTCACAAATCTATAAAAAATTGCAGTATAAAAGGAAAAATATGGTGCTAGCTGGTACTAAAACTCATATACAATATTCCAGAAAAGGATAATATCAAGGGAGGATAATAAAAGCCTCAAGTGGATACACATTACCTGCTTGTGACCGGATGCCTTTCGCCTAGGCCGGCCCTGGTCACGGGTTAGCGCTTTTGGACTCCCACTCACCGTCAGTTGCCGCCTGTCAATGACTCCGCCCACTGCGCCGTGGGCGTGTAACGATGCTGCCACCACCAAACTCTACCATCGGCGTTTGGAACAGCTTATTAGGTACACTCAGGCTCCTACCTCGGCACCTGGAACCGCTTCTGCTGCGTATGAGTTTGACTAACTGCGGACACACTTCCTGTTTGGTGTCGGCTGTTCCCACCTGATCCTTCGCAATGGACCAGGTCTGCATGGTAGCTTGGCAGAGGGCTTGAACTTGGAGACACTGAGCTCTTACCCAGAACAGCTGGAAAACGGAATAGCGTTTGGCACAATTCTTTTGGTCGCAGGATCGAGGCAATTGAAGTAAAGGCAAATGGTGGTTTATTGCTCAATGTCTTAAAGAAGACTCAACCTTCCGAATGAAGGGGTACATTACATTGCATACAGGAATCTTATCAGCAGCTCTTCTCCTCAAAGAAGTTACAGGTTTGTACCATTTTACCAGGCATGAAGCCTCCTTTTATGCCACTCAGGGCACAGTGCCACAGAGGGTCCACCCTGGGTTCCTTCTAGCCAATCATTCTAGCTCACAAAATATAAATTAACAACATATTACATTTCAAAGGAGTCACTCAATATCCTCCTTCCTAATCCATCACCCAAACTTTAAACACAAACTGATTTATCATACATTATGCTGTCTCCTAAAATGTTGCTATAACATTTCACAGGAAAAGGTAAATGACATTCATCCTTATCAATTAGTTTGGCATTTCCAACCTTAACACATTCAGTGATATCCAAAAGGGTCTTAAAAACAAATTGTCTTTTCAAAGGAAGTTCTGTACATGAAGGGTTTGACTATATGACACTAGTCACACCTTTACACAGAGAACTTCCTGTCAAGCCTCTTCATCAGACCTCCTGCTAAGGGAATGACAATTAGCATCTTGTTTCTGCAGACACAGAGTCTGGTCATGTCATATTCAGGCATATATCCAAGAAGTGCATTTTCTCTACAAAATATACATTTAAACCATATAGTGCATAGCCTATTAAATATACATTGCTTCATGCACTAATGCATTGCAGATCAGCTGCAGTGCATTACAGCAATACATATCTACTTTAATACAGTTTATTATAAACCATGTGCAGTGTGCTTTTACACTGTCCTATTAAAAATGGCGCAATGGCATGAGGGTTAATCCCCTCAATGCCTTGGCAGCCATTTTAATCACGTGTGGTCGGCCTCTGGCCACACTTCTCCCCCCCCCCTCAAGCGGACCACCAGAGGGCCATGTCCCAATGATTTGGCTCCTGGTACCGCAGACTCTTGGTGGTTCAGGGAAGCTACCTGGGTGGCTTCGGTTCTGGCTTAGATAGTTCATCCATATTGCAGTGGGCCTTTCCTTGTCGGTGCACAATGTCCAAATAGTCACACTGAAGTCCAAGGCTCCACCACAACAGTCTGTCAGTTTCCCTTTTGGGGGGCCCGTCGCACACATAGTGCCGAAGGGGGTCCAATGCCCAGACAATTGCCAACCACTGTCTTCCAATTGTGGCATACCCCACCTCCCACCATAGCAGTATCCTGCTCAAACAAGCCAAAGGGTGCTCCTGCCCATCTGGCTCCGTACTGCTCCCAGTCTGTGCAATGACACATTAGTTCATACCACAATGTCCTGGTCCTGAAATTGCACCATCTGCACTGGAGCTGGTATCAGAGCCTCCTTCAATGACTGGAATGCCTACTCACAAGTGGGTATCCAGTCCACTGATTTGGGGAGTCCCTCCCTGGTCAACTCTGTAAGGGGTGTCACTACAGCACTAAAGTCAGGGACAACTCGTCCGTAGGGCCTTACAGTTTCTGAGGTCAGTACCTGTCTTGCGGTTGTGAGCAGACAGTCTCTGGTTGCCTCCACCCCCACTGGTCTGGGCCTACTACTGTCTGCCCCCACACTATACCCTGGGCACTGCACCTCTGTCATCTCCACCTGGCATCTGTCTGTACTACCTGTCAGACCTGCCCTACCATCCTCCTCCAATTACCTATGACTAGGGGAACCTACCCTGTCACCTAGGTCTCCTCTCACCACCTTGTCCGCTACCTGTTCCACAGTAATGGCGGACAGATCACCAGCCTCTGGGCTGCGTGTGACATCCACCACGGGTAGGCTGCGTGTCTTCCCCGATCTACTTGGCACATGCAGGGGACCTTGCTCCCTAACTGGCCTATCCCCTTCTACCTTCCTGGCTATCCTGTACCTTAACCCATCCCGCCAGGTCACACTCACTGCTGCTATCCCTGGAAGGCCGCTGCCAGTTTGGCACAATATGCCTTCCAGATGTGGGTCAGCAAGCTGAGGTTCCCTGAACTTCTGTCTGGGGCCCTCACTGCCTTCTAAGTAGGGACAGTCTACAGGGGGATATGGGTTGGGATCGCTAGGGTCAGTTTGGTTGAGGTCAGTCAAAGGGAAGTCAGTGTGGTCACTCATACTCACCACCGGAGTTGGCAAACCACTAGGGACAGGAGCATCACTGGGCACCCTCACAGGATCCAACGAGCCGGAACCAACATCCTCTGCATTGCTAGGGGACGTAGGCATACAAGAGGCAAAAGGCATGTTGAATAGATATGCTGATCTAGCCACTGTAATCTTTTCCTCTGGGCTGGTTGATGCTGTGGTAAGCTGCGCTGGCAGTTGTCTAGTCTTTTCCTCTGGGCTGGGCTGTTCTGGTGTAGTTGATGTAGACTGTGATCCAGAAACTTGACTCCGGGCGATGGCGTCAGCAAATGTGGTAACAATTCCACCACCAAGGTCATTCCCCAGGACCACGTCAGTTGGAAGGTCATCCATGATAGCAACATCCCTCAACTCTGGGCCAGCTCCCCAGTCCAGGTAGACTCTCGCCACAGGTACCTCTCGCTCCATTCCGCCTACCACGGTCACTTTGGCAGTGCGACCTGGCAGTACTGTGGCAGGATCAATTAGGCAGGGGCTCACAACAGTGATTGAGACCCCAGAGTCTCTTAATCATTGTCCCTGCAGGGGCCCCACTTGGACCATCTGCAGGTGCCGCCACATATTTTGGGGTGGCCCCTTGGCCATGCAGGTGACTCTCTCTGTGGAGTTCACCTGATTCTCCCCACACTCCATTGGACTGGCTGGAGTAGGAACATTCTCTTTGGGCTCACCTCCCCGGGTCAGGCAAACAAGCCGGGCTCCAGCACTTGGATTTGGGGCACGAGTCTGGGGTGCTTGGGGTGTGGGACAGTTCATCCTCAGATGTCTGATTTTCCCACAGTCATAACACTTCTTGACCAGTCGGGGCCCCGGTGGTCTCTGATGATTTGCAGGGACAGGGCGGGGCAATTGCTGGCCAAGAGCACCCGGGTTGGAGGATGCCCGCTTTGGGGGGTGATGAGCAGAAGAGGGTTGTTCCCCTGGTTGTACAGTCCATTGGGGTCGGCTGCTAGTTGGGTGCTTCTGCCCTTGAAGCTGAATTGCTATATACTTGTCTGCAAACTGGGCCGACATCTTCAAACTGGGTGGCTCCCGGTCTAGCACCCAATCCTTCACCTCTGGGGTGCACGTGCGGTAGAACTGCTCTTGGCATAGCAGATCAATCAGTGCGTCCCAGGTATTGGTACCAGATCCCTTCACCCACTTCACCACGTACTGCCTCAGCTGAGTGGCAAACTGCTCATGGGTGCTGGTAGGGTTCTTGGGCAAGTCCCGGGAACTTTTTCCTGTAGGACTCAGGAGTGACAAAGTATTGCTGTAGGAGGGCCCTTATGACTTCGTCATAGTCACCGCAGTCCTCGGTGGCCACTCCTCGATAGGCCTCCAGGGCCTCTCCGTGCAATGTGGGCACCAGGTGTCTGACCCACTCCTGCTTGGGTAAATCGTGTAGTTTACAAGACCTTTCAAATACTTGCAAATGTCCATCAATGTCCCCATTGCTGTCTGCAAACTTGGCAAACTGGATACGATCTGATCCCAGTACCGCAGTGTGCCTGTCAATGACTCTGCCCACTGCGCAGTGGGCGTGTAATGATGCTGTCACCACCAAACTCTACCATCGGCATTTGGAACCACTTTTTACGTACAATAAGGCTCCTACCTCGGCACCTGGAACCGCTTCTGCTGTGTATGCGTTTGACTAACTGCGGACACACCTCCTGTTTGGTGTCGGCTGTTCCCACCTGATCCCTTGCAATGGACCAGGTCTGCACGGTAGCTTGGCAGAGGGCTTGAACTTGGAGACATGGAGCTCTTACCCAGAACAGCTGGAGAACGGAATAGCGTTTGGCACAATTCTTTTGGTCGCAGGATCGAGGCAATTGAATTAAAGGCAAACAGTGTTTTATTGCTCAATGTCTTAAAGAAGACTCAACCTTCCGAATGAAGGGGTACATTACATTGCATACAGGAATCTTATCAGCAGCTCTTCTCCTCAAAGAAGTTACAGGGTTGTACCATTTTACCAGGCATGAAGCCTCCTTTTATGCCACTCAGGGCACAGTGCCACAGGGAAAAGTCCACCCTGGGTTCCTTCTAGCCAATCATTCTAGCTCACAAAATATAAATTAACAACATATTACATTTCAAAGGAGTCACTCAATATCCTCCTTCCTATTCCACCACCCAAACTTTCAACACAATCTGATTTATCATACATTATACTGTCTCCTAAAATGTTGATATAACATTTCACAGGAAAAGGTAAATGACATTCATCCTTATCAATCAGTTTGGCATTTCCAACCTTAACACATTCAGTGACATCCAAAAGGTTCTTAAAAACAAATTGTCTTTTCAAAGGAAGTTCTGTACATGAAGGGTTTGGCTATATGACATTAGTCACACCTTTACACAGTCAAGCCTCTTCATCAGACCTCCTGCTAAGGGAATGACAATTAGCATCTTGTTTCTGCAGACACAGAGTCTGATCATGTCATATTCAGGCATATATTCAAGAAGTGCATTTTCTCTACAAAATATAAATTTAAACCATATAGTGCATAGCCTATTAAATATACGTTGCTTCATGCACTAATGCATTGCAGATCAACTGCAGTGCATTACAGCAATACATATATATTTTAATACAGTTTATTATAAACCATGTGCAGTGTGCTTTTACACTGTCCTTTTAAAAATGGCGCAATGGCATGAGGGTTAATACCCTCAATGCCTTGGCAGCCATTTTAATCACGTGAGGTCGGCCTCCGGCCACACTGCTAAAAAGTGAAAAAGCTATAACTGTTTCTGTTTATCCTAAATGAGATCTGCTGTTGTTTTTAGACCTGTGATCTTTTTATGTGTGCTTTAAATGCAACTGGTTACTATAACAGATATTCGTGGAAAATATTTTTTTTAGGAGTAACATTGAAGGTGTATGTTCTAATTAGTTCATCAGTGAATTACATGTGAATGTTTAATAAGTATTCTTATTGAGAAAGTGTTTTTGTATATTGAGGATTTATTTACTAAAGTGAGAGTTTTTAGAAGTGGAGGTGTTGCCCATAGCAACCAATCAGATTCTACCTACTATCTTCTAGAAGGTGTTAGTTAAATGTTAAGCTGAATTTGATTGGTTGCTATGGGCAACATCTCTATTTCTAAAGACTCTCATTTTAGTAAATATACCCTGGGTTGTTCTGACTTCTTTCCATTCAGGGCTGCTCTGATTGCTGATCTATGCAGGGCCATGTATTCTTTGAATGAACGCATGGTTTTCCCTATGTAACACAACCCACACAGACATTTGACATATGTACTGGTACATGAGAGCACATATCATATGTTGCATTTGCGACCTGTGTAGGAATGGAGGAAATATCTGTTGTTGATCATATGACAACCAATCAGCATTGTTAGCATAATTGCATGAATAGGCCACGGCTGCGCTGTAAGTACATGACAGATGGTCAGTAATCAGGTAGAAGATGGGTTCTTGACAAAGAGGGGAAGGCCGCTCGAAACGCGTTGAAGCTATCCTGTGTTCCAGGATATGAGACGGAAGACCCGGAAGGATTGTACTGTTGCGGACAAGCAGACCGCATGTGTTTCAACTTGCACCGACCTTTACTTGAGGCCTTTGAGGACTGCAGCTGCACGGCGCAAGTGTTGTTTGGAGTGCGGTCTCTGCACAAATTTCAACACCTCCGGTAGTTCCAGAACTTTTCAATTTTTTTATGTATTCATTCTCTATACGGCCTTTTGTTTTTTATTGAATATTGTGTGAATAAATTACCCTTTCTTTACATTTTGATCTGGTCCTGAATGTGATAAGAACAAAGAAGATCAAAGAAACCTTGATACGAATGCAGGACAGAATACCTATGTAAGTGCTGCTGTGTTTTTATATCGTGTTGTTTCCTACTCATTTTTAGAAAAGATACCTTGATGAGCATTTGAGTCAGAACGTTTATCTAAGTCTCGATTCATTGTATTTACTACAGAGATACTTTGTTTCAAAATCAAGAAGGAGTCTGGATATTAAGCAGTAATCTACTGAAGTTTGCTTCAGTAGCGCTGTTTTTTCACTTTATTGTGTTTCCAGAAGATGGGTTGGGTACGGGATCCTGGCAGTGAGGATGCCGTCAATCAGAATTAGACAGCGGCATCCCGACAGTCAGAGTCCAGACAGAATTTCGTAAGTACCCTAAACTCTAATCCCTAACCTTCCCCCTAACCCACATTTGCCACAGCATATCCCTAATCCTCCTCCCCGGAGCCTAACCCTAACCCTTCCCTCCTGCATCCTAACCCTAACCCTTACCTTAGTACCTAAACCTAAGCAATAAACCTAATACTTACTGTTGGTAGGTAAGTGGTTGGTATTCTGGAGCTGGGATTCCGGATGCTGTCGGGATTTTGAGACCTGCAAATCTCACCCCGCACTTCTCATGGTATTTTTCACAAAAAATACCCTGAGAGTGTGACCGCGCATGTGCTGCCCTACCCCCCGTGACCAAAAACCCTTTAATACATTTAAGTGATATTAAAATTATGTGAAAAGGGTGTGAAATCATCCAATATTGATAAATATGCCCATAAGGCATAATACATTTGTGCACAGTTGTGTAATTTGTACACTTAAAACTGATAGAGGAAATATTAACATTCACATACATGACTCTTCAATTAAGCACACATCCACAATGTATTAAATATAAAGAATGTGAGATAAGCAGTTATATGTCAGAACTAAGGAGGTATGGACATCCATTGCCACGTTTCATCCTCAGGAGGCCCAATCAGTTTTTGTAATTCTGGTCCTGCATCATTTCACCGAGAATACATTTATATTTTTGTGTATTCCACTCAAACAACCGTTTTTGTTTCGTTTTTTTTTATGATAGAAAGGGCAGTTTTGGGTTACTTGGTGTCTTTTTTACGTGTATATAGAAAAGGTGTTTGTGCTTCTGTGTTTTTCCACATTTTGTACCAGATATAAATATACACGCATACTTTCAATGCAATTTCCATAAAAGTATTTATGCATTGGAGGAACTAAAGCCATCACTATGGGTGCAACAGCCAAGGGGCACAGCAGCGAGGGGTGCCCTGCAATGCTTCTCCATCAAGGAACTGAAAGCCCAAACAGAGCTTTACTGCAGATGCGTTGGGCTCTGCGCATGCTTAGAATAGTACAGTGGAGCCTACGGTGGAATAGAAGCATCTATGGGCCTTCCTCCAAAATGTTTCTATGAGGTCTGGCAGTTGCAGGTTACACATCTATGTGGCTCTGTTCTTAACTGCATAACTGGAATCCCATCTACTATAAATCCTGAAAGATCTACGCGTTCATATGTAGACATACAGTATGTACATGCATCCTAATAATGATACTTTCCAGAGCTTGGACCCAGTGGGCAATGCCATCTGTAGATGGTGTTGCCCAGTGCTTAAAGTGGTCCTAGAGAAGTGGTAGAACTCCCCCTCATCCTTGGCGCTTCTCTAAAAAAAGGGACAGCAACATGCTGGGAAAAAGGGTGTGGTCTCAAAAGAAAGGGGCATGGCCACAAAAGAAATGAGTGTGGTCACACAATAGTATTCCCAATTCAAATTACACCACACAGTAGCACAATCTTGATTCACATTACACCACATAGTAGTGTCCCTTATTCATGTATAATAAACAGCAGTGCCCCTTTTACATAATGCCCACATTTGTGCCCCTTAAACACAATTCCCACAGTAGTAATTCCCCTTATACAATGCCCACAGCAGTAGTGCCCCTTATGCAAATGCAATGCCCATTGTAGTGGTGCCCCTGATGCAGTGTCCCCAATAGTGGTGCCCCTTATGCAATGCCCCTAGTAGTGGTAGTGCCCCTTATGCAGTGGCCCCAGTAGTGGTGCCCCTTATGCAGTGCCCCCAGTAGTGGTAGTGCCCCTTATGCAGTGGCCCCAGTAGTGGTAGTGCCCTTTATGCAATGGCCCCAGTAGTGGTAGTGCCCCTTATGCAGTGCCCTCAGTAGTGGAAGTGCCCCTTATGCAGTGCCCACAGTGATAGTGCCCCTTATTCAGTGCCCCCAATAGTGGTATTCTCTTATTCAGTGACCCAGTAGTGGTGCCCCTTATGCAGTGCCCCTTATTCAGTGTCCCCAATAGTGGTGCGCTTTATGCAGATCCCACAGTAGTGGTAGTGCCCCTTATGCAGTGCCCCCAGGAGTGGTGCCCCTTATGCGGTGCCCCCAGGAGTGCTGCACCTTGTAGTACTGCCCCCATAGAAGTGCCCCAATAGTAATGCCCCCAGTAGTAGCAATGCCCTCAGCAGTAAAGCCCCCTGTGTAATGCCCCCAGTAGTAATAGTGCCACCTGTGTAATGCCTCCTGTGTAATGCCCTCAGTAGTAATACCCCCTGTGTAATGCCCCCAGTAGTAGTAGAGCCCCCTGTGTAATGCCCCCCAGTAGTAATGCCCCAGTATTTATGTCCCCTATAGTGCAGCTTACACAAAAATAATCAATACTTACCTTAAGCCTGTGTGCCTCTGGTCTGCCTGGCTGCTCCGAGTCCTCTGAACTATGGGAGAGACATCATGATGTCTCTCCCATAGTGCTGGATCTCAAGAGTGAGCTCCAGCCTCTGGCTGCCGCTGGTGCTGCGGGGAGGGAGCCAGGTGTTTGCTGGTAACAAATTCTCAGCAGGAGCCCGGCAAATGAAGTCTCCCTGCTGCCCCAGGCTAAGGTGGGTCGGAGGAGGCGGAACTGGTTCCATCTCCAAATAGAAGTGACGGAACACAGTTCCGCCCCCTCTCTGACCCACTTTAAACCCTGGTGTTGCCCAATAGAAGTATATGGGTTGCTCTTCCCACTGTGCCCTGGGATTCCTCACAGCATCCCCTGTGACGAACACCATATGACGCATACTCAGAGGGAAGTCCCCTCTTCACAAAGGTCAGCTTGTTTCGGAAGAGCTGTCCTTTGTGATTTCAATCGCAATTCTAGGTACATACCGGCATTATTTTCGCAGGTATGTACCAGATAAGTGGTGGGATGTACCACATTCATAATGCAATGTGTAGTACATCCAGCCCTATATGTCAAAATTAGTTACGCTGCTTGATTTGGCAAAAAATAAATAAAAGCTGTTTTACAATACGTTAAAATACTGTTCAGAGATATTTATGTAATAATTTGTAACAGATTTGCTGTAATCACTACGGTAAAATTAATAGAGATCATTCCGTTGGGACATATTCTAATGATGAAATGTAATTGTTAGAAGAAGAAAAAATCAATATAGCGAGTGAGATTGGAGGCTTCATAAGATTTAATTCACAGAAGATAAAAAAAGGAAATCAATAATTGAGAAGCAGTGTATAGATACTGACACTTATTTTATATTCCAGCAAGGAAAAATGACTTGTGCAAAAGGGGTAAGGACAAAAGATGGTGCAACAGTCTTGGACGGGTGTTAATTAAAGGCAGATATTGCTTCCACAAAGTGAGAGGAGGTTAAAGGTGATTCCACTATTCAGCCCTTGGCACAACCCTGAGTTTTAGGGTGAGTTTGTACACACCCTAAATTTATTTTATTCTATCACGCTCAATTAGACTGGGTGCACAGATAATATATAAAGATGAGATGTCTAAGGGCAAATACCACCTGACTGGACTATTCAGCTTTTATAACTGCTGTCCAGGTGCTAATGGTACCAGTTTGTCAGCATCTGCATCTTCATTTTCTGTTATAACTATATTCATGAGTATTGATGTATACGGTACATGTCCAGTTATATTATTTGTACATTTAGACCATATTATGTCATCATGTAGAAGTCATTGTTCTTTAGCCTGCACTGATGAAATGTAATAAGGCAAAGACAGCTGTTTAAATCAGCTTTATCCATGTACAGATCTGGCTATAGCTATGTTATTACCGGTAAATCAGCCATTCTGTTTAAGTAGAGATTAGTATTTCACCACAATGTACAGGATCATTAAACCCAAATGACATAGGGGCCTATGTATCAACATTTTTTCAACTAACATTATGCGAAAACTGGTATTTTCTTGCCCTTTTTCATATTATTTTAATGTCACTGAAATGTATGAAAGGGCATTTGAAGGAGATTTTGCAAAAAAAACAAAACAAAAAAAACAGCATTTACACATATACCTGCTCCATGGACATATACAGAAAATGCGTAACGTGGAGATAATTCGTATGTTGATGCCAAATATTTGCTAAATCAATATGAGGAGCCATGATCTGAGGGAGCACAGAGGTGGAATCATATGGGAAGAATGCATAAAGGGAGCGCCATGATATGATAGTAAATCAATACAGCAAAGATAAGAGTTAATATGGAGACCATGATGTGGGAAGCAGAAATGTAAAGGGTCAGAGGTACGATTATAATGTATGACAAATAAAGGGTTGTGGGGCACAATGTCTGATAAGGGGATGGTTCCTAATCTCTGTATTATGTGACAATTACTAGGACACTTCTACAGCAAAGACTAGGAAGCTCTCTTTATTGTATGGTAATGACAGGATGCTCTCTTTATTGTATGGTAATGACTGGGATGCTCTCTTTATTGTATGGTAATGACTAGAATGCTCTCTTTATTGTATGGTAATGGCTAGGATGCTCTCTTTATTGTATGGTAATGGATATAATGCTCTCTTTATTATATGGTAATGGATAGAATGCTCTCTTTATTGTATGGTAATGGATAGAATGCTCTCTTTATTGTATGGTAATGACAGGATGCTCTCTTTATTGTATGGTAATGACTGGGATGCTCTCTTTATTGTATGGTAATGACTAGAATGCTCTCTTTATTGTATGGTAATGGCTAGAATGCTCTCTTTATTGTATGGTAAGTGCTAGAAAGCTCTCTTTATTATATGGTAATGGCTAGAATGCTCTCTTTATTGTAAGGTAAGTGCTAGAAAGCTCTCTTTATTGTTTAGCAGTCACTAGGATAAATTAGGCAGCTGACTGACTACTTGTGTTTTCAACATCATCTGTAGCAATGCAATGCTTTGCCTACCTGGATGTAAGCTCGATCTACTATGACTGACACCACCTATGTCTTACTGTTTCCCCACCTAACAGTGCATTTGCACAGATCTTGTCTACTACCAGTGTGGCTGGGAATGATGGTATGCAATCCCTGCATATTTTTGGGATGGCCTTTCCTACAGTTGATTTGGTCCTGACTACTGTACATAAGGTCACTTTTTTAATAATTTCACGGTCACTTTTAAATCTGAATTGGGGGGCAGAAAAGGCAAGTAACTGTGCACCTTGGCAAAACTGTGCACCGTGGCCAAACCATGATGAGATTCAGATGTACAATAAGATGGTCGAGTCCAAACTCAAATCTAAATAGCAGTGTAAAAATAAATCTGTTTAGTATTTGTGGGCTACATGCAAAAGCAGCCAGTAATTTCTCTACCCTGCATGCAATTTTGAACTGTCTACATTATTTGAAGGAATGTGCTCCTGCCATGGGCTTAACTAGACTTAGGGGGCCCCATAGCAAACTTTTCAAGGGCCCCCCTATGTCCCCAGCCCCCCTCCATTTGCACCCCCTCCACACCCTCCTCACTCCCCTCTCTTTGACTCACCTGCTCCATGGGCGCTATGTGCAGGGCAGACACACCTCCTCTACCAGTCAGCTTCATCTCTCCAGTCTCCTCACTGACTGATGCTGGGAGGAGGCGGCCACACCTCCTCCCAGTATCAGTCAAAGAGGAGAGCCGGAGGCGGAGCCGACCGGGAGGATGCGACCACGGAGGGAGGGCCGTGACCATGGAGCAGTCGAGCAGAGGGGAGTGAGGAGGGTGCAGGGGAGGAGTGCGGAGGGGAGAGGCCATGGACTGAGGCCTGGCACCATAGGTGCAGAGGGAGGGCTATGCCCCGGGTCAGTCAGGGCCCCATAGCAGCCGCACCCCATGCACATATGGTAGTTACACCACTGGCTCCTGCCCTACCTCCCTCCAGCATCCTGTTAGTTATACTGAGCCGGCAGTCACTAGGACTCACAGGGGTCAGAAGGGGTCCGACCTCTGACTTCTGCTACTGCACATGGGCAGTATTTCCGCACATCTTTACTCCATTGCTTCCATGAGGACAGGACAGAATCTGGGACTATCACCACAGCCAGAGCCATTTCAGCACCCAAACATAACTACAAGTAACTTACACCACCATGATATATAGTTGGAGACCATCGCTACCATACGCCAGTACATATGTCCAGCTCACACCCTGGGCATTACAACACCCAGCATTACCCTAAGCCCCAAGCTGCAATATTCTACACAGATTGCCTACTGCTGTTACACCTGTGATCAGTGGCGTCCCTACTTGTCTTTGCAGCTGGTGCAGGCAATGGAGGGGAGCTTGTACTGCGCGCGGCACTGTCGCGTGCCGGCAAATAAGGGTGTGTGGTCTCGCTGGTGGGGGCGTGGTCTTGTGGGTGGTGGTGTGGTTTTGTGGGTAGGGGCGTGGCCTTGCAGTCTGAATACCTGTTTTTTGTCACACGGGGGGTGCCGGTGGTGCAGGCTTCCCCCGGGGACCAGCCTGTGTGAAGTGCCAGCTCCCTCACTGTGCTAGAAGCCAAGTGCTGCACGTAATGCTACAGTGCAGCACCCGGCTCCTCTCACTGAGGGGGAGCCAGCACTTTGGTGTCACCCCTCGGCTGGTGACACCCCGGTGCGGCCCACAACCCCTTTGTGACGCCAGTGCCTGTGATATCGATGTGTCATTTGTTACTTACTGTTCTATCAGATTACAATAAATCTATGAAATTGTTAAACATACCACATGTGGACTAATTGTCAGCAGCACCAACACCTGTGTCACACACACAGTACCATCAGTACCTTGGCCAATACATGTGTACCTGAGGTTAACTTCTTATCTGGAGGACAACTGCACTGAGCACATTACACTACGCATATCTGCGCCAGCTTTACTCTGCTACTGCTATCTGCTGTCACCATACTACTCTGCTACTACTATCTGCTGTCACCATACTACTCTACTACTAGTATCTGCTGTCACCATACTACTCTGCTACTACTATCTGCTGTCACCATACTACTCTGAAAATACTATCTGCTGTCACCATACTACTCTACTACTAGTATCTGCTGTCACCATACTACTCTGCTACTACTATCTGTTGTCACCATACTACTCTGCTACTATTACCTGCTGTCACCATACTACTCTGCTACTACCATCTGTTTTCACCATACTACTCTGCTACTACTATCTACTGTCACCATACTACTCTGCTACTACTAACTGTTGTCACCATACTACTCTGCTACTACTAACTGTTGTCACCATACTACTCTGCTACTACTATTTGCTGTCACCATACTACTCTGCTACTACCATCTGCTGTCACCATACTTGTCAGGGACCCGTACCCCGTATCCCTGTTGTGGGGGGATGTACCTCTGCTATAGACAGAGCACCGTAATACAAATAACTTACTTACCAAACTGCCACCACCGATGGAAATGATTTAAAGAGGCCACCGGTCCTCTATTGTCCCAATAATTGCACAGGCTCAGCAAATAGATTCCCACACAGTTAATCTTTTGCGCAGACTCGGCATCCCTGACGACCACACAGTTCACTGAGACCAACCCTCTGCTTCCCGTACTTAACAATATGTGTAGCGTCACCCTAGGGGACTAATAATCTCTTCAAAGCCTAGGTTTCGGAGCATATATGAAATAAACTAATAAAGAATACTTTATTTACAAAAGGTGTACAATGCTTAAAAAGAAAGTTACAAAGAAAAGAATGGTTACAAAGGTACATACAGCAATATAAAATAAAAATTGTAGAGGTAGACTTACAGAAATCACGCAGCGTTAGAAAACACGCAGCGCTCTGCTCAGGAGGAATGGTAAGAAATGCAAGGAATGCAGATTAAACTTCAATGTGACAAATTGATCCCCAAGTTTGAACACAGAACACAGGACTTCAATCCCTTTTATCAAAAGAGCATCACACCTAGGGTGATGTCGTACCCATCCGCTCTGATTGGTGGATTAGATAATTGGAGGACAGGAACCTCCCAGCTAAGTTTAAATCCCTTTAAATTTATAACAGAATAAGCCTAATAACTTCCCCTGTGCATGTATTATCCTACAATATGGGGTGTTCATCGTACTGGTCCTTACTTCATCTGTTATAAAAGTGTAAATATGATGTGGTTGTCATAGTGCATTCTTGAGATATCTCATATCTTCAAAACTGTATGTCTCAGTGATCTGGGAATTGCACACAACCTGGATATGGGGTCCTGTTATAGGTATATAATTTTCCAAGCTTCCAGCTATCACTGATACATCAATTTTGTCACTTAAACCATCCAAATATGACTGTTCTTTGATCTGTTATATCTCATCACACCCGAATGTCAGCCTGGTTACTATTTGTTTTACCCCATATGGTGCTGACTGTCTATAGATGCAGACACAAGGGCTGAGCAATACACATGCCCTGGTGACAATATTACCATAATTGAGTGGACACACACATGGGCTCTGAACTAGACAAATCTGTGTAGTATTTCCTTGCTTAATTATACAGGCTAGTGGGAACCTGTTCATTTCATTACCTGGGCAAGACTCTAACCAAAGGCTTCCTGCCTTGTACACTTCCTAGAATAATTATCATGTGAGTTCTATGACATTTAACAATTCTTAAAATTAAGCTGTGGCTCCGAAATGTGAAATTAGGCCCTTTCAGGAACATCCAGAGCTAGGTTCCATTTGCATGTCAAATGGTCAGCTTTCCATCGTTCCTGCCTTTCATTAACCTGTAACCGGACTCAAAGGATACATGACCTAATAAAGACAGCTCTCCTGCCCTCACATTTAGAAAACCAGTTATTCTATGGCTTTTAAATTACCACTCTGTTATGACATGAAACTATAATTTGCAATATAGGCCATATCGCTATATTCTTCACAATACTACTCTGCTACTACTATCTGCTGTCACCGTACTGTTCTGCTACTACTGTCTGTTGTCACCATATTACTCTGCTGCTACTATCTGCTGTCACCATACTACTCTTCTACTACCATCTGTTTTCACCATACTACTCTGCTACTACTATCTGTTTTCACCATACTACTCTGCTACTACCATCTGTTTTCACCATATTACTCTGCTACTACTATCTACTGTCACCATACTACTCTGCTACTACTAACTGTTGTCACCATACTACTCTGCTACTACAGGTTGAGTCTCCCATATCCAAATATTCCGAAATACGGACTATTCAGAATCCTAACCACAATCACAGCATTTGAAGTCACTCCTACCATGTACATTCACATTCTACTGTATATAAAAAAATCAAGTGGTATTGATAAAAGACAAATGTTTCAATACTGGTGTTGAAGACATACAACAGTTGAAGAATAAGCAAAATATTTCCTTAACAGCCCCTTACTCAATGGTATAAAATGTCATGCTTATTAATGTCTGTAATAGGACATGGGAATGGGACTAATTGGTTCAAGTGACCTCATACACACTTGAATGAAGCCCAATCTACTTCAAGTGACCTCATACACACTTGAATGAAGCCCAATCTACTTATTTAAGCAAGTTACTTATTTATTTACTTAATCTAGCGAATGCACTTAGGTCAGTGGAATGTCCTCTGTTTAGTCCCACACCCCACATATGTGCAACATTCACAAACATAATTGGTATAGTTTGTGTTCATTTTTTGGGCATGGTGCTGATCACTTGGACGGACACATTTTTATTGTGGAGTGCAAAATTTTGGATGCGACTTTTTGGGTTTCTAAAGTTGATCCACTGCATATTATTTAACCACTTTTATTTGTCATTCTTCTCCAAATTACACATTGTATTTTAATTGGATGATTTATATTTAGTAAAAGCAAAATTAATTTTAATTCCAAATTACCAATAAACAATAAATGGTCAGGGCGTGGCACCCGGCTAATATAACCTAAGCCAGAGGTTACCAGACTCAGTCCTCAAGGCACTATAATAGTCCAGGTATTAAGGATATCTATCCATGCTTGACCACAGGTGACTTAGGGCCTGATTCAGAGCCGCTCGCTGATGGCGAGCGCTCGCTCTGAATGAGGGCATGTTTTGTTTTTGTTTTCTCCAGCCCACTCGCAAGGCTGTGGCCCAACTCTTGCAAAAAGATGGAAAGTTTTTTCCCCCCTCTAATGTGGACGAATTAACTATTGGCAAATGCACTATGAGCTTATCCCACTTCAAAGATGGCTGAATCAGCATCACAACGAGTCCGCATAAATAGAGCCCCAGCCAGGGGATCTGGTATCTGCTTTCCTGAAGAAGACCTATAAGGACTATTAACTATTTAGCAGTAGCCTAATATCTCCCACTTATTACACAGAGTGAATAAAACAACTCCTTCTTGTACTATACACATTGTAATAATTTATCATTGTTTACAGCAACCTATATGATTGCTATAGGTCTGTGGTATGTGCTTAGTGCCTTTTCTTTTTATATGCAATCCCAGTAAGGGTTGGTAATGCTCTTGACACACTGAGCAGCTACCGCTGTAGCCCAACGATAACAGTTTAGCGCACCCCCTTCCAACTTTTTACTATTGTTCCTAAGGGAACGCCTGCATTTGTGCAGCCACCCCCCCTCCCCACTTACAAAACGGGGTGAGCTGTCACTCACCATTGACAGCCGCCCTGTCTTGTAGCGAGACCCGTAGCGACTGAGCTGCAGTTGCTGGACGGATCTGGTGCATGCGCACGCCGGAGGCGGCGCATGTGCAGTGGGGTAACATCGAGCCGCTTGCGAGCAGCTCTGAATCAGCCCCTTAATTAGTACCTCAGTCTATTATATTTTACCACCTGTGCTCCACCATGGGTATCTATAAAACCTTAACTGTTGGGGTGCCTTGAGGATCGCGTTAGGGAACCTCTGGCCTATGCTATTTGCTTGACATTCTATTTGTTATGTATGACTACATGCTATTGTTATCTGTTATCAGCCATTGAAGCTCTGAAAACTTTTGCCTACTGTATATTGTTTCCTTAGTGAAGTGACTCAGGATGTGAGGTGTGCATCATTTGTGCCTTCTATTCATGAGACAATGCACTGTACTGATAAAATGAGAATGTGGGGTTTTAAAGTCACGTACAATTAACAAAGTGTTTTAAAGTTATCAGCATTCATTAATAGCTGAGATCTATGAGTAATACATGCCTACTCCCCTGTTATGCTTATGTATAATAACAGCTTGCTGCAGTTGTTGTGTTATTATATGTGTGAATGTAAATGGCATACTGGCTGATTGCCATCATAATTACACTTACACAGATTCATACAGTACGTTCTTTTTTGCATTCAGAATAATAACCTCTATTAAGAAAAAAAAAATCATTCACAGGTTAACAATCATATCATTGTTCTTTTCCACACCATGTGGAGCAGTACTTTATCATTCTCAGTATATTCATTATTTCCTCTGCCTGACATGTTTTATTGATATGCTAGCCAATATGTTGCCAGGAATACTGCTCTATCCTGATGCAGGTGAGAATGTCAGCTAACAACCAAATTGACAGATGGTGGTTTGTGAAGTTTGATAATTAATCCCTTGCAAATTATTATTAAGCATTTTTATCTCTGTACATGTCCAGGACAAGTTTCCTGCTTGATGACAAAATGATTAGAGAATATAAGAGTACTTTGAGGAAAGTGTGTACTTTTTAACATTGATACGTGTTCCTCATTTTAATGTACTGAATACATTCCCTCCAGCAAATGGCACATACAACTGCAAATTGTAATTATTTGTTCAACGAAACACAATTAGTACAGCCCCGGCTTTTTCATATATTGCGTCAGGGGCACAAAGAAGGATCCAAATGATAAGAATCATCTAAGAGTAGTTTCAAGGGGTCAGGTTTACAAAAAGATAACAAACTTTGGGCCTGATCCAGAGATGTATGTTCATCTGATGATGAATGTACATCTCCAATGGCTAGGGGTCTGCGCAGGACCCATCCTGTGCATGTGCAATTATGCTTGCAGACCCCCAAAGCCGCAGCATGACTGACATGCTGTGACATTTGGGGGGCAGAGCGGGGGGGTGGCAGGTCACCATTCCCAAAAACTGGGGGTTGTGATACTTCCGTTTTCCGGGAGGGACGAGGCCAGGGTTTGCATCGGTGGTTGCAGATCACTGGGGGTCTAGTTACTAAGCTGTGTTAGGAGATCACGTGAACGGTGATAAGGTACGTACTAATCAGCTCCTAACTACCATGTCACAGGCTGTGTTTGAAAAATGGCAGTTAGGAGCTGATTGGCTGGTACTTTATCACTGTTCCCTTTATCTCCTAACACAGCTTAGTAAACAGACCCCCATGTCTCTTATGTGACCAGCACCCGGGAAGGATGCAGGAAGCCTCAGCTCCCGCGCCGGACCAAAAAATCAACCATCTCGACCATTGGTTGGTGGTGTCTGACATCTCTCTCTGCATTTGTATTAAGATGGACAGAATTGCAAAGCTGAATCAGGCCCTTTGTCTTTTTGAGTTGTATACAGATGAGTGGTAATGCACTCTGGGAGCAAGACATCTCCTAATATTGCACTTACAGGTCCTCAGATGAAGGATTGTAGATACTGTTCCCTCTAAGAGGAATTACAAAGTAATTTCAAGGATTTTTAAAATCACTCTTTCCACGGTTCTATGGGTTGTATATAAATGGAGAAGTCACTGGCAATCTACCAAGAGAAGAAATGTCTAACCAAATTCATCCTATATTCTGGCTAATGCTGGCCATACACTGTCAGATGAAATTCCTGTCAGTCCGACAGACATTTTATCTGGCAGCCTGACAACCTGCAGATATCATGGACATTCACTGTGAGATATTGCATAGTGTATTGGCCCTAATATCATGAGGAGACATTTCCATGTTCTTTCCTTGTGAAGGAACAGTGGAAATGACTGTCGGTCGGCCATGGGCTGGGCAAACACTGCCCAATGCGGTTAACTTTTAACTTTGTGTCGTACATGCTTGATTATCCGGCATTTCCGACCGATTGATATTCTCAGATTAGTTGGCCATAAGCACTATATAATTATCTGGCCAATCCATCGATATCGGTCTGATATTGGGTGGATTTGCCCATTAATTGTATAGTGTATGCCCAGCAAAGAGGTCTCCCTCTTGTAGTGCCCCCAGTAGTAGTCCCTCCGTCTTGTAGTGCCCCCAGTAGTGGTTCCCCCTTTGTAGTGCCCCCAGTAGTGCCCCCCCTTGCAGTGCCCCCAGTAGTAGTAGTCCCCCCCTTGTATTGCCCCCATTAGTAGTAGTCCCCCCTTGCAGTGCCTCCAGTAGTGGTTGCCCCCTTGTGGTGCCCCCAGTAGTGGTCTCCCCCTTGTAGTGCCAGCCCCCCCCCCCCCCCCAGTAGACACACGTAGTAAAAAAAAGAACAAAAAAACACTTACCTGAATCCCCACTCCCGCCATCGCCTTCCGCTCTTCTGTCAGTCCTTCCCGGGCCGGGCCGCTCTGCATTATGGGAGAGATGTCATGACGTCATGACATCATGACACCTTTCCCATTGCCCACTGCGGGAGCCGGAAGATGGAGCAGCTCCTGCAGTGGGCGCAGCAGCAGCTAACTCCGTCCGGTCAGCGCTACACACGCGGTGCAGTCTGTGTCACAGTGACACAGACTGCACGCGGCCCGCGGCCTGCATGACGCTGCGGCCCGTGGGGCACATGGCACCCTGCCCCCCCGGTCCAGCCCGCCACTGACGTCACCTGCGCACTGCATGACTGTGAACACTGGCCACTGAAGCATTCCCAGCTCAAAATGGGATTTTGGTAGGTCTTATTTTCGGGGTAGGGCTTAATTTGGACCGGGTTACAAAAGTAAGGGTAGGGCTTATTTTCGGGGTAGGTCTTATTATCGGGGAAACACGGTACTCTATAATGGAGCACTCATATGTATGAATTTCTTACGATCTTAAAACATAGCTTTTAATATATTATTATAAACAATATATATTGAAGACCATGCCGAGTAGTATATGCCAACACACACTTGTTTTTTTAAAAGAATTAGGATATGCTGTAGACCGTCCTAATTGCAGTATATCCTAGATGAGAAATTAGGAGATAAATGTGAATGAAGTGGTGCTAATAAGAGTTCTACATTAGGGTGCATTAGTGAAGAAAAGGCAAAATAGGACAAACCAATGAAAACAAGAAAAAAAGAGTAGAAAACTCAGATACACATCCAGCACCACAGTACTAAATAGTTACATCTTAGGGAGAAAATGTCACTTTACATTTAGCAGCAGATCACTGGAACATATAAATACAGGACATGGCACTAAAATTGGCACCAATGAGTAGTTTATTAAAACAAATATGCAGGCTAACTGATAATCAAGGTCCCTAGGGTACAATGTTAATTAGTAATAATCTTGCACATGCATAGGTAATTAAATATATAACACACAATCACAGGTATGCATAGCCTGAAATCAGTCCAGACAATATTATGTATGTCGCCAAATAGTCAAACTTTTGTAAACATTACTTTCAGCATTTGCATAACATTTCGATAGCACAGAGGCTTGTTCGCTGGTGATATTATTGCTACTGCAGAGTTTTAGCAAATGCAGTGAACACACTGTGAGCGAATTACAACCAGTGGCAGGCTGGGCCGGGGGGCAGGGTGCCATGTGCCCCCCGGGCCGCAGCGTCATGCAGGCAGTCTGTGTCACTGTGACACAGACTGCACCCGGACGGAGTTCGGTCAGCGCTACACAAGTGACAAACACACAGCCGCCGGCTCCGGCAGCTGTGTGTTTGTTGTAAGCAGCAGCCAATGACAGTCTGTCAGACTCTCATTAGCTGCAGCTGCTGCGCCCACTGCAGGAGCCGCTCCATCTTCCGGCTCCCGCAGTGGGCAATGGGAGAGGCGTCACGACATCATATGACGTCTCTCCCATAATGCCCGGGAAGGACAGACGGAGGAGCGGATGGCGACGGCGGGAGCGGGGATTCAGGTAAGTGTTTTTTTTGTTTTGTTTTTTACTATGTGTGTCTACTGGGGGGCAATGCATAGGGTGTGGACTGCTACTGGGGGCACTATATAAGGAGCACTGCATAGGGGGTACCACTAATGGGGGCACTATATAAGGGGCTTACTACTGGGGGTACAAGGAGCTCTGCACAGGGGGGGACCACTACTGGGGGAACTGTATAAGGGGCACTGCATAGGGGGATCACTACTGGGGGCACTACTGGAGGCCTGCATAAGGGGATCCTCTCCTGGGGCACAGGGGGGGCACTGCATATGGGGGCACCACGATGGGGCTGTTCCTAATCTTTATTTTTACTTTACATTAATCCCATATGGACCCGCCTCCTCCCTGGAACACTTGAGGGGGGGCGCCGTAGCACGCATGTTCTTTGGGCACCCTGGCTACACGCTACCCCTCTGCCAGGGCCGCCTGCATGCATTTGCCCCCCAGGCAAAAAGTTGCCAGCCGGCCCCTGATTACAACGACCTGTTTACAAGCATAGAAAAAGTGCAGTGACTATCTACTGAGCCCCCAATAATTCCCAGGAAGCCTGTTAATGAGCAGTGCAGGAGTCAAAGAAGCATCACATGGCTGATGAGAGTACCTGGAGAGAACAGAGCAGTACCAGACAGAGAAATTTCAGTGATGCTGTGGTTCCAGTGGGGTCTGGTCCATGCATGGACGCGACCACCAGTTGAGTTTCAGATGCGCATTTTGCCAGAGCTTGGTCACATGGGAACTATTGCAGGTGCCAGTACTTTGTCTATGTATAGCCTCAAATGTGAGTGGTTCAGCAACTCTGTACGCAAAAGCTTTTGCTGGCACGTCCACAACACGCCCACAATAAACCCATAAGACGGGACAATAACAGCACAATACACTACCAAAGAAAAATAATAAAAATAACTTGTACGAGCATGTATAACAATGAAAAATATTTATTACTACTGTATGCAGATTCTAATACTAAAGCAAAGAAGGAAATACACAGATGGTTTGAATGAAGCAGTAGAATTAAACTCTATTATATAAGATATATGAGATTTTAGAGACTGTCTGGTCCCATTAGCTCCCCCTTTTTCCCCACCTCTTACTGTCTCTCACAATTAAAATTGGTTCCTTGGGTTCAGACCTATTTCCATATTTTTGGACCTTCTGGCTTTCTCCACCCATCCCGTTTTTTTTTTTTTACAACACGAGTTTTGGATAGAGAAATTCTTCAAAGTATAGGTTTAGACCTATTTCCATGTTCTTTGACCTTTTACCTTCTTCTTTCCCCTCCTCCCCTGATTTACAATATGTCATGTTACTTAAGATTATTTATGGTATTAACATTATGTATCTCTCCGATATGGAAAATGTATTAACAAAAAATTGTTATACTCAAAAGTCTCTTATATAGTCCAACTTTATGTGTATTATTAATATTATGGCTCACCTAGAAGTACCCCCAATGGGATTAATGCATGAAGAAATTGTGGTGTAACACCATTCATATAGGTAACCGACACCAACAGATACTCATGTGTCACATGACCTTTGAACTATGCTGCAGTGTCCTTAGGAGATCATGACATCATCAGTCATCAAACAAAAGCAACTTCCATAATGGGGCAATATGGGAGTTCTTACTTGCTCATGATTACCCATGTGACCGCTATGTCACTAGTTATTATGCCAATACTATAGCAAGAATGGATCACTGAAGTAGAGCATCATGAGTATGGTCATATGAATAACATAAAATTATGTGACCAGGAGTTTTCTGAATATTAAACATGAATTCTGAATAATAAACACAAATTGTGGATAAAAAAAAATGCTTTAGGGTATGTTTCCTCCTATGCATATATACATTTATCCCACCTTGTCACCGATTGTTTCTATTACTTTACTGAAAAACTTGTGAGAATTATATATATATATATATATATATATATATATATTTATATATATATATATATATATATATATATGCATCCAATGGTCTGGCACTCCTATATAGAAATAGACAGCTGCCTGGGTGCTCCTGCTAAAAACCAATACACCGATGCCGGATAGTGCTAAATAAATAGTACTAAGCCATGCAGGTCACTCCAGGACTTGTAAACTGATTTTTCTTTATGTGTGATACAACGTTTTGGGGACTGCGCAGAGTCCCTTTTTCAAGATACAGACAGACAGTCAGGTCCATAAATATTGGGACATTGACAGAATTTTCAGATTTTGGCCTCTATTCACCACCACAATGGTTTTGAAATGAAACAAACAAGATGTGCTTTAACTGCAGACTTTCAGATTTAATTTGAGAGTAATTACATCCAAATCAGGTGAACGGTGTAGGAATTACAACAGTTTCAATATGTGCCTCCCACTTTTTAAGGGGCCAAAAGTAATGGGACTATCAACTCAAAAGCTATTTCATGGACAGGTGTGGGCTATTCCCTCGTTATTTCATTATCAATTAAGCACGTAAAAGGTCTGGAGTTGATTCTAGGTGTGACATTTGCATTTGGAATCAGTTGCTGTCAACTCTCAATATGAGATCCAAAGAGCTGTCACTATCAGTGAAGCAAGCCATCATTAGGCTGAAAATTAAAAACAAACCCATCAGAGAGATAGCAAAAACATTAGGTGTGGCCAAATCAACTGCTTGGAACATTCTTAAAAAGAAAGAACGCACCGGAGAGCTCAGCAACACCAAAAGACCCGGAAGGCCATGGAAAACAACTGTGGTGGATGACAAAAGAATTATTTCCCTGGTGAAGAAAAACCCCTTCACAACAGTTGGCCAAATCAAGAACACTTTCCAGGAGGTAGATGTATATGTGTCAAAGTCAACAATCAAGAGAAGACTTCACAAGAGTGAATATAGAGGGTTCACCAGAAGATGTAAACCATTGGTGAGCCACAAAAACAGGAAGACCAGATTAGAGTTTGCCAAACAACATCTAAAAAAGCCATTACAGTTCTGGAACAACATCCTATGGACAGATGAGACAAAGATCAAGTTGTACCAGAGTGATGGGAAGAGAAGAGAAGAGAAGGAAAGGAACTGCTCATGATCCAAAACATACCACCTCATCAGTGAAGCATGGTGGTGGTAATGTCATGGCGTGGGCATGTATGGCTGCCAAAGGAACTGGTTCCCTTGTATTTATTGATGATGTGACTGCTGACAAAAGCAGCAGAATGAATTCTGAAGTGTTTCGGGCAATATTATATGCTCATATTCAGTCAAATGCTTCAGAACTCATTGGACGGTGCTTCACAGTGCAGATGGACACTAACCCGAAGCATACTGCAAAAGCAACCAAAGAGTTTTTTAAGGCTAAAAAGTGGAATGTTATGCAATGGCCAAGTCAATCCCCTGACCTGAATCCGATTGAGCATGCCTTTCACTTGATGAAAACAAAACTGAAGGGAAAATGTCCCAAGAACAAGCAGGAACTGAAGACATTTGCAGTAGAGGCCTGACAGAGCATCACCAGGGATGAAACCCAGCGTCTGGTGATGTCTATGCATTCCAGACTTCAGGCTGTAATTGCCTGCAAAGGATTTGCAACAAAGTATTAAAAAGTGAAAGTTAGATTTAGGATTGTTTAGTTTGTCCCATTATTTTTGGCCCCTTAAAAAGTGGGAGGCATATATAGAAACCATTGTAATTCCTACACCGTTCACCTGATTTGGATGTAATTACCCTCAAATTAAATCTGAAAGTCTGCAGTTAAAGCACATCTAGTTTGTTTCATTTCAAAGCCATTGTGGTGGTGAATAGAGGCCAAAATATGAAAATTCTGTCAATGTCCCAATATTTATGGACCTGTGTGTATAATATATATATATATATATATATATATATATATATTTTATAATGTTACATCCGCCTACAATATTTCAGGTGGAAGTAATCTTCTTCAGTGTTTTTAATTATGTATTATGAGGTATTTATATGAGTGCCATTTTAGGATTTCATAATACTTCTGATGAAGGTGTCTGGTAAAGGGAAACGGTTAGGATCATGTTCATTTGGGCTTGGATGTACTATAGTTATGTGGCTGTGACTACTCCTTTACAGCTGAATATTGAAACTTTTCCAGCTCTATGAAGGTCCTACTCACAGGTATTCCACCATTTGCCTGGGGATTTCCTAACACCTGCACGGGACTGCACACAGCTGCAGGGAAGCTTTTTTTCATCTGGCAATTTACCATTCCCTTTTCTATAGAATGTATACAAGAGACTTCTAAATAAGCCATTTTTTTATTCATGTAGAGGAACTTTATTTACAGAAACATTCCTAACACTCATTATAGAGCCACTCAGCTCTTTGTACTTTTAGAACAAAAAGTGTGTTTTTTATACCCAAAAAATTACCTGATTTATGGAGATATATGTATTATACATGGGTATTTCCTACCTTGCTTTGGTTTTAGAATCAGCATACTGTAGTAATAAATATTTTTCAGTGTTGTGTATTCTCACATGAGATATTTTTATAATTTTTCTCTGGTAGTGCCTGCAGCAGGGCTGTCTTAACAGCAGTGCAGGCCCCTGGGCAAAGCAATGCACTGGGGCCCCTATTAAACAATCCTCTGCCGGGGATGGGATGCTATCGGAGGAGGATGTGTCGGGGGAGTAGGGGGTGTTGGCTATCGGAAGAAAAACAGAAGTCATTTACAGGAAAAAAACACAAGTCACAGTCTGATACATATACGGTACAACATATTTCCATGCAGTGCCCCTTATACAGTGCCCCCAGAAGTGGTCCCCCTATCCAGTGCACCCAGTAGTAGTCCCCCCTATGCAGTGCCCCCTATGCATTGCCCCAGTAGAAATCCCCCTATGCGTTGCCCCCAGTAGTAATCCCCCCTATGCAGTGCCCCAGTAGTAATTCCCCCTATGCAGTGCCCCCAGTAGTAATCCCCCTTATGCATTGCCCCAGTAGTAATCCCCCCTTTACAGTGGCCCCAGTAGTAATCCCCCCTATGCATTGCCACCAGTAGTAGTCCCCCCATACAGTCCCCCCAGTAGCGGCCCCATCCCCATACAGTGCCCCCAGTAGCAGCCCCCCTATACAGTGCCCACAGTAGCGCCCTCCCCCTATGCACTGCGAGTCCCAGAGCCCCTTTATACACAAACAAAAAAAAGTAACTTACCTGATCCTTGCTCCTGCCGACGACCGCTGCTGTCCACTCCTCTGGGTCCGCTCTCGCTCTGCACTATGGGATGGGAGAGACATCATGACGTCTCTCCCATCACCCGCTGCGGGGGGAACCGAAAGGCGAAGCTCATGAGTGAACTCCAGCCAACTCCTTCCGTGGAAAACGCAGCAGCCAATGAGAGCCTGTCTGACTCTCATTGGCTGCTATAACAAACATACAGCTGCCACTGGCGGCTATGTGTTTATGAACAATGTAGCTCTCTCACTGCGGTCTGCCCTACACTTGGGGCCTGGGGGACACTAGCGGGGGTGCAGCGGTGGCTATGGGCCCCTGCAGCACAGCAGGCCCCAGTGCAATGCACCGCTGCTAGTGTCCCCCCTGAGCCGGTACCTGCCTTTGCCTCCTCCCCATGCAGGACTATCAGCGGTGGCAGCTATGCGATGGAGGGCAAGGGTGCTGTCGGCCACGGGCCCTTGGGATCCTGGGGCCCTTGGGCAACTGCCCATTTAGCCTATAGGTAGAGATGGCCCTGGCCTGCAGTCTGTATCGCGCTGTTATTGTTTCTTCTACACAATTGATCTTTTTTTCTAGCGACACAGGTGACACAGCAACAGTCTCTGCACACACAAGACCTCATTCAGAGTCAGTGGTTGCGGCCGCACGGTCGTAAGGTAAAAGGGGCCGGATATGCAATTGAAGCGCTCGCAAGTTGCGTTGTTATGATGGGATCGTTAGCTGGACGAGCGAGGGGAGGATGCAGCCGTAAGACGAAAAATACGCCCCTTCTCGTTCCCATTACTCATCATCTCCGGGCATATAAGGATTAATCGAGATCATCGGGAACCATCGGAGCTGGTCGTAGACCTTAAGGTTGACCATACCCTCTCTTAAGCACTACGATGAAGTCAGTGTAAAAACCTCCCATGTCACATGTGCCATGACACTATTTAGTTAATTATGCACTCCCATAAAACGCCGTTTGCATAGTCAGGCACGCCTGCGTTCGGATCTCCACTCCCCCGTTCACAAGCACCTTCCTCTGTTACCACCCACAAACGCCTCATCCTGTCACTCAAACTAACGACCTGGCCAAGTTGAAGGAGAGAGCAATTTCTGATCGTAATAGCTAGTTTGCGCACGCGCATTGCGAATTTTACGCATGCGCAGTTTAGCGAACATCTGTGGCGTAAGACCGTGTGGCCACAACGACCGACTCTGAATGAGGTCCACATTTTCTTAACATACATTTATTGTGAGTATTTTTATATTTGTAATTTTTATATTTATTTAGTACAATTTTTAATTTGTTATTTTAAATATATATGTATACATATATACTGTATATATTTTACATTTTGTTTAATTGCACCTCAGCAACCTTTTTTGACAGCACCAGCGACAACCCTTTATTTGAACGAGCCCTTAAGACGGAAAGCCAAAATAAATAGAAGTGTGCTGCGCTCAGTTACTTGGACGTCGGGATGTAATGAATTATTATATGAATGATCACTCATATATATATATATATATATATATATATATATAGAGATAGATATATAGAAATAGATATATATATATGATATATATATATATACATATATCTTAGATGGGTAGGAGATAGCACAGTTCTATTTATTTGTCTACATATCTATAGGGAGGGTCACCCACGGCTGGACTGCCCATCTGCCAGATGGCCTTGTCTGGTGTTAAACCCTTGCTGAGCAGCTCCGTCTACCAGTGCTCTGCTTGGCCGGGACACTAACAGGGGTATTCAATATGGGTGCGATAACATCGTTTTTGCGTTAATATCGCAATTATGACATCATTATCGCAGGTTTTACTTTTACACCCTATTCAATGTCAAAGACTTATCGCAGTTTTGAAAAGTCTTTGATAAAAAACGGTGATAACTTTTCACCATTGAATAGGTGTCGAAAAAAGTGCAGAATTGGGGTTTAGGGGTGCAGGCTTAAAAAAAATAGCCTGCACCCCTGAGAATGACATTTAAAAAAGAACTGTGTCAAAAAAAGTAAAAAAAAAAATAGGGACACCCCAAAAAATTTATTTAAAAATTGGGGTGCAAAAAAAAAAAATGGGAAAAAATTGTTAAACAATAGGGAAATAGGTTCAGGGCTATTCTGTAAGTATGCGGCAGATGTTTTCTAGATTAGAATTATAGCGGCAGGTGCACAAATGCCGAATTTTTTAAAAAATACTTTAGGGACACAAAAATATGCTAGTACCCATTTTCATGTACCCTAAATTTGATGGGACCACTTAAAAAAACGAAAAAAATAACCTAAGTGCTCTTCTGCATCACTTCTTCAATGTCGGAAAAAAAACACCTGCTGCGGCTATTTAAATCCCCGACTTTCAATAAAGGCTAAAACAGGGGTACCCATAGTGTTCCCCCATGTTTTTACAACTTTAGGGGGTCTTACAATTATTTTAAGGAAAAATTCGTAACTTTACGCAAATCCAACTTCGGAGTTTCCCATTTTCATTAATTTTATATTGAATATGGGGATAAGCGGGAGCGCGTACCAGACTTTAATGCAGGAAAAAACTCAGATATGAAACGTTAACTTTGACAGTGAAGTTAACGTTTCATATTGAATACCCCTCTAAAAGACAGGGGGGTGCCATGTGACTCGTGGCATGCCCCCGTGAGAGGTAGCCATGCCCCTTTAGCTGGTGCACGCACACTTATGGTGCGCATTCCAGGAGGACTGCCAGGGCTGATAAGCAGCCACAATCCATCCCTGGGGTCACCTATTAGTGCGGCAGCTCACTCACTCAAAATAATTATCAGCTCAGTGCGCAGATACAATAACCAATTTACTTCCCTGTCACCACCCAGGAATGCCCAATATATTTTCAAAACATTTCTGAGACTGTGTGTCCTCAAATGCAACTCCAACTTTGTGCGCACACAGGGCCTGATTCAGACCCGCTCGCGAGTGCTGAGCGCTCGCAAGCGGGTCGATGGTGCCCTAGTGCGCATGCGCCCGACGGAGGGAGCTCCGTCGTGCACATGCACGAGACCCGGGAAGCGACGGGGGAGCCGTCGCTCCAGGTCTCGCACCAAAGAGGGCATGCTGTCAATGTTGATTGACAGCACGCCCCCTTTGGTGGGTGTGCCGGGGGCGTAGCTGCCAGACGGAGGCATTCCCATGGGAACGCCTACCGTCTGGGTCCGGCCCCACTGACATCACTAGTGATGTCAGTGGGAGTGATTTTGGCTCTCCAGTGCTTGCGGTCACCGAGAGCCTACCACCAAGCCCGATGGTCGCGATGGTCTTGACCATCATCATGGACGGTTGCATAAGCTGTGGGTGGTAACCCACAGCTATGCGAGCGTCCAAGAGGCCACTCCAAGTTTAGGTAGGAGGGCCCTGATTCAGAGCGAGCTCTCTGGTCAGAGCGTCCGGCTATTTGGTGGTATGCACAGTGAGACAGAATAAAAAGATATCCACTGTGTCCGACATTACAGCTGCTCCTTACTCACAATCAGCCCCTTTAACTTTGTACGATGACACAATACAGTAGCTACACCAGTGAGGTCAATGGCTGCGTAGGCACACATGGAGATGGGTCTGAGTGTTTCACCCCCTTTCCACTGTAACTCTCCCTTCATTACACTAAGCTTCAGTGTCAGTGTCCATTGATTCTTCTACCTGCATCACTGTGTCTTCTATAGCTGTTGAGCTCTGATCTCAAACACTGCAGTGCACTTCCTGGTCACATGACACATCCAAGGTGTCCATCTATGCTCAAGGAATGCCCCACATACTCAGAGGCATGCCTCTATTAGCTCTCTTTCTGTCCAGCTTACTGCCCATGGTGTGGCCCCATCCTCAACTCTGCAAGTATTGTCTAACTATACACAAGTGAGGCTGAGCTGTTGCTGCCTCATTTCTTGTCTCTCTGCAGTCCCAGGGAGCTCCACAAAGCTGGTGAGTGTTAACTATAAAAATAAATACACAAAACAAAGACAATGTTTATAAGTTATAAATATCTTCTTTGTATTATTCTAATCATTTTTATATCAAATCTCAAGAGTATGACAGGGGAGGCTCTGCCTACCCTGACAGCACGTCTCTGAGCTACACTAGTCTCTGAGAGGCAGTATACATAGAGCTAGGTATTTACTCTTGTGTAACAAGAACTCGGTGCCCACACTCTTTCCTATGTGCAGATAAAGAGTGTATGTTAGTGATTGGTTAGGGGTTAAAACATGTGCATATCCCAACTGTGATAGTCTGTGTTGCCTCATCCACACCAATGTTTTTCCCCAGCCGCACCACCCTGCATATGTGCCTTCTCCACTGCCACGTTGCTGTCTTTCTCTCATCTGTGGCTCTCTTTCTTCCTCCATCTGCACTACTCTGTCTCCCCCCTCCACCCGCACCACTCTGTCTTCCTCCCCATCCACACCAATCTGTCTTCACCAATCCCTACTGCTGTGTGGTCTCCGAATTGTGCTAGTCTGTGTTCTCTCATCCGCACCAATCTGTCTTTCTCCATCCGCACGGCCCTGCATCCGTGCCACTCTGTTTCCTTCTGCACCACTGCCTTCCCCTAAGCCACGCCGCTGTCTTCCTTTCCTCTGTGGCACTCTTTCTTTCTTCATCTGCACCACTCTGTCCCCACCAACTGTGCAACTCTGTCTCCTTCCCCCACCTGCACTACTCTGTCTTCCCCAATCCCTACTGTTGTGTGTTCTCCTATTTGTGCTAGTCTGTATTCCCTTATCCACACCAATCTGTCTTTACCCATCTGCACTGCTCTGTCTTCCCATATCCATGCCACTCTCTTCCCCATCCACGTCGCTGTCCCCCCAAACTCTGTTTCCCCCCATCCGCACCACTATTTTCCACCAATCTGCATTAAATTGGCTCCCCCCCTCTGTACTGCTTAGCCTTCCCTCCTCTACATGCCTTTGTGTCTCACCTATCCACGCTGCTGTGTCTCCTCCCACCATTCACACCACTTTTATCCCATAGCACAGCTCTATTTTCTGCTTTGACCTCAGTTGCATAGACTGCATGTGTGTATTCCAATGAGCACACAATTCTGTGAATTAGCAGCTCCACCATTTTGTGAGTGACAGCAATCTCATTCTATGAGAGTGCTGAATCTACAGTTAGCCACAGGGTGTGATGGCATACCATATCTGTATTGCGCAAGGAACACCCCCATTAAGGCGTCGTAATTTCATTGCTTTTTGAAGTGTGAGTGGCAGAAAATCAATAAGTTTTGTGAATTTTCAGATCATGTCTAAGCAGCCTTAAATGGACATGTGAAACCGTAAGGTTTTTTGTCTATGGAATTTCATAGCTTTTTAAAAATGTATTAACTATCAGGGTTTGGATGAGCAAACCGGGCCACCTGCAGGGGAGAAGGGCAACAAAATGGTACACTAATGCATGTGGAAGAGGGGACAGCACACAGGAGGTTGGTTTGGGAGGTGCAGAGTGTGAGATGGCTGTAGGCGTGTGGGGTAGCGGCAGCAGCAGTGGTGCAGAGCAGTGGCAGTGGTGCAAAGGGGGCATCAGTGGGCGACAGAGGGCTCACTGGTAGTGCGTATGCACCTGAGAAAATCAAATCAATAAGTCACAAATTGACGAATGCAGCAGTGCGATCTACGCATCTATGTTAAAAATTGAATGTATAAAAAAAAAGGGTAGCCACGGCCCCCCCCCAGAAAACAACCAGCCCCGGGCTATGGAGCCCCAGTACTGGTTGTGCTAAATACAGGAGACAAACGATGTAGGGGTCCCCCGTTTTAAGCACGACCAGCACCAGGCTTTTCAGAACCAGTCCTGATTGCCAAAATATGGGGGACAAATGACGTAGGGGTCCCCCGAATTTAGCGCAACCAGAACAGGGCTCTGAGACAGTCCTGGTTCTGGAAATACAAGGGGGGAAAATGTGTAGGTCCCCCTGTTTTTATCAGAATCAGCACCGGACACCTTCTAGCGGGGGGTTGATGCCACAGCCAGGGGAGCCCTTTCACCAGGCCCCCCAGCCACAGCATCACCCCTGACTGCTAGTCAGCCCAGGACCCCCCCCAGTAAAGGGGTCCCCCTCTCCAGGGCACCCCAGGTCCAGGCTGATAGCCCAAGGTTATCCCCAACACCCCTGGGCGGTGGGTGCTGGGTTGATTGTGTTGTGGGATGCATATGAAAATATAAATATTGTCTTTTGCAGTAGTACTACAGGTCCCAGCAGGCATCCCTGCATACTGGTACTTGGAGAACCACAAATACCAGCAGGCGGGGTATAACGGGCTTGCTGGTACTTTTAGAAGGAGTCCGTTGCTGGTTCTGGGAAATACATGGGGGGCCCTAAGCATTTTTTCCTTCTGTATTTCCAGAACCTGGACCGGCTCAGATCCCTGTGCTGGTTGCGCTAAATACGGGGGACCCCTACATCATTTGTCCCCCGTATTGTGGCAACCAGGACAGGTTCTGAAAAGCCTGGTGCTGGTTGTGCTTAATACAGGGGACCCCCTACGTTGTTTGTCCCCTGTATTTAGCACAATCAGTACTGGGGCTCCAAAGCCCAATGCTGGTTGTTTTCTGGGGGGCAGGGCCACGCCATTTTTTTTAAAATTAAACACAGAAGCAGGTATCATGGATCTACCAGATCTGAGCCTGCATTCTGTGTGCTGCTACCTCCCCCGGGTCCTAGCGCCTGCACCACCACCGCCCGCACTGCCGCCGCTAAAGCCCGCTACTGTCCCCGGGTTCTAGCCGCAGCTGATGCCCGCTACCCCCCCGTACCTTTCCGCCAGCTCCCGCTGCAGCTAGCGCCAGCTTCTACCCCCCGGACCTGGCCCCCACTACCGCCCACAAACGACGGCCATCTTGGTGCACCCAAGTGAAGCCACAGTTATTACAGCTGCTGGAGGCACCTACTGCGGCTGCGCAACAAGTTGAAAAGTCCTATCTCTACAATGGAGCATTCTTGAGGTAATAGTTTAAAAACTGTAACTTTCTAATTTACCTGAACCCCAAAAGCACATACCCTGGCACAATAGCTACTTAATAAAACAAACCCCATGTCTAAATTCCACCCCCACCCTAAGTTTTGCCTTCCCAAAAATCCCCCATAGACTATAGCAGAAAAGGGATCTTAATTGAGAATGTCAGAAAAAAGTGACAGTTGGAGCTTTAGCTTACTCCCAAATCCTCATTTTTTTATGCTTTTGGCATGCAGCACCGTGCGACAGTTCTACCCGCCCCTACCAAATTTCAGATCCATACCTCTAATAGCTTTTGAGGTGTAGCCCCTTGAACACCATGCCCCACCCTCTGGAATTCTCTATGGAGAAATCCGTGTTTTTAGATGCAGCCTTAATATAAGGGCACGACTATGCCCTTATAATACAAAAATCCCCGCCTCCACCCCAAAACTCAGGGAGATACAAGTTTAATACCTTCAACTGGATGGTAGAATCATTGTTCTATAGCTGTGGGAATCAGTTTTGAGCATCCGATGCCCTTTGGGCCTGATTCAGATGTGTACAGTATTGCACCGCAGCAAGGAAGCAGCAGTGAAATACCATCCAGCAAATATTTAAATGCTACAGGAGGCGTCTATAGTAAGCAGATGCCTCCCATCAGCAATTACCGTAGTCACTGCATCAGATCACCATCATGACCATCGGATAAATCAGTAATGAGCAGTGTTGGAAAATAAGAATTGGAGACTGAATTGATTGGTGGGATGGTCATCCTGTGTTAGGCAGCAGTGCATGTGATATGATGTAAGGCACGGGATAAAAGTGGGGGGAATGAGCTATGCAGGAGAATTAGAAAACAAAAAAAAGTTGTGTTATTGGAAATTTTCCCATTCACCCAAATCACCTAATCACATGGAGAGCAATTAAAAACAAATCTTTCTGGGTTTTAACTTAAATCAACACATCCAGTAGTCTTGGATTGGGCTTGTTTTGAAGATGAAATACTCAAAAAAACATCTCAACTCCCTTCCTGCAAAGAGCCTGGAAATACACCAGTGGCGTATCTATAATGGGTGCAGTGTGTGCGGGGCCCATATAATTTTAAACTTACCTGTCTGTGGTCCCGCAGCGGGTGTCAGCGCTGCTCAGGACACCGGAAAATGGCCACCGTGGCCATTTTTCCGGTGTTCTGCGCATGCGCAGTAGACTCTGGGCACATTCTAGTGCCAAGAGTTTACTGTGCATGCACAGAACGCCGGAAAATGGCCGCCGCAGCCATTTTCCGGCGTCCTGAGCAGAGCTGACACCTGCAGACGCATGCGCAGACCATCGATAATCGCTTGATTGTGTAAATATCGGCACTGCGTCCATCTCTCAGTCAGGCCCAGTGTCAGTAGCTGTAGTGTGATTTTGTTGCAGTAAGGCTGCGTCACTATTGTGGTTTAAAAAAAAAAATAAGATTAACTGTAGTTGCATTGAATCATGGCTTAGGGTTATCAGGGATTAATATGGCTGCAATGTGAGTAGTGGGAACTATTGATTAATATAAGTTATTTTTGTACTCGGCTTAGATTGTGTATGTATACTATGTATGTATCTTATCAAACAGTAGATTCTATGAGGAATGATCGATTCATGTGTGACACACCACCTTCCCACGCACAATCTCACACAAGCACACCCCCTCCCCTCACACAGCACATGTAGGTACTTACAGACAAAAGACAAAAAGAAAAAATTATAAGTAAAATAAAAACCCTGGAAAGGATGGAATGTTCTGCTCTTGTTTATAATAAAATAGGAGAGTATCTCCAGTGCTGAGAAAGGTACTTTACAGATCAAAACTTCATTGTGACACTTCTGCTATGCAAAACTAGTCCCGTACTCTCCATAAATGGGAGATGAGCAATATAGGACTGTTAAAGATAGCCAGGGGCCTGAGAGCCGCGCCGGGGCCGGGGGATAAAAAACAACAACTGAGTTTTGCAGCTCCACGTAGTGGCGCTGCGCGCTGGGGAGGGAGCGCTATGAGCCCCTCAGCCTAGCGCAAAGCCAGGGAGGGAAGTGCGATCAGGCATAGGCGACTGCTGCTGCTTCTGCTCAGCCTGTGCTGGGCTACTGTGAGATAAGAGGGAGGGGGTCTGATTCAATATGAGATTGATTTTTTATGTTACTGATGTGTTCTGCAATATTAGTGTTTAAATTCCTGATTGTTCTGCTGACATTTTTTAGGTCATTATTATAGGAGTTAAGCAACTCATTGTCATGCTCTCGCAAGAGAAACACAGCTGGTCTCCGCAATACTTTGATCCCAGTCCCTGTTAATACCTGAACTTCATGAACGTGCATGGAGCATGTTCTGTGCCCACTTCATACTTGCAGCCCTTCTCCTGCAATCTGTGGGAATTACACATCTGGAAAATAGCTCTAATAGGTGTATGGTTATTGTATTTTTGCACCACAGTCCATTTATTTCTGATTACTTGTTGCTTCCTAAATACCTGGTTTCATCTGACAATAACTATGACTCTAATATCCCTGGCTTATTACTGCCTGACTCTGGGCTCTACACAGGCTATGAGAAAATGGATCTTTCCATGAATTTTACATAGTAGAAGTTCGTCTGCTCTGCAGATTCATGACACTGCTCTCAGGTATGACACCGCTCTTGTTCTCTATTATGTTGTTTGTTGTAGCTTTGGTATTAAGGCAGTGGTGTCACTGGGGGTGTACGGAACACCGGGTGTCACCCTTTGAGGCGATAACACCAAAATGCCGGCTCCTCCTGAGTGACTGGGAGCTGGGCACTGCACATTAACATCACAGAAATCGCTGAGGAGGAGCCAGCAGTGCAGGGAGAGTCTCTGGGGGCAGCCCAGCACCTTTGGGAGTGCTGGGGACGCTCCCACAGTGATGAAACCAGTGAGGCCGTGCCCCCTTTTAGGGGTTTACTGGGTGTCACCAACCCCAGTGCCACCAAGGTATTGGAGACAAATTCAGTTATTGGTTTGGTGCTTTCCTTGTCGGGAGTTTTACATGCTATGCACCTGTTGTATTGCAGTAGAATCCATTGGATAGCATGTAAAAATGACCAGTATTACCTTTCCCCGTTACCATGGTTGCTTTTACTGTGCTATGGGAGTAGGTTTTATACTGTATGATACATTTAGTGAAAGCAAAATGACTTCCAGAAACTTTTTTAGAAAATGATTTGTATTAATAATATGCATTTCCCAGATATGGAAAATGGAATACAATGTACAGAATATTTGTCATCCTCCTCTGCTATTTGTGTATACAGTCAAGTCAGATTAAAAAATAATTTTAGCGCCCTTATGTTTCACCATCTCACAGGAATATTAATGTTTAATAACATAATAGCAAAACAGTTAACGATGTATGTAACCAACCAAGGTGAAAAGAGACAGATTGCAAGCACAGATGATGTGTAACTTTGTAAACTGGTAACATATTGTATTCTGGTAACATATAAATATCCTAGAAATATTGCTAAATGATGAGGAAAAAATCATCTAGAAGCAATAAGGAGTCTTAAGGTGCATATCCACTACACGATTCGCTCCATGATATTGTGTATTGTGTCCACGGCAGTGGTGTGCTCAATGTCCTTAACGACATTGAGCACCCACACTGAATGATATATCGTTCAGTGACGTCACCCTCCCTCATTCCCATACTTGCAGAACCTGACAATATCGTCAGGTTGCCCTGCAAGTTCGGCCGATGAGCAACATCGAAAACGACCAGCGGGAGCGCGCACCGCTGGTCATTGACGGCATATCCACTGGATATTATAATGAATGATAACGATATCGTTATCGTTCAATCATTCATTATGTCGTCTAGTGTATACGTGGCAAACAGATCATTTCATAGAGGCAGCAAACACATCTGTCATAAATAAATACATATTTCCTGTCTTCTTCTGTGATAGACACAAAGATTGTGGCCTGATTCTGAGTCGGACAGAAAGCGTCTGTGTCTGTGTTTGCACAGTGCCGCGCAAGTGAGATTTACTACAGGACTTTATACTAATGCGGTATTTAGTACTGCTGATGCGAGAATCCATGTGCCTGCAAGTGGGAATCCCACTTATTTTACACCAGCTGCTTGAACGGTATGCAGACAGGATGCCGACGGTCTAAATGCCGACCGTCGGCATCCCGACTTTCTAATCCCAGCAAGGGTCTAATGACAGGGGTCGAAATCCCGACGCCTGTCATTTTTCCTACGCCGGGAGCCCGACGCCCGGCATCCCGATCAAAGGTAAGCCAGGCGCCAGGCGCGGACAGCCGTGGGGGGGAGGTTTAGGTTAGGGGCTCCTGGGGGGACTTAGAGTTAGGCATCCCCCCGGGAAGATTAGGAGAAGGGGTGGTTAAGGTTAGGTACCCCCCGGGAGACTTAGGTTTAGGCTGCAGGGAAGGGGGGGTAGGTTTAGGCACTTACAGGGGGGGTTAGGCACTTGGGGGAGAGGTTAGGGTTAGGCACTCCTAAGGGAGGGTTAGGGGGGAGGAGTTAGGTTAGTGAATAGGAAATTACTTACCTGTCGGGATTAGAACCGTCGGACGCATACCGATCCCGCCTGCACAGTCATCATTAGTTTCAGCACTTATACCTGCCCCAAGAGATCCTTCAGAGACAGGCTTCCATTTTCCATACATATGACTCAGGGTTTAGGTACATGCCCATGACACTCACATGATTCTGCCATGAGACAGGTCTCTTGCGTGTTTCCTCCCAGTTTCAGCTCATTTGGCAAAAAGTGAGATCAGAAACCATCATAGATACGCAAAAATACAGAAACTTGCGTCTGCTGTATTGTAAAAATTGCTCATTGCGTCTGTGAGGAGAGATCGGTCCAAGTCACAGTCAGGCACTGTGTGCATTTTTACATAAAGGGCTGCATTTAAGGAAATGACCTTAGGAATGATACATTGCTGTAGAGAGTCATATGTCGTTATCTCAGCACTAGCAGTAAAGTGGCATAACCGTAGGGTAGGAGCCCTCATGCTGAGTCTCCTTTAAATCCTAATAATCTGACTCCCTTTACTGGCACCAGAACCCAATGGTTTGGGGCTGTTGTTGGCAGGGGGAAGGAGATATGGTTAAAGAGATGCGCGCTAAAAAAAAAATAGAATACAAATAATAAATACTATGCATAATGTAGCCATAGATGACATGTAACACATAAAGATAAGTTTTCGCATGGCAAAATGACGTCACTCGCGATATTTTCCGCAGAAACTGACTTATCGCGGCTAATTGAATACGGCCCTTAGAAGGATTACTAGCTTTGCCTGTCCTAACGTTAAAGTGCTCATCGTTATTCCTACAAAACACATGGTAGCTTATAGCTACCTTGTAGCTGGTAGATATGTCAGCAGAGTCTGCACTCTGCAGACATATCTGTCCATTGGCTGTGCAGCACATATGTGGCTGTGCAGCATGCCGACGTTCACCGACATATCGCGGGTACACACTGCCCGACGGGCAGCAGATATGTTGGCCGATCAATTGATCAGCCAATGTATGTGTCAGTGTGTACCCAGCTTTAGTTTGTGTGAGAGAAAACATAGGCTATGAGCTCCACTGGGACAGGGACTATCACGCTGTTTATTTAAATGTAGTCTCTTGCACAGAATCATGCAATCCTCAAAACATAGGAGATATCAGTATCTCTCAGCGATTCTCAGTGTCTGTCGATAATTCTTAGTATCTCTCATATACCCTTACAATAGCTCTGGGACAGTTCTCAATAGCTCTTAAACAATTCTCAGTAGCACTGCAGCTCAGCAGGGATATCGCCCTTTTTTATCTCTTTTATCTCAGATCTCAAATGCGGCTCCCAGTGCTGACACACTGTCTGCAAGTCCCAGTCTCAGCTGGTCTCTAAGCGAACCATCAGTGGGTATTCAGTGGCTTCTACAAAAATTATTATGTGTATCATACAGCGCTGAATAAAAAATATTCACAAACCTTTGTCTGGGCTTTTTTATGGTGCTGGAGCAAAAATTATACATCACCCTCGTATTGTGTCCAAATTTGAATTCAAAGAAAATAATTTTTGTAATTCTGTAGTAACATGGTGTATTTAAATGTTATTTTCTTTTATCCAAAGCTACAACATTGTATCCGGATTATATATACAAAAGGCAAATGTAGATAAAAAATATTCACTTTATTTTGAAAAGCAAACACAGAAGATCTCTATGTCAGATAAAAGTCAACAATAAAATCCTTTTATAGCCAACCTGTTTTTTAGTATATAGCACAGTTCTCTTGATGATGGCTAATGGACCGTACACACGGTCAGATCAGACAATTGTTATCGAACATCCAGCACATGCACCATTCCCCCAAACGACTATAACGACCCTCAATCAACGATCGAGGGTCCCCATAGTAACCAGGCCAACCTGGGCGATGGTCGATATTGACCATCCGTGCCAGAGCATCGTTTGGTCATTCCGTTTGAGGGGGCAAAAAAAATGGGATTTTGGTACTTACCGGTAAATCCTTTTCTCTGATTCCACAGGGGACACTGGAGGTGCTTACGCTAGGGGTATAGAGGCGTGGATAGCTGGAGCTGGCACTTTAAATAATTTAGAAGTGTGAAGCTCCTCCCCCTCTTTCCCACAATCCCTCAGTTTAGAAAATGAAGACCGAGAGGAGATGGGAGAACAGCAGGAGTGAAAAGGAGAGAAGATCACACAACAACAAAACCATACAACATATGGAACAAACTGAACAGGCAGGCGAAGAGTGCTGAGGTGGGCGTCCAGTGTCCCCTGTGGAATCAGAGAAAAGGATTTACCGGTAAGTACCAAAATCCCATTTTCTCTTTCATCCACTAGGGGACACTGGAGGTGCTTACGCTGGGGACGTCCCAAAGTTTTCCCCACGGGCGGGAGCGCTCTGAGGAACCTGTAGAACAAGGCGGCCAAAAACTTGACGCAGAGGCCGCAAATGCATCATACCAGTAAAACATTATAAAAAAAGGTGAACCGATGACCAATTGGCCATACGGCACAATTGTAAGAGGAGGCACGCCTCCTAGGCACCCACGACGCACCCACAGAATGCGTGGAATGAGTCAAAGGATAAAGGAGGCTGACTATCATCGTTGAAATAAGCCTGACGGATAGTCAGTGTAATCCAATAAGCCAACGGCTGCGTGGATTCTGTTCAACCCTTCTGAACAGCAGCATAGATGAGAAAATATGACTCCGACTTGTGGAAGGACGCCGTCCGAGTAACAAATGCGGAGAGCTTGAACCACATCAAGAGTAGGAGAAACACCCGAGGCCTCTACCAATAAGGCACCACAATAGGTTGGTTTATGTGGAAAACAGACACCACCTTAGGAAGGAAAGCGGCTACTGTACTGAGTTTCACCCCATCATGAAACACAAGGTAAGGCAGCTTATATGACAGAGCCCCCCCATTCCGAAACTCTGCTAGCCGAAGCCAAAGTCAGGAGGAGGACTGTTTTCCAAGGTAATTAACTCAATACCAACCTCCTCAAGAGGTTCAAACATGAAAGACTGAAGAAATAAAAATACCAATTTTAAGTCCCAAGGAGTGTACCGTAGGTGGTACAAAAAGGTGGCTGCACAGTCAAAACCTCCTGAAGAACCGTCTGCACTTCAGGTATGAGGGCCAACTTGCACTGAAAGACATTGGGAAGAGCAGAAAATCCCAAGCGCAGGCCCGACTCTTATCCGGTTAGGAGAAAAAACAAAAAACAGGAAAACCGGAAAGTCGTAGACAGAAGTCCCCGACCTATACACCAAGTATTAAGAACGCCAGAGGCGATGATAATGCGCAGCCGAAACCAGATTCCTGGCGCGAAGCATAGAGAGGATAACCAAGTATGGGAAGCCTCTGCGTCTTAAGATATTGCACAAGAGCCACCCCGTTAACACAGCTGCGCTAAGTTAGGATGTATGAAAAGATCCTGAAGCAGAAGGCTCGGGCGAAGAGGAAGAGGCCCGGAAAGTCTGTTAGGAGGGAACGAAGGTCCGAGAACCAACTTCACCGAGGCCAGTTCGGAGCCACGAGAAGACAAGACTGACTCGTGATGTATTCTAGAAGACGAGGAATTAAAGGAATCGGAGGAAACAGGTGAACTAGGTCGTAGTTCCACTGAACTGAGAGTGCGTTGACAGCCTCGGACTGTGGGTCCCGGGTTCTTGACACGTATGCTGGGAGTTGTTGATTCAATCGAGGCGCCATCAAGTCCACCTGAAAACGATCTCATTGATGTACTAATGCGTGGAACACGTCTGGATGAAGCTTCCCTGCTCCAGGATGGATATTCTGGCACCCTAGGAAATCTGCTTCCACTCCCGAGATTAGTACTGTCAACAGAATTACTGACTCTTGGCACGCCGGAGAATCTGAGATACTGCCCACATGGCCATGCGACTCGAGTCCCTCCCTGGCGGTTGATGTAAGCGACAGTCGTCGCGTTGTCTGACTGAAATCTTACCGGAAGAGACCCTAGCCATTGTGCTGCTTCTAACAGAGCATTGTAAAATACTCTGAGTACTAACACATTTATGACCCACCGTCTCTCCTGTGGGGACCATTGACTCTGAAAATGATAGTTGAGGACCACTGCTCCCCATACTCGGAGCATGGCGTCCATTGTCACTATTAACCAATTCCACACTCCAAATGGGATTGTTCCCACCAGAGGAGAGCTACCCTGGTGGTCGGAGCTATCCCCTGTGATAGCAGGTCTAGCTGGAAATCTCGCAAGTGTAATCGTCTGAATTGCAGTGCCTCGAAAGCAGCCACCATCTTCCCCAAGAGATGCAGACAACGAGGCAAGGACACCCTCTTCAGTTTGAGGACTAGCTGAACCAGCAACCGGATATCCCGGCCTTGTCCTCCGGAAGGCAAATCCTCTGTATTGCTGTATCCAGAATCATTGCCAGAAACTCTGGGCCGGACTGATATTAGATTTCTTGAAATTGATTTTCCAACCGTCAGTATTAAAGTCTAATATGTCAGAGAGGTTAACAGGTCATCCAAGTAAGGAATTATGGGCCTGATTCAGACCCACTCGCGAGCGGCTGTCCGCTCGCAAGTGGGTCGATGTTATGGACTGAGCATGCGCACGACGGAGGGAGCTCCGTCGTGCGCATGCGCCAGACGCGACGAGCGAAGGAAAGTCCTTCGCTCGTTGTGTCCGATCAAAGGGGGCGTGCTGTCAATGTTGATTGACAGCACGCCCCCTTTGGTGGGCGTGCCTTGGGCGTGCCTCCCTGACGGGGGCGTTCCCACGGGAACGCCTCCCGTCAGAAGCCGGCCCACTGACATCACTAGTGATGTCAGCGGGAGTGATTTTGGCTCTGATAGAGCCAAAATCACTCCGGAGCTTGCGGTTGAAAACCTCAACCGCAGGCTCCGGCTCGCAATTTCGGTGGTCGCGATGGTCTCGACCATCGCGGCCATCACAAAGCACGCTCGTATAGCCTGTGGGTGGTGACCCACAGCTATACGAGCGTCCAGGAGGAAGCTCCATGAAAATGGAGCCCGGCCCTCATTCAGAGCGTGCGCTCTGCTCAGAGCGTACGGCTCTGAATGAGGGCCTATGTTCACTCCTGACAACCGAAGGTGTGCAATCAGGACATAATCCTTATGAAAATGCGGGGAGCTGAAGATAACCCGAACGACAATGCCCGAAACTGATAGTGATTTTGCAAGATTGCAAAATGCAGGAAGGCCTGATGCGGCTCCCATATGGGGACATGGAGATAGGCATCTTTTATATCCAGGTAAATTAGGAACTCCTCTGGTTCCAAGTTCGCAATGACAGAGCGAATTGACTCCATATTGAAACGAGACATCTTCAGATACAGGTTTAAGGATTTCAGGTTTAAGATGGACCTGTCTGATCCATCCAGATAGGGCACCACAGAGAGGTTTGAATAAAACCCCATACCTCAAAGATGCACTGGAACCAAAACTAGCACTGCCGATTCTTGCAAAGACTGGATAGCTTCCAGCAGAATCCTGGCCCTGTGTGTATGTATTGGCAGGCTCGTGGTGAAGAACCGATTTGGTTCCAAACTTGTTGAACAGTCTGTAAGCGAGCTCGCACCGCACAAGATCCCAGGTGGGATGGAAGATTGGCATGCCACCTTGTCTTGCAGCTGTATGAGAGCGACCCTACCTCTGCTGCCTCTTGTGGGAGCACCTCTGGGCCTACCACAAAAGGACTGTGGTGTACAAACTAAAAGGAAATAGGAACCCGTGTAAGTACTTGTGGGAGCAGGAGCAGTAGAAAAGGAGGAAAGAAGACTTACCCCCAATGGCCTGGGATATTCCTTTGTCCAATTCTAGGCCAAAAAGCATATCACCAGTGAACTGTAAACCCTCAACAGCACTTGTGAATACTGCGCCCGCTTGCCACGAACATACCAGACAACTCTACGGCCAGAAATGGCAGAAGTGGATATGCGAACACTGATGTGACTGATATCCCTGAAAACCTCGCCCAGGTAAACTGCTGACTCACAGATGTGTTCTGCTAGAGGACGTAATTCCGCTCTGGAAGCCAGAGTCCAAGCCTCAACTTATACCATCTGGAAAACAGACATTTTGCCATTGTTGGAGTTCATAAGAACTGAATTTGTATAAATGGTTCATATTACCTTGAACATGAATGAGTAATTTTGTAGTATGCACTCAACCACCACATGGTATAATCTCTCTGTGTGTAATCAACTGGACTGCCCAGCAAGTAACAGCTTTGGTAACCCAAGTGCTAACAAGTGTAGGTCTAAGCTGAGCTCCCGCTGCAGTATAAATAGATTGCAGTGTTGTCTCCAACTTAAGATCAGAAGGGTCCTTAAGCAACATTGCACCCAGCATAGGAAGCGTTGTATTCTTAGACAGACGAGAAACAGACGCATCAACAGGAGGTGGTGTTTTCTACTTTTCCATCATGGATGACGGCAATGGATAAGGATGGGAAACGAAGGGGAATCTCTTATCCAGTTGTTTCCCGGTCACTGACAGCTGTTGTGAGAAAGGAAAAACAGCCAACCCTTTTATGGCTGGCAATTAATTAATTAATTCAATAGGGTTGCAGGAACTATGTCCTCAGGTAGATTAAGAATCTGCCTGACTGCCACAATTAAGGACTCCTTCCCTGTAGAGGTGGATTCCAAATCTTGGTGCGCATTATCGAAAACCTCCTTCAATTCCCCTTCCTCAGTATCCTCATGTGCGAGGAGCTCCTCGTCTGACTCCTCTGACTGAAGGAATGTCGTGAGAGGCCGCTTATGAGAAGGCTTTGATAGGAAGCAGTGAATAGCAGTAGCCCCATAACCTATACCAGGCCATCTAGAGACTCAGCCCTGCCACCCAGGGGGGTTGAGACTTACATGTCCAAGTCTGCTATAACCCCTATGTCAACGGCCCCTGGCGGGGTGGGTGATGCAGTAATAGAATTATGCAAACAAGCATCCCATAACGTGGAGCCAGTTGCATGTGGCTAAGTTTGTTTGTTGCTACACTTGTAACAAACATCTTTAGAGAAGCCTTTGCTTGTCATTTATACAATCCAGCCACACAGACAACTTTATGCAGAAAAGGAGACAGCATACATATACAGATATTGATAGTATACAGAGAAAACAGAAAAAAAACAGAAGGCTGATGTTGGGAACAGAGGAGGACAATAACACCACACTTTCCCCACAAATGAAAATTCCCTGCTCACTGTATATACACCCTAGTTGTCTCACAGCCCCCTTTGCCAAGGATTCTGCAGTATAGGGATGGGAGCAGAAGAATTCAGCCTTCTGTAAGTATGCTGCACTCTTCCCGCAGAAAGGAGAGATGCAGGCTTGTATTATCAATAAAAAACAGCAGCCCCGCTGTATTACACAGCCGCTTGCCGCGTAGAGGAGAGAGCCCGTGCTGCCTAGGCTCCGCCCCCTTCAAGGCCTGAAAAGATGGCTGCGTCTGTGGCCATTACCTCCCACTCCGTGCTACACCGCGTATATCAGCGGGGAGAGGGAGAAGGAGGAAGTAGCGCTGTAGCGCTCTGCACTACTAGTTAGCCAGTCCAGCCATGTGTTAGCGCTGGACAGCGGGCGGGAGCCGGGGGATGCGCAGCTAAGTACTCACTGTGTGTCCCTTTGAAGTCTCTCTCAGCAGTGCAGCCTGTCGGCTTCGACATACTCTTCTGTGTGTTAGAGATGTGCTGTGGCGATAAGGAGCTGTCAGTGCTTTTAGGATAAGCGCTGTGCACTCCTTCCTGATCCTAGCGATTCAGGGCGCCAGGTACCCGGACCCCACCTTTAGAGAGGTGGCGAAGGGTACCCAATAAGTGTAAAAAGATGCTTTAAAAAAAATTAAACTAAATAAAATAAATTTCAATGTATTGCTGGAGCACAGCAGATTGTGACCAGCTCCAAAGGGCACATTTTCTAAACTGAGGGATTGTGGGGAATAGAGGGGGAGGAGCTTCACACTTCTAAATTATATAAAGTGCCGGCTCCAGCTATCCATGCCTCTATACCCCTAGCGTAAGCACCTCCAGTGTCCCCTAGTGGATGAAAGAGAAAGGACGACTTCAATGATCAAACTATATCGTTATCGTTTAAATCTTCCTTTAAATCTGACCGTATGTATGCACCATTAGTTCTCAATAAAATATTGAAACAAAAACACAAACATGCAGGGATGGAACAAAGTAGCAATTTTCATGCAGGAATGTCAGTGGAACATAGGTGTAGTATTAAGCTCACCGGACCGGGATTCAATCGGGAAACCGGCTGACGTAAGTCCGACAGCCGGCTTCCCGAATGCTTTATCCCGGTGAGGGTTAAATGACAGGCATCTAAATCTAGACGCCTGTCATTTTTCCGACGCCGGGAGACCGGCGCCCGGCATCCCGATTGAAGGGATGCCGGGCGCCGCGAGCGGACAGCCGCGGGGGGAGGGGTTAGGTTTAGGGCACCCGGGGGGGACTTAGGGTTAGGCACCACCCCCGGGAGGGTTAGGCTAGGGGAAGGAGGGGTTAGGGTTAGGCACCCCCGGGGGGAGGTTAGGGTTAGGCAACACCCCGGAGGACTTAGGTTTAGGCAGCGGGGAAGGAGGGGGTTAGGTTTAGGCACTTAGAGGGGGTATTAGGGTTAGGCACCCCTAAGGAGGGTTAGGGGGGTTAGGTTAGTTTGTACTTACCTAGGGACGATCGGAATTTCCAGCGCTGTCGGGCTGCCGCTGCCAGGATCTCTGCATCTGTCGGGCTGATGCTGCTGGGAAACGAACTGCCGGCCATGCGTCAGCCGGTATTTCATACCGAATGCCACCGGACCTTTGGAAATCTGTGGTATGCGGCAAATACAACACCTGCTAATGTCATAGGCCCGGGTCCCGCCAGTCTCAGGCTGCTTTACCCCCCTCCTCTGTCCAACAATGATCTTAGTTGAATTGGAAATCAAGCAAAGTATCCCATGGTAAGCAAAGCTTGTGACAACCTGCTGCGTTTCTACCCTATTGGGTCTTTGTCAAGGCCTTGTAGGTATTGTTCTAGAAAAGTCGCACCAATTTGACCTCATTGGCCCTATATATGTATTAAATCCTGCATTTTTATCTCTGATAGGTTTTGGGAAGGAGACAGGTGTAGAAGAGTGTAGTTAAGGAGCAGATTAGCGTTTGGAGTGTGTTGAGTTCTGATATTGATTTCTGAGTGTATTGTCATTGTGCCCTTGTTTGTCTTGGTTCTTACATTTATTTGCCAAAACTTTTTTGTTCTTTTCTAATAATTGTCTGTTGTGCTGTCCTGTGTTAGTTGTGAGTGTGAGCTGCATATGTGGTATTTGCTGGTGTTAGTACTGTCTTTATTTTATAAGTGTTCAGTGTTTGTGTGGTGCAGGATGGCATGTAGGAAGCTCTTTGGAGGTCAGGTCAGCAGGGAGGAGGAGCATGTTGTCGGGGGGCCCTCTGAGTTAGTAGAGGAGAATAGAGAGGACGAGGTAGAGGAAGAGCCTGCAGTATGTGCCCCAGTCAAGAGCAGAACAGGGTGTAATGTGCATTTTTCATTTGAGGAAAGCTGTGTACTAGTGCAGAAGCTGCTAGGGGCTGACGCAAGAAGGATTACCTGCATCACATACCCCCTGCCCCGCAAGAAGGATTTATGGCAGGGGGTATGTGATGCAGGTAATGCAGTTAGCTCCCACAAGCGCTGTGTGGAGAATTGTAGAAAGCACTTCTTAGATGTCAAGAGGGTTCTCAAAGTCAAAATGGCCGAGAAGCTGCATGAATCCCGGAAAACGGGATGGCCCAGTAGTGCAGATCCACTTCACGTCTTTGAAGAGGAGCTGAAGCAAGTGATTCCCCTGAAATCCTCTCAGGCGCCCATATTGAGGACACTCAAGCAGCATCTGGTGAGTTACAAACAATATTTAAATATAGAAACATTATTCATTAAGAGTTTACACTTATACCTTTTGTTACAATTTTATAAACTTATACTGCAACAAATTGGGGTAATTTGCACACAAAACCCTGATCAGTTTGAGGAACCATAGCAGAGAAACTACCATTTGTAAATGTATACTATGTTTAATCCAAATACAGCAATTATTTTTGAAATGGTAAAACTAGTAACAAATGCAGATTACTATTTATTAATGTCTACCTGTACTTATTGCTAATAATGGGCATTGTAACACATCATTGTGTTTTACTATCCTCAGTTGCGCCGCAGAGGAAAATGGGTCCTGCCAAAAGGTGACGTCCACAAGGTGATGATGATGCTGAACCTGCAGGTGAGTCCTATACAAATTGAAGTGAAAGAAAAGTACAATCACAATGTCAACAAATTTTAGATACATTATTAGAACTGTAAATGTGTTACATATCACAATTTTTAGAGTTTGTTTTGCACAAACTTACATGTGAAGTACAGGTGTGTGATCCTTTCACAAACCTCATCCGCCCCCCCCCCCCCCCGTATCGACCACCTACTGAGATGTTGTAGCATAAGTTGGCTACTCAATAAATGTCCCCAAGATCTGACCTATCTTGTCCCAGGGTAATATTGTGGCGCATACAGCAGGCATTAACAATGTTGCCAACTTTCTTTGACTCACAGAGCAGAATTCCTCCTGACCTATCCAGACAGCAGAAACTGCTTTTCAAGATGCCAAAGGTGCACTCTATAACCTTCCTGTATTGTATTTATGCTGTGCCAGGCCACGTGGTCTCGACAGAGGTGTCACGAGCCAGGTTTGACATATACACTATATGGACAAAAGTATTTGGCCACACCTTTTAATTATTGAATTGAAGTTTCAATCAGACCAGTTGCCACAGGTGTAATAAATCAAGCACCTAGCCATGCAGTCTCCATTTACAAACATTTGTGATACAAAATGGGTCGATCAGATCACCAAGTCCAATGCCAAGCTTCTGATGGAGTGGTGGGAACATGCTCTGTGGAGTAAAGAATCATGCTTCTCTGTTTGGCAGTTAGATGGGTGAGTCTGGGTTTGGCGGATGCCAGGGGAACATTACCTGCCTGACTGCATTGTGCCAACTTGGTGTAGGAGGGATAATGGTATGGGGCTGTTTTTCAGGCTTTGGGCTAGGCTCTTTATCTCCAGTGAAGGGCATACCAAGACATTTTGGACTGCTATGCCTCCAACTTTGTGGCAACAGTTTGGGGAAGACCCTTTTCTATTCAAATATGACTGTGCTCCAGTGCACAAAGCAAGGACTATAAAGACATGGTTTGATGAGTTTGGCATGGAATAACTTGACTGGCCTGCACAGAGCCCAGACCTCAACCCCATCGAGCACCTTAGGGATGAACTGGAATGGAGATTGTGAGCCAAGCCTTCTCGTCCAGTATCAGTGCCTCACCTCATTCCTGCTGTACAGAATGAATGGGCACAAATTCCCACAGAAACCCTCCAAAATCTTGTGGAAAGCCTTCCAAGCAGAGTGGAAGCTGTTATAGCGGCAAAAGGGGAACCAAATCCATATTAAAGTATAGGTATTTGAATACAATGTCATTACAGTCCCTGTTGGTGTAATGTTCTGGCGTCTGAATACTTTTGTCCATATAGTGTATATCCAGAGTACCCTGGTGGTTTTAGTGAGGTAAAAATTAATAAAAACATATCCGAAAACAGTTCACACATCATACTTATCACACCTGGGATGTTTAAGGTTGAACATGAAGGAACAGTAATCAATTAACTTGGAAGGTAGTTCAAGCAGAATCACAGGAAGGTTATTGGTTTGCGAGTCTGTTGCTGTGAGTTCTGTGCGACTTGAGGACTCACAACCTATTACATCCGGAGAGTTGTATGTTTATCATGGAAAACATCTGGGTGGGGTGTTTGTCCGGTGCAAGAAGGGTTGATGCGAGTTTAATGCGAGTTTACATGTTCTCATAGTGTATCACATTGCAAACTTGCACATGGGTTGTAGTCAGCATCCCGGCCTGCGGGATGACCATGGGTGAAATCACGGAGCCGATATCCCGACAGCGTCCGGATCCTGGCACCAGAATCCCAACTTCCGGCATCCCGAAGGAAAGTATCGGGCGTCAGGGGGAGGGTTAGAGTGCGAGGTTAGGGTTAGACATTAGGGGGAGGGTTAGGTTTAGGGTGCGGGGAGAGTGAGGTTAGGTTTAGGCACTAGGGGGAGGTAAGGTTTAGACACTAGGGAGGGAGTGTTAGGTATAGGGCGCGGGGAGGGGGAGGTTGGGTTTAGGCACTAGGGGGGAGGGTTCGGTTTAGGGTGCGGGGCGAGTGAGGTTAGGGATAGGCATTAGGTGGAGGGTTAGGGTTGGGCACCAGGTAGGGAGTGTTAGAGTTAGGGTGCAGGGAGGAGGAGGTTAGATTTAGGCACTAGGGAGGGAGGTATGGTTTAGGCACCGGGGAGGGAGTGTTAGGTTTAGGGTGCAGGGAGGGGGAGGTTAGGTTTAGGCACCGGGGAGAAAGGGTTAGGGGTAAGGGTTAGACCTACCTTCTTTCCTTATGGATGTCAAGATTCTGACTGTCATGATGCACTGTCAGTATTCTGACCAGCGGCATCCCGACCGGCGGGATCTCATACCTAACCCCTTGCACGTATTTTTTAGAAATTCGAACCCTATTACATTTATTCCATAGACTTAAAAGAATAAATAAAAATAAAACATATAAATAAAATAAAAATTTTAAATCAATAATAATATCACTATGCGATTCGATTCGCTGACCGCAGTCCTCTTTTTCAGGCAGTGAGGTTGGCAAGCAGCCTGAAGGGGGCCCTCTGGTTTGTCTGTGCCTCCCTTACTGCTTTTGGTCTTTATCTTCTTAAAATGAAGTCCCTACAGACTTATATATGCCTTCATCTACATGCACAGCAGCTAGGATAAGAAACTTAAAAATGGGGGTCATACAATCTCATATAACATTTATTTACTGTCTTAAATGCTGAATCTTATTGGTAATCTCTATGCAATTTGCGAGGGATTATTTTTTAATCATGGATAAATGGCTAAGATTGCCTAACTTTTCTGTTCTGATATGGTAAATGCCTTGTGTGGTTAGCAGAGGTTAATTTAACTGTGCAAATCTTTTCTCTACAGCTGGCATTTGTTCTTAGCTTATAAAGCTCAGAGAGAACATATCGATTTGCTGTACTTGAGTGGGATTCCCTAGGTATTTCTGTGGAATGAACATAAGAAGCTTGTAAATTAATTTGAAAAGATTCTAAAATGAAATAACATTTGACTTACTGCACCACCACAAACTATCAAATTTCCTCTTGCAATTATACATTAACAAAAAAAAAAAATTAAAAAAGTGTGCAATATCCATTCAGGAATAACGGTGTCATCTGTCACTCACTATTCATTGGTGCTTTTTCTAGTTTTTTTTCCCTCTGTGCCTATATATATTGAAGTGTTACTTAGCTAGAGGGGCATGGTTTACAGACAATATTGGAAAAATCATTTAAACTCATTTAGACTTGCTGGCAATGTCAGTTGATAAGGCAACTTGTATTTCATGCAGCAAAAATATAGTGAGAACAGACAGGCTCATTTGATTACACTGCATTTACAAACTTGAACCACAATGACAATCTGCAGTTAGATTTGCTTTGTGCAAGTTAGACAATAAAGCAAGGGTCTGATTGGCTGTTATGACTTTTTTTTACACATACACATGAGTGGTTTCAGCCACTGGAGTAATAAGGAAGGAGCTGTGACATTTACTAGTTAAAAAAACAACAGTGTGTTTAGCGATCAATAGGCAACAACAAGGTAGGAGGACACAGTACTCCTACCTTGTACACAGTACAGCAAGTTAGGAGGGTCTAATAATTTGCACATTTTGTAGCTATACAAAAATAAATAATTTTCTGCTGTATATTGGACACAGGACAGTCAACTCTATCTAAATATTAGCCACCATTCTCTGGTTTAGATACACAAACTCCCCATATGCAGGGCCGGCCCTAGTCCAAATTTTTTGCATTATGGGAGTGACGTCACGTCATGACGTCACTCCCATTACCCACTGCGGGAGCCGGAAGATGTCCAGCTCTGGCAGTGGGAGCAGCAGCAGCCGATGAGAGTCTGTCTGACTCTCATCAGCTGCTAAAGCAAACACACAGCTGCGGGCGCCGGCGGCTGTGTGTTTGTGCTGTGTAGCGCTGACCGAACTCCATCCGGTCAGCGCTACACACGCGGTGCAGCTGTGTCACAGAGACACAGTCTGCGCCGCGACCCGCATGGTACGCAGCTGAGGCGCCCTTCACTATGTGGTGCCTTACGCAGCTGCGTACCATGCGTAACGGGAGAACCGGCCCTGCCCATATGTAGCACTTTTTCTCAGTATTAATTTAGAGGAATATGCCCATTCCAAGAGATTATGCTTTGAGACTAGAACCCAGGCCTTACAGAGTTATGGGGCCTAACAAATAGACGACCTGAAAGACTGAAGTCTAGCGTTCAGACCTTCATCGCCGAGGTGCGGTGCCCACACTGAACGGCGTTGTCGGCTCATATTCCTCTCCAAACGCTCTACATCTGCCTCCCCTCTCTTGTAAGCCCTCCACTGGCTCCACTTCCCTTTCAGAACCCAATTCAAGGTTCTCACACTCACTTACAAAGCCCTCACCCATTCCTCTCCCATTTACATCTCTGATCTCCTCTCCCTTCACTCTTCTGTCCGCCCTCTTTGTTCACTTAATACACGCCGCCTTTCATGCCAATTGATTACTTCCTCCCACTCCCACCTCCAAGATTTTGCCTGCGCTGCTCCCCACCTTTGGAACTCCCTCCCTCTCCCCATCAGACTCTGCACCTCTCTACAATATTTAAAACGAGCTCTTAAGACCCACTACTTAATTAATGCCTTCCAGCTGTCATCCTAACTTGCTACTACATCTTCCTTGCTCCCCGCCTATCCCATCTGTGTCACTCCTGTTCGTCTGTCCCTCTCTTAAAGAATGTAAGCTCTTTCGAACAGGGCCCTCTACCCTCTTGTACCTCTCCCTACTGTAAATTAATTTATCTCTTACTCCCCACTAGAGTAACCAACACTCGGCTGCTTATCTGAGCGTAAAGGTCGCTAATATAGCAATGTTTATATTACATGTCCATGTCGCATTTGGTATGGGATCCTGGCTGCCACATGACCGGCAGTTCGATTCCCGGCTGTAGCAGCCCAACAAAACAGCATAGCCCGGCAGCGGAAGCCCGACAGCGCTGGAAATCCCAGTCGTCCCTAAGGTAAGTATAAACTAACCTAACCAACCCCCCTAACCCTAACCCTCCTTAGGGGTGCCTAACCCTAACCTCCCCCCAAATGCCTAACCCTAAACTCCCCCCTTTAAGTGCCTAACCCTAACCCCCCTTCCCTGCTGCCTAAACCTAAGTCCCCCAGGGGGGTGCCTAACCCTAAGTCCTCACGGGGGTGCCTAACCCTAACCCTCCCTCCCCCTAGCCTAACCCTAACCCTCCCGGGCGGGTGCCTGACCCTAATTCCCCCCCGGGTGCCCTAAACCTAACCCTCCCCCACGCGGCTGTCCACTCGCGGCGCCCGGCATCCCTTCAATTGGGATGCCGGGCGCCTGTCTCCTGGCGTTTGGAAAATTACAGGCGTCTAGATTTTAGACGCATGTCATTTAACCCTAGGGGGGATAGAGGATTCGGGAAGCTGGCGGTCGGGATTGCGGCCGCCGGCTTCTTAAATGTATCCCGTCCATGTCCTGCTTTGTATTTTAAGTCACTGGTTACTTATTTGTTCATGTACTTTGTAAGGCGATGCGAAACAAATGTGGCGCCATATATATAAATGATAATTATAATAATAATAATAATAATAATAATAATAATAATTCAGTGCAGGAGTCCGACCTCCTGAACATGCCGAACCTGACGAGCATCGTTAGGTTGACGGGTATGTTCAGTAGATAGTCGGGGGTCGGCAAGGACCCAGCGTGCACGCGCATCGCTGGTCCTTGTCGACTATCCATTACACGACTTTGTGAACAATGCGACCAAAACCAAAGTCATGTAATGGATAGGCCCCTTTACTGTTAACAGTAGAGGGTATATACATCAGAGGAAACTCTGGGGCGAATTCAGCTTTGGGGCGGATTAGCTTTACATTGGTGAGAAAGTTTCGCCTGCCGGACTTATCGCCTACATCGCGTGTTTTGGACGTGGTAACTTATTGTGCGCATCCCGGCTATTCGCCTCATTCAATTCCAAAACAGGCGAAAACGGCAAGTGGCGAATGCGGAACAGGCAGAAAGTACTGTCAGAATTGGGGAAATAAGTCTGAACCCATCAAAAAGATGCACTAACATTAGGGATCAATATAGAAGTGTTCCAATAGCCCTAATAAAACTATTTGGGTTACTGAAGTTGTTGAAAATTCTTGTTATTAGAGTGTTTGTGAAAGTGGTGAAGAATTGCATTAAGCAGTTTTTTGGGGTGAAAATAAGTAGTCCTGTCTTAATTTTGGGTACTTGAAAATGGGTGCTAGCATGTTTTAAAGTCTCTAAAGTGAAGTTTTAAAAAAAAACTTACCTGTTGCATGCACCTGCAATCCAAAAAACACCTTACCCATCCTTGCAGACCCCTAAGAAGGCTATTTCGCTAGTTATAATGTTTGTCCCCCCCACTTTGTACTTTTTTGCCCCCAAAATGAAAGCACTTTTTTGGGGTGTTCCTATGTTTTTTCCCAGGATTTTTTGACACAGATGTCCTTTGGGGGGCTGTCTCAAGGTTCTGAGTGGTTTCCCCACTTTTGCACCTTTGAATAGGATAGGCTAGATAGCAGTCTGTGCACAGGGCACACAGTGACATTGGTGTGAGTGGTGGGTGAGTAGGATAAGGCTACGTAGCAGTCTGTGCACAGAGCACACAGTGACATTGGTGTGAGTGGTGGGTGAATAGGATAAGGCTACATAGCAGTCTGTGCACAGGGCACACAGTGACATTGGTGTGTGTGGTGGGTGAATAGGATAAGGCTACATAGCAGTCTGTGCACAGAGCACACAGTGACATAGGTGTGAGTGGTGGGTGAATCGGATAGGCTACATAGCAGTCTGTGCACAGAGCACACAGTGACATTGGTGTGAGTGGTGGGTGAATAGGATAGGCTACATAGCAGTCTGTGCACAGAGCACACAGTGACAATGGTGTGAGTGGTGGGTGAATAGGATAGGTTACATAGCAGTCTGTGCACAGGGCACAGAGTGACATTGGTGTGAGTGGGGGGTGAATAGGATAGGCTACATAGCAGTCTGTGCACAGGGCACACAGTGACAATGGTGTGAGTGGTGGGTGAATAGGATAGGCTACATAGCAGTCTGTGCACAGGGCACACAGTGACATTGGGGTGAATAGGATAGGCTACATAGCAGTCTGTGCACAACGCACACAGTGACATTGGTGTGAGTGGTGGGTGAATAGGATAGGCTACATAGCAGTCTGTGCACAGGGCACACAGTGACATTGGTGTGAGTGGTGGATGAATAGGATAGGCTACATACCAGTCTGTGCACAGGGCACACAGTGACATTGGTGTGTGTGGTGGGTGAATAGGATAAGGCTACATAGCAGTCTGTGCACAGGGCACAGAGTGACATTGGTGTGAGTGGGGGGTGAATAGGATAGGCTACATAGCAGTCTGTGCACAGAGCACACAGTGACAATGGTGTGAGTGGTGGGTGAATAGGATAGGCTACATAGCAGTCTGTGCACAGGGCACACAGTGACAATGGGGTGAATAGGGTAGGCTACATAGCAGTCTGTGCACAACGCACACAGTGACATTGGTGTGAGTGGTGAGTGAATAGGATAGGCTACATAGCAGTCTGTGCACAGGGCACACAGTGACATTGGTGTGAGTGGTGGATGAATAGGATAGGCTACATACCAGTCTGTGCACAGGGCACAGAGTGACATTGGTATGAGTGGTGGGTGAATAGGATAGGTTACATAGCAGTTTGTGTACAGGGCACACAGTGACATTGGTGTGAGTGGTGGGTGAATAGGATAGGCTACATAGCAGTCTGTGCACAGGGCACACAGTGACATTGGTGTGAGTGGTGGGTGAATAGGATAGGCTACATAGCAGTCTGTGCACAGGGCACACAGTGACATTGGTGTGAGTGGTGGGTGAATAGGATAGGCTACATAGCAGTCTGTGCACAGAGCATACAGTGACATTGGTGTGAGAGTGGTGGGTGAATAGGATAGGCTACATAACAGTCTGTGCACAGGGCACACAGTGACATTGGTGTGAGTGGTGGGTGAATAGGATACATAGCAGTCTGTGTACAGAGCACACAGTGACATTGGTGTGAGTGGTGGGTGAATAGTACAGGCTACTTATCAGTCTGTGCACAGGGCACACAGTGACACTGGTGTGAGTGGTGGAAGAAGGCACTGCTGCCACCAGTCTGTATAGCGCTGCTGGTCACGTGGGCCACTCCCGCAACAGTACCCCTATGCAAAGCAATACAACTAGAACACCTCAAATAAAAATTATGTTGGCAGAAGCGATTTCATCGTGGGCGAAGCTGCAAGCAACAGCTAGTATAACAATAAATAACTTGCTCACCTACAAATTTTTAGTGATGAATTAAAGTCTCCCACTGACAGAGAAAGATACATTAGTCCTTCGTACTATCCCCCTTTAGATCCACACCAGGTATTCACTGAGGATTGTCTCATATACCGGGCTGTAGCATCCACTGACACCCTCACTCCACCTCTTTATTCTATGTGCTAGTTTTCTGGCACTCTCGTTCTTCCTCTGACCCACCAGTGAGCCTGCACTGATTTATCAGACTCACAGTGAGTAACGTGGGAGAACAGCAGATGCCACTTACTGTTTCATACCCTCATAGTATATGTGGAGGGTCCGCTCATGCTCCATTCACTACCTGATGTATATGGGACACAGCAGCCACCTATCCCCTTGTTTTTAGTGAGTGGTATCTACCAATATTCCCCTTACTATCTCATACCTGATATGATACAATATACTGTATGTAATTATATTGTTTATCCTGTCTCACCATACTGCATTGCTCCAATTTGTATCTGTAAATCTTGCCATCTTGCACAGAATGAATTATTATGAGAAATGTGATACGGAGAGGCTATGGTATTGATCAGGGCCGGCTCTAGGCTTGTTCCACCTGAGCGGCTGCTCAAGGGCGCCATCCTTTTGTGGGCGTGCCAATTCCCGTCTGTCCACCCAGTTGATTTCCCGGCCCTACAGCACTTAGAAGATACATACACACAGTGAGTCTGTAACAATCACTGAGTGACAGACTCCGCGGTTATCTGCAGCCCTAGGCGGCCCGGGTGGCGGCGTGACATCACACGCTGTTGTCCCTGTCTGCGCATTCATCTACACTGACTGCATGCTCTGCTCTCTCTGGCGCGGTCAAGACAGTGCACTGCAGTCACTCAGAGTCCGTGGGGGGCAGCGGTGGTGGCCAGTACCTGCGAGGGTGAGCAATATTCAGTCAGGAGGAGGAGAAGTGAACAACAGCGCAGCATGAGGACTGGGGAAGATGGGAACTGCAGCTGCAGAAAGCAGGTAAGTGCCGCTGACAGGTGAAGCTGCATGAACTCCCACCTGGAGGCTGGAGTGGGACTGAATTTTAGTTTATTGGTAAGTGTGAAACAGAGTATTGTAGAGCGTGGGAGGGGGCACTGTGGTTGCAGGGGCTGAGTGAGTCTGAAGTGGGGGGATTAACAGTGGCTGAGGGAGGTCCTGGAGGAGCACTGTGTTTGCAGTGAGCAGAGGCTGAGACTAGGGGGGGCTGTGGGGGTGCTGGCTGAGAGGAGCACTGTGTTTGCAGTGAGCAGGGGCTGAGACTAGGTGGGGCTGTGGAGGTGCTGGCTTAGAGGAGCACTGTGTTTGCAGTGAGCAGAGGCTGAGACTAGGGGGCGCTGTGGGGGTGCTGGCTGAGAGGAGCACTGTGTTTGCAGTGAGCAGGGGCTGATAATGGGGGGGCTGTGGGGGTGCTGGCTGAGAGGAGCACTGTGTTTGCGGTGAGCAGGGGCTGATAATGGGGGGGCTGTGGGGGTGCTGGCTGAGAGGAGCACTGTGTTTGCAGTGAGCAGGGGCTGTTACTGGGGGGGGCTGTGGGGGTGCTGGCTTAGAGGAGCACTGTATTTGCAGTGAGCAGGGGCTGATACTAGGGGGGGCTTTGGGGGTGCTGGCTGAGAGGAGCACTGTTTGCAGTGAGCAGGGGCTGATACTGGGGAGGGGGCTGTGGGGGTGCTGGCTGAGGAGCACTGATTGCAGTGACTGACTAGCTGGAGTCTGAGCCTGGTGGGGGGGGCTGTGAGGGTGCTGACAGAGGTGCACTGTGACTGCAGTGAGCAGGCGCTAACGCTGGCCTGGGGCTGAAGGGAAGCTGGCTGATGAGCACTGTGACTTCAGAGTCAGTGATGGGGTCTGTGCTCAAAAATACACTTGCTATCTATCAACAATTATTACGAAGTCAATTCTGGTGTGATGTATATATTAAAGGTTGGAGTTACCCTTTGAGCTGTAAGAAAAAAATAAAAGGTTGGGATAAAAGAAATTAGGAAGGGGTTTCAGATAAATATGTAATGTGCAAAAGTTCACTGATGTAGAATGTGATTTAATGTAATGCTGTGTAAGGCGAAATATATATTTGACCATTATAGAGAAAACATTCATATTAAAATATGCTCCACGAAACGCAAGGAATATATTACAATTAGAGGACAATGGGCACAATTCTATTCAACACGAAGTGAATAGCGCCGGGAATCAGCTCCCGGAGCGATTCAATTCATTTGTGCTGCTAAGCCTTTGGATTTCTTCTCGCATCCCCGGGCAGAAATCCAACAAAAGTCCAGGCGCGATGCTGTTTTCTGCCCTTAGGGCCGGGAAAACAGCATCGCGCCGGGAAGTTTAGTCAGAGAATGCCCGTTCTCACACCTAAACACCCTGTTTAAGGCACGAGAACTAGCCTTCCCCGGCCTAACTTTGCGCAGAATTGAATAGCTCTGGGAGCTCATTCCCGGCGCTATTCACTTCGCGTTTAATTGAATCATGCCCAATGTGTTTTTTGTTTGTGTGGGGGAATTCATTGCATTAATGTGTGTTTCCTTTGGGGACATTCTTTGCTTCAATGTGAGTTTTGATTTCTTTTTGCATCAATTTGTGTTTTATTTATTTTGCCTGTGGGGGTTTTCATTTAATCAATGTGTGTGTTTTTTTTTATTTGTCCTATTGAGTACAATGTGTGTGTTTTTACCCTGTGGGGGCCAATGTGTGTGTGTGTTTTTTTTTATTTGTCCTGTTGAGTACAATGTGTGTGTTTTTACCCTGTGGGGGCCAATGTGTGTTTTAGGTCCTGTCGGGGTTAATATGTGGTGCTTTTTTATCATGTGGGGGCAAAGCAGCAGGGCCCTCTTACCTTTTGTCTGTCTGTTACTACCTAGTTTTGTTCTGTTGTTTCCATTTGTAAAGCGCAACGGAACATGCTGAGCTATATAAAGAAACTGTTAATAAATAATAAAATAAAGTTGTGTTTGAATAAACTGTAGGGACCAATGTGAGTTAATTTTATAATAAATGACATTGAAACATTTTGCTTAAATTGAGTCTTTTTGTATTTGTTTGTATCTCCTGTTATTTGAAAAAATAGTCAATATTTGTTTTCAGTTAACAAAGAATTATAAATATATGTACATTTTTATATATGGATCGATTGTGTGCGGGCGAGTGCGTGCGGGGGGGGGGGACTCCATCCATTTCTAGCACAGGGTGCTAGTTGACCTGGAGCCGGCCCTGGTATTGATTGATACATGTATCTATAACTCATGATTACTGCTGATACTTATGCAACCTTCTCCGGATTAGCACTCCGATAATCTTATATATGCCACTTAATCTCATGATTATTGTTGGTTCCTATGCAATTTGCTCCTCTTCAATATACAGCTCATGATTACTGCTAGTATACATGCAACTTATGATCAAAACAATGTGAATATTAGAATGTTTTTATATATTATTTTGCAGTAGTTTATAACAGGATCAGTGTATCTGTATTGACAAACTATAAATTGTGAGATGGATGGTTTATACAAATGGTATTTTCTGTTGCGGTTGGAAATTGTCCATGTATACTGTACATTGAGGGATAGTAACCCTGTAATTATATGAACATAATTTCTTAATATTTCACCTTGGTATTTTACGATCACAATCGTTAGGATTATAGATGAGCGGGTTCGGATTTCCCCCTCCCGAGCTGACCCAGGAACCGAGTCCTGCTTGGGTTTTCCCACCTGACTCGGAACTGAAGTCGAGGCAAATCCTCATCATCCCGCCTTCCGGATCTCGCGGGTTTAGGATTCTATAAAAGGTGCCCACTTCGGTGCCATTTCTCACTCCGGCTGTGGACAGTGAAGAGGGAGGGTGGGAGCTAGGGCTGGCTGGGCTGTGTTGTGCTGCTGTTGTCCATAGGGGCTGACTGGGCTGTGTTGTGCTGCTGTTATCTATAGGGGCTACTGGGCTGTGTTGTGCTGCTGTCATAGGGGCTGGCTGGGCTGTGTTGTGCAGTCAGTTGTTCATAGGGACTGTGTCCACTCCAAAGTCTATAGGGGATGGCTGGACTGTGTTGTGCAGTGTCCCATAAAGGCTGTAGTACTAAAGGGGTGCTGTAATGTTGTCAAGGGGGTGATCTGTCCATCAGGGGTGCTCCCCCAAAGTGCACTCCAAAAAAATGTTAAAAATTTTTTTTCTGTGTCTGTGAATTGTGTGCGCTGTAGCCGCACATGCATCAACAAAGTAGCGCCAAGCGTGCGCCTGTGTCATAAATCAAGGGCTGGCTGGCTTGTCCGTTAAAGGGTGTTGTAACCCACAAAGTGCACTCCAAACAAATAAAAAATAAATTTTTCAGTGTTTGTGAATTGTGTGCGCTGTAGCCACACATGCATCAACAAAGTAGCACCAAGTGAGCGCCTGTGTCATAAATCAAAGGCCGGCTGGCTTGTCCGTTAAAGGGTGCTGTAACCCCCAAAGTGCACTCCAAAAAAAAAAATGTTTTTTCTGTGTTTGAGAATTGTGTGCGTAGTAGCCGCATGTGCATCAATAAAGTACTGTAGAGCCAAGCGTGCGCCTGTGTCACAAGTAAAGGGCCGGCTGGCTCGTCTGTTAAAGGGTGGTGTAACCCCCAAAGTGCACTCCAACAAAAACAAAAAATTATTTTCTGTGTTTGTGAATTGTGTGCACTGTGGTTGCACGTGCATCAACAAAGGAGCAGCGCCAAGCGTGCGCCTGTGTCCCATAAGTAAAGGGTCAGCTGGCTCATCTTTTAAAGGGTGGTGTAACCCCCAAAGTGCACTCCAACAAAAATAAAAAATTATTTTCTGTGATTGTGAATTGTGTGCACTGTGGCTGCACGTGCATCAACAAAGGAGCAGCTCCAAGCGTGCGCCTGTGTCCCATAAGTAAAGGGCCGGCTGGCTCATCTCTTAAAGTTTGGTGTAACCCCCAAAGTGCACTCCAAACAAAATAAAAAAATATTTTCTGTGTTTGTGAATTGTGTGCACTGTGGCTGCATGTGCATCAACAAAGGAGCAGCGACAAGCGTGCACCTGTGTCATAAGTCTGTTAAAGGGTGGTGTAACCCCCAAAGTGCGCTCCACAAAAAATAAACAATTCTTTTTTTCTGTGTTTGTGTGCGAAATGTATGCGCAGTAGCCGCACGTTCAGCAACATATAAGCAGCGCCAAGCATGCGCCTGTGTCCCATAAGTCTGTTAAAGGGTGATGTAACCCCCAAAGTGCGCTCCTTAAAAAATAAACAATTCTTCTTTTTTTCTGTTTGTGTGCGAAATGTATGCGCAGTAGCCGCACGCGCATCAACAAAGGAACAGCGCCAAGCGTGCGCCTGTGTCCAATAAGTAAAGAGCCGGCTGGCTCATCTCTTAAAGGGTGGTGTAACCCCCAAGGTGCACTCCAACAAAAATAAAAAATTCTTCTTTTCTGTGTTGTGAATTGTGTGCGCTGTAGCCGCACGTGCATCAACTAAGTAGCAGCGCCAAGCGTGCGCCTGTGTCATAAATCAAGGGCCCGCTGGCTCGTCTGTTGAAGGGTGGTGTAACCCCAAAGTGCTCCAAAATATAAAAAACATTTTTTTTTCTGTGTTTGTGACTTGTGTGCGCTGTAGCCACACGTGCATCAACACAGTAGCAGCACCAAGCATGCGCCTGTGTCACAAGTCAAGGGCCGGTTTGGACATCTGGTCCGGACTGAAGGACGTGCCAACAATTTCTGACATGTCTACTGTCACTGCATATGATACTGTCACCACTGACAGAATGGTGGAGGATTACATTGGTGACAGCATCCAAGTGGGGATGTCAGACAGTCCATACCTGTACTGGCAGGAAAAAGAGGCAATTTGAAGGCCCCTGTGCAAACTGGCTCTATTTTACCTGAGTTGCCCCCCCTCCAGTGTGTGCTCCGAAAGAGTGTTTACTGCAGTCGGGAACCTTGTCAGCGAAAGGCGTAGGAGGTTGCTTCTACAAAATTTGAAGAAGATGATGTTCAGAAAAATGAATTATCAATTCTTCCAGGGAGACCACCCTCCAGAACTTACAGAGGGACCTGTGGTGGTGGATTCCAGCGGGGACGAATTAATACTCTGTGAGGATGAGGATGTACACAACACTGAAGAGGGTGAAGAATCGGTGGATGAGGAGGATGAGAACGACATCTTGCCTCCGTAGAGCCAGTTTGTGCAGGGACAGATTAATTGCCAGCTTGTTTTGTGGGGCCCAAACGAACCAATCATTTCAGCCACAGTCATGTGGCAGACCCTGGCGCTGAAATGATTGGTTTGTTAATGTGTGCATGTCCTGTTTATACAACATAAGGGTGGGTGGGAGGGCCCAAGGACAATTCCACCTTGCACCTCTTTTTTTTTCTTTGCATTATGTACTGTTTGGGGCCTAGTTTTTCAAACTGCCATCCTGTCTGCCACTGCAGTGAAACAACAAAAAGTATTCCCCCAGCACTCAGAATGAAATCAGCAATAAGATTTGAAAAACGACATGGTGGTAGATAATTCAGAGATCTCAGTTGCATATATTTGCAAAGATATGGCTAAGCCTCCGGGCCGTGTCACGGCGTCTCTGATACCGGAGGTCCCTATCACTTGGTCAGAATCTGGGGTGCAGAACCCCAAAAAAGCCGGCAATAGCCAGCCACCCCAGCGAAGCACACTAGTGAGAGACTAAAGTGTTAGTATAGGACCCCAGATTCTGACCAAGTGATAGGGACCTCCGGTATCAGAGACGCCGTGACGCGGCCCGGAGGCTTAGCCATATCTTTGCAAATATATGCAACTGAGATCTCTGAATTAACTACCACCATGTAGTTTTTCAAATCTTATTGCTGATTTCATTCTGAGTGCTGGGGGAATACTTTTTGTTGTTTCTTGTATAGACTAACCCCTCCCTTACATGCACCTGAGTGATATTACTGAAGTGATTGAGCAGCTTCCAACTTGTATTTCTATATTGAGAGGCATAGATGGGACCAGCATTAGGAGGGCGTGCTGGTTCTTGTAGTGCCATTAGGAGGACTTAGGGGTGACTCCAAGGTAAGCTAGCTCTCAATTCAGGTATATTTGTATGTGCCATTATCATGTGGCCTTATATTGGGCGTATATTACCCAAATTGGATATAGTTATCAGTTTTGGGGATGAGTTTGGGGTGCGGTGCCCCTTGGGGTTGGTGTGGCTGGGCTGCTCTGGTGAGGCACACATTAACACTTTATTTAGCACTTCTACACTTCCCAATATATTTTGTGTATATATATATATATATATATATATATATATATCTTTTCTTAGCTTTTTAATTACACCTTCACTTATTAACACATAGTTTTTCCTTTAATCCTATACTAACACTTTAGTCTCTCACTAGTGTGCTTCGCTGTGGTGGCTGGCTATCGCCGGCTTTTTTGGGGTTCTGCACCCCAGATTCTGACCAAGTGATAGGGACCTCCGGTATCAGAGACGCCGTGACGCGGCCCGGAGGCTTAGCCATATCTTTGCAAATATATGCAACTGAGATCTCTGAATTATCTACCACCATGTAGTTTTTCAAATCTTATTGCTGATTTCATTCTGAGTGCTGGGGGAATACTTTTTGTTGTTTCTTGTATAGACTAACCCCTCCCTTACATGCACCTGAGTGATATTACTGAAGTGATTGAGCAGCTTCCAACTTGTATTTCTGCCACTGCAGTGCCACTCCTAGATGGGCCACGTGTTTGTGCCGCCCACTCGTGTCGCTTAGCATAGTCATCCAACTACCTCGGTGCAACCTTTTGGACTAAAAACAATATTGTGAGGTGTGAGGTGTTCAGAATAGACTGGAAATGAGTGGAAATTAATGTTATTGAGGTTAATAATAGCATAGGAGCAGAAAAAAACCCACAAATTCTGTGATTTTAGCTGTTTTTATGCTTTTTTTTTTTTTAAAAAATATAGATCCAAAACACAAAACCCAGAACCCAAAACACGGAAGGGTGGTTTTGGCAAAACCAATCCAGATCCAAAAACACGAAGAAAGATCCAGATCCAAAACCAAAAAACACAAAACACGAAAAGTTTCCCCGTGCACGCCCCTAGTTAGTATTGACCTAGTGGTCCCCATGATAAAAGATACCTACGTATATTTAAATAGCACACGATTACGCTGCCCACTGGCATAATTCATTCTTGAGGCCAGGGCCGCAACTAGGGGGGGGCTGGAGGTGCACGTGCACCGGGTGAGCCGATGTACCTGGTGCCAGTGACCTCCAGCCCGGCGCTGCAGAGAGGCTCCAAGCCGGACGTCCGCTGGTAATATTTATTACCAGCGGGTGTCCGGCTCCTTCTCTGCAGCGACGCGGTGTAGCCGGAGGCTGGAGTTCTCTCCCGAACTCCAGCTTCCGGCTCTCCCCACGGGCACTATGGGGGAGACGTCATGACATCTCCCCCATAGTTCCAAGGAGCAGCCGGCGGACCGGACGCGACACTGGATGCAGGAGCGGGGTTCAAGGTAAGTATTTTTTTTTTTAATAAGCTGCACTACAGGGGCATTATTATGGGGCAGGGGCATTACCACAGGGGCATTACTATGGGGGCATAGGCAATAAGGGGCATTACTAATGGGGCATGAGCACTACAGGGGCATTACTATTGGGGCATGGGCACTACAGGGGCATTACCACAGGGGCATTACTGTGGGGGCATGAGCACTACAGGGGCATTACTGTAAGGGCACTACAGGGATATTACTATGGGGCATGGGCAATACAGGGGCATTACTATGAGAGCATGGGCACTACAGGGGCATTACTATGAAAGCATGGGCACTACAGGGGCATTAATATGGGAGCATGGGCACTACAGGGGCATTACTGTATGGTGGGCACTACAGGGGCATTACTATGGGGGTATTAACATATGGGCATTACTATGGGGGCATTACAATATGGGCACTACTGCAGGGGGAATTACATGGGGGGCGCCAAATTACTGTCTTGCCCCTGGTGACAAAAATCCTAGTTTCGGCCCGGCTTGAGGCTATATTTTGCCTTATTTTAACAAATACATGTTGTTTGTTACACCCCGGGTTTTCAGTTTTTAATAATAATTAATAAAGGTTATATTTTATAAACAGCAATTTATGTAGAACTTGTGCCCCAAACCAAAGAGAGTACTTTCTTTTCCTTTTTTCCTATCCCACTTTCACTCTCATGGGTGCACCTCCACAAAAATGAGAATTTTGGTAATAGTTTACCTCTATGAATTATTTTATTGTGGAGTATTTCTACCTTAAATCCATATATTCTTTGTATCTTGGTACCAGTGCTTAGGATATCCCATTCCCCCTTCCCTATAAAATAGGCAGGGTCCCTACCAGGGCCGGTGCCACCATTATGCAGACTTCGGCAGCTACTTAATGGTGCCGGCCACTGGGGGGCGACACAGCCTGTTGCTGATTCTGTTTTGCAAAAAAAAAAAATTTGTCTAGTCTGCTGGCAGCAGCTGGGCGTATCTAGCTATCCGCAGCGACCGCTGGCAGCCTGGCACTCATCTCACCACCAACAGACAGTGCACTGGTCAATCATGTCAGTGCTTGGTATCCTCTCCCACCGCCAGTGGCATAACTAGGGCAGGGCGAGCGGGGTACGTGGCCTGGGCGCTGTTGGACAGGTAGTGCGGGGGGCGCCGCCGGCCACGGTCCGGCCCGCCCTAGTCAGGCAGTGTAGCACAGTGTGTGCGGTCAGCACTACGCATTTACACAGGAAGGAGCTAGCCGAGCTCCTTCCCTCCCCCTGAGTGCTTACCCAATAGCGCCAGGGGGAGGGTGGGAGGCGGGAAGCGCGGCAGTGATATGTGTGAATCAGCAGCCAATGAGAGTCAGACAGACTCTCATTGACTGCTGCTGCAATGCCCACTGCAAGACCCGGGCTGGAGCTCACTCATGAGCTCCGACTTCCGGCTCATGCAGTGGGTAATGGGAGAGACATCATGACGTCTCTCCCATAATGCTGAGTGCGCCAGCCCGGGAGGACTGATGTGCTGCGGCGGCAGGAGCAGTGTCCGGAGCTGGAGTGTGGATTCAGGTAAGTGTATTTTTTTTTTAACATGTCTACACTACTGGGGGCACAATGGGGGAGGGAGGTGGCTACTACTGGGGGCACCATTACTGGGGGGGACCTCTACTGGGGGTGGGGCACTACTGGGGGGTGGCTACTACTGGGGGCACTTCATTGGGAGGGGGAACCTCTACTGGGGACTACTACTGGGGGGGGGAGAACTACTACTGGGGGCACTGCACTGGGGGGACGACTACTGGGAGCAATAATAGGAAGGACCACTACAGGGTGCACTGTATAAGGGAACCTGGATAGGGGGGATCACTACTGGGGGCCTGCATAAGCAGGACTACTTCTGGGGGCACTATATAAGGGGCTTACTGCTAGGGGCACTGCACTGGGGGGACCACTACTGGGGGCACTAAATAGGGAGGACCACTACAGGGGCACTGTATAAGGGGCACTGTATAGGGGGGACCACTACTGGTGGCACTGCATGGGGGGGACTAATGCTGGGGGCACTATATAAGTGGCTTGCTGCTAGGGGCACTGCACTGGGGGACCACTGCTGGGGGCACTAAATAGGGAGGACCACTACAGGGGGCACTGTATAAGGGGCACTGGATAGGGGGATCACTACTGGGGGCCTGCATAAGGGGGACCACTACTGGGGGCACTGCATGGGGGGGACTACTGCTGGGGGCACTATATAAAGGGCACTACATAGGGGGTCCCACTACTGGGGGCACTGCATAGGGGGGGATTACTACTGGGGGCACTATATAAAGGGCACTGCATAAGGGGGTACCACTACTGGGGGCCCTGCATTGTGGGGACTGCTACTGGGGGCACTATATAAGGGTCACTGCATAAGGGGGAATAGTACTGGGGCACTGAATAAGGGGAACTAATGGGGGGCTGTATAAGGGGGACCACTACTGGGGATACTGTATAAGGGGCACTACTATGGGCCTGCATAAGAGACACCACAACTGGGGACATTGCATACTGGGTGTACTGTATAAGGGGCACTACTGGAGTTAAGGTGCATATGGATAGGAATGTTCAGAGTGACGATAAAGGGGTGCATGTCATGTTGACATGCCCCATTTTAAAGTGACCACACCCATTTTTCATCGCGCGCACATGGGGAGGGCTCCATTTTCAAATTTGCCCTGGGCTCCAAATACCCCAGTTACGCCACAGCCCACCGCATCCACTGTGTTGCCTTCAGCACCGAGTCATCACTGTGGTGCCCGCCCATTGGTCTGCTTGCTCACACCCTTAGCTCCTCCTCTGCCTTTCAGAGATGAAAAGAGTGAGTCGCTCTTCACTACAGTGGTGCCCACCTATGCATCGCCGCAGCTGCCCTGCTGATTTAGAGTATGTGTGTGTGTGACCCGGAGTCCTCACCAGAGCTCTGAACAACCTTGTAGCCAGTGAGATGGCCGAGTCATCCAGGGGAGCTGCTGCGATGCGCAGCACAGCTCCTCCAAGGCAGATCTCATGGGCCTTTCAGTGCTCAGCACAGCACTCCTCCTCTCTGGTCCGGACATCTGTAGGTAAGACACCTGTAGGATATTAAGCAAACTGTACCTGGCTGTGTGTCATGCATGCAGTAGGAGTGGAGGTGTAGGTGTAGTGTTAGGTAGTGGGTAATTGGTGTGTGTGTGTGGGGGGGTACTTGCAGTATAAGATGCCGCACTTTAACTTTACTGGCTGGGAAGTGACTGGGGGGGGGCGGGGGTAGGCTGATGTTTTGCCTAGGGTGTCAGGAAACCTTGCACCGTCCCTGGTCCCTACCCTTGGGCAAAGGGGGGAAGTTTGTCAAAGGTGGGCATTGCTGTGGATTATGTGGGTGGAGCTACAATATCAATGGGGCATCAATTGGTACGTAAACCAGTTAAAAGAAAATGTAAAAGTTTGGGCTATGTGGGTGGGTGTTATAACATGTCACTCTATCATATAGAGGTGACGGTGTGGGAGCAGAGAGATGGTGTGGGAGCAGAGTGAGGGTGTGGGAGCAGGGAAAAGGTGTGGGAGCAGGGAGAAGGTGTGAGAGCAGAGTGAGGGTGTGGGAGCAGAGTGAAAGTATGGGAGCAGAATGAGGGCATGGGAGCAGGGAGAGGGTGTGGGAGCAGAGTGAGGGTGTGGGAGCAGAGTGAGGGTGTGGGAGCAGGGAGAGGGTGTGGGAGCAAAGTGAGGGTGTGGGAGCAGAATGAGGGTGTGGGAGCAGGGAGAGGGTGTGGGAGCAGAATGAGGGTGTGGGAGCAGGGAGAGGGTGTGGGAGCAGGGAGAGGGTGTGGGAGCAGAGTGAGGGTGTGGGAGCAGGGAGAGGGTGTGAGAGCAGAGTGAGGGTGTGGGAGCAGGGAGAGGGTGTGGGAGCAGGGAGAGGGTGTGAGAGCAGAGTGAGGGTGTGGGAGCAGGGAGAGGGTGTGGGAGCAGAGTGAGGGTGTGGGAGCAGAGTGAGGGTGTGGGAGCAGGGAGAGGGTGTGGGAGCAGGGAGAGGGTGTGGGAGCAGAGTGAGGGTGTGGGAGCAGAGTGAGGGTGTGGGAGCAGGGAGAGGGTGTGGGAGCAGAGTGAGGGTGTGGGAGCAGGGAGAGGGTGTGGGAGCAGGGAGAGGGTGTGAGAGCAGAGTGAGGGTATGGGAGCAGGGAGAGGGTGTGAGAGCAGAGTGAGGGTGTGGGAGCAGGGAGAGGGTGTGAGAGCAGAGTGAGGGCATGAGAGCAGAGTGAGGGTGTGGCAGCAGAGTGAGGGCATGAGAGCAGGGAGTATCTGTACCTGGTCTGTCTCTGGATGGTAAGTAAGATCCGCCGCAGCCTCTCCTACTCCTGCCCATCCAAAAACTTCTGTAGGTAGCTTCTCTTCTTCCCCAGTCGCTGCTCCACTCTTAAACCAGCGTCTCTTTTCCCATCGGCAGGAGTTTTCCGGACTGCATCTCCTGCCCCAGGCATGCTACTCTCACTGACTCACTTACCCGGACAGAGACTGAGAGAGGCCCAGGGGGCAGCGGCATTTTGAATATGGCGCTGGGCACAATCCAATTGGTGCTTGCGGACTGCCAGCCAATCAGGAGCTACCACTTGACTGTATTTGTATCCTGATTGGCTGCCGGTCTGCAAGCTACGATTGGCTAATGGCCGGTGTCAATTTCAAAATGCCGACGGCACTTATACACTACGCAGCCACCTGGGCCCCCTTTCTGTCCGGGCTCGGGACTTAAGTCCCAGTAGTCCCCCCCTGATGGTGGTCCTGCTCAAGTCATTTGGTAAATCTACGTTTCAAAGTTGCACTGAGCATGCAGTAAGTTTATGATATAAACATCAGGAAAAGCAGATTATCATATTGGTGAATTCATGTTTTATCAGTACTGTATGCTTTCTAATTCCAAATGTCTCAAATTGGGCTTGAAGCAGAAGACTGTGACAGGTACAAAGGTCACACCATTGGAAGGATAGGACTATTAGCGAATACCAGCCCATCCACAGCACAGGTAACAGTACAGTTCTCATTCAGAACATTGGGCCTGATTCAGACCCACTCGCGAGCGGCTGTCCGCTCGCAAGTGGGTCGTTGTTCTGGACTGAGCATGCGCACGACGGAGGGAGCTCCGTCGTGCGCATGTGCCAGATGCGACGAGCGAAGGAAAGTCCTTCGCTCGTTGTGTCTGATCAAAGGGGGCGTGCTGTCGATGTTGATTGACAGCACGCCCCCTTTGGTAGGCGTGCCGGGGGCGTGCCTCCCTGATGGGGGCGTTCCCACGGGAACGCCTACCGTCAGAAGCCGGCCCACTGACATCACTAGTGATGTCAGTGGGAGTGATTTTGGCTCTGATAGAGCCAAAATCACTCCGGAGCTTGCGGTTGAAAACCTCAACCGCAGGCTTCGGCTCACAGTTTTGATGGTCGCGATGGTCAAGACCATCGCGGCCATCAAACTGCACGCTCGTATAGCCTGTGGGTGGTGACCCACAGCTATACGAGCGTCCAGGAGGACGCTCCATTTTCATGGAGGGCCGCCCTCATTCAGAGCGTGCGCTCTGCTCAGAGCGTACGGCTCTGAATGAGGGCCATTGTCTATTAATTGTGGAAGCATGTTTTATACTATACATAGTTTTATGTTGTCTCTTTATGAAAAATATAGTGCTGTTTCTGCCACGTTACTTATTTTTTGTTCTATTTTTGGGATTTTTTGCTGTCAAGTCCTGTCCCATTAATAGCACAACCATACTATTGTGAGAGGAATATTGCATACTGTATAAATAAGAGTGACCGGAGTGCTCTGGGAGCAAATAAATGATTTAGGGGGATGAGAAAACAGAGAACCATACATCTGCTGAATGTTGAGTTTGGCAAACAGGTATAATAATGTTACATACATTCTGGAGTGTCTCTATAACTCTATAATAGACATGTTTTGTACCTATATAAATCTGACATACATGCTTTGTGCTTCTGGACCTTATTCAGAGGCGGCCGCATGGTCTACGTACGGTCTCGATGTTTGGCCAGTGCCCATGCGCACGAGGGAGCCGGCTCCCTCGTGCGCATGCGTGAGACCCGCTACGACCGACAGCGCCGGTCGTAGCGGGTCTCTTTCCAAAGGGGGCGAGCTGTCGATGTTGATTGACAGCTCGCCCCGTTTTGAAGGCGGGCCGGGGGGGTGGCAGCCCAAACGGAGGCGTTCCCATGGGAATGCCTACCGTTTGGGGGAGGCCCCACTGACATCACTAGTGATGTCAGTGGAGAGCTTCCGGCTCTGACAGAGCCAGAAGCTCTCCGGGGCTTACGACAAGAAAGACCCTACCCTAGGGTCTCGTCGTAAGCCCCGATGGTCGCGATGGTCATTGATCATCGCGACCATCACCTGAGCGGTCGTTAGAGCTGTGGGTGTAAACCCAAAGCCTAACGACCGAAACAGAGGCGGGCGGTCAGGATGCAAGCGGCCGCCCAGTTTCTGAGCGACCGCTTGCATCCTCCGACCGCCTCTGAATGAGGGCCTCTATAACTCTACATCAGACATGCTTTGTGCTTCTATAACTCTATAACAGACATGCTATGTGTCTCTATAACTCGATAACAGACATGCTAGGTGTCTCTATATAACTCTACATCAGACATGCTTTGTGCTTCTATGACTCTATAACAGACATGCTAGGTGTCTCTATATAAGTCTATACCAAACATGCTAGGTGTCTCTATAACTCTATAACAGACATGCTTTGAGCTTCTATAACAGACATGCTATGTGTCTCTATAACTCTATAACAGACATGCTAGGTGTCTCTATAACTCTATAACAGACATGCTAGGTGTCTCTATATAAGTCTATACCAAACATGCTAGGTGTCTCTATAACTCTATAACAGACATGCTTTGAGCTTCTATAACAGACATGCTATGTGTCTCTATAACTCTATAACAGACATGCTAGGTGTCTCTATATAACTCTATAACAGACATGCTAGGTGTCTCTATATAACTCTATAACAGACATGCTAGGTGTCTCTATATAACTCTATAACAGACATGCTATGTGTCTCTATAACTCTATAACAGACATGCTAGGTGTCTCTATAACTCTATAACAGACATGCTTTGTGCTTCTAACTCTATAACAGACATGCTAGGTGTCTCGATAACAGACATGCTTTGTGCTTCTAACTCTATAACAGACATGCTAGGTGTCTCTATAACAGACATGCTAGGTGCCTCTATAACTCTATAACAGACATGCTAGGTGTTTCTATAACTCTATAACAGACATGCTTTGAGCTTCTATAACAGACATGCTATGTGTCTCTATAACTCTATAACAGACATGCTAGGTGTCTCTATAACTCTATAACAGACATGCTAGGTGTCTCTATATAAGTCTATACCAAACATGCTAGGTGTCTCTATAACTCTATAACAGACATGCTTTGAGCTTCTATAACAGACATGCTATGTGTCTCTATAACTCTATAACAGACATGCTAGGTGTCTCTATATAACTCTATAACAGACATGCTAGGTGTCTCTATATAACTCTATAACAGACATGCTAGGTGTCTCTATATAACTCTATAACAGACATGCTATGTGTCTCTATAACTCTATAACAGACATGCTAGGTGTCTCTATAACTCTATAACAGACATGCTTTGTGCTTCTAACTCTATAACAGACATGCTAGGTGTCTCGATAACAGACATGCTTTGTGCTTCTAACTCTATAACAGACATGCTAGGTGTCTCTATAACAGACATGCTAGGTGCCTCTATAACTCTATAACAGACATGCTAGGTGTTTCTATAACTCTATAATATACATACTTTGTGCTTCTATAACAGACATGCTAGGTGTCTCTATAACTCTATAATATACATACTTTGTGCTTCTATAACAGACATACTTTGTGCTTCTATAACTCTATAACAGACATGCTAGGTGTCTCTATAACTCTATAACAGACATGCTTTGTGCTTCTAACTCTATAACAGACATGCTAGGTGTCTCTATAACAGACATGCTAGGGTGCCTCTATAACAGACATGCCAGGTGTCACTATAACTCTATAATATACAGACTCTGTGCTTCTAACTCTATAACAGACATGCTAGGTGTCTCTATAACTCTATAACAGACATGCCAGGTGTCACTATAACTGTATAATATACATACTTTGTGCTTCTATAACAGACATACTTTGTGCTTCTAACTCTATAACAGACATGCTAGGTGTCTCTATAACTCTATAACAGACATTCTAGGTGCCTCTATAGCTCTATAACATGCATTCTAGGTGCTCTATAGCTCTATAACAGACATGCTGTGGCCCTCTATAAATCTATAACAGACATACTAAGAGACTCTATAACTCTAAAATAGACATTCTAGGTGCCTTTATAATTCTATATCAGACCTGCTTTCAAATGACCACTATAGATTGGTTTTTTTGTTGTTTATTTTTGTAAACTGTTACTGGTAGATCTTTTCAAAGCAAGAATATAAATAAGTAATGGCAGCTTTAAGTTATAAAAACAAGTATGATTATTCCGCCTGTCCATTACTGTAAGTGATTGTGTCTGCCTGAGTACCCTTTTGGAAATCAGTCTTTAAAGCCATGTTGGATGTGGAAAAGTAGCAGTAACACGAACAGAAGGAGACATGGGTGCTGGTCCAGAAAAATAGCAAGCAAATGATAGAAGGTATATAATTAAACAAACACACAGATGTCTGGTATGACGAAGAGAAATATGTTTTATCAAGTGTTATATTCTACTTTGCCAAAAAATTTAATCCGGGAAAGACTACAAACTATAGAAAACCCTCATCCCTTTGCTTAAATACAACTAACAATTTATAATACGGCATACTGTACATAACAGCAATTATACAAACATGGTATACAGTCAAGTCTAATCTATATAAAAAGCGAGAAAGTTTGTGTGTATGTGTGTGTGTGTGTGTGTGTGTGTGTGTGTCAGAGCCGTAACTAGTCTTTTTGGTGCCCTGTACCAGAAAGAGGATTAGCCCCCCTACCCCCCAATTTTCCAAATAGGGACATAAAAAAGGGCCATGGCCTCATGGGGAAGGGCTAGGGAAGAGATAGGGGAGGCCAGGAGATGCTGGAGATAATAGAAGAGGAAGCTACAAGTGAGAATGATAATAAACAGAAAATTGACAGGCCCAAACAGCGCCCCCTGCCCTGCGGTGCCCTGTGCCATGGCACGTGTCACACCACCCTAGTTACATCCCTGGTGTGTCTCTCTGTTTATCCTTTACGCACGGCCACACTTTTGTACCTACTGTAGCTCCACCAAATTTGGCATAATGGAGTAGTTTGACCAGGATTAGGTTTTTGCCTAGGTTGGAACTTCATCAGGGCCACACACTGTCACACAATCCCATAAAACCGGGACACTCTTAAATTACACAGGTTCTGGCACCAAGGGGCTGGTTTCACACACACACCGTCACTCTCGTCCCTTCCAAAATGCTATGTTATAACATTTTACGGAGTCAGTTCTCTGTGTTTGCATGATAAACTTTGACATTAAACAGTGTGCATTATTAGCATTTCACTCACTGTCTCATTGACTGTATCTTACAGCAGCTTCCCCAGGGGTATTAGCAGAGTGCCTGGCAGTCTTATGAGCAGCTCAGCACTCAATACATTCACACTGTGGTAGACAGCATAATCAATCCACAATCTTTGATCCTGGCAAAGTTTAGCATACAGAGATTACAAACAGCATGGGAGATTGATCGCAGCCACACTGTGCCAATGCGGGCGGACCCCATTCTGTCTATGAACAGGACTCCAGTTGCAGCATTCTCCCCCTATTGGCAACCCTGCTAGACATGGTCTTCAATATTGTTATGCAGAATGATTTCAGGGGGTAATTCAGCTGCGGGCGCAGTGACATGGATTACGCAGATTGCTGATTATCAAGAATCTGTGAATGCGTCTGACCCGTACTGCGGGTGATTGACAGTCTGCTGCCATTTCTGGGTGGCGATGGCCTCCGTTTCCCATAATGGAGGTGTGTTACCGCCATTGGGGGGGGAGTGGAGAGGCCAGGATCTCCATTGGCTGATGGAGATTTTCTGGCCTTTATTACTCATCTGTGGCGGCTGGCTTGTGTGACTCAGCTGGCCGAAGGGATTGCAGATGATCCAATGCTGGGTCCAGTCTTCAACCTGGCCAACGCCGGGTCTCCCAGCTAGTAGTCAAATAAATGTAACATGGTCGACCAATATTAAGAAAATAGTAAATACAATTTGTCAACTTCCTGATACTGCAAAAATATGCATATAATTGTAATTCCCATGACTTTTACATGGTATAATGTGGTGAAACTTACAATACCTGATCCCAATTTTGTTGTTTCTACTCCCACTTTAAATTACTGTACAAAGATAAAGCACCAGCACGCATGACTGACTACAGTGGTGTTACAATCATACAATGGTCCATAAAAGTGACCGTGAAAAACAATGGGCAAGTACTTAAAGGTGGTAGCACAATAATGATAACATCAAAACTTCCTCTAGCCCAATTAGGTAGCCATAGTAGTCACAGGATAACACTGTATTGGGACTTACTGCATACTTGCTTACTCTCCCAGGACGGCTGGGAGCCTCCTGAAATTCGGTTGCTGCTCCCAGCCCACCGCAACAGTAGGCAAGTATCCTGGAATGGCTGCCCCCCCAGGCCGGCATTGTAAAGCGGGGGCAGGGCTGCGATGAAGCGATCACACCGGCACGCCCCTGCACTGCCCACTTAAACCGCCCCCTGCTCCACCGACCTGGCTCCTTCCTCCCGAAGGGGGTTGCCAGGAAGTCGGTAAGTATGACTTACAGAATAAGGGAGGATACATTTCATAACACAGCACAGCAATCCATACAAGCTTGGTAACATATATCCTGCCTTTGGGCAGAAAAAAACTATGTATATATTTGCAGCAATGACAAGGCTGTACTATGACAGTAGTTACAGTGTTTCAATCTTATTGAGGACATTGATCCCGTACGTACAGTGCAAGACATACACTTATGTTTGAACTTTATTTTTTATACCATTTCTCAGCATATTGATAAGTAGCCTGCTGCTATTGTGTATCTCAGCATTTGTTATATTAGTTAAGAATGATAAGCAGTGGACCATACATAACTTTTATGCTCTAATAAATCATGTATTAAATAAACTTGGTAGCCACCATATCATTCTGTCTGCCTACCCCTCCCCATTAGACTGTAAGCCAGTGGCATCAGGAGGGGGGTGCGAGCCACGCCCAGGTGTCACTTGGAGGAGGTGACACCAAAATGCTGGCTCCTCCTCAGTAACAGGAGCCGGGTGCTGCAGTGTAAGATTCACCTGCAGCACCCAGCTCCTGTCATAGAAAAGGAGCCAACAGTACTGACAGCCCAGTCTCCAGGGACAGTCCAGCATCGCCGGCGGTGCTGAGCTGTCCACGGAGTGAAGTCATCGGAATCCCCCATGAGGCCATGTCCCCTTTATTTTAGGCCCCCTTTACGGGCATGCAGGTATTGTCAGTGTACCACCAGGTGTTACCAGACCCAGTGACACCCCTGCTGTAAGCTCTCATGAGCAGGACCTTCTTCCCTCATGTGCTTTTCCTTCCTTCACTTATACCATCATCTCTTTACTGCCAACAACAGCTCCAAACCATTGGGATCGGCCATTACTGTTTATTTGGGTCTTATGACTGCTGCTGTAGCAATGTTTTTAAACTTTGTTCAAGTTCTGCTACAGGGCATCCGGAAAGTATTAACAGCGCTTCACTTTTTCCACATTTTGTTATGTTACATTACATCATTATTCCAAAATGGAATAAATTCATTTTTGTCCTCAAAATTCTACGCACAATACCCCATAATGACAATGTGTACAAAGTTTTTTTGAGATTTTTGCTAATTTAGTGAAAAAAAACCTAAGAAATCACATGTACATAAGTATTCACAGCCTTTGCTCAATACTTTGTTGATGCACCATTGGCAGCAATTACAGGCTCAAGTCTTTTTGAATATGATGCCACAAGCTTGGCACACCTATCTTTGGGCAGTTTCACCCATTCCTCTTTGTAGCACCTCTCAAGCTCCATCAGGTTGGATGGGAAGCGTGGGTGCACAGCCATTTTCAGATCTCTCCAGAGATGTTCAATCGGATTCAAGTCTGGGCTCTGGCTGGGCCACTCAAGGACATTCACAGAGTTGTCCTGAAGCCACTCCTTTGATATCTTGGCTGTGTGCTTAGGGTCGTTGTCCTGCTGAAAGATGAACCGTCGCCCCAGTCTGAGGTCAAGAGCACTCTGGAGCAGGTTTTCATCCAGGATGTCTCTGTACATTGCTGCATTCATATTTCCCTCTATCCTGACTAGTCTCCCAGTTCCTGCCACTGAAAAACATCCTCACAGCATGATGCTGCCACCACCATGCTTCACTGTAGGGATGGTATTGGTATGGTGATGAGCAGTACCCGGTTTCCTCCAAACATAATGCCTGGCATTCACGCCAAAGTCTTCAATCTTTGTCTCATCAGACCAGAGAATTTTGTTTCTCACGGTCTGAGCGTCCTTCAGGTGCATTTTGGCAAACTCCAGATGGGCTGCCATGTGCTTTTTACTAAGGAGTGGCTTCCATCTGGCCCTCTATCATACAGGCAGTGGCATAACTATAGAGGGTGCAGGAGGTGCACTTGCTATGGGGCCCGGCAGCTTAGGGGGCCCGCCAGCCCAGCAAACATCCCCCTGTACCCTCTGTAGCACGGTCGCCCAAGATTTGCTGGTGCAACTGGGAACGCTGGTCTCTGAAGCAATCAAGAGACTAAAGACACCTCTGATCGCTTCAGAGACCAGTGGTGCAGTGTCAACCACTCGTCAACCCCGATGAGAGGAGCCTGCGGCAGCGTCTATGCAGACCAGCTAACAGCGCAAACTGGAGCGTTGCCCAGCGGCCAGCATGAAGAGAGGTAAATACTGCACAGGGGAGGGAGGGCACAGCATAAGGGGCACTACTAGGGGCATTACTGGGAGCACTGCATAAGGGGCACTACTAGAGGCATTATTGGGGGCACTGCATAAGGGGTACTTCTGGGGGCACTACATAAGGTGCTTTACAGGAGGCATTGCATAAGGGGCTCTAATACAGGGGGCATTGCATAATGGGCACAACTATAGGGGGCATTGTATAATGCACTGCATAAGGAGTACTACCACAGGGGGTATTGCATAATGAGGACAACTACAGGGGCACTGTACAGTAAGACCTTTGGGGGCCATGAGGAAATGTGGCTATGGGGCCCCCATACCTCTAGTTACGCCCCTGCATACAGGCCTGATTGGTGGATTGCTGCAGAGATGGTTGTCCTTCTGGTAGGTTCTCCTCTCTCCACAGAGGAATGCTGTACCTCTGACAGAGTGACCATTGGGTTCTTGGTCACCTCCCTGACTAGATCCCTTATCCCCCGATTGCTCAGTTTAGATGGCCGGCCAACTCTAGGAAGAGTCCTGGTGGTTCCGAACTTCTACCATTTACGGATGATGGAGGCCACTGTGCTCATTGGGACCTTCAAAGCAGCAGATATTTTCCTGTACCCTTCCCCAGATTTGTGCCTAGAGACAATCCTGTCTCGTAGGTCTACAGACAATTCCTTGGACTTCATGCTTGGTTTGTGCTTCAACATGCACTGTCAAGTGTGGGACCTTTATATAGACAGGTGTATGCCTTTCAAAATCATGTCCAATCAACTGAATTTACCACAAGTGGACTCCAATTAAGCTGTAGGAACATCTTAAGGATGATCAGTGGAAACAGGATGCACCTGAGCTCAATTTTAAGCTTCATGGCAAAGGCTGTGAATACTTATGTACATGTGATTTCTTAGTTTTTTTTTTTTATTATTAAATTTGCAAAAATCTCAAAAAAACTTTTGACACGTTGTCATTATGGGGTATTGTGTGTTCATACTGTTTCTGTTTATGTACTTTCTAAGATGCTGCTCATCCCTTGTGCTGCTGTATAAATATATTTAAATATTAAATAATATTATTTAAAAATGTAAATATAATAATAATAATAATAATAATAAAAGTAAACAACAATAGATACTTTCTGACCCTGCCACGACCATCACAAGTACCTTAGAATATACCACCTATAATACACCTCCTACTACAGCCAATTTTGTCATAAGTACACAGGGAGGAACCCCTATTAGGAGACAGCCACAAGGGCCACCTCAGCTGCACCGCCTACTCATGTCCTGTCCTCGCTTCCTCCTGTTCTGTCCCACCCCCTTCCGTCTCTTTACACTTAAACCCACCCCCCCTTCCCAGTCCGCCTCTGTCCCATCGATGTGGCATGTATGCCATGCACATTAGTTATGCGCAAGTACCAAGAGCAGATGTAGCAGGTATACGGCAGGAGGAGGTGTGACTTCATGATGAGCACAAAGATGCTCCAATACACAGTACATTTTTCATACACTTAACAGTAAATGGCCACTGTCACAGCCCACAGAAGAGACTCCAGAATCAGACCCCGGCACTTACCTTTTGCGGGTCTTGTCCCGCTGCGCTCACCAGCTCAAGCGCTGTGCTGCAGAATCTTCTCCCTCTGGTGTGGGTCTGTCCTTTCAAATGGGTCCCACTGTCCTCTTGCCTCCACGCCAGCTCCTGCTGTCTGCTCCGGCTCCAGGACTCACATGCTGGAAACGCTGTCCTCCGGTGCATGGGTGCGGCCATCTTGGTTTTGCCCATGTGACTCCACTACCACCAATGAGGTTGCTTCTCCTTCTCTCTCAGCCAATCAGCATCCTGTAGATGCTATAAAAGAATCCCCCGCTGCACTCTCAAGTTGCCAGTGCAACTAGTCCCTTAGTTTACTAGTGAGCTTCCTCACTGAGCTCCCCAAAGTAATTGCTACCTTCGAGTAATTACTTTCACCTTACAGCTTCCCAAGCCACTCCAAGCAGTCCGTACTACCACCGTTCAACTTACAGCTACTAAGCTGCTCCAAAGCAGTCCCTACTGCCACCATTCACCTTATGGCTTCCCATGCCGCTCCAAGCAGTCCGTACTGCCACCGTTCACCTTACAGCTACTAAGCCGCTCCAAAGCAGTCCATACTGCCACCATTCACCTTATGGCTTCCCAAGCCGCTCCAAACAGTCCGTACTGCCAACATTCACCTTACAGCTACTAAGCCGCTCCAAAGCAGTCCGTACTGTCACCAATCACCTTACAGCTTCCTAGCCGCACCAAGTTTCTTCCGTGCTACCATCCATCACCTTATGGCTCCCTGGCCGCACAAAGTGGCTTCCGTGCTACCATCCGTCACCTTACGGCTCCCTAGCCACGCCAAGTAGCTTCCGTGCTACCATCAATCACCTTACGGCTCCCTAGCTGCACAAAGTAGCTTCCCTGCTACCAAATGTCACCTTATGGCTCCCTAACCACACCAAGTAGCTTCCGTGCTACCATCCATCACATTACGGCTTCCCAGCCACACCAAGTAGCTCCTGAGTTGCAATCACTTCTTCAACTACACCAGCACCATCACTGCAACATCGGCACAACTCCATGCTGTCGCAGTTCTCTACCTACTATCTTCACACACACATAAGTTCCTTCTGGCCTTGTATACTTTTTCATGCATAGGAACTTCATCAAACCTAGGGTCTGATTCAGACCCGTTCGCAAGTGCTATGTGCTCGCAAGCAGGTCGATGGCCAGGCAGTGCGCACTCGCTGCGTGTGAACCCCAGAGCGAGCGAGAAATCACTTGCTCCAGCGCTCGCATCCAAAAGGGGTGGCTGTCGATGTTGATCGACAGCTCGCCCCATTTGGTAGGCGGGTCGGGGGGGGTGGCTAGCCAGATGGAGGCATTGCCAGTGGAAAGCCTGCCATTTAGGGGTGACCCCACTGACATCAAGAGTGATGTCAGTGGTGAGCTTCCGGCTCTATTAGAGCCAGACGCTCACTGGGGCTTGCGGCAGACAAGACACTACCACAAGGGTCTGGTCGCAAGCCCCGATGGCCGCAACCATCACCTGGCCGCTCGGTAAAGCTGTGGGTGGTCACCCACAGCTTAAAGAGTGTCCAGAAGGCCGAACCAAAAAAAAAAAACGCCCTTTCTTGGGCAGCGAGCGGGTCTGAATCAGGGCCCTAGTCTCCTCAAGAGAGCATCTGAGTTGAATAAAACTAGTTCAAGACCCAGCCCGGGAGCACAGGGCCTAATTCAGACCCGCTCGCGAGCGCCCGCAAGCGGGTCGATGTTGGCCAAGTGCGCATGCGCACAACGGAGGCGGCTCCGTAGTGCGCATGCTCGAGACCTGAATAACGATGGCCAAGCCGTCATTATGGGTCTCGCACCAAAGGGGGCATGCTGTCGATGGTGAGTGACAGCACGCCCCCTTTGGTGGGCATGCCGGGGGCGTGGCTGCCCAGACGGAGGCGTTCCCATGGGAACGCCTACCGTCTGGGGCCGGCCCCACTGACATCACAAGTGATGTCAGTGGGAGTGCTTTTGCCTCTGATAGAGCCAAAAGCACTCCAGTGCTTGCAGCAACGAGACCCTACCGCAAGGTTCTCATCGCAAGCCCGATGGTCTTGACCATCGCGACCATCATTTTGGCCGCTCGCTATAGCTGTGGGTGGTAACTCAGAGGGACGGCCTCTGAGGTAACTCAGAGGGACGGCCCTGATTCAGAGCAAGCGCTCTGTCAGAGTGTCCGGCTCTGAATCATGGCCACAGTCTCAAGAATCCACATCCGTGACAGCCACAAAGAGAGGATAATAAGTACCCAGGTCACTCAGAGCCTTTTAAATGCAAATAAAACAAGACTCATTTATAAAATAAAATAAAATGTTTGAAGTCCACATTAAAAAACATTAACAGCCTTTCCCTTCCCAGACAGAGGCCCTGATTCAGAGCCGGACGCTCTGACAGAGCGCTCGCTCTGAATCAGGGCTGTCCCTCCTACCTTTTGGAGCGGCCTCCTGGGGCCGCTCGTATACCTGTGGGACCACCCACAGCTATAGCGAGCGGGCAAAATAATGGTCACGATGGTCAAGACCATCGCGAGCATCGGACTTGCGACGAGACCCTTGCAGTAGGGTCTCGCTGCCGCAAGCCCTGGAGTGCTTTTGGCTCTATCAGAGCCAAAAGCACTCCCACTGACATCACTAGTGATGTCAGTGGGGCCGGCCCCAGACGGTAGGCGTTCCCATGGGAACGCCTCCGTCTGGACAGCCACGTCCACCAAAGGGGGCGTGCTGTCAATCACCATCGACAGCACACCCCCTTTGGTGCGAGACCCATAATGACGGCTTAGCCATCGTTATTCGGGTCTCGTGCATGCTCACTACGGAGCTGCCTCCGTCGTGCGAATGCGCACTTGGGCAATATTGACCCGCTTGCGAGCGCTCTCCGCTCACAAGCGGGTCTGAATCAGGCCCAGAGTAAGAAACATAGTTTATTTTGTTTTAAAAAGTATGTTCAGTACACTGTAATCATGCTATTAGATTGCAGCCGCAGTTTTTCTACATTTGTATAATTGCATGTGTCTTAGAAGCCTATGGTAAATCAGATGTGGCCAGTGGCCATCATCATCATCACCAGCTGGCTTCTTGATCCAGCATTTCAGTACCCTCTAGTCATAGTCATCTCCTCCAAACAGGCACAGTTGTGCCTTTTAGGTGGTAATCTGGGCTGCATTCCATGACCACACAGCTTATATATCCCCTCCAACCCCTGCCTTCAGCCTTGGTGTAGGGAGTCATAAATGCAACTTGCGGTCACTTCACCATGGGGTGAAACAAGCAACATTAAAAGACATGCACAATAAAAAGTAGAAAAAGCAGGGCCACAAAAAGACACAATTTGCATTTAAATCCATTGCTGAAAGAGGTCCATTGTGTTCTTAATGATGTAGACATTTATTGTCCGCAGGGATTATAGTATAGCATAACAGCAGGCTCGGATATGATTTCTACACCACTACACCAACCACAACTAATACCATATCACACAGCTTACATGTGTTAACCCTAGGCCAACTTTCCTGTGTGATCAGATGATACAGCTCACCAAGAACCTCTGCAATACTGACAGCAGGATCCCAGCAGTCAGGTTCCCTACCCTAATGCTGTCCATCCACTAGGTGATTAAATCTAGCGATGGAGCGATAATGACGGTCGTTATCACTCCATCGCTTGGTAATCGCCTGCAAATCGGGCACTAAAAGGTTAAAAACGACCAGCGATGCGCGCGCCCACTGGTCATTTCATCAATCATCGCCCGAACATGACCGTCACTTTGAACTGATTGCTTTTTTAACCACACCCACAATCTTAGATATGAGCAACTTGTTACCCTTCGATATGTCTGGAAGAGGCAGTCTAGAGAAGGAACCCAGCTGGGGATTTAAGGGTATACATATATGGAGGGCATCAGTGATATACTGGTGAACTTGTGCCCAGGAATCTGCTCCATAGGGCACGACCAAAGGCAGTGATATATATCCACCTCAGGGGAACCACATGTATAACAATTAGCATTGTCAGATTGCCCAATTATGAATTTTAATTTGGGAGAATAATAAGCCTGATGTAAGAATTTGTAGTTCATTTCAGAATAAGAGGTGGATATTAATTGTTTTTTTAAGGTTTTTTTGGCTGTTACCATCTAAAAGGAGAGTAAGATGGGGAAAAATATCTTTCTATTTCGCTACCCCCCCTGTAATACCATCCAAATCATTGATAGATCGGATATGTGAATAAATCCAGTCTACAGCGCACCATCCAGTCTACACTGTTTCTCATCCTCAGTCAGTGACCTTTATTACTATTTTAAAAATATGAAGCCATTCAACAATAAAAGTAATACAGCTTTAAAATGAAGAATATGCATTATAGAGGTAGTTTACAATGCTGAACCAGAGATTACATACAGTATTAGCCAGAATAAGCCTCTCCTCATTACATTCTTCCTCCTTCAGCACCAGTGTGTCCCAACTCCCAACCAATCCTTGTGGACTACTTTTATTGAAACCTTCTAGCTGTCTTTCATTACCATATTATACCAGCCTTCCTGCACTTACGTTTCAGTCCTGTAATGCACAGGGTTTTATGAATTTGACCTATAATAAAATATACAATGCATTATAATAGAAGTATGTCCTTCCTTATCGTGACCATTATTCTAGGGGGTATATTTACTAAAGGTCAATTTTAATCGATTTAAAATCGACCTTTAGTAAATATACCCCTAGGTGTCTGGATAAAGTGACTTAAGGGTCTATTCAGCAACAGTGACAATGTTGCCCAGAATATTATCGGGCAACATCGTCACGATATTCTATCAATTATGATAAAATATGTAAGCTATTCAGCATTATTTTGTGCAGGGACAGCGGTTGCGGTAACACGCTGTCCCTGCGATGTCACAGAAGGGATTGTTTTCGGGATTCCGAAAACAGTCCCTTCTGTTTGTTCCCTGCACATGCTCAATCATGCGCTCGGGAACAGTCTCCGTCCAGGCTTCCCAGTGACCTAAACTGATTGATATGTACACCTATCAATCAATTGCGGGGGGTTTAAAAGCCTCTAGAGTGACTTACCTGCAGCCGATCACCGGGAAGCTGGAATGGAGACTGGGCGGACTTGCAAGATGCTGCAGGGACTTATGGGAAAATGTCCCTCTGTCCCTGCAGTTTTCGGGAAATATAAGTATTTTCTTCATGTAATGCCATTCTGAGATGGTGTTATATAAAAGAAATATTTATCGAGTGATTTAACACTTTTTGCTTTGCTGAATAGAAAAAAGTGTTATAGCACTGTAGAGATCAATAGCTGATCCCTACAGTGTGGTATTCAGCAAGATGGGAATCAATGGAGAAGATAATTGCATTATCTTCTCCATTATCACATTGCTGAATAGGGGATTTACATAAAAAATACGGAAATCATAGTTTCCGTATTTTTTATGGAAAAAAATCAATGCTGAATAAACCCTTAATGTTTTACCTCTACTGTAGCTAACAGTACTGCAAAACTATTCTAGTTGCTTTACACTGCTGTCACCCCGCAGTATATCTGTAATAGTAAACATATCTTACAGCTGTAGTTTTGATTATTTAGGTGTAATAATATGCCTGCTGGTATTATATCCCTATGTGTTTTATTATGAATAATAAAGAGTTTACTGCAGTGAATTCAGGTCTTTTCACAGACAATTACCTATCACTCCTAAATGCAGAGTAACTATTAAATCACAGTGTTACATAGGTTAGTTAGGATGTTCTAAGCCAAATATTTTCAAATATTTTCACAACATTTTAAAAATTAGAATAATTGACACACTAGATGGGATATTGGCCCTCATTCAGACCCGGATGCAAGTGGCCGTTCGCACGTTCGGCGTATGTACAGACATATGTTAATTCAAGCACTCGCTTGTAATTGCGAACGCATCTAAACTAGGGGTGTGCACCGGCCACTTTTCGTGTTTTGTGTTTTGGTTTTGGATCTGGATCTTTCTTCGTGTTTTGGATCTGGATTGGTTTTGCCAAAACCACCCTTCCGTGTTTTGGGTTCTGGGTTTTGTGTTTTGGATCTGTATTTTTTTTTAAAAAAGCATAAAAACAGCTAAAATCACAGAATATGTTGGTTTCTCTGCTCCTATGCTATTATTAACCTCAATAACCTTAATTTCCACTCATTTCCAGTCTATTCTGAACACCTCACACCTCACAATAGTGTTTTCATGTCCAAAAGGTTGCACCGAGGTAGCTGGATGACTATGCTAAGCGACACGAGTGGGCGGCACAAACACGTGACCCATCTAGGAGTGACACTGCAGTGGCAGACAGGATGGCAGTTAGAAAAACTAGGCCCCAAACTGTACATAATGCAAAGAAAAAAAAGAAGTGCAAGATGGAATTGTCCTTGGGCCCTCCCACCCACCCTTATGTTGTATAAACAGGACATGCACACTTTAACAAATCAATCATTTCAGCGCCAGGGTCTGCCACACAACTGTGGCTGAAATGATTGGTTCGTTTGGGCCCCCACAAAACAAGCTGGCAATTAATGTGTCCCTGCACAAACTGGCTCTACGGAGGCAAGATGTCATCCTCATCCTCCTCATCCACCGATTCCTCACCCTCTTCAGTGTGTACATCCTCATCCTCACAAAGTATTAACTCGTCCCCACTTGAATCCACCACCACAGGTCCCTCTGTACCTTCTGGAGGCTGGTCTCCCTGGAAGAGCTGATAATTCATTTTGATGAACATCATCTTCTCCACATTCTGTGGAAGCAACCTCCTACGCCTTTCGCTGACAAGGTTCCCGGCTGCACTAAAAACTCTTTCGGAGTACACACTGGAGGGGGGGCAACTCAGGTAAAATAGAGCCAGCTTGTACAGGGGCCTCCAAATTGCCTCTTTTTCCTGCCAGTACAGGTATGGACTGTCTGACATGCCTACTTGGATGCTGTCACCGATGTAATCCTCCACCATTCTGTCAATGGTGACAGTATCATATGCAGTGACAGTAGACATGTCAGAAATTGTTGCCAGGTCCTTCAGTCCGGACCAGATGTCCAAACTTGGTCCTGCCTGCCCTGCATCACCGCCAGCGGGTTGCTTAGGATACCTAAGTTTTTTCCTGGCAGCCCCAGTTGCGGGAGAAAATGAAGAAGGAGCCGTTGACGTGTCACGTTCTGCTTCAGCTGACAGTGTGTTCACCAGCAGGTCTTTGCACCTCTGCAGGCTTGTGTCGGCCGGAAAGAGAGACACCACATAGGCTTTAAACCTAGGATCAAGCACGGTGGCCAAAATGTAGTGGTCTGATTTCAACAGATTGACCACCCTGGAATCCTGGCAAAGCGAATGAAGGGCTTCATCCACAAGTCCCACATGCCGAGCGGAATCGCTCCGTCTTAGCTCCTCCTTCACTTTCTCCAGCTGCTTCTGCAAAAGCCTGATGAGGGGAATGACCTGACTCAAGCTGGCTGTGTCTGAACTGACTTCACGTGTGGCAAGTTCGAAGGGCTGGAGAACCTTGCACAACACGGAAATCATTCTCCACTGCGCTTGAGTCAGGTGCATACCCCCTCCTTTGCCTATGTCATAGGTGGATGTATAGGCTTGTATGGCCTTTTGCTGCTCCTCCATCCTCTGAAGCATATAGAGGGTTGAGTTCCACCGCGTCACAACCTCTTGCTTCAGGTGATGGCGGGGCAGGTTCAAGAGTGTTTGCTGGCGCTCCAGTCTTCGGCACGCAGTCGCTGAATGGCGAAAGTGGCCAGAAATTTTTCGGGCCACCCAAAGCGTCTCCTGCATGCCCCTGTCGCTTTTCAGAAAATTCTGCACCACCAAGTTTATTGTGTGAGCAAAACATGGGACGTGCTGGAATTTGCCCAGATGTAATGCCCGCACAATATTGGTGGCGTTGTCAGATATCACAAATCCCCAGGAGAGTCTAAGTGGGGTAAGCCACTGGGCGATGATTTCCCTCAGTTTCTCTAAGAGGTTGTCGGCGGTGTGCCTCTTACTGAAACCGGTGATACACAGCGTAGCCTGCCTTGTAACGAGCTGGCGTTTCTGAGATGCTGCTACTGGTGACGCTGCTGCTGTTGCTGCGTACGGTGATACATCTACCCAGTGGGCTGTCACAGTCATATAGTCCTTAGTCTGCCCTGTTCCACTTGTCCACATGTCCGTGGTTAAGTGGACATTGTGTACAACGGCATTTTTCAGGACACTGAGGACACTTTTTCTGACGTTTCTGTACAGTCTCGGTATCGCCTGCCTAGTGAAGTGGAATCTAGATGGGATTTGTAACCGGGGACACACTACCTCCATCAATTGTCTAAATTCCACTGCACTAATGGCGGATACCGGACGCACGTCTAACACCAACATAGCAGTCAAGGCCTCAGTTATACGTTTTGCTTCAGGATGACTGCTGTCGTACTTCATCCTCCTCGCTAAGGACTGTTGGAGGGTCAATTGTTTAGTAAAAGTAGTGGTGTTCCTACTTCCTCTCTGGGATGATGAACGACTCCCAGCAGCAGCAACAGCAGCAGCGGCAGCAGTAGGCGTAGCAATGCAGGATCCTCCAGAGGAATCCCGGATAGGAGAGTCAGTCATGCCAGTGACATGGCCTGCAGGACTACTTCCGATCCTGACTAAGGAGGAAATTGACGAGGAGGGAGTTGACGGTGTGGTTTGCAGGCGCTTGGATACAACAGGACAACGGGATTTAGGTGTCCCTGGACTGCTTACGGTCTTAGCCAAAGTTTCTGAACTTGACAGTAACTTTTTATGAACGCGCTGCAGGTGCCGTATAAGGGAGGATGTTCCTAGGTGGTTGACGTCCCTACCCCTACTTATTTCACCTTTACATATGGTACATATGGCAAGACAGTTGTTGTCCGGATTTGGATAGAAATATTGCCAGACCAAAGAGGTGGAATGTTTGGTCTTCTGCCCAGGCATGACCGTGATGGGCTTTTTCATCCCACGGACAACAACTGTCTCCCCCGGAGCCTGATTTAAACAAACCACATCACCATCAGAATCCTCCTCGCCAACTTCCTCCTCAGCGCCAGCTACACCAGTATCCTCATCCTGTTGTACTTCAACAGTGACATCTTCAATTTGCATATCAGCAAGTGGACTGTGGGTGCTCCTTTCAGCACTTGCAGGGGGCGTGCAAATGGTGGAAAGAGCCACCTCTTCCCGTCCAGTGCTGGGAAGGTCAGGCATCGCAACCACCACCACACTTGGACTCTCCTTGGGGATTTGTGATATCTTCTTAGAAAGCACAGTTCTTCGCTGTGCTTTTGCCAGCTTAACTCTTTTGATTTTTTTAGTGGGAGGAGGGCTTCCATCGTCATGTGAAGCTGAACCACTAGTCATGAACATACTAGGGATCGACCTTAGCCATTCCTTGCCACTCCGTGTCGTAAATGGCATATTGGCAAGTTTACGTTTCTCTTCAGCTGATTTAAATGTCTTTTTCAAGGTCATTTTCCTGAACTTTGCCATTTGGGATTGTATGTGCCCTCTACTATGACATTGGGCATCGGCCTTGGCAGACGACGTTGATGGCATGTTATCGTCTATGTCATGACTAGTGGCAGTAGCTTCAGCACTAGGAGGAAGTGGTTCTTGATCTTTCTCTATTTTATTTTTATCGGAGAAAGTTTGGTCCTCCATTTATGTTATATCGATTTGATATATACGTGCGGCTAAACACAGAAAATAATTTTTTTTTTGGTTTGGACTGGAGTGTACTTTGTGGATTACAGCACCCTTTAACGGTCAAGCCAGCCGGCCCTTTACTTATGACACAGGCGCACTCTTGGCACTACTTTGTTGATGCACGTGTGGCTACTGCGCACACAATTCACAAACACAGAAAATAATTTTTTTTTGGTTTGGACTGGAGTGTACTTTCAGGGGTTACAGCACCCTTAACGGTCAAGCCAGCCGGCCCTTTACTTATGACACAGGCGCACGCTTGGCACTACTTTGTTGATGCACGTGCGGCTACTGCGCACACAATTCACAAACACAGAAAATAATTTTTTTTTGGTTTGGACTGGAGTGTACTTTCGGGGGTTACAGCACCCTTTAACGGTCAAGCCCGCCGGCCCTTTACTTATGACACAGGCGCACGCTTGGCACTACTTTGTTGATGCACGTGCGGCTACTGCGCACACAATTCACAAACACAGAAAATAATTTTTTTTTGGTTTGGACTGGAGTGTACTTTCGGGGGTTACAGCACCCTTTAACGGTCAAGCCAGCCGGCCCTTTACTTATGACACAGGCGCACGCTTGGCACTACTTTGTTGATGCACGTGCGGCTACTGCGCACACAATTCACAAACACAGAAAATAATTTTTTTTTGGTTTGGACTGGAGTGTACTTTCGGGGGTTACAGCACCCTTAACGGTCAAGCCAGCCGGCCCTTTACTTATGACACAGGCGCACGCTTGGCACTACTTTGTTGATGCACGTGCGGCTACTGCGCACACAATTCACAAACACAGAAAATAATTTTTTTTTGGTTTGGACTGGAGTGTACTTTCGGGGGTTACAGCACCCTTTAACGGTCAAGCCAGCCGGCCCTTTACTTATGACACAGGCGCACGCTTGGCACTACTTTGTTGATGCACGTGCGGCTACTGCGCACACAATTCACAAACACAGAAAATAATTTTTTTTTGGTTTGGACTGGAGTGTACTTTCGGGGGTTACAGCACCCTTTAACGGTCAAGCCAGCCGGCCCTTTACTTATGACACAGGCGCACGCTTGGCACTACTTTGTTGATGCACGTGCGGCTACTGCGCACACAATTCACAAACACAGAAAATAATTTTTTTTTGGTTTGGACTGGAGTGTACTTTCGGGGGTTACAGCAGCCTTAACGGTCAAGCCAGCCGGCCCTTTACTTATGACACAGGCGCACGCTTGGCACTACTTTGTTGATGCACGTGCGGCTACTGCGCACACAATTCACAAACACAGAAAATAATTTTTTTTTGGTTTGGACTGGAGTGTACTTTCGGGGGTTACAGCACCCTTTAACGGTCAAGCCAGCTGGCCCTTTACTTATGACACAGGCGCACGCTTGGCACTACTTTGTTGATGCACGTGCGGCTACTGCGCACACAATTCACAAACACAGAAAATAATTTTTTTTTGGTTTGGACTGGAGTGTACTTTCGGGGGGTACAGCACCCTTTAACGGTCAAGCCAGCCAGCCCTTTACTTATGACACAGGCGCACGCTTGGCACTACTTTGTTGATGCACGTGCGGCTACTGCGCACACAATTCACAAACACAGAAAATAATTTTTTTTTGGTTTGGACTGGAGTGTACTTTCGGGGGTTACAGCACCCTTTAACGGTCAAGCCAGCCGGCCCTTTACTTATGACACAGGCGCACGCTTGGCACTACTTTGTTGATGCACATGCGGCTACTGCACACACAATTCACAAACACAGAAAATAATTTTTTTTTGGTTTGGACTGGAGTGTACTTTCGGGGGTTACAGCACCCTTTAACGGTCAAGCCAGCCGGCCCTTTACTTATGACACAGGCGCACGCTTGGCACTACTTTGTTGATGCACGTGCGGCTACTGCGCACACAATTCACAAACACAGAAAATAATTTTTTTTTGGTTTGGACTGGAGTGTACTTTCGGGGGTTACAGCACCCTTTAACGGTCAAGCCAGCCGGCCCTTTACTTATGACACAGGCGCACGCTTGGCACTACTTTGTTGATGCACGTGCGGCTACTGCGCACACAATTCACAAACACAGAAAATAATTTTTTTTTGGTTTGGACTGGAGTGTACTTTCGGGGGTTACAGCACCCTTTAATGGTCAAGCCAGCCGGCCCTTTACTTATGACACAGGCGCACGCTTGGCACTACTTTGTTGATGCACGTGCGGCTACTGCGCACACAATTCACAAACACAGAAAATAATTTTTTTTTGGTTTGGACTGGAGTGTACTTTCGGGGGTTACAGCACCCTTTAACGGTCAAGCCAGCCGGCCCTTTACTTATGACACAGGCGCACGCTTGGCACTACTTTGTTGATGCACGTGCGGCTACTGCGCACACAATTCACAAACACAGAAAATAGTTTTTTTTTGGTTTGGACTGGAGTGTACTTTGGGGGTTACAGCACCCTTTAACGGTCAAGCCAGCCGGCCCTTTACTTATGACACAGGCGCACGCTTGGCACTACTTTGTTGATGCACGTGCGGCTACTGCGCACACAATTCACAAACACAGAAAATAATTTTTTTTTGGTTTGGACTGGAGTGTACTTTCGGGGGTTACAGCACCCTTTAACGGTCAAGCCAGCCGGCCCTTTACTTATGACACAGGCGCACGCTTGGCACTACTTTGTTGATGCACGTGCGGCTACTGCGCACACAATTCACAAACACAGAAAATAATTTTTTTTTTGGTTTGGACTGGAGTGTACTTTGGGGGTTACAGCACCCTTTAACGGTCAAGCCAGCCGGCCCTTTACTTATGACACAGGCGCACGCTTGGCACTACTTTGTTGATGCACGTGCGGCTACTGCGCACACAATTCACAAACACAGAAAATATTTTTTTTTTTGGTTTGGACTGGAGTGTACTTTCGGGGGTTACAGCACCCTTAACGGTCAAGCCAGCCGGCCCTTTACTTATGACACAGGTGCACGCTTGGCACTACTTTGTTGATGCACGTGCGGCTACTGCGCACACAATTCACAAACACAGAAAATAATTTTTTTTTTGGTTTGGACTGGAGTGTACTTTCGGGGGTTACAGCACCCTTAACGGTCAAGCCAGCCGGCCCTTTACTTATGACACAGGCGCACGCTTGGCACTACTTTGTTGATGCACGTGCGGCTACTGCGCACACAATTCACAAACACAGAAAATAATTTTTTTTTTGGTTTGGACTGGAGTGTACTTTCGGGGGTTACAGCACCCTTAACGGTCAAGCCAGCCGGCCCTTTACTTATGACACAGGCGCACGCTTGGCACTACTTTGTTGATGCACGTGCGGCTACTGCGCACACAATTCACAAACACAAAAAATAATTTTTTTTTGGTTTGGACTGGAGTGTACTTTCGGGGGTTACAGCACCCTTTAACGGTCAAGCCAGCCGGCCCTTTACTTATGACACAGGCGCACGCTTGGCACTACTTTGTTGATGCACGTGCGGCTACTGCGCACACAATTCACAAACACAGAAAATATATTATTTTTTTAGCACTTGGGGGGAGCACCCCTGATGGACAGAGCACCCCCTGGACAACACTACAGCACTCCTTTAGGACTGGGACACTGCACAGAACTTTGGAGTGGACACAGCCCCTATGGAGAACTGACTGCACAACACAGTCCAGCCAGCCCCTATGGACTTTGAAGTAGTGGACACAGCCCCTATTAACAACAGCAGCACAGCACAACACAGCCAGCCCCTATGGACTTTGAAGTAGTGGACAACAGCAGCACTACACTACACTACACTACACAGCCCTAACTCCCACCCTCCCTCTTCACTGTCCACAGCCGAGTGAGAAAATGGCGCCGACGCGGGTACCTTATATAGGATCCAAAACCCGCGAGACTCGGAAGGCGGGATGATGACGTTTTGCCTCGATTTCAGATCCGAGTCAGGCGGGAAAAGTCGAGCCTGACTCGGATCGGACTCGGATCGGGGGGGCTCGGGGGGGTTCGGATTTCAGAAATCCGAACCCGCTCACCCCTAATCTAAACATCCTCCCCAAACTCTACCAACCCCTCCTCTAATTAACGAGCGTGCCAAATAGCGAGCGTACATCCCCAATGTGGCTTGCAGGGAACGCACGCACAAGTACAAACCGGAAGTGGGCCTGTCAGATTCCGATTACCTGCTCCTTTATTCTGCCTACCTCCCTCAATCGTATCATGCCAATCAATATATCAATTATCTTAATTGCTCGTTTTTTTTGTTTTTTTTTGGCAATGCAATAAACTTTACTCTTGTCCGTGTTTGTGTTTACCCGCAGAATACGTACGGCTTAAACATTCGCTGTTATTTGTCAAAATACATGTTTGAGACAATTAAACATTTGTTTTCTTTGTTTTTAACCACGCATATTTTACTGGGTTCATTTCTTTATGTAAATTTGCTTACGCATGTCACTGCATCAAGCCTATCATAACTCGCAAAAGATTTGTGGCCCTGTCGAACACATGACTCATACACTAACCAATAGAATTGGTCCTGTTAATTACCCAAATTCATTAGCCAATCAAATTTTTTTTCGGGTCTTTATTAAAATTGATTTTTAGAAAATACACCATTGCCATCATGAGAGCCTCGGCATTCACCAGGCGCGAGCTGATGGTGTTAACCGAGGTCATGGACAGGTGGATCACCAGCCAGCATCCCCCCATCACAAATAGGGAAAAGCGTTCCACATATGTGGAGGTACGTGGCCGCCTGCATTCCTTCGGCTCACGCCGCCAGATCGGCCAGCTGGAGCGCAGGTGGTCCGACCTGTAACGGCGGACGCCCCGCTTGCTGGCATGCTTTCGCATGCAGATCGCGGAAAGTAAGTTTTTCTGACTGTGGTTTTCATTTTTTTCTTTGTGGCCATATCTGCATGGGCATGTTTTCATGTATGTCCTATTTATTCTTTGTACTCATCTCTGCATGGGCATGTTTTCATGTATGTCCTATTTATTCTTTGTACTCATATCTGCATGGGCATGTTTTCATGTATGTCCTATTTATTCTTTGTACTCATATCTGCATGGGCATGTTTACATATTTGTGTTGTCAAAAATTAGCGTTTAACTAGGTCATGGTCGAAAATAACCACAATTTGTTTCCCATCTTTTAGGGGCAGAGCGAAGGCTACGGCGTCATCGCCGTCAAAGACGGCGCTCTCGGCCCCTCTCCCCAACCCCCAGCCAAACCTCCACACCCCAAAATTCCATTATTTCCCCCTCCTCCCCAGCCTGCACAGACCCTGTGGAATATGTGTCGGGGCTCCTTCCCCTCCATCCCAATTCCCCCTCCCCTCCAACCACCCCTCTCGTAACTACCCCCTCCCCTGAATCCCAAATCACCCCTTTTACTTTTTTTGGTTTGTCAGAATTTGTTGTAGATTTCTGTTTGTCTTTACCTTTTACTGCTGATTTCCCCATACACATATCCCACCTGTCAGAATCTGATGTATTTTGGTGCAATTTTTGGGGTGTCCATTTTTGGGTCCTTGGATTTTTTGGGTTAAATGTGCTTTAGGTCACAATCTTGTCATTTTTGGATAGCTTTGTTTGGCTTGTTTTTTCATGGGGTTTCATTAATTATGTGTTAAGCCCCACACTTTTCTAACCCACAGAGGAACAGAGGCGTTTGGCGGACTTAGCCGGATGCGTAGAAAGGATGCGGGGCTACGTCATCGGGCTGCTGGTGGTCCTTGACCATATGTCTGTCATCCTGCGTCCCTAATTTTTTTTTTTTTTTCTCAAATAGTTGTATTCATTAAAATTTTAAACTTAACGTTCTGTCTCATTCCTTGTCTCCAAATCTTAGATTGTTTACACTGACATAAGTAGACTCTTCCAGCAAGTATTTGTAATTAATGTCACTAAGATTGTGTGTTGTATGTTTTAGGGAAACAGGCACATGAAACACCTAACAGTAACAATCTGCTTGGCCTTTTTTTGTGTGTGACAATTTATATATTACTACATTTTACATGTTCCTATTTGGGGGGAAACCTGCTTAGGGCGAGATTACAAAGCCTACTGATTGTACAGAATTCCTTTTGGTGTTGGTTTTGACCCAGAAAGCATCTTTAAATTTAGATCAAATTGCGTCATTACAGGATTAACCCTTAATAAATTTTAACGTGGGTGAACCTGGTTACACTTGCTTGTAATGGGCAATAAAAGTTCCAAAATTACACTCTCAAAACATTTATTCACAACATAACTAAAAAAACAAAGTGTTGACTCACAAACAATACACACAGTGAAACCCAAAAATACAACCCATCAAACACCATATGAAAAAAGAAATGAAAAATCAAGAACTGGTTGACGAAGGAGCATGCCAACATGATTCCACAAATGTTGCGTTGCAATATGGGTTCCAGAATATATATCCAATGTGTCCCCATGAAGGTTTTTTTAGGGTAGCAGGAAGTAGTCATCGTTTGAGTCCCAAAGATTATGAATTCAAACAGAAGATGGGAAACAAAAAACAAATTAATTAGATGTTCTCCAAAAATCCTTACCACATTGTGTCTAAACACTGTTGTGTTGCCAATAATTACCTAAAATATCTGGCCACCACATCATCGCGTATGGCCCCCCCACATACTGACTTCTGACCAACCTCGGGGGGGCGATCCTCAGGCAAGGCATCCTCTGGCTGCATTGGGACACCACTCCTTATGGCGATGTTGTGAAATATCCCACACAGGACCACAATTTTCGAAACCATATCCGGCAAAAACATGAGCTCGCCACCAGAGCGGTGGATGCATCTGAATAGGCCTTTTAAAAGGCCGATACAGCACTCCACCACTTGCCTGGTGGCTGTAAGTGCGGAATTAAAATTACTTTGTGGCCCTGGTGTGGGAGCCAAATAAGGAGTGAGCAGCCAGGGCGTGCAAGGGTAGCCACTGTCTCCTGTGAAAAAGAAGTGACAACATCAGGATCACTGTGTATCAAGCTTAACATTGTTATGTACTAAAGGTCTCCACTTACCCAGAAGCCACGCATCACCAGCTTGTAGGTTGTTTAATTTGTGCCATATCCCTGATTGCCGGATGACGAATGAGTCATGTGCATTTCCGGGTAATTTTGCATTCAGGGACAGGATCTGGAGGGAGGCATCACATACCACCATTACATTCAGGGAGTGATAGTGTTTCTGGTTGCGAAATATGGCCTCCAGCCGTGCTGGAGGCTGAAGTGGTATGTGAGTACCATCCACAACCCCTATGATGTGTGGGAAGCCAGCTATTTGGTAAAAATTGGCCTTGGCCACACTAAGGGCACCCATATCCAAAGGCATTTTAATAAAATGATGGAGGTGCTTGAAAAGGGCCTCCATCACTGCCCTTAGGATCCGGGAAAAAGAGGATTGTGAGATTCCCGCCACTATTCCCACCGTTGTTTGAAACGATCCTCAGGCACAGAAATGTAACACTGCCATAAATTGCGTAAGTGGTGGTATTGCTGTTGGACTGTCAATTTGCCGCTCAAGATCACTCTCTATTAATGAGAGAGTGTCTATGATGATTTGGGGCGGAAGACGGTAGCGTCTTAACACCTCATCATCGGGCATTCCAAAAAGGGTGACACGTGTTCGATATATCTGGGGCCTTGCACGCCTACGATGCCTACGCCTGGGACGAGATTGAGGTTGGTCGGATTCCGGGAGCATGGCAAGAACAATCCGACCAAGATCAACCTGAAATTGCAAGAATTGAATGTAAGGTTTTTTTGCCTAAAAATAATAGAAAAATTACTTAGCTTGACGATACAATCCAATGATTCTTACATGCCGGGGTATTGTCATGATTTTACCAACCTATAAATAATAACAAATAAACAATGCAACAATTTAGGGTGGGCATTTAGTAATCTAAATTGGGTGCAAGACAAAACAGAAAAGGGGAGAAACACAGATTTGGGCAAAGAGCAAAACGACAGTGCGCAGACTACCTAAATTTGGGCCCAAATCTTTAGAAAAATTGCTAAAGGGAAATCTCAACCAATTTAACGGTACAAAATAAGCAGTTAAAAATGCGCTAATTAATTCGCAAATACAAGGCAACACATAAGCAATTAAAAATGCGCTAATTAATTCGCAAATACAAGGCTACACATAAGCAATTAAAAATGCGCTAATTATTTTGCAAATACAAGGCTACAAATACGCAGTTAAAAATGCGCTAATTAATTTGCAAATACAAGGCAACAAATACGCAGTTAAAAATGCGCTAATTAATTCGCAAATACAAGGCAACAAATACGCAGATAAAAATGAACAAAATAGTTCATACATTTCGGAAAAACAAAACCAAAGTTAACAAGTGTAAGGTCAAACAAAGTTACGTTAGCAAAAACATGACCATTTAATAAACAAGGGAAAATATAAACTTACCAATAGAGGATATATAAGTCACCGGATAAAAAGGTCATTGGGGCAGAGCCAAAAGAAACCTAACAAAGGAGATTTGAAAATAAATTAACGAGCCAAACTTCACAAAAAGAAGGAGACACTAAGTGAACAAAAGTAAGACTGGCAAAAACTAGGGGTGTGCACCGGCCACTTTTCGTGTTTTGTGTTTTGGTTTTGGATCTGGATCTTTCTTCGTGTTTTGGATCTGGATTGGTTTTGCCAAAACCACCCTTCCGTGTTTTGGGTTCTGGGTTCTGGGTTTTGTGTTTTGGATCTGTATTTTTTTTAAAAAAAGCATAAAAACAGCTAAAATCACAGAATTTGTAGGTTTTTCTGCTCCTATGCTATTATTAACCTCAATAACCTTAATTTCCACTCATTTCCAGTCTATTCTGAACACCTCACACCTCACAATAGTGTTTTCATGTCCAAAAGGTTGCACCGAGGTAGCTGGATGACTATGCTAAGCGACACGAGTGGGCGGCACAAACACGTGACCCATCTAGGAGTGACACTGCAGTGGCAGACAGGATGGCAGTTAGAAAAACTAGGCCCCAAACTGTACATAATGCAAAGAAAAAAAAGAAGTGCAAGATGGAATTGTCCTTGGGCCCTCCCACCCACCCTTATGTTGTATAAACAGGACATGCACACTTTAACAAATCAATCATTTCAGCGCCAGGGTCTGCCACACAACTGTGGCTGAAATGATTGGTTCGTTTGGGCCCCCACAAAACAAGCTGGCAATTAATGTGTCCCTGCACAAACTGGCTCTACGGAGGCAAGATGTCATCCTCATCCTCCTCATCCACCGATTCCTCACCCTCTTCAGTGTGTACATCCTCATCCTCACAGAATATTAATTCGTCCCTGCTGGAACCACAGGTCCCTCTGTACGTTCTGGAGGCTGGTCTCCCTGGAAGAGTTGATAATTCATTTTATGAACATCATCTTCTCCACATTTTGTGGAAGCAACCTCCTACGCCTTTCGCTGACAAGGTTCCCGGCTGCACTAAACACTCTTTCGGAGTACACACTGGAGGGGGGGCAACTCAGGTAAAATAGAGCCAGTTTGTACAGGGACCTCCAAATTGCTTCTTTTTCCTGCCAGTACAGGTACGGACTGTCTGACATGCCTACTTGGATGCTGTCACCGATGTAATCCTTTAACAGACAGACGCACGCTTGTCGCTGCTGCTTTGAGGATTCAAGTGCGGCTACAGCCCACACAATTCACAAAGACAGAAAAAAAAAAAGAATATTTTTATTGTTTGTGGAGCACACTTTGAGGGTTACACCACCCTTTAACAGACAGACGCACGCTTGTCGCTGCTGCTTTGAGGATGCAAGTGCGGCTACAGCCCACACAATTCACAAAGACAGAAAAAAGAAGAAGAATATTTTAATTGTTTGTGTAGAACACTTTGAGGTGTCACCACCCTTTAACAGACAGACGCACGCTTGTCGCTGCTGCTTTAAGGATGCAGGTGCGGCTACAGCCCACACATTTCACAAAGACCGAAAAAAAAAAGAACAATATTTTAATTGTTTGTGTAGCACACTTTGAGGGTGTCACCACCCTTTAACAGACAGACGCACGCTTGTCGCTGCTGCTTTGAGGATGCAGGTGGAATCTAGACGGGATTTGGAACCGAGGACACACTACCTCCATCAATTGTCTAAATCCCACTGCACTAATGTCGGATACCGGACGCACGTCTAACACCAACATAGCAGTCAAGGCCTCAGTTATACGTTTTGCTTCAGGATGACTGCTGTCGTACTTCATCCTCATCGCTAGGGACTGTTGGAGGGTCAATTGTTTAGTAAAAGTAGTGATGTTCCTACTTCCTCTCTGGGATGATGAACAACTCCCAGCAGCAGCAACAGCACTAGGAGGAAGAGGTTCTTGATCTTTCCCTATTTTATTTTTATCGGAGAAAGTTTGGTCCTCCATTTATGTTATATTGATATATATACGTGCGGCTAAAGCGCACACAAACACAGAAAATATTATTTTATTTTTGCTGGAGAGTAGTGCACTTTGTGGGTTACACCACCCTTTAAGAAATGAGCCAGCCGGCTCTTTACTTATGGGACACAGGCGCACGCTTGGCGCTGCTCCTTTGTTGATGCACGTGCAGCCACAGTGCACACAATTCACAAACACAGAAAATAATTTTTTTTTTGGTTTGGACTGGAGTGTACTTTCGGGGGTTACAGCACCCTTAACGGTCAAGCCAGCCGGCCCTTTACTTATGACACAGGTGCACGCTTGGCACTACTTTGTTGATGCACGTGCGGCTACTGCGCACACAATTCACAAACACAGAAAATAATTTTTTTTTTGGTTTGGACTGGAGTGTACTTTGGGGGTTACAGCACCCTTTAACGGTCAAGCCAGCCGGCCCTTTACTTATGACACAGGCGCACGCTTGGCACTACTTTGTTGATGCACGTGCGGCTACTGCGCACACAATTCACAAACACAGAAAATAATTTTTTTTTTGGTTTGGACTGGAGTGTACTTTCGGGGGTTACAGCACCCTTAACGGTCAAGCCAGCCGGCCCTTTACTTATGACACAGGTGCACGCTTGGCACTACTTTGTTGATGCACGTGCAGCTACTGCGCACACAATTCACAAACACAGAAAATAATTTTTTTTTTGGTTTGGACTGGAGTGTACTTTCGGGGGTTACAGCACCCTTTAACGGTCAAGCCAGCCGGCCCTTTACTTATGACACAGGCGCACGCTTGGCACTACTTTGTTGATGCACGTGCGGCTACTGCGCACACAATTCACAAACACAGAAAATAATTTTTTTTTTGGTTTGGACTAGAGTGTACTTTCGGGGGTTACAGCACCCTTAACGGTCAAGCCAGCCGGCCCTTTACTTATGACACAGGCGCACGCTTGGCACTACTTTGTTGATGCACGTGCGGCTACTGCGCACACAATTCACAAACACAGAAAATAATTTTTTTTTGGTTTGGACTGGAGTGTACTTTCGGGGGTTACAGCACCCTTTAACGGTCAAGCCAGCCGGCCCTTTACTTATGACACAGGCGCACGCTTGGCACTACTTTGTTGATGCACGTGCGGCTACTGCGCACACAATTCACAAACACAGAAAATAATTTTTTTTTGGTTTGGACTGGAGTGTACTTTCGGGGGTTACAGCACCCTTAACGGTCAAGCCAGCCGGCCCTTTACTTATGACACAGGCGCACGCTTGGCACTACTTTGTTGATGCACGTGCGGCTACTGCGCACACAATTCACAAACACAGAAAATAATTTTTTTTTGGTTTGGACTGGAGTGTACTTTCGGGGGTTACAGCACCCTTTAACGGTCAAGCCAGCCGGCCCTTTACTTATGACACAGGCGCACGCTTGGCACTACTTTGTTGATGCACGTGCGGCTACTGCGCACACAATTCACAAACACAGAAAATAATTTTTTTTTGGTTTGGACTGGAGTGTACTTTCGGGGGTTACAGCACCCTTTAACGGTCAAGCCAGCCGGCCCTTTACTTATGACACAGGCGCACGCTTGGCACTACTTTGTTGATGCACGTGCGGCTACTGCGCACACAATTCACAAACACAGAAAATAATTTTTTTTTGGTTTGGACTGGAGTGTACTTTGGGGGTTACAGCACCCTTTAACGGTCAAGCCAGCCGGCCCTTTACTTATGACACAGGCGCACGCTTGGCACTACTTTGTTGATGCACGTGCGGCTACTGCGCACACAATTCACAAACACAGAAAATAAATTTTTTTTTGGTTTGGACTGGAGTGTACTTTCGGGGGTTACAGCACCCTTAACGGTCAAGCCAGCCGGCCCTTTACTTATAACACAGGTGCACGCTTGGCACTACTTTGTTGATGCACGTGCGGCTACTGCGCACACAATTCACAAACACAGAAAATAATTTTTTTTTGGTTTGGACTGGAGTGTACTTTCGGGGGTTACAGCACCCTTTAACGGTCAAGCCAGCCGGCCCTTTACTTATGACACAGGCGCACGCTTGGCACTACTTTGTTGATGCACGTGCGGCTACTGCGCACACAATTCACAAACACAGAAAATAATTTTTTTTTTGGTTTGGACTAGAGTGTACTTTCGGGGGTTACAGCACCCTTAACGGTCAAGCCAGCCGGCCCTTTACTTATGACACAGGCGCACGCTTGGCACTACTTTGTTGATGCACGTGCGGCTACTGCGCACACAATTCACAAACACAGAAAATAATTTTTTTTTGGTTTGGACTGGAGTGTACTTTCGGGGGTTACAGCACCCTTTAACGGTCAAGCCAGCCGGCCCTTTACTTATGACACAGGCGCACGCTTGGCACTACTTTGTTGATGCACGTGCGGCTACTGCGCACACAATTCACAAACACAGAAAATAATTTTTTTTTGGTTTGGACTGGAGTGTACTTTCGGGGGTTACAGCACCCTTAACGGTCAAGCCAGCCGGCCCTTTACTTATGACACAGGCGCACGCTTGGCACTACTTTGTTGATGCACGTGCGGCTACTGCGCACACAATTCACAAACACAGAAAATAATTTTTTTTTGGTTTGGACTGGAGTGTACTTTCGGGGGTTACAGCACCCTTTAACGGTCAAGCCAGCCGGCCCTTTACTTATGACACAGGCGCACGCTTGGCACTACTTTGTTGATGCACGTGCGGCTACTGCGCACACAATTCACAAACACAGAAAATAATTTTTTTTTGGTTTGGACTGGAGTGTACTTTCGGGGGTTACAGCACCCTTTAACGGTCAAGCCAGCCGGCCCTTTACTTATGACACAGGCGCACGCTTGGCACTACTTTGTTGATGCACGTGCGGCTACTGCGCACACAATTCACAAACACAGAAAATAATTTTTTTTTGGTTTGGACTGGAGTGTACTTTGGGGGTTACAGCACCCTTTAACGGTCAAGCCAGCCGGCCCTTTACTTATGACACAGGCGCACGCTTGGCACTACTTTGTTGATGCACGTGCGGCTACTGCGCACACAATTCACAAACACAGAAAATAAATTTTTTTTTGGTTTGGACTGGAGTGTACTTTCGGGGGTTACAGCACCCTTAACGGTCAAGCCAGCCGGCCCTTTACTTATAACACAGGTGCACGCTTGGCACTACTTTGTTGATGCACGTGCGGCTACTGCGCACACAATTCACAAACACAGAAAATAATTTTTTTTTGGTTTGGACTGGAGTGTACTTTCGGGGGTTACAGCACCCTTTAACGGTCAAGCCAGCCGGCCCTTTACTTATGACACAGGCGCACGCTTGGCACTACTTTGTTGATGCACGTGCGGCTACTGCGCACACAATTCACAAACACAGAAAATAATTTTTTTTTTGGTTTGGACTGGAGTGTACTTTGGGGGTTACAGCACCCTTTAATGGTCAAGCCAGCCGGCCCTTTACTTATGACACAGGCACACGCTTGGCACTACTTTGTTGATGCACGTGCGGCTACTGCGCACACAATTCACAAACACAGAAAATATATTATTTTTTTAGCACTTGGGGGGAGCACCCCTGATGGACAGAGCACCCCCTGGACAACACTACAGCACTCCTTTAGGACTGGGACACTGCACAGGACTTTGGAGTGGACACAGCCCCTATGGAGAACTGACTGCACAACACAGTCCAGCCAGCCCCTATGGACTTTGAAGTAGTGGACACAGCCCCTATTAACAACAGCAGCACAGCACAACACAGCCAGCCCCTATGGACTTTGAAGTAGTGGACAACAGCAGCACTACACTACACTACACTACACTACACTACACAGCCCTAACTCCCACCCTCCCTCTTCACTGTCCACAGCCGAGTGAGAAAATGGCGCCGACGCGGGTACCTTATATAGGATCCAAAACCCGCGAGACTCGGAAGGCGGGATGATGACGTTTTGCCTCGATTTCAGATCCGAGTCAGGCGGGAAAAGTCGAGCCTGACTCGGATCGGACTCGGATCGGGGGGGCTCGGGGGGGTTCGGATTTCAGAAATCCGAACCCGCTCACCCCTAGCAAAAACTTACCAAAAAAAACCACGACAAAGAAAACAACCACAGCAAAAAAAGCGAACGGAAAAAAAAACTCCAACAAGACAAACCAAAAACCACTCCAAACAATGCCAAATCCAAATCCCGCCAACAATCCACTCCGACCAACGTAACCTCCAACAACCAACAACCGCCACCTCGACTCGAGACGCCGCAAGCCATAAATAGTGTTTATTTTCCCGCACAAATTAAGGAGGGATCATAGGAACGCACAATGAATGATGCGGACGAAAAATAAGTGCGCATGTATAAATACGTCACGACCCAAACAAAAAATTCTGGTGTATTTCTTGTTGGGAGATAAGAAATGGCTACAGACCAGGGAAACAATGGCCAAGAGTCTGCCGGTAAGTATTTCATGCATTTCCAAACAAGGATTATTTTGAAACATAATATAGGGAAAGTTGTCAAGCTTAAATTTATCAACGTTTAAACAAATAGGTGAGGAGGATGACATGGAAGAGGCTGCTGGGCCCAGTATTCCGGCCAAAGCAGGGGAAAAAAAAAGGCAGCCACAATTCACAAGAAAGGAGATGGAGGTTTTGGTACAGAAGTGTGTGGACATCCTGCCACAGGCAGACAGGAATATGGGCGTAAGCCAGAAGTGGAAAATGTGGGAGGAGATAGCCAGTGCTGTCAATAGGGTGGGTGATTATGTCCGTCTAGCCCGGGATGTCAAACGGCGGTAAGTAAAAACTTGACCCCCCTAAAACCAAAACCAAAAAAAAAACAGATTAATGGTTCCTTTTTCACCCACAGATGGAGCGACTTCAAATATTGCCTGAAACAAAAAATGTCGGACAGGGCTAGGCATGCAAGGGGGACAGGTGGGGGTCCCACACCTGTGTCATTGGAGTTGAATGATTTAGAAGAGCTGGCACAGGGGTGTGTGCAGGCTGTGGAGGTGTTTGGCGTGTCCAACATGGATACGGACATGCCAGACTTTGCGGCTCCTCATGTTGTCCCAGGTAAATATTGTGATGTCACCAACTCTGAAATGTTATTGTGCCAATATGTAGATTCTAATGTGAGTCTTTTCTCATTTTTCAAACAGAGACACAGGCGGATGAGTCTGCTCCAGAGGGGAGCCTTGGCCGCAGAATTTCTGCTGGCTCTACAGGGGAGGAACCAGTACATCCGGCTGAGGACCCTGCAGAAGCCAGTCCAGGGCAACCCCCCTCGCAGGCAGTGTCCCTCCTCACAGAACTCAATTTTAAATCGGATTTCCATACGGAGATTCTGCAGAGGATGGACGCCAGTCTGGTACGGGTGGCTGAGGCCCTGGAGCAAAATGCTGCGGCCAACGTGACTATTGGTCAGGCCCTGGCGGAAAATACCAGGGCCAACATCCGCATTGCCAGTGCCCTGGAGCAGCTCATTCGCCAGCACATGGTGGAGCCGAGCTCCCTTCCTGCCGGAACATCAGGATCCTCCACCTCTGGCACAACATCAGCCAATCCTCCAAATGTGCCTACCCTGTGCCTAGTCCAGAGGCCACAACATCTGCCTCTGGACGGGCCAGCCCGATGACATCCCGGACCCGGTCTGGCATCCTCCCTCCCCCAGCCAAACGGGGGAAAAAACGTTGACAGCACTGACTACTTTTCCCACACTCCTTCTGTGCTTGCCCCATATTCCTTTCTGGCCAAAACTTCCCTCTCCTTTCTTGTGAATTGTTTTTATTTTTTTAATTTAAGTTTCCATACCTTTTATGTTTGCCCAAATTATAATTTTTGTAGGAATAACACTGCCAAAAATGTTTGGGCCAAAAATGTGCCAGAAATTGTTTTATTTTTCCAAAAAATTTACCAAAAATGATTGACATTGTATTCTGACATTATTTTAGAAATGGTTTACATTTAATCCGGGTCCACAAGGCAAAAACGAGCAACCAAAAAATTAAAAGTAGCATTTTTAAAAAAGGGCACTTTAAGGAACACTTTAAAATTTACATAAGGATGCAAATTCGGCCGACAAATTCAAATTGGAATAATACACACAAACATGATGACATTATTGTTAGAACAGCACAAAAACCAAATATCAAAACTAAAACAAAGACAAACAAATGTACGTGAATTGATTGTGTAAACCTGAAATTAGCTGCTATGATTTCCACCTGCGTACGGTTTTGTGCTAACCAAAAAAACTGTTTTCAAAACACATTACAAGCTGGTTTTCAATACACAAATGAATGTTTGTTTAACTGACAAGCCGTGATTAATCGATGAAACATCGTGGAGTGACGGGACGGAGGAGAAGGCCATCGCCAATGTGGTCGAGTAATCCAGACCCCAAGCTGTGCGAGCAGTTTGAACGGAAAGAGGATCATCCAGTGACGTATGACTTGGTACGAACACATTTGATGTTCGCATCAGATAATGTATGTACGCCCAAAAAACGCCTCGCCACGCCTGCGTTTTTCCATCTCCACCCCCGTCAACGCCCAAAAACGCCCTGTTCTGTCAATCACATTTGACATGTCACTTCCTGTACGCAATTTGACGAACGAGACCAAAAAAACTTGCAATATGCCGTACGCACATGCGCAGTGTTATTCCGACGCATGCGCGCTTTCTCAACATCGGAACACAACATGCGTACTGCTGTTAACGAGTGGCTCTGAATGAGGGCCATTGTTCTATGATTAATTTAGATCAGTGTGTCTCAAACACAGGGCCTAATTCAGACCCGCTCGCGAGCGCAGGACGCTCGCAAGCGGGTCGATGGTGCCCTAATGCGCATGCGCACGACGGAGGGAACTCCGTAGTGCGGATGCGCGAAACACGGTGAGCGAAGGGGTAGCCTTTGCACGGGGTCTCGCACCAAAGGGGGTGTGCTGTCGATGGTGACTGACAGCACGCCCCCTTTGGTGGGCGTGCCAGGGGCGTGGCTTCCAGACGGAGGCGTTCCCATGGGAACGCCTATCGTCTGGGTCCGGCCCCACTGACATCAGTAGTGATGTCAGTGGGAGTGATTTTGGCTCTGATAGAGCCAAAATCACTCCAGGGCTTGTGGCAGCGAGACCCTACCACAGGGTCTCGTCGCAAGCCCGATGGTCGCGATGGTCTTGACCATCATCATGGACGCTCGCATAAGCTGTGGGTGGTAACCCACAGCTATGCGAGCATCCAAGAGGCCGCTCCAAGTTGAGGTAGGAGGGCCCTGATTCAGAGTGAGCGCTCTGGTCAGAGCGTCCGGCTCGGAATCAGACCCACAGTCCTAAGGACCCCTAACAGTTCACATTTTCCAGATCTCATAGCTGGTCCATGGGTGTATTCATTAATAACTCTGCCACATTTTAAAAGATCCACAAGAGATCTGGACAACATGAACTGTTAGGGGTCCTGAGGTCAGAGTTAGAGAAACACTGATTTAGATAAACACACACCAATTTTATACACGCTCAAAGGTTTTCATAAACTTCCACTCAATTGCTCTGAAAGCAATATATTATAATATGCCAGTGATTTCAGCCTTTTTCAACTCGAGGCATACTATGCAAGATTTTAAAATTGCCAAGGCACACAATCCGGCGATGCGGCATGCACGATCTATGAAAAAACATACATATTGGCTCCCACATAAAAAACACACACATTGACCTCCACAGGAATAAAGTGCACATACTGTACATTGGCCCCAGAGCAATAAAACACACATACATTGGCCCCACAGGAATAAAACACACATACATTGGCCTCACAGCAATAAAACGCACATACATTGGCCCTACAGGAATAAAACACACATACATTGGCCCCAGAGCAATAAAACGCACATACATTGGCCCCACGGGAATAAAACGCACATACATTGGCCCCACAGGAATAAAACACACATACATTGGCCCCAGAGCAATAAAACGCACATACATTGGCCCCACAGGAATAAAACACACATACATTGGCCCCACAGGAATAAAACACACATACATTGGCCCCAGAGCAATAAAACGCACATACATTGGCCCCACAGGAATAAAACACACATACATTGGCCCCACAGAAATAAATCGCACATAAATCATACTTGCCAACTATTAAATCTTCCTCCCCGGGAGAAGACCGGGGAGGTGAAGAAGGTAGGTGGAGTTGGGAGCGGAGCCGACCAGATCGTGTTGGTAAGCCCCCCTCGTGGGAATTCACCGCGATTATGCATAATTAAAATAGGGAGCAGAGCTAAATGATGCGATTCTCATAGAATCTCGTCATTAGGCCCCGCCCCAATGCTCAGAACCAGCGATGTCCGCTAATATTCTCACCATTCTGCCCACTTCACTAGGAAGTGGGCAGAATGCGGGAGATGTGCCTACCCTTCCGGGGTGTGGGGGGTTACCCGAAAATTCGGGAGCCTCCCGCGAAAACCAGGAGGGTAGGCATGTATGAAATACATTGGCCCCAGAGCAATAAAACACACATACATTGACCACCACAGGAATAAAACGCACATACATTGGCCCCAGAGCAATAAAACACACATACATTGGCCCCAGAGCAATATAACACACATACATTGGCCCCAGAGCAATAAAACACAAATACATTGGCCCCAGAGCAATAAAACGCACATACATTGGCCCCAGAGTAATAAAACACACATACATTGACCACCACAGGAATAAAACGCATATATTGTACATTGACCAACACAAGAATAAAACGCACATACATTGACCCCAGAGTAATAAACAGGGCCGGACTGGCCAACGGGCAGTTCTGGCAAATGCCAGAAGGGCCGATGGCCAGATGGGCCTGTCTGGGCACCAGGAAACCCTGACAAATTGATATGCCTGCAGGCGATCTGCTAGGAAGGCAGGATTTCTGTAAGACGTGGCTGCGTTGTGACGTCATGACGTCACGTTGCGCAGCCGCGTATTTGGTGAGGCGTTAGATGGAATTCGTCAGGTGCAGTCAGTGTGCAGACGGAGCTATAGCTCCTTCAACGTGTGCGGCATCAGGTCCAGGCAGTGGCGCACATAGTTACTGCAGAGGCCGCTGGTAGCTGAAGGAAGAAGGGCATCTGCAGCTAGGCGCACTCGGGCAGGAAGCATCTTTCCCGCACCTCTGGGGTTGAGCAAGAAGTAAGAGAGAAACATGGCTAACGGCAATGGAGAAAACCTGCATGCAATTGCTGTGCAAGATATTCTCCCAACTGAAGACTAGTCTGCCCTGGGTGCCTCTCCAAGCAAATACAGACAATGCATAGTCAAAATGTAAAGAACTTGCTGTTTTTAAAAACAGCAAGTTCACAGGCAATTTATTAGGTGCAAATAAGTTATAAATGTAATATTTAGCATATGTCTGCAAAAAAGAATAGCCAGTGAAGGTATTCAGGCCAGGGATTAGTTCTGGTTAGCAGTCTGTAAATAAATATACCCATACTAGGTTGTCTAGGAATAGTTTACCAGTAATTAGTTGATGCTTATTTATGTTATCCTAGCTAGTAAACTTTAGGTTTAGGTTTTTTTTCCACTTCTATATTTCCACAGCATTGCCATTGCCCAGAGATCCTGTTCCAACATTTTTTGTTTAAAATGATAACATGTGAAAAGTAGTTTCCTGATTGCTAGGCAATAAGGAGTCTATTTAGCTCTCATTAGCTGCTGCTGCTGCGCCCACTGCGGGAGCCGCTCCATCTTCCGGCTCCCGCAGTGGGCAATGGGAGAGATGTCATGTCATATGACGTCTCTCCCATAATGCAGAGCAGCTCGGCCCGGGAGGACAGACGAGGAGCAGATGGCAGCAGTGGGAGCGCGGATTCAGGTAAGTGTTTTTTTTTTATTTTGTTTTTTATTTTGTGTGTTTACTGGGGGAGGGGGAGGGGGGGTCTGGCACTACTGGGGGCACTACAAAGGGGGGGACTACTACTACTGGGGACACTACAAGGGGGGTGGGGGACTACTACTACTGGGGGCACTATAAGGGGACTACTACTACTACTGGGGGCACTACAAGGGGGGTGGGGGACTACTACTACTGGGTACACTACAAGGGGGGGACTACTACTACTACTGGGGACACTACAAGGGGGGACTACTACTGGGGGCACTACAGGGGGGGACTACTACTACTGGGGGCACTACAAGGGAGGACTACTACTAATGGGGGCACTACAAAGGGGGGGACTACTACTACTGGGGGCACTGCAAAGGGGGGGACTACTACTACTGGGGGCACTACAAAGGGGGGGGACTACTACTACTGGGGGCACTACAAGAGGGGGGACTACTACTGGGGGCACTACTGGAGGCCTGCATAAGGGTGTTCTCTCCTGTGGCACACGGGGGCACTGCATATGGGCACTACGACAGGGGGCTGCCCTCATTTTTATTTTTACCTTACATTAATCCCATATGGAACCACCTCCTCCCTGGAACACTTGAGGGGGGGGGCGCCATAGCACGCATATTCTTCGGACACCCTGGCTACACGCTACTCCTCTGCCAGGGCCGCCTGCATGCATTTGCCCCCCAGGCTAAAAGTTGCCAGCCAGCCCCTGGTTAGGGTAGACCTTAAGATGGGAAGTTAGGCACTAAGAACGGAGGGTTAGGGTTAGGCATTAAGATGGGAAGTTAGGCACTAAGGGCCTGATTCAGAGCCGCTCGTAAGCGGCCGCTCGTTCGCTCCGAGCGATGTTCGCACAACTGCGCATGCGTATGGGTCATAATACGCATGCGCGAACCATTCATTGCGGTCGGAAATTGTGTGCTCGCAAAATAGCGAATGCCTGCTAATTTGAGTGACAGAATGAGGCGTTTGTGGGTGGTAACAGGGGAAGGTTCTTGAAAACGGGGAGTGGAGATCCGAATGCAGGCGTGCCAAAAGGTCAAAGCGGGCGTTTTAAGGGTGTGCATAATTAACAAAGCAGCGTCATCGACCACGTCACTTGGTTGTTTCTTAGCCTTCAACCACATACCCAACCCCTATTTAGCAATAATCGCGATATTGGCTTAAATATATTCTACCAACATTGTCGTGATTATTTGCAGATTTACCTAACTTCTCCCCATTATGCAGCAAAAAACTTGTCAGGGACAGCAGTTTTGTTAACAATCTGTCCCTGCAAAGTCCCCGCTTGACCCCTATTTCTTGTATAGTGCATGCGCACACCTGATGGCTCTTCAGTAGAGTCGCATTAACGCATGCGGCACTGAGGAGACCACAAGAGCCAGTACATTAACAGAAACAGCCCATATACCACTCTCCTGCCCTCATGTGCCTAACATCTCTATCATATTAAAGTCTTTATGTATATAATTAATGTGTGTGTATATAAGTGATGTATGTGTGTATATATGTGTGCTGGTATGAGATAGTATTTCATACCAGCACTACACTTTGGCACCCGGTGCTGGGACTGTCACTGTCCCAGCACCTGTCAACAAGTGGCTGCCAGTATAACTTGGCTCCAACCGTGAACAAATCAAGGCTTGCGAACAAGGCGGCCAATCAGTGGCGACTGGCAGCATATATAATGTGGCAACGGCCACTAGCCAATCAGGGACAGCCGCGTGGCCATCCCTAATTGGCTGCCGGTCCACGAGCTGTCATTGCAGCCAAGGAGTGAAGGGAAGGGTGCAGCGCCGGTCAGCAGAGCGTGGCATGGTGTGTGCTGGGAGCACATGTGAGCTAGGAGGTGTGTTGTGAGGTGGGAGGTGTGCTGTAAGGGGAATAGGTATGGGTATGGAAATATTACTGGGGCTCAGGAATTGGACCTGTCTAAGTAAAGACTGATATACGCACGCCTTGATGTGTGACGCACAAAGCTACTCAAGGTTTGGATATAACTACCAGAGCACGGCCGCACACTGAAGAGTGATATACAGTATCTATCCTATAAAATGGCCCCCTGCTGTGAAACAGATAGAGAATAGGAATAAAAAATTGATCAGAATAGGCTGTTCAATTTGAATTATTTTTAATGAATAAGCATGTAACTGGACAAAAGTGTAAGTGAATAAAATAGTTGAAATTTTTTTGTTAGATGTGTATTTCTGTAAGTGAGGCAGAGATGTCTATTTCTGTATAGCGACCATGTTTCTCCATTACTGAGGAATCATAGGTTTTTTTTTAGGAACATCATGAGCAGATTACGATTGTATTCCATAATTTGTTACTTATAAGTTATAAGTTGCTATTGTTTGCATGATGTGATGCATGTTGTGTTTACATGTCAGTGTGTGTCTTTTTCTTGGTTACTGAGCTTTGTCTTAATAAGTATACAAATAAAATTTTGCATGTCACTCTACTGCACCACTCTGTCATTCTGTGCTGCAGTTTAAAAAAAATAAAAAATTCAAGGATGAATGGGAAAGTAGTGAATAGCATTTTGCTACTTTTTGGGGGAAAAATAAGTAGTCCCATCAAATTTGGGGTACACGAAAATGGGTACTAGCATATTTTAAACTTACTAATGTGAAGTTTTAAAAATCATGCAAAATCCACCTGCCGCAACCACCTGCAAACTAAAAAACACCTGTGGCATACTTGGGGACCCCCCTGAGTCTATTTCGCTGGTTTAGAAGCTTGTCCCCAACTTTGTTTTTTCGCCCCCAAAACGAAAGTACTTTTTTGGAGTGTCCTAAGGTACTTTTAAAAAAATTTGATACAGATTACCTTTAGGGGCCTGTCCAAGGGGTGCAGGGTGGTTTTTGGAAGTTTGCACCCCAATTCTGCACTTTTTCTCGCCACCTATTTTTAGTCCCAGTCCGGCCCTGGTAATAAAACACACATACATTGGCCCCCACCCAAAAAAATAACATTGGACCCACAGAAACAAAGAAAACACATTGCTGGCCACACAGAAAAAATAAAAACTACATTGCTCCCCACAAAAAGTAAAATCATAGGCTGACCCCCAAAGAAAAAAAAACCCACATTGCTCCCCCCAAAAAAAATATTACACTGTCTTCCACATAAAAAATACATTTATATTTTTCTGCCCCTACCTGTCCCTCATTGGCAGAGCTGTCAGCAGCGTGCAGGCAGGCATGCTGGCTGGTTGGTGAGGCTGGCTGGTGGTGCTGGTGGCTGCGGGGCTGGCGGGCAGGCAGGCTGGCTGGTGGCTGCGGGAAGGTTATATTTCCCCTTCATGCAAGGCATCTCTAGATGTTGCCGTGGCTGCGGGGCTGGCTGGCGGGCTGGAAACGCGGCATGCGTGACCTGTGATGTCACGTCGCCACATCTGCATAGGTCATGACCCGGGCACGCCTGAGACTCCCAGAAGAGCTCACCACTGCCTGGTCCGCAGTACGGTGGATCTGACCGCAGCTCTGACCGGCAGATCTAACCACGCGGCACACCTAACAACCACGTGGTACACCTAACAACCACTCGCGGCACACTAGTCATTGTATTCACAATAAGTGAATGCAGATCAATTAAGTGGCCTCCATAGAACCCCCTGACCACAACGGAAGCCAGTATTCAGACTACATTTTTCCTGGTGTGTTAGTGCCTGTAATAAGGAAATTACAATGTAAGTTTCACTGGGACAAGGACTCATGATAGGATTATATATGTTGTGGGACCAAACAGGGCCATGGCACAGGGCACCGCAGGATAGGGGGTGCTATTTGGGCCTGTCAGTTTTCTATTGTCATTCTTAGCTTCCTTTTATTTTATCCCCAGCAACTTCTGGACTCCCCTATCTCTTCCCTGGCCCTTCCCAATGAGGCCATGCCCTATTTTGGGTGCGTTATGTCCCTATTTGAAATATACGGGGGTGCCAATGCTCTTTCTGGCATAATGCACCAAAAAGTTTTGGCTCTGGGACCAAAGACAGAACTGAATTATAGAAGATGCATCAATATGGAAATCCTGACTGAGATACATTAAGTGTAATTAAAAAAAAATTGTGCGCTCATTTAATTCTTAATAGAGTATATGATAGCCAGGATATGTTCCTGTAATAATAATAGAACACAACAAATTGGTCCTAACTGTGTGGAGTTTGTATATTATGCCTGTGCTTGCGTGGGTTTCCTCCAGGTGCTCCGGTTTCCTCTCACACTCCAAAAATACACAGGTAGACTAATTGGCTCCCAACAAAAAATTAACCCTAGTATGTGTATGTGTGAGCATGTGGTAGGGAATATTGATTGTAAGTTCCACTGAGGCAGGGACTGATGTAAATGGACAATTATTCTCTGTAAAGCGCTGCGGAATATTGTGTACGTTATATAAATAACTGGCTAAAATAATAATAATAAATATAATGCTTGTAATTTAGATCACTCTAAACTCTGTCTCTCAGTATAAAGCTGCAAGCTATTAAATAGGCACTTTAGCCAAAACATCTGGTCTGATGGCTTATTTTATACATTCAATACATAACACGTGAGTGCCGTGTGACTTGGTAGCACTGACCGTCTTTTCATGGGACTTTTTCCCTTTAAATGTGTCTTATTTGCAAAGCGAAGTGGATAGGACTCATAAGCAGATGATGCTGAATAAAATGATATTGAGCATGCCTATATTCTGTGTGCGAATATGGCTATGTCTGCAAGCAAAATGCTACGTTACAGTGTCAGCTTCTGTGACATTGTAATGTAGCATTTCGCATGTAGCTACACTGGCAGTTGCACACAGAATATAGGCATAACATTTGAATCAGTATAAGCTGCTTGTGCATCCTTTTCACATCGCTTTGCAAATAAGACACATTTTAAGGGAAAAAGGGGGTCATTCATACCCGTTCGCAAACGGGTCGATGTTCCCCCACTGCGCATGCGCAGGACGGAGGGAGCTCCGTCGTGCGCATGCACGAGACTCGGACTGCGACAGCCAAGCTGTCGCTCCAGGTCTCGCACCAAAGGGGGCGTGCTGTCGATGTTGATTGACAGCACGCCCCCTTTGGCGGGTGTGCCGGGGCGTGCCTGCCAGACGGAGGTGTTCCCATGGGAACGCCTACCGTCTGGAGCCGGCCCCACTGACATCACTAGTGATGTCAGTGGGAGTGATTTTGGCTCTGATAGAGCCAAAATCACTCCTGGGCTCGCGGCAGCGAGACCCTACCGCAGGGTCTCCGTCGCAAGCCCGATGGTCGCGATGGTCAAGACCATCGCGACCATCATCATGGACGATCGCATATGCTGTGGGTGGTCACCCACAGCTATGCGAGCATCCAAGAGGACGCTCCATTTTCAGGGAGGAGGGCCCTGATGCAGAGCGAGCACTCTGGTCAGAGCGTGAAAAGATGCTTGGCACTGCTGAGTTGCACCATGGCATGGTGTGACTAGAAGGGCTGTTTAACACGCAAGGAGGCTAGATGTGTGGACACATTTGTAAAAGGGCTTTGTGAGCAGTAAACAGCCTGAAACCAACGAAGTTCCAGCCTTCCAGTCAAGGCCTCAACTTACCACTATCTTTGGTGGCTACATACAGGAATACAAAGTCCTTGATTAGCAGACATTGCTTCCTCAGCCAGTCACTGTAGTCTCTCTCTATCTCTTTCTCCTTAGCTTCTATCTTGAACAAATAAAATGACAAAGTACTCTTATTTGCTCTTGACAGTCTGACAAAGTATGTAAGTAAGCCGTACCACAGGTCCTCTGGTAGTTCAGAATTAGTCCCTGAGTATCACATTTCTGTTATCATAAAAACTGGTATTGGTAGTATGGACCTTCAGGGCCTGGGTAATAGTAGGGGGCATGGCCTAATGAATGTAGATGTGGCCACACCTTCTTAAAAAAAATCAGTGGCGCCGTATGCCCCTCAGCCAGAGGCAAATCCTTGGAAGGGGAGGAGTGTGATCAGGCAGAGGAGACTGTTGCTGCTGATCAGTGGCAGTAGTCTCCCTGGTCCCACTGCAGCCCAGCACACAGAGGAAACACTGCTACTACTGACAGGTGTGGGGGGGAGGCTTTTCAGAGGACAATGGGTCCCCGCCGGGCCCTTCAATCAAGCCCAGGTAATTATTAACCGAACACCCCAGCCCCCACGGCGCCCCTGTGGACCCTCACAAGTCAGTTTAGTTTCTATATGTGGTGGAGATTTGCTCATGTGGGTAGTTTTTCATTGACTAGTACTGTATGTGTACGCTAACAATATTTTTACCTGGCCAAGGCATATATGTACAATTTATGATTAATGGTAATTTGAATAGACAAGTCTCTCAGTACTGTCGCTTATCTCTCTGGGGAGGTATAAATCCATCTTCTTCAGGTTCTGGATCATCCACAGTTGATGTCTCATTCCTGTTGTATCTCTCTGTAGTTTTTGTCACTTTAGTAGCAGGCTCTGTGGTTGCTCTGTTAAACTATTTTACTGACTCCTGTCAGTTCTCTTTATCTTTCTCCAGATAAATCCTGTCATCTCCTCTTATTTCTAGCCAGCTGACGCCTGTCACCTCTCTCGACAACTTCAACTGTCACTCTTCTGATCACCCAGTGTTACAGTGGCAACTCACCAGCAATGTATTCAAACTTTTTTCAAACTCATAAATATTTTTTATTCGCCCAAATACATTGGCAACTTAATATAATGAATAAATAATATTGGTACATCTAACCACCTTATTCAATATATAATGATTACCCACATACTGTAATAAATATATTGTATTTTGACGCCGGCAAATCAACTAGGTTAATGTGCTACTTTCAGCATATTAACCAGATCTGCACCACAACTTTACCAGCATCTTTACAGATATAATGCCAATCCGATTGACATGCTTTTAGTAGCTTATTAACCTTGTCGATATGTTGACACCTGCATTCTGGGATCAACATTGGCCGCGATTCAATTCAACGCGATGCTGAATAGCCCCGGGAGGGAGCTCTCTGAGCTATTCAATTCAGTGCACTGTTAAGTCAGAGAATGCCGGTTCTCATGACTTATCCTGGGTGTTTAGTCATGAGAACTGGCATTCTCTGACTAAAGTGCCGGCCGCAAGGCTGTTAGTGCCGCTCTAAGCCGGCAAACAGCCACGCGGCCGGAACTTTTGTCAGATTTCTCCTCAATAGGGTGCGAGAAGAAATCCTTTAGTCACTCGGACCAAACATTGCGCTGAATCGAATAGCTTTGGGAGCTCCCTCCCGGGGCCAGGGGTTAAAGTGGGCTGGAACGGGGCGGAACTGCGTTCCGTCACTTCTGTTTGGAGATGGAACCAGTTCCGCATCCTCCAACCAACCTTTGCTGGGCGCCCGCTGAGATTTTGTTATCAACGGGCGCCCGGCTCCCTAGTCGCAGCGTTAACGGCAGATGGAGGCTGGAGCTCACTTTTGAGCTCCGGCTTCAGGCTCCGCTCTCCCCACGGGCACTATGGGAGAAACGTCATGACGTTCCTCCCATAGTAACTTCAGAGGACTCGGAGCAGCCAGACGGACCGGAGCCATGCAGAAGCAGGGCTTAAGGTAAGTATTGTTTTGTTTTTTTGTGTGTGTAAGCGGAGGAGGTACTACTACTTGGGGTATTACTACTGGGGGCATTAATACTGGGGGCATTACATGGGGCACTACTACTGGGGGCATTACTACTGGGGGCATTACTACTGGGGGCAATATACAGGGGGAATTACTACTGGGGGCATTAAACAGGGGGCACTCCTACTGGGGGCATTACACAGGGCATTACTACTGGGGGCATTACACAGGGGGCATTACTACTGGGGGCATTACACAGGGGGTACTCCAACTAGGGGCATTACACAGGGAGCATTACTACTGGGGGCTTTACACAGGGGCCATTACTACTGGGGGCATTAAACAGGGGACACTCCTACTGGGAGCATTACACAGGGGGTACTCCTACTAGGGGCATTACACAGGGAGCATTACTACTGGGGGCTTTACATAGGGGGCATTACTACTGAGGTATTACTACTGGGGGCATTACACAGGGGGCATTATTAGTACTGGGGGCATTAAACAGGGGGCATTATTATTGGGGCATTACACAGGGGGCATTACTACTGGGGTATTACACAGGGGGCACTTCTACAGGGGGCATTACTACAGGGGGCACTACTACTGGGGGGCATTATTACAGGGGCATTAATACTGGGGGTATTACTACTGGGGGCATTACACAGGGGCACTTCTACTACTGGGGGCAGTACTAGAGGGGGCATTACTATTGGGGACATTACTACAAGGGGCACCACTCCTGGGGGCACTGCATGAGGGGTACCATTCCTGGGGGCACTGAATATGGGGCACTACCACTACTGTGTGCTCGGATCCAGGGGGGGCCCGCACACCCTGAACCCATTATAGATTCGCCACTGGGTGGAATTTAAGAAGTAGAGATGTGTGCTGACCCCGTGTTGTGGTTTTGGATCTAGATTCATCTAGTGTTTTAGCTTTAGTTTTGGTTTTGCAAAAGCATTCTCATGTGTTTGGTTTTGGATTTGTTTTTTAAATAAAAAAAAAAAACAGCTAAAATTACGTCATTTTGACCTGTTAGTATGCAATCCAAACCTGAGTTCAGTTTTTAAATCCAAGTTCCGAATCACAAGAAGATCCAAACTATAATTCGGTTCGACTCGAAACCCGTAAATTCAGTTGTTTTGTTTTTTCCAGGAGAACTGCTGCCGCAAATCTCTACTAAGAAGCCATCTACCATATATAAAGTGATTTGGTATAAGTTATAGAAAAGGGGGTAAAGAGAGCTGTTTGTTTAACCCGCTATGCTGGTAGCAGCTCTGCATTCCAGGTGCGCAACTTAGCACACCGTCGCCAGTGTCATCCCAGCAGCGCTGGTAGCAGCTCTGCGTTCCAGGTGCGCAACTTAGCACACCGTCGCCAGTGTCATCCCGGTGGCACTGGTAGCAACTCTGCATTCCAGGTGCGCTATTAAGCACACCGTCATCAGTGTCATACCGGTGGCAATGGTTGGCGCCCCACTTTCTTGTTGCATACCTCACCTGAGTCTCATCAGCCCAAAGGCTGCAATGGTCCCGGGGCCCCAGGTCACTATCAGCCCTCAAGGCTGCTCCAACAGCCCAAAGGCTTTATAGTCATGGCCAGTCCCTTGGCCATGACTATAAAGGCCACAACCAGCCCTCAAGGCTGCTCCAACAACCCAAAGGCTGCTTCACATCACCAGTCCCTTGGCCACGACTATAAAGGCCACAACCAGCCCTCAAGGCTGCTCCCACAGCCTGCATCACACCTCTTGCCCTCGGCACAACTAGTCAAAACAAACCAGCCCCAAGGCAGCATCAACAGCCCAACAGCTGCAACCAAATCCTTAACCCTTGGCCACGACTATACCATTGATTCCCTCCAGGAATCATAACATTATCACCGGCCAAAACTAGAGGTTAGTCATGGAACCCAGCCAGAATCTGGTGCAAATTCTGGCAGCCCACATTCAGGTGCTGACCCAGAGGGTTCAGGAACTTTCCCTTAAGGTTGAAGAGACACGGGCAGCACCCATTCGCTCCATGGCTCACGAGCCCAAACTCAATCTGCCCGACTGTTTTTCTGGTAATCGTAAGGACTTTGTTAACTTCAGGGAGAGTCGCAAACTTTATTTTAAGCTTAGGCCTCTATCCTCAGGATCTGAGGTTCAACGAGTAGGCATTATCATTTCCCTCCTACAGGGGGACCTGCAGACTTGGGCATTTGGTCTTCCTCCCAGCTCTGCGATTCTTCAGACCGTGGACTCCTTTTTCGCTGCTCTTGTACTGCTGTACGATGATCCAGACAAAGCTGCTCTGGCAGAGGCCAGTCTCTGGTCTCTGAGGCAGGAGAGCCAAGCAGTAGAAGATTACTGTATCGAATTCCGGAAGTGGGCTGTGGATTCTGGGTGGAATTAACAGATCAAGGACATTCTAGGGCAGCATCCATCCTCAAGTTCTTTGGATGATCTCATGGGTCTATCTATACGCATAGATCGATGTCTCCGTGAGTGCAGGCTGGAAAAAAGATTGCCGTCTCAAGCTCCCTGTTCACCTCTTTGGGTTCCTGTCTCAGAATAAGAGGAACCAATGCAATTGGGAGCTTTCCGTCTTCCTACTGAAGAGAGATGGAGAAGGTATGCACTAGGACTGTGCATGTACTGCGGAAGTAAAGGACATATGGCACAATTCTGTCCTATTAAGTCGGGAAAAGACAAAGTCTAGATGATAGTGGAGAGATACATCTAGGCCTTGCATCCATCTCTCCCAGGAATTCTGTTCTAGTTCCTATCTTGCTCCAAACCTCAGTGGGCTAGGTTTCAGTCTCTGCCTTTATCGATAGTGGAGCTGCTGAGAATTTCATGGAACAAGCGTTCTTTGACACCTTGGGACTTCTCCCTGAACCCCTGAAGAATCCAGTCACGGTTGTTGGTCTTGATGGCAGGAGCCTCTCTTCATTGCCTATCTCCTTCCGGACGCCACCTTTACAGTTGACCACTGGAGTACTGCATCAGGAGACTCTGTCCTTTCTTCTCTTCCAGTGTCCGTTGGCTTCCGTTGTTCTGGGCCTACCATGGTTATGTAAACACAACCCAGTCATCCACTGGAAGTCTGGAGAAGTTCTACAATGGGGGTCCTCCTGTTTCTTGCATTGTCTCACTCATCCGGTACATCTGGCCGCCCTCGTTACCACTGAGGCTCCCACAATTCCTGCTCCCTACCGTGACCTGGCAGAGGTTTTCTCCAAGAAAAAAGCTGATGTTCTACCACCTCCTCGGGCTTTCGATTATGCCATTGAACTTGTACCTAATGCCAGACTTCCTAAGGGTAGGCTCTATGCCTTGTCCATTCCTGAAGATAAGGCTATGCAAGAATATATTGAGGACGCCCTGAAGAAAGGATTTATACGACCGTCCAAGTCTCCTATGGGGGCTGGTTTCTTTTTTGTTAAAAAAAAGGATTGATCCCTTCGGCCTTGCACAGACTTTCAGGGTCTTAACAAGATCACCGTGAAGAATGCCTACCCTCTGCCCTTGATCTCAGTCCTGTTTGATCAGTTACGGGGGCATCTATCTTTTCCAAGATCAATCTACGCGGAGCTTATAACCTCATCCGCATCCGTGAAGGTGATAAGTGGAAGACGGCATTCAATATGCACTCGGGGCATTTAGAATATTTAGTTATGCCATTTGGTCTGTCCAATGCCCCAGCCATCTTCCAGGACTTCATAAATGAGATCTTGAGAGATTTTATGGGAGTCTTCACTGTAGTTTACTTGGATGATATCCTCATTTTCTCCAACTCCGTGGAACAACATCGTCAGCACGTGAGGTTGATACTACGAAGACTCTTGGAGAATAACCTTTACGCCAAATTGGAAAAGTGCGAGGTTGAGGTGGAAGAGATATCCTTTCTGCTTTATGTGATCTCATCTCGGGGATTTTCCATGGATCCAAATAAACTGAAGGCGGTCTTGGATTGGGAACAGCCCACCTCTCTGAGGGCCGATCAGTGATTTCTGGGCTTCACTAATTATTTTCGCCAATTTATTAAGTCTTTCTCTACTATTGTCTCTCCCATAGTGGACCTTACTAAGAAAGGAGCGGATGTCTGTAACTGGTCTCCCAGAGCTGTGCGGGCATTCTGTCAGCTCAAGGCGGCTTTTGTGGGTGCACCAGCCCTCAGTTACCCTAATCCTGACCTGCCTTTCATAGTTGGATGCTTCTGAGGTCAGTGTAGGAACTTCAGTCACGCTTGGTTTGGTGGCAGTCCATGCCTCAAGATGTTCGAGAGTTTGTGGCAGCTTGCGATGTCTGTGCAAAGAATAAGACTCTCCGTACTTCTCCTACAGGTCTGTTGTGTCCTTTATCTACTCCTCTCAAGCCATGGACACACATTGCAATGGACTTTGTGGTGGATCTCACGCCTTCTGCTCATTGTACAGTCATCTGGACCATTGTTGACAGGTTCTCCAAAATAGTGCATTTCGTCCCTCTCTGCAAATTACCATCAGCCAAAGAACTGGCAGGTCTTTTTGTGCAACATGTCTGTAGAACACACGGGCTTCCTTTGGACATCATTTCTGATCGTGGTACCCAGTTTGTGGCCAGATTCTGGAGGTGCTTCTGTGCGGATCTTGGCATCAAGGTCAGTCTGTTATCAGGATATCATCCACAGTCCAATGGGCAGACGGAGCGGGCCAGTCAGTCCCAGGAGCAGTACCTTCGTTGCTTTATTGCTGAATGTCAGAATATCTGGGTGTCTCTCTTGCCATTTGCGGAATTCGCTTATAACAATTCTTGCCATTCAACATCTTCAATGTCTCCATTCTTCTGCAACTTCAGAATTCATCCCAGGAGCAATTCTTTTGAGTCTGCACCGAGTTCAGGTCCTTCATCCTCATCTGTTTCCAGATTATGCTCCATATGGAGGAAAGTTCATCAGTCTCTTCTGCAAGCCTCTAGTCGTTCCAAGGACTGGGCAGACAGACACCGTAGGCCGTGCAGTCTGAAGGTGGGGGATTTGGTTTGGTTGTCTGCCAAGAACATTAATCTGCACCAAAGATCACAAAAACTGGGACCCAAGTTCATCGAGCCATTCAGGATTATTGCACAAATTAACCCTGTGGCTTTCCGTTTAAAGTTACCCCGGTCACTCAAAATCAATAACACTTTCCACTGTTCACTTCTGAAGCCAGTTTTCCTCTCCACTAGGTACTCTCTCAAACGTTCAATCAGACCACCACCAGTGCTTGTTCAGGGATGGCAAGAGTTTGTCGTGGAAAAAATCCTGGATTCTAGAATTTCCAGAGGCTGTCTCCAGTTTCTCGTTCACTGGAAAGGATACAGACCAGAGGAGCGCTCCTGGATTCCAGAAAGTCATTACATGCTCCGATCCTGAAGAGAAGATTCTTCTTGGATTTCTGAACAAACCAGGCTCTAGGGGTTCCGTAACCCCTCGTCAAGGGGGGGTACTGTCAGGATCTGCAGTTAAGAAGATCTTAGTTTTTGCAGCTCCTGCCTGAGGCATTGCATTAATTACTGCCTGTCTGTGTTCAATGTCAGGTGCACGCTAATTAATTCTCCTGTTTGTGCTCAGCACAGCTGCATCATTAAGGGAGGCTTGCTGCTTGGGGCCTGTTCTTGTTAAAACCCAGTATACGAAAGGGAAAGGGGGGAGGGAGATACGTCGCACAGGCTATTAATAGTATAATAATAAGTAGAACATGTGTTGACAAAGCCACAATAAGTATAATCTAGTACACTACAGATAAATCATACATGTGTACATTAAAGAGAGTAATTGAAAAGGTGGCGGTGCTCACTAGAGTAATATGCAATGTAGTATAAAAGAAAAGAAAGAAGAAACTCTATTTGGTGAGCACTCTTGATCAAATACAGAAGGGAAAATTGGAATAGGTCCAATCAAGCCCCTAAAAAATAACTTTTAATGATTATTTTTAAAAATAGTAGGTCGCATAATTAGATGACTTAATTAGACCAAATAGACACTCAATTAATTACATACAAAATTACCTACAACATATAACATAAAAAGAAAAAAGAAAAGGACACTTGCATTGAGATAAATATTTTCTTATTTTTGCAAAATGAAGCAGCAAGTGTAATATCCTCCTTGGTAGCGAAATATGAGATCTGATATATTACAATCAATCAGTTTAATACAGATTAAATATCTGCTAATAGTCTATTAGTACCCATTAATAAATAGTTCATAACATGTCTGAGTGTGGAATAAAATAGAAAAGGTCAGAGCATAGGACTGCTACTCCTCATTCTACTTCTCTTCACCTCTGCTAATAGCTATCTGTGAAGATTGAGAGATTGCCGGAGAGCAGGTTACCCTTAGAAACAACAGTTAATCGGGGGCTTTACTCACATTTCGTTTCTGCTTTTGGGTGTCATACTTATCGCATTGGACACCCAATGAGAGAACTACTCTAATGAGATCGTCCGCAGTTAATAGAGCGATAGAACAAATAGTGAGAAGAGACCATAAATCACATGTGAGAATACAAAAATTATATGATTATAGAGAGCCCTATGTGATTAATTGGCTCTTAAGTAGGCCTATTACAGGTGTGACATCACTTATTTTTTAAGAAGTATGAAATATAACCATTAGAAAAATAGCACAGTAAATCATTCAAGTGTGAAGTTATAACAACTATTGACATTAATGAAAGTGCACAGGGCTATAAAACGTAAAAATTCATATCCACACAGATCCAAAGTATATGTAGATACCGTGAATAGGTGAATTTCACAAAAAGGACCATTTATTAAATTATTGACAGAAAATCCATCATTGCTGTTCTTATAGACATAAACTATAAGTGGGTGACATAAATATGAAAGTCACTTATGCAAACAATCAGATATAATGCCCGAAATCAGGTATAGATTATGAGCAAATAAAACACAGCAAGTGTAGTCTATGCTGTTCACAGCAGGTATAGTCAATACTGTTACTAATGCAAATAGTCAGGAAAAAATGCAAATTAACAGGTATAGATCATATAACAAAATAAGTGAAATCTATACTATTGCTGACGCAAATAAATGCCTGACAGACAAAAAAGAAGAACCATTTATTCAATTATTGACAGAAAATCCATCATTGCTGTTTTTATAGATATAAACTATAAATAGGTGACATAAAAATGAAGGGCACTTATGCAAACAATCAGATATAATGCCCGAAATCAGGTATGGATTATCAGCAAATGAACATAGCAAGTGTAGTCTATGCTGTTCACAGCAGGTATAGTAAATGCTGTTACTGATGCAAATGGTCAGGTAAGATGCAAATGAACAGGTATAGACCGTATAATATGATAAGTGAAAACTACACTATTGCTGATACAAATAAACAGATATAGTGCGGATAATTGCGTATAGATCATGCACTGGTGAGCACAGCAAGTAAAGTCTATGCTGTGCTGTTAGAATGGTCTCACAGCGCGGGACTACCGCTCGTGAACCGTTACCTCCGGGTACCCATACAGTCCTAGGAGGTGAGTAGAGACGGAGTCCTGTTGGGTACTAGTAGGTGATGCCGATGACTCGTGCCGTACAGCTGCGGGCACTCGTTTCTCCCCGACGCACGTTTCGCTATTAGCTTGATCACGGAGGTGTGAATTTTTACGTTTTATAGCCCTGTGCACTTTCATTAATGTCAATAGTTGTTATAACTTCACACTTGAATGATTTACTGTGCTATTTTTCTAATGGTTATATTTCATACTTCTTAAAAAATAACTGATGTCACACCTGTAATAGGCCTACTTAAGAGCCAATTAATCACATAGGGCTCTCTATAATCATATAATTTTTGTATTCTCACATGTGATTTATGGTCTCTTCTCACTATTTTTTCTATCGCTCTATTAACTGCGGACAATCTCATTAGAGTAGTTCTCTCATTGGGTGTCCAATGCGATAAGTATGACACCCAAAAGCAGAAACGAAATGTGAGTAAAGCCCCCGATTAACTGTTGTTTCTAAGGGTAACCTGCTCTCCGGCAATCTCTCACTCTTCACAGATAGCTATTAGCAGAGGTGAAGAGAAGTAGAATGAGGAGTAGCAGTCCTATGCTCTGACCTTTTCTATTTTATTCCACACTCAGACATGTTATGAACTATTTATTAATGGGTACTAATAGACTATTAGCAGATATTTAATCTGTATTAAACTGATTGACTGTAATATATCAGATCTCATATTTCGCTACCAAGGAGGATATTACACTTGCTGCTTCATTTTGCAAAAATAAGATAACATTTATCTCAATGCAAGTGTCCTTTTCTTTTTTCTTTTTATGTTATATGTTGTAGGTAATTTTGTATGTAATTAATTGAGTGTCTATTTGGTCTAATTAAGTCGTCTAATTATGCAACCTACTATTTTTAAAAATAATCATTAAAAGTTATTTTTTAGGGGCTTGATTGGACCTATTACAATTTTCCCTTCTGTATTTGATCAAGAGTGCTCACCAAATAGAGTTTCTTCTTTCTTTTCTTTTATACTTGTTAAAACCCAGCCAGCCCTGCATTCCCTGCTGGTGATAGAAGTTTTTCGTACTTCAGGTTCCTGTCTCCTGTATGTCAGTCGAATTCCTGAGTCAGTCTAGCTGTGTTTTGTGTGTGCCATTTATTCCATCCAGGCGGCTCCACCTGCATCTCATCCACAAGTGCTGCTTGTACCTTCTGAGCAGCACAGAGAAGCGTCTGTCACCATCCGGTGGCTTGTATCAACACGGCGGCACCAGTCACAGTTTAGCATTGGTAGCAGCTCTGCGTTCCAATTGCGCAACTTAGCACACCATCGCCAATGTCATCCTGGCGGCACTGTTAGAAACTCTGCGTTCCAGGTGAGCAACCTAGCACACCATCACCAGTGTCATCCTGGCGGCACTGGTAGCAGCTCTGCGTTCCAGGTGCGCAACTTAGCACACCGTCACCAGTGTCATCCCGGCGGCGCTGGAAGCAGCTCTGCATTCCAGGTGCGCAACTTAGCACACCGTCACCAGTGTCATCCCGGCGGCACTGGTAGCAACTCTGCGTTCCAGGTGCGCTGTTAAGCACACTGTCGCCAGTGTCATCCCGGCGACACTGGTAGCAGCCCCATGTTCTTTTTGCATACCTCACCTGAGTCTCATCTGCCCGAAGTCTGCAATGGTCCTGGGGCCCCAGGTCACTATCATCCCTCTAGGCTGCTCCAACAGCCCAAAGGCTGCTTCACATCGCCAGTCCCTTGGCCACGACTATAAAGGCCACAACCAGCCCTCAAGGCTGCTCCCACAGCCTGCATCACACCTCTTGCCCTCGGCACAACTAGTCAAAACAAACCAGCCCCAAGGCAGCATCAACAGCCCAATGGCTGCAACCAAATCCTTAACCCTTGGCCACGACCATACCGTCGATAACAGGGAATAAATGCATTTCTATTGAGTTTTAAGGTATGACAAGAATAGACTATCCATTAAACATTTTTATCTACTAATTGGCTCAGTTTGTGACTCCTGGGTCATGGGATTATATATTTTAAACCTTTTTTTCATTTCTCAAAATGTAAAATTCCAATTAAACCGACAAATCAACAGTTAAAGAAAAGATAAATGAAAGAAGAAACCTTTCCGCCTTATTTTCCAGATGAAAATACAAGGATACAGAAAATGAAAAAAAAAAGTCTTTAGAGCCACAATATAATATACAGAAATAATATCCCACTGAGAGCAGGCCTGCAGATCGCTATAATGTGAAGGCTCAACATGATTAGAGGATAAACAGTATGTGTGTTTTGTGATAGCAGCAGTCTTATGGAGAAAAGAGCCTTTATTGAAACATGAACTGAGGATGACTAGCTGAACTTTTGCTTAAACTGTGAGTGATAGCTAATACACTAGATAAAGCAATGCTCTTGTGGGATGCAGCTCATCAACTAATCACAGACAGAAATGTTTTTTTGTTTTTTTCATCCATTGCACAGGATAGATTCAGATCTCCTTAATCTGTTTCATCAATCATGCAACTCTCAAAATACAGTGTTTAGAATACTGAGTACCAAATAGAATGTTTAAGTAGGTTATGTAACATTTCAAGGTCCCCTTTCTGTCCTTCATGGAAAGCTTGCTCTACAGATGTTATACATGTACCCCTACAGCAGGGCTTGACAATTTTTTCTAAAATCTAGGAGCCAGGATAAAAGTGTAGGAGCCAGACTCCCTCCTTCCCCCAGGATAGCATTAATGAGCACCTATCCCCCGGGCAACCACCCCCATGGCAATGCCACTAATGGGGTAAACCCAGGTAAATAAACCCTCTCCAGCCACATTTCTGTGCAGCTACCCCCTGGACAAACAACCCCCCTACAGCCACATTACTGAGCAGCTAACCCTCCCCGGGCAACCAACCCCAATAGCCACACAAGAAAGTGGGTACCCCCAGGCAAACCACCCCTTTGCAGCCAAAAAACCTGGGCAAACAAAGCCCCCGCTGGCCATTGATAGACCCTCTTACCGGAGCTCTATGCAGCCGAGAGACAACAGACAGCTGGTACGCCCTGGAGCGGTCAGTGCAGAATGGAGGCACCACAGGCTGAGACTAACAGGAGTCACTGCAGGCGAGGAGTCAGCGCACCAAGATGGAGAGGAGGAGGAGTTAGCACAGGGGACACTCATGTGCATGAAATGGCTGTTGCAGTACAACAGGCTGGCTCGCCCGGTATCCAGTCTTTAGGTCTACATGCACAAACTGGCTCTACGGAGGCAAGATGTCGTCCTCATCCTCCGATTCCTCACCCTCTTCAGTGTTGTGTACATCCTCATTCTCACAGAGTATTAATTCGTCCCCGCTGGAATCCACAACCACAGGTCCCTCTGTACGTTCTGGAGGCTGGTCTCCCTGGAAGAGTTGATAATTCATTTTATGAACATCATCTTCTCCACATTTTGTGGAAGCAACCTCCTACGCCTTTTGCTGACAAGGTTCCCGGCTGCACTAAACACTCTTTCGGAGTACACACTGGAGGGGGGGCAACTCAGGTAAAATAGAGTCAGTTTGTACAGGGACCTCCAAATTGCTTCTTTTTCCTGCCAGTACAGGTATGGACTGTCTGACATGCCTACTTGGATGCTGTCACCGATGTAATCTTTTAACAGACAGACGCACGGTTGTCGCTGCTGCTTTGAGGATGCAAGTGCGGCTACAGCCCACACAATTCACAAAGACAGAAAAAAAAAGAAGAATTTTTTTATTGTTTGTGGAGCGCACTTTGAGGGTTACACCACCCTTTAACAGACAGACGCACGCTTGTCGCTGCTGCTTTAAGGATGCAGGTGCGGCTACAGCCCACACATTTCACAAAGACAGAAAAAAAAGAAGAATATTTTTATTGTTTGTGGAGCACACTTTGAGGGTGTCACCACCCTTTAACAGACAGACGCACGCTTGTCGCTACTGCTTTAAGGATGCAGGTGCGGCTACAGCCCACACATTTCACAAAGACAGAAAAAAAAAGAAGAATATTTTTATTGTTTGTGGAGCGCACTTTGAGGGTTACACCACCCTTTAACAGACAGACGCACGCTTGTCGCTGCTGCTTTGAGGACAGTATCATATGCAGTGACAGTAGACTTGTCCGAAATTGTTGGCACGTCCTTCAGTCCGGACCAGATGTCCAAACCGGCCCTTGACTTATGACACAGGCGCATGCTTGGCGCTGCTACTGTGTTGATGCACATGCGGCTACATCGCACACAAGTCACAAACACATTAAAAAAAAAGTTTTTTATTTTTTGGAGCACTTTGAGGGTTACACCACCCTTTAACAGACAGACGCACGCTTGTCACTGCTGTTTTGAGGATGCAGGTGTGGCTACAGCCCACACATTTCACAAAGAGAAAAAAAAAGAATTTTTTTATTGTTTGTGGAGCGCACTTTGAGGGTTACACCACCCTTTAACAGACAGACGCACGCTTGTCGCTGCTGCTTTAAGGATGCAGGTGCGGCTACAGCCCACACATTTCACAAAGAGAAAAAAAAAGAATTTTTTTATTGTTTGTGGAGCGCACTTTGAGGGTTACACCACCCTTTAACAGACAGATGCACGCTTGTCGCTGCTGCTTTAAGGATGCAGGTGCGGCTACAGCCCACACATTTCACAAAGAGAAAAAAAAGAAATTTTTTATTGTTTGTGGAGCGCACTTTGAGGGTTACACCACCCTTTAACAGACAGACGCACGCTTGTCGCTGCTGCTTTGAGGATTTGGAACCAGGGACACACTACCTCCATCTATTGTCTAAATCCCACTGCACTAATGGCGGATACCGGACGCACGTCTAACACCAACATAGCAGTCAAGGCCTCAGTTATACGTTTTGCTTCAGGATGACTGCTGTCATACTTCATCCTCATCGCTAGGGACTGTTGGAGGGTCAATTGTTTAGTAAAAGTAGTGGTGTTCCTACTTCCTCTCTGGGATGATGAACAACTCCCAGCAGCAGCAACAGCACTAGGAGGAAGTGGTTCTTGATCTTTCCCTATTTTATTTTTATCGGAGAAAGTTTGGTCCTCCATTTATGTTATATTGATATATACGTGCGGCTAAGGCGCACACAAACACAGAAAATATTTTTTTATTTTTGCTGGAGAGTAGTGCTGTTTGTGGGTTACACCACCCTTTAAGAAATGAGCCAGCCGGCTCTTTACTTATGGGACACAGGCGCACGCTTGGCTCTGCTCCTTTGTTGATGCACGTGCAGCCACAGAGCACACAATTCACAAACACAGAAAATATTTTTTTATTTTGTTTGGAGTGTACTTTGGGGGTTACAGCACCCTTTAACGGTCAAGCCAGCCGGCCCTTTACTTATGACACAGGCGCACGCTTGGCACTACTTTGTTGATGCACGTGCGGCTACTGCGCACACAATTCACAAACACAGAAAATATTTTGTTACTTGGTTTGGAGTGTACTTTGGGGATTACAGCACCCTTTAATGGTCAAGCCAGCCGGCCCTTTACTTATGACACAGGCGCACGCTTGGCACTACTTTGTTGATGCTCGTGCGGCTACTGCGCACACAATTCACAAACACAGAAAATATTTTGTTATTTGGTTTGGAGTGTACTTTGGGGGTTACAGCACCCTTTAACGGTCAAGCCAGCTGGCCCTTTACTTATGACACAGGCGCACGCTTGGCACTACTTTGTTGATGCACGTGCAGCTACTGCGCACACAATTCACAAACACAGAAAATATTTTTTTATTTGGTTTGGAGTGTACTTTGGGGGTTACAGCACCCTTTAATGGTCAAGCCAGCCGGCCCTTTACTTATGACACAGGTGCACGCTTGGCACTACTTTGTTGATGCACGTGCGGCTACTGTGCACACAATTCACAAACACAGAAAATATTTTGTTATTTGGTTTGGAGTGTACTTTGGGGGTTACAGCACCCTTTAACAGTCAAGCCAGCCGGCCCTTTACTTATGACACAGGCGCACGCTTGGCACTACTTTGTTGATGCACGTGCGGCTACTGCACACACAATTCACAAACACAGAAAATATTTTTTTATTTGGTTTGGAGTGAACTTTGGGGGTTACAGCACCCTTTAACGGTCAAGCCAGCCGGCCCTTTACTTATGACACAGGCGCACGCTTGGCACTACTTTGTTGATGCACGTGCTGCTACTGCGCACACAATTCACAAACACAGAAAAAATATTTTTGTTTTTTAGCACTTGGGGGGTGCACCCCTGATGGACAGAGCACCCCCTGGACAACACTACAGCACCCCTTTAGGACTGGGACACTGCACAGGACTTTGGAGTGGACACAACCCCTAGGACAACTGACTGCACAACACAGTCCAGCCAGCCCCTATGGACTTTGAAGTAGTGGACACTGCCCCTATGGACAACAGCAGCACAGCACAACACAGCCAGCCCCTATGGACTTTGAAGTAGTGGACACAGCCCCTATGGACAACAGCAGCACAGCGCAGCACAGCACAGCACAACACTACTCTGCACTACACTACACTACACAGCCCAGCCAGCCCTAACTCCCACCCTCCCTCTTCACTGTCCACAGCCGAGTGAGAAAATGGCGCCGACGCGGGTACCTTATATAGGATCCAAAACCCGCAAGACTCGGAAGGCGGGATGATGACGTTTTGCCTCGATTTCAGATCCGAGTCAGGCGGGAAAAGTCGAGCCTGACTCGGATCGGCCTCGGATCGGGGGGGCTCGAGGGGGTTCGGATTTCAGAAATCCGAACCCGCTCACCCCTAGTATGTATATATATATATATATAGAGAGAGAGAGAGAGAGAGAGAGCTATATATATATATATATATATATAGAGAGAGAGAGAGAGAGAGAGAGCTATATGTATATATATGTGTGTATATATAGTATATATGTATATATAGATCTATGTATATATAGATCTATACGTGTATATATATATAGATCTGTTTATATATATATGTATATATATATATATATATATATATATAGATCTATGTGTATATATATATATATATATATATATATAACACCTATAGATATATCTGGTGACAATATATAGAGATACAGTCAGGTCCATAAATATTGGGACATTGACAGAATTTTCATATTTTGTCCTCTATTCACCACCACAATGGCTTTGAAATTAAACAAACAAGATGTGCTTTAACTGCAGACTTTCAAATTTAATTTGAGGGTAATTACATCCAAATCAGGTGAACGGTGTAGGAATTACAACGGTTTCTATATGTGCCTCCCACTTTTTAAGGGGCCAAAAGTAATGGGACAAACTAAACAATCCTAAATCTAGCTTTCACTTTTTAATACTTTGTTGCAAATCCTTTGCAGGCAATTACAGCCTGAAGTCTGAAACGCATAGACATCACCAGACGCTGGGTTTCATCCCTGGTGATGCTCTGCCAGGCCTCTACTGCAAATGTCTTCAGTTCCTGCTTGTTCTTGGGGCATTTTCCCTTCAGTTTTGTCTTCATCAAGTGAAATGCATGCTCAATTGGATTCAGGTCAGGGGATTGACTTGGCCATTGCATAACATTCCACTTTTTAGCCTTAAAAAACTCTTTGGTTGCTTTTGCAGTATGCTTCGGGTCATTGTCCATCTGCACTGTGAAGCACTGTCCAATGAGTTCTGAAGCATTTGACTGAATATGAGCATATAATATTGCCCGAAACACTTCAGAATTCATTCTGCTGCTTTTGTCAGCAGTCACATCATCAATAAATACAAGGGAACCAGTTCCATTGGCAGCCATACATGCCCTCGCCATGACACTACCACCACCATGCTTCACTGATGAGGTGGTATGTTTTGGATCATGAGCAGTTCCTTTCCTTATCTTCTCTTTCCATCACTCTGGTACAAGTTGATCTTTGTCTCATCTGTCAATAGGATGTTGTTCCAGAACTGTAATGGCTTTTTTAGATGTTGTTTGGCAAACTCTAATCTGGTCTTCCTGTTTTTGTGTCTCACCAATGGTTTGCATCTAGTGGTGAACCCTCTATATTCACTCTTGTGAAGTCTTCTCTTGATTGTTGACTTTGACACATATACATCTACCTCCTGGAGAGTGTTCTTGATTTGGCCAACTGTTGTGAAGGGGTTTTTCTTCACCAGGGAAATAATTATTTTGTCATCCACCACAATTGTTTTCCGTGGTCTTCCGGGTCTTTTGGTGTTGATTTGGCCACACCTAATGTTTTTGCAATCTCTCTGATGGGTTTGTTTTAATTTTTCAGCCTAATGATGGCTTGCTTCACTGATAGTGACAGCTCTTTGGATCTCATATTGAGAGTTGACAGCAACTGATTCCAAATGCAAATGTCACACCTAGAATCAACTCCAGACCTTTCACCTGCTTAATTGATAATGAAATAATGAGGGAATAGCCCACACCTGACCATGAAATAGCTTTTGAGTTGATAGTCCCATTACTTTTGGCCCCTTAAAAAGTGGGAGGCACATATTGAAACTGTTGTAATTCCTACACCGTTCACCCGATTTGGATGTAATCACCCTCAAATTAAATCTGAAAGTCTGCAGTTAAAACACATCTTGTTTGTTTCATTTCAAAACCATTGTGGTAGTGAATAGAGGCCAAAATCTGAAAATTCTGTCAATGTCCCAATATTTATGGAACTGACTGTATATATATACAGATAGATATATCTACTAGATATACATCTATAGATATATATGCAATGCATACAAACTTGTATGTACAGGGCTAAGAGAGATGTATATACATACATATATATGTATACATACATATATATATATATATACATATATATATACAGGGTATCTCCTTAGGAACTGTGCAACTCCGCCTATTCCTATTCTTTGGGCTTGCACAGCTCCTAAGGAGATACCCTGTATATATTCATCGGGGGAAGGCACCCACACTGATTTGTTATTTCTCATGTGAGTGCCAAACTGTGAACTTTTATATATATATATATTAAGCAGGTACAATTTTAAATACAACAGTTTTCATACGTTTGCCTGAAGTTCAAGGGGGACTATGTGTATAACAATACATATAAATATGTATTGACAGATTTCTGTCGTAGTTATATAATATATTGTATCAGCAGCAGTGCTGCAGCACTCTCCTTCAATACTCAAATGTCCTGGTGCTGTCCTATAACTCCTACATAGTGAGTGGACATAATAAAATCCTTAAACACACGGCACTCATAAATATAAAAGAAACACAAGGCAGGGTCAAATGAACCCAAACAGCCCCTCTCAGTGCATGCTTTTTTACCAAACATGCGTCTTATGCTAGGTGCACACTAGACGACTTGCAAACCATGCGATGTCGTCAACGATTTCCCTTTAACTCTCAGGCAAACGATCAAGTGCATACACACTGTGCAATTAACAAATGACCAAACGATATATATCATGCGTCGTTCAGTATTTTTGTTAACTACATAATGTTAAACATATCACCAGGTCGTTCAGTAGAGCATACACACACTGCATGATCTGAAGGGAATCGTTAACGAGATTAACAGATCTTCCTGCTTGTACAAAAAATCTGAAGATGCGACAGACGACGCCAGGGCTGTAACTAGGGCACCTCCTCTTTATCTCTTCCCTGGCCCTTTGCCATGAGGCCATGGCCCTTTTTCAAGTGCACTATATTATGTCTCTATATAAAAAATGGGGAGGGAGGGGTGCCTCTGGCACAGGGCACCAAAAAGTCTAGTTACGGCTCTAGACAACGCCACGGGAGATGTATAGTGCGTACTCACTTCACAATTTGAACGATTTGTCGTTCCGATGTTTCGGAATTGGACAAATAGTTTAAAATATCGTCTAGTGTGTAGGGGCCTTAAGTCACACTATGACATCAGAAGACAGCTGATTAATTTAAATATGCAACACTGATTTGACAGACTCAGTCGCACTCAGATATACAAGTGATGCATATCAAATTAATCAGTGCAGTCTCCGGGTGCATCCTAGTTGCGTCACATTTTCAGTGAAAAAGTTGCAAAAAAAATGGCTAACGCCAACGGAGTTGCATGGGACGTAGTGCTTCACTTGCACCAGGTGCTCTATTGTGTATTGAGGCTAGATGTTTGTGGACACATCTGTACTGTATGTATATATATATATATATATATATATATATACACACACATATACAGTATGTGTGTATATATAGCTTTATCAAACAGTAGTTCTCTACATAGCGACTGTGATAGAATCTTGGCTGAACTTAGAGTCAAACCATCTGGACACTAGCAAGGTAAGAAGTATTATGATTTATTTTAGTAAAAAAACAGTTTTAACAGTTCAAAATCAGAGTATTAGAATGATCATACCACAAAAGAAAAATATAATTTTTGGGACTTAGGACCTTATTCAGAGGCGGCCGTACGGTCTACGACCGCACGGCCGCCTCGATGTTTGGCCAGTGCGCATGCGCACGAGGAAGCCGGCTCCCTCGTGCATATGCGTGAGACCCGCTACGACCGACAGCGCCGGTCGTAGCGGGTCTCTTTCCAAAGGGGGCGAGCTGTCGATGTTGATTGACAGCTCGCCCCGTTTGGAAGGAGGGCCGGGGGGGTGGCAGCCCAAACAAAGTCATTCCCATGGGAACGCCTGCCGTTTGGGGGAGGCCCCACTGACATCACTAGTAGTCTCGTCGTAAGCCCCGATGGTCGCGATGGCCTCTGACCAACGCGACCATCACCCGAGCGATCGTTAGAGCTGTGGGTGTAAACCCACAGCCTAACGACCGAAACAGAGGCGGGCGGTCAGGATGCAAGCGGCCGCCCAGTTTCTGAGCAACCGCTTGCATCCTCCGACCGCCTCTGAATGAGGCCCTTATTTCCAAGGTATATGTGTTGTATAGTGTACATTGGGCCTGATTCAACACGGATTGCAACAGTGTACACAGACGGCCGTATGCATCGCAGTGAGCGTGCGCGGCCAGTGAAACTGATCGCACTGCAATCACAAAAGCACGGAAAGCCATCGCAGAGTGATTGATAGGCAGAGATTGTTTGGGGGTGGTGACGGGGAGGTGGTTGGAGAAACGCAGGCGTGCCAGTCTGTTTGAACGCCACTGCATGGGCGTGCTTAATGTACTGATTGCGATTGCATACGCAGCTTCAGTACTCACTGCGTGCAATGAGGTTAACAATTTCTGAGTAAGGTCTACCTGAAATTGTGCAAGAGGCTCTGATGTTACTTGATGTTACCAATGTTTTGCTGGATTGCAAGGTATTACGGATGTGAGATAGGGGAAGTGGGTGTCTTTATGTTGGCCTGTGACAGCTTTGCAATTGCAGACATTAGCATATGCAAAAGAGATTCAATATTACATACATTATATGTAATATGTGTATATTATAACACATTGATTATAAAAACGTGTGCGTTACTGGAATATTCTGTGTACTGTATGGCAGGTGGGGGAGGGTTAAAGGGGTAGCTCGCTCCCCAAAACATTTTAGAGGAGACTGTGAAGCTGCTGGCTGTGGACGGTCAGGGGCGGTGCATTATAGCAAAAGACTGCACAGCTCCTGCATAGAGGAGGTGTAATGTGTGGTCTTTTAAATTAAAAGACTGCACGCTACACCTCATCCTCCGCACAGTGCAGCAGCTGTGCAGCCTATTGCTATAATGCACAGCCCCTGCCTCTTGCCACATTATGGTGCCACCTACTCCGTCCTGGTGGTCCTGCACTTCCCTTCTTCCGTAGTGTTGGCTTCCTCCTTCCCCGTGCTACCGACCTGCTTCCACACAGTTGGGGTGGGCACCAAAATTATATTATATCTTGCCCTCAATAAATGTTCTAACGCTCCTGTGTATAGGGGTCAATTGAATACTGGTCACTGGGATGAAGGCTGGGTTACTTAAAACTGCTTTTTCTCTTCCTTAAGCAAATTACCCAAACATGAGTGACAGACATAAAACTCCATGTATATATGAAAGTGGTGCAGAAAAAAGGAAACTGGCTAAAGAACGTGAGAGTAAGCAACAAGAAACTATTGCAAAAGTTGGAAGAATTGAGGATTACTTTATGAGCAAGAGACAGCCTGCTGTAGCAGATTCAACATTGTCAGTGCCAGCAGTAGCATCAACAGTGCATCAGTGCCAACAGTAGCATCACCTTCATCACAGCTAGCAGCAGAGGTGGCAACTACTTCTTATTCACATAGTTGTGAAGAATCCGGTGAAGATAGTAGTAATTCCATGATGGAAGGAATTCAAGAGAAACAAAATGAGGACACTGGGGCCCAAAATCCTGAATCTGACAATGATATTGGCTTATGGCCAGAATCATCAACACAGGAAATGATAAAATTTTGGGCAAAAACAGGGATCATCTCAATTACAAAACTGCGATGATCAGTTGTTAGAGAAATCAACTCCACAAGTACAGTCTAAGAGTGGGAAGCAATTTCTGTGAAAATGTACACGGAATTTGTTTCATCGGAAAACACAGAACAACAAAACAATAAATCGTTCCTGGCTCTGCTTCTCTCCAACAACTGGAAAGGTCTACTGTTACATATGTAAATTTGTTGCTACTGAGAAGAATAAATTATCCAGATCAGGATTTTGCAACTGGAAACATGCAAGTGAACGGTTTATTGAACATGAAAAATCAAAATCTCATCTAGAATCTGCATTCATTTTGGCAAAGCGTGGGAGAATAATTGGAGGAGTGGACCAGGATTTAGCAAACAAAGAAGCAGAAATGTGTGGATACTGGCGAAAGCTTCTCATGCGTGTTGTGAGTACCATAAAATTTATAGCTGAGCGTGGTTTGGCTTTTCGAGGTACAGACGAAGTCATTGCATCACCAACAAATGGAAATTATCTAGGAATTTTGGAATTACTTTCAGAGTATGATCCATTTCTTTCAGCACATATTAAATGAAATGCTAATAAAGGTCGTGGTCATACAAATTACCTTTCATCCACCATTTGTGAAGAAATAATTGGTATAATGGGGCAACACCTTTTGAAGCAGATAATTACAAGAATAAAGGAATCAAAGTATTATTCAGTGTCTCTTGATTCAACCCCAGATGAGTCTAACATCGATCAACTGACTCTGGTCCTACGCTATATGGAGTACACAACACCAAAAGAAAGATTTTTAAATTTCATGCCCAACCGTGGTCACACAGGAGCTGCTATGGCTAATTCATTACTTGAATTCTTGGCCTGCCATGACATTGATATAAATGACTGTCATGGGCAGTCCTATGATAATTCTGCAAACATGAGTGTCAAGTACCGTGGAAAGCAAGCTCTCATAAGAGAAAAAAATAGCTTGTCAGTTTTTGTGCCATGCTGTGGACATTCTCTGAATCTAGTAGGAAAATCAGCAGCCAATACATGCTCTGCAGCTGTACGTTACTTTGATTTTGTACAGCAAATATATGTCTTTTTCAATGCATCTACAACACGTTATGCAATTCTAAAGGAAAAGTTGTCCCAGGCAAACAAACGGTTGCATATTCCCAAAAGACTGAGTGAAACTCGTTGGTCCTGCAGAGCTGATGCAACAAAAGCCATTGTGCAAGGATATGAAAAGATTAAAGAGGCACTGGATGAATTGCAACTGACCAGGAGCAGAAGGATGTACAGTAGTTCGAAATGAAGCAGATAGTCTACATGAGAAGATGAGTACATTGGAAATTGTGTGTACACGTCTTTCTGGAATGATATTTTAGAATGATTTAATGCAACAAATCACATACTACAGGACCCTACATTGGTACTCAATTCTGCAGTAATGGCACTCAAGTCCCTGAAAACATTTGTAGAGTCAAAGAGAGTTTTGATGAATATGAGGATTTGGGGAAGAGATTGTCTGGAACAGCCGACTATACTCCGATTCGTCATCGCATGAGAAATGTTCGCCTCAACCCACTGGATTATGGTCATGCAGAGATGGCCCAGATGACTCCCAGGGAGAAGTTTTGCATTGAAAACTTTATTCCAGTTGTTGACCAGTTGATTCTATCCTTAACTGAGAGAATAGCTGCTTATGATATGGTTTGTGAGCGGTTTGGGTTCCTCAACCAGCTTGAAGAGTTGAATTCTTCTGAGATCTATTCAGCTGCAGCTAATGTTGTCAGCATATACCAAAATGACCTAGAGCACAGCCTTGGTAATGAGTTAGTGCATTTTGCTGCAATTGTGAAGCTTTACAAAGAAGACTACAATCACAATATGCCAAAGAAACTGTTCTTCTACAAAATTCTTGTTGAGAAAAATTTTAAATCAACATTTCCAAATGTTGAAATTCTTCTAAGACTCTACTTGGTAATGATGGTGTCAAACTGCAGTGGTGAACGGTCTTTTTCCAAAATGAAGATCATAAAGAACAGACTGAGAACAACAATGTCTCAAAGTCGTCTTTCGTGGCTCACGCTAATGAGTATTGAACATGACATGTTGCGTGAACTTGACTTCAAAGATGTCATTTACTTATTTGCCTCTCAAAAAGCAAGAGAGCATGCTTTCTATTAGTTTAAAAGAATGTATATCTTTGGGTTCGGCTGTCCTGCTGCTATTTGAGCATTAGGACTGCTGATGCATTAATGTATATAAACCATGAACATGTCCTATAATGTTCTGTAGTGTACAGTAAGTAACATTTTCTTGTTTTGTTGAAACTATTACTGTTTATGTAGTTTGTAAGATACTGTGGACTGGGACCCCTTGTGGCACCATGTAACTGATAACAACAATAAAACCTTGTTAATACATACACTGCATGGTAATGCCATTTTTGTATTTGTTGTGTTATTTCTTTGAATTACTGTATGCAAGATAATTGTAAGATTACAATATATTTTGTAAAATGCTACTTGTATTGTTTTACTTTATATCATCCATATTAACTTTCTATAGGGATTGATAACAATCTTGATATATTATACTTTGTTATAACCTCACAAATATATAATTGATAATTTTATTGATAGGGGCCCCCACAAGTTTGTTGCTCAGGGGCCCCCACAGTCCTTAATCCGGCCCTGTTAATGAGAAGAGTTCAAATCATGAAATCTAACAAGCTGCGATTTTAAAATCCTTTGAAAATTCTAGTAGAGAAATAAAAAAAAGTGAGACAGCTCAAACTTTCTCATACGGAGTGTTAACAGGACTTCATCCATAACCTCACAGTAGGCACACAACAATCGTAGTGATTCACACTCAAAATGGCCTATTTTACATCACTTAGCATCACGTCAAGAATGTTTGATTTGCGGTCAGTTTAAGTCTTCCACCAAAAACTTTCAAAATCATTAAAATACAATATAACATTATTATACATGCAGAGAAATAGTCATTTTGGATGTACTATAAAAAAGCAATATGTTTTTAAATTACTTAAAGATACACCTAAATGCCATTAAAGGGGAATCCAACAGGTATGATAAAAAAGAAATTTAAAAAACTAATCAAGAAACATAAATAAGGTCCATGTGTGGGTGTACTAAGTCTTTGAGAGAGAAAAAGTGGAGAGAGATAAAGTACCAATAAATCAGCTTCTAACAAACACAGCCTGTAAAATGACAGGAGCTCATTGGTTGGTACTTTATTTCTCTCAAAGGCTTAGTACATCTCTCCCCCCCCCCCCCCATGAGATAGCGAGTATAAACTTGTCTGGTAATTCCAGTAGTGGAAGTTCTGCTACAATGCATAAAAATACAACTAAACCATTTGGGGAGCACATAGTAGCTGGGGTTGATTTGATTGCAGTCAATATATCACAATTAAAAGAAAGAAAGAATGGGGTGCAAATGGCCTGATTGCGCACCTAAAAAAAAAAAAGCAGCCTAGAGTAGCACAAACAATAGTCACCCTAAAGAACCAATATGAAATAACATAGTAGGAAATGTTTACCACCACAGGCTAACCCTGAGGAAGAGCGTCTGCTCGAAATGCATTGGCACTATAACATGCTGCTCTCTATTTGAAAAGACAAGGACTACTGCTTGTGAGACACTCAGATAGATATCCAGAATCACCCTGCTTGCACCCCATGCCCTCATGCATTGGAAATCTGGTACAGGTGCCATATCGGCTGCATGTTACTTTTCTGTGTTATTTGCACAGATTTGAGCATATTTGCACTTTATCACCATTATTTAGTGACCAGAAACTACCTATTTTTATTTGTTTTATTGAATCATTTCTTGTTTTTCTGCTCCATACCATTGCTTATTTTACCTGTGTTTTTATATTTCACTTAACTTGTTTATGTGACCATTTTTTTATTTATCCTCAATAAATTGTTATATTTTATTACAGTGGGATCACCCTATGATTGCCCTTTTCTCCCTTTACATGATGACACATTTGATTAACTACTGAGAAAAAACAGGCTTAAGGAAAGTATTCCTACCACTTAATTTTACTAATTTATTGCATTAGCGCTAGCGGTTGTATTTACCACATTTACTACTACAATATATCACAACTGATAGATTATTATACATAACCTTTTGTTACTCAAGTAAAATCATATTTAAGGGCTTTACAAAGTAACTCAAGCTTAACCTCGCTTTATATTTTAAATTATGATATTGTTTTCTTTGATTTATTGAAATCATATCTGCTACTATAATATTTGGAAAAAAATATAAAATTGGGATATACACATACTGTACCTGGAAATCATTACTTTATAATTAATCCATCTAAATTGACTCACACTATAAAGTAGACATTTACTCTCCAGTCCCCATAACCTTCACAAAGACCCCTAGAGGGTTGAAAAACGCATTGGAGAATTTTGAAGGTGTTGACAGGTTTCATGCAGAACGTCTGCAGAGAAGAACAAAGAGTATCTCAGATTACCCATATACTAGTACCTGTGTTGCTGAGATGCAGTCTTCAAAACAAGACTGATATGAAAACTTGTAATAACCTTGAAAGGATACATTATTGTTTGGAGTTGTATTAAAGCTTTCAAAAAATCTTGTGTCTTTGCTTACATGTTTTACTTCCTAAATTACAAAATAAAAGTTTTCATACCTCACAAGAATCTGTAAAGGTGATCAAAAAGAAAAACAGGGGAAAGAATAAAATGGAGAACATTTTATTGTAGTCCACGAATACATGTAATAATTTGATGAAGGCTTTTCTAAGACCGCAGTCAAGCGAGTGCAATTAGAAATGAGGAATTTTTTTTTTAACCTATACATATTGTACGTGATCCTCAGTCAAACATCTGAGTCTATCGCAAATGACAGCTCTTATTTGATTGCATATCTAGGTACATACCGGTGTAATTAGCAGTGTTTTGTACCCGATAAGTGGCGGGTGCTTCTTACATCCTGCCCCATGTATTAAATCTATATTTTTTTATGTAGCATCCAAGTATCACCAGGTTCTCTGTCTCTTTTTTCAAATTACCGTCAACTTGGAGAAGAAGAGACAATGACATAAAAATGATTTTTTCATGTTATTAAACAGTTCAGGTCATCAGAAGTTTCAAAACTCTCTAATGGGAACAATGCAATAGAAAATATACATACTGGCAAAAGTATCTAACTTTAAACTGTTGTCTAAAATCACTTTTGGACCACCACCACCTTAATTCTTTGTGACCATTGACCATTTTCTCATAATGGAATATGGCACTTCACTTGTATATTAATAAATCATAACATTAAGGTGACATAAGGGTCTTTTATCTTGTTTTTTTTTTAAATATATGTACATTTTACATGTTGTTTAGTCTCCAGTTCCCATAATCCTGAATAGGACCCCTAAGGGTATATTCAATTACTGTTAGCAGCTCGCGTTGCGCGTTTATCTGCCGGTTAGAGTGTTGAATGCTGCAAAAGTCTCCATCTGAAAATATTTCCCCACCTCAGAGGTGCTTGATTTTGAGGTACATGAAAGCTTCTCCATCTTTGTTCATCCCTTTTACAAAGTTCTTCATAAGTCCAAGTTTGATGTGTAAAGGAGGCAGAAGAATTTTGCTTTGATAAAACAGAGGACTGTGAAGGACATGTTTTCCCATGGCCTACAATTACTACATGGCCTACAATGACTAAGCATTCCTGTATTCAGGTCTTCGAACCTATATATTCTCTAGACATCAAAATTCCCTGGTATTTAAGAAAAGGTATGTAGTTGTGACAGGCGGCCGCTAGGGATTCATGATAGGCGTTGAGATACTGATGCCTATCATAATCCCGACGTCGGAATCCAGGATGACGTGGGCCCAAACGAGGTAAGTCCGGGGCGCTCGTCCTCTTAACCGTGGGGGGGGAGTTAGGTTCAGGCCCCCCGGGGGGACTTAGGGTTAGACCCCCCCTGGTGAGGGTTAGGCTAGGGGAAGGGGGGGTTAGGGTTAGGTGCCACCAGGGGGAGGTTAGGGTTAGGCACCCCTAAGGGAGGCTTAGGATTAGGGGGGAGAGGGGAGGATTAGGTTACTTACATGCCGCTGTCGGGATTTCCTCCCTTAGGGCAGCTGCTGTCAGGATTTGAACCCTCGGCATTTCAATCCCATTCCTTAACAAAATACCCCTCCATCATCATAAATGGGCTATATCTCGGTACCGAGAGCTAACTGAGAGTTTAAAATGTCATATACTATTTGTTCTTTGCATAATGAAAATAATTAGAAGTAACTATTTTCACGTCGGAAACATTTTTACTATCGCGCACCTAAAACATTATAAGGAAAATATGATGGTGTTTTGTTATACCATATAGGAAATTTGATCTGCTGTACAGGAAAAAACAGTGGCAAAGCCACCAGGACTTTCTGTGTGAGCATGAGGCATATTTATCACCAACCGCATGTGACATTATTATTACACCCCAACTTGCAATGTGGTAATGAAAATTACCACTTACATTTACCAATCTGTACTTGACAAAGCCCTGTCTCGGAGAATGGCTACAATAAAAGAGATAGTTATGGGTATTCATCCCTTCTAGAAACAAAAATCCTAGAAAGTTTGTAATATCTAATTTAATCACACGTAGGGAGAAATGCAGTTGTCTTACCCAGTCTAGCACACACAATGCTGATGTTGCCAATTAGTCTCACTAAATTAGATGCGCACAAATGCTCCCAGCTATTCCCTCCTTTTACATGGCAGCATATAAACCCAAAAATAGACAGAAATAAATCATTATTAAACAGTTAACAAGACAAGGCATATATGTCCCAGGCATTATGGCCTTTACGTTTACAGCAATATGTGGGGATATATTAAACTGACTTCATGTACAGCAACATTTTAAAAGTAAGCTTTTAACGTATATGTTACACCTCACAAGCTTGTCCTCAAATGGGCAACAAAAACTATTTTATTTATAGAAACCTACAGGGTTTGGATCTACTGTATATAAAAAAAACACAAGAACCAGTTGATTACAAGATAGTATTTAACAAATAGTGGAATACCTGCAATGAAAGATGTACTGATCCAGGGGAAACGATTTATGTTAATTGCAATTCCGCAAATATGCAATGACTGTAACACAAAACTAACCTTTTATTCTGGCAATAGTATACATAATAATATATGGAATGGGTATGTAATGCCAGCTATCGGGATGCCTCCTGTCACAATACCAACAGTGGCATCCGAATGGTTGGTATCCCGACAGGGGTTAGGTAAGTATACTTACCCTCCCCCCCTCCCTTCTTGTAGCCTACTGAACCTAAATCCCCCTCCTTCGTGCCTAAACCTAACCCCCCCCAGTGGTGCCTGACCCTAACCCTCCACCCCTAGGGGTGCCTAACCCTGCCTCCCCCCCAAACCTAACGTTATCCCCGCTAACTGCCCTTACCCTCCCCCCCCATCCGCGGCTAACAGGACATGCGTACTTACCTTGTTCGCGAACACGTCCTCCTGGATTCCGGTATCGGGATTAAGATAGGCATTGTTATTTTGGCGCCTATCTTAACTCCCTTGTCGGGATTTCAGTGTCGGCATAGAGTCTCTTGACTACATCCCTAATATACATCAGGCCACCAGGGGCATCCATAAGGTGAGATGCTATCTAACTTATGGTGTAAATTAATTTATAGTAAGGGAAAGGTGGTAAGCAGGACTATTTTTCAGCAGGAACAAGGGACTCAGGGCTCGATTCAGACCAGCTCGCTAGGTGCGTTCGCACACAGCGAAAGTATGCAAATCCACGATCACACGGGAAGGCAGTAGCATGCCCATTATGTCTTAGCGTGCGATTGCTTTGTGTTTGCAGATGCCCATAGCCTGTCATAAGACGCCAACTTTACCACATCATGTCCAGGAAGTGTACGCAACCATCGATAACATCGAGTACCATCGTAAGTAATCGCAGCACTTGTGGCAGACCATACCCTTCCGCAAGCACTGCAAGTGATTCAGTGTGATTTTCAACCATGTGACAAGTACTATGACGCTGCGTCTTAATTATGCACGCCTCTGAAACGGCTTTGAGACGCTCAGGCACGCCTGCATTCGCACCACCACTCCCCCATTTTCATGAACCATCCCCTGTCACCACACACAAACGGCTTGTCCTGTCACTCTGGCTAGTGAGCAGTCTATGCACAGCGAGCGAACACTTCCCGGTCGCATGGACTAGTTTGCACACTCCGATGCGTACGCATGTGCAGATTGCAAAAATCGGCTAGCGAGCAGGTCTGACTTGGGCCCTCAGTTCTTAAGCCTCTCATTAACTATGACTTAATGTCCTAGGCCAAAATGTATTTTCCATAAGATACGTTTTATTTTAAAGTCCCTTTTGAGTGCCTTCTTTTCTAAAAGAGAGAGAGAGAGAGAGATGCTGTAGTCGGCACTCCCTTGCTGCAAACGAATTGCACCTGCATCTGGTGCCTTCCTCGTGGTTACCTAAGCAGGTACCGACAATACATCCAATGATAAGAGGCGGTGATGGAGGTAATGGTAATGCATTTAGACATCCTCTCACTTGCAAATCCATTCCTATTAAGTTTTTTCTTACCTGCAGCTCAAAGTTCGTTATCTATATTACACCGCTTGCAGATGGTACAAAATGCAGCTGCCAGGCTATTAACCAACCAGCCCCGTTCCAGCCACATAACACCCATTCTCTACTCCCTTCACTGGCTGCCTGTCAGATGGCGAATTGCTTTCAAGATTGGATTAATAACTTACAAAGCCCTTCATGACCATGGCCCAGGGTACCTGAAACAGCTTCTGATTCCTTTCTGCGAACCATTGACGAAGGACTATTAACAGTACCTAGAATCTCACGAATTTGTCTGGGGGTCGAGCTTTCAGTTTTGTGGCTCCAACCTTTTGGAACTCACTTCCCCGCACAGTTCGAGAGGCCTCCACTCTAGAATCCTTCAAAAATAGACTCAAGACTCACCTATTCACCCAAGCATTTCACTAATGTCCCTTGTTTAAGCTTAGTTTGTATTTTGTACTGTAAATGTAAAGCACTTTGAGTCCTTTAGGAGAAAAGCGCTATATAAATAAAATTATTATTATTATTATCTATATGCCCTTGCAGCAGGAATTATATAGGTAAAACTGAATGGATGTTCAAAGAACGAGCAGCGTTACATCGCAGTGCTATCAGGATGGCCCTGTCTGAGCTATATAGCGATCAACCTGTTGCCAGATACTTCTTGGAAGCCAATCACAGTTTGGCCTCTTTAAGATACCAGATCATAGGCCACGTTCCGGCGTGGATTAGAGGAGATGACAGGTCTCGAAAAGTTATTACAGTTAGAATCCCAATGTATATTTCGCCTAGGTAGCCATTTACCCATAGGTCTCAATGAAACTTTGGGGTTGCATGCATTTTTATGATGTTTGATTTGGTGCTAATGTTTTTGTTGTGTGATGTTTCTTTAATTATTTTCTCTCATTGTGGATATATGTCATGACTGGAGGCTCCACTACAAAAGGACTATTTTGATATGACACTGTTGTTGTTATTGTATCTGTTGACATCATCATTCTGTTAATGATTGATTATGTTTCAGTGTGATTATGTCAATTAGTACGATGTTTGTATTAGTTACTGTTTCTAATTAATTTGTATTGATTACAGACAGCTGAGATTGGTGATGGTATTTTTCACTCTGATTGGGCCTGCAAGCTGTGTTTCACACAGACTTCCGGCAACGTCACACTTGGTGTTATGTGTATAAATTGTGCACTGTTGATTTCTGATTCATCCTGATGAAAGAACATCCAATACAAGTTCTGAAACGTTGATTTACTACAGGTCTCTGTGGTGTTTCTTCTTCAAGTCGTCCGAGTGCCGCCTCTTATCATTGGTTGTGTATATATATATATATATATATATATATATATATTTGTATTTCTATAGCTCCACCCCCATTATCTCCTCCCACAGTTCCTGAACCTGTTTTTCCAGAAAAATAGTCCTGTTGGTATGTGTAAGGAAAGGTATGACAAATCGGGGAGGAAGGCCAATCATGGACTTTGTTGCTGATAATGAAGAGTGAGATGGTATGATAAATTGGTCAGCGGAGGGCAAAAAGTGAGAGGAGCACAGCCAAGGGCGGATTGGGCCACCAGGACAATGAGATGGTTCACGGCCACCCAGACCGCCCTTCATTGATTGATCCCCCCTCTCCCCCAACCTACACTACCCATCCCACTGCCGCGATTGGCACTTAGCTCCGATCAGGCAGCTGCACAGCTTCTGCTCAAGCGCAGCAGAAGGCAGCTCAGAGGTAAGAAAAAAAAGGCAGATGGGGAGCTGCTACCCATAAGCCTTTGCGGAGCCGGGGCCGTCAGTCACCAGCCTTCTGCGGCACACCTCCAGCCTCTGACCTGCATATATATCACACTACACACAGGCAGTGAGCAGACCCAGCAACATAGCTAAACCAGAGGAGGTGGCACCGGCGGCCGGAAGCAGTGGTGGATCCTCAATGCTGAGTATATTCTATCCACTCCATCTAGACCTATACTGAGACATACACCCCTACCCCCCACCCCAGGTACATGTACTACCCGATCCTGATCTTCCCAGCGTCCCCCGACCTAATAAGTATAATATGATATGTAAAATAAAAATGTTTGTCATGCCCATATGACCCCCAGATTCATGTACTACCCATCTGATCCTGACACCCCCCCTCTACCAATTAAATATAATATATAAAATAAATATGTTTATTTGTCATGCGCATATAACCCCTATACCCTGGTACATGTACTACCTGCCCAATCCTAAACCCCTCCACCCCAATAAATATAATATATAATAAATTTAAGTTTACTTGTCATTCCCATATAACCCCCGCTGCCCAAGTACATGTATTACCACTCCCCGATCCCCCCCCTTCCGCCCTAATAGATATAATATATAACATAAATATAAGTATATTTGTCAAGCCCGACTCCCCCAGCTCTAGGGACATACACTAAACAACCTTGACCCCCCCCTATAGACTCAGGGACATACAATCTCCTCCCTACGCATCCATCTCCACCCCTGGCCCAAGAGACATACACTCACCACCCTCCCCCTGGCCCCAGAGACATACACTACCTGCTCTACTACCACACCTCACCTCTCCGGCAACAGCAGAGCCGGATTTAGACCTCATGGGACCCTAGGCAAGGGGATGCAATCGGGAAAGCGGCTGTATTAATCCCGCCAGCCGACTTCCCGACTGAATTATCCCGGCGGGAGTTAAATTACAGGCGTCTATTTCTAGACGCCTGTCACTTTCCCGACGCCGGGACCCCGCGAGCGGACAGCCATGGGGGGGAGGGTTAGGTTTAGAGCACCCGGGGGGACTTAGGGTTAGGCATCCCCGGGAGGATTAGGGTTAGGTTAGGGGGTGGGAGGGTTAGGGTTAGGCACCCCGGGGGGTACTTAGGGTTAGGCACCCCCCTGGGGGGACTTAGGTTTAGGCAGCGGCGAAGGGGGGGTTAGGGTTAGGCACTTGGGGGGAGGTTAGGGTTAGGCACCCCTAAGGAGGGTTAGGGCATTAGGTTAGGTTAGTTTATACTTACCTTAACGACGATCAGGATTTGAAGCGCTGTCGGGCTTCCACTGCCAGGAACTCTGCTTTTGTCGACCAGGCACTGCCGGGAATTGAACTGCAGCCCAGGGGGCCGGTGGTATTTCATACTGATCCCCTGGGCAAGATACTGGTTTGGGGCTCCCCACCCTCAAACAATCCTGTGCATATATTACAGTAGGTGTCGCTGGAGCAGGATACACACATCAAATTATATACACACATCTTATATATAATGTGTATAACTTGCTCCAGTGACACTACTGTAATATATGCAGTTATTACTGTAATCAAATACACACATGAGAGCAAGGCAAAAACATCAAATATGACACAGATTAATACCACTTGTACACACACACACACACAAACACACAATTGTAGAATGGAAATTTTAAGTGAACGGCCAAGCCCCTTCTTTTGCAAGCCTGCAATGTAGAATGGGATGAATGGAGGACAAAGTGGAAGACAGGAGGAGAGGAGGACAAACGGGTAAACGGAAGGAATGGGGGGCAAACAGAGGTAGAATGGAGGAATGGGGGGTCAAACAGAGGTAGATGGGAGGAATAGGGGGTCAAACAGAGGTAGACGGGAGGAATGGGGGTCAAAAAGAGGTAGACAGGAGAAATGGGGGTCAAAAAGAGGTAGACGGGAGGAATGGGGGTCAAACAGGTAGACGGGGGTAAAGGGGGACAAATAGAGGTAGACGGGAGTAAAGGGGGACAAATACAGGTAAACAGGAGTATAGGGGGGACAAACAAAGGGAGAAGGCAAAGGGGAAAAACATGGTGAGGCAGAAGGAAAAGGGGAAAGAACAGAGGTAGACTAAGTGAATATATATGTATATATATAATATACAAACAACATATACAGTATATATACACACATACAGTATATATATATATATATATATATATATATACACACACATACAGTGTATATTTATATATATATATATATACACACACACATACAGTATATATATATATATATATATATACATACACACATGCATACACACATACTATATATATAATTATACACACACAGGTAAAGAGAGCTGAGCTATTTCACACCATACCAAAAGAAATTAAGTTAAACATACCCAGCTCTAGAGTTGAAGGAGGCTGCTTGCTACACCGTAGGGGGGAAGGTGATCGATGCCGGAAGAGGTTGTCCGCTACACAGCAGGGGTGAGCGGCGGAAGGCTAAATTCAATACTGTGGAGGAGGAGGGGGGGCTGCTTGCTATAGTGTGGAGGGGGGTAGGCGGCGGAAGGGTGCCTGCTATACTGCGGAGGGGGGGGGGAGGCTGCCGGCTATACTGCGGATGGGAGGGGAGGCTGCTTGCTATACTGTGGAGGGAGGGGAGGCTGCTTGCTATACTGTGATGGGGGAGGCTGCTCGCTATGCTGCGGGGGGGGCTGCTTGCTACACTGTGGAGGAGGGCTGGCTACAGCAGTGCAGGCTGTTTGGGGATTGGTTAGAGGGGTTAGAAGGAGCTGGCTAGGGACAGGGCCCTGGAGCATGATGCCGATGCTGCTTTGTGTGCCAGCAGCAGCAGTTCAACTTCAAACACAGCTCAACAGGTTCACTCCAGGGCTGGATTTCGAGGGGTAGGGGGGCCCGGCCATGGGCTCCTTGAAACCCGACGTGCCCTAGGTGGGTGCCTAGGTTGTCTAATGGGCCCCAGGGACATACACTACCCCCCAGCTCTCTAGAAACTGTCGTCCCCCCCCAATCCAGTTTACATACAATGGTACTGTTGCCAGCCGGAGCACCGCAATGATCACAATAAATACAGTTCCCAACAGCTTTTGTACCAGGAGCTAAACTGCTGAACACACATTGCTCTTGGGAGGCGGAGCCAAGCATGTCAGCAAGTGCTGCTGACAGGTCATTCTTCTGTAAGGGACTGGGGAAATTATGTATTCTTTTTTCCTGTTGGGGCTAATGTGTTTATTTTTTTTCTTGTGTGTGCCAATGTGTGTTATTATTTTCCCATGGGGGAGTGTTTTTAGTTTTCTTTCCCTGCGGGGGCCAATGTGTTTTTTTATGTTGGTGGCCAATGTGTTTTATTTTTCTGTCTGTGTGAGCCATTGTGTTTTATTTTTTTCTTATGCAATATGTTTTGTCTGAGCATGCATCTAAAGTTGTACCTCACATGAGTCTCGATGGTGTTTGCACAGAGTTGCAGTACAGATTTAGATGTATGCACCAAGAAGTGTATTAGAAATGTGTTGGGTGTTCCTTTGAAATTACAGGGGGTTGGCTAATCAAACACAGATATAGTGTAGTATGGGCGGGTTATTGCAGTGACATAGGCATGTTGCTGATACTGTTTGCTTATAGAGACGCTGAATTGCTCACATTGGAAGCCATACTCATACGTATGATTTGCACCTAGCATTGGGCTGGTGAAAGTTTCAATGGTATGACTGATGGTGGCATCTAAAGATGCACAAAGCATGATTGCAGCGTCTGTATAAACAGTGTGTGTCTCAGTCCTTGGAGGCATGGATGTACACCAGGGAATGGCATTGTAGTGGTATTAGCATAAAGTTGCCAACACAACAGCAGCAAGGGCCTGATTCTGAGTGTCCAACTCAGAATCAGGCCCTTGAGGGATCCCGCCCCACTCAACAGATCACACCCCCTCAACAGACTCCGCCCCATTAGGGCCGCTTACATTAAATTTCCCAGGCTGGTTTTCCATCCCAATCTGCCCCTGGGCACAACAAGTCAGACTGTAGTCTTGCCAGAGCATGGATGAGCGCGATAAGTAACCTCCACTCTCAGAACTCAGAAATTATTATTGATTATAATTAAACTAAATAATGTTTTTGAGGATATATAAGCAGCTAATTAATAAAATATAATATTTATTAATTGTGTTGAGAATAGTTCATTATCTAGAGGATATTTTGTGGAGTGTGTACTTACTTATAAAAAAAGATCACTAAAATAACCATTTATTTGCATACACATATAATAACAATAAATATATATGGATAAACATTGATGAGTATGTTTTCCAGCTGATCAATACAAGCAAGTACCCTTATAATTGTGCCTAGGCAGCCTGTATATAACTAAACTGAGGTGAGTCACCAATACACCTTATACATAACCATACATAAAAAAAATGGAATAGTCCTTATCTGGGCACCATTATAGAAATAAAAGTCCAATATATTTTCTTTAATAGTTCTTCCTTTATCCAAAAGTATTCACCATGGAACATATGGAAACAAATAGAAAAAGTGATATAGTGTAGTAAGTCAATCTAAAAATAATTTTCGGTAGGTTTAATTGATCCACAAGATTTCCAGTTTCCTCCACTTATGAGAGGTGTTGAAGGAAACTCCATTGCTCTCCCTTTGGTGTTAAACATACTAAAATCTATAATTACCCTTGCATATCAGTAGGCCTTTCTCTGATATCAGGTGAACATAATTCCACTCCATGCATTTCAATGCCATATATGTTATAAAAGAAAATGGTACCAAATAGTGTAATTCCATTTAATTCAAATAAATTGTAGCACATTATACAAGATAAAGAATGGAAAACAGATAGATGAGCCATCTACCAGATGATGGAAGTAATCAAGTCTTGAGCAGTCTTTGTGATCAAATCCTGGGCTGAGTCACAAGGATGAATAGGTAGATAGAGGTCTCCTATGTTTGAATCCTTGCATGATTGTTTTGAATTTGTTTAAAAGGTCTATCGCTCCCTTCGAGAAAAAAAAGGACATCATCAATGTATCTTGTCCAGGATATCAAGATACATCACTTCTGGTTTGTGGAAGCACCACTGAATGTGTCCATGAGGGATTGTATAGCATCAACACATGCCAGGACTTTAAATAGAACATGAACAAGCACACGTTCAACATCTAATATGGCACTCTGTATACTTTTCTACATACCTGTTTTGAAAAAAAAAGCACAATTTTCCTGTTTATTATGATGTTTTTATTAAATGTATGTACATATGAATATTTTGAAGTGTATAAACTGTATTGTAAAGATTGCATATAATGATAATTCATATAATTAGATATTTTGTAATGTCTCTGCCCCAATGAAGTATGATTGGTGGGTAATAGTATAAATATGGACTCAGGCTCTATTCCCACAACACTTTGACAATTGATTGCCTTGAAATGTATTGGTGTGGGAAGGATTCAGACACAGGAGACCTCTACCTATCTGTTCAGCCATCAGTGAGGACTGAGAAGACAGCCACATGGAGCAAAGCGGATGCTGGGTTGGGAAACGGTAAATAATGCCTGCAGCTGAATAGCTGCCAGATCAAATACTGACAGCAGAACCCCAATGGACTTAATTTCCGACTGGGGCTGGTAAGTAACCTAACCCTCCCTCCCTCCCTTGAAAACAGTGGGCTTTATATATCAACAAGTTTTATCATTCACAAGGAGTGATAAAACCCATTGTATATGATACTGATGCTCCAGCTCCAGCCAATCAGCTTCCAACTGTTGTCTGTTTGAAAAATGGGAGCTGATTGGCTGGAGCACCATTTATCATACGCAATGAGATGAATCACTTGTTGTGAATGATAAAACTTTATATAATAATACAAAACGTCTGTTCCATCTCCTCACTGAGGTCCTCATTTATCAACAAGTTTTATCACTGAAAACAAGTGAAACAACTTGCTATGTATGATAAATGGTGCTCCAGCCAATCAGCACCCAACTGTCACATGGCATGTGCCCACCCAGTTGTGTTGTCAGTCACCCACGACCTCTGCAGCAAGTGTACAGGTGGTCGGCTGACTGCCAGTACACAATGCATGAGGAGTCGATATATATCTGCAGATATATCGGCCATCGGCTGTGCTATACACCCGACACGATATGGCTGTGAACAACGTCGGTTACAGATATATTGTTTGTACACACTGGCCGACACACATGATATATCAGCCCTTCAATTGAACAGCCAATATGTAGGCCAGTGTGTACCCAGCATTAGTCCTGGGGAATGTATAGGCAAATGCATCCCCTAAATGCAAATATGTCAAATTATAAGGTTTATTATGCTTCTAATTTTGCATACATTTATTTTACTAAAATCATTTTTTGTTATTTTTTCTTTTACTGTGTTGTTAAAAAGGGTAAGTGTTATGGACAACAAGAGTATTGTCTCACATCAGATGACTTGCCCCACGGTATACATCACACCTGTCTCTGTTCCCTGCCTGTGAGCAGATTTATTTATTTTGTAAAAGGAATAATGTTGGATGATAACCATTTGAAGAAACCCAAATGAGTTATTTTTTCACTTACAAAATAAATTACTTATTGCTTAACCTTTAAAAAAAGGTTTATGACAGCGAAAGAGTAGAATTACTCTGAGTGACTTCTCTTTGATGAGTGCTGTAAAAATCATCATATATCAAGTTGCCAAAGCAAATAGTAACTGTTCAGGGACTCGGTAATTTATTACTGCTGCGGCTTACATTTGGCATGAACCATAGGAAGCTAAATTTACACAACATGCACCATCAGGCACCGCTTCACCAATGGCTAAAGATCTGAGCTTATGAGGGTTTATACATTAAACTTTGCAAATGCCATTTTTGTTATAGAAAACAAGTGAGAACATTAATTTGTGTTTAGTAGTGTGTGTGTGCCTGTAATTGTTAACAGGATAAACATACAGATGTGTCCACATACATCTATTTTCCATGCACTAAAAGTAGCGTTATAATGCATAAGCGCAGTGCGACTGGGTAGCGCCGAGCATCTTTTCTTGCAACTTTTTTACCTTAAATGTATCTTATTCACAAAGTGATGCAAAGCAGGACGCACAAGCAGCATCTGCTGAATACAATGATATGCAGCATGCCTATACTCTGTGAGTAACTGCAGTTATATCTGCATACGAAATGCTACGTTACAGTGTGAGCGGCTCTGACACTGTAACGTAGCGCTTCGCATGCAGATATAACCGCAGTCGCACACAAAGTATAGGCATGCTGCATATCATTTTAATCAGCATAAGCTGCTTAAGCATCCTATTCGCATCACTTTGCAAATGAGACACATTTTAAGAGAAAAAGTCACACAAATGTGCTGCCAAACCGCACCACAGCACGGCGCGATTAGAAGAGCAGTTCAACGCATAAGGAGGCTAGATGCATGTGGACACATCTGTAGTTCTTTTTTTTTTTGGTAATACAACTTTGTCTACAAAAAATAGTATAATGACAGTTCTTGTAATATAGTAGCACTATAATTTGTCCCTCCATTATAAAATATAGCTATAGTCTACCGTACCCCTTCCACATCTACTCTCTTCTTAACTATTCAACATGACATCGGTAATTGCGTCCCATGAGCTCCCACTATCTCTGCTTTCCATCTCTGTCCGAACAGTAAGGTTTTAGGCATAGGGCCCTCTTTCCCTATGAGGCATTTATGTATCTCCTTTGTCTACCCATCACCTCAGCTGCGGCCTGGCCAATATCCATTGCGCATGTGTGAATATAGAAAGTGGGAAAACTCAACAATCAAGCCACGTGCATGTGCAGTAAAAACAGCATCAGCACTAGGGCTGGATCAACTGCAGCCTCTAGAAACCGAATAGCACCGCTATAATAAAATCAGAAGAGGCTTCCTATTGGAAGCACTCTTTCTGCTAATGGTAGTCCGGACTGGCAGTCCCAGGGAGTGTTGAAGAAAACACCTTTGGTGTTGTACTTACTAGAATCTATAATTACTCTCACATACAAAGTCAGCAGATCTTTCTCTGGCATCAGGTGGACATTATTCCACTCCATACATTGCAATGCTAAATAGGTAAAAAATGGCACCATATAATTCAATTTAAGTAAAATAAAATGTAGCACATTATAAGTTAAAAAAGGGACAACACATAGATGAGCCTCCTACCAGATGATGGAAGTAATCAAACCTCGAACAGACGTTGTGATCCAATTCCAGGATTAGTCACCAGGCTGAACAGGTAGATAATTACAAATTGCGCCTGTGAATAAAAAAGGGCCAAGTTCTTAATAAATTATAAGAGGTAGAATCATTATTTTGGTTATATGTTATTTACTTCAAAATGCAAAAAAACCAAAACAATAATAATAAAATGCTGTTGTCTCACCACATGGGGTCGTACACAATGCAGATATTGCCTTGAAATACAAAAAAAATAAAAAAAGTAAATATAAAAAGGGTGGTTATCAACCACAGGCAAAAAGTAGAAATATTGAAATGAGAAAAAAAAGCCAAAAAAGAGTAAATGGTAAATGACATAAAATTATATCGATCCAATATACTCCAAACATATAATTTATAGCAATGGGCCTGATTCAGACCCACTCGCGAGCGGCTGCCCGCTCGCAAGTGGGTCGATGTTATGGACTGAGCATGCGCACGATGGAGGGAGCTCCGTCGTGCGCATGCGCCAGACGCGACGAGCGAAGGAAAGTCCTTCGCTCGTTGTGTCCGATCAAAGGGGGCGTGCTGTCAATGTTGATTGACAGCACGCCCCCTTTGGTAGGTGTTCCGGGGGCGTGCCTCCCTGACGGGGGCGTTCCCACGGGAACGCCTCCCATCAAAAGCCGGCCCACTGACATCACTAGTGATGTCAGTGGGAGTGATTTTGGCTCTGATAGAGCCAAAATCACTCCGGAGCTTGCGGTTGAAAATCTCAACCGCAGGCTCCGGCTCGCAATTTCGATGGTCGCGATGGTCACGACCATCGCGGCCATCAAAATGCACGCTCGTATAGCATGTGGGTATTGACCCACAGCTATACGAGCGTCTAGGAGGATGCTCCATTTTCATGGAGCCCGGCCCTCATTCAGAGCGTGCGCTCTGCTCAGAGCGTACGGCTCTGAATGAGGGCCAATGTCCTAGATGAATTTAGGGGGTGGCGTCACACACTCCTAAATATAATGTAGTTTCTGTGATTATGAGTCTCTTAGTGTAAAATTTAAGAAATCCAGATAGGGATCCTTAGATAAATGTAATGTCCAAAGAAAAAAGTTATTGGTTCTTTTTGTGAGGGGTACCCCTACAGAGCGGGGGAACTGTATGGAGTGAACAGTATGGGGACTCCGGACTATGCTGCCCACCTAGGGGGCAGACAAACAGCGTGTAATCTATCTATAGGTATCCGCCATTGTCTGTCTCAATAGGATCAGCTGCAGCATGGGGAGGGGATGTTTCTACCTTCAAGTCCCTCTATGGGACTCTCCACCAGGCACCCCCTCCTCTAACAGAATCTTACCTTCTGTGTCTTCTCTGTGCGTCCCAGGGGACGCAGTCAAATTCCCAGCGGGAGCTATCCCACCTGCTAATATCCCGACACTGACAGCCCAACAGGGGACTAAAGATAGTTGCCAAAATCCCAACACCTATCATTAGCCCCGCTACAAAATACAGACACCTGGCAGCGAACGAAGGTATGTCAAATCAACTGAATTTACAACAGGTGGACTCCAATTAAGCTGTAGGAACATCTCAAGGATGATCAGTGGAAACAGGATGCACCTGAGCTCCATTTTGAGCTTCATGGCAAAGGCTGTGAATACTTATGTACATGTGATTTCTTATTTTTTTATTTTTTGTATTAAATTTGCAAAAATCTCAAAAAAAATTTTTTACACATTGTCATTATGGGGTATTGTGTGTTGAATTTTGAGGACAAAAATTAATTTATTCCATTTTGGAATAAGGCTGTAACATAACAATATGTGGAAAAAGTGAAGCGCTGTGAATACTTTCCGGATGCACTGTAAGTACATTAAATGCAGGATGTAGTTAAGTTGCTGACAAAGACAAGGGGACAGTGCTATGACATGCCAACATGGTAGTAATGCTGTGTAAAGCATGTAACAGTGTTGGGTTTATAACTTAGTTTACACATGATGGTAATGTCAAAAGTCAAATTTGGTTACAATACTTTACAATGTATTCAGTGGCATCACAAGGGGGGTGTCACCCGCCCAAGGGTGCCACCAAAGTGCTGTCTCCTCCTCAGTGACAGGAGCCGGGTGCTGCTCTGTAGCATTATGTGCAGCACTCGGCTCCTGACACAGGGAGGGAGTTGGCACTTCACACAGGCTGGTCCTCACGGGCAGTCCGCATATCCGGACCCCAATATGACTAAAACAGGGGTTTGGGCCATGAGTCCATGCCCCCTACCCGTGAGGCCATGCCCCCTATCAATGAGACCACACCCATTTTTGTCGGTGTGCATCTTTGCCGCGCTCATTACTATCTCCTCTCATGGGTCTGCAGTGGGTGTCGCCAGAGTGAGTGACGCCACTGAACGCATTACTATCATGTCGGTATGCCATGTTCGATATAAAGCTGTCCACCTTCTCATTGTTGACAGGGGCATCAGAACAATTTATATTGGGGGGGCAACATAAAATCGTTCCGTTGCCCGTCCCCATTCTCCCCTCCCTCTCCCCTCTCTCTTACCTGAGCAGCGGCCGTGGACGGTCAGGGGGTGGGCTTTATAGCAATAGAGGAGGAGAAGGTGTAATGTACAGTGTTTTAACTTAATGACTGCAGATTACACCTCCTTCTCCTTCTCCATGCGGTGCAGGGGCTGTGCAGGCTATTGTGTGTGTGCCTCCCCAGCCATTGACCTTACCGCACGTCACTGGTTTGGGGGGGCCACCCCCTTGCCCCCCCCCCCCGTTCCAACGCCCATGATTGTTGAAAATCTGAATGTCGATGATACATACCTATCCATTAAATGCTCTCCTTTCTTTATATTGTTTTCAATTATTCTGGTGCTAACATGATGGATAGAGGTGACCATAAGCACTTTGTACTAGGGGTGTGCACCGGCCACTTTTCGTGTTTTGTGTTTTGGTTTTGGATCTGGATCGTTCTTCGTGTTTTGGATCTGGATTGGTTTTGCCAAAACCACCCTTCCGTGTTTTGGGTTCTGGGTTTTGTGTTTTGGATCTGTATTTTTTTTTAAAAAAGCATAAAAACAGCTAAAATCACAGAATTTGTAGGTTTTTCTGCTCCTATGCTATTATTAACCTGAATAACCTTAATTTCAACTCATTTCCAGTCTATTCTGAACACCTCACACCTCACAATAGTGTATTTATGTCCAAAAGGTTGCACCGAGGTAGCTGGATGACTATGCTAAGCGACACGAGTGGGCGGCACAAACACGTGACCCATCTAGGCGTGATACTGCAGTGGCAGACAGGATGGCGGTTTGAAAAACTAGGCCCTAAACTGTACATAATGCAAAGAAAAAAAAGAGGTGCAAGATGGAATTGTCCTTGGGCCCTCCCACCCACCCTTATGTTGTATAAACAGGACATGCACACTTTAACAAACCAATCATTTCAGCGCCAGGGTCTGCCACACAACTGTGGCTGAAATGATTGGTTCGTTTGGGCCCCCACAAAACAAGCTGGCAATTAATCTGTCCCTGCACAAACTGGCTCTACGGAGGCAAGATGTCATCCTCATCCTCCTCATCCACCGATTCCTCACCCTCTTCAGTGTGTACATCCTCATCCTCACAGAGTATTAACTCGTCCCCACTGGAATCCACCACCACAGGTCCCTCTGTACGTTCTGGAGGCTGGTCTCCCTGGAAGAGCTGATAATTCATTTTGATGAACATCATCTTCTCCACATTCTGTGGAAGCAACCTCCTACACCTTTCGCTGACAAGGTTCCCGGCTGCACTAAACACTCTTTCGGAGTACACACTGGAGGGGGGGCAACTCAGGTAAAATAGAGCCAGTTTGTACAGGGGCCTCCAAATTGCCTCTTTTTCCTGCCAGTACAGGTATGGACTGTCTGACATGCCTACTTGGATGCTATCACCGATGTAATCCTCCACCATTCTGTCAATGGTGACAGTATCATATGCAGTGACAGTAGACATGTCAGAAATTGTTGCCAGGTCCTTCAGTCCGGACCAGATGTCCAAACTTGGTCCTGCCTGCCCTGCATCAACGCCAGCGGGTTGCTTAGGATACCTAAGTTTTTTCCTGGCAGCCCCAGTTGTGGGAGAAAATGAAAAAGGAGCTGTTGACGTGTCAAGTTCCGCTTCAGCTGACAGTGTGTTCACCAGCAGGTCTTTGCACCTCTGCAGGCTTGTGTCAGCCGGAAAGAGAGACACCACATAGGCTTTAAACCTAGGATTGAGCACGGTGGCCAAAATGTAGTGGTCTGATTTCAACAGATTGACCACCCTGGAATCCTGGCAAAGCGAATGAAGGGCTTCATCCACAAGTCCCACATGCCGAGCGGAATCACTTCGTCTTAGCTCCTCCTTCACTTTCTCCAGCTGCTTCTGCAAAAGCCTGATGAGGGGAATGACCTGACTCAAGCTGGCAGTGTCTGAACTGACTTCACGTGTGGCAAGTTCAAAGGGCTGGAGAACCTTGCACAACACGGAAATCATTCTCCACTGCGCTTGAGTCAGGTGCATACCCCCTCCTTTGCCTATGTCATAGGTGGATGTATAGGCTTGTATGGCCTTTTGCTGCTCCTCCATCCTCTGAAGCATATAGAGGGTTGAGTTCCACCGCGTCACAACCTCTTGCTTCAGGTGATGGCGGGGCAGGTTCAAGAGTGTTTGCTGGCGCTCCAGTCTTCGGCACGCAGTCGCTGAATGGCGAAAGTGGCCAGAAATTTTTCGGGCCACCCAAAGCGTCTCCTGCACGCCCCTGTCGCTTTTCAGAAAATTCTGCACCACCAAGTTTATTGTGTGAGCAAAACATGGGACGTGCTGGAATTTGCCCAGATGTAATGCCCGCACAATATTGGTGGCGTTGTCAGATATCACAAATCCCCAGGAGAGTCTAAGTGGGGTAAGCCACTGGGCGATGATTTCCCTCAGTTTCTCTAAGAGGTTGTCGGCGGTGTGCCTCTTACTGAAACCGGTGATACACAGCGTAGCCTGCCTTGGAACGAGCTGGCGTTTCTGAGATGCTGCTACTGGTGACGCTGCTGCTGTTGCTGCGTAAGGTGATACATCTACCCAGTGGGCTGTCACAGTCATATAGTCCTTAGTCTGCCCTGTTCCACTTGTCCACATGTCCGTGGTTAAGTGGACATTGTGTACAACGGCATTTTTCAGGACACTGATGACACTTTTTCTGACGTTTCTGTACAGTCTCGGTATCGCCTGCCTAGTGAAGTGGAATCTAGACGGGATTTGGAACTGGGGACACACTACCTCCATCAATTGTCTAAATCCCACTGCACTAATGGCGGATACCGGACCCACGTCTAACACCAACATAGCAGTCAAGGCCTCAGTTATACGTTTTGCTTCAGGATGACTGCTGTCGTACTTCATCCTCCTCGCTAAGGACTGTTGGAGGGTCAATTGTTTAGTAAAAGTAGTGGTGTTCCTACTTCCTCTCTGGGATGATGAACGACTCCCAGCAGCAGCAACAGCAGCAGCGGCAGCAGTAGGCGTAGCAATGCAGGATCCTCCAGAGGAATCCCGGATAGGAGAGTCAGTCATGCCAGTGACATGGCCTGCAGGACTACTTCCGATCCTGACTAAGGAGGAAATTGACGAGGAGGGAGTTGACGGTGTGGTTTGCAGGCGCTTGGATACAACAGGACAACGGGATTTAGGTGTCCCTGGACTGCTTACGGTCTTAGCCAAAGTTTCTGAACTTGACAGTAACTTTTTATGAACGCGCTGCAGGTGCCGTATAAGGGAGGATGTTCCTAGGTGGTTGACATCCCTAACCCTACTTATTTCACCTTTACATATGGTACATATGGCAAGACAGTTGTTGTCCGGATTTGGATAGAAATATTGCCAGACCAAAGAGGTGGAATGTTTGGTCTTCTGCCCAGGCATGACCGTGATGGGCTTTTTCATCCCACGGACAACAACTGTCTCCCCCGGAGCCTGATTTAAACAAACCACATCACCATCAGAATCCTCCTCGCCAACTTCCTCCTCAGCGCCAGCTACACCAGTATCCACATCCTGTTGTACTTCAACAGTGACATCTTCAATTTGCATATCAACAAGTGGACTGTGGGAGCTCCTTTCAGCACTTGCAGGGGGCGTGCAAATGGTGGAAAGAGCCACCTCTTCCCGTCCAGTGCTGGGAAGGTCAGGCATCGCAACCACCACCACACTTGGACTCTCCTTGGGGATTTGTGATATCTTCTTAGAAAGCACAGTTCTTCGCTGTGCTTTTGCCAGCTTAACTCTTTTGATTTTTTTAGTGGGAGGAGGGCTTCCATCGTCATGTGAAGCTGAACCACTAGTCATGAACATACTAGGGATCGACCTTAGCCGTTCCTTGCCACTCCGTGTCGTCAATGGCATATTGGCAAGTTTACGTTTCTCTTCAGCTGATTTAAATGTTTTTTTCAAGGTCATTTTCCTGAACTTTGTCATTTGGGATTGTATGTGCCCTCTACTATGATATTGGGCATCGGCCTTGGCAGACGACGTTGATGGCATGTTATCGTCTATGTCATGACTAGTGGCAGCAGCTTCAGCACTAGGAGGAAGTGGTTCTTGATCTTTCTCTATTTTATTTTTATCGGAGAAAGTTTGGTCCTCCATTTATGTTATATCGATTTGATATATACGTGCGGCTAAACACAGAAAATATTTTTTTATTTTTGCTGGAGAGTAGTGCACTTTGTGGGTTACACCACCCTTTAAGAAATGAGCCAGCCGGCTCTTTACTTATGGGACACAGGCGCACGATTGGAGCTGCTCCTTTGTTGATGCACGTGCGGCTACTGCGCACACAATTCACAAACACAGAAAATATTTTTCTTTTTGGTTTGGAGTGTACTTTGGGGGTTACAGCACCCTTTAACAGTCAAGCCAGCCGGCCCTTTACTTATGACACAGGCGCACGCTTGGCACTACTTTGTTGATGCACGTGCGGCTACTGCGCACACAATTCACAAACACAGAAAATAATTTTTTTTTTGCTTTATAGTGTACTTTGGGGGTTACAGCACCCTTTAACGGTCAAGCCAGCCGGCCCTTTACTTATGACACAGGCGCACGCTTGGCACTACTTTGTTGATGCACGTGCGGCTACTGCGCACACAATTCACAAACACAGAAAATAATTTTTTTTTTGGTTTGGACTGGAGAGTACTTTGGGGGTTACAGCACCCTTTAACGGTCAAGCCAGCCGGACCTTTACTTATGACACAGGCGCACGCTTGGCACTATTTTGTTGATGCACGTGCGGCTACTGCGCACACAATTCACAAACACAGAAAATATATATTTTTTTGTTTGGACTGGAGTGTACTTTGGGGGTTACAGCACCCTTTAACGGTCAAGCCAGCCGGCCCTTTACTTATAACACAGGCACACGCTTGGCACTACTTTGTTGATGCACGTGCGGCTACTGCGCACACAATTCACAAACACAGAAAATATATATTTTTTTGGTTTGGAGTGTACTTTGGGGGTTACAGCACCCTTTAACGGTCAAGCCAGCTGGCCCTTTACTTATGACACAGGCGCACGCTTGGCACTACTTTGTTGATGCACGTGCGGCTACTGCGCACACAATTCACAAACACAGAAAATAATATTTTTTTTGGTTTGGACTGGAGCGTACTTTGGGGGTTACAGCACCCTTTAATGGTCAAGCCAGCCGGCCCTTTACTTATGACACAGGCGCACGCTTGGCACTACTTTGTTGATGCACGTGCGGCTACTGCGCACACAATTCACAAACACACAAAAAATATTATTTTTTTGGTTTGGAGTGTACTTTGGGGGTCACAGCACCCTTTAACGGTCAAGCCAGCCGGCCCTTTACTTATGACACAGGCGCACGCTTGGCACTACTTTGTTGATGCACGTGCGGCTACTGCGCACACAATTCACAAACACAGAAAATAATTTTTTTTTTGGTTTGGACTGGAGTGTACTTTGGGGGTTACAGCACCCTTTAACGGTCAAGCCAGCCGGCCCTTTACTTATGACACAGGCGCACGCTTGGCACTACTTTGTTGATGCACGTGCGGCTACTGCGCACACAATTCACAAACACAGAAAATATATATTTTTTTGGTTTGGAGTGTACTTTGGGGGTTACAGCACCCTTTAATGGTCAAGCCAGCCGGCCCTTTACTTATGACACAGGCGCACGCTTGGCACTACTTTGTTGATGCAGGTGCGGCTACTGCGCACACAATTCACAAACACAGAAAATAATTTTTTTTTTGGTTTGGACTGGAGTGTACTTTGGGGGTTACAGCACCCTTTAATGGTCAAGCCAGCCGGCCCTTTACTTATGACACAGGCGCACGCTTGGCATTACTTTGTTGATGCACGTGCGGCTACTGCGCACACAATTCACAAACACACAAAAAATATTATTTTTTTGGTTTGGAGTGTACTTTGGGGGTCACAGCACCCTTTAACGGTCAAGCCAGCTGGCCCTTTACTTATGACACAGGCGCACGCTTGGCACTACTTTGTTGATGCACGTGCGGCTACTGCGCACACAATTCACAAACACAGAAAATAATTTTTTTTTTGGTTTGGACTGGAGTGTACTTTGGGGGTTACAGCACCCTTTAATGGTCAAGCCAGCCGGCCCTTTACTTATGACACAGGCGCACGCTTGGCACTACTTTGTTGATGCACGTGCGGCTACTGCGCACACAATTCACAAACACAGAAAATATATATTTTTTTGGTTTGGAGTGTACTTTGGGGGTTACAGCACCCTTTAACGGTCAAGCCAGCCGGCCCTTTACTTATGACACAGGCGCACGCTTGGCACTACTTTGTTGATGCACATGCGGCTACTGCGCACACAATTCACAAACACAGAAAAAATATTATTTTTTTAGCACTTGGGGGGAGCACCCCTGATGGACAGAGCACCCCCTGGACAACACTACAGCACCCCTTTAGGACTGGGACACTGCACAGGACTTTGGAGTGGACACAGCCCCTATGGAGAACTGACTGCACAACACAGTCCAGCCAGCCCCTATGGACTTTGAAGTAGTGGACACTGCCCCTATTAACAACAGCAGCACAGCACAACACAGCCAGCCCCTATGGACTTTGAAGTAGTGGACAACAGCAGCACAGCGCAGCACAGCACAGCACAACACTACTCTGCACTACACTACACTACACAGCCCAGCCAGCCCTAACTCCCACCCTCCCTCTTCACTGTCCACAGCCGAGTGAGAAAATGGCGCCGACGCGGGTACCTTATATAGGATCCAAAACCCGCGAGACCCGGAAGGCGGGATGATGACGTTTTGCCTCGATTTCAGATCCGAGTCAGGCGGGAAAGTTGAGCCTGACTCGGATCGGCCTCGGATCGGGTGGCTCGGGGGGGGGGGTTCGGATTTCAGAAATCCGAACCCGCTCACCCCTACTTTGTACGGTATAATTATACATATATGTTTTGCACTTTTACATTACATTTAAGCAGATAAAAATGCATCTAGAGTTGTACATTTTGAAAGTGTTAACTTATATAGCTATATGGGACCCAAAGTCTCATGATTAAACTCAATTACAGAACTAGTCATCATTATACAGTATGTAGAACCTAGAACACCTGCACACCATCTGATTACATTATACTATATACATTTGGTAGCACAGTGTTGGCTAACTAGAGTGAGTTATCACTATATGATATCTGTTTTATTAATATGATCAGAACATGTATCTATCTCTTGTCAGTCTCAATTTACCTATCACTTAAGCAAAATGTGCTGGATCTCAGTTATATGCAGCAGCCGCCTCTTCAGCCATGATTTTTTCATTTACTCTGTTAAAGCATTTGCCACATACCATTTATGAACGTAGTGTGAAACCTGTTTTTGACTTGGAGCATATCTTGCGTGTTTTCGCACTGCTCATGTTTGCAACCCAGATAGCGGCCTTTCTGGGTTGCCATCAGGCGTTCTTACATAGACAGTTAGGTGATGGCGTGTCTATAGGCAACTGTAGGCTTTTCAGAGTTGGCCACAAGTTAAAATTTGCCTGTAAATTTTTACCTAGCATAAGGTTGGTGCAAGTACAAATGATGATGATGTTGATGACTAGTTCCAAATCATGTGCACACACATAGCAGTGGTTGCATGGCAAGATGCATACAACCAGAGCCGTAACTAGACATTTTGGTGCCCTGTGCCAGAGAAAGCATTGGTGCCCCCCCTCCCCCATTTTTTAAATAGGGACATAAGATAGTGCACCTGAAAAAGGGCCATGGCCTCATGGGGAAGGGCCAGGGAAGAGATAGGGGACGCCAGGAGATGCTTTGGATAAAAGAAGAGTAAGCTACAAGTGAGAATGATAATAAACAGGAAAATGGACAGGACCAAACAGTGCCCCCTGCCCTGCGGTACTCTGTGCCATGGTGCACCCTAGTTACGGCCCTGCATACAACATACCCTCACTAAATCAGTGAGATATATTGTGCCAAGAATATTAAACCAGTAGTACTACAGAACTCCGTAATGGTATTTATTTCATTTAACATTTTGCCTGTGTATCACTTGGTTGCTTGAATGTCCTTATTAAGATGTTCTAACTGGCCCATTTATCATCTCATCCTCGTTCTTTATCATCTTTCTTGTTTGCCTGCCTAACATGGCATCTGTGTACCAATGAAAATAAAATCCCTTTGGAAGTATTGGCAGGTAAAGTGTTTTGTTGAACATAATGCTCTGTTGATGGAACAATCATTATACAAGCAAAACTCAGGTCGAATCCAAGCATGTCATTTATTAGCCCTCGTGGATGGTAACATTAATCTATGTAGTCTAACCGTCAAGTTTCTACTTAATTGACAGATATATATTTTAGATTGCTCTATGGCAATTACATTCTGTACTTTGCTAGTGCATTTTTTATTTTTTTTGTTTTCATTGTCCCTTGGAATGTAATTAGATAAAAGTGCCTATAAATATCTAGTCTACATTATTTCTACCTTTATTCAATAAACAACTTTTTTATTTCTCTTTTATAGCGTAATGTTTTGCTTAAACCAGACATGTTATTTAACTAACAAATGAGTACATTAACATGATTGTAGTCTTTTAGGAACAGGGGACTGAGTACTGTTCAGTACTGGCATCTGCACTTGGCACAGAATTTTAATAATCAAATATATTGGCATAGCAGTTTCTGTAGCTGCCAAACCCATAAATCCCTTTTACAAGTTGTAAAGCGGATTAGTTGTCAGTTGTTTGCAAAACTTCCCTCCAAGTAATTAAATAACCTTATTACTGAAGTAAAAATAATAATAGTTAAAAAAAATATATATATATGCATATTCAGTATATAAACAGAATATATATATATATATATATATATATATATATATATAAATAAGTGACTGAAGAGCCGGCAGTCCTCTGCTAACAAGCATAAACTGCGTCCGGTGACCTCCTATTACCTCCCCTGGCGAGGAACAACATAGGTCACGTATCCTGATGAAAGAATATACATTCTGAAATGTTGATATGTACTTGCGGAGTCCTGAGTCTTTTGTTACACGTTGCCCAGAGTGCTGTCTCGTTGTCTACTATATATATATATATATATATATATATATATGTATATATATATATATATATATTTACATTGTAGACATAGTACTGTATGTGTGTATATAATATATATATATAATATATATACATATATATATATATATATATATATATATTAGGGGTGAGCGGGTTCGGATTTCTGAAATCCGAACCCCCCCGAGCCCCCCCGATCCGAGTCCGATCCGAGTCAGGCTCGACTTTTCCCGCCTGACTCGGATCTGAAATCGAGGCAAAACGTCATCATCCCGCCTTCCGAGTCTCGCGGGTTTTGGATCCTATATAAGGTACCCGCATCGGCGCCATTTTCTCACTCGGCTGTGGACAGTGAAGAGGGAGGGTGGGAGTTAGGGCTGTGTAGTGTAGTGTAGTGTAGTGCTGCTGTTGTCCACTACTTCAAAGTCCATAGGGGCTGGCTGTGTTGTGCTGTGCTGCTGTTGTTAATAGGGGCTGTGTCCACTACTTCAAAGTCCATAGGGGCTGGCTGGACTGTGTTGTGCAGTCAGTTCTCCATAGGGGCTGTGTCCACTCCAAAGTCCTGTGCAGTGTCCCAGTCCTAAAGGAGTGCTGTAGTGTTGTCCAGGGGGTGCTCTGTCCATCAGGGGTGCTCCCCCCAAGTGCTAAAAAAATAATATATTATCTGTGTTTGTGAATTGTGTGCGCAGTAGCCGCACGTGCATCAACAAAGTAGTGCCAAGCGTGCGCCTGTGTCATAAGTAAAGGGCCGGCTGGCTTGACCGTTAAAGGGTGCTGTAACCCCCGAAAGTACACTCCAGTCCAAACCAAAAAAAAATGATTTTCTGTGTTTGTGAATTGTGTGCGCAGTAGCCGCACGTGCATCAACAAAGTAGTGCCAAGCGTGCGCCTGTGTCATAAGTAAAGGGACGACTGGCTTGACCGTTAAGGGTGCTGTAACCCCCGAAAGTACACTCCAGTCCAAACCAAAAAAAAAATTATTTTCTGTGTTTGTGAATTGTGTGCGCAGTAGCCGCACGTGCATCAACAAAGTAGTGCCAAGCGTGCGCCTGTGTCATAAGTAAAGGGCCGGCTGGCTTGACCGTTAAGGGTGCTGTAACGCCCGAAAGTACAGTCCAGTCCAAACCAAAAAAAAAATTATTTTCTGTGTTTGTGAATTGTGTGCGCAGTAGCCGCACGTGCATCAACAAAGTAGTGCCAAGCGTGCGCCTGTGTCATAAGTAAAGGGCCGGCTGGCTTGACCGTTAAAGGGTGCTGTAACCCCCAAAGTACACTCCAGTCCAAACCAAAAAAAAATTTATTTTCTGTGTTTGTGAATTGTGTGCGCAGTAGCCGCATGTGCATCAACAAAGTAGTGCCAAGCGTGCGCCTGTGTCATAAGTAAAGGGCCGGCTGGCTTGACCGTTAAAGGGTGCTGTAACCCCCAAAGTACACTCCAGTCCAAACCAAAAAAAAAATTATTTTCTGTGTTTGTGAATTGTGTGCGCAGTAGCCGCACGTGCATCAACAAAGTAGTGCCAAGCGTGCGCCTGTGTCATAAGTAAAGGGCCAGCTGGCTAGACCGTTAAAGGGTGCTGTAACCCCCGAAAGTACTCTCCAGTCCAAACCAAAAAAAAAATTATTTTCTGTGTTTGTGAATTGTGTGCGCAGTAGCCGCACGTGCATCAACAAAGTAGTGCCAAGCGTGCGCCTGTGTCATAAGTAAAGGGCCGGCTGGCTTGACCGTTAAGGGTGCTGTAACGCCCGAAAGTACAGTCCAGTCCAAACCAAAAAAAAAATTATTTTCTGTGTTTGTGAATTGTGTGCGCAGTAGCCGCACGTGCATCAACAAAGTAGTGCCAAGCGTGCGCCTGTGTCATAAGTAAAGGGCCGGCTGGCTTGACCGTTAAAGGGTGCTGTAACCCCCAAAGTACACTCCAGTCCAAACCAAAAAAAAATTTATTTTCTGTGTTTGTGAATTGTGTGCGCAGTAGCCGCATGTGCATCAACAAAGTAGTGCCAAGCGTGCGCCTGTGTCATAAGTAAAGGGCCGGCTGGCTTGACCGTTAAAGGGTGCTGTAACCCCCAAAGTACACTCCAGTCCAAACCAAAAAAAAAATTATTTTCTGTGTTTGTGAATTGTGTGCGCAGTAGCCGCACGTGCATCAACAAAGTAGTGCCAAGCGTGCGCCTGTGTCATAAGTAAAGGGCCGGCTGGCTAGACCGTTAAAGGGTGCTGTAACCCCCGAAAGTACTCTCCAGTCCAAACCAAAAAAAAAATTATTTTCTGTGTTTGTGAATTGTGTGCGCAGTAGCCGCACGTGCATCAACAAAGTAGTGCCAAGCGTGCGCCTGTGTCATAAGTAAAGGGCCGGCAGGCTTGACCGTTAAAGGGTTCTGTAACCCACAAAGTACACTCCAATCCAAAAAAATATATATTTTCTGTGTTTGTGACTTGTGTGCACTGTGGCTGCACGGGCATCAACAAAGGAGCAGCGCCAAGCGTGCGCCTGTGTCCCATAAGTAAAGAGCTGGCTGGCTCATTTCTTAAAGGGTGGTGTAACCCACAAAGTGCACTACTCTCCAGCAAAAATAAAAAAATATTTTCTGTGTTTGTGTGCGCTTTAGCCGCACGTATATATATCAATATAACATAAATGGAGGACCAAACTTTCTCCGATAAAAATAAAATAGGGAAAGATCAAGAACCACTTCCTCCTAGTGCTGTTGCTGCTGCTGGGAGTTGTTCATCATCCCAGAGAGGAAGTAGGAACATCACTACTTTTACTAAACAATTGACCCTCCAACAGTCCCTAGCGATGAGGATGAAGTACGACAGCAGTCATCCTGAAGCAAAACGTATAACTGAGGCCTTGACTGCTATGTTGGTGTTAGACGTGCGTCCGGTATCCGACATTAGTGCAGTGGGATTTAGACAATTGATGGAGGTAGTGTGTCCTCGGTTCCAAATCCCGTCTAGATTCCACCTGCATCCTCAAAGCAGCAGCGACAAGCGTGCGTCTGTCTGTTAAAGGGTGGTGACACCCTCAAAGTGTGCTACACAAACAATTAAAATATTGTTCTTTTTTTTCGGTCTTTGTGAAATGTGTGGGCTGTAGCCGCACCTGCATCCTTAAAGCAGCAGCGACAAGCGTGCGTCTGTCTGTTAAAGGGTGGTGACACCCTCAAAGTGTGCTACACAAACAATTAAAATATTGTTCTTTTTTTTTGGTCTTTGTGAAATGTGTGGGCTGTAGCCGCACCTGCATCCTTAAAGCAGCAGCGACAAGCGTGCGTCTGTCTGTTAAAGGGTGGTGACACCCTCAAAGTGTGCTACACAAACAATTAAAATATTGTTCTTTTTTTTTTGGTCTTTGTGAAATGTGTGGGCTGTAGCCGCACCTGCATCCTTAAAGCAGCAGCGACAAGCGTGCGTCTGTCTGTTAAAGGGTGGTGACACCCTCAAAGTGTGCTACACAAACAATTAAAATATTCTTCTTCTTTTTTCTGTCTATGTGAATTGTGTGGGCTGTAGCCGCACCTGCATCCTTAAAGCAGCAGCGACAAGCGTGCGTCTGTCTGTTAAAGGGTGGTGACACCCTCAAAGTGTGCTACACAAACAATAAAAATATTCTTCTTCTTTTTTCTGTCTATGTGAATTGTGTGGGCTGTAGCCGCACCTGCATCCTTAAAGCAGCAGCGACAAGCGTGCGTCTGTCTGTCCGTTAAAGGGTGGTGACACCTCAAAGTGTTCTACACAAACAATTAAAATATTGTTCTTTTTATTTCGGTCTTTGTGAAATGTGTGGGCTGTAGCCGCACCTGCATCCTTAAAGCAGCAGCGACAAGCGTGCGTCTGTCTGTTAAAGGGTGGTGTAACTCTCAAAGTGCTCCAAAAAATAAAAAACTATTTTTTTAATGTGTTTGTGACTTGTGTGCGATGTAGCCGCACTTGCATCCTCAAAGCAGCAGCGACAAGCTTGCGTTTGTCTGTTAAAGGGTGGTGACACCCTCAAAGTGTGCTACACAAACAATAAAAATATTCTTCTTTTTTGTCTTTGTGAATTGTGTGGGCTGTAGCCGCACCTGCATCCTTAAAGCAGCAGCGACAAGCATGCGTCTGTCTGTTAAAGGGTGGTGACACCCTCAAAGTGTGCTACACAAACAATTAAAATATTGTTCTTTTTTTTCGGTCTTTGTGAAATGTGTGGGCTGTAGCCGCACCTGCATCCTTAAAGCAGCAGCGACAAGCGTGCGTCTGTCTGTTAAAGGGTGGTGACACCCTCAAAGTGTGCTACACAAACAATAAAAATATTCTTCTTCTTTTTTCTGTCTTTGTGAATTGTGTGGGCTGTAGCCGCACTTGCATCCTCAATGCAGCGCGACAAGCGTGCGTCTGTCTGTTAAAGGGTGGTGTAACCCTCAAAGTGTGCTCCACAAACAATAAAAATATTCTTTTTTTTTTTCTGTCTTTGTGAATTGTGTGGGCTGTAGCCGCACTTGAATCCTCAAAGCAGCAGCGACAAGCGTGCGTCTGTCTGTTAAAGGATTACATCGGTGACAGCATCCAAGTAGGCATGTCAGACAGTCCGTACCTGTACTGGCAGGAAAAAGAAGCAATTTGGAGGTCCCTGTACAAACTGGCTCTATTTTACCTGAGTTGCCCCCCCTCCAGTGTGTACTCCGAAAGAGTGTTTAGTGCAGCCGGGAACCTTGTCAGCGAAAGGCGTAGGAGGTTGCTTCCACAAAATGTGGAGAAGATGATGTTCATAAAATGAATTATCAACTCTTCCAGGGAGACCAGCCTCCAGAACGTACAGAGGGACCTGTGGTTCCAGCAGGGACGAATTAATACTCTGTGAGGATGAGGATGTACACACTGAAGAGGGTGAGGAATCGGTGGATGAGGAGGATGAGGATGACATCTTGCCTCCGTAGAGCCAGTTTGTGCAGGGACAGATAAATTGCCAGCTTGTTTTGTGGGGGCCCAAACGAACCAATCATTTCAGCCACAGTTGTGTGGCAGACCCTGGCGCTGAAATGATTGGTTTGTTAAAGTGTGCATGTCCTGTTTATACAACATAAGGGTGGGTGGGAGGGCCCAAGGACAATTCCATCTTGCACCTCTTTTTTTTCTTTGCATTATGTACAGTTTGGGGCCTAGTTTTTCAATGCCATCCTGTCTGCCACTGCAGTTTCACGCCTAGATGGGTCACGTGTTTGTGCCGCCCACTCGTGTCGCTTAGCATAGTCATCCAGCTACCTCGGTGCAACCTTTTGGACATAAAAACACTATTGTGAGGTTTGAGGTATTCAGAATAGACTGGAAATGAGTGGAAATTAAGGTTATTGAGGTTAATAATAGCATAGCAGCAGAAAAACCTACAAATTCTGTGATTTTAGCTGTTTTTATGCTTTTTTTCAAAAAAATACAGATCCAAAACACAAAACCCAGAACCCAAAACACGGAAGGGTGGTTTTGGCAAAACCAATCCAGATCCAAAACACGAAGAAAGATCCAGATCCAAAACCAAAACACAAAACACGAAAAGTGGCCGGTGCACACCCCTAATATATATATACATTATAGACATAGTACTGTATGTGTGTGTGTGTATATATATTATAGACATAGTACTGTATGTGTGGAAATATATATATATAATATATATACATTGCAGACATAGTACGTTATGTGTGCATATATATATATATATAAATATATATAAAATATATATATATACATTATAGACATAGTACTGTATGTGTGTATATATAATATATATGCATTATAGACATAGTACTATGTGTGTATATATATATATATATATATATGCACATATACACACATACAGTACTATGTCTACAATGTATATATATATATATATACACACACATACAGTATAGTATATAGTAGTACTATATATGTATATAGTACATTATAAACATAGTACTGTATGTGTATATATATATATACATTATAGACATAGTACTGTACGTGTGTGTATATATATATATATATATATATACATTAAAGACATAGTACTGTATGTGTATATATATATATAGTACATTATAGAAAGCGCAGTATGTGTGTGTATATATTTATAATATATATATACACTATAGACAGTACTGTATGTGTGTATATATATATATATTTAATATATATATATATATATATACATTATAGATGTAGTACTGTATGTGTGTATATATTATATATATATATATATATAATTCTCCACGATCCGGCACTCATAGGTATATTATATAACTGGACCGGGTGCCCTCCTCACTGTGACCTCCAAACGGGGATACACTGACACATACTCCAAACACTGGCGGCACTCCGGATAAAAAAACGCTACGGACACTTAGCTGGATTCAGCGACATTTCAGCGCCTTTAATCAGCGCTTTTATCAAGCATATACAGTAATACAAATGTGAATAACAGACTTAAATAGCTCACCCCCCAGCAGGCTAAACCTTCGGTATTACACACGTGCGCTGCCAGACAGCAGTCGCTCAGGAAATAATGTCATAGACAGCCCCTGGTGTAGCCATAGTGATATGAATACACACTAATACCCGCTGTGACTACTAATCAAATGATCACAGGGTAAGTGCAAACCCTGTGTCAAATCCGCTAAGCGGCTTAAAACAGGATTTGCACCATTAAGTGAGAATGAATGAAAACACCAATACTCTAAAAATTACTCTCGGCAAACAGCCGTAATTATGTTAAAAACACCATAAGCACTACCTACACCTATACAGACACGACTGACAACATCAACACGACGTACCTTAACACATATGACATTGGACACATGGAACAGTATCAATTACAATGTACAATAGCATATTAATGTACACAGTAATAGGACAACCTGTAGTAGACATGTACCCACCTTGCATCAACCCACAAAAAACTTATTATGACTATAATCAGGCCAAAGATATCATAAACATCACTAAGGTGTAGAATAATGTACGGACTTATCAAACAGCCCCCTTAGGTACAATAATCTATTAGCCACTACGGCAATAACCTCTGAATATTAGATAGCTGACTGATTTGCTATTTATACAAAGCATTGAAGTCCTAAAGTCTCATTCAAACCATGAGGTATTAAGATGTGGTGTCTGCGCTCTAAGGTACTATTATGCCATAATCGCTATAAAAAACTATGAAGTTTTTATAGGTATATCTATTGTGATCTGTAAGGGAATTATGGATGTTGGTGATGCCTATGCTCCTTAGAAGAGCTCCTTAATTATAAGTCTCTATGGGAAATGTCCTGGTGTGATCCACCTCTTGAAAGCTGTTGGATGGTAGTTCTTAAAAAGCAGCAATCCCGGTGGTATTTACTGGTGGGCAAAAACTTTGGGCAGTATGTTCATCTGTACATAGATTAGAGTTAATGTAATTGTTATTTCAAAAGTTCTTGAATGATAGTTGGTATATATATGGTAGGTGTATCCTCCCCTCTCCAATTGGTCTCTGTCCCAGGAAAACAGCCACTCCACCTCAGGGATTCACAAAAAACACAAATTGCAGTATCAGGTGCTGGTGGGCACTATGGTGCAGAGGTAGGTAAATATAGGACTTACCTGGGTCCCGACGTACTCCTGCCGGTCCACCGAACGTGCCTCCTTTTGCGTGTGTTAGAGTGATGGGTGTAAAGGGCAAGACAATAGTATCCAATTTGTCTGGACAGAACACTAGGTGTATGGAGTGGGGATAAAACTCTATTTATTTTTCTGCACCTAGCCCGGATGGGCAACAATCGGTGTCAGAAATGTAAAATATCTTATCACATGAAAAAGACTTGAAACATATTAAACATATGGTTTAGGGATGAAAATCAAAAAAGTCACATCAGTCAGTAATGTCCCAACGCATTTCATCCCATGTGGGGACTTTTTCAAGGGTAGGTGAACTGTTAATCCCAAATGCAGGGTTTAAATACCTTGTGCAATAAGTCCATCTGTTAATTGCTCCGTTATTTCCGGTTTTTCGGATCCTGCGATCTGCTCCTAATCAGTCCAGTATGTGTAGTGTCATGCGCATGCTCTGTGCCAATGTCTCTAACCTCATGATCCAATTAGCTTCACACTGTAGCAGTTTCTTACCATGGTCACCACCTCTCTGTAGGGGAGGCACATGGTCAATAATGCGATAGCATAACGTCGCAATGCTGTGTTTGGCCTCGGAAAAGTGTCTCGCTGCAGGCTGTTCACTGGTACCGCTAGCAATAGCAGCCCTAATAGCTGACCTATGTTGAGCCATACGGACTCTGAGTGTACACTCTGTCTTCCCTATGTACATTTTAGAGCATGGGCAGATGATCGCATAAACAATGTACGAACTGGTACATGTAAGGTGATAGCGTATATTATATTTCTCACCTGTAAATGGATGGAAAAATGAGGGCCCTGTCTGTAAATAACTGCAAGTGGTGCAGTTGGAACATTTATAGCAACCCAATTTAGGATTTCCCAAAAAGCTACTTTTCTTGGATTTACCCAATTGGGTGATGTCATTGCGCACTAAAAAATCTCTGAGGTTTCTACCTCTGCGATAACAAGACATAAGAGATGAATTCCTAAAGGGTTGTAGATGCTTATCTGTACTAATGATTGGCCACAAACGATTGGCTTGTCGGTTAATAGAGGAACTCATGTGGTTAAAGCGGTTAACCCATAAATGCCTGTTGGACTGAGCTTTCTTGATGATACTAGGAACACCAAGAAGTTTATCTGCAGGAACTGCCAACACTTTAAGTTTGGCTTGTTCCAAAGTTACCAAACTGTACCCTCTTTGTAAAAAATTAGTCAGCATCCTGTCTAGTTGTTTAATCCCTTCCTCTCGATCTTTGGCTATTCGCAAAGCGCGTAAAAACTGTGAGAATGGTAAAGAGTTTTTTAATGGTGCTGGATGTGCACTACTGGCCAATTACACATTATTCCTGTCGGTAGCCTTAATAAATAAAGAGGGAACTAATCTACCTCCACACTTGGTAACCGTAACATCTAAGAAATTCACCGTGGTGAGACTAGTGTGGTACGTAAATCTCACAGGTCTATGCAACTCATTGTATTGCTCAATCATATTAACGAATGCCTGTGTGGTACCTCCCCACACAATCAACAAATCGTTGATATATCGGAAGAAAGCCAATATGTTTTTGGAAATATTGGGGTCAGAAAAAAATACTTCATGTTCAATGGCGAACATATACGAATTAGCATATGATGGGGCCACATTGGACCCCATAGCGCAACCGGACAGCTGCAAATAATAAGCGCCATTAAACATGAAGTAATTTCTTGTAAGTGTTAATTCTAACAACTGTAGAAATAATTCCTCATTGATACCCTTAAATAAGGGATTATCATGTATTAAATAAACATAATTATGGCTGTTTGCCGAGAGTAATTTTTAGAGTATTGGTGTTTTCATTCATTCTCACTTAATGGTGCAAATCCTGTTTTAAGCCGCTTAGCGGATTTGACACAGGGTTTGCACTTACCCTGTGATCATTTGATTAGTAGTCACAGCGGGTATTAGTGTGTATTCATATCACTATGGCTACACCAGGGGCTGTCTATGACGTTATTTCCTGAGCGACTGCTGTCTGGCAGCGCACGTTTGTAATACCGGAGGTTTGGCCTGCTGGGGGGTGAGCTATTTAAGTCTGTTATTCACATTTGTATTACTGTATATGCTTGATAAAAGCGCTGATTAAAGGCGCTGAAACGTCGCTGAATCCAGCTAAGTGTCCGTAGCGTTTTTTATCCGGAGTTCCGCCAGTGTTTGGAGTATATATATATATATATATATATATATTAGGGATGAGCGGGTTCGGTTCCCTGAGAACCGAACCCACCCGAACTTCTGGGATCCAGGGCGATCCGAGCCCAAGCTCGGATCTCCCTGTCTGCCCCGGATCCCTCTCCCGAGGCAAAACCTCGAGATCTGCTGTCGGATCTCGAGGTTTTGCCTCGAGCGGCCATTTTAAAAAAAATGCCTTTGCCTTTAATGGGCAAAGTGCTGATTGGCTGACAGAGCCGTCTGTCACGGCTCTCAGCCAATCAGCATTATAGTGCTCATTTGCATGTAGCACGGACTCGTGAGATCCGTGCTACATGCATCTGTGTGACTAACAGTGACACAGAGCACAGATGGGTCAGTGAGACCCGTCTGTGCTGCTGTGTATTTCAATGACACAGATGCACGCACGGACCAGGAGATACATGCTACTTGCATCTGTGTCATTGACACAGAGCACTGACGGGTCCGTGAGACCCGTCTGTGCTGCTGTGGTAAAAAAAAAAAAAAAAAACCTGTGTAAAAAAAGAAAAAAATGGCGTGCCCCCCCCAAAAAAGAGCAACCAGCCCCGGGCATTAGTGACCCAGTGCTGGGTGTGCTTAAATACAGGGGACAAACGACGTAGGGGTCCCCTGTACTTAAGCACAACCAGCACCGGGCTAGTCAGAACCAGCGCTGGTTGCCAAAATACGGGGGACAAACGACGTAGGGGTCCCCCGTATTCTGCGCAACCAGCTCTGGGCTCTGATCCGGTCCTGGTTCTGGAAATACAGGGGAAAAAAATTAGTAGGGTTCCCCTGTATGTTCCAGAACCAGCACTGGACTTTTTCTAGCGGGGGGCTGATGCCACAGCCAGGGGAGCCCTTTCACCGGGCCCCCCAACCGCAGCATCAGCCCTGACCGCTAGTCAGCCCAGGCCGGGGATCCCTGGAGAGCTGGGGACCCCCCCAATAAAGAAGTCACCCTCTCCAGGGCATCCCAGGCCCAGGCTGATAGCCCGGGGCTATCCCCGCCACCCCTGGTGGCGGTGGGTGACGGGTTGATTGTGTGGTGTGGTGTAAATAAAGAATATCAAACATTGTCTTTACAAGTAGAACTGCAAGTCCCAGCTAGCCTGCCCCGCATGCTGGTACTTGGAGAACCACAAGTACCAGCATGCAGGGCATTAAGGGCCCACTAGTACCTGTAGTTCACCTGTAAAAAAATGTTTAAAAAAACACAGGACACACACACCGTGACAGTATAAGTTTATTAAACATACATACACACACACACACATGTACACATACTCACCTATGTAACATCGTCCACTTGTCCGGTAAAGTATCCATAGGGGACCTGTGAAAAAAAAAAAAAACTCACCATCTCCTATGCGAGGTTCTGTCCTCTTCGTTCCAAAGTAGGCATCCCCGGACTTGGCAAAAAAACAAAACGAAAACGCGATCCACGAACTTAGTACCGTTCTATAGAACGGTACTTCCCGAATGAGAGCTTAGCGGTGGGGTATCACCATGGAAACCCCGCTGCTAAGCGTTCATTGGCTGAGAGAAGCCATCTCCCGTCTCTCTCAGCCAATGAACGGCTCCCTCCATTGTAGTCAATGGTGGGAGCCGCAAGGTTATTAAAGTTTACCCTGCGGTTCCCACCATTGACTACAATGGAGGGAGCCGTTCATTGGCTGAGAGACGGGAGATGACCTCTCTCAGCTAATGAACGCTTAGCAGCGGGGTTTCCATGGTGATACCCCACCGCTAAGCTCTCATTCGGGAAGTACCGTTCTATAGAACGGTACTAAGTTCGTGGATCGCGTTATCGTTTTGTTTTTTTGCCAAGTCCGGGGATGCCTACTTTGGAACGAAGAGGACAGAACCTCGCATAGGAGATGGTGAGTATGTTTTTTTTCACAGGTCCCCTATGGATACTTTACCGGACAAGTGGACGATGTTACATAGGTGAGTATGTGTACATGTGTGTGTGTGTGTATGTATGTTTAATAAACTTATACTGTCACGGTGTGTGTGTCATGTGTTTTTTTAAACATTTTTTTTACAGGTGAACTACAGGTACTAGTGGGCCCTTAATGCCCTGCATGCTGGTACTTGTGGTTCTCCAAGTACCAGCATGCGGGACAGGCTAGCTGGGACTTGCAGTTCTACTTGTAAAGATAATGTTTGATATTCTTTATTTACACCACACCACACAATCAACCCGCCACCCACCGTCACCAGGGGTGGCGGGGATAGCCCCGGGCTATCAGCCTGGGCCTGGGATGCCCTGGAGAGGGTGACCCCTTTATTGGGGGGGTCCCCAGCTCTCCAGGGATCCCCGGCCTGGGCTGACTAGCGGTCAGGGCTGATGCTGCGGCTGGGGGGCCCGGTGAAAGGGCTCCCCTGGCTGTGGCATCAGCCCCCCGCTAGAAAAAGTCCAGTGCTGGTTCTGGAACATACAGGGGAACCCTACTAATTTTTTTCCCCTGTATTTCCAGAACCAGGACCGGATCAGAGCCCAGAGCTGGTTGCGCAGAATACGGGGGACCCCTACGTCGTTTGTCCCCCGTGTTTTGGCAACCAGCGCTGGTTCTGACTAGCCCGGTGCTGGTTGTGCTTAAGTACAGGGGACCCCTACGTCGTTTGTCCCCTGTATTTAAGCACACCCAGAACTGGGTTACTAATGCCTGGGGCTGGTTGCTCTTTTTTGGGGGGGGGGCATGCCATTTTTTTCTTTTTTTACACAGGTTTTTTATTTTTTTTTTACCACAGCAGCACAGACGGGTCTCACGGACCTGTCATTGCTCTGTGCCAATCACACAGATGCATGTAGCACGGATCTCCCGGGTTCGTGCTACACGCAAATGGGCACCATAACGCTGATTGGCTTCCTGTCTGCCACTGCAGTGCCACTCCTAGATGGGCCACGTGTTTGTGCCGCCCACTTGTGTCGCTTAGCATAGTCATCCAGCTACCTCGGTGCAACCTTTTGGCCTAAAAACAATATTGTGAGGTGTGAGGTGTTCAGAATAGAGTGGAAATTAGTGGAAATTAATGTTATTGGGGTTATTAATAGCGTGGGAACAAAAAAAGGCCCATTTTATGTGATTTTAGAGTTTTTTGTTTTTTTTTAAGAAAAAATCCAGATCCAAAACACAAAACCAAGAACCCAAAATACGGAAGGGTGGTTTTGGCAAAACCAATCCAGATCCAAAACACGAAGAAAGATCCAGATCCAAAACACAAAACACGAAAAGTGGCTGGTGCACACTCCTACATTATATACATAGTACTGTATGTGTGTATATATATATACAATATATACATTATAGACAGTACTGTATGTGTGTGCATATATACTGTATATATATATGTATATATATATATATATATATATATATATAAATACATTATAGACACAGTACTGTATGTGTGTGTATATATATATATATATATACATTATAGACATAGTACTGTATTATTATTATCCTTTATTTATATGGTGCCACAAAGGTTCCACAGCGCTTTACACAGTACATAAATGAGCATACAAAAAAACAGTTACTGTTATATTATATATATACAGTACTGTATGTATAATATATATACATCATAGACATAGTACTGTATGTGTGTATATATATAATATACAGTATACTGTATACATTATAGACATACTGTAGTACTGTATGTGTGTGTGTGTATATATTATATATATATATATATATATATATATATATATATATTAGGGGTGAGCGGGTTCGGATTTCTGAAATCCGAACCCCCCCGAGCCACCCGATCCGAGGCCGATCCGAGTCAGGGTCGACTTTTCCCGCCTGACTCGGATCTGAAATCGAGGCAAAACGTCATCATCCCGCCTTCCGGGTCTCGCGGGTTTTGGATCCTATATAAGGTACCCGCGTCGGCGCCATTTTCTCACTCGGCTGTGTACAGTGAAGAGGGAGGGTGGGAGTTAGGGCTGGCTGGGCTGTGTAGTGTAGTGTAGTGCAGAGTAGTGTTGTGTTGTGCTGTGCTGTGCTGTGCTGTGCTGCTGTTGTCCACTACTTCAAAGTCCATAGGGGCTGGCTGTGTTGTGTTGTGCTGCTGTTGTTAATAGGGGCTGTGTCCACTACTTCAAAGTCCATAGGGGCTGGCTGGACTGTGTTGTGCAGTCAGTTCTCCATAGGGGCTGTGTCCACTCCAAAGTCCTGTGTAGTGTCCCAGTCCTAAAGGGGTGCTGTAGTGTTGTCCAGGGGGTGCTCTGTCCATCAGGGGTGCTCCCCCCAAGTGTTAAAAAAATAATATTTTTTCTGTGTTTGTGAATTGTGTGCGTAGTAGCCGCACGTGCATCAACAAAGTAGTGCCAAGCGTGTGCCTGTGTCATGAGTAAAGGGCCGGCTGGCTTGACCGTTAAAGGGTGCTGTAACCCCCAAAGTACACTCCGGTCCAAACCAAATAAAAAAATATTTTCTGTGTTTGTGAATTGTGTGCGCAGTAGCCGCACGTGCTTCAACAAAGTAGTGCCAAGCGTGCGCATGTGTCATAAGTAAAGGGCCAGCTGGCTTGACTGTTAAAGGGTGCTGTAACCCCCCTAGTACACTCCAGTCCAAACCCCCAAAACATATATTTTCTGTGTTTGTGAATTGTGTACGCAGTAGCCGCACGTGCATCAACAAAGAAGTGCCAAGCGTGCGCCTGTGTCATAAGTAAAGGGCCGGCTGGCTTGACCGTTAAAGGGTGCTGTAACCCCCAAAGTACACTCCAGTCCAAACCAAAAAAAAAAATATTTTCTGTGTTTGTGAATTGTGTGCGCAGTAGCCGCACGTGAATCAACAAAGTAGTGCCAAGCGTGCGCCTGTGTCATAAGTAAAGGGCAGGCTGGCTTGACCATTAAAGGGTGCTGTAACCCCCAAAGTACACTCCAAACCAAATAACAAAATATTTTTTCTGTGTTTGTGAATTGTGTGCGCAGTAGCCGCACGTGCATCAGCAAAATAGTGCCAAGCGTGCGCCTGTGTCATAAGTAAAGGGCCGGCTGGCTTGACCGTTAAAGGGTGCTGTAACCCCCAGAGTACACTCCAAACCAAATAACAAAATATTTTTTCTGTGTTTGTGAGTTGTGTGCGCAGTAGCCGCACGTGCATCAACAAAGTAGTGCCAAGCGTGCGCCTGTGTCATAAGTAAAGGGCCGGCTGGCTTGACCGTTAAAGGGTGCTGTAACCCCCAAAGTACACTCCAAACCAAATAAAAAAATATTTTCTGTGTTTGTGAATTGTGTGCGCAGTAGCCGCACGTGCATCAACAAAGTAGTGCCAAGCGTGCGCCTGTGTCATAAGTAAAGGACCGGCTGGCTTGACCGTTAAAGGGTGCTGTAACCCCCAAAGTACACTCCAGTCCAAACCAAAAAAATATATATTTTCTGTGTTTGTGACTTGTGTGCACTGTGGCTGCACGTGCATCAACAAAGGAGCAGCGCCAAACGTGCGCCTGTGTCCCATAAGTAAAGAGCCGGCTGGCTCATTTCTTAAAGGGTGGTGTAACCCACAAACTGCACTACTCTCCAGCAAAAATAAAAAAATATTTTCTGTGTTTGTATATATCAATATAACATAAATGGAGGACCAAACTTTCTCTGATAAAATAAAATAGGGAAAGATCAAGAACCACTTCCTCCTAGTGCTGTTGCTGCTGCTGGGAGTTGTTCATCATCCCAGAGAGAAAGTAGGAACACCACCACTTTTACTAAACAATTGACCCTCCAACAGTCCCTAGCGATGAGGATGAAGTACGACAGCAGTCATCCTGAAGCAAAATGTATAACTGAGGCCTTGACTGCTATGTTGGTGTTAGACGTGGGTCCGCTATCCGCCATTAGTGCAGTGGGATTTAGACAATTGATGGAGGTAGTGTGTCCCCGGTTCCAAATCCCGTCTAAATTCCACCTGTATCCTTAAAGCAGCAGCGACAAGCGTGCGTCTGTCTGTTAAAGGGTGGTGTAACCCTCAAAGTGCGCTCCACAAACAATAAAAAAATTATTTTTTTTTTTCTGTCTTTGTGAAATGTGTGGGCTGTAGCCGCACCTGCATCCTTAAAGCAGCAGCGACAAGCGTGCCTCTGTCTGTTAAAGGGTGGTGTAACCCTCAAAGTGCGCTCCACAAACAATTTAAAAATTCTTCTTTTTTTTCTGTCTTTGTGAAATGTGTGGGCTGTAGCCGCACCTGCATCCTTAAAGCAGCAGCGACAAGCGTGCGTCTGTCTGTTAAAGGGTGGTGTAACCCTCAAAGTGCACTCCACAAACAATTAAAAAATTCTTCTTTTTTTTTCTGTCTTTGTGAAATGTGTGGGCTGTAGCTGCATCTGCATCCATAAAGCAGCAGCGACAAGCGTGCGTCTGTCTGTTAAAGGGTGGTGTAACCCTCAAAGTGCGCTCCACAAACAATAAAAAAATTCTTCTTTTTTTTTCTGTCTTTGTGAAATGTGTGGGCTGTAGCCGCACCTGCATCCTTAAAGCAGCAGCGACAAGCGTGCGTCTGTCTGTTAAAGGGTGGTGTAACCCTCAAAGTGCGCTCCACAAACAATTTAAAAATTCTTCTTTTTTTTTCTGTCTTTGTGAAATGTGTGGGCTGTAGCCGCACCTGCATCCTTAAAGCAGCAGCGACAAGCGTGCGTCTGTCTGTTAAAGGGTGGTGTAACCCTCAAAGTGCGCTCCACAAACAATTAAAAAATTCTTCTTTTTTTTTCTGTCTTTGTGAAATGTGTGGGCTGTAGCTGCATCTGCATCCATAAAGCAGCAGTGACAAGCGTGCGTCTGTCTGTTAAAGGGTGGTGTAACCCTCAAAGTGCGCTCCACAAACAATAAAAAAATTCTTCTTTTTTTTTCTGTCTTTGTGAAATGTGTGGGCTGTAGCCGCACCTGCATCCTTAAAGCAGCAGCGACAAGCGTGCGTCTGTCTGTTAAAGGGTGGTGTAACCCTCAAAGTGCGCTCCACAAACAATTAAAAAATTCTTATTTTTTTTTCTGTCTTTGTGAAATGTGTGGGCTGTAGCCGCACCTGCATCCTTAAAGCAGCAGCGACAAGCGTGCGTCTGTCTGTTAAAGGGTGGTGACACCCTCAAAGTGCGCTCCACAAACAATAAAAATATTCTTCTTTTTTTTCTGTCTTTGTGAAATGTGTGGGCTGTAGCCGCACCTGCATCCTTAAAGCAGCAGCGACAAGCGTGCGTCTGTCTGTTAAAGGATTACATCAGTGACAACATCCAAGTAGGCATGTCAGACAGTCCGTACCTGTACTGGCAGGAAAAAGAAGCAATTTGGAGGTCCCTATACAAACTGGCTCTATTTTACCTGAGTTGCCCCCCCTCCAGTGTGTACTTCGAAAGAGTGTTTAGTGCAGCCGGGAACCTTGTCAGCAAAAGGCGTAGGAGGTTGCTTCCACAAAATGTGGAGAAGATGATGTTCATAAAATGAATTATCAACTCTTCCAGGGAGACCAGCCTCCAGAACGTACAGAGGGACCTGTGGTTGTGGATTCCAGCGGGGACGAATTAATACTCTGTGAGGATGAGGATGTACACAACACTGAAGAGGGTGAGGAATCGGAGGATGAGGACGACATCTTGCCTCCGTAGAGCCAGTTTGTGCAGGGACAGATTAATTGCCAGCTTGTTTTGTGGGGGCCCAAACGAACCAATCATTTCAGCCACAGTCGTGTAGCAGACCCTGGCGCTGAAATGTTTGGTTTGTTAAAGTGTGCATTTCCTGTTTATACAACATAAGGGTGGGTGGGAGGACAATTCCATCTTGCACCTCTTTTTTTTCTTTGAATTATGTACTGTTTGGGGCCTAGTTTTTCAAACTGCCATCCTGTCTCCCACTGCAGTGTCACTCCTAGATGGACCACGTGTTTGTGCTGCCCACTCGTATCTCTTAGCATAGTCATCCAGCTAGCTCGGTGCAACCTTTTGGACATAAAAACACTATTGTGAGGTGTGAGGTGTTCAGAATAGACTGGAAATGAGTGGAAATTAAGGTTATTGAGGTTAATAATAGCATAGGAGCAGAGAAACCAACAAATTCTGTGATTTTAGCTGTTTTTATGCTTTTTTTTAAAAAAAATACAGATCCAAAACACAAAACCCAGAACCCAAAACACGGAAGGGTGGTTTTGGCAAAACCAATCCAGATCCAAAACACGAAGAAAGATCCAGATCCAAAACCAAAACACAAAACACGAAAAGTGGCCGGTGCACACCCCTAATATATATATATATATATATATATATATATAGATATACATATATATATATATATATATATATATAGTAGGGGTGTGCACCGGCCACTTTTCGTGTTTTGTGTTTTGGTTTTGGATCTGGATCTTTCTTCGTGTTTTGGATCTGGATTGGTTTTGCCAAAACCACCCTTCCGTGTTTTGGGTTCTGGGTTTTGTGTTTTGGATCTGTATTTTTTTTTAAAAAAAGCATAAAAACAGCTAAAATCACAGAATTTGTTGGTTTCTCTGCTCCTATGCTATTATTAACCTCAATAACCTTAATTTCCACTCATTTCCAGTCTATTCTGAACACCTCACACCTCACAATAGTGTTTTTATGTCCAAAAGGTTGCACCGAGCTAGCTGGATGACTATGCTAAGCGACACGAGTGGGCGGCACAAACACGTGACCCATCTAGCAGTGACACTGCAGTGGCAGACAGGATGGCAGTTAGAAAAACTAGGCCCCAAACTGTACATAATGCAAAGAAAAAAAAGAAGTGCAAGATGGAATTGTCCTTGGGCCCTCCCACCCACCCTTATGTTGTATAAACAGGACATGCACATTTTAACAAATCAATCATTTCAGCGGCAGGGTCTGCCACACAACTGTGGCTGAAATGATTGGTTCGTTTGGGCCCCCACAAAACAAGCTGGCAATTAATGTGTCCCTGCACAAACTGGCTCTACGGAGGCAAGATGTCATCCTCATCCTCCTCATCCACCGATTCCTCACCCTCTTCAGTGTGTACATCCTCATCCTCACAAAGTATTAACTCGTCCCCACTTGAATCCACCACCACAGGTCCCTCTGTACCTTCTGGAGGCTGGTCTCCCTGGAAGAGCTGATAATTCATTTTGATGAACATCATCTTCTCCACATTCTGTGGAAGCAACCTCCTACGCCTTTCGCTGACAAGGTTCCCGGCTGCACTAAACACTCTTTCGGAGTACACACTGGAGGGGGGGCAACTCAGGTAAAATAGAGCCAGCTTGTACAGGGGCCTCCAAATTGCCTCTTTTTCCTGCCAGTACAGGTATGGACTGTCTGACATGCCTACTTGGATGCTGTCACCGATGTAATCCTCCACCATTCTGTCAATGGTGACAGTATCATATGCAGTGACAGTAGACATGTCAGAAATTGTTGCCAGGTCCTTCAGTCCGGACCAGATGTCCAAACTTGGTCCTGCCTGCCCTGCATCACCGCCAGCGGGTTGCTTAGGATACCTAAGTTTTTTCCTGGCAGCCCCAGTTGCGGGAGAAAATGAAGAAGGAGCCGTTGACGTGTCACGTTCCGCTTCAGCTGACAGTGTGTTCACCAGCAGGTCTTTGCACCTCTGCAGGCTTGTGTCGGCCGGAAAGAGAGACACCACATAGGCTTTAAACCTAGGATCAAGCACGGTGGCCAAGATGTAGTGGTCTGATTTCAACAGATTGACCACCCTGGAATCCTGGCAAAGCGAATGAAGGGCTTCATCCACAAGTCCCACATGCCGAGCGGAATCGCTCCGTCTTAGCTCCTCCTTCACTTTCTCCAGCTGCTTCTGCAAAAGCCTGATGAGGGGAATGACCTGACTCAAGCTGGCTGTGTCTGAACTGACTTCACGTGTGGCAAGTTCGAAGGGCTGGAGAACCTTGCACAACACGGAAATCATTCTCCACTGCGCTTGAGTCAGGTGCATACCCCCTCCTTTGCCTATGTCATAGGTGGATGTATAGGCTTGTATGGCCTTTTGCTGCTCCTCCATCCTCTGAAGCATATAGAGGGTTGAGTTCCACCGCGTCACAACCTCTTGCTTCAGGTGATGGCGGGGCAGGTTCAAGAGTGTTTGCTGGCGCTCCAGTCTTCGGCACGCAGTCGCTGAATGGCGAAAGTGGCCAGAAATTTTTCGGGCCACCCAAAGCGTCTCCTGCACGCCCCTGTCGCTTTTCAGAAAATTCTGCACCACCAAGTTTATTGTGTGAGCAAAACATGGGACGTGCTGGAATTTGCCCAGATGTAATGCCCGCACAATATTGGTGGCGTTGTCAGATATCACAAATCCCCAGGAGAGTCTAAGTGGGGTAAGCCACTGGGCGATGATTTCCCTCAGTTTCTCTAAGAGGTTGTCGGCGGTGTGCCTCTTACTGAAACCGGTGATACACAGCGTAGCCTGCCTTGTAACGAGCTGGCGTTTCTGAGATGCTGCTACTGGTGACGCTGCTGCTGTTGCTGCGTAAGGTGATACATCTACCCAGTGGGCTGTCACAGTCATATAGTCCTTAGTCTGCCCTGTTCCACTTGTCCACATGTCCGTGGTTAAGTGGACATTGTGTACAACGGCATTTTTCAGGACACTGAGGACACTTTTTCTGACGTTTCTGTACAGTCTCGGTATCGCCTGCCTAGTGAAGTGGAATCTAGACGGGATTTGGAACCGGGGGCACACTACCTCCATCAATTGTCTAAATCCCACTGCACTAATGGCGGATACCGGACGCACGTCTAACACCAACATAGCAGTCAAGGCCTCAGTTATACGTTTTGCTTCAGGATGACTGCTGTCGTACTTCATCCTCCTCGCTAAGGACTGTTGGAGGGTCAATTGTTTAGTAAAAGTAGTGGTGTTCCTACTTCCTCTCTGGGATGATGAACGACTCCCAGCAGCAGCAACAGCAGCAGCGGCAGCAGTAGGCGTAGCAATGCAGGATCCTCCAGAGGAATCCCGGATAGGAGAGTCAGTCATGCCAGTGACATGGCCTGCAGGACTACTTCCGATCCTGACTAAGGAGGAAATTGACGAGGAGGGAGTTGACGGTGTGGTTTGCAGGCGCTTGGATACAACAGGACAACGGGATTTAGGTGTCCCTGGACTGCTTACGGTCTTAGCCAAAGTTTCTGAACTTGACAGTAACTTTTTATGAACGCGCTGCAGGTGCTGTATAAGGGAGGATGTTCCTAGGTGGTTGACGTCCCTACCCCTACTTATTTCACCTTTACATATGGTACATATGGCAAGACAGTTGTTGTCCGGATTTGGATAGAAATATTGCCAGACCAAAGAGGTGGAATGTTTGGTCTTCTGCCCAGGCATGACCGTGATGGGCTTTTTCATCCCACGGACAACAACTGTCTCCCCCGGAGCCTGATTTAAACAAACCACATCACCATCAGAATCCTCCTCGCCAACTTCCTCCTCAGCGCCAGCTACACCAGTATCCTCATCCTGTTGTACTTCAACAGTGACATCTTCAATTTGCATATCAGCAAGTGGACTGAGGGTGCTCCTTTCAGCACTTGCAGGGGCGTGCAAATGGTGGAAAGAGCCACCTCTTCCCGTCCAGTGCTGGGAAGGTCAGGCATCGCAACCACCACCACACTTGGACTCTCCTTGGGGATTTGTGATATCTTCTTAGAAAGCACAGTTCTTCGCTGTGCTTTTGCCAGCTTAAATCTTTTGATTTTTTTAGTGGGAGGAGGGCTTCCATCGTCATGTGAAGCTGAACCACTAGTCATGAACATACTAGGGATCGACCTTAGCCGTTCCTTGCCACTCCGTGTCGTAAATGGCATATTGGCAAGTTTACGTTTCTCTTCAGCTGATTTAAATGTCTTTTTCAAGGTCATTTTCCTGAACTTTGCCATTTGGGATTGTATGTGCCCTCTACTATGACATTGGGCATCGGCCTTGGCAGACAACGTTGATGGCATGTTATCGTCTATGTCATGACTAGTGGCAGCAGCTTCAGCACTAGGAGGAAGTGGTTCTTGATCTTTCTCTATTTTATTTTTATCGGAGAAAGTTTGGTCCTCCATTTATGTTATATCGATTTGATATATACGTGCGGCTAAACACAGAAAATAATTTTTTTTTTGGTTTGGACTGGAGTGTACTTTCAGGGGTTACAGCACCCTTTAACGGTCAAGCCAGCCGGCCCTTTACTTATGACACAGGCGCACTCTTGGCACTACTTTGTTGATGCACGTGCGGCTACTGCGCACACAATTCACAAACACAGAAAATAATTTTTTTTTTGGTTTGGACTGGAGTGTACTTTCGGGGGTTACAGCACCCTTTAACGTTCAAGCCAGCCGGCCCTTTACTTATGACACAGGCGCACGCTTTGCACTACTTTGTTGATGCACGTGCGGCTACTGCGCACACAATTCACAAACACAGAAAATAATTTTTTTTTTGGTTTGGACTGGAGTGTACTTTCGGGGGTTACAGCACCCTTAACGGTCAAGCCAGCTGGCCCTTTACTTATGATACAGGCGCACGCTTGGCACTACTTTGTTGATGCACGTGCGGCTACTGCGCACACAATTCACAAACACAGAAAATAATTTTTTTTTTGGTTTGGACTGGAGTGTACTTTCGGGGGTTACAGCACCCTTAACGGTCAAGCCAGCCGGCCCTTTACTTATGATACAGGCGCACGCTTGGCACTACTTTGTTGATGCACGTGCGGCTACTGCGCACACAATTCACAAACACAGAAAATATTTTTTTTTTTGGTTTGGACTGGAGTGCACTTTCGGGGGTTACAGCACCCTTAACGGTCAAGCCAGCCGGCCCTTTACTTATGACACAGGCGCACGCTTGGCACTACTTTGTTGATGCACGTGCGGCTACTGCGCACACAATTCACAAACACAGAAAATAATTTTTTTTTTGGTTTGGACTGGAGTGTACTTTCGGGGGTTACAGCACCCTTAACGGTCAAGCCAGCCGGCCCTTTACTTATGACACAGGCGCACGCTTGGCACTACTTTGTTGATGCACGTGCGGCTACTGCGCACACAATTCACAAACACAGAAAATTATTTTTTTTTTGGTTTGGACTGGAGTGTACTCTCGGGGGTTACAGCACCCTTAACGGTCAAGCCAGCCGGCCCTTTACTTATGACACAGGCACACGCTTGGCACTACTTTGTTGATGCACGTGCGGCTACTGCGCACACAATTCACAAACACAGAAAATAATATTTTTTTTGGTTTGGACTGGAGTGTACTTTGGGGGTTACAGCACCCTTTAACGGTCAAGCCAGCCGGCCCTTTACTTATGACACAGGCGCACGCTTGGCACTACTTTGTTGATGCACGTGCGGCTACTGCACACACAATTCACAAACACAGAAAATAATTTTTTTTTTGGTTTGGACTGGAGTGTACTTTCGGGGGTTACAGCACCCTTAACGGTCAAGCCAGCCGGCCCTTTACTTATGACACAGGCGCACGCTTGGCACTACTTTGTTGATGCACGTGCGGCTACTGCGCACACAATTCACAAACAGAAAATAATTTTTTTTTTGGTTTGGACTGGAGTGTACTTTCGGGGGTTACAGCACCCTTAACGGTCAAGCCAGCCGGCCCTTTACTTATGACACAGGCGCACGCTTGGCACTACTTTGTTGATGCACGTGCGGCTACTGCGCACACAATTCACAAACACAGAAAATAATTTTTTTTTGGTTTGGACTGGAGTGTACTTTCGGGGGTTACAGCACCCTTTAATGGTCAAGCCAGCCGGCCCTTTACTTATGACACAGGCGCACGCTTGGCACTACTTTGTTGATGCACGTGTGGCTACTGCGCACACAATTCACAAACACAGAAAATAATTTTTTTTTTGGTTTGGACTGGAGTGTACTTTGGGGGTTACAGCACCCTTTAACGGTCAAGCCAGCCGGCCCTTTACTTATGACACAGGCACACGCTTGGCACTACTTTGTTGATGCACGTGCGGCTACTGCGCACACAATTCACAAACACAGAAAATAATTTTTTTTTTGGCTTGGACTGGAGTGTACTTTCGGGGGTTACAGCACCCTTAACGGTCAAGCCAGCCGGCCCTTTACTTATGACACAGGCGCACACTTGGCACTACTTTGTTGATGCACGTGCGGCTACTGCGCACACAATTCACAAACACAGAAAATAATTTTTTTTTTGGTTTGGACTGGAGTGTACTTTCGGGGGTTACAGCACCCTTAACGGTCAAGCCAGCCGGCCCTTTACTTATGACACAGGCGCACGCTTGGCACTACTTTGTTGATGCACGTGCGGCTACTGCGCACACAATTCACAAACACAGTAAATCATTTTTTTTTGGTTTGGACTGGAGTGTACTTTCGGGGGTTACAGCACCCTTTAACGGTCAAGCCAGCCGGCCCTTTACTTATGACACAGGCGCACGCTTGGCACTACTTTGTTGATGCACGTGCGGCTACTGCGCACACAATTCACAAACACAGAAAATATATTATTTTTTTAGCACTTGGGGGGAGCACCCCTGATGGACAGAGCACCCCCTGGACAACACTACAGCACTCCTTTAGGACTGGGACAATGCACAGGACTTTGGAGTGGACACAGCCCCTATGGAGAACTGACTGCACAACACAGTCCAGCCAGCCCCTATGGACTTTGAAGTAGTGGACACAGCCCCTATTAACAACAGCAGCACAGCACAACACAGCCAGCCCCTATGGACTTTGAAGTAGTGGACAACAGCAGCACTACACTACACTACACTACACAGCCCTAACTCCCACCCTCCCTCTTCACTGTCCACAGCCGAGTGAGAAAATGGCGCCGACGCGGGTACCTTATATAGGATCCAAAACCCGCGAGACTCGGAAGGCGGGATGATGACGTTTTGCCTCGATTTCAGATCCGAGTCAGGCGGGAAAAGTCGAGCCTGACTCGGATCAGACTCGGATCGGGGGGGCTCGGGGGGGTTCGGATTTCAGAAATCCGAACCCGCTCACCCCTAATATATATATATATATATATATATATATATATATTAGAGCTGTACGGGTTTGGTTCCCAGAGAACCAACAACAATGAAATTAAGGGTTTCCAAGTCGAACCAAGTCCATGTTCGGAATCACTTTGGGGTGCCAAGTCTCAGTTCGGATCTTCTCGCAGTTCAGAACTTGGATTTAAAAAATTAGCTCGGCTTTTGGATTGCATGCTAACTAGGGATGAGCGGTTCAGATTCTGCGGAATCCGAACCGCTCCAAACATTGGGGATCCGAGCCGCGGCTCAGGTGTTCCTATCTGACTCGGATCCCACTGCGAGGCCGAATGTCATCCTCCTGACATCGGATTCTCATGAGAGCCGAGACCGGGACTCGGCGCCATTTCTTTCCCATGCTCCACACTGCACTATACTCTACTGATTAAGTGGCTGTGTAAGGGGGCAATTAAGTGGCTGTGTCCAGAGACTCACAAGTGGCTGTGCTGGTAAAGTGACTGTGTATAGGGGGCACACTGCACGCTGATCTATGCTGCACTGTACCTTGCTGATTAAGTGGCTGTGTCCAGAGACTCACAAGTGGATGTGCTGGTAAAGTGACTGTATAGGGGGCACACTGCACGCTAATGTATGCTGCGCTTTACTCTGCAAATTAAAGTGACTGTGTCCAGAGACTCACAAGTGGCTGTGCTGGTAAAGTGACTGTATAGGGGGCACACTGCACGCTAATGTATGCTGTGCTATACTCTGCTGATTAAAGTGACTGTGTCCAGAGACTCACAAGTGGCTGTGCTGGCAAAGTGACTGTGTATAGGGGGCACACTGCACACTGATGTATGCTGCGCTATACTCTTCTGATTAAAGTGTGGAGACTCACAAGTGGCTGTGTGTACAAAAAAAAGTAAAATAAATTAAGAAAAACTTTCAAGAAAGTTAAAAGTTTAAAATAAAAAAATAATTTGTTGCTGTACCCCACTGTGTATACAAGCACCGTGACTCCTAGGGCCGTAGCCCTCTGTGTATACAAGCACCGTGACTCCTTGGGCCTTAGCCCACTGTGTATACAAGCACCATGACTCCTAGTGCAGTACCCTCTGTGTGTATAAGCACTGTGAATAATTGAGCAGTAGCCCTCAGTGTGTGTAAGCACCGTGAATAATTGGGCCTTAGCCCACTGTGTATGAAAGCACCATGACTCCTAGGGCTGTAGCCCTCTGTGTATACAAGCACTGTAACTCCTTGGGCCTTAGCTCACTATGTATACAAGCACCATGACTCCTAGGGCAGTAGCCCTCTGTGTATACAAGCACCGTAACTCCTTGGGCCTTAGCCCATTGTGCATACAAGCACTGTGACTAGCCCTCTGTGTATACAAGCACCGTGACTCCTAGGGCAGTAGCCCTCTGTGTATATAAGCATCGTGACTCCTTGGGCAGTAGCCCTCTGTGTAGAAATTAAAAGCACAGTGATTCCTTGGGTCTTAGCCCTCTGTGTATACAAGCACCATGACTCCTAGGGCAGTAGCCCTCTGTGTATACAAGCACCGTGACTCCTTGGGCTGTAGCCTTCTGCGTATATAAGCACCGTGACTCCTTGGCCCTTAGCTCTCTGTGATAAACTGGAGAGTGATAAACGACCAGCCACTCAGTTCCCAACTGTCATGTTACAGGCTGTGTTTGAAAAATGATAGTTGGGAGCTGATTGGGAGGTAGCTTATCACTCTCCATTTTTTCACTTTTCAGGAGCTTAGTACATCTGGCCCCATGTGTCCATAACACATAAGTACTGTGACTCAGTAGTGAGTGGCAATGTTTCATAGATGTGTTTTAAACTGCGGTGTCTGTCGCTTAGTAACCAGTCAGCTCACTGCAGCCTTTGGCCAATAATGGTGAAAACAATATTGTGAGCTGTGAGGTGGTCTAAATTGACTGTAAATTAATGTTATTGGGGTTACTAATACTCTAGGAACAAAGAAAAGACCAAATTTTTTTTGTAAAAAAAAACAAATCCAAAACCAGTCACGGTAGGTTTGGCAAATCCAAATAAAAAAGCCGGACGACGAATCAGAACCAAATCCAGCAAAAATGGTCAGGCGGACATCCCTAATGCTAACATGTCAAAATGACGTAATTTTAGCAGTTTTTTTAATTTTAATAAAAATACAGACAAATAATCAAAACCAAAACACGTGAGGGTGGTTTTGCAAAACTAAAACATGAAGATGAAACTGGATCCAAAACATGGGGGTCGGCGCACATCTATACTAATCTATATATATATATATATATATATACTACAACCAATGGCGGCACTCCGGATAACAAACGATGCGGACACTTAGCTGGTTTCAGCGACGTTTCAGCGCCTTTAATCAGCGCTTTTATCAAGCATATACAGTAATACAAAAGTGAATAACAGACTTAAATAGCTCACCACCCAGCAGGCCAAACCTCCGATGTAGCACACGTGCGCTGCCAGACAACAGTCGCACAGGACATGACGTCATGGTCAGCCGCTGGTGTAACCATAGTGATGTGAATGCACACTAATACTCACTGTGACTGCTCATCGAATGATCATAAGATAAAAGCAAACTCTGTGTCAAAACCGAAAAGCGGCCTGAAACAGAATATGCACCATTAAGTGAAAATGAATGAGAACACCAATACTCTAAAACTTACTCTCGGCAGACTGCCGTAATTATGCTAAAAGCACCATGACCACTACCTACACCTATACAAACATGACCGACAACATCAACACGACGTACCTAAACATATATGACATTGGACACATAAAACGATGTCAATTTACAATGTACAACAAAATGTTAATGCACACAATAAACAGATGAACAGCAACCGATATGTACCCACTTTGTATCAACCCACAAAAAACTTATTATGACTATAATCAGGCCCAAAAATTAACGGAGACTACACTAAGATGTAAAATGGTGTCCGAACATATCAAACAGCCCCCTTGGAAGCAATAATCTGTTAATCGCTACGGCAAGCACCACTAACTGTTAAATGATAGACTCTATGGATGTTTATACAAAGCATTGAAGACCTAAAGTCTCATTCAAACCACGAGGAGCCAATGTCTCTAACCTCATGATCCAATTAGCTTCACACTGTAACAGTTTCTTGCCACGATCACCACCTCTCTGTAGAGGAGGCACATGGTCAATAATACGATAGCGTAACGTCGCAATGCTATGTTTAGCCTCAGAAAAATGTCTGGCTACAGGCTGTTCACTGGTGCCGCTAGCAATAGCAGCCCTAATAGCTGACCTGTGTTGCGCCATACGGACTCGGAGTGTACACTCTGTCTTCCCTATGTACATTTTAGAACAAGGGCAGATAATCGCATAAACAATGTATGAACTAGTGCATGTAAGGTGATAGCGTATATTATATTTCACACCTGTGAATGGATGGAAAAACGAAGGCCCTGTCTGTAAATAGCTGCAAGTGGTGCAGTTGGAACATTTATAGCAACCCAATTTAGGATTACCCAAAAAGCTGCTTTTCTTGGATTTACCCAATTGGGTGATGTCATTACGCACTAAAAGGTCTTTGAGGTTTCTACCTCTGCGATAACAAGACATAAGAGATGAATTGATGAGGGGTTGAAGATGCTTATCTGTGCTGATGATTGGCCACAGACGTTTAGCTTGTCGATTGATGGAGGAACTCATGTGGTTAAAGTTGTTAACCCATATATGCCTATTAGACTGAGCATTCTTAACGGTACTAGGAGCACCAAGCAGTTTATCTGCTGGAATTGCCAATGCTTTAAGTTTGGCTTGGCTCAAAGTTGCCAAACTGTACCCTCTTTGTAAAAAATTAGTCAGCATCCTATCTAGTTGTTTGATCCCTTCCTCTCGATCTTTCGCTATACGCAAAGCACGTAAAAACTGTGAGAATGGTAAAGAGTTTTTTAATGGTGCTGGATGTGCACTACTGGCCAGTAACACGTTGTTCCTGTCAGTGGCCTTGGTAAATAAAGAGGGAACTAATCTACCTCCACACTTGGTAACCGTAACATCTAAGAAATTCACCGAAGTGAGACTGGTGTGGTACGTGAATCTCACAGGTCTATGCAAATTGTTATATTGCTCAATCAAATTGACAAATGCCTGTGTGGTATCTCCCCACACAATCAACAAATCGTCGATATATCGGTAAAAAGCCAATATGTTTTTAGAAATATTGGGATCAGAAAAAAATACTTCATGTTCAATGGCGAACATATACGAATTAGCATATGAAGGGGCCACATTAGACCCCATAGCGCAACCAGACAGCTGCAAGTAATAAGCGCCATTAAACATAAAGTAATTTCTAGTGAGTGTTAATTCTAACAACTGTATAAATAATTCCTCATTGATGCCCTTGAATAAGGGATTATCATGTATTAAATTCCTGGTGGCATGTAAACCTTCCCCATGGGGGATACACGTGTATAGGCTACATACGTCCACCGAACATAAGACACAATCTAAAGGTAAATCAGGAAGATCCACAAAAGATTTTAACAAAGTATTAGTGTCCTTTAAGTATGATGATCTAGCTTGAACACATGGTTGCAGCAACGCGTCCAAATAAGTGGATATCGGTTGATACAATGAGCCACGAGCAGCGATGATGGGCCGACCCGGCGGCCTAATGGGATCTTTGTGTAACTTGGGAATCAAATAAAGCAATGGTCTGATGGGAAACTTTACTTCCAAAATTTTTTTGATAGCAGCAGGAATAGTTCCCATGCGACAAGCTTCATCTAGTATAGCATCCAATTCCTTTTTAAAAATGCACGTTGGATCCTGTGCGAGTTTTTTGTATGTAGTGACGTCACTAAGTTGTCGGGATGCCTCCTCAATATAATCGGTGAGGTTTAACACTACAATCCCTCCTCCCTTATCTGCTTGGCGGAATACGATGTCATCATATGCAGCTAGATGTTTAAGGGCCATGCGTTCATCTTTGGTAAGATTCCAAAAAGAAGGTGTCCCATTATTGGAATCCTCACTAATTGCTTTATCCAAAAGCCGAGTGAAAGTGGTAATCGACGCATTGGTGCTGATCGGTTCAAACGCAGACTTTTCCTGCAACTTCATCAATTGAGGGGGTATCGATGTAGAAACTGCAGGCTTATCTGCAAAGAATTCTTTTATTTTAAGACTTCTATTCAGCATAAATATTTCTTTTTTCCATTGGATTTGATTGAAGGGTACGGTAGGGACAAAAGCAAGTCCTTTGCGTAGAACTGAAAGTTCTGTAACAGACAACATTCTATCTGATAAGTTAAAAACTAAGTCCTGCGTCCCTTGGGGGGTCTTCCTCTCCCTCTTGTTTTGTTGCCCTCTACGGGTGCGCTTGGGCCCAAGTCTAAAAAACGGGCTCTCGTGCGATTGCCAACAGGGGATTGCATACGTTGTCTAGTCTTGAACTTAACAGATGTGTCAGTGTCACTTTCAGTGGTCACAGTATCATCGGAGGTGTTGAAATGGGATTTGTGCATGTTATGTCTGAACTGTGGTCTCCTGTCATTTTTGGAATTCGCCCCCGTGAGCCAGTTGTAAACTCGCTGTTGATCGTAATCAAGATCCACCTTCTTCTTTTTGTCTGCTTTGAATTTTACAAGCTCCGTTTTGTAGGCTTCCAATTGTGTTGTTAACTTGGAAATCCATTCACCTTGTTTGTCATTCTGAAGAGTTATTAAGTGGCAAGATTCAAAGGCTGTAATTTTGTCTCTAATAATTGCCATCTCTCTTTTGGACTCTTCAATAACCAGTAATAATAAATCGAATGAGCATTTATTCAAAATTGAAGTCCATTTCTTGCAAAAATCGATGTTATAGCGGCCGATGGTAGGCACATTTTTAATTCTGAAATCCCAGGGAATTTTTTTATCTTTGTAATAATTGGATAACGTGAGTCCATGGAAAAAGAAGTCAGTTTCTTTCTTTTTGAGACGTAACAAATCATAAAATAAATCTGATGAGGTAGGTACAGACACATGTTTAGACAGATCTTCTTTAAATAGTATGGCCTCAGCCTCTGATTCAGAATAGCTGAAAATAGACCCCTGCTCTAGGGTAATACGTTGGTGTAAACCCTCAGCAATGCCTTCCGCCATTGTGCCACAAAATATAGTGTGACTTAAGCCCCCAAAAAAACCCCAACAAAGGAAGAGAGCGGCTGAATTTGCTATGCCTATACAGCCAATGTTGACACACGCAGGGGAAAACACATATCACATGCTGGTTCCAATGTCAGAAAAAAACGACAACAAAATAAATTACATATAATGAACACACTGAGAGCTGGACCTGCACTTGCGGTTTGCTCTTAATCCAAGGTGCCTTGATAAATGACAGACCTGCTCCACGACTGGATGAAGAGCCTGGACATCTGCTACCATACACAACTCTCCAAGATCCGGCACTCACAGGTATATTGTATAACTGGACCGGGTGCCCTCCTCACTGTGACCTCCAAACGGGGATACACTGACACATACTACAACCAATGGCGGCACTCCGGATAACAAACGATGCGGACACTTAGCTGGTTTCAGCGACGTTTCAGCGCCTTTAATCATCGCTTTTATCAAGCATATACAGTAATACAAAAGTGAATAACAGACTTAAATAGCTCACCACCCAGCAGGCCAAACCTCCGATGTAGCACACGTGCGCTGCCAGACAACAGTCGCACAGGACATGACGTCATGGTCAGCCGCTGGTGTAACCATAGTGATGTGAATGCACACTAATACTCACTGTGACTGCTCATCGAATGATCATAAGATAAAAGCAAACTCTGTGTCAAAACCGAAAAGCGGCCTGAAACAGAATATGCACCATTAAGTGAAAATGAATGAGAACACCAATACTCTAAAACTTACTCTCGGCAGACTGCCGTAATTATGCTAAAAGCACCATGACCACTACCTACACCTATACAAACATGACCGACAACATCAACACGACGTACCTAAACATATATGACATTGGACACATTGTGTGGGGAGATACCACACAGGCATTTGTCAATTTGATTGAGCAATATAACAATTTGCATAGACCTGTGAGATTCACGTACCACACCAGTCTCACTTCGGTGAATTTCTTAGATGTTACGGTTACCAAGTGTGGAGGTAGATTAGTTCCCTCTTTATTTACCAAGGCCACTGACAGGAACAACGTGTTACTGGCCAGTAGTGCACATCCAGCACCATTAAAAAACTCTTTACCATTCTCACAGTTTTTACGTGCTTTGCGTATAGCGAAAGATCGAGAGGAAGGGATCAAACAACTAGATAGGATGCTGACTAATTTTTTACAAAGAGGGTACAGTTTGGCAACTTTGAGCCAAGCCAAACTTAAAGCATTGGCAATTCCAGCAGATAAACTGCTTGGTGCTCCTAGTACCGTTAAGAATGCTCAGTCTAATAGGCATATATGGGTTAACAACTTTAACCACATGAGTTCCTCCATCAATCGACAAGCTAAACGTCTGTGGCCAATCATCAGCACAGATAAGCATCTTCAACCCCTCATCAATTCATCTCTTATGTCTTGTTATCGCAGAGGTAGAAACCTCAAAGACCTTTTAGTGCGTAATGACATCACCCAATTGGGTAAATCCAAGAAAAGCAGCTTTTTGGGTAATCCTAAATTGGGTTGCTATAAATGTTCCAACTGCACCACTTGCAGCTATTTACAGACAGGGCCTTCGTTTTTCCATCCATTCACAGGTGTGAAATATAATATACGCTATCACCTTACATGCACTAGTTCATACATTGTTTATGCGATTATCTGCCCTTGTTCTAAAATGTACATAGGGAAGACAGAGTGTACACTCCGAGTCCGTATGGCGCAACACAGGTCAGCTATTAGGGCTGCTATTGCTAGCGGCACCAGTGAACAGCCTGTAGCCAGACATTTTTCTGAGGCTAAACATAGCATTGCGACGTTACGCTATCGTATTATTGACCATGTGCCTCCTCTACAGAGAGGTGGTGATCGTGGCAAGAAACTGTTACAGTGTGAAGCTAATTGGATCATGAGGTTAGAGACATTGGCTCCTCGTGGTTTGAATGAGACTTTAGGTCTTCAATGCTTTGTATAAACATCCATAGAGTCTATCATTTAACAGTTAGTGGTGCTTGCCGTAGCGATTAACAGATTATTGCTTCCAAGGGGGCTGTTTGATATGTTCGGACACCATTTTACATCTTAGTGTAGTCTCCGTTAATTTTTGGGCCTGATTATAGTCATAATAAGTTTTTTGTGGGTTGATACAAAGTGGGTACATATCGGTTGCTGTTCATCTGTTTATTGTGTGCATTAACATTTTGTTGTACATTGTAAATTGACATCGTTTTATGTGTCCAATGTCATATATGTTTAGGTACGTCGTGTTGATGTTGTCGGTCATGTTTGTATAGGTGTAGGTAGTGGTCATGGTGCTTTTAGCATAATTACGGCAGTCTGCCGAGAGTAAGTTTTAGAGTATTGGTGTTCTCATTCATTTTCACTTAATGGTGCATATTCTGTTTCAGGCCGCTTTTCGGTTTTGACACAGAGTTTGCTTTTATCTTATGATCATTCGATGAGCAGTCACAGTGAGTATTAGTGTGCATTCACATCACTATGGTTACACCAGCGGCTGACCATGACGTCATGTCCTGTGCGACTGTTGTCTGGCAGCGCACGTGTGCTACATCGGAGGTTTGGCCTGCTGGGTGGTGAGCTATTTAAGTCTGTTATTCACTTTTGTATTACTGTAAATGCTTGATAAAAGCGCTGATTAAAGGCGCTGAAACGTCGCTGAAACCAGCTAAGTGTCCGCATCGTTTGTTATCGGAGTGCCGCCATTGGTTGTAGTATGTGTCAGTGTATCCCCGTTTGGAGGTCACAGTGAGGAGGGCACCCGGTCCAGTTATACAATATACCTGTGAGTGCCGGATCTTGGAGAGTTGTGTATGGCAGCAGATGTCCAGGCTCTTCATCCAGTCGTGGAGCAGGTCTGTCATTTATCAAGGCACCTTGGATTAAGAGCAAACCGCAAGTGCAGGTCCAGCTCTCAGTGTGTTCATTATATGTAATTTATTTTGTTGTCGTTTTTTTCTGACATTGGAACCAGCATGTGATATGTGTTTTCCCCTGCGTGTGTCAACATTGGCTGTATAGGCATAGCAAATTCAGCCGCTCTCTTCCTTTGTTGGGGTTTTTTTGGGGGCTTAAGTCACACTATATTTTGTGGCACAATGGCGGAAGGCATTGCTGAGGGTTTACACCAACGTATTACCCTAGAGCAGGGGTCTATTTTCAGCTATTCTGAATCAGAGGCTGAGGCCATACTATTTAAAGAAGATCTGTCTAAACATGTGTCTGTACCTACCTCATCAGATTTATTTTATGATTTGTTACGTCTCAAAAAGAAAGAAACTGACTTCTTTTTCCATGGACTCACGTTATCCAATTATTACAAAGATAAAAAAATTCCCCGGGGTTTCAGAATTAAAAATGTGCCTACCATCGGCCGCTATAACATCGATTTTTGCAAGAAATGGACTTCAATTTTGAATAAATGCTCATTCGATTTATTATTACTGGTTATTGAAGAGTCCAAAAGAGAGATGGCAATTATTAGAGACAAAATTACAGCCTTTGAATCTTGCCACTTAATAACTCTTCAGAATGACAAACAAGGTGAATGGATTTCCAAGTTAACAACACAATTGGAAGCCTACAAAACGGAGCTTGTAAAATTCAAAGCAGACAAAAAGAAGAAGGTGGATCTTGATTACGATCAACAGCGAGTTTACAACTGGCTCACGGGGGCGAATTCCAAAAATGACAGGAGACCACAGTTCAGACGTAACATGCACAAATCCCATTTCAACACCTCCGATGATACTGTGACCACTGAAAGTGACACTGACACATCTGTTAAGTTCAAGACTAGACAACGTATGCAATCCCCTGTTGGCAATCGCACGAGAGCCCGTTTTTTAGACTTGGGCCCAAGCGCACCCGTAGAGGGCAACAAAACAAGAGGGAGAGGAAGACCCCCCAAGGGACGCAGGACTTAGTTTTTAACTTATCAGATAGAATGTTGTCCGTTACAGAACTTTCAGTTCTACGCAAAGGACTTGCTTTTGTCCCTACCGTACCCTTCAATCAAATCCAATGGAAAAAAGAAATATTTATGCTGAATAGAAGTCTTAAAATAAAAGAATTCTTTGCAGATAAGCCTGCAGTTTCTACATCGATACCCCCTCAATTGATGAAGTTGCAGGAAAAGTCTGCGTTTGAACCGATCAGCACCAATGCGTCGATTACCACTTTCACTCGGCTTTTGGATAAAGCAATTAGTGAGGATTCCAATAATAGGACACTTTCTTTTTGGAATCTTACCAAAGATGAACGCATGGCCCTTAAACATCTAGCTGCATATGATGACATCGTATTCCGCCAAGTAGATAAGGGAGGAGGGATTGTAGTGTTAAACCTCACCGATTATATTGAGGAGGCATCCCGACAACTTAGTGACGTCACTACATACAAAAAACTCGCACAGGATCCAACGTGCATTTTTAAAAAGGAATTGGATGCTATACTAGATGAAGCTTGTCGCATGGGAACTATTCCTGCTGCTATCAAAAAAATTTTGGAAGTAAAGTTTCCCATCAGACCATTGCTTTATTTGATTCCCAAGTTACACAAAGATCCCATTAGGCCGCCGGGTCGGCCCATCATCGCTGCTCGTGGCTCATTGTATCAACCGATATCCACTTATTTGGACGCGTTGCTGCAACCATGTGTTCAAGCTAGATCATCATACTTAAAGGACACTAATACTTTGTTAAAATCTTTTGTGGATCTTCCTGATTTACCTTTAGATTGTGTCTTATGTTCGGTGGTCGTATGTAGCCTATACACGTGTATCCCCCATGGGGAAGGTTTACATGCCACCAGGAATTTAATACATGATAATCCCTTATTCAAGGGCATCAATGAGGAATTATTTATACAGTTGTTAGAATTAACACTCACTAGAAATTACTTTATGTTTAATGGCGCTTATTACTTGCAGCTGTCTGGTTGCGCTATGGGGTCTAATGTGGCCCCTTCATATGCTAATTCGTATATGTTCGCCATTGAACATGAAGTATTTTTTTCTGATCCCAATATTTCTAAAAACATATTGGCTTTTTACCGATATATCGACGATTTGTTGATTGTGTGGGGAGATACCACACAGGCATTTGTCAATTTGATTGAGCAATATAACAATTTGCATAGACCTGTGAGATTCACGTACCACACCAGTCTCACTTCGGTGAATTTCTTAGATGTTACGGTTACCAAGTGTGGAGGTAGATTAGTTCCCTCTTTATTTACCAAGGCCACTGACAGGAACAACGTGTTACTGGCCAGTAGTGCACATCCAGCACCATTAAAAAACTCTTTACCATTCTCACAGTTTTTACGTGCTTTGCGTATAGCGAAAGATCGAGAGGAAGGGATCAAACAACTAGATAGGATGCTGACTAATTTTTTACAAAGAGGGTACAGTTTGGCAACTTTGAGCCAAGCCAAACTTAAAGCATTGGCAATTCCAGCAGATAAACTGCTTGGTGCTCCTAGTACCGTTAAGAATGCTCAGTCTAATAGGCATATATGGGTTAACAACTTTAACCACATGAGTTCCTCCATCAATCGACAAGCTAAACGTCTGTGGCCAATCATCAGCACAGATAAGCATCTTCAACCCCTCATCAATTCATCTCTTATGTCTTGTTATCGCAGAGGTAGAAACCTCAAAGACCTTTTAGTGCGTAATGACATCACCCAATTGGGTAAATCCAAGAAAAGCAGCTTTTTGGGTAATCCTAAATTGGGTTGCTATAAATGTTCCAACTGCACCACTTGCAGCTATTTACAGACAGGGCCTTCGTTTTTCCATCCATTCACAGGTGTGAAATATAATATACGCTATCACCTTACATGCACTAGTTCATACATTGTTTATGCGATTATCTGCCCTTGTTCTAAAATGTACATAGGGAAGACAGAGTGTACACTCCGAGTCCGTATGGCGCAACACAGGTCAGCTATTAGGGCTGCTATTGCTAGCGGCACCAGTGAACAGCCTGTAGCCAGACATTTTTCTGAGGCTAAACATAGCATTGCGATGTTACGCTATCGTATTATTGACCATGTGCCTCCTCTACAGAGAGGTGGTGATCGTGGCAAGAAACTGTTACAGTGTGAAGCTAATTGGATCATGAGGTTAGAGACATTGGCTCCTCGTGGTTTGAATGAGACTTTAGGTCTTCAATGCTTTGTATAAACATCCATAGAGTCTATCATTTAACAGTTAGTGGTGCTTGCCGTAGCGATTAACAGATTATTGCTTCCAAGGGGGCTCTTTGATATGTTCGGACACCATTTTACATCTTAGTGTAGTCTCCGTTAATTTTTGGGCCTGATTATAGTCATAATAAGTTTTTTGTGGGTTGATACAAAGTGGGTACATATCGGTTGCTGTTCATCTGTTTATTGTGTGCATTAACATTTTGTTGTACATTGTAAATTGACATCGTTTTATGTGTCCAATGTCATATATGTTTAGGTACGTCGTGTTGATGTTGTCGGTCATGTTTGTATAGGTGTAGGTAGTGGTCATGGTGCTTTTAGCATAATTACGGCAGTCTGCCGAGAGTAAGTTTTAGAGTATTGGTGTTCTCATTCATTTTCACTTAATGGTGCATATTCTGTTTCAGGCCGCTTTTCAGTTTTGACACAGAGTTTGCTTTTATCTTATGATCATTCGATGAGCAGTCACAGTGAGTATTAGTGTGCATTCACATCACTATGGTTACACCAGCGGCTGACCATGACGTCATGTCCTGTGCGACTGTTGTCTGGCAGCGCACGTGTGCTACATCGGAGGTTTGGCCTGCTGGGTGGTGAGCTATTTAAGTCTGTTATTCACTTTTGTATTACTGTATATGCTTGATAAAAGCGCTGATTAAAGGCGCTGAAACGTCGCTGAAACCAGCTAAGTGTCCGCATCGTTTGTTATCCGGAGTGCCGCCATTGGTTGTAGTATGTGTCAGTGTATCCCCGTTTGGAGGTCACAGTGAGGAGGGCACCCGGTCCAGTTATACAATATACCTGTGAGTGCCGGATCTTGGAGAGTTATATATATATATATATATATATATATATAATATATATATATGTGTGGTGCTGGAGACGAATGCTGCGCATACCATGGACAGCAATGAATACGAACAAGGCAGTCCTAGAGCGGGGTCAAACCAAAAATATCATTAGAGGGCAAGATCAGCAAACAACGACTCTCGTATTTTGGATATGTCATTTGGGCTAATTCCCTAGAAACAGCGCTGATGCTTGGATTCGTCAGGGGGTCCAGAAGAAGAGGACACCAAAGAACTCGTTGGCTGGACACAATAAAGGCTGACACGAACATGCCCATAAATGACCTGAAGGAAGCGGTCAGAGAAAGAGAAGCGTGGCGTTCACTGATCCATAAAGTGTCCGAAAGTCGATGTCGACTAAACGGATAATCATCATCAATTTAATAAGGGTATGTTGATGATAGGAGTTAGATATTAGATCAAATCATGACAAAATCCCCTTTGTTTTATTTGCTGCACACACATAAATTTGCAGTATATTATTGGTAGCGCCGATAGCAAAAGTTTTTCTGTTTTGTATACATATATGGCATTAATATTGCCATGCTGCTGGTACCATGTATGATATGGGTAAAACCGTGTGCGGGCATATTTCTTTTCTGTTTTGTTTCAAAATTTTGCCTTGTGCTATCATGGCAGCTTTCAATTAAGGCTATGAAAAGCCTAGTTGGGTGTGGCTAACAGCCAGCCCCTGTATAGATGTATCCCTCTGTATCTAGGAGGTGAGTACATTTAACTGCAATGTAATGATGTGCTAGGCATATATGCTAGTGTTAGGGACCTGCAGAAAAATGGGGTCCCTTGATGCTGGGCTGCAGGCTTAAATGCTTTGATCAAATCATGACAAAATCCCCTTTGTTTTATTTGCTGCACACACATAAATTTGCAGTATATTATTGTTAGCGCCGATAGCAAAAGTTTTTCTGTTTTGTATACATATATGGCATTAATATTGCCATGCTGCTGGTACCATGTATGATATGGGTAAAACCGTGCGCGGGCATATTTCTTTTCTGTTTTGTTTCAAAATTTTGCCTTGTGCTATCATGGCAGCTTTCAATTAAGGCTATAAAAAGCCTAGTTGGGTGTGGCTAACAGCCAGCCCCTGTATAGATGTATCCCTCTGTATCTAGGAGGTGAGTACATTTAACTGCAATGTAATGATGTGCTAGGCATATATGCTAGTGTTAGGGACCTGCAGAAAAATGGGGTCCCTTGATGCTGGGCTGCAGGCTTAAATGCTTTGATCAAATCATGACAAAATCCCCTTTGTTTTATTTGCTGCACACACATAAATTTGCAGTATATTATTGTTAGCACCGATAGCAAAAGTTTTTCTGTTTTGTATACATATATGGCATTAATATTGCAATGCTGCTGGTACCATGTATGATATCGGTAAAACCATGCGCGGGCATATTTCTTTTCTGTTTTGTTTAAAAATTTTGCCTTGTGCTATCATGGCAGCTTTCAATTAAGGCTATAAAAAGCCTAGTTGGGTGTGGCTTACAGCCAGCCCCTGTATAGATGTATCCCTCTGTATCTAGGAGGTGAGTTCATTTAACTGCAATGTAATGATGTGCTAGGCATATATGCTAGTGTTAGGGACCTGCAGAAAAATGGGGTCCCTTGATGCTGGGCTGCAGGCTTAAATGCTTTGATCAAATCATGACAAAATCCCCTTTGTTTTATTTGCTGCACACACATAAATTTGCAGTATATTATTGTTAGCGCCGATAGCAAAAGTTTTTCTGTTTTGTATACATATATGACATTAATATTGCCATGCTGCTGGTACCATGTATGATATGGGTAAAACCGTGCGCGGGCATATTTCTTTTCTGTTTTGTTTCAAAATTTTGCCTTGTGCTATCATGGCAGCTTTCAATTAAGGCTATAAAAAGCCTAGTTGGGTGTGGCTAACAGCCAGCCCCTGTATAGATGTATCCCTCTGTATCTAGGAGGTGAGTACATTTAACTGCAATGTAATGATGTGCTAGGCATATATGCTAGTGTTAGGGACCTGCAGAAAAATGGGTTCCCTTGATGCTGGGCTGCAGGCTTAAATGCTTTGATCAAATCATGACAACATCCCCTTTGTTTTATTTGCTGCACACACATAAATTTGCAGTATATTATTGTTAGCGCCGATAGCAAAAGTTTTTCTGTTTTGTCAGTGATTAACTGTCTGCTGCCGTTTGTGGGTGTGGGGGGTGGCGATGTCTTACGTTTCCCTAAACTGAGGCATTTCACCACCGTTGGGGAGATTTCCTGGCTTCTTCCTCTCTGTGGCGGCCGGCTGCCTGATCCCAGGGGCCGGCTGCCTGACCCCAGCTGGCCAGGGGTCACCTTAGCTGGCCGATGTTCCGCAGTGTATACGATGCTGCATTGGACGATGCAGCTCAGATACATTATGCAGTAGGAGGCGTGATGCCTCCTGCTGTATTACTACATCCAGGGCCGCCATCAGAGGGGGACTGCTGGGTCTGTAGTCCCGGGCCTGGAGAGAGAGGGGGCCCGGTGGTCAGCATTAACAAAGAAGACGCGCCGCAGGCATTGGCAGCATTCCAAATTTCAGCCGGCCAGGGGTCACCTTAGCTGGCCGATGTTCCGCAGTGTATACGATGCTGCATTGGACAATGCAGCTCGGATACATTATGCAGTAGGAGGCGTGATGCCTCCTGCTGTATTACTACATCCAGGGCCGCCATCAGGGGGGGACTGCCAGGTCTGTAGTCCCGGGCCCGGAGAGAGAGGGGGCCCGGTGGTCAGCATTAACAAAAAAGACGCGCCGCAGGCATTGACAGCATTCCAAATGAGCTGCCAGCCTGGAGCCAACTAGAGCTCGCGGAACACCAGCCAATCAGGAGTGGCCGCTTCTGATTGGCTGCTTGCAGAACGACAACCAATCGGGTGCGGCCGCTCCTGATTGGTTGTCCCGCGAGCAGCCAATCAGCAGCGGCCGCTCCTGATTGACTGTCGGTCCGCGAGCTGTGATTGGCTTGCGGCCAGTGCCTTATTTGAAATGTCTCCGGCGCTTTCTTGCTGGTTGCCGGTGCATAACTGCACTGCTGCGGCCCTGCACTGCTGCGGCCCTGCAGCTCTCTCCGGACCACCAGAAGTAAGTACTCCTAATGCAGCCAGCCTTTCACTGTGCGTCAGCCCCCACAAGTCCAGACAGCCTCCCTTGCCCTGTGCCTATCCCCTACTCCTAACAGCCCTCCCATCTGCCTCCCCATTCTCCAGCCTTTCCTATCCTGCCTCCCCCTTCTCCAGCCTTTCCTAACCTTCCCCCCCCCAATAAGGTTCAGCCTTCCCTGCCCTATGCTCTTCCCCAGGGGGGCCCTGAATATTTTATTAGTACCGGCCCCACAATTTCTGGTGGCAGCCCTGACTACATCTGCATAGATGGAATTGCAAAACTGCTTGCGAGCAGCTTTGCTATTCTGTCTGAAGCTGAATCAGGCCCTTAGTTTCCAACTGGAGCTACCTTGAGGCAGCTGCCTAGGGTGCTGGGACCTAAAATGAAGGATATCTCTAAAAAGTAACTGAAAATGAACGGATCTGCTTACTTTTTATATCATGTGTGGTGGACATTGGTTACATTTTATATAGCTCTTTTAAGTTTTATGGAAGCAGAGGTGTATTGGGAGTTTAAAGTGGATCTGGAAAAAAATATGTAAGTGACCTCATGTAGGTGGGGCCACATCCACTATAGGTGGGGCAAATGCAAAAGCAAGCAGAAGTAGAACAAAGTTCCCTAGCAGTGTAAAAAAAATCTACTTGTTTGCAAGCCTTGGAGCATCCTAGTAACTGATATATAACACAGAGAGCATCCTAGTGTAAAATACACTGCTTCCTAATGACAGTCATACAATACAGAGAGCACCCCATTGCCTGCATTATAATACAGAGAACATCCCTGTGACCGCCATGCAATATAGAAATCATCCTAGTAATTGTGACACAATATACAAAACATCCAATTGACCACCATACAGTACAGAAAAAACCCAGTATGAAACATTGGTTTGGTCTCTCTATTGCATTTACATAAACCATGGATGTACACTTTTTATAATAAATCATGGGAATAGTGTTTTTAAAACGTGTTAAAGGCAATAGCAAAGGAACTGCTCTACTCCTTAAATATAATAATGGCGCTAATCATGTCCCCTGTGGAATAAACACATCCACTATGATGGTTGGCCACACTTCTCTGGTGAATAGCAAAACCCCCTCTGGTGACTGCCCACACCCTGTAGTGAACCCTTATGATTGCATTCCACTGGTGGATCCTCCATGCCCCAGTTCAACACTTTACCCACCCACTTGGCATGTCAATATTTAACACACATTTTTTTTCATTCATAAATAATAAAGTAAGGTAACTGCCTACCTTTAGTATAAAATTTAAGTGCAGATATTAAAATATTATCCATAATGGAATATCTTTTGGACCTCCAAACGAATGTAGAAAATCACATATTTACTGACTTGAAAAGTATTCAACCCCCTAAAAAGTCAGTGGTTACAAGTGGCACTTACACAGATTGATCATGACAGTATTTTTAGTGTGAACCAGTCAGTTCTTGAAATAAAAAAATAATATTATAAATATATAAAAACAAATATTAATAAACTGGAAGTGTCTGTTAATAACCATTAAAACACATTTTTAGCCTATAAAATAATAATAATAATAATAATAATAATAATAATAATCCATGCAGAGCAGGGAATTACTGACTAATAACACCCTATAGTTTGTGTATTATTATTTATATTCTATGAATCACCTTTAGGGCTTATATATTATTTTAATCTGTATTTGATGATGAGAGAGGAGTCCTTGTGATCATATTCCCAATAAAGTTTTAATTTAGATTCATATCTGTTCTTCTCTATTTTTTAGTAGTGATCCACATACTACATACACACTTGTGACCCAGAACAACATAAATTACACACAAGGTCCATTCTGACAGTAAGACATAATTTATAAACCCATTGCCTTCATGCTGGTTCCCCAACATACAGTAATTCAGTTTGGTCATTTCTATGTAACAGTGAGTGTGTCCCAGAGCCGTTTGACAGAGCTCATCAATGACTAACACCACATAAATCACATCATTACCTCTAGCTTGTAAACACATTTTATTTTTCCAAATGTAATTTAGCAAGTTGGCAATATTGCTATAAAATATAATATATAACTTTTTCTCCCTTTGTGGCTGGAGATGGCAGGTGGAATTGCATAGTTCAATATAAGGCATGGCGTACGTTGCTTGTAGTTTGTCATACAATATTTTTTCATCATATTTGTGCATAAAGCACATGCAAAATGATGCCTGATGATGTTCCATAGATGCATCATCCATCATACAGTGTGACTGTCCCAAGTATCCTGCCGGAAAAGGTTTGGTATACAGGTCACATGGATGGAGGTGGTAGATAAAGACATATGGAAAGAGGAGATCATGATTGGTGGGATCTTACTTGGAGAAGCAGAAGTGCTGATCTTGACCCTATGTTGTTGGAGCTGGCAGAATGAATTGCTGTAGGTGGAGTTTAGGTTTGCTTTATAATCCTTTTAGTTGGTCAAAGGGGATTCTGTCCCCATATCGGTACAGACATTTGTAGAGCAGTACAATCATATACATGCAAATACTACACAGGCTGCCACGGCAATCAGCACCCCCATGACCATACTAGACCAGTGTTCTCCCCAGGCTGTTTTCTGCAGGTGCATCACCTGGCAGGAACAGCCTACCGCCTGGCACTTTCCCCCGCTGACCCCTGCTGTGGAACGCTGGCCTCTGAAGTGACCGGAGGTTAAAGAAGCCTCTGACTGTTTCAGTGGTAAGCGTTCCCAGTGATGCACTGCGCGGGTGACATCATGACATCACCCGCGACGTAAGGAGCCTGCCCTGCGCTCCTGCTGGATCTAGTTAGATCCAGTCAAAGCAAGGCAGCGGGAGCTGTTGGAAGAAGTCTGGCATAGAGCTCCCTAGAAATCGAGAGACACATAAATAAAATCCTGAAGTAGGAACTTTTCAGGCAGCTGAATCACTGTCCTCTCTATGTACACTCAATGTGTGAGCAGTAAGTCGCAGAGAAATACGCTGTACGGAATTATAGCAACACTGACTGCAAGGCACTGTAAATCTCTAACTAACTGACTGCATGAAGTTTGTAGGCCATTTTAGTTGCTGTGTAAAAGAAGAAGAACACAGATAATCTATTTATTAATTAGCTGAAGTACCCGGCATTGCCCGGGTTTAAATCTTCAAGTTATTAAGTTTTATTGTATGTTGTCGTCCAAATCCATCCAGTGGAAGGCCCAGAACAGGCTCCCGGGTCAAAGTTCTGCCTAGCATACAACATCGAGGGGTCCAACCAGGACCTCAACCCCGTAGTATGTCGTCTGTGATCCAATGTTACCACTCTGTGAAGCTTTCATCCAAATCCATCCAGTGGAAGGCCCAGAACAGGTTCCCCGGGTCAAAGTTCTGCCTAGGGTACACCAATGGGAGGTCCGACCAGGACCTAATCTTCAAGTTATTAAGTTGGGCATCCCAAACCAATTGCCAGGCATCCCAGACCAATTGCCACCCCACTGAGACGTTTTCATGCAAATCCATCCACTGGAAGACCCAGAAGAGGCTCCCCAGATCAAAGTTCTGCCCAGCGTATACCAACAAGAGGTCTGACCGGGACCTCAACCCTCTAGTATGTCTTCTGGGATCCAGTGTTACCTCTCTGTGAAGTTTTCGTCCAAATCCATGCAGTGGAAGGCTCCCCAGGCCAAAGTTCCACCCAGTATACACTAACAGGAGGTCCGACCAAGTCCTTAACTCCCCTAAAACCTAGTCAGGATCCAACTGGACCACCTCGCTTTGGTTTCATCCCAATCAGTGCAGGGGTGTCCGAATGCATAACCGGACAGACAAACAAATGAACAAACAGACCAATGAATTTTATATATAAGATTATTATAATTAATATTATTTATTATTATTGATGAGCAAGTGAGTCCCTGTGGGGAAGGCAGATCTGTTTTGATGAGACTGTACCCAACTTAATGGTTAGTATACAGTTTTTCAGAGGGAGAACCAGATAATTAGACTGGTGATAGGGAGATAATAATAATAATAATAATAATAATAATAATAATAATAATAATAATAATAATAATGTGGTGTATATATAGAAAGAAAAGTTGGTGCTCCGCTGAGGCCGTACCCAATCATCCAACCTTGTCTGGTAGTGCAGTGGCACCCTGTGCAGGTTCCATATGGAACGGGCAGTGCTGACTCCTCAGCTCTTCCCCTGTTGGAACATTAAGCTGGGACTGATCTCCCAGAGTCCAGTCCCATGTCTTCTGTAGGCTTTTAAACTCTGCAGAAAGCCTGGAATGCCTATTAGGAAAAAAAGATCCTAAGAGCATTAATACTATATATATATAAGCATTTGAATTATTAATTTGTTGAATCATACAAATCACCATTGACTTGGTCCCTTTGCAAGCATGGACGTATAAATGAAGCTAAGTAGGATGTTGTGCTACTGTATATGTGTTATCTTTCTCTTCAGAAGGGACCATCTGGTTTCTGTGATGTCATTTTCCTTAGGCAGCCTTTGAATAATCTAAGGAGAATGTATTTTAACATTTCATGAAAAAAAACCAGCATCCCACAAGCCTAACATATTCCTGCAATGGTTTTAACTTAAGCAAAATAAAGCAATCAGAAAGCTTAACTATAAAAGACTGTCAGGCACCAATATGTTAATGCTGTGTAAACGGCTGCCTTGAAGAGCCCAATCTGGAGCTGGGGCCTTTAGGCAGCAGTAACCATAAAGTGAGGCAGTAATTGCAGCTTAGCCTGAATCATATCTTTTTCCCAACAGCTTTTTGTTTATTATTTCCATGATTGCAATCTGGGCTGTTTGTGCATCTCATGACTTTTATTCTGAACTATGGACATCTAGAAAATCATCATATGCGCTGCTTGAGGCACGGCGATGCTTCTCCCAAATGCTGCATGTCACAGAACGCGTCACCCAAAGCTCATAAGTCACAGCAGAGAGCCTGCGCGCCCGTCATATTCATTGTGCAGAGATACAGTAAATATACAACTGAAGATGCAAAATTACAATCATTCCTGATAACTTATATGTAACTCTGCCTGTAAGACTCATTGTTTTATATTTTATTCTACAGTCAATTAGCTGTAAATAGCATTGCTGTATGTAAGCACAATGCATTGTAATACTGCACAGAAAATGTGAATACTGATTTCTTTTTTTCATTTTCAATGTGCTACAATAAATAAGCTATTTTATTCTATATAAATATAACTGCTAAAAAAAAAACACGAATTGACTTTGCACATCATAGTTATCATCTATAGGCTCCCCGCCAATGTCATCATAGCACTTCACCTTGCTTTTTTTTATTTTATTTTTTAAACTAAATGTTTACATTGTGCATACTGTATATAAAATCCCCTTGAAAACATAACTAACTGTGGCATACTATATGAAGTACTGTATCTTGATAATTACCTTTGTCCCTTGATTTGTGTTTTTCCTTTGTGTCTTTAGATTGATACTAGCATTCTGGACCTATTATTTGCTGGGTCATGAACATACCAAATGCATAAAAACTGTGATTTGCATGGGTACTTGTAGCTGAGGTGCTACTCTTTTTTCTATGTCTTCTCCTCCCCTCAATTCCCAGCTCTCTCCCTCTTTTATCCCATCTGTCTGTCTGTCCCCTCTCTTATTTCGTCCCTATCTCCCCTTCTCCTCCCTCCTGACTTTCTGTCTCTCTTCCCATGACTTTTTCCCTCTTCTCCATCTCTATCCCCAGTGTCTCTCTCTCTCTCTTCTCTCCCACAATGTCTCCCTCTTCCACCTACTTCCCCGCACACTCTCCCTTTTCCCCTCCCCATTTGTCCTCTCCCCTTTCTTTTCTCTCTCTCCCTTTGTTTTCTCATCCTCAAATTTCTGTATCTCCCTCTATTTCCCTGTCTCTTCCTCTCTCTCTCTCTCTCTCTGGCCCTCATTCAGAGGCAGTCGCAAGAAGCGATCGCTCTATCTGAATGAGGGCGGCTGCTTCCTTTTTCTTAGTGCGGCCTCCTGGTCGCTAGCCACCCACAGCTTAGCGACCGACCAGGTTGATGGTTGCGATGGTGAACACCATAGCGACCGTCGGGGCTTGCGACGAGACCCTAAGGTTGGGTCTCGGCAACCGCAAGCCCCAGGGAGCTTCCGGCTCTAATCGAGCAGGAAGCTCGCCACTGATATTACTGATGATGTCAGTGCGGCCGCCCACAAAACGGTTTTTGAAAAAAAACCATTTTTTAAACCACCCCCCCAGTCCGCCTACAAAACGGGGCGAGCTGTTGATCAACATCGACAGCTGCCCCTTTTGTAGAAGCTCCGGAGCAAGAGAGTTTCTCTCTCGCCCCGGGGCTTGCGTACACGCAGTGCGGCCGCTGCGGGTGCGCAGGGCTAACCATCAACCCGGTTGCGAGCGCATCGGCGCTTGCGACCGGGTCTGAATGAGGTCCTCTCTCTCTCTCTCTGGAGATATGAAAAATGGTATTATTTAAAAACAGAAAAGAGAAATCTGCAATATCATTTTACCTGTGGCTGTCCTCCAGAGATTGTTTTAGACCTGGTTTGTCCTCATCTGGGGTTTGATTTGACTCGCGGCCTAACATCCTTAACAGTCTGATTTCAGAATCAGCATTAATTTTCTGCTACCATTTCACCCGCTCTGAGCAGCTCCATCTCCATGGTGCCCTGAATTCAAAGCCTCTACAGACCAGCTGAACCTCCACTGACTGGCAAGCCTGGCCACATACTCACAGTCAAACAGGAGAGGGATGACAAGGGATACTCATATGTTACCGCCTCTCTCCTTCGGTAGCGTCCATTCATGGATGAGCTCTTGAGGATCTATTCATGGAGCATTGAAAAGCCCTGTTTAGCTGAAAACAGGGCTTTTCTTTGCTTTTGTGAATTCGTGAATGGGGTTACCAGGAAGCAGTTGATTACTTCTCCGGCAGCGTACCCGCTTCATGTCTGTATCGCATCACCATGCAATTGTATGGTAAATGCAAAGCTCACCTGTCCGTTTCTCTGCTCCTTTCAGATTCACCATCTCAGGGTGGTGTAATCTGATTCTCCATATGAAAAGGAAAGGGAAGTGGATTACTTTCCTGTCTTTCAGTCCAACTCCGTCCTCTGTTGTAGTTTCGCCCCTTTATATCCTATCAGCCACTGCAGCCATTACCCCTTGTGAGAAGACTCCCTGGCATGTGCAGACAAGTACATCTACAGCACAAGCCATGCGCAGGAAAGCAAGTCACAGAAGATGGCAATGCGCAAAATGCAGCAAAGCCCGAAGACAGCGGTAACTCAGAAGAACGATTGGAGAAGACAGGATCGCCAGGACCCAGGATACTGGATCGCATCACAGAGGAGGCAAGTGAACATGAATAACAACCTAAAGAAGCATTACATAGCAGCACAGAAATGCGATGTGCAGTGTATAATAACAACATACTACCGCAGATCTTCATGGATAGACCTCTTGGTGTTTTTGGAGCAGCTGATGCTGAGGAACTTGATGCTTCTGTCCAGGGGAGGGATTTATCAAATCTTGGAGAAAGATAAAGTGGAGAGAGACTATAAAATCGGTTAGAACGAAGTTGATTGGTTGGTTCTTTATCTCTTTCCACTTTATCTCTCTAAGGGGGTAATGTATCAAGCTTTGGGGAGAAATTCATTACCAACCAATCAGATTCTGTCATTTTTCTAGCACAGCCTGTAAAAAATGACAGAAGTCGATTGATTGGTACTTTATCTCCCTCCACTTTACCTCTCTAATATTTCATAAATCTCCTGCCAGGAACGGGTTCAGGGTGGGTTCCTGGCTGTACTCTGCGAAGTCCAGGTCATGTGATGCAGTGTGCAGTCTGCTCCTGGGGGCCCTGTCCTCACCTGGGTCTGGTGCGTACACACCTAAAGATTTTCTGTCCAACCATCCAACTAGTTGATTGGTTGGAATGAAAATCTAGTAACGTATGGGAGTAACTGATGATCAGCAATTTGCTCCTAATGCCAGAAAACAGATGTAAATGGTCGTCAGACAAGTTTGTTAAATGTCTGATCTAACAATTTGTTCAAACAACAGTTTTTGTCCATTTTCTGGCGTTTGGGAGCAGATTGCTGATTGTCATTTGCTTTCATACCTCACCAGATTTTCATTCCAACCAATCAACTAGTTGGATGATTGGACAGAAAATCTTTAGGTGTGTACCCAGCTTTATTATGGGCAACTGGCAGTTGAACTGAGCTCAAGAGACAAAAGTTGAATGTAACTGTCAGCAGTGGGAACAGACATGCCACCTGCTGCACTGCTCTTGCGGGATGCAGTTTATAGACAGGCGGACAAAATGCCACCTGTCTATATCCTGACACGAGAAGCCCGACGGGGGACTTCAGATAGGCGTCAAAATACCAATACCCACCTGAATCCCGACGCCGGTACACCGAATGATGATAGCCCGAATGAGGTAAGTCCGGTGCGTCCTTAGCGTTAGCCATGGGGGGGGGGGGTGTTAGGTTTAGGATGTGTAGCAGGGTTAGGTTTTGGGGGGGAAGGTTAAGGTTAGGGTTAACCAGGGGTAAGTTAGGGTTAGGCACCCCCCCCCCTGGGAGGGTTAGGTTTAGGGTGTGGGAAGGGGAGGTTAGGTTTAGGCACCCCCGGGGGGACTTAGGGTGAGGCACCACCTCTGGAGTTTTAGGGTTAGGCACCCCTAAGGGAGGGTTAGGGTTAAGGGGGGCAGATGGTACTTACAGTACCAGCTGATGTCCTTCTGAGTAACTGCTATTGCCAACCCATTTTGTAGGTCCTGCCTAATGCTGTTTTATTTTCATGAAATAAAATAACCCCTACCCTCTTATTTAGAAAATGTATAATTCCAACCAGTAATTACAATATATAGCTCTTGGTTAAATTATAATACACACCAATTCCTAAGTTCATTAGCTATAATCACTATAACCCTGCAACACAATTTAATTACAATTTTATGTTTTAAAAAGCCAAACCTGAAGCAAACCTAAGACAAAGTACATGTAAATGATCTCTTAAATGGAAACTTGCTATTCTAAAAACAAAGCTGCTCACAGATTAATACTGTACACAGAAATGACTGCCAAGGGTTTCCCCTCTGGATTTACTAAGAAGAGCAAGCTAAACAATTTAGGAATGGCTAGAGCAGTGTGGGGAAAGCAGGCTGTACCTCTAACATTACATTACAGCTTAAATTATATTAAGAACAATTTTATATTGACAGACATAATAAATTGAGAAACCATAGAGCATATAAGAAAACATATTTGTGTACACTGTTAGCAGCAAATCATTGACATAATTGTCCAGGTGTGTTAAAGTTAATGAGGTTTTTATAATACAGTAAATGGTACTAGCTGTATTTAACTCCGCAGCAGCACACATCTCGCCAATGGTCAGATTGGGGGCCCAATCATGCTTTTGGCCCTTCCCCAGAGGACTGAGTGGGATACCGAGTAGGCAGGGCCTTTAACAATCCATGAACTATTTGGAAAAAATCAAATGAACAATGTGGGGTATTGAAGAGAGAACAGAGGAAGAAAACTCTTTTTGTGGGGCGCTCTCACTGATTAGTTTAAAACTAGGGGTGAGCTGGTTCGGTTTTACTCGGATTTACTAGGATCTTTAAACGGCATTTTATTGGCTATCGCCTATCATGTGTTTCGGATAGCCAATATAATAAATCCGAATTTGCGGTAAAGTGGCGATAAGAACCGAGTAAATCCGAGTAAAACCGAGCCTGCACATCCCTATTTAAAACTTGACTTTTATAGGTGAACTCACAAAGTACAGACATACAATGAACATGTAAATAAAATAAAATCAACGGGATATTCCCTGCTTGAAATGAACCAGCACTTGAGTCTCCTGTATTCTTAAGATAGTATTCACCTCAGAATGTGTAACAACACCAGTCTTATAAGCACAGTATGTTATGTTATGACAAAGATACAAAACTATCAGCAATATGTAATTCTATCCTATTTAGCAATAATAATTGCTTACATTCCAATGGCTCATAACGTCATAGTAAAGTATCACTAAGAAGAAAAACAATGTGTCATCATTTTTTCACACAAGATAATCACATTTGTGCAATAAAATAATGTTTCACATTTTACCACATATGATTATTATTTGAGGAAGAAAACATCAGTTTATTCACAGAGAATTGGAAGGAAAGATCTCCTGTTTGCCAATAGTAGAAATAACTGGTAATCAGCGGCGGCTCCTACCCTCTTAGTTGAGGGGGGCTGCCGCCGCTGAAAATGAGAGGGTGCAAGTATTCACCAGCTTCTGCTGGCCGGGTCCCGGCACCTGCGCAATCGATCTGTCAGGTGCGGGACCGGCACATGCGCACTAGTGGCGGGGAGCTGCGCATGCGCACGTCACCAGCTTCCAAAGGGCTGCATCTTCTGCAGCCCCTAAGAGCTGGTTAGGACTGGTGGTAAGGCACAGAAGCAGCTTCCTACTAGAAGCTGCTCTCTGCTAATAGCAGCCCAAAATGGCGATCCCAGGGGGAGGAGACATCTCCCCTGAGACTGCTTGTTGTTTATGTGACTGGCAGGTAGCGCTTCCAATAGGAAGCAACTGCCAGTCACAGTGTAGCGGTAGCCAGTGCGGTCACGGACTGCACTGACTACACTGAGGTGGGGAATTCTACTGGGGGGGGCTACAGCCCTGCAGTCCCTAGGCAAAATCCGACACTGCTGGTAATTATCACTCTCTGGAGAAAAGGTACATATAATGTCAATATCCTTTTCCACTGCCAAAAAGACCCATATTCACAACAGTTCAATCGATATCGGCATAAGTATCAGCATGACAGCATTAATTTATGTTAATTTTCAACACTGGAGTTTGTATAGCAGCAAAGTGCACAGATCTAATACTACAAACAGCAGGCTCCCTATGTTTGACTTATAAGCATGAAAGGTATCATAAAGAGAAGTAAAATAGTCAGAAGGAAGCTGTCCATATAAAAGTATCAGGTTTCTACTGTTAGGGTTTTATCATCAGATGTTGAAGTTGTAAAGAGAGGACCTATGACAGATACAGATTGATATGGACATATGGAAAGAAAATTGAAAAAAATCTGCTAACAACATATGTCATATTTACACTGTGTTATAGGGTGGATAGATAGCAGGTGTATTCCAGGTGTTAATTAGAAATTCAAGTCTGACTTTAAATATAGCACTAAAAAAGTGAACCCAGGAAAATGATATTATAGGATGGAAAAGATATATATCAACATTTTCACATTAATGTGCAGTAACAGTGTGCCACACTGTAAGTAGAAAGATAGTGCTACAACATATATTGTCAGGAGCTTCTGCTTTTGAGCATCTTATCACAGACATCGAATGCCCAATGAGAGAGTACCAGTACAATTAATTAAAGTTAAAGTGTACTTCTGCTGTCAGCCATTTATAACTGTCCAAGTCCTTTAATTATTACCCATGTTGACAGTGCCTGACTGCCCATCTGGCAGTTCTGGCAAATGCAAGGCCGATGCAAATGCAAGGCCGATGGCTAGATAGGATGGTCTGGCCCGGCCAATGTCGCGGAGGTGGGCCCGGGTGGCAGCAGTTTTGGATTTGTGGCAGCCCTTAAGACTTATAGCGTCGCCCTCATTATAATCTAGTGCCAGTCGGGAGCCAATGGGAGCTCGTGGACTGGCAGCCTACCAATCAGTTGCCGCTTACTCTAGAACGGCCTCTGATTGGCTGGCAGCCAGGCAAGTGACGATGCCCACAAGGTTTCCGTCCTTTCCTGGGGAAGAGATGTATGTGGAAACACATACATCTCTTCACTGTCCGTGGTCCTGGTAAGTAGGTTTGTTGTTTTTGTATGGCTGGGATACTACTGAAGAAGAGGACCGACCTGCGCCAGAAGGTAGGTGAATATATATTTTTTTAGGGATAATTTTGGATTTCTACTGGAGAAGGGGACTGATCACCAGGGACAAGGTGAGTATAGTATATTTGTGTTTTGTGTGTAATAAATGTATACTTTCTACGGTGAGTGTGTCCTGTCATTTTTTGACAATTTTATTTTGCAGTGGGAGTACCGGTGCCAGACGCCTGCTGGCACTTATAGTTCCACATGTGCCGAAGGACAGACTCACTGGAACCTGTAGTCCCATTGTAAAAAACAATAGAAGCCATTAAATATTTTACTATTACCACTGTACCCACCGGCCAGGGGTGCAGGGAAGAGTCCTGGGCTTCAGCTGACGCCTGGGGTGCTCAGGAGAGGAGTGAACCCTCTATTTGGGGGGTTCCACTTCCCCTGGGATCCTTGGCTGACTAGTTTGGGGTATTACTTCTGTGGCCTGGGTGACCCGGTGAAAGGGTCCCCTGGCTGTGGCATTACACTCCGGCTAGTTTGAGTCCGGTGCTGGTTTTAAAAATACGAGGAACTCCATGCCATTTTTCCCCATATTTTTTAAACTAGGACCGGCTCACAGAGTCCAGTGCTGTTACAAAAAGTACAGGGAACCCCTACACATTTTGTTCCCAGTATTTTTAGAACCAGGACTGGACATGGAGCCCGGGGCTAGTCTTGCTTTTGGGGGGGAACCCCACACCATTTTTTTTCTTAAATTAACCATTTATTTACACATTAATACACACAAGCAGCCTGCACATGTCTCACTCTTATGTGCAGACTGCTTGTTCGGGAGTGTTGTGCTAGGGGAACAGGCGTAGGAACAATCACATACACCATCCAGTTAAACACGATCCAGTTAAACACGGGAGCTTAGTAAATTCCCAGATTTCATTTAAAAAACCTCCCGTTTTCAATGGTTCCTATCTGTGTTTAAACATGGACAAACATGGGCCAGACATGATTCTTAGTAAATTTACCCCCAGGAGAGAGAACAGTATAACAGTATACCCCCCAGTATATGCACAAGATTGATGCCAGGAGAACTCAATAATATATACGCAAGGCTGACACCAGGAGAGAACAGTAGTATATGCACAAGAGTGACACCAGTAGAGAACAGTGGTATATGCACAACACTGACACCAGGAGAGAACAGGGGCATATGCACAAGACTGACACCAGGAGAGAACAGTGCTATATGCAGAACACTGACACCAGGAGAGAACAGTGCTATATGCACAACACTGACACCAGGAGAGAACAGTGATATACGCACAAGACTGAAGCCAAGAGAACACAGTAGTATATGCACAAGACTGATACCAGGAGAGCACAGACATATATCTGCCTTGTCTATGCAGGAGATGTGGCTTTATAGTGTTATAGTAAATGTGAGCACTTGAGCTGGTTGAATTTTTGAAAGTTGTTGCTAGTTTATATTAGAGATGTGTGGTTCGGTTCTCCAGAAATCCGAATCCATCCGAATTCATGAATCCGGGTAAATCCGAGTCACGGTTCTAATATCCTGAGGAGATCGGGGTAAATCCGGGTCGTGGTTCTGACCTTTTTGAGGCTCTGAATTTGGATTTTAAATCCGAATTTCGGGTTTTGGATTGCATAAATTACATGATTTTAGCTGATTTTAAAACTTATCCAAAACCTTGAAGGAGATACAGATCCAAAACCAAAACACGGGGGTCGGCGCACATCTCTAGTTTATTTATTGTAAAGGTAAAGCAAAGTCTGTGTTGATGAACATCATTATTAGTACAAATCTTACATCAGGAGCATCTCCAAAATGGCAGGTCTTGTGGGGTGTTGCTGGTATGCAGTGGTTAGTACCTACCAAAGTGGTCCAAGAAAGGACAACCAGTGAACAGGCGAAAAGGTCGTGGGCGCCCATGGCTAGACCATCTGGTCCTATCCTACTGTAGCACAAAACACTGAAAAAGTTAATGCTATGATAGAAAGGTGTCGGAACACACAGTGCAGAGCAGCTTGCGTTATATACGGCTGCGTAGCCGCAGACTGGTCGGAGTGCCTATGCTGACCCCTGTCCACCACTGAAAGCACTTACAATGGGCACGTGAGCATTATAACTGGGCCATGGAGCAATGGAAAAAGGTGACCGGGTCTGATTAATTACCTTTTCTTATACATCATATGGATGGTCCATGTGCGTCATTTCCCTGGGGAAGAGATGGCATCAGGATGCATAATGAGAAGAAGGCAAGCCAGCAGAGGCAGTATGATGCTCTGGGCAGTGTTCTGCTGGGATACCTTGGGTCCTGGGTCAGAGCTGTTGTGGCAGAATGAGGGGGACGTACACAATATTAGACAGTTGGTTTTAATGTTATGACTGATCGCTGTATGTCCAGCTCTACATGAGCCCCTAGCACATTACATGAGTTCAGACATAAGTTCGGATATGGATGCCACAGATCACAGATTGTGTTTTTAAGTGGATGCAAAAAAATACTGAAAGGACCAAAAAAAAAGCCTTGACAAGCTGTGCCTAGCCTGTTGCACATTCATTTTCCAAGCAAATAAATGAATATGCTAATTTTATTACACAAGTGAGTCACACTAGTTTGCATTAGACCAGGTAAATCATTTTCCAGACTGTCTCTATTGGTTTTTGCAATTCCCCCAGATCCTTGTAGCATACTTGTATTCATCTCACTGCTACCACAGCCATTGTTAATAAAATTAGCAAGACAAGGGACAACATGATCTTCTCTTTGAATTACATGAAAGACTATCACTGGTCATAAACATGTTTTGTGAACATGAGAACAGAGAGAAGTTACACTTACATTCATGTTGACTGAGGCAAAGAATGAAACGTTACTGTTTAAATTATTTGATAGGAATAATAAACATCATATGTAGATTTTACAGCGAATACATTACAGATGTCTTCCATTCAATATGCAATAATTTTCATTTATAACATCATAATGCATGTTATATGCTTAATATTATGTAAGTGATTTCTTGTAAATCAATCAGAAGAGAGCTAGGAATAAGTTGCTAGTCCCTGAGGGCTTTTTCACACCTCTCTCATTTTAATACGGTGGTCACGCATTCATTAGTGCATGAAATGCTTATTTATATAGGACAAATAGGAGCCAATGGAGCCATTCCGACCACTGCATTAAAATTTCTTGAATGCAGCGCACCCTAATTCACATATGTGTATGCTGCCTCCCCGATTGTGATTTTTCTCCCTGATTGTGATCCTGATTTAGGGGTTTATTTACTAAAGTACGGGTTTTTAGAAGTGGAGATGTTGCCCATAGCAACCAATCAGATTCTACTTAACATATATATAGCACCATATAGAAGATAGTAGCTAGAATCTGATTCGTTCCTATGGACAATATCTCCAGTTCTGAAAAACCTGCACTTTAGTAAATATACCCCTTAAAGTTAGGAGTAAATCCAGCGAAGGGCACAGATTTGCAAAGAAATAAACCATGATGCAACTGCAATCTTTTTCCTGCCGTTGCAGGGAAAGCACAGCCTCCTTTTAAATGAAGTACACTAAGGGGTATATTTACTAAAGGGAAAGTTTTTAGAATTAGAGATGTTGCCCATAGCAACCAATCAGATTCTACTAAACATTTAACTAGCTACTTCTAGAAGATAATAGCTAGAATCTGATAAGTTGCTATGGGCAACATCCCCACTTCTAAAAATTCTCACTTTAGTAAATATACCCCTAATACTGGACAACTTTATTTTTACACTGCGATTTAGTGTAGAGCTAGGACATATATTCCTCCCAACTCTACATCTGTCCGAACATTTTAAATTTGACCCTTTTAACCCTACCCACAGCTGTCAGATACAGTTTAGTCAAATCTGCTTGATGTATTCTCAAATGAGGTCGGCTAAAAACAAATAAATAAACTGTATCTAAATTTAGTGTTAGTTTTCATTCATTACTTTTTAAATTAAAATGTTTATTGATGGTCAGTGAGCAAGTAACATTACAGAAATACACTTCTGAATCTGTAAAATGCCAGAGATTAACACCAGTGCATAAAATAGTATGTGTGAACCTGGCAATTGCATTTAATTTTTTATAAGCAGAAATAGAAGAGGAGTGACCGGGAAGGGAGGGAGTAGAAAAGAAAACAGAGATCAGAAGATGTGAGAAGAGGAATTGAGCATACAAGGCAGTTGATTCCAAAAATGGGCGGTATTCAATTAGTTTACGTCTGTAGAAAAGTTTTGCCTGCCTGACTTTCCGCCGACATCGCATGTTTTGGAGGGTAAAATTATCGTGCGCATCCCCACTATTTGCTGTATTCAATTCCAAACCATGTGAAAACGGCAAGTGGCGAAATCACTGTCAGAATAGGGGAAATCAGCCTGAACCCCCCAAAAAGATGCAGTAACATTGGGGATCAATGTAGATGTGTCCGAATAGCCCTAATCAAACTGTTTGGAGTGCTTAAGTTGTTTAATTAGCTTCTTATTAGCATATTTGCACAAGTGGTGAAGAATAGCATTAAGCAGTATTATTTGGTGAAAATAAGTATTGCTGTCAAACTTGGGGTACTTGAAAATGGGTGCTAGCATATTTTTATGTCTGTTAAGTGAACTCTTAAAAAAAGGTGAAAAACCACCCTCATACATGCACCTGCAATCCCAAAAACACTTGGCCCCTCCTTACAGCACCCCAAGAAGTCTATTTTGCTAGTTTTTATGCTTGTCCCCCACTTTGTACTTTTTTGCCCCCAAAATGAAAGTACTTTTTTGGGGAGTTTTTTTATTGGATTTTATGATGCAGTTGTCCTTTGGGGGGCTGTCCCTAGGGCTCTGAGTGGTTTCCCCACATTAGCACCCCAAAATAAAAATTTTGCACTTCTTTACACCTGCTATTCAGAGGTGAATGTTTTTCGCCTATTGCATTGTATTGACTTTCCTCATAGGCCAAAACCGGCTGGAATTGAATACGGAGATAAGTTCCGACCACCCGAAAAGCCCCGATCCGTAGAAAACGGCTTTTCGCTTCGAATTGAATACGGCCCAAAGAGTGTTAGGATTTCTTAGGATACATACAGACCTTGCTCCATTTCTGTACTACATCTCTGAGCGGCAACAATCGGGACGCATGCACTGTGCATCGTCCAACTGCATGCGGCATCAACACTGCACCCACCTCTGAATCAGGCCAAATATGTCATATTAGCTTGTTTTTATGATGGCCAAATGATTTGAGTCAGATGATTCAGGTCCAACAGGATGGCCACGTGGAGGGTTGATGAGATTAGGCTACTGATATCTCACCGGAAACCTGAGAGCTTTCAGCCTTCCCACCACATGTGGAGAAGAGTCTTCAGATGGACAGCCACTACAACATCTATCTGAAAGCTTCTGGATATATTTTTTTTAGATGAGACTGCATATACTGTGGCACAATCTGTGTAAATGTTTCCATATAATCTGACATAGGCTGAGCGTGAGATAGCATTCTCTTTGGTCTTAGGACCTGATTCAGCAAGGAACGCACGCTAGCAGACACACGCACTGAGATGCTGTGTGAATTTGCTAATCAATGCATACGGACGGAGACCTCAGCACAAGAAGCAGACACCCAGCAAAATATAAATTCCTCACACTTCTGAGGATGCCGCTGAGCATTAAAGAGGCGGAGAAACGCGTAACGCGTAAGTGACTGTACTATTTACAAAACCAGCTGGTTGTTTCTGCTGACATATCTCCCGGGAGAACAGGCATTTTTTAAAAAAAACCAGAGGACTGAACCTTATCGGCTCCTGATTGTCTACAGATGTAGACTAAAGTTTTGCTGCATGCTGAATGGATTTTTACTAACAATATGGGCATAAACTAACAATGGCTTCACAATAACAGAGTATAAACCTGAGATGTGTACATGCCTGTTGGAGTTGTGCTCAAACATCACTGGTGAAAACTTATGTATATGCAATACTACATAAATTGATTGCTGCTTTACTTCTTAAATACTAACTGCCTGCTAGTTTTACTATTAACCTAAGCAACAAAAAGCCATATATTATTGCTGGAGCTTTGTTCATACCATGTCTCCAAAGTGATACAAGCAGCATATGTGTGCAAAGGATATAAAACGTCCCCATATCCATTGTTCAATAGTAATAAACAGATCTGCATTTATTTTTTTAGTGTTTTCTTACATGGGGTTTTTTCTGTATCTTGATTTTTAATCTATATATATATTATATATATATATATGTTTCTATTTAATGTACTTTTTATAATTTTGTGATTCATGTTGATTATTTTTCATTATATATTGTATTAAATTATTTTTGTCTACTAGCGCTGTCTATACGTCTGTATACTTCTGTCTTTTCATAGGTTTTAGAGCTTACACTTATCCTTGATAGCAGCAGTAGATAAAAATATCCATTCTTCCAATATTGTCCTTGTGTTGGGAATAGAGCGCCAAGTCTCTTTTTTGCCTTTACTTTCACAGAAAAGCATCTGAGACACTGTTGTCATAGCCAGAACTTTGTGGCCCCATAGCAACATTTTGTAGTTTGAAGAGGGCCCTGTACCAATGCTTTTAAAGTGAAACCTCTCAGCAGTAGTTGTTAATTTTATGCCCCATACAGTAATAGTGTCCTAGTTTATATTCTGAACTATAGTAGTGCCCTAAATCACATTACAGTATGTCACATTGTAAGACTGCCAGTACATATTATGCCACACAATGCACCCAATTCACATTATGACATTGTGTCCCCAGTTTATATTATGCCACACAATAGTGCCTCCAGTTCATATTGTGCAACATTAGTGTCCCCTTTTCTTATTGTGCCACACTATAGTTCATCCAGTTCATATTGTGCAACATTACAGTGCCCTATTTTTATATTATGCCACACTATAGTGTCTCCAGCTCATATTGTGCAAATGACAGTGCCCTTTATTTCAAATTATGCCAAATTACAGTGTCCCACTACATATCATGTAACATCCTAATATCCTCAAGTTCATATTATACCACATTACAATAAGCAGGTCAGTTTATGCCACATTACAGTGCCTCCAGTTCAGATTATGCCACATTACAGTGCCCAGTTCAGATTATGCCACATTACAGTGCTCCCTTAACATTATAACATCCACTACACACACCTCTCACTGAAGGGTCCATGGGGGTCATTCAGAACCGCTAGCGAGCGAAGGAAGCTCACAAGCGCGTCGATGTTGGGCGAATGCGCATGCGCACGACGGAGGGAGCTCCGTCGTGCGCATGCGTGAGACCGGGCGAGCGACGAGGAATACGTCGCTCGGGGTCTCGCACCAAATGGAGCGTGCTGTCGATGGTGAGTGACAGCACGCCCCCTTTGGTGGGCGTGCCGGGGGCGTGGCTGCCAGACGGAGGCGTTCCCATGGGAACGCCTACCGTCTGAAGCCGGCCCCACTGACATCACTAGTGATGACAGTGGGAGTGATTTTGGCTCTGATAGAGCCAAAATCACTCCAGGGCTTGCGGCAGCGAGACCCTACAGTAGGGTCTCCGTCGCAAGCCCGATGGGGCTTTCAGGGAGGAGGGCCCTGATTCAGAGCGAGCGCTCTGGTCAGAGCGTTTGGCTCTGAATCAGGCCCCATGTTCTAAGCCTTGAAGAGATATAAAGTGGACAGAGATAAAGTTCCAATCAATCTGCTCCTAACTGTCGTTTTTCAAACACACTAAGCCTTGGAGAATGATAAAGTGGAGAGATAAAGTACTAACCAATCAGCTCCTAACTGTCATTTTACAGACTGTGGGCCATATTCATTTCCCGGCGAAAAGTCCCATACTTTTTGCATGCAGCACTTTTTGACCACTTCACTGCTTTCAGTGCGGAAAAGTATCTTTTCCCCATATTCAATTAGAAATTGACGAAAACGGGAGCCGGCGAAACTGTAACATGCGAAAAATCCTGTCAGATTTGGGGAAATCAGCCTGAGACCCCCCCAAAAGATGCACTGACATTGGGACCACTGTAGATGCCCCCGAATAGCCCTGCTAAAAGTATTTGGAGTACTTAAAGGCTCTCAATAGCTGCTAATTAGCGTATTTGCAGAAGTGGTGAAGAATAGTATTTAGCATTTTTTTTTTGCAGAAAATAAGTAGTCACAGCAAATTTGGGGTACCTGAAAATGAGGGCTAGCATATTTTTAAGTTGCTAAAGTGAAACTTAAAAAATTGTAAGAAAAAACCTTCCGCAAGCACCTGCAAGCTTAAAAACACCTGCCCCATACTTGGGGACCCCCCTGGAGTCTATTTCGCTAGTTTTTAAGTTTGTCCCCTACCTTTGGACTTTTTGCCCCCAAAATTAAATAACTTTTTTGGGGTATTCTAAAGTATTTTTTAAAGTTTTTTTTACACAGTTTACCTTTGGGGACTGTCCCAAGGGTGCAGGGGTTTTTTCCAAAGTTTGCACCCCCAAACCCAATTCTGATTTTTTTTTAGACTGCTATTCATAGGCGAATCTTTTTCACCGATACATATGCATTGAGTTTCCGCACCGGCGAAAACTGTTTGGAATTGAATACGTAGGAAACTTTTTGCACGGCGAAATGACGTCACTCGCGATACTTTTCTGCAGAAACTGACTTATCGCAGCTAATTGAATATGGTCTTATGTTTGAAAAATGGCAGTTAGAAGCTGATTGGTTGGTACTTTATCTCTCCAAGGCTTAGTACATCTACCACAGAGATTGTAAAGTGACAGGAGCTGATTGGTTACTTTTTCTTCGTTCACTTTACCTCATTCTAAGCCTTAGTACATAGACCCCTGAAAATGAAATGTCACCCCATTCAGGCAAAGAGGCAGACCCAACTGCTTAGAAGGCAAATCCAGGAAAATTGTATGCAACTACACTATATAACATGGGTCCAGGGATCCCTAAGCCTCTGGGCCCCATAACAATGGCACACCCTACACCCACTATAGCTACGCCCTGGTCAGAGGCAGAATGTTCGCCATGCTTCCTACAGTATTGGTGATATAGGAGGTAGGTGTAAAAGTGGAAAATGTATCTTAAAAATGGCAGAATTTAAAGCTAATGTTTTATATCTTTGTGCTGTGCTGTGATAATATCACTTTTTGTATTATTGCTAAAAGCAATCTATTAATGTTCCTTAATAATCTCCCAATCTCCCGTAAACGTAGGCACTTATGGAAGACTTGCTTACTCTTATGGGTGTCTGGGACTGCCAACCGAGATTTGGGAGTCTAAAAACACTGGGTCCACAATCCTTAACAATGACAGTCACATTTGACAAATAAGGGTATTTTCACATCTATTAACTTTTCAACTTTTCAACTAGTTTTTATACTTTATCAATACTTAGACATTACTTCAAAAGTGCATGAATATAAAGCATCTGAGAGGCATTTGTAAGAATCATTGAAAACAAAATATAAAATTAAATAAGTGAAATATTGGAGTTTGCTACAGGCAATGTAATGATTCCAAGCTGTACTGAAGGGCAGTAGGTGGCACTGAGTCATAATGTGCATACTCTAACAGAGGAACCAGGGGGTTATAGAGCAACCACTCAGCGGTGTGGTGCATATGGTGTGGCTGTTAGCCAAGGAAGTAACCACTACCCTAAAGGCATATAGCCCTGAGACAACAATAAATAAACAGGTAGCGCCTATCCTCCAATAACACGGATTAGTATTGAGAATAATAAATAATGTGTTAAAATCTCCAGTAAGCACCATAGGATAAAGTATGTAACTAAAACACAAGTTATTGTATCATATAAGACAATAGGATCATAATCCTAAATATATAATATTCATTGGTCTGTTTGTTTGTTTGCCGGTAATGCATTCGGACACCCCTGCACTGATTGGGATAAAACTAATACGAGGTGGTCCAGATGGATCCTGGCCAGGTTTTAGGGGGGTTAGGGTTTCTGGTCGGACCTCCCATTGGTGTACGCTGGGCAGAACTTTTACCCAGGGAGCCTGTTGTGAACCTTCCACTTAATGGATTTGGATGAAAATTTCACAGAGTGGTGACATTAAATCCAAGAAGACATAATCGGGTTGAGGTAGCGGTCGGGCCTCCTGTTGGTGTATGCTGGGCAGAACTTGATCCAGAGAGCCCATTCCACTTGATGGATTTGGATGAAAACTTCACAGAGGGGTGGCAATTGGTCTGGGATTACCTAATGGAGTGGTTGGGGTCCTGGTTGGACCACATGGCTGAGTGCGCCAGGCAGAACTTTGATCCAGGGAGCCTGTCCTGGCCCTTCCATTGTATGGATTTGGATGACATCACATATTAAAACATAATAACTTGAACATTTAAACCCGGGCAACATCGGATACTTCAGCTAGTATGTCATGAATGTAAATACAGCATCTGGAGGTATATAAACTATTTAAAACACATAAATGTTCCATGAGTTAATGTGGAAGTCTCAACAATAAAAATGTTATTATCTACCATATAAAGTCTTACACATAATATTAGGAAAACTGTGGTCAAAATAGCTTTCTAGCTAGAATCCAGTCCTGTGTATCCCAGAAGGGAAGGTCCAGGTATAGATGTATGATGGTGGAAAATAAATTACTGTCTATGTATCGCCTGCATGAGTGGATCACTGGGAAGCTGGATACTGAGATACTGAGTTCTATATTGATAGAAACATATTGTGATACTTACCGATAATTAAAATGAATGTTATTAAGGCAAATTGAGTAATAAGATATTGCCAAAGAATGAGTATTGGTATTATTATATAGATTGATACTACTGCTGCTAATAAGGATAAGTGCAATATTGAGGATATGTGTTTTATGCAATTTATCTGCCCTATACTGCCACCATATGGGATATGTGCAATATAAGTGAATGCAATGATGTTTTCCAACAGGGACCTGTGCAATATTAAGGATAATAACTATTGCTAACAGGGATTTATGCAATATTAGGGATCAGTGCCTTTTTTTAGTCGGCAGACTCTATACTCCCTTATGGAATATGGGCCTGATTCAGACCCGCTCGCAAGTGCTATGCGCTCACAAGCAGGTCGATGGTGGCCCAGTGCGCACGCGCGGCACTGGCCCATTTTGTAGGCGTGGCGGGGGGTGGCTTCACAAACTGAGGTGTTCCCATGCGAACGCCTGCCCTTTGTGGCCGGCCCTACTGACATCACTAGTGATGTCAGTAGGTGGACTTCCTGCTCTAATAGTGCAGGAAGTCCACTGGGGCTTGCGGCAACAAGACCCTACCGCAAGGGTTTTGTCACAAGCCCGATGGTCGCGATGGTCTTGACCATCGCGACCATCATCATGGTCGCTTGCATAAGTTGTGGGTGGTAACCCACAGCTATGCAAGCGGCCAAGAGGCCTCAACAAAAAAAAAGCACACGCCCTGATTCAGAGCGAGCGCTCGCTTTTTGCGAGCGGCTCTGCATCAGGCCCTAGGTGCAATATAGTGATGATTCTAACATCAAACTGCTGATAGGGAATTGTGCAATACTGAGGATTAATCTCCTGTGCAATTTACTGAATTTATACTGCTGCCATATGGGATATGTGCAATATAATTGAATGCAATGATGATTACTTGTGTTTCTACTGTTGTTCTACTGGAGCAGATATACATAAACTATTATCAGATGTAACTGATTGATTGAAATTGTCATTATTTATGCTGCTACCAAATGGAACATGTGCAACTAATCACAAACTGCTATTAAAGGGGACAAATGCAATGCTATAAATAGAACTGTATTGTCAGGTACATAAAAACAGATATCACGTGGAGGTGAATAGTTGATACCACCAAACTCTGTGCAAACTTTTTTATGGGAGATGTGCAATTATTTAATCCTTGATGATATACTGTTACCCAATGAGATGTGTGGAATTATTCATATGCTGCTACTAAAGGGGGTATATGCAATACTCTAAACAGATTTTGTGTTATCAGATGCATATAAACAGATATTATGTGGTGGTGAATATTTGAACCCATTATATTTTGTACAACAATACAACATTGCTACCTCTTCGGAGGTGTGCAATAATTGTATCCATGTTCAAATACTATTGTCGGACCCTATGTTGTTGGACTAAAACACATACTATAGGACATAGGGCTCTATTTACTACAATCCGCATATTGATTGCGGATTGTAGTGTGATATTACCGAGTGAATTCAGATTGCGAATTCAGGCAATATCACAGGGATTTACTATAAATCCCTTGCAGGGACAGAGCTTGTGATAAAGCTCTGTCCCTGCGGATCCCATCCGCACTCTAGTCGCGGTATTTTTGGAAAAAATACAGCGACTAAGAGCCCGCGCATGCGCCGACCCACCGTCGCTGCTACCTCCACCAACGCTAAGCCCCGCCCCCACGATTGCGGACCCCAGCGACCCCCCGCGACCCCCCCTCCCTTCATTACACTTACCTGCATCCTCCTGGCCTCCGATGATCTTCTCCGGGCTTCCCGATCAGGTGATCTCCCATACTGCACTGGGACCCGATCACCTGATGACCGGGCCGCAGAGCACTATGGGAGACCAGCTTACCGGAGAAGAGCCATCACCGGAGGCCCGATCACCGGTCCCTGGATTCAGGTAAGTTAAAAAAAAAATGTTTACATTTTTTTTTTTTTACAGCAATCAGCTTACGGTCTGTTTAGACCACATAGCTGATTACTGGTACCGGCTCCAGCCTCTGCTCTCCCCGTTAGAGCAGAGTGGGAGCCCGGTAACCGGGGGAGACCCTGGATAACGCCACCTCCAGGTGGCGTTATTATCACTGGGCTTCCCCCGGTATTTTTTTTACAATTTATTTTTAGTAACTCTGGTCGGATCACATTTCCCATTACAATTAAGGGAAATGCGATCTGCTTTACTAAAAATAAGTAATACTAGGGGTTGGAGTAGAATTTTACTAATTCTACTCCAATTGCCCTGTAATAACTACAGGTGAAACTAAAATAATGTGAAAAGGTTGTGAAAACACCCTTTTTCACTTTATTTTAGTAAAAATAATGTTAATAAATAGAGCCCTAATTGTGCAAGAGAGTAATATAATTAATCTCTTATATATTTTCATTCCCTACTCATGTTGCATTCTAGATCAATGACTCTGTAAGACCTTGATAGACTTTCCCTGCTGTTAAGGGCAATATTAGAATTTGTATTGTATCTCAGTATACCCATTTATTGATTGTGACCGGTAGGTAATCTTTTAGATATTATCTGAGATTACCATATTTTTAATTTTCGCCTAACCATGTTTTCTTCATAATTTCTCTTCATTATTTATTATTTTTTATATAAGTAGGTACAAATAAAAGTTACGTTTTAATTACTACAACCAATACACTTGTTACACATAAGAGTGCCCCAAAACAGGAATTTTCTTTCTTTTAGCCTTTGTTAAATATCAATCAGATATACAAATATTGTGATTCCTGGGAACACCCCCAACACTTTATGATTAATATGTATATTATGAATCCAAAATAATATTCTCTACAGTTGGTTATAATAAATTATACACATCGTTATCACCATTCCTGTGCAGGATCTGTTTTCCCATTTCTCCGTGTTTCCCCATTACTACATTATACAGGCAGAGAAAGAATTTTCTTTAAATGTCCACTAGAGAAAATTATCAAAGCAGTGGGACTGTTTTTTATGTCATAGAGAACATGGGTAGATGTTGTGATATCATTCTATCTGCACATTTTCGTAGTTGCTTTTGTTTTGTTTTTTACAATATATGTTATTGACTTTAGCAAATTTACAACCATCAATAGACAAGAGTCCAGTAATAATAGGGAAATAAATTGAACAGGAGCATATATACATAGATATAAGTCAGTACAGTGAGTTCCGGCAGGAAATATATCATGGACTCGACAAGAGACATATTAAAAGAGAAGTAATGGTGCGTACACACGGTACGATATCTATATAACGATATATTTCAGCGATATATCGTTCATATTAATTGTTATGCAGTGAATGACCAACGATGCGCGTTCCCGCATGAACGATAACGATATCTATGATTGTCCATACATGCAGTCCAACTTGCACGATATCGTCAACTTTGCCTGTTCAGAGATGTGGCAGCATAACTTCACTGAAAGATATGTTTGAAAGATATCTTTCAAGTCGTTGGTGGTACAAATCGTACCGTGTGTATGCAGCTTAAGAGAGAGAGAGGGGAGGGGGGTAGGGGTTTAGGAAAAGGAAAGAAAGTGGAGTAATATGCCCAGCATACGGAGCGCTCAAAGAATCGCTGAGTTATAAGCTGCAGACGATTTAAGTTCCAGCCACGAGCACCAAGTAGAACAAAATTATTATTTTTTTCCCAACTCCAACATGACAGTCCTCTACCGTCATATACAAAGCTATCCTAATAAACAATTTGTTTAATGAAGGTGAGGTCGTGAACTTCCATTGAACCGGAATTACCACCGTCGTAGCGCTATAAAGGAATTTGAGTAAGGATACAAATTTAATAGCCAAAATGACGGGTTGGAAGGCACTACCCAGGTTTGATGCAGATAGAGTAAGAACCCTCTCCCAAAAAAGGCGCAGACTAATCATTCCCACCAAATATGTACCGACGATGCTTCCGCAGAATTGCAGAACCAACATCTGTCCTAAACACCAGAAAACACCTTCACTAAAATTTGGGGACACCTGTACCAACATGAGAGCACCTTGTATTGAATTTTAATGACTGAACAACTGACAATTAGCAAAGGCATTAGCAAAGATCTTATGCCAATCTGGAGGTTGTAGAAAAACCTGCAAGGCTTTTTTCCCAGTCAATAATAAATTTAGGGGGCTCAGAGTAAGCATGACATAAACACAATCAGTATTTTATAGCATGTAAAGAGCAAATGTGATGGGTACAGCAGAGCCAGGCACATGGGAGCCTGTTCTGAGACTTCCACTTAATGGATTTGGATGAAAACTTCACAGAGTGGTAACATAGGATCCCAGAATACAATAAGGGGTTGAGGTACCATTCGGGCCTCCTGTTGGTGTATGCTGGGCAGAACTTTGACCCAGGGAATCCGTTCCACTGTATGGATTTGGATGAAAACTTCACAGAGGGGTGGCAATTGGTCTGGGATACCTAATGGAGTGGTTGGGGTCCTGGTTGGACCTCACGGCGGAGTGCGCCGGGCAGAACTTTGATCCAAAGATCCTGTCCTGGGCCTTCCACTGTATGGATTTGGATGACATCACATAATATAACGTAATAACTTGAAGATTTAAACCCGGGCAACATCGGGTACTTCAGCTAGTTTGTCATAAATGTAAATACAGCATCTGGAGCTATATCAACCATTTAAATGAAACACATAAATGTTCCATGAGTCAATATGGAAGTCTCATGAGCTATTGTATAAAGTCTTATGGAGCATACACACGGTCAGATTTTTCATCAGATTTGAACGATAACGATTTTAAAAATCGTTCAATCGTTCAAATCTGATGAAAAAATCGTTCATGTGTACAAGCATGAATGAAGGACGATGAACGATGCAAGTTCACGTTTGTTAGAGAACGATTTCTGACATCTGACATGTTTGCAGTCAGATTTGTCAGATATCGTTCTTTTTCTTCAGATATCATTCAAATCGTTGAGAAAATCGTTAGCAAAATCGTTCAAATCGTTTGAAAAAAAAAAATTGTTCAAATCGTTCAAACGATATCGTTCAAAAGAAAAATCTGACCGTGTGTATGCTCCATAAAGCTGCATACACACACAACAGTCTTTTGAACGATTATCGTTAAACAATATTGTTTAATGATAATCGTTTGAAAAAATCGTTCACTTTCTGAGTCAAACGATGAACGATTATCATTCATGCGCGTTCACGTTTGTAGTTTGTAGTTCAGTCAGACTTGTCAACTGAACAATTTTCATTAAGGGAATATGCAAAAATCATTTGTAGTTCAAAAAAATCGTTCATTACACTTTAAAAAATCTGACAGATAATCTGACAGATAATCTGACAGAAAATCGTTCATAAAATCGTTGGTAACAAAATCGTTGTGTGTGTATGCAGCTTTACACAGAATATTAGGAATACTGTGGTCAAAATAGCTTACTAGATAAAATCCAGTCCTGTGTATCCCAGAAGGACCAGGTATAGATGTATGATGGTGGAAAATAAATTACTGTCAACGTATCGCCTGCATGAGTGGATCACCAGGAAGCTGGAATCCCTGGACAGAAGAACATTTCCTTCTCAGAATGGGAAACCGCTGGTGTTCTAATGTAGATGTTGCTGTAGATTTAGTGGTGCCAGTCAGGTGATAACAGCGGAGCTCCGTGTGAAATGATTCAAGCTGAAGATGAAACTGTCTTGCCTGAATTAATGCAGCGGCTGAGTTGTGTGTAGAAGCTATGCAGACAATGTCTTGTGTACCGATGCACCGGTATCCCTGCAGTGTGTGGATATCTAATAGTTTGGGTTGTTGTTATGTAGCACAAAATAAGCACAAAAACAACTGTCATGATCAGGCATTATACAGGCAGAGAAAGGAAACAAATTTAAAAGCCAAAATGACGGGTTGGAAGGCACTACCCAGGTTTGATGCAGATAGAGTAAGAACCCTCTCCCAAAAAAGGCGCAGACTAATCATTTACACCAAATATGTATTGAATTGCAGAACCAATATCTGTCCTAAACACTAGAAAATACCTTCACTAAAATTAGGGGACACCTGTACCAACATGAGAGCACCTTGTTTTGAATTTCAATGACTGAATAACTGACAGTTAGCAAAGGCATTAGCTAAGATCTTATGCCAATCTGGAGGTTGTAGAGAATCCTGCAAGTCTTTTTTCCCAGTCAATAATAAATTTAGGGGGCTCAGGGTAAGCAATGACACAAACACAATCAGTAGTTTATAGCATGTAAAGAGGAAATGTGACGGGTGCAGCGGAGCCAGCCACATGTCCTCAAAAGGAGTCAATGGTCTACTGCAGGCCACTCGCACTTCTCGGCTTTTAAAAAAAATGCTTCATTTGTAAATAATGCCAAATTTCAGCACCCGGCAATGCCCATTTAACCTGCAAAGAGCGAAAGGAACACACTCCGTCTGAGGGCCTGATTCACCAAGGAACGCAGTTGCATATACGCACGCAATCGGTCAAATAATTTGCACTGTGCATGCGTCACAGTGCGCGTGTGTGAGCCAGACACTGCATTCAGAACTGTGTATGCCGAGGCTACACAGACGCTTGACAGATGATTGACAGGAAGTGCCGTAAGAGGCGAGAAAAGAGAGGAAATCCAAGAGTGTCTCCTCAATGCGTTCCACCTAGCCATGGTAGGACCTCTTGTTGGGCGAGATAGAATGGGTACCCTGGATCTCCACAGGAACATCGAGAGAGCAGAATGGCCCTCCAACTGATTCCACTAACGCGCACACCCAGACCTTATTCAGACTCAGCCATGCATGACGGCATCATAATATGTAGGAAAGTGTGGTAGTTGAAGTCCCCCCATGTGTTTGTGTCTGAAGGATAGCATTCTCGCAAGTAGCTTTGCAATTCCGTCTGTGCAGATATGCTAATGCACAGGAGGCATCACGCCTTCCTTCTGCATTACTTATCCGAGCTGTACTGCCCAACGCAGCATCGGATACTCTGCAGAACATCAGCTGGCTAAGGTGACCCATAGGATCACGCAGGCAGCCGCCACAGATGAGAGGAAGAAGCCAGACGGAGATCAGCCGACGGAGATCCTGCCTTCTTCTCTCCCTCCCTCCCCCAACAGCAGCAAAACGGAGGCAGCAACATGCCTCCGTTTTGGGAAAAACGGAGGCAGCAACATGCCTCCGTTTTGGGAAAAAGAGGGCATTGCCGCCCTCTCCCCGCCCACAAATGGCAACAGACTGTCAATCACTGACAGTCTGCTGCCAGTGTCCGTGCAGGATCGCAGACCCGTTCTGCACATGCGCAGAACGGGTCATGCGCCTGCGCAGATTCCCGATCATCGGGAGTCTGTCTTCAGCAGTGCACTGCTGCATAAGGCCCTTAAAGCGAGGTTTTCTACCTCTCCATACAAAATGCCATACCAGGTTATGCAGCTACCGGAACCACCATTTTGGAATGAAAATAGGAAGCATCTGTAGTAAAAGCAAGACTCTAGGGAGATATTCATTTTAATAATGCTATCTCTACCCAACCAAGAAAAAAGTTTTACACCCCAATACCTTAGTTCAGTCCATATGGTCTGAAGTAGGACCCTAAAATTATCAGCATATAATTGGGAGGAGTCTTTATTTAGAATGATACCAAGATTCTTAAGGCTAAAGTAGAGCCAAGAAAAAGCAAAAGACTGCCTCAGCGTGTCGACGGAGCAAGAGGAGGCCGTCAAACTTACTGTAATGGATTTCGAATAATTGACCTTAAAATTAGAAAGGGTGCCAAATTTCTGAAATTTGTTTAACAAACTTGAGACAGAGGGCCTGATTCAACCAGGTTATACGCACGCAATTGGCTGATTTTGCCTGCGCAAACTAGCCAATGCGATCGGCACTGCGATCGCAGAGGATACGCAGACCCATGGCAGAGTGATTGACAGGAAGTTCCGTTTGAGTGGTGACCGGGGGGGGGGTCGGGAGAACGCAAGCATGCCAGTGCATTGGGAAGGCGTTGCATGGGCGTGCATATTTAGCCACTGCGAAACCATTCGCAGCCTGAGGCCTCATAGCGTTCGCTGCAGTAAGCAATTCCTGAGTGAGGTCTGACCTTACTTAATTGTGCGTATGGGTCCGATGTTACTCGATGTTACCGATTGTTTTGCTATGTTGCCCAAGTGTACGGATGTGAGTAAGGGGAAGTGGGCGTCCTTATGGTAGGCTGCGATCGCAATATGAATGCAATTATTTACATATCACCACTGATATTAGCAACTGCGTTGTGTGCAAATAAGCAGAATAGCGATCGCAATTATTTACATATCAACGCTGATATTAGCAACTGCGTTAAGCAGAATAGCGATCCGTAGTGAATTAGGCCCGGAATCTACAGGGTTGGAGAGAATAATAAAAAGGTTATCCGCGAATAGCACTAGTTTATAGTACACTCCCCCAATATTGAGTTCTGTCATGTCAGGATTAGCGCAAATGGAACAGACAAGGGCTTCCATACAGAGTGACCGGATCCAAGAGAATCCCATTCATTCTAATCTGACCTGGTGGGAGGTGGTAAAGCACCAAAATACTATAAATGCAAGAAGGGCCCAAGTGTGTTAGAACCCTCTGCATAAAAAGCCAATCAATCATGTTGACTGCCTTCTCAGCATCAGTAGAGAGCAGGATTACTGGGGCAGAGCTACCAGAAACTAGATGTATGAGGTCGATAACTTTGGTGGTGTTGTCCTGGGCTTCCCTCCAAGGAACAAAACCCACCTGATCTGAGTGTGAGGAGCAAGGAACTATACCTACTAGCTATACGTTTTGCAAACAATTTGATGTCCATATACTATTTAGTAGTGAAATTGGGTGGTAGCTGAAACATGGGTCCTTCCCGCCTTATGGATTACTGTGATGTGGGCCTCTAAGGATTGTGGCATAAAATAATGGCTTGTGGTCCTCTCTCTCCTTCTTCAACAAGTTCCCAATCCACTTCTCTCTAAGTATACATTTATGAGCTTTCCACAACATGACCCTGGAGACCTCAGGCATTTAATTACGAGCAAAATATTCAGTAATGGCATCCACCAGATGAGTTTTGTAGTGGGGGTCAGCAAGGATTTGTTCATTGAGATGCCAAATGCATTGTTTAGTATGAAGACAGGAGGTCAGCAGAGTCAGGGTGATGATGGGTGCATGATCCGACCAAGTGGCAAGACCAATGGCAGTGTAACGAAGTAAGTGAAAACACCAATACAGCAAAAATAAATAGTCTAAACTAGAATAAATGCCATGGGGACAAGATTAGAGTGTATAATCCCTATCTCCTGGATGTTGGAGCCTCCAAGAGTTGATCAGTTGGTGGACATGTAGTGTATAGTTACCTGCTGGTGCAACTTTGTGGAGCATCTAGCAGGGGCACCAGAAGCATCAATCTCAGGTTGGATGATCCAATTCAAGTCATCTCCAATGATAGGAATACCATCTACCAGAGGCTCTATTTTATCTAGCATTCTAGAGAGAAAAGCCAGTTGATTCTGGTTGGGAACATACAAATTAATGAAAGAATATGATTTACCATACAGAGCACATTTATCAATAAACTACCCTCTTCTAAGGAAATCTGCACAAAATCCTGGAATGGGAGCCATATAGAAAACAATATAGCAACCACTAGTGTTTTAGCACCGCTGTTGTTGCTGTGGAAACCAGTGGTGTAATTGCAGCCTTTAAGCACTGGGTCAGCCCCCAATTTAAAATGGGTTTCCTGAAAAGAAAATACCTCTGCCTTAGCCACAAGAAAATCTCGAATGGCCCAGGAGGGTTTCTCAGTGATATTTAACCCCAAAAGACTATCTCAATAGTCTCAACCTGATCATTAACCGCCAACTAAAATAACACAGGATATTAGGCATGTACAATGGGCCAGTACTGGGGGGAAGTGAAACAACAAGAGGGAAGGAGAAGAGGGAAGGGAAACATATAGCACAGTTATAGTAGTAAATGTACGAGCATACAAATAAGCAAAAAAAAAATTAGCAACCGCCCCTTGGGAGCCCGGGCGTGAGAAGCACGACCGAGATCAAGGGAAAACCTTGTTGATGAAGGGGTCACTGGGGGTTGGTGACAGTGACAGCCTTTAAAACAATCATTTAAGTAAAAGAAAAACATTGAAGTTATAATGAGAAAATTGGGGATATACAATGTCCAACAAGAGAGGGGTTAGCAACCCACAAACATTAGGTGCATATAAGTAAAGAAATAGTACTACTGATTTAACAAAAACACATAAAGAAGAGCAATTTAAAGAAAAAAACTAAGGCATCTGTCTCTGAAAATGGCATTGCTAAATATATCACTTTCAATGGAGATCTTAAGAAATGACATACTTACAAAACATCCCTGGCTGAAGAAAGGACAACCTCTGAAGAGGGCGGCTCTGGAAGAAATTGAAGGCAGCTATGCAGCTAGTAAATCATAAGACCTGTATGTGCATAGAGCAGTCCATCATGGTGGAGCAGAGACTGACACAGTACGTTGGCATCTGGTAGGCTTCAGTATACGACCCATAAGTTTCGAAGGCAGCTATGCAGCTAGTAAATCATAAGACCTGTATGAGCATAGAGCAGTCCATCATGGTGGAGCAGAGACTGACGCAGTACGTTGGCATCTGGTAGGCTTCAGTATACGACCCATAAGTTACCAATCATCCTCACAGGGGGACAGTTCAGGTGGGACAGAGCCAAGAAGGGAGTCTCTGCAATCCGGGAAGTCAACTTGAGGTATGCCCATATCTGAGCAAAAGGACAGAAGTTTAGCAGGTTCCTTGAGGGTAGACAGTTTGTCGTTATGGAAGACGTGGAGGCTAAATGGAAATCCCCAATGATACTTGATATTTAACTTGCAGAGTTCAGAAGTCAGAGGTTTCAATGCTCTCTAGGTCTGAACCATCACCCAAGAGAGGTCTTGAAATATTTGAATATGCCGTCCATCAACAGCAATGTCATCTTGATGACAGACCTTGCGAAGAATATCCTCATCTTGGGTATAATAGTGGAGACGACAAATTACATCCCTTGGGAGGTCAGTCGAAGCACAGTGGGATCGGACGGCATGGTGAGCTCTGTCAAACATAATAGTTGTACCGGGGTTCTGCCCCAAGATTTCATTAAAGACTCTGGTAAGAAAGTCAATGAGACTCTAGGGGGTAAATTTACTAAGAATCGAGTTTGGTCAAGTTTTTTAGTTTTTAAACTCACTTTGCTTCACCAAAACTCGGGTGAGTTTTCCCTTTAACAACTCGCAAATTTACTAAGAAGTGAGTTTAGGTGAAAGTGAGTTTTTCGATGGTGAGCAGATCAAGTTTTTTCCTCCAAATTGAGAGTTTAAAGGAGAGTTTAGAGGAGAGTTTAAGGAGAGTTTAGATGATATTACTCACCCGAGATTGCAGTGTTTTCTCTCTTCCAAACTCACCTGAGCAAGCAGTCTGCACATATCAGTGAGATATGTGTAAGCTGCTTGTGTGTTAAGACCTGTAAAAAACGGGTTCAATAATACAATAAAAAAATTACATAGGGATTCCCCCCCCCCCAAAGCTTAACCAGCCCCGGACTTGCCAGCCTGTCCTTGTACCTACAATTACAGGGTACTAAATGAGTAAGGTTCCACCGAAAATAAGATACCAGTACCAGGCTGCAGGGCCAGTCCTGGTTTTAATTATAGGGGAAAAAAAATTGCGTAGGGGTACCCCTATAATTAAAACAAGCACTGGACCCTTTCTAGCGGGGAGCTGATGCCACAGCCAGGGGAGCCCTTTCACCAGGTCCCCCAGCTGCAGCATCAGCCCTGACTGCTAGTCAGCCCAGGCCAGGGATCCTTGGGGAGTTGGGGACCCCTCCAATAAAGGGGACCCCATCTCCAGGGCACCCTTGGCTTAGGCTGATAGCCAGGGGCTATCCCCAGCACCCTAGGGAGGTGAGTGCCAGGTTGATAGTGTTAGTGTGTAGTGTAAAATTAGTGTTTAAATATTGTCTTTAGTTGTGGAGCTACACATACCAGCAAGCCTCCCCTGCATGCTGGTATTTGGAGAACCACAAATACCAGCATGATGGGGCATTACGGGCCCGCTGGCACTTGTAGTTCCACAACCAAAGCAATACGTAAATAAACACAACATACATCGTGAAAGTAAAAATTTATTGTAATATACATGCACACTCACACTTACTATCACACTCACTATCACACATACTCACCTAGTATACAAAGTAATCCATAGGGGTACCTATAAAAAAAATCCCTACTCACGTCTCCTATGCGTAGTTCACATCCTCTTCTCCAAGTAGTCATCCAAAGGGTTAAAAAAAAACACGAGTGTACCCGAATCCAAGCGGACTTAGTAAAGGTATGTGTGTGTTAATTGTGTTTAACCTTGTGGTTACATCAGTGATACAATATAGCGGGTCCCAGCATAGACTTCAATGGAGATTTCTCACCATTGAAGTCTAATGGGAGACACGCTGACACTCATACAGCCAATCAGCGAGCTGCTCCGACGGAGATGCCCGCTGATTGGCTGGCGGCTACTTCAATGACGGGGCACACGTGTGCCGTGGTCATTTGCGCGGAGTAAAGGTATATGTACACACACATACCTTTACTCAGTCGGCTTGGATTCAGGTAAACTCGTGGTTATTTTTAACCCTTTGGATGCCTACTTGGAGAAGAGGATGTGAACTATGCATAAGAGAGGTGAGTATGGATTTTTTTTATAGGTACCCCTATGGATTACTTTGGATACTAGGTGAGTATGTGTGATAGTGAGTGTGAATGTGCATGTATGTTATATTAAAATTTTACTTTCACGGTGTATGTTGTGTTTATTTACGTATTGCTTTGGTTGTGGAACTACAAGTGCCAGCGGGCCCGTAATGCCCCATCATGCTGGTATTTGTGGTTCTCCAAATACCAGCATGCGGGGGAGGCTTGCTGGTATGTGTAGTTCCACAACTAAAGACAATATTTAAACATTGATTTTACACTACACACTAACACTATCAACCCGGCACTCACCGCCCTAGGGTTCCTGGGATAGCCCTGGGCTATCAGCCTAGGCCAGGGGTGCCCTGGATAGGGGGTCCCCTTTATTGGAGGGGTCCCCAACTCCCCAGGGATCCCTGGCCTGGGCTGACTAGCAGTCAGGGCTAATGCTGCGGCTGGGGGGCCCGGTGAAAGGGCTTCCCTGGCTGTGGCATCAGTCCCCCTCTAGAAAGGGTCTGGAGCTGGTTTTAAATATACGGGGGACCTCACGCCATTTTTTTCTCTTTATATATAAAACCAGGTCTGGCCCTGCTGCCTGGTGCTGGTTCTTAAATTACGGTGGAACCCTAATCATTTTGTTCCCCAAAATTTTAGGAACCAGGACTGGCTGGCAAGTGTGGGGCTGGTTATACTTGTGGGGGGGGACCCTATGTCATTTTTTTTTTATAAAAACACTTTATATTAGGTATACAGGCAGAAACATACACAAATCACACTGATCTCCGTATGTTTCTGCCAAACACGCAGCTCAGGAGGTGGTCTATTTGAAACTTCTATTTCACAGTGAGTTTGCTACAATCTCACACGAGATTGGAAACTCGATTCTTAGTAAATTTACGAGTTGCTTCTTTTTCATCTAAAGTACTTCCTATTTTGGCCGATGGTGAGTTTTTTTGAGTTTGCAAACTCACATGAGTTTTAATAGTGAAAAAAGAAAACTCACTTCCAAACTCACTCAAGTTTGTCTTTAGCAAATTTGCGAGATGTAAAAAATGCCAAAACTCACGTGAGAATGCAATCTCACCAAAACTCACACAAACTCGATTCTTAGTAAATTTACCCCTAGGAGGGGAATGTCCTCAGGTATGCCTCTAATGCGCAAGTTATATGTTAACAGGTTTTTCAGAGAAACTCCAAAAGGTCAGAAAAGAGGCCAAACAAAGGACACAGAGGCACTAGAGGAGAAAAGAGAAAACAAAATAAAGAAATCACGCGTAAGATAAAAACCACAGGGAAAGGTGTTTTTAACCTTTCAGCCAAGAAACTGACCATTGATTAAATTAGAAAAGGGTCTTAATTTTGCCCCTGTCTCTAAACCATACCTGTTCAACCGCATTGTAGATCTTAACCGTTATTTAAGAACCTTGTGTCGGAAACGTTTTTTGCTTTAAAAGTACTTAAAGGGAAAACACAAGATAGAATGCCCTTTATTTTAGATAAGGAAGATGATGAGATTGTAGAAATATTACAATCCTTACAAAATGAATGAGAGGAAGGTAATGATAGCAATAGGGAGAGGGTAAAAATATTCCATTATAAAAAAGGAGTATTTAAAAACAAATCGGATTTTAATCAGTTACAATTCAAAGGTTCATACATAGAAAGCTTTTATAAAATTACACTGGACCAGTTTAGGGCTACAGATGTGTCCAAATACATCTAACCTCCGTGAGCTACAAGTCGCGTTACACAAAACATGTGAGCGCCGTGTGACTCTGTAGCACCGAATGTCTTTTTGTGCAGCTTTTTACCTTCAAATGCGTCTAATTCACACAGTAATGCGAATAGAACACATTTAAAGCTTCTACTGATTATAATGATATGCAGCATGCCTATGTTCTGTGTGCGACTGCGGGTGCATCTGCATGTGAAATACTACGTTACAGTGTCAGCTGCTGTATACCAGCATTTCACATGCAGATACACCTCCAGCCCCCAACAGAACATATGAATGTTGCATATAATTTTAATCAGCAGAAGCTGCTCCTATTCATATCGCTGTGCCATTCAGACTCATTTGGAGATAAAAGTCGCATGAAAAGATGCTCGCCGGTACCGAGTCAGGGCATGACGCGACTAGAAGGGCTGTTTAATGAACAAAGGAGGCTAGCTGTATGTGAAGACATCTGTATGTGTGAACGAGCAGAGAAAAAAAAATAAGAGACAATCTGAGTCATGGAGAAAGGAAGGCTATTAAGTGTCTATACGCAGATAGGGATATTATCACCAAACCTGTGGAAAAGGGTGGTGGTGATACTTCAGATTACATCACAGAAGCTCTTAGACAACTTAACAACGAGCAGTTCTACAAGAAATTGAATGACAACCCCACCACCCTTTTCCAAAAACAACTGAGAACGATGCTAGAGGAAGCACTCGCAGAGAGGGTAATAACCAAGGAAACAATGCACTTTTTATATAATTCACACACCATAACACCAACTTTTTATTATTTGCCCAAGATACACAAGTCACTCACATCACCACAGGGAAGTCCTATTATTTCGGGAGTGGGTTCACTTACTAATAATTTGTCTTTTTTTGTTGATCACTTTTTACAAAGTCAAGTGACTTAGGGGCCTATTCATCAACACTAAAATAAAATTTTTAAGGTCATTTTCCTTAAATAATGTTATTTTAGTATTCATCAACACACTTAGCACAGGAGATATCACTGATATCTCCTTGCTAAGCTCCCCTGCGTTAATTTCCACACTCCCCATACATTAGTATAGGGATATGGAAATTATGGTATTCATCAAATTCCGAAAATTATGTATTTTCGGAATTTGATGGAGTTACTATTCGTCACTGTGAGGTGGCGAATAGCAGGACAGACTTACCTGCTTCCAGCTGTGCAGGTCCCCCGGAGTCTTCCTCCGGCGCTCTGATGCGTCCTCTGGCTCCGTCTGCAATGCTGACATTGTGTTCTACCAGCAGAACACAATAAAGTTTAGAAAAAAATGTTTTATTTTTTTTCTAAACTGCACTGTGTGCTGCTGGGAGACCACATGACAGACCAGCAGGACGGAGCCGGAGGCGCTGCAGCGAGCAGGTAAGTGCGGGACGGGGGAGGTGAGCAGAGGGGGGAGTGGGGGAGGTGCACACAAACTTACCGCAGCTGTAAGTAGTGCTGCGCATGTGCTGGGTTTACGATTGTAACAGCGCATGCGCAGCACAGATTCCAGCTGCGGTAAGTTAGTGTAGATAGAGATAACTATCTATTTCCCAAAAAGCTGTCATCGCAAAAATAGATAGTTATAGGGAGGAGGAATGATGAATTCCTCCGGTAATTAGGTTAGAACTCCATGCGAGTTCTAAACCTAATTACCTCCCTCGATATTTTAGGTATGATGAATAGGCCCCTAAATTAAGATCTTATATAAAGATACGAGACATTTTCTAAATTTGACCAATACTGTACAGTATCTTGGCAACCAGGATATTACCTACTGACCTGCGATGTTGAATCGCTTATTCAAACTATCCCCACGAATTGGGTATCAGTGCAGTAGAATATTATCTAAGAAAGGACGAAAATCTGTCTGAACTTTCAAATAACTTTATATTAAGATCCATTAGATTTATTTTATCACATAATTACTTTTTATTTGATAGACAATTTTATTTACAGACACTGGGGCCTGCTATGGGGAAGAGCTTTGCCAACCTATACATTGGGGCTCTTTGAGGAGCAGCATGTTTGTGGGGGGGGGGGCGGAGCCTCGTCCTCTATGGCAGATATTTTGATGACCTTTTTATTATTTAGAATGGGGATATAGAGTCACTGAATGCTTTCAATGAGAGTTTAAATCACAATAATTTTGGTTTAAAATTCACTTCTTCTCACAGCACAGATTAAATTAATATCTTGGATTTTACACTTTCTGCGAGAAAAATAGTTTTGATCACTTCTGCAAAACCAGTGGACCAGAACAGATACCTAAATTAGTTTGCATGCTAAAGGATGGGAAAACAACATTCCAAAAAGCCAGGGGTGTTTCTAGAGAGGAGGTGGCCCGTGTGAGTCTCTGTCCGTGGCCCCCTCCTCTCTCTCTGGCAGCTGACTGCGCTCAGCGGCGAGCACCGCACTTGTAGACTCTGGGAACTATAGTGTGCTCGGAGTCTACAGTGCACGCACAAGTCACCGGGAAAATGGGTCCGCAGCCATTCTTTCAGTGTTTTCCCTACTGTGCAAAAGCCTGGGAAAATGACTGCGGTGGCTTTTGCCAGGCAATTTTGACAGCGCTGATACCGACACCGACATGGGACTCCGGAGGTGGAAAGGTAAGTACTAAATATGGGTGCGGGGTGTGCGGTGTGGGCCCCCTTGGACCCAGGGGCCTGTGTGCCCTGCACGCCCTGCACCCATTATAGATATGCTCCTGCAAAAGCCAACTATTACGGATAAGATGCAATTGTTCATCAATAGCGAAATTTGAAATACAAGCAGGGGATCTTATGGTATTGTTCTCAGAACAGGGATATCCTAATGATATGGACAGAGGATTATTATTACAGGAACAAAATAAAAAGTTAAATAAAGACATAGAAACAGGAGAACACTTTATGGGGCCCATTCATCAAAGGGAATTTGCCTCAAATACTAAGTATCCCCCAGATTTATGAAGAAGGGACCGCAGCAGGTACTCCGATACCTGCTGCGATCCCTCCATAGCCGCTGGCAGCCGCCTCCCCCATAGGTTTCTATGGCGGATGCGATGCTGCCAAACATATCAATATCAGGAATGCGAAGCATTCCGGGATTTGCACCAGCAGCTAACGCCTTCTGAAGATAGCGTTAGCCACTGGAGCCTATGGGGACTTACCGCATGTCAGCCGGCAGAGGGATCTTGCGGAGCCCGTTACCCTGCGTGTGCCGGATCATACATTCAGCCGCTATGATCGCATTTTGCAATACGATCATGGGCGGTACTGCATGCCCTGATCGCATTGCAAAATGCGATCATTAATAAAAGGGCCCCCATTATCTTTTATTATGCAATATAACAATCGTGCCCAAGAAATTAAGAAAATTATCAAGAAAAACACTCCATTACTTTTATTGTACGATTTTCACAAACAAGAAATGAATCCCGTGGGATGGGTGATCTTCAGAAGATCAGGAAATCTGAAGTCTAAATTAATATCTAGCCATTTTAGAAAAGAAATTAAACAAACTATAGGAGAGAATTCATGGCTTCCAAATAGACCGGTTGGATTTTTTAGATGCGGAAAAACCACATGCGGTACATGCCCACAGGCTGCGAAGAAAAACACAGAATTCTTTTCAAGTGTAAACAAGGAATGCTTTAACATAAAACTATTTATGAATTATTCCTCCTCTTTGTGATTTACCTCATCACATGTGGATCTAACCAGATGCTAGGGAGAGCTGGGAGCAGGGAGGAGGGGAGGGAGTGTCCGCCGACGGAGAGCTTACAGGTTGCAGGAAATATTCCATATCAGTGCGGGATGAAGTATTAACAGGCCGGGCAGAGACTCTCCTCTGGGAATCCTTCTTGTCCTTCCCCATGCAGCACAAGGAGGAAATAGTTGAGATATCAGCAATTCAGGCACCAACAAGGTTGATGAAGGGTAAAATCTACATAGTGGCTTGGCAGGCATCAAAAAGCAAAACCGATCAGTACAGCACATAGGGCCTGATTCAGAGCCACTCGTAAGCTGCAGCTCGTTCGCTCCGAGCGATGTTTGCCCAACTGCACATGCGTACGGATCGTTATACGCATGCGCAAACCAGTCAGTGCGGCCGAAATTCATGTGCTCGCAAAATAGCGAATGCCTGCTAATTTGAGTGGCAGGATGAGGCGTATGTGGGTGGTAACAGGGGAAGGTGCTTGAAAACGGGGAGTGGAGATCCGATCGCAGGCGCGCTTAAAGGTCAAAACGGGCGTTTTATGGGTGTGCATATTTAAAACAGCAGCGTCATTGACCACGTCACTGGGTTATTTTAGAGCCAGAACTGCTCGCAAAATTGTGGTAGCAAAAACCAACCACAAGAATAGCGAGCAGCTCATACCCTGTTCGATGTACTCGATTAATCTAATAAATAGCGGACATGACGTAGGATGCGAGCGGCCAGGGGGCGTAGTTTCCCAAAAAACGTCCGCAAGTTTTGTTCGCTCATTCAGACCTAGAGGGGTGAACAGACCGCAAACAGCGAACGGTTGATTTGAATAGCCACCCCTATTTTCTGGACGAGCGAGCGCTAATTGCGTCCGGCTCTGAATCAGGCCCATAGTCACAGAGGCATCATGAAACAGTAGATGTCAATATGACAAAAACTTAAACTTGCCCACTACTGACACAAGGTGGCGTTGGTACAAAACAGATGAGTGACTTCTGATTATGATAAACTGAAAATGGCAGTCACTGTAAGTAACTTTACATCATGTCAGGCATGTGTGTGCCAAGGAAGCAGTCCCAAAACTCTTAGTTGCTGATGGTATAAATGAGAAGGTAGACTGTAAAGTAGTACAGAGATTGTGGAGGATATCTGTGCAGCACACTTATACTGCTAGCCCAGTGAAACCAGTGCTGAAAAGGTAACAGCAGAGAGGTGGTTAGGGGCAAAACAGGAAAACAGGATAAAAATGCAAATACTGTAGCAGGAGCTCAGATAAAGACTCTAAGGTCCCTGTATTCTGGCCCTAGTGTAATTTATACACTGTACTCACAGTCTTCAATCACCAGTGCAGGATGCCCTGCCAGTAATGGTCCAAGATGGCTGTTTCAGCCCTCTGAACAAGACACTGAGTGTAGGGCCATCGGGAAGAACAGAAGCCAGAAGGAACACCAGGGAGTCCCTCTTTGACAGCGACATCAGGAGAGGTAAGCAGTAAGGGAGCCGCTGTCATTGAGCAGCACAGATGGTGTAATGGTATTTACTGCCTTACAGCATTGAGGTTGTGGTTTTGATTCCCACTACGGCCCTAACTGTGTGGAGTTTGTATATTCTCCCTGTGCTTGCGTGGGTTTCCTCCGTGTGCTCCGGTTTCCTCCCACACTCCAAAAAATATACTGGTAAGCTAATTGGCTCCTAACAAAAATTAACCCTAGTGTGTATGTGTGTGAGCATGTGGTAGGGAATATAGACTGTAAGCTCCACTGGGGCAGGGACTGATGTGAATGGCCAAATATTCTCTGTAAAGCGCTGCAGAAAATGTGTGTGCTATATAAATAACTGGTAATAAATAAATAAATTGTTGCCAGCCTCAAATCCAGCCAGTGGCTTTAAGCACTCTGTACGCTCCAGTTCCAGAGCACCTCATACATGGCCACCCCGCACTCCAAAGCTGGACCCAGGTCAGAAGGGAGGCAGCAGGGGGATTTGAGGGTAAAATGGGGCAGTAAAAGGTAGAGAAAGTGCCAGTATTGCTGGAGCCCACAGGAGATGTGACTGCTCCATTCTGCTGCAAGGCCACGCCCCGGCAATTGCTTTTTTTATTAATATTTCTCCTTACTACTAGGAACATTAAGATTAATAAGCCATTGTGAGATTATTGTGTCCTGTTAATTGGAATGTGGCATGCTGTATTTTTCATCCACTTTTTGAAGACTTTGTAGGTTAGCGTGCAGATGCAGGAAATGTATGGGTGCAACAGCAAACATGAATATTATCTAAAGTTAGCAGTTTGGTTATAATATATACGATTTAAAGGTATTGATTAGAGATGTGAGCGGATCCTTGTGTTTTGGTTTTGGTTCTAATTCAAAATTGTGTTTTGGTTTTGCCAAAACCACCTTCAAGTGTTTTCCTTTTGGATCTGGATTTTTTTTTTAAATTGATAAAAACATCCAAAATCATATAATTTGGGCTTGTTTGTTCCTACAATATTATTAACCTCAATAACATTTATTTCCAGCCATTTCCAGTCAGTTTTGACCACCTCACAGCTCACAATCTTGTTCACCAATAATGGCCATAGTCTGCAGCGAGCTGTATGGCTAAACTAAGTGACAGTGCAGCGGCACAAACACTCAGCAGTTAAAAGAATATAGCACATCTATGAAACATTACAGCACAGCAGTGGCAGAAAGGATGGCAGTTTAATAAATTATATGACTCCATAGAAAGAATGTTTTCATTAATCAAAAACTAGATCAGAAGCCCAAGGGCAGTACAGGAAAATAGAGGTGGAGTATGTAGTGGAAAGGATTGTTTGATTGATTAATTGATTGATTTATTCTAAATTAAAATGAATGAAATTGACATGTGGAGTAAATTAATAAACCAAAAGCATCCAATGTGAGTTTTCATTCTGCAGTTGCAAACTAATCCATGCAGCAATTCACAGGCCTCGGGAGTCAGGACAATACAAAATATTCAAATGGCCTTGCAAGAGATAGAAGACCATCATCAATGCCCCCCCAAAATACAGCCCATAATGAAAAGAAAAGTGGTGCACAATGGAATTGAGCTTAGGCCTTCAAGTTCCCATCCTTTCTTATGTTGTACAGGTTGAGTCTCCCATATCCAAATATTCCGAAATACGGAATATTCCGAAATACGGAATTATTTTGGAATGACTGAAATAATGAAACCTTTGATTTTTGATGGTTCAATATACACAAACTTTGCCTAAGGCACAAATTATTAAAACTATTGTATAAAATTACCTTCAGGCTTTGTGTATAAGGTGTATATGAAACATAAATGAATTTCATGTATGTACACAAACTTTGCTTGAGCCACAAAATGATTGAAAATATTGTATAAAATGACCTGGAGGCTGTGTGTATAAGGTGTATATGATACATAAATGCATTCTGTGTGTATTTTGGGGTCTCATTCCCAAGATATCTCATTATGGTATGCAATTATTCCAAAATACGGAATATTCCGATATCCATAATACTCCTGGTCCCAAGCATTTTGGATATGGGAGACTCAACCTGTATATTAAAAAGGACATACACAGTGGAACAAACTAAGCATTTCAGCAACAGTGATTCTCATTTATGTGGCTAAAGTGCTTGGCTTAAGACCTATGGGAATAAGGCAGCTAACAGTATTGTTAATCATCTTTACAGTTGGAAGATGTCATTCTCATCCTCACCCTCATCAGTATTAAAATCATCATCAATATTAGCTCATCCCCACTGAAATCCACCATAACAGAAGTGTCTATACTTTGATGTAATTGGTGGCTAAGGTCTTCCTCATGGAATTTGTAGTTCATCTTTGTGAACATTAGTTTTTTTTCTACATTTTTAGCAGAACAATGGCGCCAGCATCCCGACATCAGTTGAGATGCCAACTCTAGAATCTCAACAGCCAGCATCCCGATCATGAGTATAGAGGACTTGGGCCCTGATTCAGACCCACTCGCGAGCGGCTGTCCGCTCGCAAGTGGGTCGATGTTCTGCACTGAGCATGCGCACGACGGAGGGAGCTCCGTCGTGCGCATGCACCAGACGCGACGAGCGAAGGAAAGTCCTTCGCTCGTTGTGTCTGATCAAAGGGGGTGTGCTGTCGATGTTGATTGACAGCACGCCCCCTTTGGTGGGCGTGCGGGGGCGTGCCTCCCTGACGGGGGCGTTCCCACGGGAACGCCTCCCGTCAAAAGCCGGCCCACTGACATCACTAGTGATGTCAGTGGGAGTGATTTTGGCTCTGATAGAGCCAAAATCACTCCGGAGCTTGCGGTTGAAAACCTCAACCGCAGGCTCCGGCTCGCAATTTCGATGGTCACGATGGTCTCGACCATCGCGGCCATCAAAATGCACGCTCGTATAGCCTGTGGGTGGTGACCCACAGCTATACGAGCGTCCAGAAGGACGCTCCATTTTCATGGAGGCCGGCCCTCATTCAGAGCATGCGCTCTGCTCAGAGCGTACGGCTCTGAATGAGGGCCTTTATACATTTGGTGTATTTACTTTAGTAGAATTATATATGAAACATTATAGACACTTTGGGGTATATTTACTAAAGTGAGAGTTTTTAGAAATGGAGATGTTGCTCATAACAACCAATCAGATTCTACTTAACATTTAACTATCACCTTCTAGAAGATAATAGCTAAAATCTGATTGGTTGCTATGGACAACATCTCATCTAAAAACTCTCACTTTAGTAAATATACCTCTGTATCTCTGTGTAATAGTATTTATACTGGTACGGATGTGTCCTCATATACCCAATGGACTTGATTCAGACCCACTCGCAAGCGGCCGCTCGCTCGCAAGCGGCCGATATTTCCAATCTGCACATGCGTATGCATCCCAATGCGCGTGCGTGAACCACTGCGAGTGGTCTGGTAGTGCTTGCTCGCCCATCATAGACAGCCCATCTGAATGAGTGACGGGAGAGGCCGTTTGTGGGGGGATGCAATCGGGAAGCCGGCTGACATTTTACCGACAGCCGGCTTTCCGACTGTCATATCCCGGCGAGGGTGAAATGCTCGGCATCTAGATAGAGCCAAAATCACTCCGGAGCTTGCGGTTGAAAACCTCAACCGCAGGCTCCGGCTCGCAGTTTCGATGGTCGCGATGGTCAAGACCATCGCGGCCATCAAACTGCACGCTCGTATAGCCTGTGGGTGGTGACCCACAGCTATACGAGCGTCCAGGAGGACGCTCCATTTTCATGGAGGGCGGCCCTCATTCAGAGCGTGCGCTCTGCTCAGAGCGTACGGCTCTGAATGAGGGCCTTAGTTAGCTGTTAGCCGCCAGGTGGAGGGTTAGGTTTAGGCACTACAGGGGGGTTAAGGTTAGACTGCAGGAGGGAGGAGGTTAGAGTTACGCTGTGGACAGGGGGGGTTAGAGTTAGACACCACAGGGGGAGTTAAGGTTAGGCACTAAGGGGGTAGTGATCCAATTGCAAGATGTTGACAACCCTTTGGCCCTGGCGAACTGAATAAAGAACTTGATCTTCCAACATACTTAGCTTTATCACTATATTTAATTTCCTCCTTCAGTTTCTCTAGCTGTTTCCAGAAGTTTAATTAAGGGAATTGTCAGGCTGGCTATGTCTGAACTCACTTCATTGGTTACTTCTTCAAATTGTTTCAGTAGCTTGCATAGAGAGAGTATTCTCTAGTGTACTGGACTAAGGTACATTCCCCCTCCTCTCACTATGTCGTGGCTTGTGTAGGTTTGGATGGCTTGTTGCTGTTCCTCCATTTGTTGAGGCATATAAAGGATGGAATTCCTCCTGGTCTTGCTTCAGTAGGTAGAATTGGAAATTGAACTGTTCTAGCAGCTGCTGCAATCTTCTACATGCAATTGCTGAATGCCAAAAATGTCCAAAAGTTTTTCAGGCCACAGACATTATCTCCTGCATGCCCCTTTCATTTAAATAAAAAAAAAATGGAACCACAAACTGTATTGTGCTGGTAGAACATGGGACGTGTTCATATTCATCCTGTTGTAATGCTCTTACAATATTACTTGCATTATTGGAAATGACAAATTCTGAGGAGAGACCTAGCAGAGTAATCCATTGTGCTATGATATCCCTGAGTTTTTATAACAGATTGACACCTGTATGCCTTTTAGTGAAGCCAGTGATACAAAGGGTAGCCTGCTGTTGCTGCTGAAGGTGATACACCCACCCGAGTGGGTTGTCACAGTCATGTGATCTTTAGTTTGACCAGTACTGTTTGTCCACATATCTGTGGTTAAGTGGACAGTGGGTACAATGGCATTTTCTAGGCCGAGAACTGGGGGGGTTTTTTAACGTTCCGGTACAGGCGAGGAATTGCTGTTCTGGTAAGATGGAATCAAGAAGGAATTAGATAGCGGGGACACAGGACCTCAATTAACTGTCTAAAACCAGATGCATTGATGGCAGATATTGGATACATATCCAATGCTAGCTAGACGTCATGGTTCAATGATCCGATGTGCAACTGGCTAGCTGCTTTCATACTTGCTTCCTCTTGCAAAGGAGAGTTTCACAGTCAATTATTGGTCCCCTTCTGGGATGAAGATTCACCCCCAGTAGCAACAATCCTAGCACACAAGGATTCTTCTGGGAAATCCTGGCTAGGAGTCAGGTAGCCTTCGCATATTGGATTCAGGAGGACTATCATTAATGAGGATATTGATTATGAAGGTGTTGGCGGTGGAGATTGCATCTGCTGGAATCTAACCATGCTGCTGCTAGCTGATGCTAGATTGCTTGGTAATATTTTACAGGATTTTTAGATTTTCACAAAATAATAATTTGCATGAACTTACTGCAAATGACGTAACAGGGAGGAGGTTCCTAGATGGTTAATGTCCCTACCTCTACTTAATTTAGCTTCACAAATGGTACAGATGGCTTGACAAGTGTTGTCAGGACTTGGGTAAAAATAATTCCACATGAAAGAGGAGGCTTATTTTGGTCTTTTGCCCAGGAATGACAATGGCCTTCTTATCATGGGCAATAACTGTTGCCACTGATGGCGGACTTACTTTATTACAAGCAACATCCTCATTAATGTCAGATGCAGTAATATCCCCCTCATCCTGTTGCACTTCCGCAGTAGCATCCTCCTTTTCTAAGTCACCATCTTAGCTTTTACTGCTGTTCATACCTTCATTTGTAGAGGGTGTGGAAATGGTGGAAGGAGGCTTCTCTAGAAGTACAGTGTCAGCACTCGTGGAAACACTTAGAATTTTCTCATGGATATGTGAAGTTATTGAAGGAAGGCCATGGTCTGAGCCTTTCCTTGCCACTGTGTGTGCTGTATGGAATGTTGGCAATGTTATATTTTTCAGCAGTAAATTTTCCCTTTATTATTAGAGGTGAAGTTCTTTAATACTTTAGTAAATATTGTTTATATTTCAGGTGTCCTTTCTTAAACCATGTTTCCCCCTGGACAACCTTTAGTAGATGTTGAAGTACTATCATGACTGGCAGCAGCCACAGCACTAGTACTGGGTTGCTGATCCCGCCTCACAGTGCTCCTGGTAATGGCACCCTAATTGCTTTTTTTTAATACAGTGCACACAACAGTGTTTTTTTTTTTAACACAGCACCTGAAGTACACACAGTGTGGTCCTAATGTTTTTTGTAACACAGTACATGAGCACACAACACAATACCTCACAGCGCTCCTATGGTAGTGGCACATTATGGTTTTCTTTTTTACTAACACAGTGCCCCCTTAACACAGTGCTCCTAATTTAACACAGTATAAACAGGGGGTGAATCAAAGTGCAACCCATACAACCTTATAATAATTCTTATATAATAATGCATACATTTAACATAAAAAGTCTAAATTTTCATGGAGTGTAAAACAATACTGTCAATCCTCAAAAATTGTTCTTAAATGTCTTTCAGCATGTACTAATACAGGGGAAACACTGTATAGTTGTTTTACACTCCATGAAATTTGAGAATTTTGAATGTTAAATGTATGTCTGTGTCCTATATGTTTAATCCTATACAGGTATTAGGTTAATGAGGGACTACAGAACATACAGATAAACTAATTTTTAAAACAATTACTATTAATACATTTTAAAATAATTTTAGATTATACCCTTGTCTATTGCATTATTATATAAGAATTATTATAACACAACATAGTGTTTTTTTTTTTAACACCATGAACCTAGGAAAAGGGGCTGCAATAGTGCATTTTGGGTAATGTCCCGGATGCAGGCTACTTGCTGGGACACTACCACTTGCTGACGCTGATGGCCACCAGGATTACCTGGCAAGTTTGAATCTTCACAAGAAGCGGTAAGTCGCAGACGTCACTCGTTGTTAAATACAAAGCCCATACTGTTTGTATGGGTGAGAAAATGCAGCAAGTGAAATGGAATTATTTGCTAAAAATGTTTACAAGAAAAAACAAAAGATCACTTCGTCATGTAAACTGAAAGTCAACATTCAATAAGGAGTCTGCTCCCTGTAAAGTGAACCACTGAGGCTCAAATGTACTGTTAAATACAATTTTACTAATAACTACACATATAATACAATGTATACAACAATACACAGAAAAAACTTTAAAACAAAAAGTTGCAATAAAAGCCATTAGCATCAGTGTTTCACTTTAGAGGAGCAGACACATTATTGATTTTTGAATTTCAGTTTACATAGCACAGTGATCTTTTGTTTTATCAGTGCAGTATTTGCAGTAGAAGCTGTCTGATTTACCGAGTTTGGCTCCGGCATCTAACGCCATTTTACAAAAGTTACCAGGAGAGGTTTTTCCTGGAACCCTCTAAGGCAATGGCAACCGCACATGCGTGGTCAGTAGGTCGTGTATGCACAGGAGTAGTGGCGTAACTAGGGCAGGGCGAGCGGGGTTCGTGCCCTGGGCGCCGTTGGACCGGCGGCGCGGGGGGGGTGCCGCCGGCCACGGTACCGGCCCGCCCTAGATAGCCAGTGTAGCGCCGACCGCAATGAGTGCGGTCAGCACTACACATTTGCACAGGACCGGCGCTAGGCTTCCAGCGCCGGTCCTGTGCTGCACGCCTGAGCCCGTTCCCTCCCCCTGAGCGCTTGCCCAATAGCGCCAGGAGGCGGGCTCAAGCTGTGCATAACACACGCATCGCCGCCAGCGCTGGCGGCGATGCGTGTGTTAAACAGCAGCCAATGAGAGTCAGATAGACTCTCATTGACTGCTGCAGCACCCACTGCAAGAGCCGGACTTCCGTCCGGCTCCTGCAGTGGGTAATGGGACTGACGTCATGACGTCATGACGTCAGTCCCATAATGCTGAGCGCGCCAGCCCGGGCGGACTGGAGGGCGGGAGCGGCATCGGCATCGCGGACAGGAGCAGCGTGGAACCAGGTAAGTATATTTTTATATATATTTATTTATTTTTAAACCTATCTGCACAACGGGGGAGGGGTTGGCTACTACTGGGGGGGACATCTACTGGGGGGGACATCTACTGGGGGTGCCATTGGGAGGACCTCTACTGGGGGGGGCTACTCTACTGGGGACTACTACTTGGGGGGGACTACCACTGGGGGCATTCTAAAAGGGGCCTAGTATTACTAGAGGCACTGCACTCGGGGGACCACTAATGGGGGCAATAATAGGAAGGGCCACTACAGGGACCACTGGATAGGGGGGGGGTCACTACTGGGAGCCTGCATCAGGGGGACCACTACTGGGGGCACTGCATGGGAGGGGGGGACACTACTGCTGGGGGCACTATATAAGGGGCTTACTGCTAGGGGCACTGCGGGGACCACTACAGGGGGCACTAGATAGGGGGATCACTACAGGGTGCCTGCATAAGGGGACCACTACTGGGAAAACTGCATGGGGGGACTACTGTTGGGGGCACTATATAAAAGGGCACTGCATAAGGGGATACCGCTACTGGGTGCACTGCATTGTGGGGACTGCTACTGGGGGCACTGCATAAGGGGGAACACTACGTGGGGCACTGCATTTGGGGGGGCCACTACTGGGGGTACTGAGTAAGGGGAACTAATTGGGGGCTGTATAAGAAGGACCACTACTGGGGATACTGTATAAGGGGCACTACTATGGGCCTGCATGAGAGGGACCACAACTGCATACTGGGGGTACTACTGGGGTTAAGGTGCATATGGATAGGAATGTTCAGTTTGAAAATAAAGGGGTGTGTCATGTTGACATGCCCCATTTTTAAGTGACCACGCCCTTTTTTTTGCCGCGCGCGCCTTTGCCGCGCGCGCCTTTGCCGCGCGCACATGGGGGGTGAGCTCCCTTTTCAAATTTGCCCTGGGCTCCAAATACCCTAGTTACGCCACTGCACAGGAGTACCGATAGAGGAGTGAAGAGACTGCTGATGTAGTCACTTTAGTCTGAATTAATTGTAGGGATGGGCTCCTATCGGGAATCATGTTATCGGCTGCCCGGACTACACATTTCACTTGGAAAGTGGCCACCACTAGGTGGATGTGGACAGCTTTGGGAGAATTGAATACTTTTCCAGGTGGCCATGATCACCACTCCAGGTTTGTGAGCCTACCGGCTGTTCTGGGAGAGTATGTAAGTCTGATGCAATGCAATTAAATTGGTATAAGAGGGTGCTGTTTTTAGTCTATTTTTCATGAAATGTTAGGGAAATAATTTTATGATAAACATATGTGTCCCTGTGCATAGTTACCTATAGTAACCAGTTGGGAGTGATATGTCCACCTCCCCATTACCTGATGTGCAAGAAACCTCCTTTTCTGAGGCATAGCTGCCGTACCGCCCGCATTCTGCGGGAGACTCCCGGATCACTATCTAGGCTCCCACTGTCCCAGAATTACAAGTAAAAAATTCTGTATTCTTCACTGCAGCTCAACTCAGCCTGTTGGGGGACCACCAAGGAGCTGCTGAGCAAAGTCAGTGATTTTTTTTGCTATCACTGTGACTGTTATCATTGCTTAGAAGACTCTGCTGTCCTTGCTCTTGGTGTTGCCCCAGTAGAATGATAATAGTATCTTCTTATATCTATGTGTGTGCTATAGTTTGCTGCTAGTATATGTTGTGACTGAGGGTAAGAATTTTTATTAGCAATCTTAATTTAAAATACAGATTAGATATTATCTCAATGTGAGTTATTCACCATGAACAGACAAAAAAGGACAATACAAAAAATGTTTTAACACTTCCGTTTTTTACCAAGAGATGATCATTAAAGTCTGCAATTTCTTATCATATGTGGTAAACCAATGTTTTTCAGGAGAAATATAGATTCAGAAGTAGTTGAATAATATATATGTAAAATAGAACATCAAAATAATAGCTACCTCGATAAGCGTGATCTAAAGTTAAGTATATTTTACGTAGCTGGTTAATACTGCAATTTGTGGTGGACTATAAGCAGCCTGTTTAAATAAATACCGGTACTATCAGGATCCCAAACACAATTCCACAAAGTAGCTCATGTGACTGATAAGCATGATGTAGTATTACAGATAATAATCCATACCTCAGATTTGTCTAAGTGGTGTTTAATTAGAGTATTTGGTGTCTGTAATGATTTGGCGGATACTATAAAGCAGGGGTGGGGAACCTTTTTTCTGCCGAGGGCCATTTTGATATATATAACATTATTTGCAGGCCTGGTTCAGGCCATGCCCCCTCCATGTGATGTCACATGGGGCCACAATCGCCGGTAATTACAGCAATGCCCGAAGCATCCTGTGGAGGCTCCATGGAGCTGTTAGGGCAGCAGTGTGACTGTCTGAAGCATCCTAAGTACGCTCCAGGTGTCACTGCTGCATAGATTCTGGCTGCAATGTGCCATTCTAGGCACCCTGCTAGCCAAATGAGGCTAGCAGATAAAAGCTCCAAGGGCCAGACCAAATTATTCCGAGGGCCTTATACGGCACCTGGGCCTGAGGTTCCCCATGCCTGCTATAAAGGTATGGAAAACTGCAGAGTCAGTAGGTAGGGCATACAAGTTACAGGCAGTCCAGTGTTCAGAATGAAATAGCATCTAATACACCAAAAACATACTTAACAACATATTCTCAGTCAACCCAGCAAGAAATATATGCTTAGGGTTGAATTCACACAAGGTCAAATTGCATTTGGAACTTATTGCTTATACATTTATCATGTATATTTTGTTGGCTGAGAAGAAAGAAATATAACAGCGAATAGCTGCAACAAGAAATCGAGTATTGCAGGCAGCAGTCTTAGGGGTATATTTACCAAAGTGCGGGTTTTTAGAAGTGGAGATGTTGCCCATAGAAACCGATCAGATTCTAGCTATTATCTTCTAGAAGGTGGCTAGACAAATGTTAAGTAGAATCTGATTGGTTGTTATAGGCAACATATCCATTTCTAAAAACCTGCACTTTAGTAAATATAGCCCCTTAGTATTAGAGATGTGCACCGACCCCCGTGTTTTGGTTTTGGATCTGGATCTCCCCTGGTTTTGGATCTGAATCTGGTTTTGGATTTTTTTCCTTTGTGTTTTGTTTTTCGGTTTTGGTTTGGTTTCCAAAAAAATTATATAAACAGCTAAAACCACATCATTTGGGCCTGTTTTTGTTCCTACAGTATTATTAACCTTAATAACAATCATTTTCAGGCATTTCTAGGCATTTTTAACCACCTCACAGCCCACAATATTGATTTTACTATTTTTAACCAATATAGGCCAAAGGCTGCAGCGAGCTGGCTGGCTGGCTAAAGTAAGCAACAGAGCAGCAGCACAAACGCACGGCAGTTTAAAAAAATATAGGACATCTATGAAACATTGCGACACAGCAGTGGCAGACTGGATGGCAGTTTAATAAACTATAATAATGTCAGTCGGCAATGCCCCAAATTGTGCCAAATGCAAAGGAAAGAGGTGCAAGATGGAATTGTCCCTCCCACCCACTCTTATGTGGGATATTAAAAAGGACATGCACAGTTTAACAAACCAAGCACTTTAACCACTAGGACTGACACTTTTGTGGCTGAACTCCTTGGTTTGTTTGGGCCCCCACATAACAGTTTTTGGAGGGACTACCTTCAATTATTAAGGAGGAGGTTGCTGATGAGGGTGTTGGTGGTGGAGATTGCATGTTATGGTCCAAACTGCTGGTAGCTGATACTGGACTGCTTGTTATTAATTTACAAATTATAATTTTGTTAAACAAATTGCATGAACTCGCTGCAAATGATGTAACAGGGAGGCGGTGCCTAGATGGTTAACGTCCCTTCCTCTGCTAACTTTGGCTTTACAAATGGAACAGTTGCCTTCACAACTGTTGTCAGAATTTGGATTAAAATAATTCCACACCCAAAACGTAGCTTTCTGGCTTTCTTTTTATCATTAGCAAAAACTGCTGCCACTGGTGGCTGATTTACGCAAACCACATCCTCATCATCAACATCCACATTAGCGTCAGATAGGACATAAATTTCCCCCTCATCCTCCTTTTTCACTTCCTCCACACTATCATCCTCATTTTTTATTATTTCACCATCTAATACTAGTACAGCCATCATGGCGTCAGTGATCCGATGTGAAACTGGGTGACAGCTGTTATACTTACTTCCTCTATCAAAGGACTGTTTAATAGTCAATTGTTTTTTTAAATTACTACTAGTAGTAGTCTACTTACTCCCTTTCTGGGATGAAGATCCACCACCAGCATGCAGCAAAGGCGTAGTAGTCAAGGATCCTTCTGAGGAATCACGGATAGGAGAGGAGTCATTCATGTTTATGAAATTGGATGCAGGACTACTTCCTATCATGAATGAGGATGTTGATGATGCAGGTGTTGGTGGTGGAGATTGCAGGCACTTGGATTCAGACAGAAGGGAGCAGCTAGGTGACACTGAACTGATTGTTGATCGTTTTTTTGTCCCCAAAGTTTTAGAATTTGAAATACCCTTTCCAATTTGATGAATGCGCTGCAAGTGACATAACAGGGAGGAGGTTCCAAAATGGTTAAGGTCCTTACCTCTACTCACTGTTACTTGGCAATGGTTACAAATGGCTTGGCAAAGGTTGTGCGGATTTGGGTGGAAATAATTCCACACAGGAGAAGTGGATTTTTTGGTCCTTTGCCCAGGCATGCCAACAATGGAATTTTTCCCACCATGGCCAACAACTGTTGCCTGACTTACTGTTTTTACACAAACATCCTCGCCATCAACATCCTCATCATCATCAACATCCTCATCATCATTGTTGTTATCGCCAACTACATAAATATCCTCCTCATCCTCCTCGTGCAATTTCACAGAAGAATCCTCGATTTCTATGTCAGAAGAAGGCACACAAATGGTGGAAGGAGGATCCTCTTCAAGTACAGTATTACTAGAAAGGTCAGGCTCACACATGGCAACAGCAGACACACTTGGACTGTCCTCTGGGATTTGTGATTTTTCAGAGCACACGGTTCCGGTGTCTTACTTGTCTTAACAATTTTTCTTTTTTTTTATAGCTCTCCTACAAGCAGAGGGGCTTAAATCTTCACTAGAACCTCCAGTCATAAATAATAAAGGCCAAGGCCTTATCCTTTCCTTGCTACTTCGTGTAGTGACTGGCATATTGCCAATTTTTTGTTTCTCTAAAGCTGACTTAGCTTTAATTTTTTTTTGCTTTAACAGGGTAAAAGTAGTTTTTTTAGCTTGACTTTTTGGCCTGACTTAAGCCCTGGTACATCGGCCTTCATAGATGACGTTAACGGCCTTGTATCATCATCATGACTGCTGCCAGCAGCTACAAGACTGGTATGTGGATCTTGCTCTCCGGTCATGTGACTATCCTCCACCTCCATACTAACTACACACACAACCACACACAAAAAAAAATAAAAACAATTTCTGGACAACAGCCCTTGACAGACAGCAGCACAGTACCCTTGCACAGCTACCCCGATGACAGTGACAGCCAGGTGTGGCTAACACGCACACAAAAAAAAAAATAATTTATTTTTTGGGCAGCAGCCCTTGACAGATTGGAGCACCCATGCGCAGCTACGCTGATGACAGTGACAGCCAGGTGTGGCTGACATGCACACGAAAAAAAATGTTTATTTATTATTTTGGGAAGCAGCTCCTCAACAGACAGCAGCACAGCACCCCTGTGCAGCTACGCCGATGACAGTGACAGCCAGGTGTGGCTATAGGAAAGCAAATGAATCCTTAAACAGGTGCGCAGTTTACTTGGGTTTCCAAGGCAGCCCTCCTTTCTTATAAGGGACACCACATCCCTTCAAAGATACAGCATAGACAATTAAAAGAAGGTGGTGGCGCCAAGGAAGCCCAAAGGATGATACAAAGGTGAATTAAAAACAAATTTAATCACACAAATAAAATACATGAAAATGAATCTTCCATTCAAAAAGTAGCAGCCAATGGTACCAATAAATAAATAAATAGTATAGCTGCCAATGAAGTCTCTCACCCTCCTTAGGAGATTGTGGTGGGCTGGTATGGCTGACATGCACACAAAAAAAATTGTTCACTTATATTTTGGGCAGCAGCCCCTCAACAGACAGCAGCACAGCACCCCTGCGCACCTACGCCGATGACAGGTGTGGCTAGCACGCATGCAAAAATAATTGTTTTTTTATTTTTTGGGCAGCAGCCCCTAAACAGACTGGAGCACAGACAGTGACAGCCAGGTGTGACTGACAAGCACACAAAAAAAATGTTTATTTATTTTTTGGGCAGCAGCCCCTCGACAGACAGCAGCACAGCACCCCTGCGCAGCTACGCCAATGACAGTGACAGCCAGGTGTGGCTGACACGCACACACAAAACATTGTTTATTTATTTTTTGGGCAGCAGCCCCTTGACAGACAGGAGCACAGCACCCCTGCACAGCTATGCTGATGAAAGTGACAGCCAGGTGAGGCTGACACCGTGGCACGCACACAAAAAAAATATTTTTTTTCTTTTTGGCCAGCAGCCCCTCGACAGACAGCAGCACAGCACCCCTGCGCACCTATGCCGATGACAGGTGTGACTAACAGCCACACAAAAAAAATTGTTTATTATTTTTTATTTTTAACAATGGGGTGAACCCCTGAAAAGAAGCAGCAGCCCCTTAACAGACAGCAGCACAGCACCCCTGCACTGATGACAAGTGTGGCTATCACTAATTTTTTTTTTTTTAGTGAAGAGCACCCCTGAAGGACAGAGCACCCCTGGACAACACAGCAGCAACAGCAGAGGCTCTGTGCCAGCAGCAACAGCAAAAAAGTAACTAGTGGCAGTTGCAGAGTGAGGGTTGCAGCACAGTCCAAAACGACTAGGGGGGGGGGGGGGTGCTGCTCAAACAATAAATTGAAGTTTACTTGGCTCCAAAAGCTGCTGCCGAGGAATGTTAAACTAACCGAGGAACAGTTGGGTCTCTGTGTGATTGACTGGCGAGCCATATTAGTCCACCCCAGACTCCTGTGTCTGCTAGCTCCCTTTGGCCAAAACTAGCCAATGGGGGCTAGTTGACAGAAGAGTCTGGGGGCGGGCTAGTGAGACTAGTGCATCCCACCCTAGCGAAGTAACTGGCACTTCCTGCCAGGGCCCCACTGAGACATTTTTTACCTCCTGATCTATTGATCACTACCGCTCCCTGAGCTCTACTTACTTCCTGCTGACAATAGTCCCTGGAATCCACCCTCCTCCTCACCCCCTGTGACAGGCACACCGGAACAGGATTCCAGCACCCAAGCTTCCACCTTCCAGACCCACTCACTCATCAGTACAGCCATCTGCAAGTAGAAAGATGACTGGATCCAAATGCCATTCACACTAAACTACAGCCTGATTACCATTCTATCATCAGGCACTCTATGATGGGTTGTTATGGGCTACAGCATTTCATTGTTTTTGTTTGCACCATTTTGTTAAATGAGTCATCTCTAAAAGATATAGCATACGCTGTTATACCATAGTTGATTTTTTTGACACAATGAGATTACTTTGGAGGAGAGAACTGATATATATGCATGCACTTTAAATAAGTGTCTTTGAAAAGGCGAGCAATTACAGCAATAATAAAAAATTCTCAAACCTCTATCTACAATTGTGCTGTCAATCTTCAACTGTTTCTATGTGTGTGACTCATGCGCACCCTACCAAAATATTTGACATAGAATTATGCATATTATTAAATGTATTCAATGCAAGCTAAATAAGTGTAACACCCTGTGCTGTCATGATGGATTGTCAGCAGTGGAGGCAGATTTCTTTCATTATTGAACATTTCTCACAGCAATGTTTTTTTGTTCTATGTTTGGCCATGACTGTAATACATATGTTATAGTTTGGTGACGCATAATATGGTACTGTCAACGGTACTATTAACGTAGTTAAAATTGCTACACATTTTAACTAGCCATGCAATAGGTCATTCCTGCTAGTCAGCTGGCCTCCGACATATTGTCGGAGCTTGGCCTCCGACAATACTTACTGTACCTGCATATGCATCTGTTGATGGCTTATACCCACTGCTATTGTATTCATTTGCAAACTTCTGACCTTCTATGGTTGCTGCTTCCTGCTTATACAGTAATGACAACACTATTTCTGAGTCACATTGGCTGACATCCTGGCTGTAAATATGTCATGCAATACAATTTCTGAATCATAATTAGGGCTGACAGATCATCCCTTTACTAAGTGAAGCATATGAATTACACAGGTTATGTGGCTGAAATGAAGACTTGAAGTCAGCCAGCTATGTAACTGTGAGTATGGTTGTACCAGTAACTACTACTCAGGGCCGGTGCAAGGTTTCTTGGCACCCTAGGCATTTCTTCAACCTTGCGCCCCCCCACCCTCGTATAGCTACACAAGCCCTTATGCAGTGCTCCCAGTAGTGCCCCTTTTACAGTGCTCCCAGTAGTGGTCCCCCTACAGTGCCGCTTATATAATGTCCCCAGTAGTAGTCCCCCTTACATAGTGCCCCCAGTACTAACCCCCTGTGCAGTGCCCCCAGTAGTGGTCCCCCTGATGCAGTGCTCCCAGTAGTAGTCCTCCCAGCAGTGCCCCCAGTAGTAGCCCCCCCAACAGTGCTCCCAGTTGTAGTCCCTGCCAGCAGTGCCCCCAGTAGTAGTCCCCCCCAGCAGTGCTCCCAGTAGTAGCCCTCCCCAGCAATGCCCCCAGTAGTAGTCCCCCACCTATGCAGTGCCCCCAGCAGTAATGCCCACCTATGCAGTGCCCCCAGCAGTAATCACCACCTATACAGTGCCCTCAGTAGTGGTCCCACCAGTGCAGTGCCCCCAGTAGAGGTCCTACCAGTGCCGTGCCTCCAGTAGTAGTCCCCCCAGCAGTGCCTCCAGTAGTAGTCCCCCCAGCAATGCCCCCAGTAGTAGTCCCCACAGCAGTGACCCCAGTGGTAGTCCCCTCCAGCAATGCTCCCAGTGGTGGTCCCTCCCCAGCAGTGCCTCCAGTAGTAGTCCTCCCCCCAGCAGTAGTCCCACTCCAGCAGTGCCCCCATTAGTAGTCCCCCCCAGCAGTAATCCCAGGGCCAGACAGACACACGTAAAAATAATTTCAAAACTCCACTTACCTTAATCCCGCTCTGTTGTCGGCTTGACGTCTCTCCCATCACCCACTGCTGGAGCCAGAAAATGGAGCTCATGAGTGAGCTCCATCCCGGCTCCGGCAGTGGACACAGCAGCTGATGAGAGTCTGTCTGACTCTCTTCGGCTGCTAAAACAAACACACAGCTGCCAGCATCGGTGGCTGTGTGTTTGTTACTAGTAGTGTAGTGCTGGCTGCACTTATGTGCGGTACGCACTACAAATGATTCCAGAGGCACCCTGCAGTGGCCGGCACTCTTAGGCAGTTGCCTAAGTTTGCCTAGTGTTAGCACCGGCCCTGCTACTACTACACTTCAATAAACCTGACACCTGGTTAAGCAGCTGGACTGTTTGGTGTATCTGCAATTCTGCTGGTGTTGCTATTTAACTCTGCATACCACCACCAAATAGCACACACATACCAACAATTATGACAGCAGCCATGGCCAGGAGATGGCTATACTTGCCAATATTGGCAAGTGAGGCCCAGGAAAGGGAGGTCTAGGTGGGTGTGTTGGAGGCATGGCAAATTGCATCATCATGCCCCTCCCCTTAATGGTTTGCTGTGATTTTTACCCACTTTATCTGGAAAGTGCCAGGATGTGGGAGACTTGACCACTTTTCTGATGGCTGTGAGCCTCTCCCCGAAATTTGTGAGTCTCCTGGAAATTCAGAAAGGATTGGCAAGTATAGGGCTGGATAGCAAATTTTAACCTTTGGGTAAATAACACAGCATTGGCCGATAGAACACTGCTCGTGCACTATCATTTAAAGTTGTTTTAGGTACCCTGGATATTATGACAGTTCCACTTTAAAGGGGTTATTCAATTACTGACAATGTGCCGCTGGGCATTGGTGCAATTCTTGTCTGCGCAGAAATCAGCTAGTTATGGTACCACTGACATCTCAAGTTTTTCTGTACACCTCTATGAGTAAGAGGCAAACTTGTGATGGGGTGAATACAATCAGAGCCGTAACTAGACTTTTTTGTGCTCTGTGCCAGAGAGAGCATTGGTGCCCCCCCCTTCATTTTTTTAAATAGAGAAATAAGATAGTGCACCTGAAAAAGGGACATGGCCTCTTGGGGAAGGGTCAGGGAAGAGATAGGGGAGGCCAGGAGATGCTGGGAATAAAAGAAGAGGAAGCTACAAGTGAGAATGATAACATGAAAATTTACAGGTCCAAACAGCGCCCCCTGCACTGCGGGGCCCTGTGCCATGGCACAAGTTGCATCACCCTAGTTACGGCCCTGGATGCAATGTTCCATTCTGGAACAGCAGATTGGGGCCATAGAGTTGAATTGAATCGCTCCTTAATAGGAGCCTTTTATGGCTGGTTTTATACAAGCATAACCTATTGCACTCCAGCAATCTTGGAACTACAAGTTCCAGCTTGCCCTTCTTCAATGCTGAAGAATGCAGCTTGTATTCCAGTCTGTCTCCTTCACCTCTGTAGCTGAGAAATGCGACTTATTTATCAAAATTAGCATTCTCTATATTAGGATGGTTTCTTCATAGCATACTACTGACGTGGACATTCTCTCTATTGTATATTCTTGATTAGGATTGTCAGTTCTGTATTTCAGCTATGGCTAGAAATACAGTGAGCTCAGACACTCTCTCTTGGCTTTCTCTGTTGCAACAGATATGCTATGCAATTACACAGGAGAGAGAGACCCAAAAACACGACTGTTGTGTGTACTATGAAATCAATCTCTGGTTTAATGGCAAAGTACATATATTTATAGTTTCTGGAATACACACCTGTTTTTGATTACATTTAGAAAAAACCACAGGGCTGGGTAAAGATATGGAATCGCGTACCTTACCATATATGTACATATGCTTTTCTGTGACTATATGACTGATGAGTCTGCACACAGAATGAACTCATTCCTGCCCTATGCATTTACTTTCAATGAATACGTGGCATACTTGAAAATACTTTTAGGATACAAAATTAATTCTATACTTCCACATTTTCCTCCTTTTCAATTCAAATCTTACATACTATTGTTCTTTCTAGCTTACCTAGCCATGACCCACCCCCTACGTATTTGGTCCCTACTTCACACAACAAGTTATCCCCCCTAACAAGGTAGCTGCATGGGGCAGTGATCATTCAAGACCATATAGGCGATGAGTCCCTTAGTCCCTATAATCCTGAGTCTTCCTTTTCATCCGTATTCTTGTAGAGGTCTTCTATTTTTGCCATACATTGTTCAAGCAAGTCTCTGCAAAGCAATGGTTCTCTTGTCTTGCAGATTATACAGAAGTTCTGGGCGTATTCATGTAGCAGGATCATAGTTGTCTTTTACATTTCTTTAGATGCTTTAAACCTAGAACAATAATCAAGAGTAAGTATTTTCCTTATTAACCATACAACAAATTTAACAACAAAATAAATGATTACTACTAATGCCAATCCTTTAGCTATTAACATGAGGATACCTGAAAGCCAGCCTCCTATCCCCTTGAACCAATTTGCTGGATTCAACCATGAAAACCATCCATTACTATCAATATCATACTCTGGATCATTATGCGTCTTCCTAAACTGCTCCTTCATTTCCTTGACTTTCTCCAAGTGTGCATATATTGGGTCAGTAAAATTATCAGCTATATAATTACAGCAAGCAGGTCCCACTATCTGACACATGCCCCCTTGTGATGCTGTTAGATAGTCCATAACCAGCTGATGCTGTCTGAGAATCTTGGTATGATACCTTAAAGTCTCATCAACTATTTCTAATACATCCAATATTTAATCTGTAACTTTGTCAAATAATTTGGCTAATGCTTCTATATTATGAGCATTCTGTATACTAAGTCCGGATATTGATAAAGATAGGCCCATTTTCTTATACCATGGGATATATACTAAATCATAAGCATGAGGTTTACTTTTTATAAGATCCTTCTTTACTCAATGATTTGCTGGGCTATTGGTTATATCTATAGTTTCTGCTATCCATGAGGCTGGGCTCAGTCTTGCTATGGTGCAACTGCCTGACCCTCCCCAAGGTAGAAATGCATATGCCTTATTACCACACATAAAATAATACCTTTCTGGTAGTAAATGCTGCCCAGTTTTAATAACTTGTTGAGCATGCCATAACAACCTTGAAGTATTTTTTACAGGGCAACTTTCTAGCACATGATATATACCTTGGTCTTCCGAAGTGCATCATATATCATTTGTGGTGTTATCCCAAACACTGGAATGATTGCGATATTGTTCCCATCTAGTATCGCTAGTGTTATGTTCTATTAGTAGTTGTTGTGTCGGTACCTCACCAATATAACGAATTACTTGTCTAGCATAAAAGGTAACATTTACTTTAAAATGAATAGTTCCTAACTTTAGGTTTGCATTTTTAGACCCTTCATTTTTAATTTTAACAAAGTCCTCTTCATAGCACATTTGGCCAAAATTGTTCCACTGGTCAAATGAACCATCACGTACTGCTTTCCAAAAGGGGGGTTGGATCCATCCAGCCACAAACAATTGTACTGCTGAGTTGTTAAATGGCTCATGTGTCAATTTTATTGGCCTAGTCCAGGTGTCTATATCTTTACTTAATTCATCCCAACTTACTGGGGTTGCCACATATGGCATGGTTTTAGCTGAAATCGGGGAATGTGTACAAATCCAACAATCAGAGAGGTTAATAGCTTGCATTAATTGATAATGCATTTGCAAGAACTTGTTATCCCATATTTCATTAAGCTGTTCATGCAATTCTCTTTTAACTCTTACCAAGTATTGATTAGTTCCATTTGTACTATTAAAAGCATAATTACCCCTGTTTATCAATTCCTCAAAGTTCATTGCTAAAATAAGTATAATAACCATAGCAGAACATGGAATACATCCCCACAAGCCTCTATCGGGCTTGGGGCCTAAAAGCATATATCTATTAATTTTACTCCAACTCCCCTTGTGTAAAGATCTTGCAATGTGAAGCGTGTATCCACGTAATTTTCTCTGCCACCTTCACCGCTGTAGGAGTTGTCAGGAGAACCTGGTAAGGACCCTCGTATCTGGGTTCAAGGACCTTCCTCAGATGTCTTTTAATGACTACCCAGTCTCCAGGCTGCAGCTTATGAGAACTACAGTCTGCGTTGGGATCTGGAATAGATGAAAACACCTGATGGTGGATTTGAGTTAATTGTTTCTGCAACTGTATCATATAACCAGCCAGATCACCATGTAGATGTTGCAACTGCTGAGGAAAGTAACAACCAAGTTTGTATGAACTACCAAGTAGTATCTCATATGGTGTCAGCTTAGTCTTTTTCAATGGGGTATTTCTTACAGAATGTAGAGCCATTGGAAGACATTCTACCCAAGTTTTACTTGTTCCTGCCATTCATTTGTGTATCTTAAGTTTTAGGGTGCCATTTAGTCTCTCCACGCTCCCGGAACTTTGCGGGTGGGACGGCACGTGAAGGGCGGAGACTATCACTAGGTCACTCATTATGTGTTGTTCACCTGAAAAATTAGTACCTCTGTCACTTTCTATTGTCTCTGGTACCCCATATCTGCAAATGACTTCTTGGATTAGCTTTTTTGCTACTGTTTTAGCATTTGCTGCCCTACAGGCCCAGGCCTCAGGCCAGTGACTGTGAAGGTCGGTTGCCACGAGGACATAGACATACCCAGAGCAGGGAGGCAGTTGGATGAAATCTATTTGGATTCTCTGAAAAGGAAAAAATGTCTGTGGGGTGCTTTTGAGTGGTACCTTGACAGCTTTGCCAGGGTTGTGAAGTGCACATACCACGCACCTGGACTCAAAGGCTTGCGCAACCGGGCCAAACCCTGGAGCATGCCACTGTTTTTTAACAGTGTTGATCATGGTGTCTCTAGACATATGCACCTTTCCATGCAGGATTTGTGCCATCACTGGGTAGAGGCTCCTGGGCAGGCAGGTGAGTCATTTACATGACCATTCTCCTTGTTTACACACAGCTCCTTGTTTCTGCCAGGCTTTCAACTCATCTGGAGAGGCCTGTTTTTGGAACTATAAGAGAAGGTCCTGACTCACTTTAGGGGATTTTACAGCTGATGCTATAAGAGCAGCTGATTGTGGTGACTGTTGTAGAGGCTTAAGGGCTGCTTCCTTTGCAGCAGTATCTGCACATGCATTTCCCTTTGCTTCTGGCGTCTGTTCCCTAGTGTGAGCTTTGACCTTTATTACTGAAAGTTGCCTGGGAACCTGAAAGGCCTCAAATAACTGTCTAATCAAGTTTGCACGTTTTATTGGTTTACCTGTAGACCCTACAAAGTTCCTACTCTTCCAGATTGGACCATAATCTTGAGCGATCCCGTAGGCATACCTGGAATCAGTGTAGATTACAGTCTGTCCCTCAGCATAAAGGCATGCAGCCTCTTGGGCTGACATGCTAGGTGGTAAAGGTTCTTGAATGATTGGCTCATGTGCAGTAGTAACTGCATATCCCGTATATGGGTGGCCATCTACATAGTACCTTGAACCATCTACAAACAATTCTAATTGTGCATTAGGAATTGGTATGTCTAATACAGGAGAGATCTGTGTGATTTCCTGTTCCATAAGCTGAATACAATCATGCTCGCAGCATGTGTCTGAAGAAAAAAGATTGTGATTTTCACTTTCCTTTCTGCTACCATTACTGCTACTTCATATTTTGTGAGTCTAGCTGCAGATAAGTGTTTAGTCTGTGCCTGATTGAGTATTTCTGTAACTGCATGTGGCACTTGCAATATTAATGAATGACCTAATACAATATCTGCAGTTTTGTCTAGTAAAATGGCTGCCGCTGCCACCCCCCTGATACAGGTTGAGGCAGCTCTGATGATTGGATCTAGCTGTAGGGAATAGTAAGCCAAAGCCTTCTGCCTACCACCATGTTCTTGTGTTAACACCCCTTGTGCATGGCCCTGGACCTCATGACAGTATAGTGTGAAAGGTTTACTGTAATTGGGTAAAGCCAGGGCTGGAGCAGATATAATATCTTTCTTTAACTCCTAAAACATCTGATTCTGCTCATCTGTCAATTTAAGAGGGCCTTGCTGCTTATCAGCTTTTAATGCATCATATAATATTTGAAGCTTCGAAGATGCACCTGGGATCCAATCCCTACAATATAAGATAAGCCCTAAAAAGGCTCATAACTGTTTCAGTGTCTAGGGTGGTTTTACATCTAGTATAATCTGTTTTCTCTCTTCCAGGATATGCTTAGCCTGGTGGGTTCTAAAATGGCCTAGGAATTGTACCTTAGGCTGTGCAACTTGTATTTTGTCTCTTGACACCTTACATTGTGCTTCATGTAGGAATTTCAATAATGACACTGTCTCTTCTATGCACATTGTTTCACTATTGGTACATAGCAACAAATCATCTACATACTGGATGAGCACTGTTTCTGGATCTATTGGTACCCATCCTTTTAATACCAGTGTCATAGCTTCTGAGAAGGCACTAGTTGAAATGGCTCCTCCTTGTGGTAATCTTGTCCATGTGTATTGTTGACTTTTGTGAGTGAAGGCTAACATTAATTGACTTTCTTCCATCAGAGGGACTGAGAAAAAAGCATTCGCCAGGTCTATGACTGTAAAGTGTGTAGCAGAGGGAGGGATCTGGTTTAGCAGCATATGTGGATTTGGTACAATGGGACTATCAATTACCATATGCTTGTTAACCTCCCTAAGATAATGACTTAGTCTGTAACATACAGGTTCATTATCATTAGATCATTTCTTAATTGGATACAATGGAGTGTTCCATGGGGATCTGCAGGGTTTTAACACTCCTGCTTGTACATATTGTTGTATCTGTGTTTTTATTGCCTGTGTCTGGCCTTTGTTAAGGGGATACTGTTTCATTTTCACAGGCGTTGCTGTAGGTTTAATTTTGATTGCTACTGGATCTACTGGTAGGAGTTTTACATCTATTTTCCCTTTGCTCATACCCCTGATGGTACCCTTGCCTCAATTACAGACAATAAGGGTTCCTCCTTTTGTTCAGAGGATAAACATGTCATTGGGGATTGTACAGTGTCATAGGTCATAGTTTGCAACAATCCTGCTGGTGTACTTAACATAGCTTCCCCTTTTCTGTACACTATGCTAGCTTCCAGAGCTGCCAGTAGGTCAGCTCCTAATAAATTCACTGGTGAAACTTTAGAAATTTGAAACTGGGTCATTAGCACTACTCCTGAGTCTAATTCAATCTGTACAGGTTTGGTTTTAGGGAGGCTGATAACTTTTCTTGCTTTTCCTTAGCATTATCTTCTATAGACCTAAGTATTTTGACTAGGTCATTTAGAGGCATGGAGGAATATTCTGGCCTAGAGACCTTTAACTGTCACATTAATTCAGGATTAATTCTGGCAAACAAAGTTAATTTCAGAATCCTTGCATGACCAGGGTCTTGTGTGTTAAACCCCTGGTCTGTATGCCTCTTAAGGAGTTGCTCATAATATTCCACCACAGATTGACCCTTAGTTTGGTTCTCTTCTATAGTGGGCATATTAGCAGCCTCTCTTTGGGCCCAAACTCTGCAACTAGCTACTCATTCGGTCCCACTTTCTACTGTTATCTGGCCTGCTATGTTTGGTAGATTAAAATCAATATCACCATTTCCTGCTCTAGCCTGAGCTATTTCATTAGCTACATGTACTCCAGATGCTGTTTCAGTACGATCATGCTTATCTAACCATGTAGTATTATGAACACTTCTAATCCTTTCCATATACCTGAGGAAACCAATAGGATTGTTTCTGGGGTCTGGTAAACCTTTTATGAATCCCATTGCTTCCACAGGGATCCAAGGCTTATAGGAGGAGGTGGTACGTACTACATTACCATCATTGTCTCTTGACTGTGAGACTGAGCCTGGAAATAATGGTCTAGTGTCATAAGGTGGAGGGGCTGTAGCCCCTTTAGGTTCTTCAGAGAAAGGTTCTCTTCTATTACTTCTTAGAACCTTACAAGTAGTACATTATTTATCTTGCCAATAATGGCAGACTCCACAGTCACATCTCCAAGTATATTTAGCTGGATTTCTGATGTGATGCAATATTTGTTCTGGAGTAAATGGGTTTTTTGGTCTTAAATTATCAATCAGTCCTAACCCACAGGTTGGACATTGTTCTGACCATAGGGCCTGATAATTTTGACATATTGTATCCCCTGGGATATTACAAAATCCACAAGCAAGACACGACCAATTTGGATATTTTTGTTGATATATTGCCCTTCTAGGTGGTATGGGTCTAATTGGAATGGTTCTGTTGACCCCTAATGGGTCAATTAGTGACAAATGTTCCATCTGCATTTCAAGTGTGTCACCTGAACTGTCTGTTCCTAATTTACTACATCTTTCAATCCAGTTATCTACCTCATCTTCTATACCCTGTTTCCTTATTTGTGATCTATGCTCCCTTCTTAAATCAGAGAGTTTTTTAGAATCAAACCAATACTCCTCACCTAATCCTGCCTTTTTAAACACCTTCACAAAACTGTTGCCCTTTGTAACACCATATAGTTTCTTCATCACCTACAGGGCAGTACCCTGAGGTACTGACTTACTGTCAGTATTTCCCATTTATTCTAACAAAGTTTATGGTCAAATTCCCTTATGACCTATATCTGTGGAACCTACTGGTCCCTAAGTATCCTGAATATATGTCTAATTTATGGACTTCCTTATTGTGAAGGGTTTATTGGCTGATTGGTGCTGTTAACTGAATACTATTCCCTCTAATTTATCTGGATACTCTTTATTAGGGTCTATCTCTCTGTTCTTTTGATAACTAGAAATTACAATAGACTTTTCTAAAAATTTATGGTTCCTCTTGTCAAAACCCAGTGAGTGTTGACTGCAGATCTAATGGACTTTTCTTTGGATTCTTCTATATCATAAACTAACCCCCTCAATGTTAAATCTAAAGGATTATACGAATGGTGCTCTAACTACACATTTCTAAATGGGTTAAATACATTTCATAGACGTACAAGACAAACAAGACTCTTCCTTGAACTAGTATGCCTCATATGGGTCATATATAGGAACTACAGGAAAGATAAGCATTCAGGCACCTGCCTTTATACAGCAGGACTTCAATCACCTGACATTACAGCACGTCCTTTCTCCCAAAGCATGCAGACCTGAGAATTGCCCCAGCATGATCCAGTATACACCGCGCAATCATGCCAAGGTTAATCCCCCCTTCTGCACATTCTGAGGATGAACCACTGACAATGTTCAGACATAAATTCATACAGACAAAATATCTCTCATACATCAGTCATGCCTAACATATAACAACAAATGACAGATTGGTTAGTACATTTCAGAAAAATAATAAAAAAAGTCGTGAGGGTGTCTATAAATACCCAGTGTGATCCCAGGACAGAACTATGTGTGATGAAAGGCAGAGGAATCAGAAATGAGTATAAAAATACTCACCACCTGGGATTGTTATTCTGATATCTCTCCTCTCAGAGCACGCTTATTGTCCGTCCAATGATCAGCTTGCTGGATATCTCAGTGGGACCTCTAGCTGTCAGTTCTGTATTTCAGCTATGGCTAGAAATACAGTGAGCTCAGACACTCTCTCTTGGCTTTCTCTGTTGCAACATACATGCTTTGCAATTACACAGGAGAGAGAGACCCAAAAACATGACTGCTGTGTGTAGTATGAAATCAATCTCTGGATTAATGGTGGCAAAGTACATGTATTTATAGTTTCTGAAATACACCTCTGTTTTTTATTACATTTATAAAAAAACCACAGGGCTGGGTAAAGATTTGGAATCACATACCTTACCATATATGTACATATTCGTTTCTGTGACTATATGACAGAGTCTGCACACGGAATTTACTCTTTCCTGCCCTATGCATTTACTTTCAATGAATACGTGGCATACTTGAAAATACTTTTAGGATACAAAATTAATTCTATACTTCCACAGGATGCACTTTATATTATAAATAAGTTGATAGTATAGTCTTTGCATTGAATAGTGGTTGGATGGTAGGCGCTGTATACTCTTTAACAGTTTTTTCATTTATTTCATTGGCTATATAAAACCACACCTACAGTAGACTGGTCAAAAGTTGCGAGCCAGACCCTGGCTATTGACTTGCTATTTAATGCAGATAGCATACAAATCATTGTCACCATATAAATGCTGGTGTGGAGCTGGTAATTAAAGGGAAAAAACAGAGCATTGCTCTGTATATGTTAGTAGTATGAACGCAATTTTTTAGGCTTTGAATAGCATGTGGTTAATGAAAGAAAAAGTCTCATAGGTGTTTAATCACTTAACTGGCTAAAATATTTTTATTATGTAAATAGCTATTTTAACCCGATTCAGTATGTTTATTAACAAATATGCAGATTTGAGGAACCTTGTTTAGATCCCACACAGATACACCAATGAATACCCTATTATCCTGGGATATGGTATATTAAATTGTATATTACCCTTTCAACTCCTTATGAATTCTTAAATGACTTCCAAAAATCAGTAGGTCCTATTTCTGGAGGTGCCCCGAGACCATCTCCTAATATTATTATTATTTAAGTGTTTTAGACTCTATTTTCATTACTATCAGTGCAACCCATACTAGAATATTTCTACTTTTAGTATTAGTCAGGATCTCAGTAATAGACATGACAAGTGGAAAATGGTAGCCGGCATGAATGAAACTATCCAATATAGTGCCTTCCTTTAATAGATACACTATATAGATATTCAGAACTATCCACCTCAGTTAGAGGGAGGGATTATGACACTTTTTAGTATTATTCTCTAGCAGTATGCTATGTTATCTGCAAACCTGAACATAGTTTTTATATTATATGGTAAGACGTTTACAATAATAAATATCCAAGACTCAGAGATACTACACAGATACCATATATACCCCCATTATTATTAATTATTTTATGATCCTTACCATAGTAGTTTATCACATTTAATTGATATTATTTAGTCTCTCATCACTAGTATAATCCCACACTTACAATGGTAATATCATACACTTTGATAATCCACCTCGATGTAATTTTTATATAGGGACACTTCAGTTTCAATACACTAGCACGTTTCAGTTATTAAAAATTTTATTGTTTTTTAGTCTTAATTTATTAGGTTTATCACTGGATGTATGGCATAGAGTCATCAATCACTAGTTATTAACCCCCACTGACTATAGAGATAGATTACACTTTGATATTTCACTTATTTATTTATATAAGGATTACACAGTTTTTAAATACTATATTTTTTAATTTTTATTATAAGTAACATCTGTGTTTTATTATATATCTATTCATTTGATCACTAGATATATGATATTATGAAATCATGATATAATATATGCTATAGGGATTCAGTAATATGGTTTGGATTATTAGTATTTTTAGGGACGATCACTGAGGATTATATTTATTTTCAGTGTATTATTATCCTCGTATTAACATTGTAAGAACAGGGTATTATTTATCAACATATGAAAATATAGTTCAACTAAAATTTCAGAACATTTATGTAAGGTTAGTTTAATTTTAATACATAAGCACACTGTTATAATAAATTATACAGTTTTAGTATATGTATATATTAGTTAGATTAATTCACCTAGTATAGAATCACATTATATTTGGATTTTCAACACTTTAATTATTTTGTTATTGTACCTTAATGGGTGATTACCTAGGACACTAATTTTTGCTAATTATTTTCCTTACAATTACGTTATTAGATAAGGCTATTATTAATAAAGTTAATTTTATTAGTTAAATATTAATTATTTATGTATATTTTGTTGGATTCATATGATAGAGTATACATTTATTTCATCCTAAAACTAACTGTATGACCATTCTATTATGAGTAAATGGATAAGGCTAAAAAACAAAAGAGAGAGAATACAGTATATCCCCCTTTTCAATAATTTTAGAAATACAATTTATTCCCAGGATTGATAAATATATATTTATTTCATTTTATTCTCTTTTTCTATAATATATGTCTCAACAGAGGCTTTCTTTAATTAATTAATGAATGATGTTAATATCAGTTAGATTGCATTTAATATTATAACATTGCAATCTGATAAGATATTGTTATATTTATTTTCCAAATTTATATGTCAGTGGGTAATTATTATGGCATTATTAATGTGTCCTTTTATATAGCACATATGAAGAATTTATTCTAATTAATTCACTTAATGATGTCACTCTAAATAACGGTTTTTTAACTACCAACGGAGGCTATTGAGGATACCTTAGGTTTGAAATGACTATACTACATGCTAAGAACCAATCAAAATCAGTGATAGATGGAGGAGATCATGATCCACGAATGAGAATAGACAAGACGGGATAAATACTGGTGACTAGATACACTCGGGTTGCACTGCCTTGACAAAGCAGCCATAGGCAAAACGCGCGTCAGCATTCCCTGCACACTGCTGGTTGTCACATTATCATATACAGACCATTAACATATCAAATGTACTATTTCTAGCTGTCTGGATTATTATGTTTGTGATGCTCTAACGCCTATGACCGCAGCATAATATGCGGACCATAGGTTCTGTTTATCATACTCATGTCAGCGTATTAGCAACCATCTAGCTTTCATACTGCAGGCATACGTGATTCTGTTTGATGTAACCTGCATATTACCGTTGATTGCAGGAATGGTAGTGGACTATTGATACAGCATATTTAGGCTTTTATTAATAGCATCTCTATGTATGTTGGAGAGGCTCCTTCTAATATATCATTATAAAGGGAGCCATAATAGAACAACACTAAGCACCTATAAGTGAGGATAAAAATATATCCACTCAGCATCAGACACTATTGTTGCTAAGCACAAACAGCCTGCCGTCATACAGAAGATACTCAGTGTAAATTGATACTAATATATACATGTAATACACAGCGTGGTTACCATACCCACTATATTAATAATACATGTATGGTGTGCCTGCAGTCCCTTGATATTATAAGGGTGACTGTTCTGACGTTTTAACTACACTATTTGTATTTAGACTTTTTCTCACATTTTATTTTCTATCTTTTTTTTTATATAGATCATTGTTTTAAATATATTTCGCCACTAGTCTAAACACTACATAATTTAATAAAATTATTAATAAAAGTATTTTTTTATGTATTTTCTACCCTTTCCTCTTGGACATATATCATTATAATATGTATCACCATGACCCATTAGTGCACTAGACCATTATATCTTCTCTTATCCTCCCTTTTGGTTGATTATATCAAATATACATATTTGTTAATAAAATTATATTGAATAAGGGTTAAATAGTTCTTATTTACAAAATTTAACAATTTAAAAAAAAAAAAAACAATTTTGGGGACATCTATTGTGCAGGTTCCCTTCTGCCATCAATATAGTTCTGAGCAATGGAGGCGTGGACTCCACAAGACCTCTGAAGATGTCCTTTGGTATCTGCCACCAAGGGATTAGCAGTCGATCCTTTAAATTCTGTAAAGGAGCATACACACTAGACGATATGCTCCCTGAGCGATATCGTCTAGTGTGTCCCTGGCAGAGTGTGCTCAATGTCGTTCATGACATTGAATACACCCGCTGAACGATATAATTAACTATATCGTTCAGCGCCGGGCTCTCTCCCCCATTCCCCAACATGCAACAACCTGACAATATCATCAGTTTGGCCTGCATGTTTGCCAGATGAACGATAAAGATGAACAACCTGCAGGAACGCGCATCGTTGGTTGTTCGTCATTATCGTTCATTGTTTAGGTGAAAAAATGGACGATAAAGTGAACAATAACGATATCATTATCGTTCATTCGTCCACTTTAATCGCCCAGTGTGTACGCACCTTTTTTTGTGAAGTGAGGCCTCCATGGCTCAGACTTATTTTCCAGCAAATCCCATATATGCTTGATCACATTGAGATCAGGGGAACTTGGAGACAAGTCAACACCTAGAACTCTTTGTTATGTTCCTCAAACCATCCCTGAACAAATTTTGCAGTGTGACAGGGTACATTATTCTGCTAATAGAAAGCACTGGCATCAGGGAATACTATTGCCATGAAGAGGTGTACAATGTTTAGGTGGGTGGTATGTGTAACAACCACATGAATGCCAGAAACCAGTAGAATATTGCCCAAGAGCATCACACGGTCTCTGCCGGCTTGACTTCTTCCCATAGTGCATCCTGGTGCCTTTTCTTCCCCAGGTAAACAACGCATAATGTGAAAGTAAACATGATTCATCAGACCATGTCAGGGAAAGTCCAGCTTGGCATGGTCACATCGGATACGATCATGCCAGGCAATAGGTTAAATAATGAACAAACAAATAGCTTAAAATTCGAGCAGGCTAGATATTTACTTACTTTTGATATACCATATAACAGATGTACATCAGACTAAAATGATGTCACAGTTTCTGCAGAAGAATTACAAAACTGGAACACATAGTCCACTCCTACATTCCAATTGTGTTTACCAAAGGAAACCTCTGTTAAAAATTAAATAGACTCTCAGGGAAACATCAAATTTCCCATTAACAGAACATCAAATAATAACAGAAGATAAAGAAAATCTATTATGTCCTGCATAGTATGTTAATACAAATTGCTTTAAAATATATAAATTCATATTAAAATATCTGGTCATAATGAGTGTTTTCATTAAAAGTTCATGTATGCCATAACAATGATATTTTACTGATGTATATAGATTTAGATAATAGACTCATGAGTGTATCTAGGGCCTGATTCAGATGTGGTTGCAGAACACGCAGCAGCTGCATCCAGGGTCAGCAACAGAAATCCTGGGGCCCGGTACACTGATGCCTCGCGACCAAAGGCTACTCAGAATTGTCGTCTTACCTAGGTTATCGAGGCCAGGAGATAATCTGCGTCTTCCGATGCAAAGCCTGGCCTCAGCACTCCGACAAAATGGGAGCAACACGCGCATTTGCAGTTCACCCACCATCAGGTTAGTACTAAAACCCTTTGGTTAGCATGCTAACCTGAATCAGGCCCTTAGTCTGTACTTTACCACAAGTATTATTGCACTTATTTTTTTCTTAAATACATTGCCATTATCTTTGCTTAATTTTGCCTGGTAGAGTGGTATGCATGCTCTAGTCATAGTTTTGCTAATCCTCTGTACCAGGGGCGTATTAAGAGAGGAGGTAGCCCGTGTTCACTCCCCGTCTGAAGCCCCCTGCTCTCTCCCTGGCTGCCATCAGAGAACTGACAGCAGCAGTAGACTCCGGGCACTAGTCTATTCCTGGAGTCTACTGCGCATGCACAGTTCACCGAGAAATGATGCGGCAGCCATTTTCCTGGTGATTTCCTACTGCGCATGTGCAAAACACAGAAAATGGCGACGGCGGCCATTTTCAGCATTTTTTGTAGCGCTACTCCGTGGGACTTCGGAAAGGTAAATATGAAAAAAAAAAGAATGCGTGCAGGGTGTGCAGTGCGGGCCCATCCTGCACCCATTATAAATATGGCCCTGCTCTGTACAGACTAGGGGGTATATTTACTAAAGTGCAAGTTTTTAGAAGTGGAGTTGTTGCCCATAGCAATCTATTAGATTGTTGCTTCTCTGTTTCAGTGGTTGGTGCAGTGCATGAGTGCAATATGGAGATTAAAAACACAGACATAAAAAACACTCATTCAGTGTTTTATGTACTAATGGGATGCGGTCATAATACTGACAGTCGGGATGCAGGTTCTTAGATTGCTGGCGCCAGAATCCCGATACCTGTCAGAATCACGGTGCTGGCATCCTGACCGCCATCATCCCAATGGTAAGTACTGGGGTTAGGCGGAAGGTTAGGGCTAAGGGTTAGGTTTAAGCACTAGGGGGAGGGTTAGGGTTAGGCATTAAGGGGAGTGGGTTAGGTTTAGAGTGCGGGGGGGTTAGGTTCTGGCACTAGGGGAAGGTTCGGTTTAGGCAGCGAGTCAGATGTCGGTATCCTAACCCTGTCGGGTATATTTAGTGAATGTGGTTGCTATTGATATAATGTTGGAGATGGCTGGGGGTAGTTGCCTACAGTGTTTAGTCATTGCTTGGCTCTATAGGAATTAATATTACTAATCCCATCATACTTGCCTGCATTTATTTTCTCCACTCCAGAAGAAGCTACAGTAGGTACCCACCCCACCAATTAGATGCAGCACCCAATGCAGTACCCAGGACCGATCATGTGTAGATCCAATGTTTGGATCAGTCCAGCTGCACATCATTCTGCATCGTCGCTGAGGTGTGTACCTAGCATTAAATTGATACTTATATAATTATTGCACAGTGTGTAGCTAGCTTATAGTAAATCCCTCCCTATAGAGGAAACAGCCACATGAGCAGGATGGATTAGAGTGTGTGTCCCAGGCAATATTAACGGCAGTGGCATGCTGGGCCAGGGGGCAGGGTGCCAACTGCCCCCCGGGCCGCTACAATTATGTATTTCAGGGCTGGCAGGCATAGGATGCTCATGCTCCTCGGCTGCTGCCTAGCTTGAGAAAGATCAGATATAAGTAGCAGCAGGGGCTTATAGAAAATGCCTGCCCCATATCCGGCTACAAAAAGATGGCCGCTATCAACCAATGAGGAGCAAGGTTTCTCTACCTAGAAACCCAGGAGGCTGGAGAATGGGAAAGGGGCGTGGCTTATCGGGGGAGTGAGAAGAGGAGCTGAAAAATTATGGCACCGCACCCATGGAGGAGAGAGTCAGAGAGGGCAGAGATGAGGAGTGCCTTACTGTGGGGGAGATCCTGCTTCCTGTCTTCTCCACCCATACCAGGTAAGTGGAGGGTGGAGTGGGGCATATTTATATGTCACAGTGGCATAAATTTTGCAGGGGGTGTTGTTTTGTTATTTCAAATATGTGTGTGCTGTGTCTTTATGTGTGTCTATCTGTCTGTGTTGCAAGTGTGTGTGTGTGTCTGTGTTGCATGTGTGTGTGTCTGTCTGTGTTGCATGTGTGTGTGTGTGTCTGTCTGTGTTGCATGTGTGTGTCTGCCTGTATGTGTCCATCTGTCTGTGCTGCATGTGTGTGTCCATCTGTCTGTGTTGCATGTGTGTCTGTCTGTGTTGCATGTGTGTCTGTCTGTGTTGCATGTGTGTGTCTGTATGTGTCCATCTGTCTGTGTTGCATGTATGTGTGTGTCTGTCTGTGTTGTGTGTGTGTGTGTCTGTCTGTGTTGCATGTGTGTGTCTGTCTGTGTTGCATGTGTGTGCCTGTATGTGTTGCATGTGTGTGTCTGTATGTGTCCATCTGTCTGTGTTGCATGTATGTGTGTGTCTGTCTGTGTTGCATGTGTGTGTGTCTGTGATGCATATGTGTGTCTGTCTGTGTTGCATGTGTGTGTCTGTCTGTATGTGTGTCTATCTGTATGTGTCCATCAGTCTGTGTTGCATGTATGTGTGTGTCTGTGTTGCATGTGTGTGTCAGTATGTATTTATGCGTGTGTCTCTTGGTCTGTGTCTGTCTGTGTACATATATATATATATATATATATATATATATATATATAAAACATAATTTTTATAATCTCAGCTTCCACACACTTATTACACAGACTGCAGGGCTGAGGTTAAGGGCAGAGGTGCTGCCCCGCTGGAATAACTTCCCACTGGCAGCAATGCTGGCTTGTGGATCCCTGCTGTGTAATCTGTAATCCCCTTTCTAAACAAAGCCTATGTGTGTTTCTTTTATTTTCTGTGGGGGCCTATGTGTTTTTATCTTTTATTTTCTGTGGGGGCCAATGTGTATTTTTCTTTTATTTTCTGTGGGGGCCAATGCATATTTTTTTTTTTTTTTTTAAACAAAGCCCATGTGTTTTTCTTTTATTTCCTGTTGGTGTTTATGTATTTTTCTTTTATTTTATGTGGGGCCTATGTGTTTTTCTTTTATTTTCTGTGGGGCCTATGTGTTTTTCTTTTATTTCCTGTGGGGGCCTATGTGTTTTTGTTTTATTTCCTGTGGGGGCCTATGTGTTTTTTATTTTTATTTCCTGTGGGGGCCTATGTGTTTTTTATTTTTATTTCCTGTGGGGGCCTATGTGTTTTTTATTTTTATTTCCTGTGGGGGCCTATGTGTTTTTTATTTTTATTTCCTGTGGGGGCCTATGTGTTTTTTATTTTTATTTCCTGTGGGGGCCTATGTGTTTTTATTTTATTTCCTGTGGGGGCCTATGTGTATGCCTTTTATTTTTTTATACAAAGACCATGTGTTCTTTATTTTCTGTGGGGACAATGTGTGTGGTTGGAGTGACAGGGCAGGTGGCAGGAAGCTGGAAAGACAAGGCGCAGGAGGCTGGTGGGGATACAGGGTGCAGGCAGTGACACTGGGCATGAGTCTGGTTGAACCTTTGTTGTATGATGATGACATTGGTTATAACTTTTATATTCCTACATAAACAGACATCTTTCAGACCATATGATCTCCTACATGAATAGTGAATACTGACTGAAGACACCATCTACCCAGGGTGGATCTGTTTCTTCAGATATTCCCCGTAGCCGAGAAACCACCATATAGGTAAGGTGTATTTGTAATGGAATGTACAGGAATGCTCCCAGAGTGACAAGAAACGGGTGGTGTATCATACTGACACGCCCCTTGTGACGCATGACCAAGCACACCTATATTGTGACTGGCGCGTTTTTACTACTTACAACGCTGCCACCACTTCTAAATTGTCCATACTCCCACTTCAAAATTCCCACTTCGACCACTGCATATATATGTATATGTGTGTGTACCCACTGTCCATTTTGTTAATTGTGAAATGCACCCTGCCCGTTTTGTAATAGATGATTTGCACCCCGCCTTTTCCACAGCAGACACACAACGCAAAAAGGGTAGGTGGAACAAAGGGCCGGGCGCAGCTACTCAACGCAGCACCTGGGAGGCACACGCAATAGAAGGTGGAACCCAGGGCTCCCACTACATGCCTCCAGCAGCCCAATCCACACAAGCTGGAGAGGAACACCCAGACGTACAGCTTACCCCTGTGACTGCGAAACACCAGAGTCTGGCCAGCACATGATTTTATCGGAAGGATATCGAGCAAACTGAATGCTTTGGGTCAGTATCCGCTTGACAGGTATTATTAGATACTACAAACACAAGCTGCTGCTCATTTTATAATTGTTAGTGAGAGGCTTACACAGAGGCTAGGGCAGACCGGTGGGTTGACACAGGCAGACGGTAGTGGCCACAGCTGGATAGCACTTTACCATGAAGAGGCCTTATTTCCACTGTGACCCAAGCCCAGTATAAGCTTTATTTTAAAGAAAAAAATCTCGCCACCATAATAAACAGCCTTAAATTGGCCCTGGTGTTCATGTCTCAGCTAAAGCTGGGCACACACCCGGCCGACAGGTCGACCTATCTAACGATTGGTAAGTGCATAGAACCTTACCAACCGTTCAGGCCAATGTGTCTGCACTGACATCACAACTGGTTGGGCATTTAAATTTGCCCACCCAGTTGAGATATCAGTCACTGGCAGACCTCTGCAGCAAGGGTAAGGGCGGTCGGCAGGTCACCCGTACACATGTAAATAACTCTGTAAGATATATCGGCATCAACTGTGCTGCAGGGCAGATGCCATATGCCTGTGAATGACATCGTTAATAGACATATCATTTTTACACACTCACCAATCATGCTCTACAAATATATTGCCTGTTCAATAGAACAGGCAATATATCTGTCAGTGTGCACCCAGCATTAGTCATATGGGGCTGGTATATGATATATTTGTTTATACTATAGCTCTTTGTCATAAAAAAAATTCAGATTTCATTTGCTATTTAAACCATACCCACATTACGCAAACCACACCCCCAACATTATTGTCACGCCCATTTTTAAAATTGCGTTCACTGGTAGAAATACTGGGCCACTTGCTCTTGTTTGCCCCCTAGGCTGAAAGTTGCCAGCCAGCCCCTGATTAACGGAGTTGTTGTGGCAATTGGTATTTGCTCTAAATTTTAAGACTGGCAACTAGGAGTCTCTGCCTTGTTGTGCTGATTACAAAGACACACATTAGATCTGCAGAAAACCCCCCAAGATCACCGAACATATGTGACAAGGATCAGCAGGTAATCATGATCTAATCATAGACTGGCTAACTGGGACTGTGCATAGGTAAGTGCTGTCAAGTAAATGAAGTAGTGGTGAACCCCCTGGCAATTATTCTTTGTACTTATTTTTTGCTAAGTGTATATAATATAATAAAGCACATCTCTGCCTTATCTAATTGCCTAAGCATAAGTGATTCCATAACCTACGAGGCTCCAGGGTGTCCGGCTGATGCATCAACCTACCTGGTTGGACAGACTAGTCAGCTGGCGGTGATAAACTACTGTGGGGTTTTCAGACTATATAAAATATATTATTTTCTACCCCTCATTAAGCCCTTGAAACTGAGGCCCTGATTCAGAGCCGGACGCTCTGACCAGAGCGCTCGCTCTGAATCAGGGCCGTCCTAGTTAAATTTGGATCGGCCTTTTGGACGCTCGCATAGCTGTGGGTTACCACCCACAGCTTATGCGAGCGTCCATGATGATGGTTGCGATGGTCAAGACCATCGCGACCATCGGGCTTGCAACGAGACCTTGCGGTAGGGTCTCGCTGCCGCAAGCCCTGGAGTGGTTTTGGCTCTATCAGAGCCCAAATCACTCCCACTGACATCACTAGTGATGTCAGTGGGGACGGACCCAGACGGTAGGCGTTCCCATGGGAACGCCTCCGTCTGGCAGCCAACGCCCCCGGCACGCCCGCCAAAGGGGGCGTGCTGTCACTCACCATCGACAGCACGCCCCCTTTGGTGCGAGATCCGGAGCGACAGCTTGGCTGTCGCTATCCGGGTCTCGCACATGCGCACAACGGAGCTCCCTCCGTCGTGCGCATGCGCATTTGGGTACCATCGACCCGCTTGTGAGCGTCCTGCGCTTGCGAGCGGGTCTGAATGAGACCCTGAGTTTGCTAGTGGGTTCTGCATTTGCCAGTTACACATCCCCTCACTCATACCATGCACAAAAATAATTTGTGGTTCGGGAGTTTGATTCTGGTCTTCCAAATCTATATATAACTAATGGCTATACTAAATATCATTTTAAAAGGCAGAAATGTTATTTGGTTCTCCTGGCCTGGCTAACTGTCTGCTCTAGCTCTAGTGCCAGAGTCTAGAGAGCACTGTTTGGCTATTACTACAAATGGATTATTTTCTCACTATTTTCTGGTGCTGATGCTGATACATTTTCCTCCCCCTCCCCATGTGCTGTATCTGCAATAATCATCTGTTAGCGTTCAGTTTCCTGTTCTGCAATAAGCGCAGAGCTCAATGCTGGACAGGAAGCTGCGCGTGCTGTAATGTCTGGCACCCACCTACAAAATATAAATATGTTTCTCTTTTATAATTTAATATTTGCTGAAGACTAGTGTCATAAATCACAGGTCAGAATGAACATTAATACACAGGCAGCATGGGTAGGGCACTCACCTCACCACTCACTGACTGATTGTTCTGTTGTCCAGGACTCGGGACCTGTTTAAAGATAGATGGCACGATTAAAATTTTCTCTGGTTCAGTCCTCCTGTGTAAGCCATCAGCTCAGCAGCAGCCAGTGACGTGTTTTGTCAGCCGTGCTGCCCCACCAAAGTCCTCACCAGTTCTAGGCAACAGCATGCCCGGGCACTAAGTGGGCTTTGGGTGGCCAGTAGGAGTATTGCAGGCTGATGGAGGTACGCTGTGGACAGAAATCATTGGAAGCCCGATAATTTTGGACAGCATCCATTCAGAATGAGCAGGCCCCCAGACAATGTTGCTGATTTCTGGACTCTCCAGAGGAATCTTGGATGGGTGGTAACTCTAAATGGTGGGTGGACAGAGCACCTGAGTAGATTGGCACCCCCTACCTCTGGAGCCCCTGTCACTTTTACCATTCTTACCAAATTCCACTGGCACCTGCTCTTACCCACTATTTACACTTTTTCTAGCTCATAGACAGCAGTAGAGATTGTTTTCACACGGATAATGGAGCATAATACTAGTGTAACCCCCCTTTACTCTATAAAGGCTCTTAGGTTACTTACTCCCTTGTTGTCTAATGTACCAACTCTTAATCTCCCGGTACATGGTATACATCTTCTATCAGTGCCTCAACCCAAGTATTGGTAGTCAGTTTGGGCCTACTTGGGAAAGCGCTATAGTGTAATGTGTTATATACTCTGGTACCTTGTTATCCTTTGTTTCCTTTGGTGTCGACTTTACCCTATCGCTCTTCTGAGTAAGTGAACACACCATACAGATACACCCAAGGTTTTTTTTTAAGGTTTACTTAAGTGAGAGTCATAAATAATCACAGAACATAGATATTGCAACACACAGTAACCTAATTAAATTACAATTTTAAACCATCAATACATATTACCTGAAGTACTTTTCAATATATTACAGTTATTTAAGCTAAATGAAGGTAAGCATAGACAATCCTAATGCTACAGTGTAATAACAGTAAACCTTACTAAGTTAAAGACTCTGAATGTCTGCACATGTAAACATGACTTTTCTCTTAACTTTGAAACTCTTTCCCTTAAAAACTACAGTCCACGGAGTCAAATGGCTTAATTTGCATTTTGAGTCAATATAATTTTTTTGTTCCCTTTGAATCCTCTGTGCATTGAATAATTACCTGCTGTCATATAAAAGTTTGAGAAGAAATCTCCTATTCCTGCAGGTCGCTCATCCAGTGGATGTTTTTATTCGTTGAAGATATCTATCCTAGGAGTTCTATTGACATTGCTATATTTCCATTAACAGGTTCATTAACAATGTTGAATTGCCTTATAGGGTTTGCCTGACTCCAATGTGTAAAGCTGTAGCTTATAGCTCCAACGATTGGTGGTAACTATGGCAGTAAAATTCTACAGAAACGACGCTGTATATATCAGGTTTCACAGTTAAAGTAAGGGAAACACATAATTTGTAGCAACCGATATAGGAAACAATATCTCCGGGCAATTCATTTATATTGCACTAATCGTCTATAATTTGGTTACTGCAATGTCTATAATGAAATATGATACTTAGATGCTTTTTGTCTCTATTCTAAGAACTTTAACCCCTTGCAGCAGAGCAGCAAGTTATAGAGGAAGCCAGAATGTAAGTTACCCACTGATAGTGTGGTAGCTGAAATCACTGAGGAAATATTGAGTATCTCTTCCCTTCCAATTGATGGATTTAAACTACCTTGATACTGTAGGTCTCTTTACTGATATTAACCTGTGGAATTACTCCCCTTGCATCCCTTTGTTTCTCTGGCTTTAACAAAGTAGGGTGTGATATGGCTGCAGTTTCCAGAATCTTAGAGACTAAAATCCTCCTCTTCATCAATGACTATTGTGTCTTGGTGGTTAGCAGCTACTACGCTGATGTGGGATATGTGTCTTATGTTTAACAAGGCTCACCACTCCAATAAAGGGGTCTCCCTCTCCAGGACACCCCTAGGCTGATAGCCCGTGGGGCTATCCCCGCCACCCCAACTCCCCATGGGTTCCTGGCCTGGGCTGACTAGTGGTCAGGGCTGATGTTGCGGCTGGGGGGCCCGGTGATAGGGCACCCCTGGCTGTGGCATCAACCCCCTACTAGAAAGGGTCCAGTGCTGGTTCTAGGAATTACAGGGGGACCCTACGCATTTTTTTCCCCTGTAATTCCAGAACCAGGACTGGTTCCCAGGGCCCAGTGCTGGTTGTAATAAGTACAGTGGAACCCTATGCATTTTTTCCCTGTACTTAGACAACCAGGACTGGCTATGAAAAGTCCGGGGCTGGTTATGCTTTTGGGGGGGTCAATTTTTTTTTTAAATTAAACCTTGCAACACACTTTACATTAATAAACATACACAAATCACTTGGATTTGTGTACAACGCGCAGCTCTGGAGGTGGTGCATTTAAAACTTCCATTGAGTCCCCGATTTCATTGCAAAACGTCCAACTTTAGCAAAATGAATAATGGTAAATTCCAGATTTAGGCAGAAATAAGTGAAAAGTACTTCGGAATTGAGCCGATGGTGATATAATTTCTATTTTTCTAAACGGCCGAATTTGCGGCATTAAACCACCCGATTTCAATCTGAAAAAATGAACACATCACCTGAATTTAATGATAGTAAATTCCTGATTTGCAAAAAAGTGATATTATCACCCGAGAATGCAAATCAGGACCTACACGAATCTTACAAAATTTACCCCTGTCTGCTGGCAGCTCCTTTTATAGCTCTCTCAACCCTGCCCTTCTTTCCCTGACAGGAACCCAATCACTCCTAGCTATATCACTACACCCCTTCTATAGTGTATGTGCATCCCACACACTGAGGCACATCCCCACTATAGAAAGAAGCCCCACACAAACCTATATGTAAAAACATGAAATACATATACCTGTACAGCTCGTGCCCTTGCACTATATATTTAATAATTAATTAATTACTTGAGGATCTTATGTGTCTGTCATAGCTTTGTCATCACATATATATTTATTTCATAAATGCCTATATAGATTAATTGCCCTTGGTTCACACATAATACACATAACATACGCGCACACAGGGGGGGTTCCGAGTGCCTAGAAACCACCGTGCCCATTGCTTCATCTACCCGCACCCCCTCCAGCCGTTGCAGGGAGGCTCCATTTGCCGGGCGCCCATCGTGACATCTCTCCCATAGATCGGAGGAGCGGTGAGACCGGCTGGCAGCGGACGCAGGAGCAGGGCTTAAGGTAAGTATTGAGTTTGTATTTTTAATTGTGTTTTTTTTAGAGGCACTACTATAGGGGGCATTGCAACTGGGGAACTACTAATGGGGACATTACTAATAGGTGCATTACTACTGTGGGCACTACTATAGGGGACATTACCAATGGGGGCATTACTACTGGGGGCACAACTAATGGGGGCATTACTAATGGGTGCATTACTACTGGGGGGCACTATTATAGGGGACATTACAAATGGGGCATTACCACTGGGGGCATTACTACTTGGGGCACTACCACTCGGCCACTACTAATGGGGGCTTTACTACAGGTGGCATTACTACTGGGGGCACTACTACAGGGGTCACTACTACAGGAGGCATTACTACTGGGGGCACTACTACTGGGTTCACTACTAATTGGGGCACTACTAATGGGTGCATTACTACTGGGGGCACTACTAATGGGTGCATTACTACTGGGGGCACTACTATAGGGGACATTACCAATGGGGCATAACCACTGGGGGCGTTACTACTTGGGGCACTACTAATGGGGGCATTACCACTCAGGGCACTACTAATGGGGGCTTTACTACAGGTGGATTACTACTAGGGGCACAACTACTGGGGGCATTACTATTGGGGGCACTACTACAGGGGGCACTACTACAGGAGGCATTATTACTGGGGGCATTACTACTGGGGGCACTACTACTGAGTTCATTACTAATTGGGGCACAACTAATGGGTGCATTACTACAGGGGGCACTACTAATGGGGCACTACTACTGGGGGCACTACTATAGGGGACATTACCAATGGGGGCATTACCACTCGGGCAGGGGCATTTCTAGACAGGAGGTGACCCGTGTGCAGTCTCTGACACAGGCCCCCTCCTCTTTGTCCGGCAGCCAGCAGCGCACTGAGCTGTGCGTGGCCAGCACCGGAGTTATAGACTCTCGGCACTAGAGTGCACCCAGAGTCTATAGAGTATGCGCAGGTCATCAGTACATTTTCCCTGTACTGCGCATGTGCAAGCGGCCATTTTCCAGATGTTTTTACAGCGCCGGAATCCCGCGCCGATGTGGGACTCCAGATAAGTAAGTAATACTATGGGTGCAAGGTGTGCAGTGCGGGCCCCCCCTGGACCCAGGGGCCCATGTGCCCCGCACACCCTGCACCCATTATAGATATGCCCCTGCATTTGGGGTACTACTAATGGGGGCTTTACTGTAGGTGGCATTACTACTGGGGGCACAACTACTGGGGGCATTAATATTGGGGGCACTACTACATGTGGCACTACTACAGGAGGCATTACTAGAGGAGACATTACTACTGGGTTCATTACTAATTGGGGCTTTACCAATGGGTGCATTACCAATGGGGGCACTACTAATGGGGGCACTACTACAGGGGGCATTACTAATGAGTGCCTTATTTATGGGGGAATTGCATAGAGGGCACTTGATAAGGGGCACCGCTACTGTGGGCACTACATAAGGGGCACCACTACCAGGAGTATTGTGTTAGGGGCACTACTACTGTGGGCATTATGTATAAGGGATACTAATGGGGTCGGGTATGAAATGCCGATGGCCAGGAAGCCATCTGACAAAATCCCAATGCCGCAAGCCCGAACGTTGAAAACCCCAACTGGGGCTGTTAAGTACCCAAACCCTCCCCTTTCCCCCCCCTAACCCTAATCCTCCCTTAGTGGTGCCTAACCCTAACCTGCCCCCTCGGTGGTGCCTAACCCTAACCTTTCTCCCGGGGGTCCCTTAACCTAACCCTCCCCCAACCCCACGGCTAAGTGCTAACACTGTCCGGCTTACCTTCATTCAGGAAGCCGTCTGTGTAGATTTGGGCGCCGCAATTTAGACAGATGGCCTCTAGGCCATCGGCATTTTGACTGTATCCCGCACTAATGTGGGAATTGTGTAAAAGGGACACTACTGTGTGTCATAACATGAATAAGGGACTACTGTGTGACATAAATTGCACTGGTGGTTTAAATTTTGTTCGTACATACTGTTACACATTGTGCATAAGCAAGTTTTATGCCCAGATACCTTGTTATTTATATTATTTATTGTTATTTATATTAAAAAACTTGAAGTACACTATATATATATTAATACAGCACATTTCTCTAACCCTTAACCTGGGTTACATTATGATATAAATTTATCATCCAGATTATCACTCATCTAAATCTTTATAGGCCACTGCCAATACTACTGGAGATTTCACCACACTTTACCCTGACACCTCTGTAGCTTCCACCGACCCCTATACTAGCTCTCCTAGTATGTCTCCTCACATTTCCATTTTAGAGGAATAGGACTTTAATCTACTCCCCCTAAACTTTTCTTACTTCTGAGGGTAGACCCTTTATATGGCCCCCTTTTCTATCTCCTCCTCAGGGTCAGCCCACTTGGCTCCCAGCTAGCAAATCCTCCCCGTACTCTCTGTGAGAGCACGGTTACCTCCATTTCTCACTACTCTATATATATACCAGTCATCTCCACTTCCCCATATACTCCTACTCTGTATGAGAGCTTGGTTATCTCCGTATCTAAATAATAATGCCAGTCAACCCAACTCCTATACCATGCTACAGCCAGTTTCCTTATCTCTTCTGTCACATTCCCCTTCTCCCTGAGGATTGACGTCATCAGTCCTCACCAATAACCACAGATGGATACTCTACTGGTATTGGATTAGACATCTTCTACATTTGTAGACAACACTACTTCTTCACTCCTTGTCTCTAGCTATAGGGTCTATGATATACCCCCATATAATACCACACTCCTCTTTGGAGAAACTCAATTTACACGCCTTTTCCAGGCCTTCTTACTCAAAATCTGAGCCATGTTGGCTACTGTGCTAAACCTGCACCTGGGTATATAAACGCATCTCAGTCGGTGCCTCCAAATGTAAAATAAAGCATTTGACTCCGTGGACCAGGCAAGAGTATCAACGGTAAGAGAAAAGTCATGTTTTCATGTGCAGACATTCAGAGTCTTTAAATTAGTAAGGTTTACTGTTATTACACTGTAGCATTAGGATTGTCTATGCTTACCTTTATTTAGCTTAAAGAATTGTAATATATTGAATAGTACTTCAAGTAAAATGTATTTATGGTTTAAAATTGTAATTTATTTAGGTTACAGTATGTTGCAATATCTATGTTCTGTGATTATTTATGACTGTCACTGAAGTGAACCTCTGGAGCTGCCACTGCTTGAGTGTATCTGTATGGTGTGTTCACTTACTCAGATAGGATAAAGTCGACACCAAAGGAAACAAAGGATAACAAGGTACCAGAGTATATAACACATTACACTATAGCGCTTTCCCAAGTAGGCCCAAACTGACTACCAATACTTGGGTTGAGGCACTGATAGAAGATGTATACCATGTACCGGGAGATTAAGAGTTGGTACATTAGACAACAAGGGAGTAAGTAACCTAAGATCCTTTATAGAGTAAAGGGGGTTACACTAGTATTATGCTCCATTATCCGTGTGAAAACAATCTCTACTGCTGTCTATGAGCTAGAAAAAGTGTAAATAGTGGGTAAGAGCAGGTGCCAGTGGAATTTGGTAAGAATGGTAAAAGTGACAGGGGCTCCAGAGGTAGGGGCTGCCAATCTACTCAGGTGCTCTGCCCACCCACCATTTAGAGTTACCATCCATCCAAGATTACTCTGGAGAGTCCAGAAATCAGCAACATTGTCCGGGGGCCTGCTCATTCTGAATGGATGCTGTCCAAAATTGTCGGGCTTCCAATGATTTCTGTCCACAGCGTACCTCCATCAGAACCTCTGGAGCTGCCACTGCTTGAGTGTATCTGTATGGTGTGTTCACTTACTCAGATAGGATAAAGTCGACACCAAAGGAAACAAAGGATAACAAGGTACCAGAGTATATAACACATTACACTATACAGTTTTTCCATGTAGGCCCAATTGACTACTAATACTTTGGTGGAGGCACTGATAAAAGAATGTACGACAAGTAGCGGGAGATTAAGAGTGGGTACATTAGACAACAAGGGAGTAAGTAGCCTAAGATCTTTGATAGAGTAAAGGGGGTTACACTAGTAACCAGAGAATGGGGTCTCTTTTGCATAATAGCTACCAGAAGCCGGTGTGCTTTGCATACTAACCACCAGTGAATGTGCCTTGTCCAGGGTTCTATTAAATCCCCAAATTCTGTGTATTTCTGCTTTATAGAATGAGATTTGTTTGGATTGGGTCATTTTATTTTGTAGTATTGTGTTATTCAGGGCCGGCCTTAGCCCAAAATTTTTGGTAAGCGAGTATATTTTTTGGCGCCCCCCTTTGCAGTGCCCCTTTTACAGTGCCCCCGGTAGTAATCCCCTTATATAGGGCCCCCTGTAGTGGTACCCCTTATGCAGTGCCCCTAGTAGTAGTGCCCCAGTAGTAGCCCCCCTTATAGTGCCCCCAGCAGTAATCCCCCCTTGTAGTGCCCCCAGTAGTAGCCCCCCTTGTAGTGCCCCCGGTAGTATCCCCCCTTGTAGTGCCCCCAGCAGTAGCCCCCCCCCCCCCCCCCCCCCCCGCCAGTAGAGACAAACGTGATAAAAAAATAAAAAAACACTTACCTGGGCTCCCCACATACTGGGGCATATGTATGAATCGCCACAGTGGCATCAGCATATGTTATGTGCGCTGATACCGGTTCTGCCCCATGTATGATTGGGGTGCTGGCCGGTAAATGATAGAGACGTTATGTCATTATCGGTGCTGCTATTTACAAGATAGCAGTGCCGATAGACGGGGCTAAGTATGAACGGTCAGCCTGACTGTTCTGCCAGCTGCAGCCATCGCGGTATGCATGCTCAGTGGAGCCAACCAGGACTGAGACACAGTGTATTTGCACTAGGCTGATGCCCTGTGTCCTCTAGCTGGGAATGCCAGAAGGGGGAGTTATCACTCCCTTGCTCTGGCTGATGAGATGTAATTAGATCTGATCGTTGGTGCTTCCTGCTTTGCCTCGTTAAAGAGGTGAAACAGGAAGCATTATAGCTGCACAATAATACATCTCCCCAAATTTCCCCATACTCCCCACATATAATATATAAAATCAGAGTACAGCATTTAGCTGTCTCCGCTCTGGTCCTCTACAGGTGCTTAGCCGAGGAGCTTCACCACACCACAGTCAGAGTCTCGTGAGACTGCGACACAGTATCTGGTCGAACCAGAGCCAAAGCTGCAACACAGAGAAGAGCAGAGTTGGACGCCCAAAGGCACCATTATACTCAGTTCCTCTGTGGCTCGTCCTCAGAATTCCCGCCAAGTGGAGCACAGCTGTGCGACTATTGTAGCAGAGTAATGAGCTGAACTAGGGAACTGACAGCTACGTAGCTTGCTTCCCCTCTCTCCCAATCAAATTTGAGGAAATATATATATATATATATATGTATATATATATACACACACACACACACTTAAATACTGAGTGTTTGTATATATATATATATATGTATATATATTTATTTACACACGGGTCCATATATATATAGCTATATATATCTCAAAATGGACATGGCCACTCCAAATATCCAAGTCTCTTTGTTTTCCATAAGTAAATATATTTGCAATATACACTCAGTTTGTGTGTATTTGTATATATAATATATATATATATATATATATACATACACAAATATATATATATTTTTTCAGTTTGATAGGGGCCCCCACAGACGTTAATCTGGTCCTGGATATATCTGTAGATAGATATAGCTATAGCTGTAGCTACAAATGTGTATATAGCTATAGGCTACAGTATCAACAGATATAGCTGTACAGCTGACTGCTGTAGGTAGAGCTATATCTATGGGTATGTCTTTAAGTTGCATAAACATATTTAATCCTGTAGGCATTATGGGGTTCATCATAAATATATGTAGGTAGCAAACATCGATCAATGCTTATTTAAGTGATAGAAACTCTTTTATGGCCACAATTAACATAGCCAATAGGACTTGTCATGGCAGCCGAGTGTTGCCTGCAGGTGCAGTAAGCGCGGCTGAGTTTGTCACACCAGTATTTATCTCACATTTTTGTTATATCCCAGATGGGGCATGGCCTCACTACAGCTAAGTCTACAGATGTAGATATATCTATGTTAAATATCCTCAACAAAATGAATATGCCTCTAGCCACCTATCATATAGCTATATCTATCTATAGGGCTTAAACATGCCAATGGTGTGATTTTATAGATATAGCTAGCATATATCTCTATAGCTATTTATCTATAAAACCACACCATTACCATGTTTAAGCCCTATGAATAGATATAGCTATATGATAGCCTAGGGGGTCAACTTATATTTGGTAATATATTATATATAAACTTATAGATATATAATCTATAAGTCAACACTATATGCAGGTTTAAGCCCTGCCCCAGGGCCAGGCCAGGCCAGCACCTCATCACTTGATAAGAGTAATTTTCTGGGAGTGCAACACACTGACACTGTCACTGTCAGTCTGTCACAGACACACTGACAGTTTTATATAAACTTACCAGCCAGGTAGCACTGGGCCAGTAGAGATGTGGTTAGATACCCTGCCTGAATCCCGGTGACGGCGCCTGGAGGCCCAGGCGGGCATTTCTGCCGCTCCAGCCCACAGAACAATGATTTAAGTAAGATGGGAGCTGGCGCTGTGGCGCCAATGTAACTACTCCCAAGTCTGACTGTCTGACACCTATCTAAGCGCGGGTCGCGGCTCCCGTCCTTCAGCACCACGCTCCCGAGTCCCCCCCTAGCCTTCACCACCCACCGCGCTCCAGGTCCCAGCCTTGTTCAGCACTGTTCTCCCGAGTCCTGCTCTAGCCTTTACCACCGCGCTCCCCTTCAGCACTCGGTGAACAACGCGCTCCCGCCCTAGCGTGCGACCTTGCAGCGTGACGTCACGCCGCATACTCACCATCAGACAGCCGCCCAGTAGAACCGCGGCGCAGCTGTGTGATAGTGACACAGTCTGCCCGCGGTCAGCCCTCTCCGCTGCTGGCTAAATTAGTGAATTAATAAATCAGCATGGTCGCGGCCGCGGCGCCCTTCACTGTGTGGCGCCATACACGGCCGCGTACCATGTGTAATCATAAAACCGGCCCTGGTGTTATTATATGCTAATGCTGTTTAAAACTTCAGTACAAAATAGTTTCAGAGTCATCAGATTGTTCAGGATGGGGGAGGGTTTGTTATTTGATTAGCTGGCCAAGTTGTTGCAGTGTGAAAGATTAAAAGTGTTAATGTCATCTCTCTATCAACTGCTTACTCAACATAAGGTATTTCTGTAATGCAGCTGTGCCACGCTTGCCTCTTCTCCTTCTGAGAAACTGTTTTGCCATAGTAGACTTGTGATTCCTTGTTCTAGACAACACATACATGTTTCCCTTACGTCCTCATTAATGAGGGCTGTGGTATATAAATGATGTATTAGTATTTTATGTACAAGGCACATTTTCTCTACATAATCTTTTAGCAATTAGTGAAAAGAGTAATTATTAATAGAGATGTTCACAGACCCCCGTGTTTTGGTTGTGGTTCTAAATCATCGCCATGTTTTCGTTTTGGCAAAACCACCATCAACTGTGTTGGATCTGGATTTCTTTAAAAATGTATTAATAAAAATAGCTAAACTGTTTAAGTTTGTTCCTAGATTACTACTAACATCAACAACATTAATCTCCAGTCAGTTTTGACAACCTCACATCTCACAATACTGTCTTAACCAATAGTGGCCAAAGGCTGCAGCGAGCTGCCTGGCTAAACTAAGCAACAGAGTAGCTACATACAGTAGACACATAGAAGTTTAATAGAATATAGCACATCTACGAAACATAGTGGCACTGCAGTGGCAGACAGGATGGCAGTTTTATAAACTATACAATCCTATAGAATGCTTTCATTTATTAAAGAACTAATAGCCTAAATGTAAAAGACTAGTAGAAAAAAATATAATATATTAACAACACACTTCTCCAAACTTCTGCCAGAGTAGAAAAGTAGATTACCATAAAACTTACTACAAACAGCAAATCACAGGCCCAAGGCCAGTACAGGTAAATGGTGATGGAGTAAATGGCTAATAGTTTTTACACCAATACAGTAAGGTGGGCAAAGTCCATAATGAAAAGTGGTGCACAATGGAATTGTCCTTCGGCCCCCCAACCCACCCTCAAGTTGTATATTAAAAAGGATATTCACTTCAGTGACAAGGACTGCCACTTTTGTGGTAGAAGTGCTTGGTTTGTTAAGACCCACACAAAAGAAAACATTTTGGTGGTTTGGTTACACCATGGTACCAATGGGCTTAAGGTTAACAATGCTAATCATCTTCAGAGTTCAAGAAGTCATCCTCCTCCTTATCACTCTCAATCTCTGTTGTTAATGTCAACATTGCACAATATTAGCCCATCCCTATTGAAATACACCATCACAGTCTCTGTTTGTAATGGCAGCAAATGTCTTCCTCATGGAATTTGTAGTTCATTTTTATGAACGTCAGTTTTTGCACATTTTTTGGAAGTAGCCTCCTACACTGATCGCTAAGGAGGTTCCCGGTTGTGATAAACACTCTTTCAAAATACACACTGGAGGGTAGGAATCTTAAGTACACCATAGTTAGTTTGTACAAGGTGCTCCAAATTGTCTTTTTTTCCTCCCAACTGGACTGTGTGAGATACTAATTTGTACAATATCATTAAAGCAATCCTCCATCATTCTATTGATGCTTATTGTATCACATTGAGTCATTGTAGAGGTATCGATATCAAAATGTAGTGATCTGCCTGGCATGCTGTTGCCTAGAACTGGTCGACCTTCTCCACTTACCTCCCTTGATGAGACAAGTCAGTGTGGAAAGAGACTTTGGCGGGGCAACATGGCAGACAAAACACGTCGCTGGCTGTTGCTGAGCTGATGGCCAAAGTTACACAGGAGGACCGGATCAGAAAGAGTTTTAATTGTGCCATCTATCTTTGATCAGGTCTGGGGTCCTTAATTCTGAACAACAGTACAATCAGTCAAGTCACTGAGTGGTGGAGCGAGTACCCTGCCCATGCTGACTGTGTTTTAATGTTCATTCTGAATTGTGATTTATGTCTAGTGTTTTATGTCTCTCTCCCTCTCCCCATCAGACTCTCCACCTCTGTACAATCATTCAAACAGACTCTCTCCTTCCTTCCTTCCTTCCTTCCTTCCTTCCTTCCTTCCTTCCTTCCTTCCTTCCTTCCTTCCTTCCTAACAGAGCTGAGGGGGTCAAAGGGTGAGTAGGCGTACTGGGTTACACCAATCCCAGTGAGGCTGCTGAGTGGCACAAGTATGTTCAAATCTTATCTTGTATTTAGGGCCTATGATTAGCATACACCTCCAATGATTGTGGGACTGCTCATGTGCAGAATAGTTCCTGCGAGCGAACATACCCCCCTTAGCCGCAGCATGGATTGTCATGCTGCGGCATTTGGGGGGGCAGAGGGGGGGTGGAAACCGAAACCATTTTCCAAATCGGGGGTATGTCGCCCTTGTTTTGGAGGCGTGCCAAGCCTAGGGTCTGCATTGGCGGACTCAGACTTCCTGGACCTGGCTGTCCATGTCTCAGCTTACGCAGCCTGGCCAAGACAGCAAGCACCATGACTGTTTGTGATGATGAACCAAGGCAACGTTATGGACTCTGCACTCAGATCGCAGATGCAGCCAGGAGGTGTCTCTTTCCTACAGACACCTCCTGCAGCATTTACATATCGTTGGACGGTATTGCACAGCCAATTACTTGTAGCTGTGCAATACTGTCCATCTCTGAATCAGGCCCTTAGTTAAGAAGGCTTTTTCCTGATGGTGCACTGATACTGAACCAAGAGGTGGTTTGCTGTAGTCTTACAAATGAAGAAAAGTGAATCACATTTTCTTGTTCTTTGATCTGCCAGTCTATTGCTCTCTTGAATTTTATACTCTGCTAATAATTGTATATATAAATTGGGCCACTTTCTAATGAAAGAAAAAACAAGCTTTGTTTTCAGGCACTAACGAGCAGGGGCTTCTGTTGCAGAATAACCCAATTATTTGTAATGGCTCTATTTCTTCTATCAAGAATGATCAAAACAAAAAAGATACACTATGCCTTAAATGTTATTGCTGGTCAGTATACTTGAGGCCATCATATGTCTCTTTAAATCAGTAACACATTTGTGTAAATGAGCTTCATATGGGCACCTATGTATTCTTCCAGCTATAAATCTGAAGTTTCGCTGTGGTTTAATTTTTGTTGTTTCAAATGAATCCCACCAAATTAATTTATTTGTGTGGGCACTTGTATGCACTCCTTATTATTGTTAAATTATGTTATACTTTTGTTTATAGTTGAGCCCCTTTACCAAGGAAGAATCAAGTCAGATATTATAAGCTTGGGTTAATATACAAAATGTATTGGAACAAATCAGCCATACAAATACAGGCATGTGTGCATTACACATTATAAATGGATTTGTTGCAGTTAGTTGACAATCATATTGCATTCCATAATAAAAATATGTACATGCATGTAGAATTACAGTGTGTTCATGCAACATGTATACGTACATATATGCATGCATACCTCCCAACATTGAAACAAAATAAACCCTGCTCCTAATTTGCTCTTATTTTGACCAATCGTCTAAACTCGGCCATAATCCACCTCAAATTGGCCACTATTCAAATTGTGACTTACATTTTGGTGGGACAGTTAGGAGGTTATTGATGTGGCTGGATTTAACTAGACATTCTGTTCAGGTGATAATGACAAGGACAGGAGCTGCATAGGTACAGTAAGTGCAGATGTGGCACTGAGCCAGACCAGGGGATCTGAGAATTTAAAGAAAGGATTCATTAGTCCTTCGTGTGGGGTTCTTCTTTGTGGACAAGAAAGATGGAGACTTAGGCCCTGGTTCAGAGCTGGACACTCTGACAGAGCGCACGCTCTGAATCAGGGCTGTTTTCTGAATTTTTAGAGCGGCCTCCTGGCCGCTCGTATAGCTGTGGGTGACCACCCACAACTATAGCGAGTGGCCAGGAAGATGGTCACGATGGTCAAGACCATCGTGACCATCGGGCTTGCGACGAGACCCTTGTGGTAGGGTCTCATGGTCGCAAGCCCTGGAGTGCTTTTGGCTCTATCAGAGCCGAAAGCACTCCCACTGACATCACTTGTGATGTCAGTGGGGCCGGCCCCAGATGGTAGGCATTCCCATGGGAACGCCTCCGTCTGGGCAGGCATGCCCACCAAAGGGGGCGTGCTGTCACTCACCATCGACAGCACGCCCCCTTTGTAGCGAGACCCATAGTGACGGCTTGCCCATCGCTATCCGGGTCTCGCGCATGTGCACGACGGCGCCTCCTCCGTCATGCGCACTGGGCCAACATCGACCCGCTTGCAAGCACTCAGCGCTCGCGAGCAGGTCTGAATTAGGCCCTCACTTCCATGTATTGATCTCACTAGCCTAAATCAAATTACAGTAAACATCAAACGACATTCATTACTTAGTTGCTCGAACTTCATAAGTATTCGTGATGGTGATGAGTGAACACACTTTAAATACTCATCTGGGCACTATGAGTATTGTCTCATGCCCTTCGTGCTATGTAATATCCACAAGGGATGGGTACGGGATGAGTACGGGGTGCTGGCGCTCAGGATCCCGGTGGCCAGAATCCTAACGCCGGCATCCCGAAAGGGTTAGTATACTGACACTTGCCGACCAGTATTCTAACCTTCTCCCTAACCCAAACCCCCCTCCCCGGTGCCTGACCCTAACCTCCCCTCCTAGTGCCCAAACCTAACCTCCCCGTCCCAGCACCCTAAACCTAACCTCTACCCTCCCAGCACCCTAAACCTAACCCTCCCCCTTAGTGCCTAATCCTAACCCTCCCCGTAGTACCTAACCCCTAACCCTCCCCCCAAACCCCGCTACTTACCTTTAGGATTCCCGCGGTCGGGATGGCAGTGCTGGGATTCTGACAAGTGTTGGGATTCCGGCGCCGGCATTCTGAGCGCTAGAATCACCACAGTGGGCATATTGACCGTATCCTGTCCACAAAGGGTCTAACCTCAACGAATTAAATTGTAACAATTTTTGCCATTTTTAGACCTAAAGGACAAGAAAGAGATCAGCCATATAAATATAAATATTAAAAACTGTTTAGACTATGGGCCCTTATTGACACAGCTTACCTATTTTACAAATGTTTGGATGAATTATGAGGTTTCCTAGATGGGTAGAATGGCGGCTTTTAAAATGTTTTTCTCCCCAAACTTTTATATTTGTTTCGGTCTATACCCAGAAGTCTTCCTCGCTCATGGCTCAATAGATTCCATGTTATTCTCAAAAGATCTATTTGGAATAATAAGAGAGCTACTGTAGGTTTGCCAAGAAGTATTTTATGCTACCTAGATCGGCAGGGGGTATGGCTTTTCCGAACTTAGAAGTGTAACAATTCTCATGTTTGGTTAATCAAATTAGAAATTGGCCCATAATGACCCAAACCAAGCCTTGGGTTACACTAGAGGCGATATGCTTGGCAAGTTCCCTCTTTAGGATTTTGTTATGGATTCTGGCTAGTTTTAGAGTCTCTCCTTTGTCCATGTCTACAGCGACACTTACAACCCTTAAAGTGTGTGATAAGCTGTCTGACCTTTATGAGCATTTTCACCCCACTTCAACTTATTTGTCCACACAAGGTCTATCTTGGCTAATCCCTAACTTGAATTTATCTGTTTGGGTCGGTAATGGCATCCAAACCTTGTGGGACCTATATTTTGATAATACACTTCTGTCATTCGCATAATTGCAGTCCCATTATTCCATTACATCTGCTGACATTTATAAATATCACCAAACACGACACTAGATTCAGTTTTTCCCCTCTTTGGCTGTAACTTCATGTACTGTCCCCATCCCTATCTTAACTCAGGTATCCTCGGCTTCCTGTAGATACGGCACATAACAGATTAGTAACCCTACTACTGACATTTCGGCAACCAGATAAGACACTGGGCCAACTACAATTGGAACGGGAATTAGATATATGCTTAGATCCAGATGATTGGTCCCAACTGTTTATTCCTATAAAATGTCTAAATACTTTTCTCACATTGAAATGTACATGTTGAAGTTCTACCATAGATACTTGACTCTGGCCTTCCTAGTCTAGGTTATGTTGACGAGGTTGTGGTCAGGTGGGAAACATTTTACATATATTTTGGAGGTGTCCTATTATCTGGCCACTCTGACTTTTGCCAGACATTATAACTCGACATCATAACTAATAGCTTTCTGGTAGCAACATTATGAATGTTGACATAGTGACTACGTATTGGCTGAGTAAGTGTATAGTGAAAATAGTTGAAATGTAACTTCATTATTCTTTTACTAATACTTTAGAAGCTCCTCCTTCTTTCACTTTAATTATTCAATTTTTGTCCCCAATAATCCTAGTTCCAGTCCCATGTGTATCTATCCCCCGATACCGCTCTCTTATATATGCTATCACGACTTACCACAGTTACCTTATGAGCCATATCTTTATTGCTACACGCACTAAAGATATGGCTATAACTCAGTGCTGGAAACAGGACAAGACTCCTCAACTTGCTTTAGTCATGTCCAAAATTAAATACAGCTTTCTGATAGAGATATAGCAAATAAATGAGCACTAATATACTGAGTGGTACCTAAAAAAGAAATTGGTTAAGAAAGGCATATACAGTAAGTAATATGATCTTTCTAAAAAATTATAGCTCTTTTGAGAACAGCGTGGGAGATGTATGAAGAAGCGGTAGGAGGGAAACCGGTAACCATGCACGTTAAGTGATGCAGTTATCGCTTCCCAGCATGTAGTAATGCAGGGAATCGAGCAGAATGACAAGGGCACTATGGGTGCTGATATACCGATATGCTAGGCAAGCAAGCAGAGCACAGAGCTCATCCACTCCGGCCGAGGTAAAGCCAGAGACATTGGACTGGACGGTGAGTAGGGTGAAGTGTTTTGCAGTTAGAGAGTCTGCTATACTGGCGGGAGCCAGACAGACCAGGGAGGTGGCAGAGTTTGTCGGGTAGGGGCAATGTGTAAGAGCCCCTGGGCAACCGTCCCTTTCATCCTGCTTATAATCCTGCCCTGTCTGTCCATGTCGACATTCATGATGTCGACATTTTAACATTGTCGACATCATAACTAATAGCTTTCTGGTAGCAACATTATGAATGTTGACATAGTGACTGCGTATTGGCTGAGTAAGAGTATAGTGAAAATAGTTGAAATGTAACTTCATCATTCTTTTACTAATACTTTAGAAGCTCCTCCTTCTTTCACTTTAATTATTCAATTTTTCTCCCCAATAATCCTAGTTCCAGTCCCATTTATGTTTTAAATGAATTATGTGAGTGAGAAGTTAGCAGACAATTATTATTTCATGTGTCATTTCTTTGTATGAATATTTTTATCACTTCAACACTATGTGCACCTGGATAGATAAAATGTCATCCCACTGAAAGTCCAGCAGCAACTTCTGATTACTGGCACCTCCTAAGCACCCATAAAATCCAAACCTTTTGCAGCTGGAAAGAAACTCTGCAGCCACCAGCAAATCAGATATTTTTCCTGTTATGTCTAATTCATCCTTTTAATATATATAAATATATATATAAATTGACCCACAAAATGAAAGTTTATTTTAGTATGTTGAAGCATTTTGAGGGTCATATTGGTTGCATATATATTTTACTTGATTTTATTCTTAGAGAATATTAGATTTTTAGAAATGAGTTACAAATTTGTTCACTGAACACTGACCTGCACAAGTATTCCACAAGTTAGTAAAACTGTATATGCATAATATATGACTATACTGTAAACAAAGCCACTTTCACAATGTTGTTAGCCTTTTACCAGAGTGACCATCATCACTACTCTTCCTATAACCTACTGTTTGTAGTGACTAGCTCATTGCATTTACCTCCTGCCCATTTTTGGTTCTTCAAATGCAAGAAAGTTTTTTTTTAAAAAGACGACTTATGTTAAATTTGCAGAAAATAGTGAAATAAAGAAAAAAAAAAAAATTGAAGAGTGTAAAAAAATCTAATTTTTTTCACCATAGGAATATTTTTTTCTAAATCAGGTATAATAAAGTATTCTAATCCCAAACAATCTTATAATTAAATAGTATTTAGCTCATAAAGTTCTAAATACTATAATAATAATAATAATAATAATAATAAGATGAAGAATATATAAACTATAGTAGACTAAACTAGATGAAAATGGAATGTAGTTATGAGACAGCAAGGCTGCTGGTCTCAATCCCGACGCTGGAATTCCGACTAGGGCGTTAAGATAGGCATTGAAATACCGACGCCTATCTTAATACCGATGCCGCAATCCAGGAGAACACATGCCCAAATTACGGTAAGCTGGGGCGCCCTTAATGTTAGCTGCAGCAGGGGAGGGGGGAGGGGTAGGTTTAGGTAAGTTAGTGGGGTTAGCGTTAGGTTTTGAGGGGGAAGGTTAGGGTTAGGCATCCCTACGGGAGAGGGTTAGGGTCAGGCACCACTGTGGGGGGGGGGGGGGGTTAGGCACTAAGAGGCACTAAGAGGGGAGGGTTAGGTTTAGACATGAAGGGGGAACTTAGGTTTAGGCACAAATGGGGATTGTTAGAGTGCAGGGTGGGGAGGAATAGGGTTAGGCTACAAGAAGGGAGGGTTAGAGTTAGGGGGAGAAGGGGTAAGTACATACCTGACCCCTGTCGGGATACTAACCATCGGGATGCCGCTGTCAGAATTATGACAGGAGGCATCCCGACAGTCGGCATTACATACATACTCCCTCAGAAATAAATGCTAAAATACTAGATCACTAATGACCTGTATTTAATTTAAAGTATGATATAATATATATATATATATATATATACACACATATACGGTGCATCCGGAAAGTATTCACAGTGCGTCACTTTTTCCACATTTTGTTATGTTACAGCCTTATTCCAAAATGGAATAAATTCATTTTTGTCCTTAAAATTCTACTCACAATACCCCATAATGACAACGTGTAAAAAGTTTTTTTGAGATTTTTGCAAATTTAATAAAAATAAAAAAACTAAGAAATCACATGTACATAAGTATTCACAGCCTTTGCTATGAAACTCAAAATTGAGCTCAGGTGCATCCTGTTTCCACTGATCATCCTTGAGATGATCCTACAGCTTAATTGGAGTCTACCTGTGGTAAATTCAGTTGATTGGACTTGAAAGGCATACACCTGTCTATATAAGGTCCCACACTTGACAGTGCATGTCAGAGCACAAACCAAGCATGAAGTCCAAAGAATTTTCTGTAGACTTCCGAGACAGGATTGTCTTGAGGCACAAATCTGGGGAAAGGTACAAAAAAATATCTGCTCCTTTGAAGGTCCCAATGAGCACAGTGGCCTCCATCATCCATAAATGGAAGAAGTTCGGAACCACCAGGACTCTTCCTAGAGTTGGCCGGCCGTCTAAACTGAGCGATCGGGGGAGAAGGGCCTTAGTCAGGGAGGTGACCAAGAACCCGATGGTCACTCTGTCAGAGCTACAGCATTCTTCTGTGGAGAGAGGAGAACCTTCCAGAAGGACAACCATCTCTACAGCAATCCACCAATCAGGCCTGTATGGAAGAGTGGTCAGAAGGAAGCCACTTTTTGGTAAAAAGCACATGGCTGCCCGCCTGGAGTTTGCCAAAATGCACCTGACAAAATTCTCTGGTCTGATGAGACAAAGATTGAACTCTTTGGCATGAATGCCAGGCGTTATGTTTGGAGGAAACTAGGCACCGCTCATCACCAGACCAATACCATCCCTACAGTGAAGCATGGTGGTGGCAGCATCATGCTGTGGGGATGATTTTCAGCGGCAGGAACTGGGAGATTAGTCAGGATAGAGAGAAAGATTAATGCAGCAATGTACAGAGACATGCTGGATGAAAACCTGCTCCAGAGCGCTCTTGACCTCAGAATGGGGCGACGGTTCATCTTTCAGCAGGACAACAACCCTAAGCATACAGCCAAGATATCAAAGGAGTGGCTTCAGGACAACTCTGTGAATGTCCTTGAGTGGCCCAGCCAGAGCCCAGACTTGAATCTGATTGAACATCTCTGGAGAGATCTGAAAATGGCTGTGCACCGAAGCTTCCCATCCAACCTGATGGAGCTTGAAAGGTGCTGCAAAGAGGAATGGGCGAAACTGCCCAAAGATAGGTGTGCCAAGCTTGTGACATCATATTTAAAAAGACTTGAGGCTGTAATTGCTGCCAAAGGTGCAACAACAAAGTATTGAACAAAGGCTGTGAATAATTAAATTTTCAAAGATCCCAAAAAAACTTTTTACACGTTGTCATTATGGGGTATTTGGTGTAGAATTTTGAGAAGGAAAATGAATTTATTCAATTTTGGAATAAGGCTGTAACATAACAAAGTGTGGAAAAAGTGACACGCTGTGAATACTTTCCGGATGCACTGTATGTATATATATATATATATATATATATATATATATATATAATGCAGTATATATGTGTGTGTACAGTTCACCTTGACAAAGGGGCTTGTTTGTCCCGAAACATTGGTTTCCGGTTATGTGACTGTCTCACAGTAAAAAACGTTTCTAACCTGCTGGAAGACTCTCTCTCTCTCTCTCTCTCTCTCTCTCTCTCTCTATATGTATATATATTACAGAAATGCAGTATACTGTGTATAAATACAGTATATATATATATATATGCTCATATTCTCTGCAGATACCTTTCCTCTGGATACCTATGTGGACTGATTTAAGCTGGGTACACACCTGGGCGACCAGGCGACCTTGGGACGCAGCAATACGATGTAACAATATATCCCATCACCGTACACACTGCGTGATCTGCTGTATGATGGTGCTCTATATTGTTACATGTTTATTGCAATTATGCAGCATCATCTGTGTCATCATCCCATCTAATGTGCAGCACATCCGATGGAAAGATGCAACCACCTAATTCATTGTACAATAAATTAGGTGATTTTGAGGGTACACACTATACAATTGTAGTTACAACCTGTCACTTAGGATATATCGAATAGTGGGCCTGGGGCCTGATTCATTACCGATCGCAACTGCAATTACTCACGCAATCAGCTGATTGTTGCATTCTGTGCATGAGTATGCATCGCAGTGCACGTGTGCAAAGTCTCCACTGCGATCTTCGATCGTAATGTCTATGCAGACCCATCGCAGAGTGATTGATTGGAAGTACCATTTGATGGTGCTGACGGGGGGGGTTGGCAAAACGCATACGTAGCTTGGGCCCTCACTGCGTGCGATGAGGTTAGCAATTTCTGAGAAAGGTCAGAGCTTGTGCAAGTGTGCATGAGGCTCTTATTGTACTCAATGTTACCAATGGTTTCACAGTATTGCCAAGTATTACGGACGTGTGTAAGGTAAAGTGGACGTCCGTATGTTAGGCTGCGTGTGGTATTGTGATCGCAGACATTAGCATATTTTCACAGTGAGACTGAGTGCGTAATCGCTATTGCAATCACAGTAGCGGGCCTTACTGAATCAGGCCCCTGATTCAGAGATGTAGGCTAATACCATGGTGTCTGCAATCCTGTACGCAGCTCCTGTGCGAAAATATGTAAATGTCGCAGTCGCAGGCACGGCCGTGCCCTTATAATATCTCTCAAATCTATCGCTAGAATGTATTACAAATTGAGATATTTGACACGTGACTGTAGTGGAAGACTTTGTCATATGCATATGCGTAACAGTTCTCCAGTTTTTAGGACCATTGAAAGAACTTGCAATTAGCCTCTCGTAGGTCCTGACCAATGGCGGCTCCAGGGGCGGGGCTACAGTGCAGTTCAAAATTCAAATAGGGGAGTTACACCAACTACCATTTCAAACAAAGCCAAATGTCACTGGCTGGCAGTTGGTGTATTTTGAACTGTGCTGCAGCCCCACCCCTGGAGCCACCACTGGTCTTGACACATCGGTCCTTTGTCTGCAGCGGTCATAGAGGTTATGAAGCAGCATCACCATCACCACATTACATGTCTGACACCTTTCTCTGCAAAGAAAATCTAACTGTAAGTACTGAGCAAATCAGCATGAGATGAAATGCATGGTACAAAGTGGCAGAGCCTGGAGTGTCTCTGACACAGTATATATATATATATATATATATATATATATATATATATATATATATATATATACAGTATATACTGTATATTTTCCATCAGGTTATATAGTTACAGTCTTTATGTGTTGCGGTAGCACAGATGGATAATACGACTTTTGTAAAGTACTGTACACCATTATAGTGAAATGCATTGTATGCCAAACGTGCTAAGAACCTTATTTCTCTTCCATGTTAATTGTAGAGTTTGTCATAATTGTTTTATTATCAATAATCTTGTTGCTTAGAATGTGTACCTGCTTTTTTTTCTACATAGCACTACAAGTCTCAGCATGGTAGCACCTCCTATTATGTTTAAAATGAAGATGTGCAGTCCAGGCTCCACCCCTATTCCTATTTCCTAATGCAGTACAATAAATAATTTTTTTTGCAAGGATAAGGTAATATAACAGTGAAGGCGTATTCAGTGAACATACATCCCTTCCAAAATAGAAGCCCCCACTGCAATGTTACATTACTGTAGTTGTAAAGCAAAAGTAAATAAAGCCTCTGGACTTCGGAGTCATTGCCCTCGTCCCAGCTCCAGCCTAATTTCCAGTTACAGGGCTTTAGAGAGAGAAGATGGCATCTGTTCTAAGCATTCTCGTTATTTTTCTCCTGGGCTACTTCTGCAGAGCGGAAAAAGAAGGTTTGTTATTTCTAATTATGTTACAACATATCCTTTTATATGTAAGCAAAACAGTACGTTCAAATGATTATGCTGGACAAAACAATGTAGCAGGTTTGCTGGAACAATCTAGCATATTACTGAACCTAGCAATGGCGTGATATAATTGGTACGTATTAAATATTTCATTTCAGGAACTGTATAATTTTCCATTTTCACATAATGTCCTGTACTAAGATAAGCAGCAGTCATTTAACTATATAATGTAGTAAGACTAATGGAGCAATCACACGGTCAGATTTGTCAGACTTGTCAGATTTGTCAGATGAACGACTGAACGATTGAACGATTTGAACGATTTTACCAAAGTTTTGAACGATTTGAACGATTGAACGATTTTTGACTGCATTAAAATGAATGGAATCATCAAAGTCTGACTGCAAACCCATCAGATGTCAGATATCGTTATCTGACAAACGGGAACGCGCATCGTTGATCGTCCATCGTTCAGGCATGTCAGATATGAACGATTTTCCTTCAGATATGAACGACTGAACGATTTTTAAATCGTTATCGTTCATATCTGAAGGAAAAATCTGATCGTGTGTATACACCATAATACATACAATTTTATTTATTTATAATACCGTGTTAAAAGATAAATATTTTTAATTGCTATTTCACAACCTTGGTCATCTACAGCTATAGATAGTTTCATTTGCCAGTTATTAATTAATTTCAACATACAGTATTATCTACAGTAAGTGTAAATAGGTTATAGAACCAACAATGAACTAGAAAATTTTAGGGCAGAGATAGGCAACAGTCAGCTTGGGGGCCACATGAAAAGGTTAAATAGGTGACATACTACAGTAATTTCCCTCCTTTCTGTTGGGAGAGTACTACGCTCCGTGCTGTCTCTTCCACACTGCTGCATCTGAGACGAAGGAGCGCTGGCATCACAGCACGACCTCCGATCCAAGTGTAGAAGTTATGGAAGGTGACCAGTGATCCCGGGGAGCACCCCAACCCAGATGATGTAGATAAAATCATGGGGACCATAGACTTAGCTGTAGAGCAGTACATGTATTCCCTCATTCACAGGAAATGTGGTTGGCTTTACAGGTGGCTTATGAATACAAAGGCCTAATGAGAAGAATCAACCGAGACACCCTCTGTATGGCACAAAGAGCCTGATTTAGAGATTTATGTAAATCTGATATTTACATAAAAAATTCCAATGTTTAATGAACTGCGCATGTGCAGATCTGGCCCTGCAACGTCGTTTGCAGTGCTCCAAAAGCCACACCATGTTTGACATACTGCTGGCATTAGGGGGCGGCAACAGAGAACATTCCAGAATATTAGGGCATTTTGGCCCCGTTTTTGGTGTGCAATGAGCAGTGGCAGCATAATTAGCGTGCATCTCTGAATGAACCCTATATGAATGAACCCTATATAGCTAGGATGCTGTCTATCTCTCAGCAATTGACATCAGTTGGCTTCCAAGTAGATGAGGAGGTTGCAATGGTGATGCTGTAAAAATTTAAGCCAGAGTATGATTTTCTAGTAGCAGCTTAGCTTTGGAGTTATATGCTGCCAGGTTATCAGCGGAAACTATACAGGCCAAGCTACAGTAGTGCAGTTTCAAGAGCGCATTCCTGCTGAGCCCAATGCTGAGAATTCTAGTTTGCTATCAATGAGTATAAAACTTAAAAAGCCAAAGTAAAGATGTGTCCCTCAGGTCCCATGCGACTCCGCGAGCGCTGAGCATCTTTTTGTGTCTTTTCTGCTGAAAATGTGTTTAAATTGCAATGCAATGCAACTAGAACACACCAGGAGACTGCACTGACTAATTTGATATGCAACACTTGTATATCTGTGTGTGACTGAGTATCTGAATCTATATACAAAGTGCTCCAATGCAGCATTTAGCAGCATGGAACAGCAATTCACGCCATCATGTGTACAGACGGCGCAATGTATCAATCCATCGCATAGTGTGTACCTAGCATTGCACAAACTATTAGTGCAATAATTACAATACACACACTTGGTACCAAATTTTTGGGAAAGCCTAAATAAAGATGCGGGACAATTTATTTTAATAATGTCTTTCTTTATTGCACATTACTTAGGCTGGGTACACATTAGGCATTATTTTGGACAATATGTTGTTTTAAGGCAAATTGGAACAACATATCATTCACATTGCATAGTACTGTATGTGTACGCTCAATCATGCGTGCACGAGTGTCGTTCATCGCATCTTCCCATCTCCTGTGCTGCACATCAGATTGGACGATGTAATGAACAACACCATGCTGCTAAATGCAGCGTGGAACAGCACATCGCGCCATCATACATAGTATTGTGCAGTGTGTACAGATTAGAAATTAAAAACAAAACCCCATGTTTTGGTTTTGGATCCAGATTCGTCTTGTTTCAGTTTTAGTTTTGGAACTGGATTTAGAAAAAAAAAATCTAAAATCATGTAATTTGGCCAATTTGGACATGTTTACAAGCAATCCAAAACCCGAGTTCGGTTTTTAAATCCGAGTTCAGAACTGACTGCAGAACCAAACCGGGACTCTGGGCCTAATTCAGACCCACTCGCCAGCGCTATGCGCTCGTGAGCGGGTCGATGTTAGGCCGGCTCCGACGTGCACATGCGCGAGACCCGGCTAGCGACAGGCGCTCCGTCGCTCTGGGTCTCACACCAAAAGGGGGCGGCTGTCGATTTTGATCGACAGCTCACACCATTTTGGAGGTGTGGCGTGGGGGTGGCTTCACAAACGGAGGCGTTCCCATGCGAATACCTGCCATTTGTGGGCGGCCACACTGACATCACCAGTGATGTCAGTGGGAGAGCTTCCAGCTCTATTAGAGCCAGAAGCTCTCTGGGGCTTGCGGCCACGAGACCCTACCACAAGGGTCTCGTTGCAAGCCCGATGGTCGCGATAGTCTTGGGTGGACAGCTATGCGAGCGACCAGGAGGCCGCTCCAAAAAAAAACGCCCTGATTCAGAGCGAGCGCTTTCAGAGCGTCCGGCTCTGAATCAGAGCCTCTGTTCGACTCGAAAGCCCAAAGTGATTCTGAACTCTGACTCGGAACCCCTAAAAATGGTTGTTGTCGGTTCTCTGGGAACCAGACTTGCACTTCTCTAGTACAGACAGCGCAATGTATCGTTCCATAGCATGGCATCCCGTCACTAGGTACACACATTGTGTACTTGTATCCAGCCTTGCACAAACTATTTGCTGGTTTGTTAAAAATACCTTTTACTTTTATTATAAATACATTCTTTACTCCTACTCTACAATATTATTATTCATAGAGTACTATGACATTAGATTGTTTTCATGCTTTTATTATTATTTGTTATTGTTTCAATATATTTAAAAGACAAGATTTTACAAATAAAAGTTATGTTTTAGACATGTGGCTCTACAAGACAGTCCCTTTTCTTGTTTTCTATTAATGCTTTCATTGATTGTTGATTGCAGCACCCCCGAAAAGGTACACCATTGGGTATAACATGTAATACAGGGTTAATCATAAATTGATTGATACTATACACATGTGCAAAGGTTTTCTTTGTTTTTTTGTGTTAGCAATTTTAAATCACTGCTGAAAGAGAGCAATGGGCTGCTGTAAAATTTATCCTAAGACAGCAAAATTATTTAAATTCCTTGATACTAAAGTTTGTAAAAGATGGAAATTTGGAATTACAAGCCTTCTGTGATTGGTAAACAGATGCAGATGACATTCCTTCACCGGATACCCATCTGCTTTGGCAGGTGCAGCTATCATCTGGGCTAGTAGGAAACAGCCTACAGTTGCCTTATCCACTACTGAGGCGGAGTACATGCATTTGACACGTTGATGTGTCTTGCATTGCTATTTTTGATTTGTGTATACCCTGTGTTTCGGTTACAAATGAAACATCCAAAAATGTGGAATGTTGTGTTATGTACCCAGAGACAGCCTTGAACGTGTTAGGAGAGAAGTGCACACCATGCTGTCTTTCCCTCTCTGCCCGGTTCAGGACTACTTACCTGAGACAGAGGGTGATCTCATATCAAGCATGCTACTGCGCATGTGTGGCATCTCTGTGTGTCTTCTTTCGCTATCATCCATTAGAAGAGGAGGTGCCCCTGAATGCCTTGTTGCACCAGAGACTATACAGCGGAGATACTACATAAAGCAGGGATAGGATGCTGGAGTCCGTGACCTATTAACTTGTGGCTGCATCTGTAGACTGTTAGAAGTATGTCACAGAGAAAGATGTGTTATGGTTCAGCACACTGGGTGGTGTTATATTTGTCCAGTTAGAAAACAATGCACTTGGCCAGATTGTATAATGATGATAAGCATGTATGTGGGTTTCAGATAGCAGTTAGGCAATACTTAGTACAGCTTAACCAGGTCTTAGGTTTATTTAACCAGGCAGAAATAACATATAGCAATGAGATACAGGGATGTACAGGTATAGTAACTGTATAGAGGAGCCAGGAGGGTATTGCTGGGCATTGTAATGCACGGGGTGGTATGATGACAACACCCTGGTAGTTAGTGGCGCTCTGCCCCTCTACTAGGGATGTGCGCCGACCCTCGTGTTTTGGTTTTGGATCTGGATCTCACCTGGTTTTGGATCTGGATTGGTTTTGCCAAAACCTCACCTCCGTGTTTTGTTTTCGGGTTTTAGTTTTGGATCTGGATTTTTTCTTAAAAAAAAAAAAAAAGCTAAAATCACATAAAATTGGCCTTTGTTTGTTCCTACAGTATTAATAACCTCAATAACATTTATTACCAGTCAATTTTGACCACCTCACAATATTATTTTTTTCATCTAGTTAAGGTCAAAAGGTTGCATCCAGCTAGCTGGCTGACTAAGCTAAGTGACACAGTGGGTGGCACTAACATGTGGCAGTTCAGCTTCCAATTTCCAACACAGATACAGTGTGTTATACAGTGTGGGTTGGATACACCAACAGTGACAGCAGTGTCGGCAGAGCGGGATTGCTGACGATGTCCTCAGTACATGGAATGGCAGTGTTACGGTGCTGGCAGTGTCCTCAGTGAAGGGTACCGGCGATGTCTTTAGTGCCAGTGGTGTCTTTAGTGCAGGTTTGCTGACTGCGTCGGCAGTGAAGGGGTGTTCTCAATGCAGGGTGTCGGCAGAGCGGGGGTGCCAGCAGTGTCCTCAGAGCAGGTTTGCTGACTGTGTCGGCAGCGCAGGGGTCTTCTCAAAGCAGGGTGCCGGTGGTGTCGGCAGAGGGGGGTGCCCTCAGTGCATGTGTTCTGACAGTGACGGCAGTGCAGGGGTGCTGGTGATGTCCTCAGTGTGGGAGTCGCTGACGGTGTCCTCAGCACGTGGGGCAGCAGTGCAGGGGTGCCAGCAGTGTCGGCAGTGGTGGTGTTGGCAGTGGGGGTGCCGGCGGTGACTTTTGCTTCTTGACTGTGTGCATATTAACTGGGCTTAACGCTGACAGACAGCTCTCTCAGCCAATCAGCGTTAAGCCCGCTCAATACAAAACCTTGCGACCTGACAGCGGGATCGCAAGGTTTTGCCTCGGGTGAGGGATCCGGGGCAGGCAGGGAGATCCGAACTAGGCTTGGATCACCCCGGATCCCCGAAATTCGGGTGGGTTCGGGTCTCTGAGAACCGAACCCGCTCATCCCTACCCTCTACGGTAGCAGTGGTGATTTAGTGCACTTGCAGTCAGAGCTGTAACAGGGCTTAAATGTGCCCCATGCCAGCCCTGCCCCCTTAGCGCCTGATGTCATTATGCCATGCAGAGGGGACAGGGCTGGCAGCATCAGTAAGTGCAGCGCTGGCTTGAAGCATTCTGAAGATGCTCCAAATCAGCTGCACACACTGTAGGGTTCCTGTTTGGTGCATCTAAAGGACGCTATGGCAGCGCTGCTGTAGTGATCCTGTGCAGTGTGCAATTCCAGGCACCTTGCTAGCCAGAAGCAAGGGCCGTGGGGCGACGATGGTACAGAGCCCTGCGCTTGTTGTGGTGGCACCGGTCGCACACCCCTAGTTTTAGCCCTGCTTGCCATACTCTGTAGTCTCTATATGACACTGTAGTTACAGGAGTCTCTGAGAGCCCGTCCTTTAACATGAAATGCCGGGGAGGAAAGATGCGCCAAAACGGCGAGCATGTGCAGCAGCACCTGACGGAGGTCAGGGTTCCTGCTGAGCTCTGGCAGGTGCTAGAGACCTTTGGCTCAGTTACTTAGATGTAGTGTGGATGGAGGCAGTGCAGGAGCAGTCCTCATCCAACACTACCCCACTGTGTCATGCAGTGGCGTAACTATAAATTTTGCTCCCCCATGCCAAAAAAGTTTCAGGCGCCCCCCTCCCGCCCAACTCCCCCCCAGCCCAAAGATCGAACACACCCAAAGACGACGTTTAAGGTGTGTGGTTACATGACACAGCAACGTGCCTTACACATTATGACACACTAAGTAATGCCACTTACAACACAATGTGCCACACCGGAATGCCCCTTGCAACACATTATGCCACACAGCAATGCCCCTTACACATGCCACCCTGTAATAGTGCCCCTTATGCAGTGCCCCCTGTAGTAGTGCCCATTATGAAGGGCCCCCTGTAATTGTGCCCATATGCAGTGCCCCTTGTAGTTGTGCCCCTTCAAGTAGTGCCCCCTGTAGTTGTGCCCCTTCCAGTAATGCCCCCTGTAGTTGTGCCCCTGTAGTTGTGCACAGTAGTTGCCCCCAGTAGTGAGCCCCCTGTAGTTGCTCTCCCCCCCCCCCCGCGCGCACACAAACACACTAAAAAACAAAACAAAAAAAAAACACTTACCTTTATACCCGCTCCAGTGCTGCTGCCGCCCATATCCCAGCGTCCGTTCCTCGGCACTATTGGAGTGACGTCATGACGTCACTCCCATAGTGCTCTGCGGGACTCGGAAGACGGAGCTCACTCCTGAGCTCCGTCTCCGGCGTCAGCTCCTCGGCACTATGGGAGTGACGTCATGACGTCACTACCATAGTGCCCTGCGGGACCCGGAAGTCGGAGGGAGCTCCGTCCTCCGGCTGTCGCCGGGGGTTTCATTAGGAGCCGGGCGCCCGCTGGTAACACACTCAGCGGGCGCCCGGCAGATGGAGGGAGTCACGGGAGTTCCTCCACTGAGTGGCGTAACTACTGCCCCCGTCGCCCCCAAGCTATCCAGCGCCTCCAAGCCACCGCGGGGGCTGCGGGGGCAGTAGTTACGCCACTGGTGTCATGTCACCAACGCTTACTCTTAGCGGCCAACTGCCACCACTGAATGTATATACAGGTGTGTGTACATGGAGTATCACATTAACCCTATAAGCTCCTGTCTGGATCTGTTTCTAACTGTATGTGTAGTAGTAGTGGCAGCAGTAATTGCTAATGTTACAGTATACCATTTGTACACAATATAGTAATATAATGAAGTGTCATATTAATAAGACAGTATGGCTGTGTCTGTACACTGTTATAATAATTAATAAGTTGCATTTACTATATAAAATACATTTAAATATAGAAGCAAGTAAAACAATAAATTATTTTCAATTAAATCCAAACATCCCTTGTCTTCCCTTTTAAAGACAAATTAGAATTTGCTTTCCTGTCTGTAGACTGATTGATTGCAATTATCTAATAATTATTAAACCAATAAGATTGCAGCAGCAACAATAATAATGGACAGTGGCATCAGTGGGAGGGATCAAGAGGTACTTAGCCAAACAGAAGCAGCTGCTGATCGACATCATCATCAGTGTGTATTTTGCACTAAGGGTCGAGTACCCATAAAGTCAGCAACTATGGCTTGTGCTCTAATATCATGATGTGGCTGTATGTTTTTCTACAAAGGTAATGTGCACCTCCGGCTTTGGGGGCCAATGATCACTTATGAGGCCCTTGAAAAATATGATGTTGCCCCCCATTCGTCTGAAACCTCTCTCTCGCTCTGACAAAGAAAAATGCCTAGTAATTGGGCAGCTGCAGAAATAGGAACCACACTCCTTCTGTGCTACAAATTAAAATGCTTTTATTATGACATGGTTTTATTTCAACCATCTACGGCTACTATTTCTTCATATGTACATATATATATATATATATATATAAATATATATTCCCACTTCCAGTAACACATTAATGCTTCACCTCTATAGTAATGCATCACTGCTATAGTAAGACATTACCCTCCCTTACCTGTGCACTAACACATTTCACTCACTCACCTCTGTAGTAACACATTATCCTCACTCACCTCTGAAGTAACACATTTCCAGCCCTCGCCCCTTATTGTAACATACTCCCTTCCTTCACCCTGTAGTAACACATTTGACAGTTCCCTCCCTCACCTGTGTAGAAATACAATCACACCTGTATTATCACATTACACTCACTCACACCTGTGGTAACTTATTCTTCTCCATCACCTCTGGAGTAACACATTCCCCATCATCACCTCTATAGTAACACATTACCCCACTAACCCCTGTAGTAACACATTACCCTCCCTCACCTCTGTAGAAACATATTACCTCTGCTAAGCCCTGTAGTAACACATTCCCTTCCTTCACCCCGTAGTAAAACATTTGCCATTCTCCTCCCTCAACTCTGTAGTAACACATTACCACCCCTCACCCCTGTAGTAACACATTACCCAACCTCACCAGTGTAGTAACACGTTTTCCTCTCACCTCTGTAGTAACACAATCCTTTCCCTCACTATTCAAATAGGGGAATCACACCAACCGCCAGTGATGTTTGAATATGAACTGTGCTACAGCCACAATGAGACAGTCAGGTAGGACATTGCACAGGGGGAGGAAACATTTTAGCCCTATTTACCACCTCAGGAGTCCAATTGTAGAAAATCCCTTCTTATTGGGCACCTACATCATCAAATGAATATACTCCCTGATTTTCATGTTTCTAGGTCCAGGGGTTTGGGCTGGGCATTGATGAGTCAGTCAGGATATTTGATTTTATATATATATATAATATACTGCATATAGAATTATATATATTATCTGGGATCCAAGCATCCATTGAAATTCTTTTCAATGACCTTTAAAAGGAAATTGGTAGCTCACACAGTAGAGTATATTTCTCTGTGAAAGTCAGTGGCACCTAAAAAAGAAATATGCACAGACCCCCATGTTTTGGTCTTGGATCTGGATTAATCTTCGTGTTTTAGTTTTTGATTTTAAATTCTGATAAAAATTTATAAAAAAAATCTATTAAAAATCAATAAATACAACTAAAATGTCCAAATACAAAACCCGAGTTTGGTTTTTTAAATCCGAGTTCCGAACTGGCAACAGATCCGAAACAGGACTTGGTTCGAACCGTATCACAAAAGTGAATCCGAACCTTGAGCCGATTCTACTCAGAACCCTTAAGTTCGAGTGTGTTTGGATTTCAGAAATCTGGACCTGCACATCTCTAGTTTTAGGTATTGTATTTGAGCAGGCAACAACGACTCTCTCTAATGTACTATCTATATCGAATTTCAGCACTGATACCTCTTGATTTGAGAGCACTAATTGGACAGCTGAATGATCACACAAGAGAGCACTAACGTTTAGGGAAATAGAAATGATCTTGGGAGAGGAGTAGAGAGATAAAGTGGAAAAATTGCCCTAGTAAATAATCAGCTTCTCACTGTGATTTTATAGCCTGTGCTAGATAAATGACAGTTTGAAGCTAATTGGTTTCTATGAGCAACTTCTCCACTTTATCTTTCTTGAAGGTTTCATACTGTACATCTGCTCTGTTGTCTTCTCAGAATGTGCTATTGCAGAGACACCAGTGGGGTGAGAATCTGAGGAATGGACCCTGTTAAGGGGAGAACTGACGGAGGACCAGATACTGCAACACCCCTGCTAGTTGGGGTGAGAGGACAATTATCATTTAGGATCAGGGAGAAGATCATTAATATTTGAGGTTCATAGTTTGTATTGACATCATTTTAAAATAAACTATTGAACACTGTTATCTAGCTTTTGTAGATTTATTTTTATGTGGCAGTGCTTTTCTTAACACCGATATAAGTTGCTTAACACTGGAATCAATCCATTTAGAAACATTAAGGTCATACATTTCAGCTACTGTAAGTCAAATATTGACAAGCCTATTTTATTTGTTCTTTTATTTATGTTTTTTTTTGTTTTGTTCACAGTGTTTCTGACTGAGAAATCTGCAAGCGGTATTCTTGTGAGACAAAAGAGATATAACACGGGTCGTTTGGAAGAATTTGTTGCAGGCAATCTTGAACGAGAATGTATAGAGGAGAAGTGCAATTATGAGGAAGCAAGAGAAGTCTTTGAAAATGATGCAAAAACCGTAAGCAACCAATTAAACATCATTAGACTTTTAGTGAACACTCTGTAACTGCAGGTAAATACAAACTGAGCACAACGGTGAAACATTAACCTGCAGAGATTGGCAACAAATTAAGTTGCTGTTCTTAGGGACGGTGTGCCATAGAAATAGGTGGCATGTGTCTGTGGCTCCCAAATCCACCTAGTCTGTCCTAATCTCTGTCCCTACGTGCCTAGCTGGGATGTAGGTAAATAGCAACCATTGGCATGCCGGGTGCCGAAATCCCGGCGCTGGAATCCTGAATCGGGGGCAAGACACCGGCGCCAGAATCCCGACAAGAGGGGAGAAGCCGGCATCCCAACAACCGGCATGCCGATGGAAAGTACAGCGGGAGCACTTAGGTCTTAGCCGTGGGGGGGGAGGGTTAGGTTTAGGCACTAACGGGGAGGGTTAGGGTGTGGGGTAGGGAGGGTTAGGGTACACAACAGGAGAGTTAGGGTTAGGGGGTTAAGGAGGAAATATTAGGGTACTTACCGCTCCCCTGTCAGGATTTCCAGCTTCGGAATGCCGCTGTCTTTTGACAGCAGGCATCCCTAGTGCCGGGGTTTCATACCCAACCCGCCTAGCCAGGCCTACTTTCCAACATACCAAGCCTAATTTACTACCACATTATTCAGCTCTGAATAATTGATACAAATTTCCAGTTCATGATGTACATTTCCTTGGAAATATTATACCTGCAAACATAATTTTTGCTGTCATCTTTATATACTAAACCAGAGGAATACCTGTAAACAAGGGTTCAATCATTGTAAATGATGTTACCACTTTTCTTTACCAATGATCCTTTCCGTGTTCTATAAAGCAAATCCTCATGATGTAACTTTATATTTTCTATTGCAAAATAGCTGATCTGTTTTGAATTTGCATGCAGCTGGCTCTGAGTTTATATTATACCCACTGGTAGATTCCTGTATAGAGATCCCTGGCAGGGAGGTCCAAGCGAGGTGTTTGGGAACATCATTGAACTGTGGGCTTGATTCAGACCCGGTCGCAAGGCTCCGTTTGCACGCAGCCTGTCGATGTTTGCATTCTGCGCATGTGTATGCATCACAATGCGCGTGCGTGAACCGGCCGCTGCAATCGGGAATTGACAGCAGCAGAGCCTTCATACAGTGATTGACAGGAAGTGACCATTTGAGGGTGGTGATGGGGGGTGGTCAGAGAAACGCAGGCATGCCTGGGCGTTTAAACAGCATTTCAGGGGCGTGCATAATTAGTCCCCAGCGATGGCATAAGCATCCTAACGTCTAGTTACACACACAAACATTAGCAATGTCTGCGGAAGGGGTAGGTCAACCACAACTTGTGCGTGTGGGTCTGATGGTTCTCGACGTTACCGATGTTTTCGCTGTATTGCGAGAATGTAAGTGAAGGGAAGTAGGCGGCAATATATTGTGCTGCGGTTACATTGCGTATGGGGTCATTAGCATATTTTCACCTCGACAGGCTGCATGCGAACACAGCCTTGCGAACGGATCTGAATCGGGCCCTGTGCTCCCTGCAGTGCAATGCCTCAAATCACAGCATCACACAGCGGAGGGTGGGGCTAATTACATGATTCACCACAAATTGACAGCACAGTTCACTGGCAAAATAGGTGGGATCGTCAAGGTTGGTCTACTCTCCTGGGAGTCTGGAAGATCTTGACGAACTTCATGAGTCTCCTGGACATTCTGGGAGAGTAGGCAAGTGTTTCTTATATACAGACATAGCTATAAATTTACTTACATGGTAAATTACACATAAGCCTGCACTTGTGTCCACTGTATGCAGTCAGTGAGTGGAAAAGGTGTTGAGCAAAAATTTTTCAAAACTAGATCGTAAATATCACTAACAATAGAGGCTAAATTGCGTTCATGAGCAGGGGTGCTGGAAGGGGAGGAACGGGTACTGTTTACACAGGCCTGTTGAAGGGGCCCGGTGAGGGCCCATACCAGCTGCTAAGGGGTCCCTCTTTGCAGCTCGTGCTGCAACTTCGTGGTGTAATTCATTGTACTTTACATAATTTTGGAGGAGGTGTGGCTATGCCTCCTGGATTGGCCATGCCTCCGCAATACCTGGGCCGAGTGTACTAAAATGTCCACAAATTATAGATGTGCGCCGACCCCATGTTTTGGTTTTGGATCTGGATCTCCCACTGTAGGAGGATGCTAGTTAGCGCACTGAGGGTTTTCCAATTACATTTTCTATCCTTATCATCCTTGTTGTTATCGCCAACTAGATAAATATCCTCCTCATCCTCCTCGTGCGATTCCATAGAAGCATTCTCGATTTCTACGTCAGACACAGAAGGCTCACAAATGGTGGAAGGAGGATCCTCTTCAAGTACAGTATTAGAAAGGTCAGGCTCACACATGGCAACCGCGGACACACTTGGACAATCCTCGGGGATTTGTGATTTCTCTGAGCACACAATTGGTTACAGTGTCTTACTCATCTGAACAATTTCAATTTTTTTTGTACCTCTCCTACAAGCAGAGGGGCTTAAATTATCATTAGAACCATCAGTCATAAATACAGGCCAATGCCTTAGACTTTCCTTGCCACTTCGTGTAGTGAATGGCATATTGCCAATTTTTTGTTTCTCTAAAGCTGACTTAGCTTTAATTTTTTTTGCTTTAACAGGGTAAAAGTTGATTTTTTTAGCCTGACTTTTTGGTCTGACTTAAGCCCTGGTACATCGGCCTTCATAGATAACGTTGACGGGCTTGCATCGTCATCGTGACTACTGCCAGCAGCTGAAAGACTGGTATATGGATCCTGCTCTCTGGTCATGTGACTGTCATCCATACTCACTATGAACACAACCACACACAAAAAAAATGTTTATTTTGGGGGGGCAGCAGCCCCTTGACAGACAGCAGCACAGCACCCCTGCGCACCTACGCCGATGACAGGTGTGGCTAACATGCACACTAAATTTTTTTTAACATTTTTTATTTGAACACTGAGGTGAACCCCTGAAAGAGGCAGCAGCCCCATGACAGACAGCAGCACAGCACCCCTGCGCACCTACGCTGATGACAGGTGTGGCTAGCATGCACACAAAAAAAATTGTTTCTTTTTATTGGCCAGCAGCCCCTTGACAGACAGCAGCACAGCACCCTTGTGCACCTACGCCAATGACATGTGTGTTTTTTTTTATTTGACAACAGCCCCTTGACAATGAGCAGCCCCTATGGACAGGACAATAGCCAGCCCCTATGGACAGGACAATAGCCATCCCCTATATAGACAACAGCCAACCAGCCCTTATGGATAGGACAACAGCCAGCCCTTACGGAAAGGACAACAGCCAGCCCTTACGGACAGCACAACAGCCAGCCCCTATATGGACAACAGTAGCCAGCCCCTATGCACAGCGTCAGCGTGCAACAGCACAGATCACAGATCCTAGCTCCCTCCCTCTTCACTCTTCAGAGCCGGAATTAAAAAATGGCGGCAATCACGGGACCTTTATAGAATCCAAAACCCGCAAGAATCCGACAGCGAGATGATGACATTTTTCCTCGTTTTCAGATCCGAGTCAGGCGGGAAAACCCGAGCCGACTCGGATCTGCCTAGGATCCCCATAGTCCGGGTGGGTTTGGATCTCTGAGATCCGAACCCGCTCATCCTTACTACTGCGTGCTATCTTTCAGCAGGAACAAGCAGGAACGCAGTTCCTGAACCTCTCATTAGCTATGACGTAAACCCCGCGGCTAATTGGATATGCCCTATAGAGTTTAAGTTTTGGTTTATCATTAACACATGTTCAAAATGTAGACAGACATCCGACAATAGGTAGTTTAAAGCCAGAATGTAAATAAACTTGTTTAGACAGTTGACACTGGGCCTGATTCAGTAAGGATCGCTATTGCATTTGCAGCTGCAAATTTCCACGGAACGCAGCTACAATTGTAAGCTAATGAATGCCAAATCTCAGCCGGTATAGGGAGGCCCACTGCTCCATTCTCACCTGACATTGGCCCGTTATGCACAATTTACACCAAGTCTGACACGCATCAGAAACTAGAAGTCTCGTCGCTCACAGTGAGTACTCAAGCTACATATGCAATCGAGGTGGCTAATTTATGCACGCCCATGCAACAGCGTTCCAACGGACAGACATGCCTGCGTTTTTCCAACCACTACCCCGTCACCACCCCCCAAACACTCACAGCCTGTCACTCACTCTGCGATGGATTCCTCTGTGCGTGCAAAATCGCAGTGTGATTGCAACGCACTCGCAGTGCGTTTTATACGCATGCGCAGTAGTGAACAATCAACCGATGTGCATACGTAATTGCAATTGCATATGCTTCTGAATCAGGCCCATATTGGGCAATGTACTGTAGGTTCACATTTTAAAAGCTCCTTCAGTTCTAATTGTTGTACTGTTTCTTAATTTCTGTGGTCAATTAAGCCTTAGGTCTAATCCTCTGTAAAGTTTATCTAATTAGACATGAAAATGTCCTTTAATATTTATCACAAAAGCAACAGAACAAAACAGGAACACATTAGTCAACGGTTTAAATAGTTTATTTTAGCAGCACTATTATACGCTGACATAATATGTAATTTATTGGGGATGCAGTCAGGATGCCGGCGGATGGGATGCCGGACATCAATATACCGCCGCCACCATCCCGAAAAAGATCATACCGACGTCAGCATCGCGACCGCTGGCATCTTAATCATAAGTATGCAGGTTAGGGTTAGGCCGGGAATGGGGGGGTTATGTTTAGGGACTTTCCGGGGTGGGTTAGGGTTAGGCACCGACCGGAGAGGGGGTTTAGGGTTAGGCACCACCTGGGGAGGATTAGGTTTAGGGTGCGGGAAGGGGCGATTAGGCTTAGGCACTACCGGGCAAAGGTTAGGGTTAGGCACCACCTGGGGGAGGTTAGGGTTACGCACCACCAGGGGAGAAGGTTTAGGCTACTTACTCAACGCTGTGGGGATCCCGAATATCGGGATGCTGTCGGTCTTCTGACCTCCGGCATCCAGACTGCCAGTCAATCATATGTACTGTATTCCCATTTATTGTTGGGTGCAATTTTCTGCCATAATCTGGTCATTTGCCTATTACATGATAAACAATGTTCTCTAGCTCTACAGAGTAAAGAGACAAATAAAAAGATAGTATCAGCTTTGATAATATTTTTATAAGGCTTTTAATGCAAATGCAAGAAATTCCATATCTAAGGGGTCTATTTACTAAGCAGTGTTAGGAGACAGAGTGAAAAGTGATAAGAAAGTGATAAGGTGCCAGCCCATCAGCTCCCAACTGTCATTTTTCAAACACAGCCTGTGAGATGACAGTTGGGAGCTGATTGGCTGGCACCTTATCACTTTCTTATCACTCTTCACTCTGGGCCTGATTCAGAGCCGCTCGCTATTTGCGGTCGTTCGTTTAAAAAAAAGGGGTGGCTATTCAAATGAACCGTTCGCACTTTGCGGTCTGTTCACGCCTCTAAGTCTGAACGAGCGAGCAAAACTTGCGGTCGAAATTTTGAAAAATACGCCCCCTGGCCGCTCGCATCATACGTCATGTCCGCTATTTATTAGATTAATCGAGTACATCGACCAGCGTATGAACTGCTCGCTATTCTTGTGGTTGGTTTTTTCAACCGCTATTTTGCGAGTAGTTCTGACTAAAAATAAACCAAGTGACGTGGTCGCTGACGCTGCTGTATTAATTATGCACACCCATAAAACGCCCGTTTTGACCTTTAAGCACGCCTGCGTTCTGAATTCCACTCCCTGTTTTCAAGCACCCTCCCCTGTTACCACCCACATACGCCTCCTCCTGTCACTCAAAATAGCAGACATTCGCTATTTTGCAAACAAACGAGTTTCGGCCGCACTGACTGGTTCGCGCATGTGTAATACAATCCGTACGCATGCGCAGTTGTGCGAACATCGCTCAGTGTGAACGAGCGGCCGCTTACGAGCGGCTCTGAATCAGGCCCTCTGTCTCCTAACACTGCTTAGTAAGTAGACCCCTCAGAGAGGTAAATCTACATATGGCATTTAAGCACATTCGGAAGCAAGCCCTAGGATTGGGAATTTCTCCACTGCATCTAACCAAGTCAGACTTCCATAATAGCATGAGAGCCACCAGGACTAGTACAGTGTGATTCCATGCTATGACCCTTGTTCTTATGGCAATATATATTCCCCTGAATGGTTACTTACCAAAAAGAGATAGTTATTGGATTACCCAGCAAACACAACATGCCTCCCAACATTCCAAAATGCAAATGCAAATACAGTAGGTAATATTTTCTGCTAATATTGAACTTATCATTTCCTGTTACCTGTTATAGACAGCCAGATCCCATACATGTAGTGACCTCCCTCACAATCAAGACCCTCATTTCATCTCTCTTACACTACTCCCAACTTGACTCACTGCTACATTCCACCAACCCTAAACAACCAACAAACACTGAGCAAATACTTAAATTGTGGAGCACAATCCAAATGTTGGTTTTGTACATCTTTATTGAATTATATGTATTAAAAAATATTTTAAATTGAGATTCCAAAAATGCTAAATCTTAATTTAGAAATTAGAAAGAAATATGAGAAGACATATAGGTGATTAAATTAAAATTGCAGCTACAACAGTCATTATACATATATTATTAGGACATTAATATGCCTTATAAAACACCTGGAGAGGGTTATTTTACAAGTCTGTTATTCTTGTAACTGTATATATTAATTACATGAGAGTATATAGAACCTATTGGTGAAATATATCCTGCATACATTAAACAGAATACCTATTTAGATGCACCCTATTTAAATCATATAATAGATTTTCTTTGATGTGTCTGTGTGGCAGCATAATGTCTGCAGGCCTCAGTATAAAAATACAACCCACAGAATTCCCACCACTGGCACCAATATTCACAGTAGAAAGATCAGTCAAGGACATAAATAAATGCATAAGTGGGACTTATCATATCCTGTGAATAACAGACACTGCACTTGATCTTACCAAAAGGCCCAGAAGTTAAATAATACAGGTTGAGTCTCCCATATCCGAAATGCTCGGGACCAGGAGCATTTCGGATTTTGGATTATTACGGTTTTCGGAATACCTGTGGGGAGCACAGCGGGAGGCCTGGTGTGTGCTGCGGGTGGGTCCGGAAGGTGTCTCTCACGGGTGCTGTGGATGTTGCGGTGGTCCGGCTGGTGGAGCAGGTGTCGTGAGGGGTCCGGCGAGTGAGGCGGAAGGGTCCGGCGGGTAAGGTGAAAGGGTGCGGCGGGTGTCACGAGGGGACCGGCGGGTGACGCAGAAGGGTCCGACGGCTGCCACTGGGGGTCCGGTGGGTGCTGCGGGGGGTGGCCTGGCATGTGGACCATGCCCACGCCACTATTCATTGGCCACTATACTAGTGACGTCATGACGTCAGGTCACGTCGTGACGTCACAGATGCCCTGAAATATTCCGTTTTTTGGAATATTTCGGTTTTTGGATTTTCCGATATGGGAGACTCAACCTGTATACATATTGCCGCCCCAAGCTCATATATACCTCTCCAATGCAAAAGACCACAAGAGGCAAAAGTATATGTTAGGAAGTCACAAACTCAAATTAGGGAGACATGTATGCAAAGTTGTATTTCCATTGCAGGTGCTGTTACACCAAAACCCCTGGTAGATATGTGAGATGCTATAGAGGCAACTTTAGAAAGTCAGTGAGGATATAGTAACTGTTCCTTTACAGAGACAATATGCAAATAGGAACTTTCACTTTTTGGGTTTCATTTACAAGATCATACTCCCAAATAAGATCCAAAATAAGACTGGATTAGTATTATATAAATGTATTGTCTTAATAGTCATAAGCAAGCTCAATTGTTCATTGTCTTTTCTTCTCCTTAGATGGAATTTTGGAAGCAGTATGTCGGTAAGATACTTTTATATACAAAGTAAAACACATTAAGACAGTTTATTGTGTCAGCATGAAAATGTCAAGATGTGTTATTCAAAATAATCTAGTTAAAACGTATATATTCTGCAAGAAACCAGTTTCTGTGAAATGGAACAGATTCTCTAACAGTGGCAAACTGGTTTCAAGCAACACGGTACCCTTTATGGAGCTTGATAAATGGCATGGTTGCCTAAAATGTTGCTGCCATTTTGCTTTATGCCTAAACAACACAGTGGGTGTTTAACTTTCATCTACTTGAGTGCCATGCCTTCAGTTACCTTCTCACATTTCATAGATGACCATTCAGCAAATTGTTTTAAAAAAACGTTTTGCAACTAATCTAATATGGATGAATAAATCATTCAGGAAATGGGTTCATTAGGTTAAAAACATGGGTAAACCATCATATAAGATCACTATGGGGATAAATCTGAGGTGGATGCAGATGTCGCTCCGGCTGCGTCTTGTGCCGCAGTCCAGTATGCATGAGACGCCCATTTGCAGTGTCTTGAGACATTTTCATCTGTAGATGCTCCATCGCTCCAGCATCGGTTGCAACATGAAAACTTGCACAAGCTTTGTGGCCGGTGCAGTTCTACCTCTGAGAGGTTTATTTATCAAGCAGTGAAAAACTTAGTGAAGTGGACCAGTGGAGAAGTTGCCCATGGCAACCTATAAGCTCCTACCTATTATTTTATAGACTGTACTTAATAATTGTTACTTCAAAGCTGATTGGTTGCTATGGGCAACTTCTCCGCTTGACTAAGTTTTTCACTGCTTGTTAAATAAACCCCTCAGTATTCTCTTCCTGCTTTTCTGAGCTGCCCCAGCCCTGCCAGCTTCCACTCTCTCGGTCTGTCACTTCTATGCTCCCCCTGGCCGGCTTTGACAATCAGCATCAGCACTGACGCTGATCAGTGTTTGCAGGGGAGCTGAGAGGGGGGAGCAGGTACTAATTGGAGGGGCCCAGCGAGGGCCCAGGTCCAACGCTGCCCACCCTCCCTCTTACCTGTCTGCAGCCCAGCACACAGCAGCGTGGGACCAGGGAGAATGCAGCAGCAGTCTCCTCTCCTTTGCCTGTGGTGGGGAGCTATAACACTGATTGCGCCTCCGTCCCAGGATTTGTGCCTGGCTGAGGGTCTCACAGTGTCCCCCTCCTCAGCACACAGCTTTCTTTTCTAAGGGATGTGTCCACGCCTCACACGAATAGGCCACGCCCCTCCCCAATAGTAATGGGGCCTGGACCGGCTCTCTACGGCCCTGGGTGTATGCACAGAGCATGCAAACATCTTTTGCAAATGCAAAAGACGTGTGAAATCTCCTTGCTGGGACAGCTCTTTACTGCAAGGGCTGTTCCTGACCATAGGCACCAAGAGCTGTCATGGGCCTGGGTACTGAGGGGTGTGGCAAAATCCTAGTGAGATGTGGCTACATCCTCTCAAAAGAAAAATGTTTTCCCGTAGCTGCATTAGACTGCACAGGAAGCGCACGATGACCGCACAAGGGAGGAGGGGTGTTGGCGGCCGCCCCTTGGATAGGGAATTAAAAGCAAAGCCAAAAATGGCACTTTTGTTTTGTGCCGCTTTTGCTTTGTTGAATAAATAAACCCCTAAATATTTCACATTTAATAGTTTTCACATCACATTTCCCAAGTGTTGCTGTTATATTTACATCTGTAATGTTTGGAGATCATTGCTATTAACTGATTTACAACTTTTATAAGATTAGCAATAATAAAAAATAATCCCTCCTGTCACACCTTAAATTTGGGATAGGCAAAGGGGATGACGGCGCTTAGAATAACGACGCCGGAATACCGACACCTATCAGACTCCCGATGCTGGCATCCCGAAGATAAGTGGCGGGGTTAGGGAGGGGGGTAGTGTTAGGGGTTAGGCACTATGTGGAGGACTAGGTTTAGGGTGCGGGGAGGAGGAGATTAGATTTAGGCACTGCGGGGGGGTTAGGTTTAGGGTGCGGGGAGGAGGAGATTAGATTTAGGCACTAGGGGGGGGTTAGGTTTAGGCACCGGAGAGGGAGGATTAGAGTTAAGGGTAGGGAGAGGGAGAGGGGGAGGGTTAGGATTCCTACTGACAGGTGTCGGTATCCTAACCCTGTCGGGATGCCAGCGTCAGGATTTAGACCGCCAGGATCCCGGGCGCCAGCATGCCGTACCCAACCCTTAAGTTTTGCACATATATGTAATTAATTATTTACGTGTTTTGCATGTACAAAGAATTTGAATACTGTTTTAACATATACAGGCACATATATAAATGTACTTTCACGTGAGAAACTAGTGCAATATTATTATAAAGGGCTCAGTTATTGTTTTGCTCACAAAAAGAACTCTATGCAATAAATCATTTTCATAGTAACATGAATGCTTGGAATAAGTACTTTACATGCAAAGAGGTTTCTAGAATAATTGAATTGTGAGAGATAAAAAGTGCTTGATTGAAATATCACTGCAGAAATAGGAGTTTTAATACTATAATTAACTGCAATTTAGCATAGTTGGCATCCATTCCTATCAACGAGTGCAGTAGCATTAAGTGACATTCTGCCACTGGAAGACCTATGTGTGTTTGAATTATGCACTATAAGATTAATGTAAATATGGTATGTGACCATTTCAGTAGAGATGTTTAAAAGAATGTCTTTCCTTATTGTTTTCTTGTTACTAAAATAAGTCCTTCCCATCGGTTTTCATGGATTAGGTACAGCCTCTAGCAGAGTATGTTTACCATTACCCCAGCAGTGCAATAGCAGGTCACTTCTGTGTTCTGGGCTGGCCCGGGACCCCCTTTTGTGACATCATGACGTCACATATGCTGAGCAGGGAGCTGGGCTCTAAGCTGCTCTTCCAGGCACCCCACAACCCTAATACAGGTGCCCCCCTCCCCCTCGGCAGTGGTATTGATTGCATATCCCTAGTTACAGTCCTGATTGTCTATATTTGCAGAATATAGGCCCTGATTCAGAGCCGGACGCTCTGACCAGAGCGCTCGCTCTGAATCAGGGCCCACCTTCATTAATATGGAGCGTCCTCTTGGACGCTCGTATAGCTGTGGGTCACCACCCACAGCATATACGAGTGTGCAGAATGATGGTCGCGATGGTCTTGACCATCGCGACCATCGGAACTGCGAGTAAAAGCCTGCGGTTGGGTTTTTCAACCGCAAGGCCAGGAGTGATTTTGGCTTTATCAGAGCCAAAATCACTCCCACTGACATCACTAGTGATGTCAGTGGGGCTGGCTTCAGACGGTAGGCGTTCCCTTGGGAACGCCTCCGTCTGGCAGGCACGCCCCCGGTACGCCCACCAAAGGGGGCGTGCTGTCACTCACCATCGACAGCACGCCCCCTTTGATGAGACACTCCGAGCGAAGGAAAGTCCTTCGCTCGTCAGGTCTCGCGCATGCGCACGACGGAGCTCCCTCAGTGACAAGAGTATTGATACAGGTTTGTGCAAATCCATTTTTGGCTATAGTGATTTCTAGCTCACTGACTTTAACCAAATGGCACAGTCACAGAATTGCATGTTCTCCTTAACACCTGCAGAGGATTGTCTACATATATAGGCAAAGTTAAATATGCACATTTTGTGAAAGAGAGTAACAAGCATAGACCTAAACAGATGAAAATTTATACCTTCATCACTCTAAATAAGTAAATAAGGTATCCTCAAACTAACAGTAAATTAAGGGGGTCATTCAGACCCGCTCGCGAGCGCAGGACGCTCGCAAGCGGGTCGATGCTCCCCCACTGCGCATGCGCACGACGGAGGGAGCTCCGTCGTGCGCATGCGCGAGACCCGGCGAGCGACGGGCTCTCCATCGCTCCGGGTCTCACACCAAAGGAGGCGTGCTGTCGATGTTGATTGACAGCACGCCCCCTTTGGTGGGCGTGCCGGGGGCGTGTCTGCCAGACGGAGGCGTTCCCATGGGAACGCCTACCGTCTGAAGCCGGCCCCACTGACATCACTAGTGATGTCAGTGGGAGTGATTTTGGCTCTGATAGAGCCAAAATCACTCCAGGGCTTGCGGCAGCGAGACCCTACCGTAGGGTCTCCGTCGCAAGCCCGATGGTCGCGATGGTGAAGACCATCGCGACCATCATCATGGACGCTCGCATATGCTGTGGGTGGTCACCCACAGCTATGCTAGCGGCCAGGAGGCCGCTCCATTTTCATGGAGGAGGGCCCTGATTCAGAGCGAGTGCTCTAGTCAGAGCGTTCGGCTCTGAATCAGGCCCAAAGTCACCTGTTTAGAGGCAGAGCAGAATAATAATCCAATCAGCATTTTGGTGGCTCCTTGGAGACCTTTTTTAGTCTTCTTGAGATCTAAATCTGCCATTTCAGTAACACTCCTTTTACACCAACCTAAAACTCCCGGGTTGATGCGCATCAACCCGGCATTTTTGTCTGTGTAAATGGATCCACCCAGGTCCAGGGACCCAGGGATCCAACTCGGGTAGTTTGCAGGGTTGGCCAAGGGTCATTCCCGTGCTCCCCTGCAGTCTAAACGGCGCATTCTGGGTCACGATGACCCAGATCCTGCTGCATGTCGCCCGATTGGCCGGCTTCAGTGGGATTTGGAGATTACATCATCTCCAAGCATCCACTGTAACACTGGGGGGTCTATGTACTAAGCAGTGTTAGGAGACAGAGTGAAAAGTGATAAGAAAGTGTTAAGGTGCCAGCCAATCAGCTCCCAACTGTCATTCACAGCCTGTGTTTGAAAAATGACAGTTGGGAGCTGATTGGCTGGCACCTTATCACTTTCTTAACACTTTTCACTCTGTCTCCTAACACTGCTTAGTAAATAGACCCCTATGAGAGCCGGGTCACTGCAGACACGGCTCCAGTGTGAATGGTGCCGACTTGGGAATAGCTTGGGTCGGCGCCGCAATGTGAAAGAGGTAAATGCCGGGTCTGATACGGATTGGAACCTTGGTCCCACCCCCAGGTCAGACTCGGAACTTTGGTATAAAGAGGTATTACACAACAATCAAAAGGACTGAACAAATTGTGTAAGAATATTGCAGAAAAAAAAACAGATACTCTTTAAAGGTTGTTTCTACCATTTTCTATTAATAACTAAAGGGCAATATTTGGCTAGAGTATTTGAGTTATCTTCAGCCAAGCAGGCAGAATTGCAGTGCTCACTCTGAAAGACTTACAAAAATATATTTAAAACATGTAGGTCGTTATATTTTTTTCTTTGAAAAGGCAATCATGGAAATAATGTGAAAATGTACCCAGAGGAGGCAATACAGGTCAGACTGTGGCTATCTGGCTTTTGTGGAACTACAAGTCTCATCATACAATGCCTGTCTCCAACTGGATAGATGAAAGTGTGATTGTTTTATAAAGTGCAATTCTTCTGAATGTGAATGTATCCTTTTATATAAACACATTTTACTAACTTTTCTAGATGGAGATCAGTGTTTATCAAATCCTTGTTTAAATGGTGGAATGTGTAAAGATGATGTTAGTGCCTATGAATGCTGGTGCAGCGAAGGATACGGGGGGAAGAACTGTGAACTTGGTAGGTATAACCCATCTGTATTTACCTGCAATTACTATTATTTACTATTAATGTAAATAATATATTCATTACATAATTATGTGGATTTTCTAAGATAATTAAATTAATTCTGTGTGAGAGGTTTATTGAGGGGCCTATTCATCATCACTTAATTTTCACAAAAGCAGGTGCAAATGTACATTCATCAAGAAGGTAAAGTAGGAGATATCACAGATATCTTCTACTTACCTTCCTCTTGCGGAATGGCCCGCTGACCGCATACACTATTATCACAGATATCTCCTACTTACCGTCCTCTTGCGGAATGGCCCGCTGTCCCCATACACTATTATCACAGATATCTCCTACTTACCGTCCTCTTGCGGAATGGCCCACTACCCCTATACACTATGGTGACAGAATTCATCAAGCTCCGAAAATATAATATTTTCGGAGCTTGACTGCGGGAGCATTCACCATCTTCAGATGGCGAATGCTCCTGCTCCGGCATCACAATCCGTTCCTTCCCTATGGGAACGAGGTCCGCCGGACGTCGCATCGCTTGTTTGCATGCGTGACCTGTTGTTCACGCATGCGCAGTTCCATCACTCCGACAGGAGCAGTGAAAAGATTCACTGCTCCGAAAAGGAGCAGTGAAGCGGCTCGTGGGGACAGCTGATTTTGCATCAGCTGTCACCGCGTCGGAGCAATGATGAATTGCTTCGGTAGTCGCGGTGAGTCAGAAAGTTAATTATCGGGGTCCGGTCGGACCCCAATAATTAACATCATGAATAGGCCCCTGAGTGTATACATTGTGAATGTTGTGTAATGGTCCAGGTAGACATTTATGTAGAATCATATAAAATTAGCAATCCTATAATCACCCAGACAACTAAGTGGTCTATTTACTAAGCCTTGGGTGGAGATAAAGTGAATTGAGATAAAGTACCAGCCAATCAGCTCCTAACTGCCATGTCACAGACTGTGTTTGAAAAATGACAGTTTGGAGTTGGTTGGCTGGTACTTTATCTTCATCCACTTTATCTCTCTCCAAGGCTTAGTACATAGACCCCTAAGGCCCTTATACAGTATTTGCCTCCTTAAACTATCAGTGGGTACATACACCACATCAGAGAGCTGTATACAAGCAAAGTGATGTTTTAGCCAATACCCAAAAAAGCAAAGTCAACAGTCGCTCTAAGGTTCATCATTTTATAAGGTCACACGACTGCTGTCACTGCACCATTCAGATCTATAGCTGCTAAGAGCCCACAGGCCCAAATGACCCCAACAGTGACATTTTCGTGCTGGCTCATTCTGGCATGTTTTTACTTACAAGCTCTGGAGGATCCACTTCTATCTAAGTGACAGGGATAGGGTTTTTTTTTATCTACAAATAGGTGGACAGTTTGTGGGTATATGTGCTATCATCGCCATCTCTGATCATCAGGTATATGGGTATCTCTCCGCAATGTATGCTTCACAAAGGGATCTGATTATCATGCTGCGATAACCACTTTTCTTGCCAAAGAGAGAGGTTATCCCAATTTATTCCTATTTAGCAAGAGGGCTACTGCAAAGAAATCACAGACTTTTCTTGTGGTCTCTCTAATATTGCCAGTGACTGTAGTCCCTATTGGTGGCGTGGCTCAATTTGACAAGCGTTGTAAAAGCTCTGCTTGTCATAGCCGGGCAACGCCATTAGAGATGGCATTACATGTGCCCAGTGAAGCCTCTCTAACTTTACTGGATCTTTTCCAGGTCAAACCTCAGATTAAAGGGTTTATCTAATCTCAGATCAAATCAAGCAAAGTGAGACCTTTCTTTCCTTACTAAAATATTTGCCCATACAATTCTGATAGGCAGGGGGTTATTTTTTTTTTCTTTGCTTTATCAGTCCCTGCTTGCGCCCCGTTCCGATGTAGGTGAACCGGTCTTCGCTGGACTGAGAGGGATAGTCTTAAATCTATCATGAGCCAAATGCTTCTTTAAGTGTGACCATCAAAGAAAATTACAACTCAAAGGTTACAGCTGCCGGTATGTGGTATGCACTACAATCCATGCCATTTTCAACAGATATCAGGTCTATGCTGGCAGCAATATGGTCAGAGTGGTTTATATCTTGATGTCTGGGGGTATATCCTGGCACTTAACCCGTTCTGGACTATTGTCTTGTCTCCTTGTAAATATTAATGTATTCAACTCCCACAAATCTCTATGATTCTGCTACATAAACCACTAATCAATATTTATAAACATTTAGACAAACTTATTCGACATATTTGTAACGCAACCAAAATACAACTGGCTAAAGACTGTAAGAAGTCCACCCCTCTGGTCCTCCCTGCAGTTATCAATAAGAAGTAGTCCGTAGCTGCAATTAATTATATTACCATCTGATTACATGACTCAGGGGTCTATTTACTAAGCAGTGTTAGGAGAAGTGAAAAGTGATAAGGTGCCAGCCAATCAGCTCCTAACTGCCATCTCACAGGCTGTGTTTGAAAAATGACAGTTGGGAGCTGATTGGCTGGCACCTAATCACTTTTCACTCTTCACTTCTCCTAACACTGCTTAGTAAATAAACCCCTTATGCACTCCTTTCAGAACATCAGGAACCCCTGCTATCCAGTGTTATTACAGAGGGAATATCACTATTGACAGCCATGCCCTATCAAGATTAAATAATAGGTATGACATGCTGGGAGGAATGTGCGGTTTCAGCGAGTTATAAATTGCTACAATTTGCAGCGAGTATGCAGAGACTTTGCATTCATTGTTGGATGTAATAGGCGGCTATTTAGAATGTACCTTTGGAACTGGAAGGCTGCTTCCAATGAAAAGAAATAAATTACCAATCCGATGACGAGTTTCATTACATAGGGTTTTCCTATTTAAATCCATTGTATGAATAGAATGTCAGATGTCACACGAGTTGGACCTCATCAGTTCCTTATAAGCTATAGTGTTTTTTTCCTCTATCCTTCCCCCACCTTCCCTTCTGCCTCACCCTTTTTCCCCCTTTCTATCCCTCATCTCTTTGTCCATCTCACCCTTTCCCTCTGTGTCCCTCTCTCTATTCCATTTTTCGTCCATCTTTCCCCTGTCTCCCCCCCAGAGGTGTCACTTACCTGGGTGGCACCCGGTGCAGCAGCTGGGCTGGTCGGAAGTCTTCCTCGTGAAATGGGGGACGTGGCTTAGCTGAAGGGCGTGGCATCACTCTGCAAAGCTACGTCCCCGACTGTGTGCCAATCTTGGGGGCGTTACCACCCCCGTTCTCGGCACACAGCCGGTTTACCCAGCGCTCCTGCAGCTGCTGAGGCAGCCCACAGTCTCTCCTCTGCCTCTCTCCACATCTGGCTTCTCAGTGACACCATATGACAGGGTGACACCAAAATAGCAGAGCAGCTCTGCTATTTTGATGTCACGCCCTCGGATGGTGTCACCAGGTGCGGGCCGAACCCCTCTAGTGATGCCAATGCCCCCCCCACACACTCTTTCTCTCTCCCCCCTTCTTTTCACTCGTCACCATCTTTTTTTCCCTTATTTTCGTGTTTTCGTTTTGTACTTTTGGGCCTGATTCAGTGGTGAATGCAGTGCCGATATGTGCACCATTAACCAATGTTTTATTTTACTGACCATATGCCTGAGTCACACAGCACAAGCGTCACAATTGTCTGTGCAGAGAGACGCAACAAAGAATCAGATGCAGGGTCTTAGAATTTTAATGGGCATTCCTGAGAGGTAACAGGGCGACAGCGACGCTGAAGCGGGCGTGTCACTAAAAGCGGCTATGTTCAAAGACGCACAGCCGTTCACACAGGAGGCCAAACTCATAGAGAAACTGTACCTATCATAGGGCTGATGCAAGTTTGTAATTGCACTCTGTAGTGCTGTTGCATTGTACACAGTTTCTGGGAAAGTGAATGGAAGGATGTCTCTCCAGCATTATGTCTCTGGTGGCAATGACAGTTGCAGTATAGTAGGGTGCGGCAGCCAGGGGTGCCCCCAGCTTTCTGCCATCCAGTCCAGCATTGTGGCCACGTATTGAGGAGTGGGGTTATATCAGGATATTCTCCTTCTGCGGGGAGAACTGATGGGGAGGAGTGGCTATATCTATCAGCAAGTGAGAGTGTGAGGGGAGGGAGGGTGCAGGGGAGCCTTCTAGATCCCTACTTGACTTGCACTAGACATGTGATTGGTATGAATGACTGCCGGACCTATTTCCGGCAGTTCAAATTCTGACGCCAGAGGACCGGCAGCAGTGAAGATCCTGACAAGTATATTAACTAAACCTAACTCTCCCTTAGGGATGCCTAACCTTCCCACCTAGTGCTTAACCCCAACCCCCCTGTAAGTGCCGAAACCTAACCCCCCCGTCCCCACACCCTAAACCTAACCCTCCCGGTGGAGGGGGGTACCAGACCCTAACCTCCCCCCGGGGTGCCTAACTCTAGCCCCCCTGTAAGTGCCTAAACCTACCCCCCCCCCATCCCCCACAGCCTAATCCTAACCCCCCTGGGGGGGTGCCTAACCCTAACCTCCCCCCGGGGGTGCCTAACCCTAAGTCCCCCCCGGGAGCCCGTAACCTAACCACCCCCCCTGCGGCTGTCCGCGCCCGGCTTACCTTCGTTCGGTATGCCAGGCATCAGGCTCCCAGCATAGGGATAATGATAGGCGTCGGGATTTCAATGCCTATCAGTCCCCTGTCGGGATTACACAGTTGGGAAGTCGGCGGCCTGCATTTCGACAGTCGGCTTCCTGACTGCATACCCTAGACATACACCTTGCCTCGATAGATAATGGATTTGAGAAGGAGATAGGTGAAGGCAGGGCCATCTGTGTGACGGAACCACATGCACACCCCTAGTTATGGCCCTGGCTGAAGGAGGTTGTAGTGAAGTGGACTGTTTTGGTATTTGGTGAGGTCTACTCAATATCTGAGTGCTTTGCCTTTGTGTCTTAGTGACGTGTCTAGTTTTTGTTTACTTTCTAAGAAATGTTGTGCTTGTCTTTTGTGTCTGTTTACATTGTGTGTTAGTTTTTGTATACCAGTGTCTGTTTGTAGTGTATTTTTCTGCATTCATTGTGGTTAGTATAGTGGCGCACAAGAGGAGAGGCGATGGTGAGTTTAGTGAGAAGGAATAGACCACATGTGTGCTAATAGGAGTCATCGTCAGATTTCAGCAATCTCGCCCTAAATCTGTCTATTGTTTCTTGGATCAACCTGGTGCATTTTCACCAAGTTTTCAATTAGCTGGCTATTAGATCTGGTGACATATCTTTCACATTACAAAAATCGGGATGTTGTCTTGCATTGCCGTGAGATTGAGGATCTGATTCAGAGGTGGACGCAATGTCGCCGTCGAACGCAAGCAGCCAATGTTTTCAGACTGCGCATGTATCCAAGTCACACTGTGCATATGTCCCGATGGTTACCACCAAAGCCACAAAATTAATTTGGTTGCGGAGAGTGGCAATTTCAGTGGGCATTGTGGTCTTCGACTGCTTCTTAAGATGCTGGTTCACTGACTCTGGCAGCCATGATGAGATGGCGAAATTGCACCAGCCATAGGGCTGGAGCAATTTCTGATGATGTGCCCGGTATGGCCGATGGTGCACCTTAATAACGCTGCAGCGGTGGGTGTCTCCGTACGAATCCTATCAGTTGCGGCATTAGATGACCTCTGAGTAAGGCCTTCAGTGAGGTGGGTTTTTGGTGGGTTTGCATTTAGTCTCATTCTATTACTTATGGCAACTTGAAAATCATTTTTAATTGCATACTGTAAATTGGGCTAACTCCCCAATAGCCTGTCTATCCATTAGCAGAGAAGGTATTTGGGGACCATAACCTATTAACTTAGAGAATGCTGCTGAACCGCGTCCTGGTCCCATAACCTTTTGGCACAGTAGCCTAGCAATGGAGTGCAAAGGAATGATGTAAGATATACTGTATTTATTATCCAGTCAGATTGCTAACCAGGATGAAATACACTTGGCCAAGGTATATATGATGTCAGATGTGTTTGGTGCTGGTGTCGGTTAGTCCACAGGTGGTACAGCTTAACCAGTTCTGAGGTTTATTGAACAGGTAGAATAACAAGTAGCATAAGACACAGGGATATAACAGGTATAACAGCAGTGTAGAAGCAGCTTGAAGCTTATGTGTATTTGTTATGTGTAGTAGTGCCCGGAGAAACGCGTTAAGGCAAAGGGGATATCCTGAACCTCGCTGCAACACATAAGATGCTCTGCTTATTTACCATCTTCCTTTAGACTCTACACTGGCACCTTGGAAATCATCTCAGCTGTGATACTCAGTAGCCGCATACAGAGCACGTCCAGCGGCCGGTTCCTGTCTCTCCATCCAGCCCTGCTGGCCGTGCATGCACTAGAGCCCACCTGGAGGTAATCCGGCTATTAGCCTATTTTGGAGAGAGATAACGGACATTACTCAGGCCTCTTTGGCCGTTCACAGCAATTTCACTGTCACGGCGGGAGAATCTTTGGGAGTTTGTCACGGAGATATTATCCCCATTACAAGGGAGCCGCACGGACCCGAGAGGGAATTATACCACGGCATATCCACATACGGTTGTCTTTGTTCATCCTCCCTACTCCTGTGACGACAGGTAGATATTATTGGAAAATTTTCCTTGGTGCCCTGTGGATAAGACGCTGCAGAGCTTATATTTGGGTGATACATTTATTTTCCATTGTTCCCAATTCTGGACATACTTGTATTAGGGAACATATTGCAAGATTTTCCCTTATAAACAATTTTCATTATAGCAGCTTGGTTATTTATACCAGACATTGATCAGGCTTAACTCTTCTATGCAATCATTCATGTGCATGTATGTTTATTGTGTTAATTAAATTTATTTCTGTTGTCTACCAGCGCTACACTGTGTGTTTTTTTCTATTTCCATTTTTTTAGTGGGTTGCAGATCCCACTTTGTGTGGCAGCTTAGTAGTACAACTAAATTCTCACACAGACCTTACTGCGCACCTACCCTTTTTAACTGAAGTAGTGAAGCGGGCGTCTGGGTGGTAAAAGTACCAGCGGATGTTAGGACTATGCCTCCTCACTATAGCCGTAGCGGTGTAGTATACTTGCAGAAACTTTATAGGCTCTGCATACAGCAAACTAATGGAGAGTCTCAAGGTTGTATCTGTCCATGAGGAGAAAGACGTGCGGAGATGCCACACATGTGCAGTAGTGCATGTCAGAAGTCATACCTCTTGCTGAGCTCCGGTAGGTCCTGGAGACTGTCAGCTCAGTTACCTGTCAGCAGCAAGGATGGAGGCAGTAACAGGGCACTCCTTATCCACAAGAATCTCATCATAGCTACATTGGAGACAAGGAATATGTTCTGGATGTTGCTCTTACATGTCTCTGGCTCTAGGCTATACCGTTACAACCCACCACTATACTCACAGTCTGAGGAACAGGAGATGATGCCCCCCACCTCTACACCACTATCCTGCTCTGGGGTGGGGGATGCTACCAACAGGGAGGTATGTGTTGACATATGGTCAAATGGTTAAATGTTACAAACTATCTCTTTAATATAGTGTTATTGTGCAAGAATCATTAGACTCAATAACACCATGTCTCTTAATTGTGTATTATGGCGCATGACTAATCTGTCTGAATACACATTCCATGTCTGAGTAAATATTATTCACCAGACTTAAAGGTCAGGGTAATTAGACTGCAGTTGCAAGACTTATTTACTGTCACTGTGGTATTGGAGCCTCATAGTGCTGTACAGCTGTACAGTACTTAGCCCAACAGAGATTACTCCCTTATTATATTGACTGCTGTTTATCTTCTATCACCTGTATCTTGTTATCTATGTAATAAGCGAGAAAGCGTGTATGTGTGTCTGTCCTTTATTCACGGCCAGAGTTTTGAAACTAGCTCCACCAAATTTGGCATGGTGGTGTAGTTTGACCAGTATTAGCTTTTTACCTAGGTTTGAACTTCATCAGAGCCACACGCTGTCACACAATCCCAAATAATGAGGACACTCTTAAATTACACAGGTTCCGGGGCTGGCTCTAGTGGAAATTGGCAGTCTGTCAAAAATATGTGTGAAATCTACAAAAGTATCCTTTTAATCTCAGTCTGAGCAAGTGTCAAACTTTAAAACTCATGCAGGTTCATATTAAATCCAGAGTTTGTCCTTTTTAAAGTGACCATATATATTAGTCAGTTATCTGTGTTTGCAAGGACGTAACTATAAATTTGTGGGCCACATAGCAAGATCTTAAAAGCCCGCCCCTCCCCCCCAAAGTTCAAAAACACATACATTTGCACAGAACCCATTCATGTTATGCCACACAGAGCCCATTCAGGTTATGCCACACAGTAGTACCCTTATAGACATTATGCCATGCAGTAGTAGTGTCCGTTCTACATTATGCCACACTACACAGTAATGCCCCTTACACAGTATACCACACAGTAATGCCCTGTACAGATTATGCCACATAGTAGTATTGCCTAATATAACACATTATTCCACACAATAGTAGTGCCCCTTACACATTATGCCACACAGTAATGCCCCTTATAACATTATACAACACAATAATACCCCTTACACATTGTACCCCCCCAGCAACTCACCTTCCCATGTTCCTCTAGCAGCCTTTTGCTTCCCCCTGTGTGCCATCATCAGCTAGCAGGTGTGGATTTGGTGCCTGTTGCCAGCTAATTACAGCTGGCACACTGGCTGACAGCAGCAGACATGGATAGACAGTGCTGGTGTAATTTGAATCTGGCGCTGGTCACGAGCTAATCAAGAGCCACTACTGCTGACTGGCTGCCAGTCTGCGAGCTCTGATTGCGGTGGCGCTGTCTCTCCATGACTGCATGCCAGTGTACCAGCTGTAAACACAGCTGGCTGGTCGGCACCAAATCAATACCGCTGCACCTGGGCCACCCTCGAAGGCCCTGACTGGACTGGTCCACCTTTTGGGCATGACTGGGTGCAAGGGGGCCAAAGAGGCAGCTCGGGCAACATAGCAGTACACACTTTTCTGTTACGGTACTTACACCACTTTTTGCATGCATGTTAGCAAACAGTGGGCTCCTTTTCAAGATCAATGGAATGGGGTTATAGGCAAGGACAATGTAAACAAATAAAGGTTGCAGGTGTACTTTAGGCCTAGTGCCTGATCATGCCGCCGTGGGCCTTGTGCCAGAGCCCTGGTGGTCTATGCAAGGGTGTGGGGGGGAATGTGTGTGTTTTGGGGTAGGCCCTACAATTCCTTAGTGCCATTGGACCTAATGCCCACCTAACCAGGCTCTTTAGTATAACTATGGGGCCTGATGCCCCCTCAGACCTAGTGCCTGCTGGTGTCCAAGGGCCTTGTGCCCAACCTCTGGTGGTCTAGGGGGCCCTGACCTTACCTGTTCTGTGGGGTTGGCCAGCCTCCATGTATTTCACTTAAGGGTTAACACCCTCATGGCTTCCCGCTGTTTTCACCTGAGCAGCAGTGCCCAGTGTCAGCTCTTTTACATCGTACACTGCCCCCAAATGACTTCCAATCTCTTTGGCAACCCCGCTTCCATGGGCATTGGCTCTTCTGTCTTCACCTGGTGGACACCAGCCTGTTTAAGCTCTTTCTCATCGGCCACCCCCCCCAGGACTTACAGCAACGTCTTCTGCCTTCTTTATTTGGGAGCTCGTGTTTGCTTCCTCCCGGCCGCCGGACTGCCTCTTCACACCTCGCACTGGCTGTTATAAACCAGAACAAAGGGGGCGGTGCGATCATGCGGCAAGCCACAATTGACTCGATGCAGCCAGCATCAAACTTGGAGTGCTATGGGGGGATTGGCGGGTCCTGAATCCATGTGGATGCAGGCCCATCGCCATTAGCCATGTGGAGCAGCTGCGTCAGGGAGCCATCGCTGCTGTCCCTGTGGCCCTAGATCCAGTGACCCCCACTGAGCCTGATGATCACCCCGGGTCCCGCTATGTCAGTGGCCAGTATCCATCCAGATCCAGGCCTGCCTCTGATCTTCACTGCTAAGCCAGACACCCGAGGATCCAGGTCCGCTGTCAGACGCAAAGCAGCTGCTGTGATCCCGGAAGATGCAGACACTGGCCTCAGCACTCCCAGAAAGTGGGACATGCCCCTGTTTTCTGGAAAAGCAGGCAGCGCCGCTACGCTCCAAAACTGCCGCAGTATGTCAATGGCTTGGGGACACTGCGTACGACTTTGAAGGATCCTTTCAGCACATGCGCAGAGGTTTAATACATCTCTGAATCAGGCGAAAACAAACTGGATTCCAACATTTTGCTCATCTCTATTAACCACAGTCATTATAGTATAACTGCTTGCAGAATCTCATATCATTTATTCAGTACTGGTTGTCTGTTTGATCTTTTTGGATGTCTGTATCTGACTGAGCAGCTGTAGTTACTCTACATGATTTTACGTAGTCTGGTAATTACTGTTTGATGAAATACTTGTTAATCACATGTTTGAGTAAGCAGCAAAATTCTGGGTAGTTGGAGATTTATATTTCAGTATCTCCTGTAGTTGCCACATATATGTAATGTAAATGTATCATGCAATACGTGCTGCTATTTCAGATGATGAAGCAGTGACATTTAAGTGATTTATATATTTTTTTCATCTCCAGTTATAAATTATTTTTAAGGAATGAATCCCTATATAAAGGCTACAACTCATAGCAAACTAATACCCCTTTCACATCGCTAATGGCGGGTCGCACTTGGGATTTGAGCACGCGTCGATCCTGGGTACGACCCGCCGAGACCACTTTCAGACTGGCGGCCCGACCTGGCACTAATGCTTGGTCGATTACATCACAGCTATCGCTGCTGAGCCGGCACTTGGATATGAGATCATCTCCAAGTGCCGGCTCTCCATATGCAGTGAACGGGACCCGTGTCGCCTTGACCCAGGTTACCCATTCACTCTTTACCGCAAACTGGGTTAAACTCATTTTCAACCCTGCTTGCTACCCGAGTTGAAATGCCGGGTCACTCGACATGGGTTATTTCAACTGGCCCCTTTCACACTGTGCAGTAACCCGGGTTGCTGCACGCTTATGTGCAATAACCTGGGCTACTTGATGTCAGTGTGAAAGGGTTATAATACTCATATACAAGATTGATGCCATTATATCAAAGAGTTTAACACACACTTTTGGGAGTCAGGGCAAAAACTGACGTATTGGTGGATGGCTGACAACCTCTAGCCTAAAGGTCAAGTAATAGTAGGCTAATACTTTAAATAAAAGAACTGTGGTAATCCTTATGAAAACAGGCACAGAATTACCATGGTAAACAATCCAATTACCAAATTCCATGGTACTTTAAAGGTAAGTTTAAACATTTTCATGGTACTTTTCTTAATGCCTGTTAAAGATCTGTTTTGCACAAAAGACTATTGATAAATGAATAAATGTAACGCAACAAGAAAATACAAGAATACATTGTACAAACATATTAATGTTGGTAAACTTAGTAAATAGTAAAGGAAAATAAAACCCTTACTGCCACTGGCAAAAAAAACCCCACAAACACATAAAAAATACAGACTAAAAACATCACCATATTTAGATAACGATAATAAGACAAATACAAAATTGTCACGTACCACTGAACAACCAATGTTATGACCATTTTCCACCCCGAAGTCTTGAATTGAGAATAAGGAAATTATACCGGTACAAGATATATTTACCCTTTCCATTGCTGGTTGCACTATTTGTAGCAAGGAAGGAAGCCATAATAGTACATAGCAAGTCAATATGTTCAATTTCATTATAGAGGAAACAAATCTTATTCTTTATTGTATTTTTGTACAATATGAAATTATACAATCTGTCTAGATATGGTATAAACTGTGATTGTTTACTTATTATTATTGATATGAAAGCCCCACCCTTGTTTGTACAGTCTTTTTTTAGTGTGATTGTTATTTATTATTATTATTATTATTATTATTAGGCTTTATATTTAAATTTTTATTTCATACACTCATTACCATTATTACTATTGTGTCACGACTACTAGATTATGGCCCCATTTAACAACTAATTTTAATATCAGCTGCATATTTATTTTAGTATCGCAGTTATACTAACGAATATATCGCTGAAGCTGGAAAGACTGTTTCTCGGTCCCCACTGCCGGCAATGGGGACCGTATCGCTCTCTCCATCTATAGATGGTGTAAGCAATACACGCACGAACAGCTGTAATCTTAGTTTACCGCTATTTTTTTAAATACTGAAAGGAGGACATAACCCCTTTAGTGAGTACTAAAGGGGTTATGTCTCATTGTTACATATGGCCCTAAATCTTTAAGATTATATTTGCTCTAGTATTGCTGATGTATAAAGTAATTCCCCAGTGTATTTATTATGAACTCAATGCAAAAACATTGGAAATTGATAGTATAAGCTTTGTCTTTGTGTATCATTGTCTTCCAGCTTTGCCTATCACCTGTACCATTAACAATGGGGGTTGTCAACAAATGTGCAAGGAAGAGATACATAAAAAAGTTGTTTGTTCCTGTGCTTCTGGATACAAATTAGGAGAAGATAGAAAAACATGCGAGGAGATTGGTAAATATAACATAATTTTGTCCACAATAAATCTTACTATTGTTATGTCATATATTGTACACGTGGCTGACCTAGATTTTGTATAGACATAGACTGAAGTCTACAATGATGTCACCCAGAGATTAAAGATTGACTGAGTACTGAATGTTCATTCTACAATACTGAATTTTGTAACTCATTGGGGCGCGTTCAATTAGCCAAAAGCTACATTGAAAACACACCAGGTAACACTACGTGAGATAGTAGATGCTTATTTTGCCTTGAGTCACATAGAGGCGCACACTTAGAAAATTGTGCAATGTTCCAACAGAACTTGGCAGATAAGTGAATCTGCCCCATTGTATCTTATTTGCTCTTCAATACAAGCAATGTTTAATAATTTGTAATGCAATATTATCCTTTAATCACATCTAGTCACCGACCAACATCCATTTTTTTGTGTGTTAAGTGATTACTTATTCAGGTGTTGTAGGGGATTCTGAGCAGGTGATGCCATTATAAAGGTGAGCAAAGCAGGGTTTTTATTTTTTCCTTTGAGTGATTAATCTCTATACCAAAATAATTAACTACAGAGACTAAGGGGTCAATCCAATTAGGTGCGAGTTGCGAGTTTGAAACCCGCAGAGTTGGCATGAATGTGCACACCCGAAAATTATTTTTAAAACCAAAAAATTACATATAATTATTGGACTGATTAAGCTAAATGGAAACTTCCAATTGCCTACTTAGTCATTAGGGGGGGAGGAGTGTCCAAGGGGTTCTGCATGGTGTCCTGAAAACTTTAAAATAAAATTTTCCCTACCTTCTCTCAACCTCAGGGAGGTGCGAACAGAAATATGTGAGCTTACTCTGACTGGTTTAATGCTTGTTGCTAATTGGATTGCAAAATGAAGTCACAAAGCGAATTTGCAGAGAACATAGCAACTTGCACCTTGCAACTCGCACCTAACTGGATTGACCCCTATTTACAGTCAGGTGCATAAATATTGGGACATTGACAGAATTTTCATATTTTGGCCTCTATTCACCACCACAATGGCTTTGGAATGAAACAAACAAGATGTGCTTTAACTGCAGACTTTCAGATTTAATTTGAGGGTAATTACATCCAAATCAGGTGAACGGTGTAGGAATTACAACTGTTTCTATATGTGCCTCCCACTTTTTAAGGGGCCAAAAGTAATGGGACTATCAACTCAAAAGCTATTTCATGGACAGGTGTGGGCTATTCCCTCGTTATTTCATTATCAATTAAGCAGGTAAAAGATCTGGAGTAGTTTCTAGGTGTGACATTTGTATTTGGAACCAGTTGCTGTCGACTCTCAATATGAGATCCAAAGAGCTGTCACTATCAGTGAAGCAAGCCATCATTAGGCTGAAAAATCAAAACAAACCCATCAGAGAAATAGCAAAAACATTAGGTGTGGCCAAATCAACTGTTTGGAACATTCTTAAAAAGAAAGAACGCTCCGGAGAGCTCAGCAACACCAAAAGACCCGGAAGACCATGGAAAACAACTATGGTGGATGACAGAAGAATTATTTCCCTGGTGAAGAAAAACCCCTTCACAACAGTTGCCCAAATCAAGAACACTCTCCAGGAGGTAGGTGTATATGTGTCAAAGTCAACAATCAAGAGAAGACTTCACAAGAGTGAATATAGAGGGTTCACCACAAGATGTAAACCATTGGTGAGCCACAAAAACAGGAAGACCAGATTAGAGTTTGCCAAACAACATCTAAAAAAGCCATTACAGTTCTGGAACAACATCCTATGGACAGATGAGACAAAGATCAACTTGTACCAAAGTGATGGGAAGAGAAGAGTATGGAGAAGGAAAGGAACTGCTCATGATCCAAAACATACCACCTCATCAGTGAAGCATGGTGGTGGAAGTGCCATGGCATGGGCATGTATGGCTGCCATTGTGGTGGTGAATAGAGGCCAAAATATGAAAATTCTGTCAATGTCCCAATATTTATGCACCTGACTGTATTGTATTTTTTCCCTTAGCCTCAGATATCTTGGCTGTTATGTTATTCTAAATACACATCATGGTCCAAGGTTGTTTTAGTGACATGTCATTGGCTTATTATCTATAGTGTTAGCCTGAGAGGCACCTACTTCACCAGTCCTGATGTTCCATAATCTTTGTGATATGAATATTGTAGACTCATGAGAGTATCCCTATTACAAATGCTTGTTCAGGGCTAATAGTGCTGCCATTCATCTGTTCTCAGTTTAATGTCTGACTGTACTTCTTTGCACAGTACAATATCCTTGTGGGAAGGTCAGTGCACCAGAAGCTTTACCCAAAGATGTCACCCGTTCCTTGTTGGATCCAGAAGATTTCAGTCCTTCCCCCATAGAGTACAGCAATTCCACTGAACTTACACCAACGGGAAAAGCTTCAGATGATATTGTGCCTGTAACTGTCAATCCAAATGTCAGGATTGTTGGCGGGACCGACAGTCTAAAGGGTGAATTCCCATGGCAGGTATACTACTAATACATGATCTATGTCAATATGATAAACTTTAATCTACTGTAACTTTGTGCAACCTCTGCTTATCATTTCTTGGTGAACTACAATTCCCAGTGTATTCCACTGCCTAAGGATGGAGTAAAAAGTTTAATTTGAGTATTAGCACTATTCCAATAAGATAAGCACTAGGGTACACCGTTATCATCAATTACTTCATCGATGACAGGTTAAAGTGAACGGTAAAATGCTTCACCCTGTCACATGGTAGTGATTAAACTGTCAAGATGCTGAAGGTGTTAGCCTTCAAAGTGCCCATGCCATGCCACCCTAAGAGATACAGCTATTTTAATACATGGCACGGACGAGCTTTTATTTTTAGCATTAGAGTCTATTCAATGCAGATCTGTCACATTGCTATTGTTTTATTTTAAGCGGAACTTGTCAACATGTTGGAGAATGGCATTTTATGTATTGTATAGTGCCTTGTGTAGTGATCCCCTGTCAGCATATTGGGACACATTGCGTGTTTTAGATCACAGCTGTAACTGAAATGTACTATATTTTTACTTTGTAATTATCACATTCTTTTAATGTGTGTCAGGCGTAAAAAATTGGAAGCTAGCTATGTCAATAGTTTGTCACTGATGTTCAATGGTTTTGCCATAGATGGCAGAGATCCGGCGGTGTTCCGCCATTGATTGCAAAAGCAAAAAACAATGTGGGTTTTTTAACCGCAGCAGGGGACACAGAGCTTAGCCCTGCCCCCTGACACCTCACTAAGTACACACTCCCTTCTATGACTGGCCCGCCACCTGCTACAAGAGGGATGTCTATCACTTGGTGAAACCATCGATGGTTTGCCGCTGTTGGTTTCATGCTCTTGTTGCTAAGCACCGATGGCATCATTGATGGAGACTCTCTGTGCTTAGCTCTCCAATGGCCATCCCTAGGTATATTACAATAAAAAGGTAGGGAAACAATGAATTTCTAAAACATACAGACAGGTTAGGGGGAACACAAAGTTATATTTTGTAGGCATGTACACATAGGACCTCATTCAGAGTCTCTCGCTAGCGCTGTGCGCTCGCAAGCGGCCCGATGGTTTGAAAATGCGCATGCGCACGCTTCGTTATGTGCGAACTACTCTGTGCGATCGCAGCCCGCTCGCTCGTCCAGCAAAGACAGCCCAGTGAAATGAGTGACAGGAGAGGCTGTTTGTGGGTGGTAACAGGAGCAGGACACTAATAACGGGGGAGTGGTGGTGCGAACGCAGCCGTGCCTGAGTGTTTCAACGCCGTTTTCAAGGCGTGCATAATTAACAGGCAGCGTCATAGTACACATCACATGCCTGTTTTTTACACTGAAGTCCTCGCAGTGCTTGCGGCAGGGTAAGGCAACCACAAGTGCTGCGATCGCTACCGATGGTGCTCAGTGTACCAATGTTTTAATACAATTCCTGGAGATGACGTGCCCTAGTGGGCGTCTCTACATAGGCTAATGGGTGTCTGCATACGCAGAGCGATCGCTCGCACAGCCAAAGTGGGTGTGCTTATGCCTTGGCGAGCGATCACTTCCCATGGCGTCACTTTGAAAAATTGGCATATGCTGGATGTGAGCGATCGCATCTAGCGAGCGGCTCTGAATGAGGTCCATAGTGCAGCATCTGTCCCGATTCCAGCTGGACAATCCCTATGCACAGACCTGGAGAGGAATGAGCTTGCAGTGAGTGTGGATGGGCTTTGCCAGAAAGCAGGCATGACAGAGTTTTTTGGGGGTATATTTATCTATATCTATCACTCTGGCTGGTTAGTAAATATAGCCTTTTATCAATTGGAGCAGTGTTTTCTGCAGATTGGGATGTGGCTTATTTTTGTCCCAATGAATATTGTGAGGTATGCAGTAGGTGTCTATTGAAATTTGAAACATCTTTTATGAGGGGAGACTTGAGCTGGTACCTTAATAAGGGGTTGGACCGACATATAGCTATACATAGAGAAAGGACAAAATCAAAAGACAGGAATAAAAAAATTGCACTGATTAGCACATTCAGATAAATATTTCTCCCTGCACTGCTGTCCTTATGTGGTTACCACAATCCTGTTTTGGGATCACATGAAAAATCTTTTATTCAAAGCAATAAGGTATGGAGAAGAATGATCAGCTTGTCCTGAGGAGACATAATCATCCATTTTGCTCAGAACATTGAATAGCTGTACAAATTGTTTTGTCTTTCTATATGCAAAACAGAGCATGCAAAACAGAGAACGGTAATCTTCTACAGATTGTATATACAGCAACCTACGCTGCCCTCTGGTGGATGAATGACAATATTTGACTTTCTTCATCTATTCACACTTCACAGGCAGAAAGAGCTATGGGATTACATTTTGGCTGACATGTTTTTATATAATGTTCACATAATAGTTTCATAATTGTGTGTATACATTTATTTTCAGTTGTTCAGGAATCTGTTGATGGTCTCATCATAGCTTTACGCTGCTGGGCAATGTCCTTCACCTCCCAAGAGTACAGTTAACAATTTACAAATTAAAATATAGATGAAACACTGCACTGTGGTCTTGTACTGTATAGTTGTACTGGCTAATATGTCACAGCGCATGTGTTCCACGCAGTTGCGATTGAGAAGCACGGTTTCCGGTCTTGGAATTGTGCTGGGCGGTGACTGGGGGTGGCTGGTAGGTGGCTATTCAGATGCACAAAAATGGACCATCTTATGAGCATGTTATGGGAGTGACTTGGCATGTCACTGAATTGGTTCACAATTCTGATGCTTAATCGCTCACTGGTTGGGAAATGCGAATATGGTAATATAGTAATGCCACAGGATGCATATCAATGCAAAAGACACTCACTGGTGGCATTACAGATCCGAGTGCTGCGTCCGAAGACACAGCATTTAATCACCATCGGACAGTCCATGCTTATTCATAATGGCTGCCGGAACTCCGTGGCCAGGAAATCTGAGTCTATAGATACAGACCCTAGCTTTTACATGCCTACAAAACAGGGGCGACATGCCGCATATTGTAAAACGCTCACAGTCGCTGCGCCTGACCTCAAACGACTGCAGCCTGTCAATCTTGCTGCTAATTAGGGGGCACTGCGATTGTCGTCACAGACATAGATCGGCACATGCTCAGTACAGATCCATCGGGTTTATGTACAACTCTTTATCAGCCCTATTTCAGGGAGCCCTCGTTATGACCCTGCTCCTATATGCACTTTTAGTAACTCTCCACGCCTTGAGTATGGTCACTTTCACTCACCATTATCTTCCTGAGCAGCTCTCCTGTTTGCCTGTCATCATTTCAGTTGCTATACGCTCAAACATCTCAAGGCCCTAACACAAGACATAGGGGGCGGGATGCAGCAATGTCAGAAATGCGGTCAAAATTGCATTTTCGGGAGTTTGATTGCATTTCTCATATGCACCAAGCCCAAGAATGTGATGTGGTGGGCAACATAATCTTTAGACTATGGGCTTCTATTTGCAAAGCCTTCCTGACAGGGATCCAATTGGATTATTGAACGCTTTCTCCATCTGCAATGTTTCAACATGAATGGATAATTGTATTTATCTTTTTAATAAGCAAGAAAGTCTGTCTGTCTGTTTAACCTTTATGCAGGGCCAGAGTTTTGGACCTAGCTCTACCAAATTTGGCATGGTGGTGTAGTTTGACCAGGATTAGGTTTTTGCCTAGGTTTGAACTTTGTCAGGGCCACACATTGTCACACAATTCCTAAAAATGGGGATACTCTTAAATTACACAGGTACTAGGGCCGGCTCAAATGGAAATTGTCAGTCTGCCAAAAACCTGTGAGAAAGTTACAAAATTATTATTATCATTATTATTATTATCGTTTATTTCTATGGCACCACAAGTGTTCTGCAGCGCCTTACAAGGTACATAACCAAAAAGTGACTTAAAGAAAAAAAATACAATACAATGAAGGACAAGGACATGGATAATATACATTGATACATAGATGGCCATAACACCCAATTAAGCAACAAAGCATAGGCACCAAGTGTTAGGTGTCCTAGTGGTGAGTAAGACGTAGATGAACATAAAGTAAGGAGAAGCAGAAGAGGGTAGAGGGCCCTGCTCGCAAGAGCTTACATTCTCAAGGGGAGGGGAATTATCCTTTTAACCTCAGTCTGAGCAAACTTGATGACTCATGCAAGTTCATATTAACCCTCCATCAGGCGCAGCTGGCCTTATAGGCGCCACAAGCTGTTCTCGTTCACCTCTCCACCACAAGGGAGCGCAGGGGTCTTCCCCTCCTAGTACCTTGCGTGGAGTGCAGTAGTGACCTTCCTGGCCTCTCAGGCACATTGCGCCCGAACTCGTCCGACTTTTGAAGGTACATATTTCTTTTTATTTTCTCACAATTTAGTGTATTTTGCTCATTTTATGAATGAAAATTACAAAGGTTGTGGGTATTTTGCGGAAATATGTAGGTTTGTCCAAGGTGGCCTCTTAGGTACACTGCGCCTCTTAAAATTTTGTATTTTTTGTTTAACTTGCTTTAAGGTTAATAAATGTGGTTTTGTGAATCAAATTTCCATATATTATTATCTCTTTGTACATCCTAATGAAGGTCACTGATGACTTTAAGAATGTTAGAATTGAGTTAATTAGGTACTTGATGATTTTATAACAGGCGCCTGTCAGGCGCATTGCACCCAAACCTGGGAGTCCCAGAGGTGCGCCTGACACAGGGTTAAATCCAGAGCCTTTATGTTTGCATGTAAGGGGGTTAATAGAACTTTCTGGGGCACATAACAAGATCTTAAAAGGGCCTCCCACCCAAGGTAAAAAAACCTCACACATATATTTCACCCACACAGAGCCCATTCATGTTATGCCGGAAAGACCCCATTCAGGTTATGCCACACTGTAGTACCCCTCATACACATTAAGCCACACAGTAGTAATGCCCCTTATACAGTACATTATGCAACACAGTAATGCCCCTTACACATTATACCACACGGTAATGCCCTTTACAGATTATGCCACAAAGTAATAGCACCGCATATAACTGAAATTCAGCAAGTATCTAACAGCATTTATAATACTATGTACAACTCTATGGGGTATACTCAGTAACACTATTTTGTGGGAAAATGACATATGACTGAAACGTAAGTAGGGGGGCCTGGGGTCCACTGCAGATATTTATGTTCCATCCATTTCGTTTACAAATGCAGCCCCATAGGTTTCGATGGAGACTGTTAAAGTGTGTGGCTTGGCCCCAGTAGCTTACACCATCTTTCGATTTGCATGCACAATAGCTATGCCAGGGCTGAGCCAGGAAGTAAAGTGTCGCTTCTTACTGATTAATGGGATGGGCTCTAATCAGGGCCCATCCCCGGGGTCTGTAGCTTAATACATTCTCCTGAAAAAAGATTCCTTATTGCAGTGATATCCAGCAATAAAGAATCTTAATGTTCGGGGTAGAGAGCACTTGATGAAAATTATTTCCTGTTATATTTTGTATGAGATTGTAAGTTTTGAGAGTATGGGGTTGGTGCAGAAAGACTGATACTGGAGTAACTGATTTTAAAAATAATAATGTCTTTTTACAACGATAAAAATGGATCTTTCATCACTAATCTTAGGCTATTAAAGTAATTATAATTATGTGGGTTTTTGCTAAAAGTTGATTCCCAAAGTGACTAATGAATGAATTAACCTAGGGATATTTAGTTATTGCATTATACTTATCCACTGGGTTTTCCATCTAAATTTAATTAGGAAATGTGCTCCAATTCTATCATAAATGAATTTCTACTGTCTTATATTGTAGAGGATGAGAATATTAAATCTATCTACTAGGGCAGGGGTTCCCAACGACGGTCCTCAAGGCACACTAACAGTCCAGGTTTTAAGGATAGTCATACTTGTGCACAGGTGACTTAATTAGTACCTAGTTATTTTGATTTAACCATCTGTGCTCAAGCCTGGATATCACTAAAACCAGGACTGTTAGTGTGCCTTGAGGACCGTGGTTGGGAATCACTGTACTAGGGGGTATATTTAATAAAGAGAGGGTTTTTAGAAGTGGAGATGTTGCCCATAGCAACCAATCAGATTCCATCTGTTTTCTTCTAGAATATACTAGGTAAATGATAAGTAGAATTTAATTGGTTGCAAAAGGTAACACCACCACTTCTAAAAACCTGCACTTTAGTAAATATACCCCTAGTACTGTTTCCCATTACACATACCGCCCAACATTTTGGACCCCCTAGTCGGGACCCCTGAAAAGGGGGTGTGGCCTCGTTCCGCTAGTCCACACTATGATGCATTTTTGTGCTCATGTCCACAAGTCACACCCCTGTCAGCTGCTGGGCTGCCCTCAGCCCTCACCCTGCACACATGCCATTGGCATTCACTCAGCTTCATGACAGAGCTGCGGCGGTGCCTGAGTGTCCCCAACCTCCCAACACTACGGCCCGCAAGGATCGGTATGAATGACCGCCGGACCTATACCCGGCGGTTCAAATCCAGACAGTGGATGCCCGATGGAGGAGATCCCGACAAGGTAAGTATTTTACCTGTTCCTACCCCCCCCCAACCCTCCCTTAGGGGTGCCTAAACCTAACCTCCCCCCCTAGTGCCTAACCCTAATCCCCCCTGTAAGTGCCTAAACCTAACCCCCCCTTTCCTGCAGCCTAAACCTAAGTCTCCCGTGGGGTTGCTTAACCCTAACCTCACCCGAGGGTGCCTAACCGTAACTCCTCCTTCCCCTAGCCTAACCCTAACCCTCCTGAGGGGTGCCTAACCCCTAAGTCCCCCCGGGAGCCCTGAAACCTAACCCTCCCCACCTCGCGGCTGTCCATGTTCGCCGCCCGACTTACCTTTGTTCGGTATGCCGGGCATCGAGCTCCTGGCGTAGGGATGATAGGCGTCGGTATTTCGACGCCTTTCATTAGTCCCCTGTCAGGATTAGGCAGTCGGGAAGCAGGCAGTCGGCATTGCGACCGTCGGCTTCTTGACTACATCCCGGCCCGCAGGTAGGACAGTGGGACAGTGCCCTAAAAATGGGACTGTCCCACTGGAATCGGGACAGTCGGGAGGTATGCATTACAGTGTGTATATGGGGCCTGGTTTATAGATGTATGCTATTGCTACGGAACAGCCACTCGGACTTGTACTGAGATGCCCACAACTGTGTACACATACGCAGTATCGGATGCAGATCATGCAAACATCAACTCCTTGAGTGAGTCAATGGTTACTGAGAATGGCCGCAGTAACTGAGATACCGGAATATTTTTCCTGAGCTCTTAGATCGCAGGCGCAGGATATGACATGCCCCCAATACAGTCGAGATACGCTTGCATTTTTAGCCGACAGTGTTACCTCCCTCGAATGCTCCCTGGCTGTCAAACACACTGTGAATAACAATACAGCATGTTTGTATTTTCTCTGACCGAGCTGAAACTGAAATGTTGAGACGTGGCATTGGTGAGTGCCCTCTTTCCAGACTGTGGGGCCTATTCATTAAGCGTAAAAATTCAATGGAGATAATTAGCTTTAGAACTCTCATGGAGTTCTAGCTAATTATAGGTGGAATTCATAATTCCACCTCTCCATAAGTATCTATTCCGAAAAGCTGTTATTTTTGCGATGACAGCTTTTCGGGAAATAGATACTTTTCCCTGCCTACACTACCTTATCGCATCTGGAAACAGTGCTGCGCATGCGCTGTTACATCTGTAAAACCAGCGCATGCGCAGCATTGCCTACAGATGCGCTAAGTTTGGGACACCCCCCCTCCCCCCTCCGCTCACCTTCCCCCCCGACTTACCTGTCCGCGCAGCAGCCTCCGGCTCCATCCTGCTGGTCTGTCATGTGGTTTCCCAGCAGACCACATGACAGATTAGAAAAAAATAATAATTTTTTTTTTCTTTTTCTAAACTTTCTTGTGCTCTGCCGGGGAGCACACATGACAGACCAGCCTCCGGAGCCTGAGGACGGAGCAGAGCGCCGGAGGGACTCGCCGGGGGACCTGCACACGCTGATACAGGTAAGTCGATTCTGCTATTCGCCACCTCACAGTGGCGAATAGTAACTGCATCAAATTCCGAAAATTGCCAATTTTCGGAATTTGATGAATACCACAATTTCCACATCCCCATACTAATGTACGGGGAGTGTAGAAATTAACGCAGGGGAACTTAGCAAGGAGATCTGTGATATCTCCTGTGTGAAGTCTGTTCATGAATACCAAAATAACGTTATTTAAGGAAAATGTCCTTAAAAACGTTATTTTAGTGTTGATGAATAGGCCCCTGTGTGTGTGTGTGTGTGTGTGTGTGTGGTCGCGCCCTGATACACGCACGCCTTTGTGTGGAATATGTCCATTACTCAGGCTGCAATGAAGTTGGTTGTTTGGGTTATGTGGGGACTCACAAAATTCCAAAAATATAGTGTAATGGTCCGTACACACGGTATGATCAGACTACGATCAGATATTGTTGTCTGATTGTCCTGCATGTGCTGGATGTTCGATATCAAACATCCAGCAACATGCACCAACACCCAAACAACTTAATGAATCGCGGGTTCTTATAGTAAACAGGCTAACCTGGTCAATATTGACCGGGTTGGCCTGCATGCACGGGCGATGGTCGATATGGATATTGACCATCCGTGCCCGCGCATTGACGGTCGTTTAGTCATTGGAGGGGGCTAAAAAAAAAGGACGATATAAATGATATCGTTATCGTTTATATTGTCCTTTTTATCTGACAGGGTGTATGCACCATAATACTGATGTGATTCAATTAAAGTCCCTAAGTGCTCATATACAGTACCCGCGAACCAGATTGCCAAGTAATTTGTACCTATCGTACTAACTTCTTGCTTCTCACAGGAAATAGTGGAACGAAGAGAGCTTGTTCTTTCTCATGGCCACTTGCTATACAGGTTAACACTGTGTTGAGGGTGGGATTTTTTTTTTCTATGACAAATGTACGGTATGTTACATAGCTCGCACAACGCAGAATATATAACTAGCACAAGCGATTTGAACTTTTTAATTTAATTGCATAAATGTTCTAATTTTTATTGCTAAAATATTAAACTATGGCCATAGATCAAATATTGCTCAGAATTGAATGTCACAGGATGTCTGGGCACATCACAGTCCTCTGCAGCCTGAGCCCACTGTGATACTCATTGGGACTCTTTGATGAAGAGCAGAGATGCCTGTAAATGACGTAGAATTCAATGGTTCAGAGGACAAGAAACATGTTCATGGTATCACATTATTAGTGGGATTTTTTACATTTAGAAACTGTTAATATTTTAAAATGAAAACATTTATTTCATCATTTTTTAAATTCAAACATTGAAAGTTCTCAGTTAAAATCTGCGAATATGTACCAGTACTGTATATATACTTGTATCTGTTAAAGGAGGTTTGTAATATATTTAAGCAAACAGGCTTGGTTTAGTGCTAATTTGACACACAGGCTTGGTTTCAAACCAATTCCACAAACCAGTTGGAGAAATAATATTTGGCTGGTTCAAGTGTTAAAAGTGGAGCACTCCATTGCACAGACTCCATGCTGCTGCTCCTTCAGGCAAGCTCCATTTCCTCTACCAAGATGACCGCCGACCTAAGTACTGTGCATGCGCGGCACCATCTTGTCACTGCGTAAGAGCCACTTAGCTCCAGTGATACCCGGTATTACTCGTTATCCAGACTCTGTTCCAGCATCCTGCACTGCTACCCGCATCCAGCATACACTCACCAGCTGGTGAGCTATATTACACCCCGCTCCGCACAAGCTCTGTCTCCATCCTGACCAGAGTGTGTATAACAGTGAGTACAGATGTACACTGTGCAACTTCAATAAACCATTTTACTGGTTAAGCAACTGGGTTGTTAAACTGTAGTTTTGAGGCATCCGCTGGTGTGTATAAGAACTCTGCTAAATCCACAAGGCTGTACACACATATTTCCAACATAAAGCACATAGTAAAACCAGACATTAATCAGATACTGTATGTGCAAATGGGGACTATTTATTCTGAATCATTATTCTGTTGATGCTGATCGCTGATACTAATGCAATGTAAAGTAGTCATTTAAATGAGAAAAGCTGATTGGTTGTTTTGGGCAACGTCTCCACTTTATCTCTTGGCAAAACTTGATACATCTCCCCGTCATTCTTTTCCAATTTCATTCTAGTGGAGACTGAGAACATGATAGGTCTGTGGCAGACTAATGGTGCATACACACGGTTAGATTTTTCTTCAGATCTGAACGATAACGATTTAAATAATCATTCAATCGTTCATATTTGAAGGAAAATTTTACATATCTGACATATCTGTCAGATGAACGATTTGAACGATGCGCGTTCCCTATGGTCAGATAACGATATCTGACATCTGAAGTGTTTGCAGTCAGACTTGGACGATTCCATTCATTTTAATGCAGTCAAAAATCGTTCAATCGTTCAAATCTTTGGTAAAATTGTTCAAATCGTTCATCTGACACTTCTGACAAATCTGACCGTGTGTATGCTTCATTAAGCTCAAATGTATAATTTGACACCACTGAGCTTTGTCTCTATAATGAATATGGTTGAGTGTTTGTTCAGGTGACATTGCACAGATATACAGGGCAAAGAGGAGTGTGCTACTGCGCAGACTCCAGTCTTCCTGTTCTCCAGGGAGGCTTCATGCCCTGTCCCAAGATGGCCACCAAGCTCACTACTGAGAATATGCAGGGGCCATCTTGTTTTTACTCTGTATTGTGTAGAGTGACATGGTGGGAGACAGAAGCCTTCTGCTCAGCTCCTATGAGACACCCGGCTAATTCCTGCATATCATACTGTTCCAGATCCCTGCATAGCTGCCTGTTTGCAGCATACACTCACCGGCTTGTGAGCTATATAGAACCCTGCTCTGCTTAAGCTCCACTACATTGCCAGTGTACATGTAACAGTGACTACGGCTGCTATCTATCAATAAGCCAACACCACTGGGCTGTTCATAGTTTGTCATCCGCTGGTGTGTGCATATATAACCCTGCAAAATTATCACATGCACACACATCATTTCCAACACTTTATATCTTCCATAAGGTGTAACTATATCAAATCACTTGTTTTTGTTGAAGATAAAAAACAGATGATGAAGAAAAAGCAAATATGTGATAAAATTGTGACGGAATTCTCATTATAAACTATTTAAGCACAATAGCATACTTCTTGGTGTTGAGTTTAGCAACAATAAAGCAAAAATTACCCCAGCACAGGAAATGTAAATTTACCTTTGAAGCAACATGACATAATTACTTACCTCTGTTGCATTTATAGGTTCACCTCATCAATCAGAATAAAGAGGGCTTCTGTGGTGGATCCATAGTCAATGAGAAATGGATAGTAACTGCGGCCCACTGCTTCCTCATACCTGTTCAATTCAGCATAGTTGCAGGTAAAGTTCCATTTCCTTCAACTTAATATATTTGCTTATTTTAATCACAGGGTTTTTCTCTTAGCATTTTAATCACAGTGTTTTAGAAATAAATGGTTTTATATGACAATCCCAATTTTTTTATAAATACAAGGTAAACAAACCATTCCATTTACGTTTTTCCAAACCGCTACCTATTAATTATAATACATTCAAGGTGTAACAACTGGGACAGCTCAGAGTATTATCCTGGAACCCACTGGCCTTGGATACCAGGAGGGTGCCTGATGCTTCACAGCATTTGACCTGTACGCACTAGGTGCATGGGCTCCGCCCAGAGTACAGTGCGTGATGCTGAGTAGTACTGAGCTCGTACAGAATGTAAGGGGTAATAATAAATATATTACAATACGGTGAGGCTTAACTCTAATAAGCTAGGGTATACAGGTTTGCAAAGAGCAACACATTGAAAGCAGTATTATTTTTCAGCCAAATCCAGTGTGTGGTAGTTTTCAGACCACACACACAAAAGTGAAAAATTAAACATAGGTGTATTGTATTGGTTCCTTCATTCAGTTGTGGTAGAACGAGATATCCTGTCAGGCCCAACTGCTTACGCTGTTGCTGTGGCATCCTGGGGTTAGTACATCCATACGATCTGGTGGACCACAGGTTGCCTATCACCTGACTATTCAGACAGACAGACAGACATCATTTTATTCAGATTTAAAGGAGCTACAGCCACAGTTCAAAAGTGGGTGCAGTCCTATGATAACATTGGTCAGTGTCTACTGGGATGTACTTATCTTCTGTAGAGAGGAAATGAAAGCCTCCAAACTCTACATGGACTGTATAATGCCTATTGTCAGAAATTACTGGGGGTTTTTTTAAAAAAAAAGCTATTTTTCATTCAACAGGTGAACACAATACTAACATTGAAGAGGGGACTGAGCAATATCTGAAGGTGGCAAAAGTGATCATCCACCCAACTTACAACTTTAGCAAGAGTTCATACGATAATGACATAGCACTTGTAGAGCTAGAAAAACCAATGATATTAAATGACTATGCAAGGCCTATCTGCATTGGCAGCAGAGAATTCACAGACAAATTGCTGAAGATTAAATCTTATAGCTGGGTGACTGGTTGGGGCCGCATCATTTACCAAGGAATATCAAGTATAAAGCTGCAGAAGCTATCGGTTCCATACATTGACCGAGCCGTCTGCAAAAAGTCGCACAGATTTTCCGTCTCTACGAACATGTTCTGTGCCGGATACTCTGACCAGGGAAAGGATTCGTGTCAGGGAGACAGCGGCGGTCCTCATGCCTCCGAATTTAGAAATACTTGGTTCCTGACTGGAATTACAAGCTGGGGAGACAAATGTGCACAGAAAAATAAATATGGAGTATACACGAGAATCTCTAGATACACTGACTGGATATTGAGAACTACAAAGTCTATTTAATCCATTTTGGGATTACACATATAACTGCTACACTTTTCCTGGCGTCAGAGCAAGGTATTATGTCTAAACGAAAGTCCCGATTTATCCTGAAATCTTTTATTTTAAGCAATAAAAAATGTTAAAAACAATCTTGTCACTTGGATTACTAGAGAGTCTCTTGTTTTTACTTATTTCATTATTATTAATAATAACAAAAGCAGTTGATGCAAGCGACACTTGGGGTTCTCTTCTTTGCTTCACAGTGCCTGTAGGGTGACTCCCACATGGAGGGGTCCCAAGTCCCAGCCAGACCGTGGTCCAGTGCGGAGCCAGTGAAGGGGAGCGGTAACAGCCTCCTGCATTTATTAGAGTTATATTTTTGTATCATTTTGGCAGCTGTTATAGGCTTGTGCTTTATTGCCACCATATCTAACCAATTAGGTAAACTGTACCTTTTACCACCAAATATACCTGTGTTGTTTTTCACTATTTAGTTGCGCTTACAGTACTCTGCTCTGTACAATAGATATAAACATCACACTTAGGTGTTTCAAGTTTATCATGTTGTCTAGACAAATAATAAATGCTCACAGCCCACCTAATGTTATACAGGGATGTAGTCAGGGCCGAAACTAGGATTTTTGTCACCAGGGGCAAGACAGTAATTTGGCGCCCCCCATGTAATTCCCCCTGCAGTAGTGCCCATATTGTAATGCCCATATGTTAATACCCCCATAGTAATGCCCCTGTAGTGCCCACCATACAGTAATGCCCCTGTAGTGCCCATGCTCCCATATTAATGCCCCTGTAGTGCCCATGCTTTCATAGTAATGCCCCTGTAGTGCCCATGCTCTCATAGTAATGCCCCTGTATTGCCCATGCCCCCATAGTAATATCCCTGTAGTGCCCTTACAGTAATGCCCCTGTAGTGCTCATGCCCCCACAGTAATGCCCCTGTGGTAATGCCCCTGTAGTGCCCATGCCCCAATAGTAATGCCCCTGTAGTGCTCATGCCCCATTAGTAATGCCCCTTATTGCCTATGCCCCCATAGTAATGCCCCTGTGGTAATGCCCCTGCCCCCATAATAATGCCCCTGTAGTGCAGCTTATTAAAAAAAAAAATACTTACCTTGAACCCCGCTCCTGCATCCAGCATCGCGTCCGGTCCGCCGGCTGCTCCTTGGAACTATGGGGGAGATGTCATGACGTCTCCCCCATAGTGCCCGTGGGGAGAGCCGGAAGCTGGAGTTCGGGAGAGAACTCCAGGCTCCGGCTACACCGCGTCGCTGCAGATAAGGAGCCGGGCGCCCGCTGGTAATAAATATTACCAGCGGACGTCCGGCTTGGAGCCTCTCTGCAGTGCCGGGCTGGAGGTCACTGGCACCAGGTACAGCGGCTCACCCGGTGCACGTGCACCTCCAGCCCCCCCTAGTTGCGGCCCTGATGTAGTCAGGACACCGGCGGGCGTTATCTCACCCGCCGATATCCCGCCAGCCGTATCCCGTCATGGGACTAAAGATAGACGTCAAAATCCTGACACCTATCATTAGCCCCACTACAAAATCCCGACACCTGGCTTAACAAACTAAGGTAAGCTGGGTGTCTTAACGTGTAGCCGCGGGGGGGGAGGGTTAACTTTAGGGACCCCCGGGAGGACTTAAGGCTAGGCACCCCCTCCGGGAGGCTTAGGGTAGGGAAAGGGGGGGTTAGGCACCACTAGGGGGAGTTAGGCACCCCCCCGGGAGGGTAAGGTTTAGGGTGCGAGGAGGGGGGTTAGGTTTAGGCACTAACTGGGGGAGGTTAGGGTTAGGCACTAGGGGCAGAGGTTAGAGTTAGGCACCACTAAAGGAGTTTTGGGGGGGGGGTTAGAGGTCTTAAATGCTGGTGTCGGGATTCCGACCCGTCGGGCTGCCGCTGTCGGTATTTGATCCGCCGGCATTACATACCGATTCCATTATATATATATATCCCAGAACAGGCTCCCCGGGTCAAAGTTCTGCCCAGCGTACACGAACAGGAGGTCCGACCAGGACCCTAACCCCGCTAAAACCTGGTCAGGATTCAACTGGACCACCTTGCATTAGTATCATCCCAATCACTTCAGGGGTGTCCGAATGCATAACTGGGCAGACAAACAAACAGACTAATGAATTTTAGATATACAGTATTTATATATATATATATGTATGTATATATAGCAGGTAAAATAAGTATTGAACACATCAACATTTTTCTCAGTAAATATACTTGTAATAGAGCTATTGTAATGAAAGTTTCGCTAAATGTCAGCAACAACCCATGCAATCCACACATGCAAAGAAATCAAACCATAAATGTCCTTAAATTTAGTTATGTGTAATAATGTGAAATGACACTTGGAAAAAGTATTGAACACGCTTTCTGAAATGTATTTAATACTTCGTACAAAAGCCTTTGTTGGTAATGACAGCTTCAAAACGCCTCCTGTATGGAGAAACTAGTCACATGCATTGCTCAGTTGTGATTTTGGCCCATTCTTCCAGTGGCAAACGCAGGATTTCTAGAGGGGGGTTTCCAAATGCTTGATTTTAGAGCGAGTGTGTCCATGAAGAGGGCAGAATTAGTACTTATCCAGCTTTAACATGTTACATACAAATTATATTGTGTTGCATAATGCCAGCATATACAGGACCAGCGATCACAGTATGCCATTAGATTCGGCAGTAGGTCCATCCTGTCTGAGCAGAATGTTTTTCTTCAGATGTAGGGCATCATTCCAGAGCATTGGAGCAAGTCCGGGAGTCTGGAGGAGCAGCAGAAGAACTTAGCACTGCCCTGGACATATATATGTACATATTGGTCTCCTTATGTACTGGATAGTGTATTATTATATAGTATTAATAATTAACCCTATTGATGGTCTACAGCAGTGTACCCCTAACAGTGCATGTTTTCCACATGTCCTAGTTGGTGCACAGGTATATTTATTACTATCTGACGCATTTTAAAATATCCACAGGTGGTGCTAATCATTTCATTTGTGATACTGAGAAGAACATGCAGCGCTAGTAACATTCTATTATATTACTATTTCTATTGTGGTCATGGTGTGCGCTGGGGAGGGGGGTTTCCAGGCAGACGGAAACCCCCCCTGCGTTTGCCTATGCATTCAAATCTTGAAGGTTCCGTGGGCCTCTTCTATGAACTCTGATCTTTAGTTCTTTCCATAGATGTTCAATTGGATTCAAGTCAGGTGATTGGCTGGGCTATTCTAGCAGCTTTATTGCTTTCTCTGAAACCAATTGAGAGTGTCTTTGGCTGTGTGCTTGAGATCATTGTCTTGCTGAGATGTCCACCCTCATTTCATCTTCAGCATCCTGGTAGATGGCAGCAGATTTTTATCAGGAATGTCTCGCTACATTTTTCCATTCATCCTTCCTTCAGTTATATGAAGTATGCCAGTACCGTATTCTGAAAAACAGCCCCACACCATGATGTTCCCACCTCCAAACTTCACTGTTGGTATGGTGATTTTGGGGTGATATGCAGTGCCGTTTCTCCTCCAAACATGCTTTGTATTATAGCATCCAAAGAGTTCAATTTTGGTCTCATCTGACCAGACTATGGCCCTCATTCAGACCCACTCGCAAGCGGGCGCACGTACGTTAGGCGTACGTACAAAAATATTTAAATTCAATGGCTCGCTCGTATTTTCGTTCGCATCTAAAATTCCTCCCTAAACTCTGACGACCCCTCCTCTAACTAACGAGCGTACGAAATAGCGAGCGTACATCCCCGAAATGGCTTGAAAGGAACGCACGCACACGTATAAACAGGAAGTGGCCTTGTCAGATGTCGATTACCTGCTCCTTTATTCTGCCTACCTCCATCAATCGTATCATGCCAATCAATGTATCAATTAGCTTAATTGTTTGTTTTTTTTCAACACAATGCAAGAAACTTTACTCTTGTCCGTGTTTGTGTTTACCCGCAGAATACGTACGGATGAAACATTCGCTTTTATTGTTCAAAAAACATGTGAACCACAATTAAACAATTGTACTATTGCTGTGGATCCCCGCATATTTCCCTGGGTTCATTTCTTTATTTAAATTTGCTTACGCATGTCACTGCATCAAGCCTATCCTAACTCTCCAGAGATTTCTGGCCCTGTCGAACACATGACTCATACACTAACCAATAAAATTGCTCCTGTTAATTTCCAAAATACATTAGCCAATCAGAAAATTTTTACACACTTTATCAAAAATGATTTTTAAGAAAAACACCATTGCCATCATGAGAGCCTCCGCATTCACCAGGCGTGACTGGTGCTTACGGAGGTCATGGATCGCCGGATCACCAGCCAGCCTCAACCCATGACCAACCGGCAGAAGCGCTCCGCGTATGCGGAGGTACGGTCCCGCCTGCGGTCCTTCGGCTCACGCCGCAACATCGGGCAGCTGGAGCGCAGGTGGTCCGACCTGCAACGGCGAACGCCCCGCTTGCTGGCATGCTTTCGCATGCAGATCCTGGCAAGTAAGTGTTATGTATTGTGGTTTTAATGTTTGTGTTTGTGGGGCAAACTGCGTGTGCATGTTTTCCTGTCTGTTCTATTTATTATTTGTACTCATATCTGCGTCTGCATGTTTTCCTGTCTGTTCTATTTATTATTTGTACTCATATCTGCGTCTGCATGTTTTCCTGTCTGTTCTATTTATTATTTGTACTCATATCTGCGTCTGCATGTTTTCCTGTCTGTTCTATTTATTATTTGTACTCATATCTGCGTCTGCATGTTTTCCTGTCTGTTCTATTTATTATTTGTACTCATATCTGCGTCTGCATGTTTTCCTGTCTGTTCTATTTATTATTTGTACTCATATCTGCGTCTGCATGTTTTCCTGTCTGTTCTATTTATTATTTGTACTCATATCTGCGTCTGCATGTTTTCCTGTCTGTTCTATTTATTATTTGTACTCATATCTGCGTCTGCATGTTTTCCTGTCTGTTCTATTTATTATTTGTACTCATATCTGCGTCTGCATGTTTTCCTGTCTGTTCTATTTATTATTTGTACTCATATCTGCGTCTGCATGTTTTCCTGTCTGTTCTATTTATTATTGGTACTCATATCTGCGTCTGCATGTTTCCCCTCTTTTTCTGACTTTTTAATTCTGCTATTTTTTTTGGTTTTATTTTTTATTATTTTTTTTTTTTTTGTTTGGTTGCCCGGATTTGTCCATAAACTAAACGCAATTTCTTTGACATATTTTAGGGGGACAGCCAAGACTCCGCCATCAACGTCCGTCCAGACGGCGTTCCCGCCCACTCTCCCCAACCCCCAGCCAACACTCCACCCCAAATCTTTCCCCTATTCCCCACTCCTCCCCATCCTTCCCAGACCCTCTCCCGGAAATGTCGGGCCTCCTTCCCCTCCGTCCCACTTCCCCCTCTCCTCCACCCACCCCTCTTCCAATTACCCCCTCCCCGGAGTCCAGCATAACTCCGCCCCATTCTTTGGGGAATGACGGATCCTCCGAGGAGGATCATGGAGGTTTGGCCGGAGCTCCCGATTTGTCTCCCGGTATGTTTTTTTAATTTTTTTTTTAAAGCACAAACTGTTTGTATGTAATCATGTGTCGTGCCTTTCTTCGTGTTTTTGTGGCTTGACTTTTGTTGATTGTGAAGGTTTGCCTTTACCTCTTCCTGGTGATTTAAGCATACACATATCATACCTGTGGGAATTTGTACCTAGGCCTTGTATTTTTGCCAGCCCACCCTTTTTATTTCTGTTTTTGGGTTTAGGAGTGATTTGGTTTTTTTTTTATGTTTTTCTGTGGATTCCCTATTGTTGTATTAACCCACACACTTTTCTCACCCACAGAGGAACAGAGGCGTCGGCAAGAGGTGGCGGATGTTGTGGGGCAGATGCGCCACCATGTAATCGGCCTTCTGGTGGCCCTCGACCGGCTGTCTGGCCTCCTTCGGCATTAGATTTTTTTTTTTTGTTCTATTTTCCAAATAAATTTATTAAGACAAATATACGTTGTGGCTCATTTTTCAAAACAAAAACCAAGATAGTTTAGCCTGACATAAGTTCCTGCAAGGATTTCCCTTTTTTAAAAGTTAGATTGTGTTTTGTCTTTGTATGTCAAACAGACACCAGAAACACATAACAGTAACAATGTCATTTCCCTTTTTGGGTGTAGTGTCAATTACAGATTTCTACATTTTCCAGGTTCCTACTTGGTGCGCAAGCTGCTTAGGCCAATCTTACAAATCCCAAGGTTGGGCCAGGCTTCCTTTTGGTGTGGATTGGGAAGCTGAAAACATATTTCAGTTTTGCTCAACTGGCGTCAGTACTGGTTTACCCCTTAGTCAAATGTAACTTGTGTTAACCTGGTTACACTTGCTGTTAACGTCCCAAAAAAGGAAGACCATTTCACTCTTCAAACATTTATTCACAACATAACAGAGAAAACAAAGTGGTCACTCCCCAAAAAAATACACAGTGATAAATTCAAATACAACACATACCAAGAAATAATTAAATAAAAACACAAAATCAAGAACTGGTTGACGAAGGACCATGCCAACATGATTCCACAAACATGGCGTTGCGATATGGGTTCAAGAATATATGCCCAAAAGGACCAGATCCAGGTTTGGTAAGGGTAGCAGGAAGTAGTGAGCGTTGGAGTGCCAAAGATTATGTGAACAAACAGAAGATGGTGAGAAAATTAAAAATAAATTAGATGTTCGCCAAAAAACACAAACACATTAGGTATAAACACTGGAGTTTTGTTCAAACTTACCTAAAAAATCTGGCCACCACATCATCGCGTATGGCCCCCCCACATACTGACCTTCGACCAACCTCGGGGGGGCCATCCTCAGGTAAGGCATCCTCTGGCTGCATTGGGACACCACTCCTTATGGCAATGTTGTGAAATATCCCACACAGGACCACAATTTTCGACACCATATCCGGCACATACATGAGCTCGCCACCAGAGCGGTGGAGGCATCTGAATCGGCCTTTTAAAAGGCCGATACAGCGCTCCACCACTTGCCTGGTGGCTGTAAGTGCGGAATTATACGCACTTTGTGGCCCTGGTGTGGGAGCCAAATAAGGAGTGAGCAGCCAGGACATGCAAGGGTATCCACTGTCTCCTGTGAACAAAAATAGACGACATCAGGAACACTGTGTATCAAGCTTAACATTGTTATGTACTAAAGGTCTCCACTTACCCAGAAGCCACGCATCACCAGCTTGTAGGTTGGTTAATTTCTGCCATATCCCTGATTGCCGGATGACGAAGGAGTCATGAGCACTTCCGGGTAATTTAGCATTCAGGGACAGGATCTGTAGGGAGGCATCACATACCACCATTACATTCAGGGAGTGATAGTGTTTCCTGTTTCTAAATATTGCCTCCAGCCGTGCTGGAGGCTGAAGTGGTATGTGAGTACCATCCACAACCCCTATGATGTGTGGGAAGCCAGCTATTTGGTAAAAATTGGCCTTGGCCACACTAAGGGCACCCATATCCAAAGGCATTTTAATAAAATGATGGAGGTGCTTGAAAAGTGCCTCCATCACTGCCCTCAGGATCCTGGAAAAGGAGGATTGGGAGATGCCCGCCACTATTCCCACCGTTGTTTGAAATGATCCTGAGGCACAGAAATGTAACACCGCCATAAATTGCGTCAGTGGTGGTATTGCTGTTGGACTGTCAATTTGCCGCTCAAGATCACTTTCTATTAATGAGAGAGTGTCTATGATGATTTTGGGAGGTAGACGGTAGCGTCTTAAAACCTCATCATCGGGCATTCCAAAAAGGGTGACACGTGTTCGAAATATCTGGGGCCTTGCATGCCTACGATGCCTACGCCTGGGACGAGTTTGAGGTTGGTCGTCTTCCGGGAGCAGGGCCAGAACAATTCGCCCCAGATCTACCTGAAATTCAAAGTTTACAATGTAAGGCTTTTGACCCACCCCAAAAGTAAGAAAAAACAACTTAGCTTTCTGATACCATCCATAGCTGCTTACATGCCGGGGTATTGTCATGATACGTATAAACTGTAAAAAAGCCAACAATGAGACTTCAAAAATTTAGAGGGTGTTTTTTTTGTTTAAAAATTGTTGCAAGCCAACACAGAAAATAGCGGAAAAACACATTTGGCCATCGATGAAAACGACATTGCACACCGTACGTCAAATAGGGTTCAAATGGACCCAAAAAATGGAAAAGGGAAAAGCAAAACTGGATTATATGATGAATAAGCCGTCAAAAATGCGGTAAATAATTCGCAAATGCAAGTCGCTACACCAACAGTCAAAAATGCGGTAATTAATTCGCAAATGCAAGTCGCTACACCAACAGTCAAAAATGCGGTAATTAATTCGCCAATGCAAGACAAAAAATGGACTTACCCAAATCGAATATATAAGATTTCCACAAAAAACTTCTTTGGGTCCGAAAACAAAAAAAAACTAAAAAAGATGAAATGAGTGTTAAACAAATTAACGAACCACAAAACAGAAGAATACACCAATTGGCCACAAATTTGAATGCACAAAACTTACCAAATCAGGAAAGGATGTTGAAAAAATGAAAAAAATGCGAACGGAAAAACCAAAGAAATGTAGCAAAAACAAACAAAAAAACAACTCTGCCAAATCCTCCAAACGCAAACAACCAAATCCAAACCACTTAACCGACAACACTCCAACAACCCCACCTCGAATCCACACACACCAAGCCATAAATAGTGTTTATTTTCCCGCACAAATTAAGGATGAATCATAGGGACGCACAATCAATGATGCGGCCGCAAACTAAGGACGCATGTATAAATACGTCACGAAATCACATAGAATTTCTGGATGATTTCATGCTGGAAGCAGAGACATGGCTTCAAACCAGGGAAACAATGGTCAAAATTGCGGCGGTAAGGCCTTCATGCATTTTGTGTCAATGATTCTTTTAAAACATAATATTGTGCAAGTTGTGAAGTGGCTAAATCTGCATATTTACCCAAATAGGTGAGGAGGATGACATGGAAGAGACTGCTGGCCCCAGTCAACCCGCCAAAGCTGCCAAAAAAAAAAGGCAGCCACATTTCACAAGCAAGGAGATGGAGGTTTTGATCCAGAAGTGCGTTGACATCCTGCCCCAGGCAGCCAGGAATATGAGCCAAAGCCAGAAGTGGAGAATGTGGGAGGAGGTCGCCGTTGCTGTCAATAGGGTGGGTGATTATGTCCGTCTAGCCCGGGATGTCAAACGGCGGTAAGTAAACACTTTCCCATCCTATAAACAAACCCCATTGTAAAAAAAAGGATAATGGTTCCAAATTCATTCCACAGATGGGCAGACTTCAAATATCGTCTCAAACAAAAACTTGCCGACAGGGCTAGGCATGCAAGGGGGACAGGTGGGGGTCCCACCCCTGTGTCATTGGAGTTGACAGACTTAGAAGAGATGGCACAGGGGTGTGTGCAGGCTGTGGAGGTGTTTGGCGTGTCCAACATGGATACGGACATGCCAGACTTTGCGGCTCCTCATGTTGGCCAAGGTAAGTCTTGTGATGTCACCAACTCAGAAATGCTATTGTGCCAATATGTAGATTCTAATGTGAGTCTTTTCTCCAATTTCCTAACAGAGACAGAGGCGGATGAGTCTGCTCCAGAGGGGAGCCTTGGCCGCAGAATTTCTGCTGGCTCTGCAGGGGAGGAACCAGTACATCCGGCTGAGGACCCTGCAGAAGCCAGTCCAGGGCGTGCCCCCTCGCAGGCAGTGGGCCTCCTCACAGAACTCAATTTTAAATCGGATTGCCATACGGAGATTCTGCAGAGGATGGACGCCAGTCTGATACGGGTGGCTGAGGCCCTGGAGCAAAATGCTGCGGCCAACGTGACCATTGGTCAGGCCCTGGCGGAAAATACCAGGGCCAACATCCGCATCGCCGATGCCCTGGAGCAGCTCGTTCGCCAGCACATGGTGGAGCCGACCTCCCTTCCTGCCGGAACATCCGGATCCTCCACCTCTGGCACAACATCAGCCAATCCTCCAAATGTGCCTAGCCCTGTGCCTAGTCCAGAGGCCACAACATCTGCCTCTGGACAGGCCAGCCCGATGGCATCCCGGACCCGGTCTGGCGCCCACCCTCACCCAGCCAAACGGGCGAGAAAACGGTGACAGCAATGGCCACTTTTCCCACACTCCTTCTGTGCTTGGCTCATATTCCTTTCTGGTCAAAACTTCCCTCTCCTTTCTTGTGAAATGTTTTTAAATTTTGTATTTACGCTTATGTTAGTAGTTATGTTATATTTTTTTTTGGATCAAATATCTTGGCCACAAAAAAAGGCAATACAATATTAGGCCAATTTGTTTGTGTGTAAACAATAAATTAAAAACAAAACACTGACATTGTATTGTGACATTATTGTACAAATGGGTTACATTTAATCCTGGCCTTAAACGCAAAAACTGACCCTCTTTAAAAAAAAAAAAGGCCTCTTTAAGGAACGTTTAAAAAATCACATAGCGATGCAAATTCCACAGTAAACCAAAAAAAAGGGGAGCTAATTAAAAGATGATGACATTATTGTTACAATAGGCCATAACCACCAAATTGTGGCCAAAATAAAACCCCAAAAATGTACGCTAATTGATTGTGTAATCATGACATTAGCAGCTCTGATTTCCACCTGCGTACGCTTTTGTGCTATCCCAATAAACTGCTTTCCAAACACATACCAAGCCGGATTTCAATCCAACACTAATTACTTTACTGACCAGCCGCGATTAATCGCTGCACCATCGTGGAGTCCCGGGACGGAGGAGAAGGCCATCGCCAATGTGGTCGAGTAATCCTGACCCTAAGCTGTGCGAGCATTTTGAAGGGAAAGCGGATGTTTCAGTGACGTATGAGACGGTCCGAACACATTTGACGTTCGCATCTGCTAATGTATGTACGCCCCAAAAACGCCTCGCCACGCCTGCGTTTTTTCATCTCCACCCCCGTCAACACCCAAAAACGCCCTGTTCTGTCAATCACATTTGACATGTCACTTCCTGTACGCTATTTTAGGAACGAGAGAAAAAAAGCTCGCAATCTGCCGTACGCACATGCGCAGTGTAACACCGACGCATGCGCGGTTAGTCAACATCGGAACGCAACGAGCGTACTGTTGTTAACGTGCGGCTCTGAATGAGGGCCTATATTCTCCCAGTATTACACAGGCTTGTCCAAATGTTGTGCAGCAAACTTTAAACGAACTTCAACATGCTTTTTCTTCAGCAATGGAGTCTTGCATGGTGAGCATGCATACAGGCCATGGCGGTTGAGTGCATTACTTATGGTTTCTTTGAAACAATTGTATCTACTAATTACAGGTCTTTCTTAAGCTATCCACAAGTTGTCCTTGGCACTTGGATAACTCTTTTGATAATTCTTTTCACTCCTCTGTCAGAAATCTTGCGAGGAACACCTGGTCATGGCAGGTTTATGGTGAAATTATGTTCTTTCCACTTCCGGATTATGGCCCCAACAGTGCTCACTGGAACATTCAGAAGTTTAGAAATCCTTCTGTAACAAATGCCATCAGTATGTTTAGCAAAAATAAGGTTGTGAAGGTCTTGAGAGCTCTTTGCTTTTACCCTTCATGAGATGTTTCTTGTGTGACACCTTGGCAATGCGACACCTCTTTATAGGCCATCAGTTGGTACTGAACCAGCTTATATTAATTTGCACTGACAAGAGGCATGATTGCTTTCTAATTACTGATTGCAGCTGGTGTCTTGGCTTTCCATGCCTTTTTGCACCTCCCTTTCTTCATGTGTTCAATAGTTTTTCCCTGTGTCATTTCACATTATTACCCATAACTTAATTTATGGACATCTATGGTTTGATTCATTTTCATGTGTGGATTGCATGGATTGTTGCTGACATTTGGTGAAAATGTAACTACAATAGCCCCATTACAAATATATTCACCGAAAAAAAATTTGATGTAATCAATACTTATTTTATCTGCTTCCCTATATATATATATATGGAATGTCCCTCCATGTAAACAGTCACACAGGTTCACAGGACTCCAGCGGTGGTGCTCTTCCAATCCCTAAAACTTCCCGCCCCCAGGCTTCAGCTCTCCTCTCCTGCTCCCATTGGCCAGGCTGCCTGCATAGTGTGCAACTGTGAATGTACTGCACAGAAGATTACAAGCACGATCCTGCTTCTTTTGGCGGCTTGGAGCGTGGGGTGTGTGTCCTTGGAATTCCCCTGGATGAGGGTTGGTGTTTGCCTGGCTATTTTACATTCTCGCCATGTGGTAATCAGCCACAACGTTTTTTCACTTGGTACGAGTACATCTCTTACTGTGATTTTTATTCATTTCTGCTAGCAATTTATTAAATACTTTTATGCACTATGGAGCGCCCCTCCTTGTTTTGTTTTTATCTCCACTAGAAATTCACCCTGTGGGATCCGGGATTGTTTACAAAAGGGAGCCGCAGTCTTCATTGCTGGACATTGGTGCTTCCACACGCTGCACTTGTTGCACGTTGTGGGTGAGCTGGACTGTTCATTCCAGTCTCACTATATTATATAGTGTGAGCGCCTGCCAAAATCATTTGATATATATATATATATATATATATAAGGAAATACTTTGCACCTTATATTTGCACTTTTAAGTACAGAGACTGCTCTTACATATGAACTAATGTAATAGACAAATGTTAATGAAGACATGGATGATGTATAGGTTTGATAAATCACAAACATTTTTAATATGTTATAAAAAAAAAAAATATATACTGTATAAAACATCACTCATGAGGACTAGCACAAAAATTAAACACTTCGTGGTATAGGAACCCCACTATAATATATGTAATAGTAATGCCCTTTAGTAATAACCGTGGATGGTACCAGTTCTTATGGTGTCCTGTTTTTTTCTAAGCAAGCAAGTTGCATTTTATAGGAAATACAGTGAGCAGACACCAATGGAAATGGTGAAGCGTGATTCACAGTGAACTGGAAGATGGTAAGTAGATCAGAGTTGTAGTAGTTTGAATGAGTGGTAGTCAATATAGGTGTCACGACCAGGGTTTCTCAGCATGGTGGTCACCGGGTATTACCTGTGAGGTCATTGTGGCGAGGGGTCTCTGGCAGCGGTGCTGGTGTTTGGCGAGGGGCATTGTCTGTGCGTAGGTCTGTGCGGGCACATTGTCACTGAGGTCTAGTGGTGTTTCCATTCTGTTTGGCATGGGCGCCGCAATCTTGCCTCAGGTCAAGCTGTCCAATCCTGGTGGGTCATGTGCTCTTTCCAGCCAGTCACAGCGCGGCACATGGTATTTAGGAAGGTCCAGAGCCTTCATTCATTGCCAGTGCAACGTGTTTCTCAGCTGCGGCTGAGAGAGAGTACCTGTGCCTGGAAGCGTTACTAGCCTGTTACCTTGCCTGCTCCAAACCTGCTTGACTCACCCTGCACCCTCCATTTACCTTTCCCCTGCTGAGTACCTGAACCTGCTGTTTCCCTGCACCTTGCCTCACACTCTAACTCCCAGCTGGTCTTCATTACCTCTGCCTGCACTTCGTTACAGCTCACCAAACCTGCATACTGGACATTTCCTGCCTGTCACTATCTGGACATTCTCCAAATTGCTTCACCACAGTTATCAAGTGCACTTTAGTGCTAAACCTGGACTTTTTCTTTTGCCATTCCCATGTCTGCTAAATCACTTATTAAAAACTCCACCTTTTTATTTAAATCTGCTTCTGTGTCTGCTCCTGTCACCACCCCGGGTCCACAACAAACCCAGTCCTTCACAATAGGTAGTAGCTGGCTAACACATTTCATTGCCAATATCTTTGTAGACACACAGCAACCCATGTAATAAAAAGCTTCAAACACACAAGTGTCACAAGAAGACCCATCCTCACTCTCATAATTAATATAATTATATATGAGGCTGAATAGAGACTGTTAAAATTAATGAAAGGCGGAAGCCTGATATGGTAGTAAAGGTGTCAGCAACCCCCAGAATGCAGAACAATTTTAACAGGATCATCTGGCTGGCTCCTGTCTGGGAGCAGAAGCAGTCTCATTCTGTTGTGCCAGAGACTTTGGGGAGGACCCACAGGCACATCACCTCCTCTGCAAAATTTGGGGAGGTCACAAAGTTAATGAACTAGAGTGAGGGCTGTATGCTCCAACTGCAGAGGTATAACGGGAGAATTCCAATAAGAATATATGAGTTAAGGGGCATGTGGAAAAATCTAAAGGTATATAAGAGCCATCTAGAGGGGTCTTATGGCATAATGGGTAACTGGAGGAGTCTAATGGTATAAGTTGCTTTTTAAGCAGTCTGACTGATGGTACGTAAAGGGCATCTGGAGATGTCTGATGGCATATAAGGAGCATGTGAAGAGGTGTGAAGGCATATAAGGCATGTGGAGGGGCCTGATGGCATTTGAAGCATCTGGAGGGGTCTTATGGCCTAGCGGCCATCGGGAGGAGTCTAATGGCATAAGGGGCATCGTGAAGGGTACAGATGTGTGCGCAAACACTATTTTCACCTCAAGATACATCTTAGTCCCAATGCAATATGACTTAGACACACCAGAATATTGCACTGATATGCAACACTTGTATATCTGTGTGCAACTAAATCTAAAAGTGTATACGATGTGCGTTGATGTAGCGGCCGCAGCTTTTTTCCATGCCAAGTTCCGTTGTGCTTCATTTACAGACTCAGTCGCACACAGGTATACAAGTGTCGCATTGTCAAATAAATCAGTGAATTCTCCAGGGGCACCTTAGTGTGCAAATCATTGTGACTAAGACGCATTTTCGGGCAAAAATGGCAATCAGCATGGCATATTGAGGCTAGGTGTATGAGGACAGAGTTGTATTATGGTGTAAGGGGCATTGTGAGGGCTATGACTGTGTAAGGGACATCCCGGCGGCCGCATGGCCGGGAGTTCGAATCCTGGCAGCGGCAGCCCGACAAAACAGCAGAGCCCGGCAGCGGAAGCCCGGCAGCACTGGAAATCCCAATCGTCCTAAAGTAATTATCTACTAACCTAACCCTCCTTACGGGTGCTTAACCCTAACCCCCCCTTCCCCGCTGCCTAAACCTTTCCCCGGGGGGGAGTGTCTAACCCTAACCCTCCCCCCTAGCCTAACCCAACCCTCCCAGGGGGGTGCCTAGCCCTAAGTCCCCCCCGGAAGCCCTAAACCTAACCTTCCTCCCGCGCGGCTGTCCGCTGGCGGCGCCCGGCTTCCCTTCGACCGGGATGCCGGACGCCGGTCTCCCGGCGTCGGAAAAATTACAGGCATCTAGATTTAGATGCCTGTCATTTAACCCTCGCCGGGATAATGCAGTCGGGAAGCCGGCTGTTAGGCTTATGTCAGCCGGCTTCCCGATTGCATCCCGGCCTGATAGCACATAAAGGACAGGAGGAGGGGTCTGATGGCATAAAAGGGGTTTGTGGAGTAGAGTGAAGGCATACAGATATGACCAGCTATATCCTTGCTGCTGGCATGGCAAATTGCAGCACGCATTGCGCGAGAAGCGTAGTGTATGCAGGCGCGGGAATGTAACTGGGTGCATCTGTATAATGGGCATGTGAAAGAGCGTGAGAGCATATAAGAGGCATGTTGAGTAGTGTAAGGACATAAAAGCATGTAGAGGGATTAGATGACATAAGTGGAGAGGTCTGATGGCATATATGTGGCATTTGAAGGGCCTGTGGAGGGGCATGAATGCATATAAAGGCACATGTGGAGGAGTCGCACAGGGGCACATAGAGGGATCTGAGACTCTTGTATCCATTCACTATAGTTATCACATTTGGACCTTGAAAACGGACCCAACAGGTGCAGATTTTGCTGTTTGTTACCCAAATTGCTTATCGATTGCTATGGTATTAGTACATATTAGAACATTGTTAGTAAATATAAATATCCCTCACTGTGGGCTCTATTTACTACAATCCGCATATTGAATGCGGATTGTAGTGTGATACTACCGAGTGAATTCGCATTGCGAATTCAGGCAATATCACAGGGATTTACTATAAATCCCTTGCAGGGACAGAGCTTGCGATAAAGCTCTGTCCCTGCGGATCCCATCCGCACTCTAGTCGCGGTATTTTCAGAAAAAATACCGCGACAGAGCCCGCGCATGCGCCGACCGACCACCGCTACTACCCCCCCACCGATGCTAAGCCCCGCCCCCGGCGCTAAGCCCCACCCCCCACGACCCCCCCTTCCTTCATTACAATTACCTGCATCCTCCTGGCCTCCGGTGATCTTCTCCGGGCTTCCCGATCAGGTGATCTCCCATACTGCACTGGGGCCCGATCACCTGATGACCGGGCCCCAGTGCACTGTGGGAGACCAGCTGACCGGAGAGGAGCCATCACCGGAGGCCCGATCACCGGTCCCTGGATTCAGGTAAGTGAAAAAAAAAATGTTTAATTTTTTTTTTCTTTTTTTTACAGCAATCAGCTTGCAGTCTGCTTAGACCACATAGCTGATTACTGGTACCCGGCTCCCGCCTCTGCTCTCCCCGTTAGAGCAGAGTGGGAGCCCGGTAACCGGGGGAGACCCTGGATAACGCCACCTCCAGGTGGCGTTATTATCACAGGGCTTCCCCCGGTATTTTTTTACAATTTATTTTTAGTAACTATGGTTGGATCACATTTCCCATTACAATTATGGGAAATGCGATCTGCTTTACTAAAAATAAGTGATACTGAGGGTTGAAGTAGAATTTTACTAATTCTACTCCAATTGCCCTGTAATAACTACAGGTGAAACTAAAATAATGTGAAAAGGGTGTGAAAACACTCTTTTTCACTTTATTTTAGTAAAAATAATGTTAATAAATAGAGCCCTGTGAGTTACAGGGAACGGAATTTGTCTGATACTGTACAGTGATGTGTACTGTATGTATGCTGCTATTATCTGCATTAGCAATGTCCTATACTACAATTAGGCTGGTCAGGCTGCAGCCAAGGACATAGAGATTATGGGGATGCAGCCAGGTCAAACATTGCACCCATTGGTAGTATTCTGTGATAGAACCCTGCAAAGGCAAACTTAATATGACCAATATTAAATCCATGCATTAAATCCAGGCCTGCATTAAATTAAATATTTTAACTCTAGAGAAGATATTCAAAGGAAAATAGAAAATGCCCTCCCTATATATATAGATATATATATATATATATATATATATATATATAAGGAAACCATGTAGAGATCTGCATATATTTCATGACCCTGGCTTGTTAGCATTTCTTTTCCCTATGGTCATAGGCAAATGCAGGGGGTGCTATAGTTCCATGGAAGCCCCTCATGCCCCCCCCCCCTTCCTGCAGCCCAAACCAACACAATAGCTGTAGTATGTATAATGTTACTAGAGCTGCAGCCAAGACATACAGTGTAAGGGGTAGAACAGAGCTGCAGCATCTTCTACCAAGTCTGCTGTATGTGTGAGTCTGCGAACCCGACCAGAGAGACCAGATGCCAGGAAGAAGAGAAAGGTGTCTCACCATGAGGTGGGATAATCTGTGCTTAGTAAGCTTAGTTATGTTTCCTACTGGTTATATTGTGTATATTTATATTGGAATGAACCCTTTCCTGACCATTTATATATATATATATATATATATATAAAACAATGCAGCAGGGGTAAGCACTCCAATAACAATATAAATACTCGCCGTGGTGCACACTGTAGTAAATCAAGTAGAGCAGGCAAAATCAGGGTCACTCTCCGGTCTTAAATTGTAGGTAGTAATAGCCAAGAGCCAGTCGCTGGGTCAACGTTTCGAGTTTAATACACAACTCGTCATCAGGACATACATGAAAGTGTAATGTGACAAACCTTATATACCCTAAGTGTCTCACCCGGTGTGTTTGATTGCCCGCTGTTCAGTTTCCGGCTCCCGCTCGGTCGGCGTCACATGACAGTGACGTCATCGGGGCCGTCCCATCACCCGGGCAACCAAACACCGCTACTTTCAACAAAACTTTACACAAACAAACAACATACAAAAATATAAAATACACATGGTGGAAGTATAGCGACCTATCCTGTAGAGTATCATTGAGCTCAAGTACTTATTATATAGTTACACCAGCTAACTCAACAAAATAATAATGTTTCGATCAGCATACACACATGTATATAGTTGACTTTGTGGTCTATACATATGCTGCAGCAATCAGGGACTACATCGTGATAGATAAATATCTATTATTATTATCCAACCATGAGCTTTAATCGATGTGTATGTCTGATTTGTACCTGAAAAATGCATCCCCATTGTTGAATATACGTGTAATATATTAGACTATATGCTTTTCCACCAGACTCATTAATGTGTATCCCTAGTCAGTAACAGGTGGGTAGACAGCATAGATTAGCTGTATCTCATTTTAAATTTGGCATAATGACAGCACAAACTAGCTGTATTCTATCTAAAACATAATATTGCCATTTTTCTTTATTCTTTGGCACATACTGCACTGTTCAATGCACCGAATTATTGATATTCTGAAAATATACAATTTAGGTGTTTATAACTAACTATTCTTTATTAGTGTATCTTTTCCATATTGATTAGTTATAATCTCAGATCAGTACTTCTCTCCTCAGGTGTCCTATGCTTTGGTATGACACTTGAAAGCAGAAAGGATCATCTGAGTAACATGTCACTCATTTCTTTCTTTCAAGAGGGTTTACCGTCCTTCCATGTCACACTTCTCACTTATGGTTATTAAAAACAAGTGAGTAGTGGTAGAACTGGTAGTAACGGTCCTTTTCCCTCACTATCCTTACACTTTAAACCATATGAAATTTTCTTTAAGAAAATTCATTTAATAAATTTATCACAACTATATTTTTCTGATTAATTGAAAACTAACTCAGAAAATTAGTCTTCCCTCGTGCGTCCTATACGTCAGCAAGACGCCCAGGGGTGAGAATACATATCTGAGCAATGTATCAATTACTCTGTTGTTTCTAAGGATTATTACGTGCAGAAGGCTTAGCAGTTTTCCCATAGATGGTCTTAGGCCAGGTGGGATACAGCAGAGCCGCCTACACTATATCTTTTTTCCTGACTTTTCTGATATTTCTTCTCACATGTATGTTTGTATTTTATAATACCAACTAACTCTCTATTCATTACACCAATCTGGTGATTTGATATGATAAATATTTTCTTATATATTTCGCCTTGTATTAATGTAACACAACTTTATTTTAGATAAAGCTGCAGTAAGTGATTTATTGATTGATGTACCACATAATATTTTGGTACTTTCATCATCATGCCTTAATGTTTTTCGTCTGTATTTGTCTTTGTTTTGTCATATATTTGTCAATTAGATTTATGTTCTTTTTTCATTTATGTGTATCCAGTTTTGTTATGTACCAATGGTACTGGGTCATTATTAATTGATTTATTAAAAGTTATGTTTTAACATTCATATTTATCTTGAAAGAGTGCTCACCAAACAGAGTTTTTTCTCTTTCCCCTCTCTTTACCAAAATATAAAATACACATGGTGGAAGTATAGCGACCTATCCTGTAGAGTATCATTGAGCTCAAGTACTTATTATATAGTTACACCAGCTAACTCAACAATACGGTATCTAACAAATAAATTTATCCAAAAAGGTGGTAGGGTGCTATAAATGTACTGGATGCGTTACCTGTGGGCATATGATCACGGGTAAGTCATTCACACATCCCCATACAGGGCACAAATATACCATCAAATATCCATTAACTTGCTCTAGTTCATTTGTAGTGTATTTTATTAAATGCCCGTGCGGGTACTACTATGTTGGTAAGACGATCCGCTCCTTTAAGGAACGGATGGCACTGCACAGATCTGCAATTAGGATGGCTCTTAATGGTAAACCAGCTGAACAACCAGTTGCCCGACACTTTTTTGAACAAAGGCACAATATGGCCAATCTTAGACATATGGTCATCGACCATATTCCTTTGAATCCCCGGGGCGGAGACAGACATAGAGCCCTTCTCCAATTGGAAACAAAATGGATTTATTTGTTAGATACCGTTAAACCAAAGGGTCTTAATGATTATCTGTCCTTTACAGCTTTCTTCTAACAAAGGCTTTTTCCATTTATATATATAAGATGTTTGGCCGGTGGGTACTTACTGTGGTGTAGACTCCCAACTTTCCTACAGATAGGTGCAATTTATCATGCAACACGCTGTGATGCTATTTATGTGTTATATTCCTTCCTAATAATGTGATCGTAATAATATTGTGCTAATTGTTGAAATATGCTTATGGAGATGTGTATATCTGTTTACATGTATTGTTGAGTTAGCTGGTGTAACTATATAATAAGTACTTGAGCTCAATGATACTCTACAGGATAGATCGCTATACTTCCACCATGTGTATTTTATATTTTTATATGTTGCTTGTTTGCGTAAAGTTTTGTTTAAAGTAGCGGTGTTTGGTTGCCCGGTTGATGGGACGGCCCCGATGACGTCACTGTCATGTGACGCCGACCGAGTGGGAGCCGGAAACTGAACAACGGGCAATCAGACACACTGGGTGAGACACTTAGGGTATATAAGGTTTGTCACATTACACTTTCATGTATGTCCTGATGACGAGTTGTGTATTAAACTCGAAACGTTGACCCAGCGACTGGCTCTTGGCTATTACTACCTACACTTTAAGACCGGAGAGTGACCCTGAGTTTGCCTGCTCTACTATATATATAATATATATATATACACACACACACACACACATTCAGTCAGGTGCATAAATATTGGGACATTGACAGAATTTTCATATTTTGGCCTCTATTCACCACCACAATGGCTTTGAAATGAAACAAAAAAGATGTGCTTTAATTGCAGACTTTCAGATTTAATTTGAGGGTAATTATATCCAAATCAGGTGAACGGTGTAGGAATTACAACTGTTTCTATATGTGCCTCCCACTTTTTAAGGGGCCAAAAGTAATGGGACTATCAACTCAAAAGCTATTTCATGTACAGGTGTGGACTATTCCCTCGTTATTTCATTATCAATTAAGCAGGTAAAAGGTCTGGAGTTGATTCTAGGTGTGACATTTGCATTTGGAATCAGTTGCTGTCAACTCTCAATATGAGATCCAAAGAGCTGTCACTATCAGTGAAGCAAGCCATCATTAGGCTGAAAAATCAAAACAAACCCATCAGAGAGATTGCAAAAACATTAGGTGTGGCAAATCAACTGTTTGGAACATTCTCAAAAAGAAAGAATGCACCAGAGAGCTCAGCAACACCAAAAGACCCGGAAAACAACTGTGGTGGATGACAGAAGAATTATTTCCCTGGTGAAGAAAAACCCCTTCACAAAAGTTGGCCAAATCAAGAACACTCTCCAGGAGGTAGGTGTATATGTGTCAAAGTCAACAATCAAGAGAAGACTTCACAAGAGTGAATATAGAGGGTTCACCACAAGATGTAAACCATTGGTGAGCCACAAAAGCAGGAATACCAGATTAGAGTTTGCCAAACAACATCTAAAAAAGCCATTACAGTTCTGGAACAACATCCTATGGATAGATGAGACAAAGATCAACTTGTACCAGAGTGATGGGAATAGAAGAGTATGGAGAAGGAAAGGAACTGCTCATGATCCAAAACATACCACCTCATCAGTGAAGCATGGTGGTGGTAGTGTCATGGCGTGGGCATGTATGGCTGCCAATGGAACTGGTTCCCTTGTATTTATTGATGATGTAACTGCTGACAAAAGCAGCAGAATGAATTCTGAAGTGTTTCGGGCAATATTATATGCTCATATTTAGTCAAATGCTTCAGAACTCATTGGACGGCGCTTCACAGTGCAGATGGACAATGACCTGAAGCATACTGCAAAAGCAACCAAAGAGTTTTTTAAGGCTAAAAAGTGGAATGTTATGCAATGGCCAAGTCAATCCCCTGACCTGAATCTGATTGAGCATGCATTTCACTTGATGAAGACAAAACTGAAGGGAAAATGCCCCAAGAACAAGCAGGAACTGAAGACATTTGCAGTAGAGGCCTGGCAGAGCATCACCAGGGATGAAACCCAGCGTCTGGTGATGTCTATGCATTCCAGACTTCAGGCTGTAATTGCCTGCAAAGTATTAAAAAGTGAAAGTTAGATTTAGGATTGTTTAGTTTGTCCCATTACTTTTGGCCCCTTAAAAAGTGGGAGGCACATATAGAAACCATTGTAATTCCAACACGTTCACCTGATTTGGATATAATTACCCTCAAATTAAATCTGAAAGTCTGCAGTTAAATCACATCTTGTTTGTTTCATTTCAAAGCCATTGTGGTGGTGAATAGAGGCCAAAATATGAAAATTCTGTCAATGTCCCAATATTTATGCACCTGACTGTAATATATATATATATATATATATATATATATATATATATATAAAATCCATAACAAACCCTCAATGTGCTGACTGTAATAACAATTGTCATACACAATTAGAAGTACAATCTGTAAACGCTGCTCTTCTTATATGATCCTTGCCAGCAAATAGATCTGAAAATGAGATACAAACAGGACAAGAAGGCGCTGATGGTGCAATATTTAAGACCCAATTTTGAATAAAAGCAAGTAATGTGCGTACATTCAATAGAAAGGGATCATGCTTATCTCAATGTGACTCTGCTTGAAGATGTAATGGATCAGGACAAGGCCTTCATTGGATTCACCGACATTATCTTGCATAGATATCAATCACTGGTGTCAGGATGACATTCCTTGCCCTGAATCAAGATTGTTTGCAGTTAGAATCCTGGTGTGTGCACACCGGGTATCACTTCCGAATCTGGACCGACGAGCACGTTTTACCCTCCAGCTTGACCATGGTCTCTATGTCTCTTATGTTTCCTACTTGTTATATTATGTATATTTATATTGGAAGGAACCCTTTCCTGACCACTTATTATATATACGCGCCTTGCAAAAGTATTCACCCCCTTGGCTTTTTACCTTTTTTGTTACATTACAACCTGTATTTTTTTTTTATCTGAATTTTATGTGATGGATCTGCATGAAATAGTCTAATTTGGTTAAGTGAAATGAGAAAAATATATTTATAAAAAAGAATATTTATAAATAAAATTCTGAAAATTGGCATGTGCATATGTAATCACCCCCTTTGCTATGTGCCCCTCAAAAGTGTCGGTGCAACCAATTACCTTCAGAAGTCACATAATTAGTGAAATGAAGTAAACCTGTGTAAAATTTAAGTGTCACATGATCTGTCAGTATAAATACACCTTTTCTGAAAGACCCCAGAGGCTGCAACACCACTAAGCAAGAGGCATCACACCATGAAGACAAAGGAGCTCTCCAAACAAGTCAGGAACAAAGTTGTTGAGAAGTACAATTCTGGGTTGGGTTATAAAAAAAATATCCAAATCTTTGATTATCCCCCGGAGCACCATCATCAAAAGGAAAGAACATGGTACCACAACAAACCTGCCAAGAGAGGGCCGCCCACCAAAACTCACAGACCGGGCAAGGAGGGCATTAATCAGAGAGGTAGCACAAAGACCAAAGGTAAACCTGAAAGAGCTGCAGAGTTCCACAGCAGAGACTGGTGTATCTGTGCATGTGACCACAATAAGCCGTACACTCCATAGAGCTGGACTTTATGGAAGAGTGGCCAGAAAAAAGCTATTACTTAATGATAAAACTAAGAAGACACGATTTGAGTTTGCCAAAAGGCATGTGGGCGACTCCCCAAATGTATGGAGGAAGGTGCTCTGGTCATATGAGATTAAAATTTTACTTTTCGGCCACCAAGGAAAACGCTATGTTTGGTGCAAACCCAACACATCCCATCACCCCAAGAACACCATCCCCACAGTGAAACATGGTGGTGGCAGCATCATGCTGTGGGGATGTTTTTCAGCAGCAGGGACTTGGAAACTGATTTGAGTCGAAGGAAAGATAGATGGTGCTAAATACAGGGATGTTCTTGAGCAAAACCTGTTTCAGTCTGCCTGTGATTTGAGACTGGGACAGAGGTTCCCCTTCCAGCAGGACAATGACCCGAAGCATACTGCTAAAGCAACATTCGAGTGGTTTAAGGGGATACATTTAAATGTGTTGGAATGGCCTAGTCAAAGCCCAGATCTCAATCCAATTGAGAATCTGTGGTCAGACTTGAAGATTGCTGTTCACAAGCGGAAACCATCCAACATGAAGGAACTGGAGCAGTTTTGCCTTGAGGAATGGGCAAAAATCCCAGCGGCAAGATGTGGCAAGCTCATAGAGACTTATCCAAAGCGACTTGCAGCTGTAATTGTTGCAAAAGGTGGCTCGACAAAGTACTGACTTTACGGGGGTGAATAATTATGCACGCTGAAGTTTTCTGTTATGTTGACCTAAATGTTGTTTGATTCATAATATAAAAAAAACACAACTTTACAGTTGTAGGCATATTCTGTGAATGAAATGATGCACACCTTCAAACAATCCATTTTAATTCCAGGTTGTGAGGCAAAAAAACATGAAAAATGCAAAGGGGGATGAATACTTTTATATATATATATATATATATACACATACAAATAGCCGGCACTCCTATGCTGCAGGACAAATTACTTGCGTCCGTGCCCTCTGAAATTACCTCTCCTGTGAGGGTGAGGAAATATATGCATCCAGGAAGGCGGCACTCGCGACGGCTTGAAACATGACAAGAAGCCCATTGCATAAATCAACGTTTCAGGGTCTTTAATGGGCCTTTCGTTAGGATATGAAAGATAACAAAAAACATTTACCTTAAATGTCCTAAACCACGAGTGAGCAGACGCCGGGAGCCCGTCGCAGACGCGGCATATCTCTGATGTCATCAGCATCATGTGACCAACCCATCACCATAGTGATTGTGCAGACAAAAAAACGACAGGGGCCTGGAAGGTACATATCAATGCAATAAGCAAAATGTTTAAAACTAGCAGACAAACAAAAAGCAATCGAATGCCTGCTCTAGCATATAATTAACGTTAAATAACAAATTATAAAGCTGAAACAGCCTCACTGAAATAAACAATGCAATATAGTAATAGATATGTAAAACCTCAAGAATGTATATAAATAGTAAATACTAATAGCGATTTCAGCCTCATTAACTCCACTTCATATTACAAATAACACTGTAAACCCAATTGCTCATTTAAGCCTTTTGGGGATAGTGTGTCCAGTCTAAAGATCCACTTAGACTCTAATATAAGTAGCTGTCGTGAGCGATCTCCCCCTCTTAACATGTGTGGCACATGGTCTATAATCCTATATCTAATGGATGCCAAAGTATGTCTGGCTTCTAAAAAGTGTTTGGCAGCGGTTGGTCACTATGCCCCCTTTCCAGGGCTAATCTGATGGCACTCCTATGTAGTGCCATCCGCTCTTTAAACATTCTGTCGGTTTTGCCGACATAGTTCTTACTGCAGGGGCATGTTATGACATAAATGACATATTTAGTTGTGCATGTCAGGTAATGTCTGATGGAATAAGTTTTCCCTGTAATGCAGTTGGCACATTTAAAAGAGCCCTGCTTTTTTATGCCCAAGAAATTACCAAGAGGATTCTGGGCCTGATTCAGACCCGCTCGCGAGCGCTTGCAAGCGGGTCGATGTTACCCAAGTGCACACGACGGAGACGGCTCCGTCGTGCGCATGCACAAGACCCGAATAACGACGGCCAAGCCGTCGTTATGGGTCTCGCACCAAAGGGGGCATCCTGTCGATAGTGATTGACAGCACGCCCCCTTTGGTGGGCATGCCGGGGGCGTGGCTGCCCAGACAGAGGCGTTCCCATGGGAACGCCTACCGTCTGGGGCCCGGCCCCACTGACATCACTAGTGATTCAGTGGGAGTGCTTTTGGCTCTGATAGAGCCACAAGCACTCCAGGGCTTGCGGCAGACGAGACCCTACCACAAGGGTCTCGTCGCAAGCCCGATGGTCGTGATGGTCTTAACCATCGCGACCATCATTTTGGCCGCTCACTATAGCTGTGGCTGGTCACCCACAGCTATGCGAGCGGCCAGGCCGCTCCAAAAAGTAAGCGAGCACTCTGTCAGAGCGTCCGGCTCTGAATCAGGGCCTCTTTTCTGCAACTGTAACATCTGCTTTAACAAGCATGTCTTTAAAATTTTTACCTCTTTTATAACATGGCATGATTCTTTTATCATTTAAACTCAAGAGACTTTTGTCACTTGTAATAATGGCCATAATCATGCAGTTTGTCTTTTGATATTAAAGATCTCAGGATTAAAATGATTGACCCAAGTGATCCTGTCTTCTCTACACTTATTTGGATTAGGTTTAAAGAGCTGTTCTCGCGTCAATTTTAAAGCCTTTTCTTTTTGCTTCACCAGGTCACTTAATCTGTATCCCCTCTGTACAAATTTCGTTAACATATCATCTAATTGGGTTTCGACTTCAACTCTATTACTTATAATTCTACAAGTTCGCAAGAACTGAGAATATGGGAGCCCCTGTTTAAGACCATGTGGATGGAAACTTTTAAAATGTAGATAATTATTTCTATCCATTTGTTTGGTAAATAAACTGGTCTTAATCTTTGTTCCAGATTTTTGGATGGTAACATCTAAATAATTGATTGATTGTATTTGATGTTCATACGTGAACTTGATCGGATGATCACGTGTATTATGTTCCAATAACAAATTACAAACTTTATCAAGGGGACCATCCCAAAAAATCAAAAGGTCGTCTATGTAACGTAGATATAAGAAAAGATGTTGGTTGGGGAAAAATAATTCATTTTCTATTGCAAACATATAACAGTTTGCAAATGACGGTGCCACAGATGAGCCCATGGCACATCCGGCCAACTGAAGGTAATAATGCCCGTCAAAATAGAAATAGTTCCGCGTGAGTCAATTCCAATAAATCGATGATTAGATCAATGTCAGGCCCGCAATACTTTGGATTATTTGTAAGGAGTTGTCTCACTGCATATAAACCACTTTGATGGGGAATACTTGTGTACAGACTTTTTACATCTGCTGTGCACAAATATACTGATTCAGGTGTATCTGGTAAACTTTGTAAAATCTGTAACAATGTTGTAGCGTTCTTTAGGAGGGCTTTATGTTGTTGAATGCACGGCTGCAGTAAACTATCCAGATAAATAATAGAGACTGGTTGATAAAGGGAGCCTGTAGCGGAGATTATCGGTCTCCCTGGAGGTTTCGTCAATGACTTGTGAACCTTCGGGACTGTGTATAATAACGGTGTAATTGGAAAGTCCAAAGTCAAATCTCGACAAAGGTCCAAACTCAATCTGCCATCACCCACTGCTTGTGTTAGGATCCTGTCAAGTTCCTTTTTGAAAGTTGCAGTTGGAACACCACCAAGTTTCTTGTAGGTTCTCAAATCTGACAGTTGATTGTAGATCTCATTTTCATAATCCGTTACGTTTTGTACTGTAATGGATCCGCCCTTGTCTGATGGTTTAATAACTATATCATTGGAGTTAATGAGGCTGAGATCGTTATTAGTATTTATATACATTGTTGAGGTTTTACATATCTAACTATATCATTGGAGGTTTTACATATCTAACTATATCATTGGAGTTAATGAGGCTGAGATCGTTATTAGTATTTATATACATTCTTGAGGTTTTACTATATTGCATTGTTTATTTCAGTGAGGCTGTTTCAGCTTTATAATTTGTTATTTAACATTAATTATATGCTAGAGCAGGCATTCGATTGCTTTTTGTTTGTCTGCTAGTTTTAAACATTTTGCTTATTGCATTGATATGTACCTTCCAGGCCCCTGTCGTTTTTTTGTCTGCACAATCACTATGGTGATGGGTTGGTCACATGATGCTGATGACGTCAGAGATATGCTGCGTCTGCGACATGCACCCGGCGTCTGCTCACTCGTGGTTTAGCACATTTAAGGTACGATATTTTTTGTTATCTTCTTTCATATCCTGACGAAAGGGCCATTAAAGTCCCTGAAACGTTGATTTATATGGGCTTCTTGTCATGTTTCAAGCCGTCAAGAGTGCCGCCTTCTTGGATGCATATAATATATATATATATATAATATATATATTTATATATAGCGGGTAATATAAATATTGAACACATCAACATTTTTCTCAGTAAATATATTTGTAATGGGGCTATTGTAATGAAATATTCACCAAATGTCAGCAACAACCCATGCAAATATATTTAATATAGAAAGTTAATTTTTAGACACTCTACCTTACAGTCTATCTATAGTATTAATTATCAATACTGTATTACATACACTAACTGGTGCTAGGGTTCTGCTGCTGCTCCCCCAGACTTGCTTCAATGCTCTGCACAGCAGGGAACTTGGATCGTGAAATGGTGCCTACATCCGTAACTAAAAAAACAAAATCATGTGGTCAGGTGGTCTGGCCCTACTGCTGCATCTAACATCTTACTGTAATCGCTTGTCCTGTGTATGTCTGATGCACTAAACTGCACTGCACTTTGTATGACTCAGACTGTAGCTTGTTACATGCTACTTGTGCCCCCTACTGGCCAGACTCTCTTTAAAATCAAGCATTTGGAAAACCTACAATATAAATCCTGCATTTGCCCTTGATGGTAATCCTGTATTGATAAATAACTTCTCATTTGAAAGTACTGCCCAATCCTGCAGTGCACCTGTGTGTCAGTGAACCCGATCCTTGCTGTTACTATATATATATATATATATATATATATATATATAACTCTCCAAGATCCGGCACTCACAGGTATATTGTATAACTGGACCGGGTGCCCTCCTCACTGTGACCTCCAAACGGGGATACACTGACACATACTCCAACCAATGGCGGCACTCCGGATAACAAACTATGCGGACACTTAGCTGGTTTCAGCGACGTTTCAGCGCCTTTAATCAGCGCTTTTATCAAGCATATACAGTAATACAAAAGTGAATAACAGACTTAAATAGCTCACCACCCAGCAGGCCAAACCTCCGATGTAGCACACGTGCGCTGCCAGACAGCAGTCGCACAGGACATGACGTCATGGTCAGCCGCTGGTGTAACCATAGTGATGTGAATGCACACTAATACTCACTGTGACTGCTCATCGAATGATCATTAGATAAAAGCAAACTCTGTGTCAAAACCGAAAAGCGGCCTGAAACAGAATATGCACCATTAAGTGAAAATAAATGAAAACACCAATATTCTAAAACTTACTCTCGGCAAACTGCCGTAATTATGCTAAAAGCACCATGACCACTACCTACACCTATACATACATGACCGACAACATCAACACGACGTACCTTAACATATATGACATTGGACACATAAAACAATGTCTATTTACAATGTACAGCAAAATATTAATGCACACAATAAACAGACGAACAGCAACAGATATGTACCCACCTTGTATCAACCCACAAAAAACCTATTATGACTATAAGCAGGCCCAAAAATTAACAAAGACTACACTAAGATGTAAAATGGTGTCCGAACATGTCAAGCAGCCCCCTTGGAAGCAATAATCTATTAACCGCTACGGCAAGCACCACTAACTGTTAAATGATAAACTCTATGGATGTTTATACAAAGCATTGAAGACCTAAAGTCTCATTCAAACCACGAGGAGCCAATGTCTCTAACCTCATGATCCAATTGGCTTCACACTGTAACAGTTTCTTGCCACGATCACCACCTCTCTGTAGAGGAGGCACATGGTCAATAATGCGATAGCGTAACGTCGCAATACTATGTTTGGCCTCAGAAAAATGTCTGGCTACAGGCTGTTCACTGGTGCCGCTAACAATAGCAGCCCTAATAGCTGACCTGTGTTGCGCCATACGGACTCGGAGTGTACACTCTGTCTTCCCTATGTACATTTTAGAACAAGGGCAGATGATCGCATAAACGATGTATGAACTAGTGCATGTAAGGTGATAGCGTATATTATATTTCACACCTGTGAATGGATGGAAAAACGAAGGCCCTGTCTGTAAATAGCTGCAAGTGGTGCAGTTGGAACATTTATAACAACCCAATTTGGGATTACCCAAAAAGCTGCTTTTCTTGGATTTACCCAATTGGGTGATGTCATTACGCACTAAAAGGTCTTTGAGGTTTCTACCTCTGCGATAACAAGACATAAGAGATGAATTAATGAGGGGTTGAAGGTGCTTGTCTGTGCTGATGATTGGCCACAGACGTTTAGCTTGTCGATTGATGGAGGAACTCATGTGGTTAAAGTTGTTAACCCATATATGCCTGTTAGACTGAGCATTTTTAACGGTACTAGGAACACCAAGCAGTTTATCTGCTGGAATTGCCAACGCTTTAAGTTTGGCTTGGCTCAAAGTTGCCAAACTGTACCCTCTTTGTAAAAAATTAGTCAGCATCCTATCAAGTTGTTTGATCCCTTCCTCTCGATCTTTCGCTATACGCAAAGCACGTAAAAACTGTGAGAATGGTAAAGAATTTTTTAATGGTGCTGGATGTGCACTACTGGCCAGTAACACGTTGTTCCTGTCAGTGGCCTTGGTAAATAAAGAGGGAACTAATCTACCTCCACACTTGGTAACCGTAACATCTAAAAAATTCACCGAAGTGAGACTGGTGTGGTACGTGAATCTCACAGGTCTATGCAAATTGTTATATTGCTCAATCAAATTGACAAATGCCTGTGTGGTATCTCCCCACACAATCAACAAATCGTCGATATATCGGTAAAAAGCCAATATGTTTTTAGAAACATTGGGATCAGAAAAAAATACTTCATGTTCAATTGCGAACATATACGAATTAGCATATGAAGGGGCCACATTAGACCCCATAGCGCAACCAGACAGCTGCAAGTAATAAGCGCCATTAAACATAAAGTAATTTCTAGTGAGAGTTAATTCTAACAACTGTAAAAATAATTCCTCATTGATGCCCTTGAATAAGGGATTATCATGTATTAAATTCCTGGTGGCATGTAAACCTTCCCCATGGGGGATACACGTGTAGAGGCTACATACGTCCACCGAACATAAGACACAATCTAAAGGTAAATCAGGGAGATCCGCAAAAGATTTTAACAAAGTGTTAGTATCCTTTAAGTATGATGATCTAGCTTGAACACATGGTTGCAGCAACGCGTCCAAATAAGTGGATGTCAGTTGATACAATGAGCCACGAGCAGCGATGATGGGCCGACCCGGCAGCCTAATGGGATCTTTGTGTAACTTGGGAATCAAATAAAGCAATGGTCTAATGGGAAACTTTACTTCCAAAATTTTTTTGATAGCAGCAGGAATAGTTCCCATGCGACAAGCTTCATCCAGTATAGCATCCAATTCCTTTTTAAAAATACACGTTGGATCCTGTGCGAGTTTTTTATATGTAGTGACGTCACTAAGTTGTCGGGATGCCTCCTCAATATAATCGGTGAGGTTTAACACTACAATCCCTCCTCCCTTATCTGCTTGGCGGAATACGATGTCATCATAAGCAGCTAGATGTTTAAGGGCCATGCGTTCATCTTTGGTAAGATTCCAAAAAGAAGGTGTCCTATTATTGGAATCCTCACTAATTGCTTTATCCAAAAGCCGAGTAAAAGTGGTAATCGACGCATTGGTACTGATCGGTTCAAACGCAGACTTTTCCTGCAACTTCATCAATTGAGGGGGTATCGGTGTAGAAACTGCGGGCTTATCTGCAAAGAATTCTTTTATTTTAAGACTTCTATTCAGCATAAATATTTCTTTTTTCCATTGGATTTGATTGAAGGGTACGGTAGGGACAAAAGCAAGTCCTTTGCGTAGAACTGAAAGTTCTGTAACGGACAACATTCTATCTGATAAGTTAAAAACTAAGTCCTGCGTCCCTTGGGGGGGTCTTCCTCTCCCTCTTGTTTTGTTGCCCTCTACGGGTGCGCTTGGGCCCAAGTCTAAAAAACGGGCTCTCGTGCGATTGCCAACAGGGGATTGCATCAACCCCTCATTAATTCATCTCTTATGTCTTGTTATCGCAGAGGTAGAAACCTCAAAGACCTTTTAGTGCATAATGACATCACCCAATTGGGTAAATCCAAGAAAAGCAGCTTTTTGGGTAATCCCAAATTGGGTTGTTATAAATGTTCCAACTGCACCACTTGCAGCTATTTACAGACAGGGCCTTCGTTTTTCCATCCATTCACAGGTGTGAAATATAATATACGCTATCACCTTACATGCACTAGTTCATACATCGTTTATGCGATCATCTGCCCTTGTTCTAAAATGTACATAGGGAAGACAGAGTGTACACTCCGAGTCCGTATGGCGCAACACAGGTCACCTATTAGGGCTGCTATTGTTAGCGGCACCAGTGAACAGCCTGTAGCCAGACATTTTTCTGAGGCCAAACATAGTATTGCGACGTTACGCTATCGCATTATTGACCATGTGCCTCCTCTACAGAGAGGTGGTGATCGTGGCAAGAAACTGTTACAGTGTGAAGCCAATTGGATCATGAGGTTAGAGACATTGGCTCCTCGTGGTTTGAATGAGACTTTAGGTCTTCAATGCTTTGTATAAACATCCATAGAGTTTATCATTTAACAGTTAGTGGTGCTTGCCGTAGCGGTTAATAGATTATTGCTTCCAAGGGGGCTGCTTGACATGTTCGGACACCATTTTACATCTTAGTGTAGTCTTTGTTAATTTTTGGGCCTGCTTATAGTCATAATAGGTTTTTTGTGGGTTGATACAAGGTGGGTACATATCTGTTGCTGTTCGTCTGTTTATTGTGTGCATTAATATTTTGCTGTACATTGTAAATAGACATTGTTTTATGTGTCCAATGTCATATATGTTAAGGTACGTCGTGTTGATGTTGTCGGTCATGTATGTATAGGTGTAGGTAGTGGTCATGGTGCTTTTAGCATAATTACGGCAGTTTGCCGAGAGTAAGTTTTAGAATATTGGTGTTTTCATTTATTTTCACTTAATGGTGCATATTCTGTTTCAGGCCGCTTTTCGGTTTTGACAGAGTTTGCTTTTATCTAATGATCATTCGATGAGCAGTCACAGTGAGTATTAGTGTGCATTCACATCACTATGGTTACACCAGCGGCTGACCATGACGTCATGTCCTGTGCGACTGCTGTCTGGCAGCGCACGTGTGCTACATCGGAGGTTTGGCCTGCTGGGTGGTGAGCTATTTAAGTCTGTTATTCACTTTTGTATTACTGTATATGCTTGATAAAAGCGCTGATTAAAGGCGCTGAAACGTCGCTGAAACCAGCTAAGTGTCCGCATAGTTTGTTATCCGGAGTGCCGCCATTGGTTGGAATATATATATATATATATATATATCTCAGTGTGTGTATCCCATTGCTTTATTGTCCCAGTAGCTCAGTGTACTTATCCCTGCAGTGTCTCTGTATCTCACCTTATCTCAATACTGGTTCCTGTATGGCAGTGAACCAATCTCTGCAGTGTCTTTGTATTCCAATGAGCCAATCCCTGCAGTGTACCTGTATCTTAGTGTACCCAATCCTTGCAGCGTCCCTATATATCAGTGTACCCCATCCCTGCAGTATCCCTGTATCTGAGTGCACCCCAATCCTACAGTGTCCCTGTATCTCAATGTACCTCATCCCTGCAGTGCCACTAAATCTCAGTGTACCCATCCTCCTGGTGTCCACAGGCACTGTTTCTGGGATGCTTTATGCATTGCATATTGGTCTCAGGAATACTATCTGCAGTGTCAGATTAACAACAGCACAGACAGGGCAGATGGCCACAGGACCCCAAAGACAGCTACATCAACAGCATAGGGGGCATTTGGGGATTCTGTGTCGGTGCACTACAATGTGTTTAAAACATTTGTGGTGCTGGGAGTATTTACACTTTATACATTTTAATAACATCAGCATCATATGATATTAACAATTTTATCGGTGGGGGTCCCCCACAAGTTAATTGCCCTGGGGCCCCCACAAACCTTAACCCAGCACTGACTATCCATATTGTATACTGATCTATAGGATGCTTTTATATTGAATATCAGTCTCTGTAATCCTCTCTGTATTATATGCTGATCTCTGATATGCTCTCTATATTGTATATCAATCTCTGGGATGCTCCCTGTATTGTATACAGTATAAGTCCTTAAAATGTCTGCCTTTGTTGTGACTCTGGACGAAAACAGTGAGTTGGGCATGCTACAAGTATATTAACCTAGGGAAGTTGGAGCCACTAATCAGGCACTGCTTATCATTTATTGTTCATATAACATTTTAGAACAATAATCTGAAGCATGATTGTAATATGTCAATGTGATATGTATTCAAAGTTTTACACATTTTTAATGAAATAAATTGCAAAATTCAACGATATTTAATTTTATACAGAATATAAAAAAATATATATTAGACATTGACAATAGTTCCCTGCAATTTGTATGTTTGTAAATAAATAAGAACATATACTGTACACACACTTCTATTTTAGTGGGAAGAATTCTTTACAGTAAGTGTAGTACCACTAGTCTTATTTGCCCATGAAAAGAATAACAGCAACCAGACACTTTTTAGTTTTATAATAGCAACGAAACACATAAGAAAATAAGTTTTAAACCCAAACAAAACTGTAAAAGCATATTTATGCATTAAAAGGAAGACAATCAAGACTTTTATTGCAATGAGTCACATTACAAGTTCAAACTGTCCCCTTGTGAGAATCCTCGCTAACAGGCATACAGTCACGATGATTCAAGTACGAGTGTTTTACTCAAAAATGGTAAAACGCATGTTGAGCTTGGAATGAATTGTCTAGAAATGCCAGCACTTATATTTACATTTAGTTAAAAACATTTCATTAGCCAAGATGAAAAATAACACAATGGTACTATGGAGCGTGGTAAAAATGGAACCTTCCAATGTACAGAAACTTTCTTACAAAATGAGGTCATTAAAAGTGTCCTTTATCACTGTGAAAAATGTATCTGATCGTTGGAGGATGGACACAGGTGGTGCTGTAGGATTTCATTTGTAGCGACATTAATATGGAACGGAGTCACTGACTTTTGAAAAATAACCAGCAAGGTACACACCAGTCCTTCTAAGGAGAACTTAACTTTCTTGTGTTACATAGGGCAGAATCTGGAAAAGGAAAGGTGGATGAAATAGTTTAGTGGTTTATCACACGTTAAGGCATTAAGGGCCATATTGAGTAGTTACAATCAGTGAAGGCCACACATGCATTCTGGGCCTGACTCATCACGGATCGCAACTGCAACAGCGTACACAGATCGGCCGATGGTGCGTACTGCGCATGCACTGCAGTGTATGTGCATGAGTTGGCATTGTGATCGGACTGTGACCACCTACGCAGATACAAAACCATCGCAGACCGAGGGACGGGACCAGGGCCGGCTCTAGGGGTGTTCAACCTGAGCGGTCGCACAGGGGCACCACCCATAGAGGGCGCACCCCTCCCCAACATCCTGATTTCAGCGGGACATTAATGTCCCGCTGTCCCACCCATGGGCCGCGGGTGGTTAAATCGAGAGGTTGGGGACCCCCACGGCCGCAGCTGTGCGGCGGTGCCGGACCCCGGAGACTCTGAATGGATGCTTGCGGCATCCATTCAGTGACGGGAGAGGGCTGGGGGAAGCCCATCTAGTGAGGCTCCCCCCAGCCTGACATTATTTGGAGGCAGACACGCCCCCTAATAACGTCACGTAGGGGGCATGGCATATAGTAATTAGGTCACGCCCCATTTTTGGTAACGCGCGCGAAGATAAGACTCTCTGAAGGGAGCCAGCACGGGGTGCTCCGACCCCTGGAGACGGCCCTGAACGGGACATCAGCGTTTGGAGGTGGTGACGAGTGAGTGGTTGTAGAAACGTAGCCGTGCTTGTCCATTTGAATGCCTTTTCCTGTGCGTGCATAGATTAGCCACTGCGACGGCATGCACAGCTTGAGTGCGACGACCACACAATTTCTGAGTAAGGACAGACCTGTTGTAATTTTGTGTAAGATGTCGATGTTACTTGATGGTACCGATGAATACGCAGGTCTGCGAGGTCTTACGGATGTGCGAAAGCGTTAGTAGGCGTCTCTATGCTGGCTTTGTGATTGCAAACATTAGCATATTTTCGCAGCAGGTCATCTGTGATCACAATAGCGATCCGTAGTGAATCAGGCCCTCTGTCAAAGCAACTTTTCATTACTTTAGGGTTAAAAAAAAAAAACCTATTACATATTTATACTTTAGTTAATCTGTTTATAATGTACAATATTGCAATTTAGAAAAAGAAATACGAAAAAAAAAAAACCATCAAAATTAGAACTTACTACAGTAGCTCAACGGCAAAATACAGTGGAAGGAAGTGTTTTTTCCATTATAGGTATATACAGTATATACAGTATAACAGATGATGCATAATTTTTATTGAAAACCCTTAAAGAGGTCAAGAGCCGCGAGGGAGAAGGGAGAAAGTTATGTGTATACTTATCAGACCACTTTGTCATGCCCTGCGCTCAGTAAAACAAAATCGTGTGGAAAAAAGATTACTATTTGGTCAGAAGTAAAAATATTTTGTGCAACCCACTGTTAAATATAGCAGAGAAGAGTAGCAATACTGGCTACCACAGGGCGGCTCCTAAGTTAATATTTAAACAATGTGACTACATTCTATAAAGGTTTTGCCCTGATCACACACTACTATTTAAACAGCATATCTTGATACAGTAAGAATGTATAATGCTGCTTGAATATACTTATTGACGTTAACTTTCACACACAGGAAAGCACATCAGAAATCGGTAATGCATTATCACTAAAGGTGCATATACACGTAATGATTTTTTTTAATGATTTAACTATAACGACGTCGTTATCGTTCAATCGTTGAAAAAAATCGTTCACTTTCTGAGTTATAACAATGAACGATTATCGTTCATGCACGTTCCCATTTGTAGTTCATTCTGACTGACCAACTGAACGATTTTCATTAAGGGAAGTTACAAAAATCGTTTGTAGTTCAAAAATTCGTTCATTACACTTTAAAAAATCTGACAGAAAATCGTTCAGAAAATCGTTGGTAACAAAATCGTTGTGTGTATATGCAGCTTAAGGTTTATAACTCATTAAAGTGGACCTGCCTCCTTCACAGAATAAAGGCAGCCATTGCTTTATGTCTGATGGTACTCCACAGACGCAGTACGGACACGGTTTTATTTTTTGGTAATATCGTTATTTCTTATATCTAATTCCAGAAACTGAAAAAATATAAATAGATGAATAAAATAAATATCTTAGTGGGAGGTAGAGGCAGCACTGTAGCTAGAGGCAGCCATTTGTAAGCACTAAAAACTATTCATGAACATGAAGTATATCGATTCACTAGTAACTAAAGACATTACTGAGGCATGAGGCACAAAATACTTTATTGTCTAGTACTGATTTGGAAATTAAAATCAAGGACATCCATGTGATCCACTAGTTCATGAATTGATATGTGACATTGTCATGAATATTGCTTTAGCTTACAAAATGGCTGCCTTCACTGAGAGTATGCAACGAGTACAATTTAATAGGTATAAAGCTGAACACATATTCATGCTCAGTTGTCTCCTCCCCCGGTCATTGGCCGACACATATGGTGTGAACTCCCACTAAGCTCTTCACTGTACATGCGTGTAAGATGCCTTACTGCACTTGCCTTTACCCTTGAACTAGCGCCAATGCTTCCACAGGGGAGTAAGCAGCAACATACTACCAGCCCACAACAGAAAAAGAAGAACACATTGGGGCAGAATAGACAGGCTTGTCAGGATACTCCTGTCATGCTTAAAGGGGCCAACTGTGTTTCGTTGGCCATGCACAAATGCTGTGAAGAGTTAGTCACTTTTGGAAAATGTGCTTAATATCACAGTATGTATGACTCCCAATTAGCCCAAGCGTTCTTAGCAAGCTGCAGGGCTGCCATCAGAAATTGTGGGGCCTGGTACTGACAAAATTGCCAGGGCCTTGGCAAAGGTGGGTGGAGCTCTGGTTAATGTGGGTGGAGCTACAGCAGGGTGGAGGGCACAGGGCAGGGAAGGCTGACTGGACTAAAGGGGGGAACAGAGCAGGGTCAGGAATTATGTACTTGGTTGCAACTTGCAGGAGAAACAGCGCAGGCGGTATTTTCAATATTGCGCTGGCTGCGAGTCAATCAGAAGATTGACTCGTGGCTGACACCATATTCGAAATGCCGCCTGTGCCGTTTCTCCTCCATGCCTGGCTACCGGTGCCATGTGCCAGCTGCAATCAGCTGGTGGCCCGGTGAAAATCCACACCACTACCCGGGCCCCCCTCTGTCTCCAGGCCTGGGCCTCTGGTCCTGGCAGTCGCCCCCTGATGGCAGCCCTTGCAAACTGCATTGAAACCAGAAGTGATAGGTCATTCAACTTATGCCCAAATTTAACAATGATCCTTATGCGAGCAGAGCAGCCACTGTACAAAACAATGTGTTATTAGTTACAAATTTTAACTTTACCATTTATTGTTTGTGTGGAAGCGGACACAGGAACACAGATATACCGTATCTTTAAAATTAAATAAACAAGATGAAATACAATGTTCTCACACTTGTATGAATTCATCCCTCCTTGTTCATGTTATGTGAAAACACAATCACACTGAAACTAAACATATTCCTATCTCTCTGGATTAGTTAGATGGACATATGGATGCTTTGTAATGTGATATTGTGTTTAAAGATTACGGGATTGATGTATTAAACAGTGGAGAAGTGAACCAGTAGAGAAGTTGCCCATAGCAACCAATCAGTTTCAAGGTAGCATTTATCAAGTACATTCTACAAAATGATATCTAGCTGATTGGCTGCTATGGGCTACTTCTCCACTCTTCGCGGCTCAATAAATCAACCACTATGGGCCTTATTCAGAGTCAGTCTGAAACTTTAAAAAGTCACATCTATGCAGCCTATTCCAAGTCAGTCACAACGGCAATTCTCGAGCTAATACTCCCTCCTTTTGACAGTGACTCCCTACCCTTGTCGTATCTGGATGTGACAGGCAGGGCCATAGGGACGGGTATGCGAGCGGTGCATTTGCCCAGGTGCAGCACCGTTGCTGCTCCACAACCCCTGCATCTGGCTAGAAAGGTACCTGGAACAACACCTGCTCGGATGGTCAGCACAGGGTGGCAGTGAGCCCTGCTCCAGCGCTGAAGACAGGATTGTGATTGGAGGTGTGGTTTCACTGACCGTACAGAAGATACTACAAATCACAACACACAATGGAAGGTAATGGCCGGAATGTGCAGGTAATAAAGTACCAAAGTTGCTTAGAGCATCTGAAAACATTATTTATTTTTTTATTTCATCATGTATATAAAATTCATTGATATTTATGTTTGTTTGTCCGGCTATGCATTCGGACACCCCTGCACCAATTGGGATGACACCAACGCGGAGTGGTCCTGTTGGATCCTGATCAAGTTTTAGGGAGGTTAGGGTCCCAGTCAGACCTCCTGTTGGTGTACACTGAGCACAAATTTGACCCAGGACTGCTGGGCAGAACTTTGACCCGGGGAGCCTGTTCTGGGCCTTCCACTGGATGGATTTGGACGACATCACATAATAAAACTTAATAACTTAAAGATACACCCTGCACCGATTGGAATGAAACCAACGTGAGGTGGACCAGTTGGATCCTGGCCAGGTTTTAGGGGGGGTTAGGGTCTCAGCCGGACTTCCCATTGGTGTACGCTGGGCAGAACTTTGATCCAGAGAGTCTGTTCTGGGCCTTCCACTGGATGGATCTGGATGAAAACTTTACAGAGGGGTGGCAATTGGTCTGGGATGCCTAATGGAGTGGTTGGGGTCCCGGTCGGACCTCACGGCGGAGTGCACCGGGCAGAACTTTGACCCACGGAGCCTGTTCTGGGCTTTCCACTGGATGGATTTGGACGACATCACATAATAAAACTTAATAACTTAAAGATACACCCCTGCACCGATTGGAATGAAACCAACGTGAGGTGGACCAGTTGGATCCTGGCCAGGTTTTAGGGGGGGTTAGGGTCTCAGTCGGACTTCCCATTGGTGTACGCTGGGCAGAACTTTGATCCAGAGAGCCTGTACTGAGCCTTCCGCTGGATGGAATTGGACAATATCACATAATAAAACTTAATAACTTGAAGATTTAAACCCGGGCAACACCTGGTACTTCAGATAGTTTATAAATAAACATGCAGGCTTCTCTTTCCTCATTTGTGACCAATCCGACTCAATCATCATTAGCAGCTTCACAGTTATCACCAGGGCCGTAGTTAGGGTAGCACAACCAGGGCACCGCAGGGCAGGGGGCTCGATTTGGTCCTATCAATTCTCCTGTTTACTATCATTCTCACTTGTATAGCTTCCTCTTCTTTTATCCCCAGCATCTCCTATCCTCCCCTATCTCTTCCCTGGCCCTTCCCCATGAGGCCTAGGCCCTTTTTCAGGTGCACTATCTGGTGTCCCTATTTAAAAAATGTGGGGGGGCACCAATGCTCTCTCTGGCGCAGGGCACCAAAACGTCTAATTACGGCTCTGGTCATTACTATCAACTTTACAGTTAGGAGGCTGTGTCTAAGAATTTTCGGCGGCGATGTTTGTGTTAACTTGAAATGACAGGCCCAAAACACCCCTTACTGCACTTTCATTGTGACTTCACACCCACACCCACTGCGGTCACATTCACTTTCCACGATTACACTCCCATATCAGCCCTGGTCTCAGAGAGTCGCAAGTCAGAGTTGAGACGAAAAAAAAAAAATAAAAAGATGCAGAAAGAGAAAAGGCGCATTGGCAGAGTGCGAGAAATCAAAGGTTGAGACAAAATAAAGTCCCACCTTGGGCAGCACAGACGGTGTAATGCTTAGCATTACTGCACTGAGGTCATGGGTTTGATTCCCACCACGGCCGTACCTGTGTGGAGTTTGTATATTCTCCCTGTGCTTGCGTGGGTTTGCTCCGGGTGCTCCGGTTTCCTCCCACATTCCAAAAAATACACAGGTAGGTTAATTAGCTCCCAACAAAAATGATCCCTAGTGTGTATGTGTGCGTGTACATGTGGTAGGGAATATAGATTGCAAGCTCCACTGGGGCAGGGACTGATGTGAATGGTCAAATATTCTCTGTAAAGCGCTGCAGAATATGTGTGTGCTATATAAATAACTGGTAATAATAATCTTACATCTGACTCTGAATAAGGCCCTATGTTTTATTATATTTGAATAAATAATGAAAATCTCCAATATGTTTAGTATACTACAAAAATAAAGAATGAGCTGAAGACATATTTCAGATTAGTGAACGTGTTGTATAAATATGGTACAACACCTTTAAAGTACATAACTAGAACCAACAATACAATCACACATCATGCTGCAACAAAATACAGCTAAAGCTAAAAATACCTTCAAAATAAATATAACTTTAACCGTTTGCTTTCAATTGCATAAGTATTTTTCTACTGTAATTCATTATATTCACTTTGTGGTGATTACCATACTGAGGTGATTTTAAGATAGTAATATTAGTGTGCGAGCGAGAGACGTCCTGGGTATAAAGTAAACATATAGTATTCCATGGGAACTTAAAAATTGAAGTAGAGGTACTGTAGTGCCCCTTGTAGGCAACAGATGGCGATACAGAACCAAAACATTCTGTCAGCGCTGATTTACAGGTCCTTGAATAACTGGTGCACCAGCAATAGTAGACGATTTTATACTCTCTTTACACTCTTTTATGGAACCTCGTATCACAAACTGAGAATACTGAAAAAGAAGTTGGCAAGTCTGAATAAGATTGTTGTAAATATAAATATATCTGTAGAAGTAACTCAATATTAGATTATTCTATCTTGTAGAGGTAGATCTATTTGTGTCTTGCTTTCCTTCAGTTCTTGTTAAGCAATAAAAGCATGTAGTGCATGCTGCCATATCTCTGTGAAATTCCATCCCATATCTGTTTTAACTGTTTTGGATCCATAAATAAACTGTTCTACAAACATTTTATAACCAGTCACACTTACAGGGAATTAAACAAGGTCATTTCCTTTATTAAACATGCATACATCATGCATCCATTAGTAGACATAGCCATGGCTGCTCCCAATCAAAATAAGCCAAAATAGCAACATTTAAATGTTATTATAAAGTAATCATGTATCACTTTCTCATATATGAAAAGATGCCACATTTAGAACATATTATTATTTACCATATTTTATTAGAATTGTTTAATTTGACCTTTCCTGCTTACTTCCCCTAATAAAGCACAATGCATTGTGTGTTACCTGTCATTTTGGATGCCCGAATCCGACATTCACCAATTATAATTTGTAGGTTGTTTCCATGAATCCATCCTTCTTTTTTTCTGTGCAAATTCCTCACCAACCTGTTATATTACAAACACAACGTTCAACACTATAATGCCACATTGCTTAGAGGAAACCAATCACTACTATCCACTTGGGGCAGTGGCCAAACATTAAAAATAGCCACTGAAAAAAAGAGACTGGCAGCTGAGCAGCGATAGGGAGCACAAACCTGCACATATATCCAGCATGGGGTCAGGCGTTAATATGTGGTTACTCTCGTCTTTAGCTTTACTTCCTTGGGACCAGAACCACATAGAACCACCAGTGCAACTTGTGCAGTAAACACATTTCAGCTCTCTTAATGGGAGAGATGTACTAAGTTCTGGAAAGTGATAAATTGGAAAGTTATAAACTACCTGCCACTCAGCTCCTAACTGTCATGTTACAGTTATGAGCTGATTAGTTGGTAGTTTATCACTCTCCAATGTATCACTTTCCAAGCTTAGTACATCTGCCCCTAGAGGATCCAGTCATTACTGACTAGGTGCATCGCTGTACCCACAGTCTGTATCCCAATCCAATAGAAGAGAGAAGAGTAGAACGTCAGCTTGACACAAGAGCTGGATTTACGTATGACAGGGTGTAGAGAAAAGGCGGTGCAGGCAAGAAAGACAAAGATAAATAAACAAGAGGAGGGTCATTAACAAACAGTGAACCGGCAAAGGGATGGTCAGATAGCAATCAGGGAATGGTTAGACAACAATCAGGGAAGGGGACATTCAGATAACTATCAGGGATAAGGCAGACAACAATAAGAGAATGGCTAAGCAGACAGTCAGATAGCAAATCATGGAAAGTGCAGATAACCACCAGAGAACAGGCAAGGGGACAGTCAGATAAGAATCAGGAAACGGGATAAGGGACAGTCAGAAAACAATCAGGAAATGGGCAGATGAGAAGGAACAGACATATTACTACTGAACAGGCAAGAGGACAGTCAGATAATCTGGGAATGGTCAGATAACAATCAGAGAACGAGTAAGGGGATGGTCAGATAATCAGAGAACAGGCAAGGGGACGGTCAGATAACAATCGGGATGATCAGAAAATAATCAAGGAATGGGTAAAGGGTTGGTCAGATAACAATCAGAGAATAGACAATGGGATGCTCAGAAAATAATCAGGGAATAGGTAACGGGATGGTCAGATAACAATCAGAGAATAGATAACGGGATGGTCAGATAGCAATCAGAGAATAGTTAACGGGGATGGTCAGATAACAATCAGGGAATAGGTAACGGGATGGTCAGATAGCAATCAGTGGATAGTCAGAAAGCAATCAGGGAATAGGTAACGGGGTGGTCAGATAACAATCAGAGAATAGGTAACGGGATGGTCAGATAGCAATCAGGGAATAGGTAACGGGATGCTCAGATAACAATCAGAGAATAGGTAACGGGATGGTCAGATAACAATCAGGGAATGGGTAAGGGGATGGTCAGATAACAATCAGAGAATAGGTAACAGGATGGTCAGATAACAATCAGGGAATAGGTAACGGGATGGTCAGATAGCAATCAGGGAATGGGTAAGGGGATGGTCAGATAACAATCAGTGGATAGTCAGATAGCAATCAGGGAATAGGTAACGGGATGGTCAGATAACAATCATAGAATAGGTAACGGGATGGTCAGATAACAATCAGGGAATGGGTAAGGGGATGGTCAGATAACAATCAGAGAATAGGTAATGGGATGGTCAGATAACAATCAGGGAATAGGTAACGGGATGGTCAGATAGCAATCAGAGAATAGGTAACGGGGATGGTCAGATAACAATCAGAGAATAGACAAGGGGATGGTCAGATAACAATCAGGGAATAGACAAGGGGATGGTCAGATAATCAGGGAATGGTTAAGGGCATGTCAGATAACAATCAGGGAATAGGTAACGGGATGTTCAGATAACAATCAGAGAATAGGTAAGGGGATGGTCAGATAACAATCAGGGGAAGGTCAGATAACAATCAGTGGATAGTCAGATAGCAATCAGGGAATAGGTAACGGGATGGTCAGATAACAATCATAGAATAGGTAACGGGATGGTCAGATAACAATCAGGGAATGGGTAAGGGGATGGTCAGATAACAATCAGAGAATAGGTAATGGGATGGTCAGATAACAATCAGGGAATAGGTAACGGGATGGTCAGATAGCAATCAGAGAATAGGTAACGGGGATGGTCAGATAACAATCAGAGAATAGACAAGGGGATGGTCAGATAACAATCAGGGAATAGACAAGGGGATGGTCAGATAATCAGGGAATGGTTAAGGGCATGTCAGATAACAATCAGGGAATAGGTAACGGGATGTTCAGATAACAATCAGAGAATAGGTAAGGGGATGGTCAGATAACAATCAGGGGAAGGTCAGATAACAATCAGTGGATAGTCAGATAGCAATCAGGGAATAGGTAACGGGATGGTCAGATAACAATCAGGGAATAGGTAATGGGATGGTCAGATAACAATCAGGGAATAGGTAACGGGATGGTTAGATAACAATCAGAGAATAGGTAACGGGATGGTCAGATAGCAATCAGGGAATGGGTAAGGGGATGGTCAGATAACAATCAGTGGATAGTCAGATAACAATCAGGGAATAGGTAACGGCATGGTCAGATAACAATCAGGGAATAGGTAACGGGATGGTCAGATAGCAATCAGAGAATAGGTAACAGGATGGTCAGATAGCAATCAGGGAATGGGTAAGGGGATGGTCAGATAACAATCAGGGAATGGGTAAGGGGATGGCCAGATAACAAGGTACTGTACTAATTAAGTCACCTGTGCTCAAGCATGGATATCCTTAAATGTGGACTGTAAAGGCTGAGTTTGGGAACCTCTGCATTAGTGGAAGCAACAGAGCTTAGGATGAAATTAGTATTTCTTACAGATGTATATTATATGTATTATTTGAGGGTTGATAGGCTCATACCACTGATAACAAATACTATATATACGCCACCCATGAACATGCGTGCACATGCATAGTAATGTGAAAAAGAAATACACCTCCATTTTGTATTTTTGTGTCAGGGCATAACTAACAATCAGCTAATCCTCGCCATGTCCTAAACTTTGATCAATTTAACATTGTGACAAACGGCACATGATGTTAGTTTTTAACTATTTCTTTAACAAAAAATAAGCCATCATGAAGTCGTCATTTGTGGAAAATGAAGTACATCCCATGATTCTGTAACTTATAGAGTCAGTTTTATCAGCAATAATATAGTAATTGGTTTCTGTATGAATTTAGAGTTTATCAGACTATTGCATCATATTTGGGGAATTGTGTCCCACCCCTCCCTACACACTGTTTTAGGGCCTGATTCAGCTTGGGTCGCAGGTCAGCGTTCACATGCGCCCGGTCGATATTTGCGGTCTGCGCATGCACTGCAGGGCGCGTTCGCGAAGCAGCCGCTGCGAACGCTAATGCGTACGCAGCAGATACTCAGAGACACAAGGAAATGAGTGACAGCAAGTGTTGTTTGGGGTGGAGAGGGGGTTAGTCAAAGGAACGCCGTTGCAGGGGCGTGCATAATTAAGCCCCAGCAACGGCATACGCAGCCGGAGCTCTACATGGCAACAGGAAGCTTTGCAGGGTGTGTCAGGTTCAACCCCAACTCTGCGTATGGGTCTGATGTTACTCGATGTTTCCGATAGTTTCGCTGACTTGTAATGGGAAGTGGGCGGCTTTATAAGCTGGGGGGCATCTTGGTATAGTGCTGCAATCGCATTAATTTGCATATTTTCTCAGCGAGAGGGTGCGTATGATTGCAGATTTGCAATCCATGCTGAATCAGGCCGTCAGTTCATTGATGTTTAAGGATATATGTTTATGCAATGTTTTCTTAAAGTCCCACCGCAGCATCTCAATGGGGTTGAGCTCTGGTCTATGACTTGGTAACTTCAAAACCTTGATATTTTCTTTTTCAGCCATTATGTTTTAGATTTGCTGCTGTGCTTAGGATCATTGGCCCTCATTCAGAGCCGCTCGTTAGCGGCAGTACGCTCGTTCCGAGCGATGTTTGCACATCTGCGCATGCGTACGGTTTTTAGTACGCATGCGCGAACCAGTCAGTGCGGCCAAAAATCGTTTGTACGCTATATAGCGAGTGCCTGCTATTTTGAGTGACAGAATGAGGCGTATGTGGGTGGTAACAGGGGAAGGTGCTTGAAAATGGGGAGTGGAGATCCGAACGCAGGCGTGCTTAAAGGTCAAAACGGGCGTATTATGGGTGTGCATAATTAATACAGCAGCGTCATTGACCACGTCACTGGGTTATTTTATAGCCAGAACTGCTCGCAAATTTGTGGTAGCAAACACCAACCACAAGAATAGCGAGCAGTTCATACGCTGGTCGATGTACTCGATTAATCTAATAAATAGCGGACATGACGTATGGTGCGAGCGGCCAGGGTGCGTTTTTAACAAATAAACGAGCGTATGTTTTGCTCGCTCGTTCAGACTTAGAGGCGTGAACAGACTGCAATTTGCGAACGGATCATTTGAATAGCCACCCCTTGTTTTTGAACGAACGACCGCAAATAGCGAACGGCTCTGAATCAGGCCCATTGTCCTTTTACATAATCCAATTTCAGCAAAGCTACAGATGGCAAAGAGATGGACTGACACTGTCTTATAGTATTCTATTCTCTGCTATAAAGAGCAGATTATGATGGATTCAATGATCTCAAGGCATCCAGCACATACAGCTGCAAACCAGCCCCAAATCACGAATCCTCCAGGATCATCTTTGAAGGTTGTGATGAAGTTGAAATATAGCATTGTGTATTAATATCACACGTTGGACTCTTCTGTCCAGAGAGGACAATGGGCCTGATTCAGACCCACTCGCAAGCGGCTGTCCGCTCGCAAGTGGGTCGATGGTCTGCACTGAGCATGCGCACGACGGAGGGAGCTCCGTCGTGCGCATGCGCCAGACGCGACGAGCGAAGGACTTTCCTTCGCTCGTGGTGTCTGATCAAAGGGGGCGTGCTGTCGATGTTGATTGACAGCACGCCCCCTTTGGTGGGCGTGCCGGGGGCGTGCCTCCCTGACGGGGGCGTTCCCAAGGGAACGCCTACCGTCAGAAGCCGGCCCACTGACATCACTAGTGATGTCAGTGGGAGTGATTTTGGCTCTGATAGAGCCAAAATCACTCCGGGCCTTGCGGTTGAAAAACTCAACCGCAGGCTCTGGCTCGCAGTGGCGATGGACGCGATGGTCAAGACCATCGCGGCCATCAAACTGCACGCTCGTATAGGCTGTGGGTGGTGACCCACAGCTATACGAGCGTCCAGGAGGACACTCCATTATTATGGAGGGCGGCCCTCATTCAGAGCGTGCGCTCTGCTCAGAGCGTCCGGCTCTGAATGAGGGCCAATGTTCCCAGAAGTCGTGTGTTCTATTCAGATGCAACAATACAAGCCTTCAATGTATTGGGTTTTATTTTAGATAAAAACCATACAGTACTTGTTCAGTCTTGTACTGATGGCAGAGCCATTACCTTCTTTAGTGATAGGAAAGCAGTATGCAGCACCTACCTTTCCACAACACTTCTTCATTCACCTATTTTTTTTGTTGAATAAATAATGACAAAGTAAAATCTGTTGTGGTTAATTTGTCACAAGAGACTAGTTGGCACAGTGATTAGCATTACTTCTTTACAGCGCTATGCCACGGGTTTGAATTCCTGTGTGGCATTTGTATGATCTTCCCATGTTTGCGTGGTTTCCCTCCACAAACCAAAAATATACTGGTATTCAAATTGGCTGGATTAAATTTATCCTAGTGTGTGTTTTTGTTATACTGATGTTATACTACCTATACTATAAACTCTGTAAAGCGCTGCAAAATATTTTGATGCTATTTAAACAAAGGTTAATGATTATGAGATCAGCCTTATGAAATTTTATAATTTTAAGACGGATGTAGAGTTGACTGTAAGCATTTTTGTCCATCGTCGTCACTATGTGTGGTGACACCCGGTGTGGTAGTATGTAATCTACGTGCATGCTGAAGGTGCGCCCAGAAGGGGGCATGGCCTGGTGTCCATGGAGCCACGTCCCTGGTGTGTAATGTTTTGGGGAGTGACCATGTTCTCGTCAAGCTGAGGGTTTACCCAGCACTCTGGGATCTTCTGGGCAGTTCCCCGCTTCTCCCTACACAGTGGATGATGCGCACATATGACGCCATCCATCACTGCTGCTCAGTGACACCTTCCAGGGGTTGACACCAAAATGGCCGATTAGCTCTGCTATTTTGGAGTCACCTCCTCGGATGTGTCAATGGTGTGGCCCACACCCCCCTAGTGACGACACTGAATTTGCCGAATGTGTTATACGCAACTCAAACACATCTTCCATGAGGAGACATGTCTAGGCTGTAATGCAGCATTCTCATGTAGGCTTAGCGAGGGCACTGTGGAGGGAATTGTGGGTAATGCAGTTGATCGTATGTTTTCAGACACATCATTTGCACCAACATTAGGGCTAGTGCAAGTGCACAGTGATAATAATGTTGGCTATAACCTGAAGCGTACTAATAGGAGCGGACCAGTCATGTAGATGCGCATAACTGTGCATATGGGTGAATATAATAGTTCCTTGCAAAAGCAAATTACGGCCAACTTGCTTCAACGCTTCCTCATCCCTTATGTGAGGACTAGGTGATTGTTAGTTACAGTATGTCCTGATATGGAAAAATACAAATTGGAACAAAAAGGTGCAGTTTTCTTTTCACATTCATTTATATATTTAGCCACAGCCAGGATAAGGAAGTCAGTATAAAGGTACTGAATGTACAATAAATGGTAATAAAAGTATGTGAAGTAATGATGAATGCTGACTTATACTGCAAAGGTTTCAAACTGTTTTTTTCTTAAGGGAACAGCTTTTATGCTAGATATATTTAAAACTGTTCTCTACCTCCACATACCTACTAAATGTGTCTCCGCCCTCTGATTGGCATACTATGTCACTGGCAAAGGGGATGGAGGAATTAGATAACATTAATGGAGTGAGTAAGCATCGCTGGAGCACATAATAACCTAAGGTATACATTTGTACAATGTTACATTGTGGTGACAGCTGATGTTATACAGTACATTGTGTATTTGTAGGGAACCTAGGTAAGCTGACTGTTTGTAATATAAATGGGAGACTGAATATAAGGGTTGGCACCGCACTCCGCAGCTGTCTCCAATACTGTGAAATGCATCCACAAGCACTTTTATACCTGGGTCTTTATAAAGAACGTTTAGAAATAAACATAATTCAGGAATGTTCGGATGTCATGCTCAGGATAAAATGCTCTTTATTCAATACAAATTCTAAACAAATCCTTGTTGGATATGGCAAAGCGCAGAACAATCATATGGACTTCGATGCAGTTTTATGTGTGAATAAGAGAAATAAATAAATGAAAACGTTACACAAACTGTGTAATTACTTAATAAAAATAAAACTCCAATTGTAAAGCACAACAGAATATGCCGGCATTACACAAATATATGTACATAACTTTCGGAGCAATGGCATGATTCATTTGTCAGAATAAAATGCAGGACGTTCGCTCATATCTGTTGTGTGGTTACAGACAGTGAGCGTTATTTACAAGCCACAAACACTGGGCACTGGCTATGACCCTTTATATGCACAAACGGGCTCTTGTTAGACGTTACATTTCAGCATGGAGAACCTGATACATCAGCTACTTGTAGAGGCTGAACAGACCACTGGTGATGTAAAGACAAGACTAGTGAAGTGCTTAGTAGATGTATATACAGAAGTCATAATGTGGTGGCTTTGGCAGGTGTGGAGCAAGAGAAAAAACATCCCAGGGAGAGATTGTGAAAGTAGAAGAAAATGTATTTTCCATCATGGCCAAGACAGGAGTATAGATTTACTGTACTGTGAGTGAATTGTCGCCTGTCTGTAGGTTTACCCCAGCTGAGTGGAAAAAGATCAGGGTGCAGTAAGGACATAGCAGCTGACTTTCATGGCAGCTGGAAGGACCAATCTTCTGTGCCGAGTGAGTGCATCCGTAATTAGTATAGGTACAGTAGCTGAGTCAGTAATCTCAGGCTGATTTTTGTGCAGAACTAGCACTAACTTTAAGAGGTCAATTCATTAATAATCAACGGTAACTACAAATCTTTATCATCGCTTATAGTGGGAAAAAATATAAAGAACTTGTCATAACTTCAATTTATCAATCCGGATCCACTTTTGTTGCCCCAACAAAACTCCCAAACCGCTGCAAAAGTTTTCTTTGCTTCACCGGTAGCCTAGCAGTGCTGGTGAAGGACCACAGTGAGGATGTGACCCAGCGGGGATGAAGGTCAGCTTTTCAGTCTTCAAAGATCCCCATGGGATGTAGTTAGGACGCCGGTGGTCAGAATACCAGCTCCAGAATCCCCACGGTCATCAGAATACTGGCTCCAGAATCCCGACAGTGAGTATTAGGGTTAGGGTTGGGGTTAGGTTTAGAGTTAGGCACTAGGGGGAGGGTTATGGTTAGGGTTAGGCTGCGGGAAGGGACGGTTAGTGCTAGGCTGTCAAAGGGGATGGTTAGGGTTAGGCTGTACTAGGGGTGGGTTAGGGTTAGAATACTCACCAATATGCGTCAGGATTATCACCGTCGGGATTCCACAGCCAGCATTGTGACCATCGGGTTTCTGACTGCTGGCATCTTGTTACCAACCTGTCCCCATTGCCAAGTACTGTACAGGGTAATGCTAGTTCGAGACAGGAAAGCTTTTTGATTCTTGATGTATTGCGTAAAGCTTCTGTCCCCATAGCAGCGCTAAGTAGATAAGTGTGTCTGTGTATATGTGTGGCTGATGTCTTCGGCTATTAAATATTATTTGAGACTGTGCTGCAATATTGTCTCATGTCATAGAAAAGGCCAAATACATTTTAGGTTTTTACTATTCCAACAAAATAGTGCCACTAGAGTCAGATTAGGCTGCTGGATTGCCAGGTCAGGTAGTTGAACTAAGGGCCTGATTCAGAGCCGGACGCTCTGACCAGAGCGCTTGCTCTGAATCAGGGCCCTCCTACCTAAAAATGGAGCGGCCTCTTGTTACCACCCACAGCTTATGCGAGCGTCCATGATGATGGTCGCGATGGTGAAGACCATCGCGACCATCGGGCTTGCGACGAGACCCTGCGGTAGGATCTCGTGGCCGCAAGCCCTGGAGTGATTTTGGCTCTATCAGAGCCAAAATCACTCCCACTGACATCACTAGCGATGTCAGTGGGGCCGGACCCAGACGGTAGGCGTTCCCATGGGAACGCCTCCATCTGGCAGCCACGCCCCCGGCACGCCCACCAAAGGGGGCGTGCTGTCAGTCACCATCGACAGCACGCCCCCTTTGGTGCGAGACCCGGAGTGACAGCTTGGCTGTCGCTATGCGGGTCTCGCGCATGCGCACGGCGGAGCTCTCTCCGTCGTGCGCATGCGCATTAGGGCACCATCGACCCGCTTGCGAGCGTCTGAATTAGGCCCCAAGTCATAACACATTTTGACCTCTATTTGTATATGGAGTATGGACAATTCACAATTCTGTTTCCTGACAGTATTATCAAATAAGAAACCCAATGGCTTTTATCAGGTCTGCATGCTATATTTATTCAAACGGGTGTAAATAATGTTATAAGAATGCCAAACCTAGAAAGTCAATAATTCTCTACAGATGGATGTTCTGAAAGATAAGCCAGTCTGACCACATGGACAAAAAGAGATAATACTACAATCAATATATTCCAGCAATACAGGGGTATGACAAATAATAGTTAAAGGAAAATATGAAAATTGTAAGAAATTGAACAAATAAAAGTATTGTTTTAACAGAACCACATTTTCACACTGTTACAAACAAATTGCAAGTACAGTATACTGTATGTAAAAAAAAAAAAATATATATAAATGCAATGTGCTAGAATATAAAGAATAAAATATTACCATTGTCCCTCAGCATCTTCCTCTATAAGCTGGATGAAATCCCCATTTTTTACCAGTACATCCTCGGAGCCCCTCCTCTTGCAGTCGGCCAATGCTCTGTATTTTCCTGGAGACTGTGACAGAACATGTTTAGCAATCACAACATACTAAAGTTTGCACACACTGTAGGCTGCCATTGTGCGAGGTGAACCAATATTCACGGCAATGCAGTCTTATTCATTTCATCAAGGCCCACTGACGGAAACTGATGGATTCAATGGGCCTGATTCAGCGATGTACGCAATGCCAAGTTTTTCACAGTTGAGCCATTTTTCTGCAAATTGTGTATGCGTCAAGGTACATTACTGCAGTCACTCACAGCAACTTTATACTCACAGTGTGATTGACAGGGAGCGTTTGGTGGAGTTAATGGGATGTGGCGGCAAAGAACGTAGGCCTGTCAGGTTCATTTTGGGGGTGTGTGACATTCTGCATATGCAATCCTGTATGCAAGAAAAAATGGCTCAGGCGTCTCAGTTCCCGCGGCCATTCTGCGCGACCATAGGCTTACTCAGAAGGCCGAAAGTTGAAAGCTCTGCGACTGATGCTTTGTACACAGATGCTTGGATTTGCAAAGCTGCTTTTCAATACAAACCTTGGTGTCTGGGACATTAGAATATTTTCGCACACAGCAGCTGCATAAGGAATCGCAGCTGCTATGGCATTAGCGATCATCTTTGAATCCCGACCAATGTTTGTAAATTTTGGTTCAGCTAAAAAAGAAACCTACAAAATGACTGCGTTCCCGGTGTGTAGACAATGGGCAAACGATCAAGTGTAGATTTTCTAAAATGTTTATGGTGGAATGATTGTACAGTACACACCTTTCTGCAACATAATCTATCTATAGCTGCTATAAAAGAACAAGGCGGTTTAACACCTCAAATTCATTGTTATTGTATACCAAATAGAAACCGCCAAGTTTCAATCTGAAACCACTGCGGCTTCACTGCTTTATGTCACCATCATTTAGGAGACATAAACCACAATGTACTGGATGAAATTGCACAGCTTCCTTTACATATGCTATTCATGCTGGCAGGTTGCAATCTGTGAAGTAAGAATATAGAGCACATTAACTACAACCAATAAATGGGGTATAAAGGTGGTAAGGTAGCAGGCATGCGGCATGGGAACGCCTACCGTCTGGGGCCGGCCCCACTGACATCACTAGTGATGTCAGTGGGAGTGCTTTTGGCTCTGATAGAGCCAAAAGCACTCCAGGGCTTGCGGCAGCGAGACCCTACCACAAGGGTCTCGTCGCAAGCCCGATGGTCGCGATGGTCCATTGGCCATATCTATGGTGGGCAAGATGTTGTTCAGGTGGCTTCCAGTGCTCATACTACGGTCTCTGCACATGCACAGACAGGCAGAGCAGATGCCTCAAGAGGGTGTACCAGCATTGCTGGGCTACGCTCATTTAAAGATCTGAACCCCTTTTCAGAGACAATAATTCCACCACTTGGCATGTGCCCCTCATGCTGGCCCCCATGCTGTATGATGCGTTTGAACGGGCTGAGCTGGGTATGATGCTGTTATTCCTGGCTGTACCATACTGAGCATGGAGACTTATTTTGCAACTCTAAAGCAGGATACAGGGGTCCACAAGGCTGTTTTGCATTGTATACAGACAGTAAGTAACAAGCATTGGGGTGTTACTATGCACAGTATTACCTCTCTTACCATACTGTGCATATGTGCAATATATCATGTAATGTGTGCTTGGACTGAGTGCATAAACCAAGTAATTCCTGCCTCACCCTACTATCCATGCTAATTATTATATCAATGCAGCACACACACCAGGTTAATCTATTTCCGTCATATTGCACACATTATTTACTTTATCATTATCCACACCAGGTACACCCATAACATGTGGCGCTCCGCACCACTGAAACCTGATAGCACTTAGCTAAAAAGAACAAAAAAGTTTATAACTAGTTATTTTACATACATATGTACTAAGCTCTGGAAAGTGATACATTGGAGAGTGATAAACTATCAAGCAATCAGCTCCTAACTGTCATTTTTCAAACACAGCCTGTAACATGACAGCTAGGAGCTGAGTGGCTGGTAGCTTATCACTTTCCAATTTATCATTTCCAGAGCTTAGTACATTCTCTGCCACAATGTCATCTCTATTAAAATACAGCTGTAAACAAACATTTTTAAAAACAATATTTTCACAATATCTTAATGATTCATAGTTCCCTATAAATAATGTACCCACTAAAATACAGCATAAAATTATAGAGGAACACTACTGTACATCCAAAGCAAGATAGGAATCTCATCAAGTCATCACTGCTCACTATAAATGAGTGGAGTATTTAGCCAAACATGATGTGGATGTGGCACATTTTTGGGGTTGATGTAGAGGTGCACACAAGTATTGTATACACGGAAATATATGCAGATATTTGCCCTTAAGTCGCTGCACTACCCACATCCATCCATTTGCCATCACTATCAGTGCAATAGACCCGGCTGAAATCAGACAGATCTCTGTGTACGCTCACCCCTATATAGCCTGAAAGTACACCTATGTGCAAACACCCAGTCACACCCATTCAGCCACAAATGGAGATGGGACTGAGAATCGCTCATATTTGCATATGCAAAACTGCCTTCATGCAACTCTGATTAAGCCCCATGGTGTTTTAAATTGTTCTGGAAAAACACAGTAATAAAAAAAAATATATATTTTTTTTTTCATTGCTCATAATGAATAACATATGAAACAAACACAATACATAAGAGTACTGTACTAACCAGCTGGACTGTGTCCTCCTCCTCTGTGTCTGAACAAGCATACGAGCAACTGGACCATCCGTCAAGACCCTCGCAAATTTCCAGTGACTGGGACATTCCTGACCAACCTGTATTATTGCGTTTACAAAAGTCACTAATGTTTCTGATGGGAATTACAGACATGATCTAGTTCTATTTACCAAAGACTGACATGTTTTCATGCTATTTAAACAATATAGCAGAGTGGACCTGCGCACTGAGGGCCTGATTCAGAGCCGGACGCTCTGACAAGAGCGCTCGCTCTGAATCAGTGCCCTCTTACCTAAAATTGGAGCTGCCTCCTGGCCGCTCGCATAGCTGTGGGTGACCACCCACAGCTTATGCGAGCGGCCAAAAAGATGGTCGCGATGGTCAAGACCATCGCGACCATCGGGCTTGCGACGAGACCCTGCGGTAGGGTCTCGCTGCCGCAAGTCCAGGAGTGCTTTTGGCTCTATCAGAGCCAAAAGCACTCCCACTGACATCACTAGTGACATCACTGACACTAGTGATGTCAGTGGGGCCGGCCCCAGACAGTAGGCGTTCCCATGAGAACGCCTCCTTCTGGGCAGCAACGCCCCCGGCACGCCCACCAAAGGGGGCGTGCTGTCACTCACCATCGACAGCACGCCCCCTTTGGTGCGAGACCCATAGCAACGTCTTGGCCGTCGCTATTCAGGTCTCGCGCATGCACACTAGGTCACCATCGGCCCGCTTGCGAGCGCTCAGCGCTCGCGAGCGGGTCTGAATCAGGCCCTGAGCTCTCTTGTGGTGGTGAGCCGCTAACAACTTATAGGTACCCTCACCTATATAGTAATTAACATGTATAAGAGAAAATGTTGTAGTGCTCAGCCTACGTGAGATATGTCTAGTATTTAGGTTGTGTTATAAATAATGAATGCTCTTAGATATATATGTAGCATCCAATGGTGTATAGTCAGGTAGGTACAAATCGGTGGATAAATGGCTACAAGAAGCAGAAGTAGTAAATGCTGATAATAACAATACGTCAGTAAACAGATCTCAATGAGCCAGAATATGCTAAAATTATTATTGATAAGGAAATATCAATAAAAATAAAAATAAATAGCAAAACCTAAGTATGGGATGTGTTTTATATGATAATATTGATCTGTTGATACAGAGACCTATACCCAATACTAAATATATCGTGCAGTAGTGCAAAAATTGCCAATACAAATAATAAAATGGTAAAAATAGGGGGTATTTATTGGAAGATATGCTAAACCAAAAAGAACCAGAAAAAATGCACATGCAGAATGGTGCCTGTAACACCAAACTGTGAGAATGAGGGAAGCTGATGGGTGAGGTTAATCCGGACCTCAAGTATCAATAGATAAGTGACTGAATGGGTAATGTCCAGGATCAGGGTATTATGTGGGTGATAGTGGTTTGATATAAGGTCTCTAGTGCCATTCCGCTGTTTATGTTGGAATGAGGCTGAACTTACTGGAAGTGATGCCAGGGATGATCTTCTTGGGGCCGAGGAGTACGGTGTGAACTGCTGGGGAGAGGCTGTCTCTCTGCAGCGCGTGTGTCACTGCCCGGCACAAGTGTTGGAAGCCTCCTGAATGAACAAGCAGCCTCCGGCAACATGTACCGGAGTGAGCGCTGTTGTCTGTGGAGGAAATGTCACGGCCACACCGCTCGCTGAAGCAGTGTGCCGCGTGTCTCCTCCTAGTGACGGGGACTTACCTCTCTACCCTGGAGGGCAGGTAATGATGTCCAGGTGGGAAGTGAAGATACTTGAAGGTAGTCCCAGATCATAAGCAATGTGAGCACTGGTCTTAGGTATTAGCAAAACAGATATATGATAAAAACTTGACATGCGGTGAGCTATCTAGCATTATGTGCTATAATATAATACACATCCCATACTTAGGTCTTGATATTTATTAACACTATTTACTTATCAATAATAATTTTAGCATATTCTGACTCATTGAGATCTGTTTACTGACGTATTGTTATTATCAGCATTTACTACTTCTGCTTCTTGTAGCCATTTATCCACCGATTTGTACCTACCTGACTATACACCACTGGATGCTACATATATATCTAAGAGTATTCATTATTTATAACACAACCTAAATACTAGACATATCTCACGTAGGCTGAGCACTACAACATTTTCTTTTATATATGTTATTTAAACAAGACTGAGCAGTGGATTATTCTGGGAAGATGTAGTAGCTTTAGCTGTAATGGGCCAGTCACCGTACATACTGTATTGTTAGAAGTGAGTGCTGTATTAATTGAATGGAGAAGTAGTGCACTCCATATTCAAAATGGAAAATCTGGAGACGTCATCAGGATACTGCTATGAAAAGTAAGTATGTTAAAAATGCAGGTGAGAACTGAATTAGGTCTACCCGCCCCACAAAATGTCCACTGCAATCTGGTAGCTGGCATGCCAGCTCACCCCTACATCCAGATAACAATTGATAATCTAATAATACCTAATATAGAGAAACTCCTTTCCTTGGTAAAAAGAACCTAATCATGAACATAAGGCATGACAGTATGATTCCTGTACAAATTTTCATTCACTGTAGGTGCAAAATTTTAACCGAAAGACAGCAGCTAATCAGCAATTAACATTTTTTTCCAGTGTGACAATGAAAGCAAGGGGTAAATTTACTAAGATGGGAGTTCTATTAAGAAGCGATGTTGCCCATAGCAACCAATCAGATTCCAGGTGTTATCTTCTAGAAGGTGCTAGATAAATGGGAAGTAGAATCTGATTGGTTGCTATGGGCAACATCACTTCTTAAATAGAACTCCCATCTTAGTAAATTTATCCCCAAGTGTCTATTCAGCTGCTATGCTTAAGTGTAAATGTTGCTTCCAAATGCAGTGCTGTAAATAAATTCTAGTGATGACAGACTAGACATGAAGAGTGGATTGCTAGAGTCATACACAAGGCAATGCCAATGATGTCACAGCAACTCAAATGACTGCAGTCTCAGATTTTTGGATCTCTACCAGATCTTATAAAACACAAAAAAATTTCAGAGGGACTTCAGTTGGGTGAAGTGGGATAGAGATATGTAACTTTTTAATCTAGCTGCACAGTAGTGTTATGTTAATCCTGTATTTTATTTTTATGGTTTATATCTGAAATTTTACATTTTGTAGTTTAGTGGGCCATTTATGTAGATCAGTGGTTCTCAAACTTGGTCCTCAGGACCCCACACAGTTCACTTTTTGCAGGTCACCCAGCAGGTGCACAGGTGTATTCATTATTCACTGACACATTTTAAAAGATCTACAGGTGCAGCTAACTATTTCACTCGTAATTATACGAGGAGACCTGCAAAACATGTACTGTTTGGGGTCCTGAGGACCAAGTTTGAGAACCTGGGATGTATATGATATGTAGAGGATTACATTTAATTTTTTTAATAGCTCAAAGTCACTCAAAAAAAAAGATAATTTGTTTTGAATAACAACTGAGAATGCACATATAACAATGCAGTTCAAAATTTGGTCTGGTCACTAGGGTATAAAAGACCTTAGATCATGAAGGGATTAACCACTGTGCATGTACTAGTAGCTTATCTGCATCTTACATTCCTCAATTAATGGGAACATATGAACTGTGAGAGGAAGTGACTCGTACCTTTTTGTGGTTTATGTTGAGGTGAGAGATTCAAACTATCCAACATAACAGGACTGGCATTTTCCGATTCATTTTCTTCAGAACTTACTGAAGCCCTTTGTAGAATCCTTTTAAAAATGAAAGACACAAGCAATTGTATTTCAACTGAGCATAAACAATACTGCATAGCCATTTACCAAAACACAATGAAAACATTTATAAGAAATCATCTATACTTCTAATCAAGTAGTAATGGTTTTGTCTGTACATTTTTTTTAAGCAAAATGTACTCCTTGGGACTGTGTATGAACTACTGTAGGAAGACAAAAAATATTTTTCTTTAATGAATTTTTGTTTGTCTGTTCTGGTATCACGCAAAAACTACGGAATTAAGTTGGATTGCATTTCAAACTGAGGCTATGTATTCTCTCTATGAGACATCAGGGAGAGGAGCAACAAAGGAAAAACCAGACGCTCGACACTTATAATATTGTGCAAGCAGTCCGGCACTCCACTGACTCTGTATAAACTGCTTCAGTGCCTTCTGGAAATTATAATCACTGGATATGAAGCAGCGACACTCAGAGTCTGATGTAAACAATCTGTATTAAAGTGTACTTTGTGACAGTTTAATGCAGATTGTTTACATCAGACTCAGAGTACCGCAGCTTAATTTCCAGTATCTATCTATATACACACACACACAATATATATACATATATTGCACACCCCGAACGCAAACGTGCATATAGAAATACATAGATATACAGTGCATCCGGAAAGTATTCACAACGCTTCACTTTTTCCACATTTTGTTATGTTACAGCCTTATTCCAAAATGGAATAAATTCATTTTTCTCCTCAAAATTCTACACACAATACCCCATAATGACAACGTGTAAAAAGTTTTTTTGAGATTTTTGCAAATTTAATTAAAAAAACAAAAAAACAAGACTAAGAAATCACATGTACATAAGTATTCACAGCCTTTGCCTTGAAGCTCAAAATTGAGCTCAGGTGCATCCTGTTTCCACTGATCATCCTTGAGATGTTCCTACAGCTTAATTGGAGTCTACCTGTGGTAAATTCAGTTGTTTGGACATGATTTTGAAAGGCATACACCTGTCTATATAAGGTCCCATCTACTGGATTATTCCATTTTGGAATAATGCTGTAACATAACAAAATGTGGAAAAAGTGAAGCGCTGTGAATACTTTCCGGATGCACTGTATATATATCTCAAGATTTCATTAAGGAAAATCCAGCTATATATTAAGCACTAATCTATCTTGACTCAAGAGGTTGCAATATACATGTCAATCCAGTAGATGGCGCACCAATACAAATACTACATATCATAGGGTCGCTGCTCATGTTACTTGCAACCTTTCAGTGTTACTGTAGGTTAAGTAGCAACGGGTTTATGATCTACAAGATAAGATTTGTTTGATTAAAGTGAACTTAGACTGGACTGTGAGATTGATTGCCCCTTGAATTGAATTTTGTGGTTTCCATGAAAAATAGAAAACTGTGGATTCTTGGTTATCAATGTACTGTTTATTATAGTTGTGCAATAATGCCATCTCGAAAAAGATCTAATCTGTCCAAGATTTCCACCATAACAGACATCCACGCAAGCAATGCTGTGGGTAAAAGCTAGTGTACAATATAGCTTTGAATATAGCTCTCAATATCTTCATTGAAAGCACAATGATGGTACACTTAGTCCTGCCTCTAATCTTCTGACTGTGCATGGCTTTGTAGGGTAAGTACAGCCCATCTGTAGATGTACACAGTGGGTTTTATTCAGAATGAGACGTAAACGCCATTTGCTGCTTTTTTGTGGAAGCAAGTTGCATTCTTTTTAATGCATACGTGCAAATATTCACAATCTGTGACTTTTGTCAAGCATGAACTGCGACTGTATAGACTTAAGGGCTGGAATGGGCAGATATGGGAAGTGGACATGCAGATGTGAAGTGCAACTAAAATGACCAGCGAAAATTCGCAAACGTACAAGCGTGCGCAGGTTTAAGCTATGGGGGTTCTGACCCTGGTGTTAGAGTCGCACTAATTATGTGGTTGCAAATGTTAAAACCACAACCATTTATGCTACACTGGTACAGCAGCACCCACTTTATACTACAATGAACACTAGTTTTACATAAACAAGGAATGTGATATGCTCAGTTGGGAAAGGGAAGACTGCACATATATTATTAAGAGTTGTCATGAGATAAAATCTTATATTTCCATCTGCCTCACTAAGCATTAGAGATGCACCAATCCACTAGTTATGTTATGTGTTTGCATTTTCCACATTTGGTTAATGCACACCGCAGCTAGGAGTGGTTAAAGGCAGGCACAGCTAGGAGTGGAAGCCGCAGCTACAGACTACAGACATGTGCTTGTACAACTTACTCTGCTACTCTGTCACAAAGATGCAAATGTATTTGCAAATGCAAGTTATGATTGCGTTGAACTGCAACTCTGAAATGGGCCCAGTGTAAACAAACACCATCTGCTCCTCTTCTATTCTCTATATCAGAGAGGGAATAGCATGAGCAGCACCATGACCTTGCAAACTGTATCTCCAACATCAGTGTAATAACAGCAAGCATTTCATTTCATTTAACGATAACTTGTCTGACTGACAGCGCTTTGTAAATGAGATTATGCGAAACAGAATATGAACATACCTCTCATTCATTTGTGATGATAGCACAACCTGGTCTGAGAACGGACTCTGTTTCTGCTTCTCTACTGTAACAGAGACAGGTTGTGAATGTATGAGGCCGAATACTAACATACTGTATATGTCAGATCTAATGCAGGTATGTCAATACAATACCTTTAATAACTTCTCGCTGTCTGGTCAATATCTTACGTATTTCACTCAGCCACGCTGACTTCTGCTCTGCTGTTTGGGCCTGAGACACAGAAACAAGTAAAACATTATAACAATGTTTTATACGTCATATGTGCGTAGGTTATCAAAATATGGGGTTCCAAATGACTAACTTAGGACTATTTGTTGGGCAACACAACCTCTAAATGCTGACTGGCTTGCTCTACTATTTACTTTGTGCCTAATGCTAAAGTTTTCTGTATTTTATTATATTTGTGTCCAAACTGACAAATATGTAATAAAATCAATAAGAGCAAAATATCTCAGGAAATACTAGTAAGCACCAATGTTGCCATTACAGTTCTATGGAAGTAGTTTTAGTACATAACAAAACCTTTTTATTTGTATTGTCAAGAAAGCTTAAGTTAAATGATAAGTTATAGTATAGGGCTTCTTCCTGGTGATCAATGGTTTAATGCTTTTCTGCTCTGAGGAGCAACTGCGAGAATTCTTGGTCTTTGTGCATGAAATTGTACATTGTTATTACTATTATTATGCTTTATTATTTATCAGAAGGTAATAATGAACTGATACATACTGTAAGGTACACTAGAATAAGTTGAACAAAACAAAGATAATACTATATAACTGTATCACTGATAAGAAATGCTTCTCTGCAAAACATGGTAACAGACAGCCACCTCCCAATAAACTCTATAAACATTTGACATACACATGTCCTGATTTGCAGGGAGGTTGGGAAGTATTTCCACTGCTTACGCAGTCAATGCAGACGCATCCAAGGAGTGCTGCTGAAACAGTGGGCTAACACACCTATCGGGGGGAAGGCCACACCAGCCAAATGTGTGATCATGCCCCCGTCCCAATTCAATAACTACAAAAGTTGAGCGGTGTGCTGCAAGAATAATCTCATTTACAGTTTCAAAACTCATCTGATGAGATTAAGAGTCTGGAAGAATTCCTAAAATAGACAACCTTGCTCTCCTCTTCCCATCATTACTTGGTCTATTCATGAAGCTGTTCAGCTGAAATCAGGGCTCTTCTCTGCTTCGTGCTATTCATGGGGCAAGTTTACCATGGGGAAGTGTATTACATCTCCAGCGGCATCCCTGCTCCATACCTGCATCACATCACCACTTTTGTATAGGGAGTGCGATTCATAAAGGAACGGAGAGCTAATCTTTCCGTTCCTCTTCTGCAGTACAGATTTGCCATTGGAGGATGGCGTTATCTTTACTGCAAGCCAAACAGAGCAGGGAAGCGATATACTTCCCTGCAGTCTGCCAGGCACCTGGTGCTGGCTCCGCCCCCTTTTCCCAGCATCCTTTGTAGCAGGTCTGACCTGACCTGCTGCTCTCGGACGTCGTCGCATGCGCAGTGAGGAGCAGCCGTTTCGGGCTCTCGATATATCTATCTTCTCACTGTGTACAGGGGGGCAGATGTATGAAGCTCTGGGAAGTGATAAAGTGGAGAGTGATAAACGACCAACCAATCATCTCCCAAGTGTAATTTTTCAAACACAGCCTGTAACATGACAGTTGGGAGCTGCATGATTGGTCGTTTATCACTCTGCACTTTATCACTTTCTGCCCCAGGGATAGCGGAGGGGCTGTACAGCGCCCGAAGAGGTAAGTATATATGAATGGCTACTAAACATCACTTTGTATCGCATCAATGTGATGCGGTATATAGTGATGTACATCGTGAGCCACTTCATGTTTTTTAAGAATAGACTCTTATGTCTCCATTGATACTAGTATACCTACATCATAGGTCCATATACTTCCTAAGTCCTCATCCTGGCAAGTGCAGTATGGCCATAACCAGCACAAAGCACAATGGATGGTGGCAGCACATGTCCAATCAGGGGCTGCTTGGACTGACAACTACTGAATAGCGCTATGTGCTCTATAAGAATGTAATTGGTCTTGGTAACTGGATAACAAATTGAGGGGAGGGACCCCAAACTTTCTTCTACACCTGCAAGGGTGATACACTTGGCACATTCGCCATTAATATTACAGTAAGTAAGACTCTATGGAATATCAGACAGGGTTTATTATACATGCTTCTCTATAGGATGACAAACCTGTACAACATAAACCTCTTCTCGCCCGCTGTACCAAATTTCAAACTTGCGATTATCACCTTTCACATTTTCTGTGATGCCAACAGCGTTCATCTAGCAGAAGACACACAGCCGTTTATGCATTTGTGCTTAATTTACAGTACGCTGCAGTGCTGAATGTATGCAAGTAATATACCTTCAGATAGTGCTTAAAACTGTATGAGGGCGTTTTATCATGCCCATCTCCATGTTCCTCTCTCCTTTTGCAGAACACCAATGCTCTCTCATAAAGAAACAGGTGTCGTTGCATTGGCTTAAAGCGGGCAAGTTCCTTCATCTTCGTGGGTCTCTTCTTATGAGTGATCCACACACTAAAAGAGCCTTGCATTAGTATTCTGCCCAGATCATTTATATCTCCCTACAAGGCAAAAACAAGTATTTCAATAAGAGCAAAATGTGTAACATACCTTAATATTACTATAGACACTACGTCGGTGATGGGTAAGAGCAGTGGTGTCACAAGGGGGGTGAGTTGCCACAGCCTAATTGTCACCCGCGGAGAGGAGACACCAAAGTGCAGAGTTCCCCTCGGTGACAGGAGCCGGGTGCTGCACTGTAGCCTTAAGTGCAGCACTCAGCTCCTGACACTGAGGGAGCCGGCAATGCACACAGGGCAGTCAACACCTCCGGCACCCCCTTTCCCTCCCCCAGTAATAAACACGAAGTTTGAGGCAGCGAGGCCACGCCCCTTTTCGGCGGCTCACGGCGTTGCCGCGCATACAGCATCCCTCCCCGCACCAGATAACACTGCAGGGAGGGATGCCACTGGGTAAGAGGCACCCCTGGGTCACAAGTGGCCTTCCAAGCCTTCACTTGCAGACCCAGTTTGTTCCTGGTTTGTTGTCATATTGGAGTGTTATAGCTTGTAATGATTGTTATTAGCAGTATTTGTTTCTTTCATTATTTAAATGTAATAATTTAAGTTACTACTAAGATTAAGGGGTATAGTTACTAAAGTGAGAGCTTTTAGAAATGGAGTTGTTGCCCATAGCATCCAATCAGATTGTACTTAACACTTATCTAGCACTTTCTCCTTCATCCACTAGGGGACACTGGAGTTCAAGACAGTGGGGTATAGACGGTGGTAGAGTAGAGCCTGGCACCTTAAATAATTTAGAAGTGTGACTGGCTCCTCCCCCTCTATTCCCCATCAACACCAGTTTTTAGAATGTGCCCGAGAGAGCCGGTCGCACATCAGGCCGTCTCCAGCCTTTTTCATATTTTTTAATTTTTATAACAGTTACAGCTGAGGACAGGCAGGCTGCTTGCTGTGGCAGTCTGCCTGCTACGTGGGAGCCGCCGGGAAGGGCACCACATGGCTACTGCAGCCTGTGTCCGGTGACCCTGAGGAGGGGGCACACACAAAGGAGTCATCGGACCCCGAGAAGACCCGCCACTGCTGACACCGGCATGTGTCTGGGTTCCTCTCCGCCCCCTCAGCCCAGCTTCCTGGCCGCAACAGCTGTAAGTATGACCACTGCTCCTGATTAGCAGGAGCAGTGGAAGTATAGCTGGGCTCAGTGACACTGTTAGGAGGGCCCGACTTTCCCCTGCCCCGCACCACCCTCTCCCCGACTTCGGATACAAGGGGGTCACCAGCGAGGGCGCAAATTACAGCCCCGGTCGTCGCTGGGGCTGCTGGAGGCGCGTCATGCAATCTAGCGGCGCCTATTTTAGTCGGGTTTCCTCCTCACTGCCGCGCTGTGGGCACCACGCGGCTGTCGGCGCTGCTGCATAGGAGAGCTCGTTAGCAGCGCCGATCGCGCTTGCCCTCCTCACACATGGCGGGCTGCTGTGGCTACTAAGTCCCGCTGTCTTAATCAGCGCACGGACCCGGCGTCGAGACCCGCCCTAAACAAACACTTATGGCGCGTCCTGCAACAGCGGCGCCATTTGTAAGGGTTCTCCCCCTTATTGCTCCGCAGCAGTAATAGCCGGCAAGCACAGCGCTGAGTCATTTCACTGGAGCAGTGGACATCAGCTGAGGCTCTCCTCTCCTGCTTAGCAGGAGAGGTGTTCTTTTAAGAGTATGCAGCGCGGACCAGCGCCGGCAAGGGAGCGCGCTTCCCTCTTAAGGAGAGGGGACAGCTTACAATATAAACAACTCCCCCTTTTATTAAGAGGGTCCGTTGTGTAGCACAGCACTGACTCACTCCTGCTCGGGGAAGAAAAGGGTCCCGCCGCCGGCTGAGTCCGGGTCTCCTGCCCCTCCCCCCACAAGGGGGAGATGTGTATTGAAGCTCCGTTAACTGTAGGTCAGGTAAGTGACAGACGGCTGACTGCGCTATCACTTACGAAAAGCGCTGTAGCTCTCACTGTAGGTACAGCGCCAGTCGCACTGAGGCAGCCTGTATATATTTAACAGGGCAGCACAGACTGTATAATGGTTAGCATTGCCGCCTCACAGCACTGAGGTCATGGGTTTGTGTGGAGTTTGTATATTCTCCCTGTGCTTGTGTGTGTTTTATAACAGAGTAGCTGTTAGTCTGCTGAGGCGGTGCTTTAATGTATAAGCTCCGGCGCTAGCTACTTCGGGGCTCTTGTGTTTAAGCCACTTCGGCGCCCTCCACAGCAGTATAGCTCATTGCCCTAACACCTGCTGCTCTGATGGATATGTCTAGCCTTTTGCTGCCCCTCCCTCAAACTTGCGCTTAGCAGGTGCACTATGACTCCGCTTTATGCGGTTCTGTTGAGGGGACAGCTTATGTTAGCCGGGACTCCTCCAGGCTAGCATGGACATTTTGCGCACACAGCGCGGTATAACTTTACCCTAGCGCAGTGTAAGAGTCATCTCTGTCACTTCTGCAGATCGCTCCCCGTGTCCCAGCGCCTACAATGTACGTGTTGTGTGTGTGTGTGTGTGTGTGTGTATGTAGATGTATATGTAATCCCATATAGGGATGTATGTATATATATATATATATGTGTGTGTGTGTGTATGTATATGTATAGATATAGATATATATATATATAGATATAGATAGATATATATAGTGTATACCTTTTTTCTACTCTGCTAATCGGGTGGTCTATGGACAAGCCTTATTCCAGAGAGGTTAATTAGCACACTGTGCAAGGTTGACAATGTTCCAGTGCACGCTTTGGCAGCACATATACAAAAATATTGAAACGATATCTGTGGGTGAGGAGAACTCTCCATTGGGTTGGGTCTCAACCCAGCGTTGGCTGAGGGGGCAGGCCTTGGGTCAGGTCCTCCCGAATCATCCATTCTCAGGAACAAGAATCCCATATTGGGCTTACCATCCCTGTGGCCCAGCATTAGAGGCCGGGACGGCCACTTCTTTAGCTGTGTTAATAACAACAGCAGGCCTTTATCCCCTGTTTAGATTGGGGGATTGCGCTGTGGTTTTTCCCAAGGGACAGGTCTCCCTTTTAATATGTTGGGGAGGCTCTGTTAGAATACAGCTCACTTTTTGGGGACAGTAATCCCTTAAGTTTGTGGATTGTTACTCTTCTGCACACATATATAGCTCAACTGATTAAGGCGAGCACTCCAGTAACAGAAGGGTTCGATACCAGTCTGGGACAGCACACTGATAAAATATCCTGCCCATTACACCGTAGCAGGCTGATGGCTACACGCAACACTTGAGCAGTCTCCCTGTGTTGAGGTAAGCCACATGTATTTATACTAAGCCCTGCTATAGAACATATACGTGTATTGCTCATGTTCTAATTTTAAATATTATCGCACCTACTAATCTATATACTACTATGTAGGTATGCATATGTGGAGATATATATATCGCTTCTTATCCTTATAAGGCAGAGGTAGGATCTGTTATCAGTTTTATGTCTGGTACTTAGCTTATTTAAAAGAAGGATTCTGCAATTGAAGTCTGGACTCTCCTCATCCAGTAGTTGGTACAATAACTCCGCTTTACACCATCTCTCCCTAAGGATTTGTATGTGGGTGTGTGTACGTACCTATATTTCCACGGATGGGAAGCCGCCTGCGATTACCAAAGCTGTCAGCTTATCTATGTGTATGTGTGTATATATATATGTGTGTGTGTATATATATATATATATATATATATATATATATTAAATGGTGGCTCTGTAGACTAGAGTCATGTTCTGCAGCTTACATAGTGATAGACATTGCTTATATTATGAACCCTATACATGACTGGGGCCTTCTTGTATTTAAAGATATGTACTTCCATCCTTCTGGGGTTATAGTTCCTTCTTGTTAGTCCCTATCTATGGCGCCCCCCTTTAGGGTGATCTATGATTATTTTAACTTTGCACTTGGTAGCAAACTTATAAGACACTGAGAATGCAGGATATAGCAGGACATATATATAAATATAGCATGCTGATCTCCCGATGCCGGAGTCTGACAAGTTAACTTGCTATGTTGGCACTACTCTTTCTTTCAAAGAGATGGCCTTCTTATGCAACTATGTTTATCTATATGTACGGGTGTATATATACTGATATATTCCCATTACTTGTATGCATAATTTCTAATAATTGGCAAAACCTGGTTTTTAACCCTATTGGTTATCACTACAGATATGTCCCTTCCTTTCTTGGGATAACTAATGCACTCTGTCTATGTACAGGTACCCTTCTCAGTATAGATTCCGGTACTCCATATTATTGTCTTGTCACATATCTCAATAACATGAGTCTCTAAAGGGCCCCTAGGTACATTCTATCTGTACATAGAGAATCCAGGTTCTATTCTGTAATCAGGGATTCATTTGTTAAATTACATGAAGGCCTAGGGCCCCCGCCGATATAGGCAGGGTCAGGCCTGGATTTTATTAGATTGATGGGCGTAATACACACTTCTCCATTATAAGTGTTAATGTACTGATACTTAAACTAGTAGACCGTTTTGTGGTATAGGTATAATGTCTATATGGATACACATCCCTAATATAACAAGCTCAGGTATAGAGTCCTGTTGAACGACCTTCCTGCCTCCACTAACATTTTGCTAGTTTATACAGTGTTTTCTACTGCAACATCTCCAGACTGAAGTCCGTGCTGTAGAGCATTGGGTCTTAGCCCACTGAAGCTATTCCCTATACCTGACGGGGCAGGTTGCTGTGAGATGAAAGAGGTCAGTGACATTCTACATAGCGTCCAGAGGGCTTTTGGCCGCTCACAGGTAAGCGGGCTTACCCCACTAATGCTCAACCTGTCATTGCATAGCCGCTTTCTCCCTTATGCACCCTAGCTGCGGTCCTAGCAGCCATCTGCTTTTTTAATCAGTTGGCTCTACACTTTAGAGCTTCCCTGGTGCATAGTTTCAACATTGAGATTAGTGACACTCTTCTACTAGATCTGTTGGGATTATGGACTGAAGCGCTTTGAGGGTCTAGTGCACATCTTTACATTAAAGTGTGACAGTCAATATGTCCTACGCAGGGGGCCTGGTGGATTTCCTGTTCAGTCTCTGTGGATGTTTTCATCACATTGACGGGTACCTGACTGGTACCTTCAGGGTTGTCCTAGTGCTCTAGCCTTGTGGTATGGAATGCTTCCCTATATTGGTAGCTTCCTGCGTGGCTGTTGCATCCGTGCTCTATAACTACTAGGGTATCCTGGTTGTTCACCCTATGTTCAGGCCAGCGGTTGGTACTGCCTACGCACTTCCATCATGTTGGAAGTTGTCTGTTGTTTTGAAGTTTGTGGCTGTGATTTGCTTTTCGACTGCAGGTGTTCAGTCGCTGTTTTCTACTCTGTTTTCAGAATGGGTTGTTCTGCTGTCTGACCCTCTGACAGGTATTGTAATCTCAATCCTCTCAAGCTGCCTCGGCCTCATTCCCAGTGTGATCTCCACTCGTTGGAGTCTTCTATGGTCTCTCCCTTCCGCTGGTTTACAACTTTGTAGTAGTTGGACTTCCAGAATGGTTTATGGTGACTGTTCGGCCTTGTCTTTTACCTCTCTGCATACTCTGTTAGGAGTCTGTGGACAGGATCAGCTCTGTTTCTGTAGATTGGTATCGTTCTACTTGTATCTTTATGACTATGTCCAACAGTGCTGGTATTCTGCTATCTGCGACTGTTGCAGCTTTCTGTTTCTGAATCTGGTACGGTTTTCTCGAGTTTTGTTCTCGGGTTACTGCCCTTCTCATATGGATTCGGGTTGGAGTTCTCTGCTCCCAACAGTCCGGCTTGGTCTGTTTTCAGCTGAGCTTACAGCGTTAGGATGCTTCTCACCTGAGGGTGTTTTCTCGCTAGCCGCTTATTCCATTCTATTTATGCTGTAAGTTGTGGTATTTCTGTGTCTGTTCCGCAGGGAGTTCTGATTGTCTCCTGGCACACGACATTTGATCCTCAGCTCTTGCCTTTCCGTTGAACCTCTGGTTCTTGGCGGTCCCTGTTCGGTTGGCCAAAGGGTTGGCATGTTCTCAGCGCTTCCCACCCAGGAGGTTGGCTTTGGGACGTCCCCACTGTCTTGAACTCCAGTGTCCCCTAGTGGATGAAGGAGAAAACAGGATTTTGGTACTTACCGATAAATCCCTTTCTCCGATTCCACAGGGGACACTGGACGCCCGCCCAGCGCTGCATACCTGCCAGTTGTTTCGTTCCTTCTATGGTTGTGTGACTGCATGATTCCCTGCAGTGGTTTCCTCTGTTCTCCTTCAGTCGGTCTTGTTCCGTTCTGTGGTCTTCTCCTTCTCCTCGTTTTCCTGTTGTCCTCCGTCTCTTCTCGGGCTCAGTTCTTAAACTGGGGCTGATGGGGCATAGAGGGGGAGGAGCCAGTCACACTTCTAAATTATTTAAGGTGCCAGGCTCTACTCTACCACCGTCTATACCCCACTGTCTTGAACTCCAGTGTCCCCTGTGGAATCGGAGAAAGGGATTTATCGGTAAGTACCAAAATCCTGTTTTCTAGAAGATAATACCTAGAATCCAATTGGTTGCTATGGGCAACAGCTCCACTTCTAAAAATGCTCACTTTAGTAAATTTACCCCTTAGAGTAATGTGCCGCCCTTTTGAAGGTTAGAAGGCTGTCCATATGTGAACCCCCCCCCCCCCCCCGAAATGTACCAGCTTGCCTATCACTGCATTACAGTATAGTAACCTGTGAAAATATAATTTTTACTGCCATGAGACAATTTGTAGACATTAAAGAGTACCTACATAGCTCTACAAATGAAACATATCTAAAAACAAAGATATAGACATATATTACAATTACAGTAACATCTGCAGCCATTGTTCTAAATATGCCTGTACAGAAATGTACACATTATCATCATACTGTAGAAAAACAAGACTAATTGCTGTGTACTCTCCTTTCTGACAGTTGCACAAGTTAGTTTTAGCTATATAAAGTGTCACAAGTATTTTCTTGTGTTTTCTGTTTTACATAATCTGTGTCTGGAAGTCTCTCACCTGGACACACATTGGCACATAATGATCAATTAGTTGAGCAGGTTAGCAGTGCCACAGGACCATCCGCACAAACAACTAAAAGCACGCGAATGCTAGCATAAGCATGAGAGGAGATAAGCACCCTGTTTTTTATTGTAGCAGTACTGGTTAGAACTGGGTTTGTGGTCGCAGTCATGTTATTGGTTTTTGTATTGAGTCAATCAGAGTTTGACAGCCTATCAGGGACCTGTTTAGGCGGGCTCTGTTTAGGGTTATCAGTGCACTGGGAGGAGTCAGCTTCCTCTTTTCCAGTTGTGATCTCCTCTGGGATAAGTACCTCAGTAACTCAGTGTCATAATATTTATTCATTATTCTTGCCACTGCTTGTTTTTACCTTCATTTACTATCCCATATATATTCTGCCTCTCCTATCTTGCATCTCCTCTATTATTTTCATCCCACCCGTGTATCCCACCCCACACGCTCCTCACATCCCTCTGCCGGCTCTTTCCCCTCTGCATTTACTTGATAACCCCCCTCCTGTGCCCCATCCATTATGCTGCGTCCGCGCCGCAATGCTCCCCTTCCAGCGGCTGGTCGATGCAGCCAGGCCGCTTGCGGTGGCCGCCGCCTCTCCTTGCCCGCGCCTTCACTGTCGGGCCTCCAGGTTTGGCTGGCCCGCGGTGGGGGCCCGTCTTCAGGAGCCCCTCAGTCTCCAGGGTTTGGCGGCGGGAGCGTGTCACGGTCACCGCGGCTCCCGCCGTTGGCCCTGCCCAGCAAACAGTGGCGGCCATTTTATATATGCAGGGCCTTTAGGGCCTCTAGCCTTGGCAGCTGCCTCTCCTCACACACGCGGGGCACGTGCACTGCACCCGCGCGCGTGTCCTCCGGGCCAGCGGCACCCGCCGTGCCCGGAGCATTTGTTAGTGCACCCGCTCTGTCCCCAACCAGCCGGCAGGGGTGGCTGGTGCGAGCGGGTGCTGCATCAGGCCCCCCCCGCTCACCAGCCGCTTCCACGGGGCCGGGCAGCGCGGTGTCCTCAGACACTGCGCTAAGCCCCGCCCCCACAAGTAGCGGGCGCCATTTTAGGTGCCCGAGCCCTCATAGCCACAAATGGCACCGCGGGGCGCGCGCACTGGACCCGCGCGCGTGTCCTCCGGGCCGGCGACACCCGCCGCGCCCGGAGCATTGGTTAGTGCACCCGCTCCTTCCCCATCCAGCCTGCAGGCATGGCTGGTGCGAGCGGGTGCTGCATCGGGGCCCCCCCCCGCTCACCAGCCGCTTCCATGAGGCCGGGCAGCGCGGTGTCCACAGACACTGCGCTAAGCCCCGCCCCCACAAGTAGCGGGCGCCATATTAGGTGTCCTGAGTCCCCATTGCCGCGAATGGCACCGCGCGGCGCGCACACTGCACCCGCGCGCGTGCCCTCTGGGCCGGCGACACCCACCGTGCCTGGAGCGCTGGTTAGTGCACCCGCTCCTTCCCCATCCAGCCTGCAGGCATGGCTGGTGCGTGCGGGTGCTGCATCGGGCCCCCCCCCCGCTCACCGGCCGCTTCCATGAGGCCGGGCAGCGCGGTGGCCTCAGACACTGCGCTAAGCCCCGCCCCCACAAGTAGCGGGCGCCATTTTAGATGGCCTGAGCCCCCCATAGCACTCAAATGTCACCCTCCACTGCTCCAGGAGCGGGGAAGGTTTTTTGCTGCTGACCTCTGCCAATGGGCACCCCCTTTTCCAGGGGTCAGCTACTTGCCAGCACAGCTGGGTTGAACTATTCACCAATGAGCCACATTGCCGTGGACAGCCATCATAGTGATTCAAACCGCAATACCCCGTTAATCCAGCAGTTCTCATACCCAGGTTTAACCCCTTTTACCACCTGTCACCAGCGTTCCCATCAGCGGTTTGGCCCACCATAAATTTTCAATAGGTATTGCCCCGCCCGCTGCACAGTGGTCCCCATATTTTGGTCAGGGTTTTAGCCAGCGTACACTTCCGCCTGCCCTTCCTGTCTTTTCCCAGCGATTTATTAACCCTCAATTGCCCCATGCTCTGGGCCATTATGTACCGCAGGTGCTACACCCTTCGTGTGATCAGTAGTTTCTTTCCACTTCGGCCGTACATAACCCTTACCCATAATTTATCTAGCAGGTGCCCAGGGACATTTTTACAGCCGAATCTCACCCTACAACCCCCCTTGCCTCTGGTCCCGCCACCTGGCAGGCCTTCCACCCCTCCGCACCCCACCCAAATTCATCCACATCCCCCTCTGTCTGCCCGAGCCGGAACTCCCATCCCTGTTGCTTTTCAGCTTCAACTTTGTCCATTACTAATGTTGATGTCTCCAGTTTGCAGAGCATAGTGTCACCAGCGTCTTTGACTCCTGCTGCCAATGTCACGGAGGATGTTCCGGCTTTATCGATTCAAGTCGTGGTGGGCACATCTCACAGCGCGGGACAGGAATCGGTTTCCACGGTCGGGGCCGCTACCTCATCGACGTCTGGAGCAGGTGAGATCACTTCGCCACATAACACTGCCACGTCATCACACTCTGAAGTCTCATACGATTCATCTGGCTCAAGCGAAAAACCGCACAGGCTCACGCGTTATTTTGTTAAAAAAAAAAAAAAAGGGGAAGCATAACAGCACAAATAGATTCCGTAGTTAGGCAGACAGCTCGGTTCCGGATGCATCAGGCGATGCAGTTCATTGCGCTAATACTGTGTTTTTGCGGGGGTTAGATAGGTGTGTTAAGAGGTTTTTATTGAGGGTTTAGTTTGCCCGTTGTTCGTCCAATTTTTTGTTTCGGCCAAAGGAACATTAAGTCAGCTAGGGATTAACAAGTGGTTGTGAGGAAAAAATCGTTTCCCCTTCGGGTGTTGTTCCTAAAAGGAGGCCGGTAAATTCCGGTTGATCCAACACCTGTTCTATCCGGAGGGAGAGTCCCTTCACGACGCTCTAGATCCAGGCGGGTGCAGCGTCATTTATCAATCTGTTGAGGATGATCTACGGTGGGTGCACGAATTCGGTGAGGGAGCCCCATTGGCGAAGAGTGACAGAGTCCGTTTTCAGGCTGATTCTTTCAGATACATGGGTTTCAAAATTGATGCGTCATATTGTGTGGATAAGTGTTTGCCAATGGTATTCTCCATTTCCTGCTCCTTTTTCGAGTATTTCAGCTCTTTCCTACAGTGGTGCATTCAGCCAGGTTTAGGGCAGTCAAGTATAGCCCATTATTTAGATGAATTCTTATTGGAAGAGAGGGCCACAGCAGGCGTAAACAATAATAAAAAATAAAAATAAAAAATAAAAAATAGTGAACTAGTTTGAATAGTGAACTCAAGATCGACATGCGCTTATGGTGCACTTTTTGCAGGATTTTAACAGGGTTCGTTTTTTGGTTGCCCAAGCCAGTGGGCTTTGGATTTTGGGGCCTTTTTTGAGGGTCAGTATTGCGCGGAGGCTTGGCCACAGGATTGGCGAGCTGCCGGTTTTACAAGCAATATGCTCCTCCTCGAGTTGTTCCCAATTGTAGTGGCCATAGAGATCTAGATGGCGCAGCTTAGTAATCGGAGCATAATTTTTCTGGTGTGACGGCAGACTCACTCTGGAAGCGCTGGCGACGGGTACCCTAAGGTCCTATACGGAAGCGTGGAAACCTTTGCTGGCTTTCAATTATCAAAATAGATCAGGGTAAGAGTGCTGAAGGTAACAGGTTGCAGTTCAGTGGTTTTGGCATGAACAACGACGGTCAAAAGCAGCAATGTCCGGTGCTTTGGCAGGCACTTCATATTTTTCACAATTGCGTGTCTTGGTAGACCCAACTAAGTCATTTACTCTTTCCAAAGCTCTGAAGGGTTGGGCGTAAGAACAGGCGCATTCATTCGTAGGCCAGTAGGTACCAGTTTGTTAAGGAATAGCGGCCTGGCAGCGGCAGGTGCGGCCTTTAGAGATTATGAGGCGATGTTGTCAGTTTGGCATTTGTTTTAGCATTTTTCGGGGCGCTGCGTGTAGGTGAACTGGCAACTGCTAGTAAGAAGTCAGTGCGCACAGGAACTTTGTTGGAGAATGTGATTATGATATCGGACTCGATTTTTGCTGAAAATTCTGAGATCAAAGACCGACCAATTAGGTGGGGGACATTGTTAGTCAATTACTGAGCATCCGGACCCGAGCATATGCCCCGTGGCCATAGCTAAGCTTTACAACCAGCGGCGTCCGCGGAGGGGTTTGCAATGGCTAGTGCATGGGGATCTTTCACCGCTCTCGCGTTTTTTCAGTTCACAGCGATTTTTAAGCATTATTTGATAGCCCTTGATTTGCCGGTGGACATTATGGCGCACACTCATTCAGATTTGGTGCGGCCACTTGTGCAGCAGCAGCGGGTTCTTCCAGCGAGGCAATCAAGCGATTGGGTCGGTGGAAGTCTTCCGCTTATAAAGGTTATGCTAGAGGTGACAAGCTGCCTAAGGAGATAGCGCTTCAATGCGAGTTTGTTTTTTGGGAAACCCAGTGCCTTAAGCTACCCGCCGCTAGGGGGGATTGGAGCTCTTTTCACCTTTTGCCCTCAATGAGGTTTTGGTGTTGTTCACCTCCATCTGGGTCACTCAAACAACTCAGTTTTCCCTCCCTGGTTGGTGGTTAAAATGCTATGGTGTTTGAGCAATACTGTTCCTTTAAAAACTTTTTCCTTACAGGTCGTGGTAGGGTACTTGATAGGGTGTGGATTGTGGGTCATTCATATGTGTATCGGGCTGGCAGGCACCCCCTTGCTCGAGAGACCCCCTGTAATGTCCGCTGGATTGGGGTGCGCGGTGTCAGATGGAATGGCTTTTTGACTCTTCTCTGAGATTCAGAGAAAAGATGGGGTGCCCCAGACTGCTTGGTCATCCATCTGGGAGGCAATGATTTGGGCACGTGTAAAGGTGTAGAGTTCATCATTGCTATGAAGAGAGACTTGCAAATAATTGCTCAGCATTGGTCACAGGTTCAGTTGGTTTGGTCTGAAGTGATTCCCCGTAGATTTTGGAGAGGAGAACAAGGAGGTGCAGCTTGTGAGAGAGTGAGGAGACAACTGAATGCTGCGGTGTCTTGTTCCGTGGAGAGTCTCGGGGCGTGCTATCAAACACCCCCGTCTCCGCTATGAAGAGGTTGACTTCTATAGATCAGATGGAGTGCATTTGGTTGGGGAAGGTTTGATCTGGTTTGTATCAGTTCTTTTGGCTGGTATGGGCAGCAGTTAGCGGTCCTAGTTAGCTGGTGGCGGTACGTCGTCAGTGGACCCCGTATTTGGCGGAAAGCAGTGCTCCTCGGCGGCTCAATTTAGTGCAGCTGAACTTGGCTAGCATCCCCCCTTTGAGGAGGCGAGTCGGTCGCTGCCTTAGGGGAGGACCAGGTCTCCATCTTATGGAGGGATCAGCACTTTGCTAGATTAGGGGGAGATGGTACTACTCGAGAGAGCTCGCACTTGGGGGTGGAATCTCCATCCCCATCTTAGTAATACATTCCGCTTATGGGCTGTAGCCGAGTTAGCACTGCTTTTTCGCCACCATGCTCGATGCTATTACAGATCAATTACAATTCAATTAACTAAATTTGGCTGCGACCTCTTTATTGCAAATCTATTCAGTTGTCAGTGTCGTTATTTTAGATGTTAAGTTTAAGTTAAGTATGGTGAAAATAATAAAACTATGGGTGACTTAATTACAGCAGGGGGTACAGAGAGAGTATAGTACAAACGACAGAGGACGGATGGCACAGTCTCATACAACATTTTTGTTATAAAGAAATGTGCATGTTAATAACTATACATTGTAATTAACCTTGTACAGTACATGGGCTAAGCTATTAATGTCAGTTTTAAAAACTGACTTTTATAAATAGTTAATTATTTGTAGCAAATTAAAATATTTCAGGGGCAATAATTCGGGAAGCAGTCGGGAAGCCGATGGACAGAATCCTGACTGTCGACTTCCCATCTGTCTAAACCTGGCAAGGGGTTAAATGACAGGTGTCGATATCCCGACGCCTGTCCTTTTACCTACGCCGGGAGCCCGACACCCGGCTTGCCGATCGAAGGTAAGCCAGGCGCGCGGGGGGGGGGTTAGGTTTAGGGTTCCCGGGGGGCACTTGGGGTTAGACACCCCCGGGAGGTTAGGTTTAGGCTAGGGGAAGGGGAGGTTAGTGTTAGGCACCCCTCCGGGGGACTTAGATGTAGGCGGTGAGGAAGGGGGAGTTAGGTTTAGGCACTAAGAGGGGGGATTAGGGTTAGGCAATTAAGGGGGAGGTTAGGGTTAGGCACCCCTAAGGGCGGGTTAGGGTGTAGAATTAGGTTAGTAAATACTTACCTTTGATGATCGGGAATTCCTCCTCTGCCGGGATGCCGCTGTTGGGATTAGAATCGCCGGCAATTGTATGTATTCCATCAGCACATAATTTACATAAATGCAGTAAAGTAAATGGAAATGTTAACCCTAGATCTAGCCCCTAATCTAGATCTCAATCTAACAATAAATCCCCCCTCCCCCTTCAAGCAACGAGCCTCATCTGGCATCCTCCGACAGCGATTTAGCTCAGACAATTACAAAGGACCTGAACTGACGCGACGCATACAAAATGTAGATGTTTTTGCTGGTTTATGTACATTACTAGTAAAAAGTTTTAGGACATCCCCAGTTTTCTAGTTTTTATTGACATATCCTGTCCAAGTCCAATGAATAACCTGCACTGGTACACTGGCAAGTGTAAACTGCTAGAGGTTAGGAAAAATAAAAGTTTAGGTTAGCAAAACAGAAAAGTAATGTAGATTTCATATATACTGTATATATGCTTGTGACTGACAGTCCTCTACAGCAGAGCGCAGTCATTGGTGGAGGAGGGAAGGGTGTGCAGCCGAAGTGACTCCCTGTCTTTTGGTCTGGGGCACCTGCCCCCTGTGCCCCCTTCCCCCCACACCTTAATCTGGCTCTGGCTGTGATACTCTAATTGTAGGAGGAAAACCCACTGAGAGTGGGCTTATTCAGGATCGGTATGATTTACTGCCGGACGGTCGGGATTACGTCCGTCGGCTTACCGACTGCTGGCCTCTTATTCTGCCATCAGTATGAGCAAGCTGTGGAGTAACCTATCTCTGCTGCCTCTAGAACGCTACCACCTGAATGAGGTTCTTAACTTACCTCATGGAAGAAACATACTGGCTGTTATCGCAAGAAAATGGGCTTTAACATTATCTTGCTCCCACCAGTGTTTTGTAGCAAAATGTTTTTTATTAGAGTTTAGCTTATAAAGTGCAAGTCTCAGAAATTATAATACAAATATAATGTAGCAAAAACATAGAGAGGTTCTAGAAAGTGACGGTGGAATAGTGTTTTTAAAAATAAACAACATTTTATTATTGGATAACCAACAAAATCACCTCTCTGATCATGCATTAGACATAACATGACAGTCCTTACATGGTTTTTAAAGTATTTATAAACTGCTGCAATAGTAATAAACTGCTCATACTTACATTATATCCTGTTATAGCAATCTGATGCATGGAGTCATTCACCGACTTTAATAAATCCAGCATGGAAACCAGAGCTTCTTGTAATTCTTGGACTCCATCCGAGTTAATGCTATATTTCAGCAGCTCCTGTTAATATGAAATATTGTCAATGATCGTAACTACAGGGCAGTTTGTTTAATAAACAAAGTAGTAGTGATAGATTCTCCTGTTACGTCGCCTAGCAGATGTGGTAGAAATTAATATTACTAACACATCTGTCTATGAACATATAGTCATTAGCAGTCCTAGTGCATTTCTAACACCTTTGCTACAACACAAATAATGCTCCCATTAAAGATACAGAACCTGCAGACTGTGGTGCATATTTTGTGAAGCAAATAAATATGTTTTGGCCACCTCACGTTTCCTGGATTTTCCAGGATAGCCCAAAGTTTTGCCTCTAACAGGGCCGGTGCAAGGTTTCTTGGCACCCTAGGCATTTCTTCAGCCTTATGCCCCCTCCCTCCCCCTGCCCCCACCCTTGATAGCTACACAAGCCCTTATACAGTGCCCCCAGTAGTGGCCCCTCTATACAGTGCCCCAGTAGTGGTCCCCCTATGCAGTGCCCCCAGTAGTGGTCTCCCCCATGCAGTGCCCCCAGTAGTAGTCCCCCACATATGCAGTGCCCCTTATATAGTGACCCCAGTAGTAACCCTCCCTATGCAGTGCCCCCAGTAGTGGTCCCCCCAATGCAGTGCTCCCAGTAGTAGTCTCCCCCCCAGCAGTGCCCCAGTAGTAATCCCCCCAGTAGCAGCCCTCCTTATGCAGTACCCCCAGTAGTGGTCCCACCAGTGCAGTGCCTACAATAGCAGTGCCCCTAGTAGTAGTCCCCCCAGCAGTAATCCCCCATGTAGTGCCCCCAGTAGTAGTCCCCCCAGCAGTGCCCCCAGTAGCAATACCCCACCAACAGTACCCATAGTAGTCATCCCCCTCTATGCAGTGCCCCCAGTAGTACCCCCAGCAGTGCCCCTAGTAGTACTCCAGCAGTGCCCCTAGTAGTCCCCCCAGCAGTGCCCCTAGTAGTCCTCCCAGCAGTGCCCCTAGTAGTACTCCCATCAGTGCCCCTAGTAGTATCCCCATAAGTGCCCCTAGTAGTACCCCCGCAGTGCCCCTAGTAGTACCCCTGCAGTGCCCCTAGTAGTACCCACGCAGTGCCCCTAGTAGTGCCCCTAGTAGTACCCCCGCAGTGCCCCTAGTAGTACCCCCACAGTGCCCCTAGTAGTACCCCCATCAGTGCCCCTAGTAGTAACCCAGCAGTAGTCCGTCCCCCCCCTGCCAGACACACACACATGAAAAAAAACAAAAACCTCCACTTACCTTAATCCCCGCTCCGGCATGCTTCTCCGTCCGGCGTCCTCCCAGTCCGGCCCGCTCTGCATGATGGGAGAGACGTCATGACGTCTCTCCCATCAGCCACTGCGGGAGCCGGAAGCCCGGATCCGTCAGTGGGCGCAGCAGCTGTCTGTTTGACACTCATCGGCTGCTAAAACAAACACACAGCTGCCAGCACCGGCGGCTGTGTGTTTGTTCCCAGTAGTGTAGTGCGGACGGCACTTATGTGCCGTCCACACTACCGCCCTGCAGTGGCCAGCGCTCTTAGGCAAATGCCTAAGTTTGCCTAGTGGTAGCGCCGGCCCTGGCCTCTAAAGATATTTAGCTCAGATTTGTTATGTTCATAGAATGTGAATTCTGACAAATTTGTAACATATAGCAACAATCACAGATATTTGATTTTAGAACTGTTTTGCTTCATTGGAATGCTATGAAACCGAAGAGTCAAGGGAGCTAAATTAGGCAAAATGTACAGTAGGATCTGTAACTGTTCCTCATGTTCTGTATTTCCATTGCTGCTGTTTCACTCCTGGGGATAGATGTACAAAGCCTTGGAGAGAGATAAAGTGGAGAGAGAAAGTACCAACCAATCAGCTCTTAACTGTCATTTTTCAAAAACAGTGCCTAATTCATATTTGTATGTAAACCCGATAGTTACATGCAAATACGATGTTGAGGGGGTTTGTGCAGGTGCAAGACCCGTTCTGCTCATGTGCGAAACAAGTCTTGAGATATCGCTCGTAGCCCCTTGTCAGCCGGATCAGGAGTGGCATCCGGCACCATTCTTTAAAACCGACGTTTTTAAGGCATGACGGGTTCATGGTCTTCGTCGTTGGACACAGACTTCCTGAACCTGAGTGTCCGGGTCCTACGGTCAGCCTTAGTAAACTTCAGCTTACCCAGGCTGACCGGTGCCTGAAACCATTGCGAATCTCGACCGATGTTAATGATGGTGATCAGAGGCTGCGTCCTCACACTCAGCACACAGAACTTGCAAATGCTTGCAACTTGCAAAGACACTAGTCAGTCAACCAAATGCCAATCAAGGAGGGGAAAAACCTACCACTGTGACTTCCTCTCCCTCCTTCTCCCCCCTTGGTCACCACATGGCATGCTGAGAGCCTGTGTCTGACAGCCCTACTTGTTTTACCTCCACAGAGATATGTCATTACATAATGATTTATAGGAGGACAAGTAAAGAAGTGATAATCAGATGCATACTTAAAACTTGCGATTTCAAGAGAGAAAAAAATGCTATGTGGGATTAGTGCTTTAACACAACAATACCATATTGGTTATCATACAATATGTAAATACACCTATTCCTGAAATACAACAGCCAGTACAGTATGTCATGTTTACCTTCAATAGCAACTGGTATTTTGTTAGGCGTTGTATTGGCTTCAGTAGATATGAGTCCAATGCAAGTTTGTGCTCCAATTTCCTTTGGCATTCCTGCAGACATAGAGGTGTTAGTAGTTAAGGTATGGAGACTTGGAGACTGCTTGCCGATTCTCAGCACTAACATTATTTGTGACTGTGTTTACATTCAAAGGGAGACTGCATGCTGTGCTCTAAGACAGTAACTGTGATTTATTACCCCATTCATGATCTATGACCTGGTTTTTTTTCTAATTGGAGACTACACGCTTTACATACTAACAGCATCTGCTATTAAGCTGGAACTTTAACCACCTATTTAAATTACAGATCTGTTAGTCAATACTAATTTCAACAGGTTAATTTCTTGTATCATCTTTGCTCTTATAAGCAGATAGGTGCAGAATCCACACTAGAACAACAACAGTCTACAATCTTTGCTCTTCTATTTGTTTTGGTGATATATCACTGTATATAGAGAATATACATTTATCTGTAATTATCTGTGTCTCACTAGCCTGATATGTTACACATTATTAATGTATGTGTTTATGCATATTTTAGTATGATCCTAGTTTTAATTTTTTAAATTAATATCCTCTTTACCTAGCGCTCCCCAATCCTCTTTTTTCACTAAGTAGTCAAGGTATGCATCATTAATTTAATTAGTATAATTATATGCATAAGTGTATAGGTTAATTACTATAAGATTCTCTCCTAGTCATCCATCTTGGGGACACTGTTAAGCGGACACTGGGTCAAGTGGGCTGGGCCACAGAAGTAGGCACTAGAAAGTTAATCTGATTGGCTCCATCCCCCACTTAACACCTTCTGCTTCCCTGAAGCCTCAGTTATTTCTAACGAAGCTGCTTGGAGGAGCAAAGTCGCACCACCGTAACACCCATAAACCGAACATAACCAGCAAAAGACTAGAAAGGGAGGGATCACAGTGTCCCCCAGAAGTATAACAAGTCAAGGATTTTACGGTGAGTACATAAAAAATAATGTCCTCACCATCCGATCTGGGGGACACTGCTAAGCAGCTGCTGGCATTTCCCAAAGCAAGGCTAACGGGTGCTCACCTGGCTAGGCTGCACGCAACACACGGCGGCCGAAACCAGCCTCGGCATAACCAGAAGTATGAAAATGGTAAAACCTGGTGAATGTATGCAGAGAATACCAGGTTGTCACCCTGCACAACTGTGCCACCAAAGCACCATGGTAAACCGCACAAGGGGCCCCGACCGCACGCTTCGGATGGGCCCAGGGTGAAGTAGGAACTGGCACATCAGAGGACAGATATGCCTGCCAAATAGCTGCTGTCAACCATCTAGCAATAGAACGCTTGGAGGCCAGCCATCCACGCTTAAGAGCATCCACCAGCACTAATAGAGAATCAGTATGGCGGAAAACCGAAGTACGATGAATGTAAATCTGTAATGCCCTCACCACATCTAAGCGATGAAGCAAAGAATTGGAAGAAGAGGAACAAGAAACGATGTCCTGGTTCAGGTGAAAGTTGGACACTACCTTAGGCAAGAATGACTGCTTAGGGCCTGATTCAGCTCGGATCGCAATTGCGATCACAGCTGCGTAATCGTATGCAATGCAGCGGGGAAAATATGCTAATGTCTGCCACCGCTCAGCTAGCATAGAGACGCCCACTACCATTTTCTCACATCCGTAAGACCTCGCAATCTTGCATATACATCGGTAACATCGAAGCACATCGGCCCGTCACGCACAATTACAGCAGGTCTGACTCATCACAGAAATTGCAAGTCTTGTCACCCGCAGTGAGTACTCAATCTGCGTAGGCAATCGCAGTGGCTAGTTTATGCATGCCCATGCAACGGCGTTCAAACGTTTCTGCAACCACTCTCCTGTCACCACCCCCTGTCACTCAGTCTGCGATGGATTCCTGTCAGCATGCATAATTGCAGTGTGATCACTGCGCACTCGCAGTGCAGGCGCATGCGTAGTACGCAACAATTGGCCGATCTGCATACATGGTTGCAATTGCGATCCGTGCTGAATCAGGCCCTTAGTCCGTAACACAACCCTATCAGAATAAAAATAAAAGTGATGGCTCGAAGGAACGTAACCTTCAAGGTAAGATAGCGCAACTCTACCGTTTCAAAGGTTCAAAAGGTGGTTTTTCAAGAGAGTCCAGGACCAGATTTAAATCCCAAGGAGGGTTAGAAGGAATGTTAAGTGGATGGAACACTCACTGCAAAAAAAGTCCGAACCTCCGGAATAAAGCTAAACGCTTCTTGAAAAGTGGAGAAAGGGTGGATACCTGCCCTTTAGAAAAGACAGACTAAGACCTTTTGACAGTCCCTCTTGCAAAAAGGACAAGAGACGAGAGAGACAGAAGACAATGGCCGAAAGGTGACGATGTTCTCACCAGAAAATGTACAGGTGCAAGTCCTGGTGATAAATCTTGGATGTAACTGTCTTCCTGGGCTGAAGCATAGTGGAAACCACTGGTCTCTAATACTGCTGTGCTCTCAAGATCTTGGTCTCAAGAGTCATGCGGTCAAGAGTTGTGCAGGATGTCCTGAGCTTGTACAAGAGCCAGTCTGACTGCTATTTTTAGTTCCAGAATGTTGATTGGGAGCAGTGCCTCGGACCTGGACCAACGGGCCTGAAGCTGAAGGCGGGGAGTCAAAGAGTCAATGCTCCCCAACCAAACTGGCATCAATGGCGACCAGGGTCCAATCCCAAATCCAGGAGAAATTGCCCTTGGGCAAGTTCTGAGACTGAAGACACCACTGGAGAAATTGTCACGTCTGAGGCGACAAACGGAAAAACTGTTTGTCCAAACAAGGTTTCTTTCGGACCCAATAGGCCAGAATTTGGCTCTGCAGAGGACGAGCATGGAACCTGGCAAAAGGAACTGCCTTGAACAACGCCACCATCTTTCCCAGGAGTTTCATACCCCTGAGGATCAAAACCTGTGGTAGCTTAATTACAGTCCTGACCACAGACTGAAGATCCTTAACTTCTCTGGAGGATGATTGATACTCGCAAGCAGCGAGTATCAAAGAGGAGACATAAAAAGATCATCCGCTGAGATGGTATGAGATTGGACTTTGGATAGTTGAGTAACTATCTGTGGAATTCCAATGTTTCCTTGACCACTACCAAGTGCTGAACCAGCGTCAATTCTTAACTTGCCTTTATCAGTAGAATGTCAAAATATGGTATGATGGTAACACTCTTTTTTCTAAGTAAGGCTATCATGTGGGAAGTTATATTTGTAAACACTCTGGGAGATGTGAAACAAAGTAACTGTTGATGACCCTGCCAAATTGGGACATGAAGATAGTCATCTTTGACGTCCAGGGATGCCTTCTAACATGGAGCTGATGACAGAACTTAGGGACTCCATCTTGAAGTGTGCTACCTCTAAGTAAAGATTGAGCAGTTTTAAATTCAGAATAGACCTGGAACAAACCATTTGGTTTCCTCACCAGGAAGAGATCAGAGTAGAAGCCTTGACCCCTTTGACCTACAAGTACAATAACTCCCGACTCTAACAGAGAATCACTGCCATCCTGATGGCCTCTTGAGGTATCAGATCCTGAGGAGTAGCATAGAAACGACTTGGACTGGGACCCGCCAGATCCATAATGTAACACTTGTCCAGAATGCCCTAGACCCAAAGATCCTGCCCCGAGAGGTGCTAAAGTAAGCAGGCCCCTATCACCAGAGGGAGCCCCTAAACCATCAGGTGGCCCTGCTTGCCAGCAGGCTTTCCATCTGGACATCGAGTGACAGTGAAACCTCTGCCTCAAAAAGTGCCACAACAAAAAGAGGTAGACTGACCACCAAATCTATGAAATCTACCAAGCCCCGTCATGCAAAAAGGACAGAAACGAGGAGTCTTATATTTTGTAGGTAAGACCAGCAAATACAGGCTCCCCGAACCACCCCCCCCGATGCTTGAGAAATATTTTTAGTGAGTTCCGGCCCAAACAGCGTGTCTCCCTCAAACGTAACGGAACAGCTTCCAGGGTGCGCCTGGACTCCGGATTCGCCTGCCGAGACTGCCAGAGCTGAAATCCTTGACAACAGTGAGGCTACATCCAAAGCCGCATCACCTATATATACTGAGGCCTATTGGATCTGGTCAACCAAAGCTAGTATCTCGGCAGAATCAGCATCAGATTGCATGCCTGAGGCCAACTGCTCAATCCAAGAGTCTTGTTTTCCCAAGCAATTGCCAATGCTGGATGCAGGGCCATAGTGAGGCTTACCCTTTTCCCCCCGCACAGCCAGAGGAGACTGCTGCTGCCAATCTGCTAATCAGTGGCAGCAGCCTCCCTGGTAACACTGCAGTCCAGCACACAGCAGCTGAGAGGTGACACTGGCAGATGCTGACAGGTATGCCCCAGCTTTCACAGGCAGCTAGGGCCCCTTCATCAAGCAGGTAATTAGTACCCCTCCCACCCCCTCTTGGCACCCCTGGCTGGACATAAGGAAGCTCTTGCGAAACAAAAAAGACTTGAGTAATTTTTTTTTTTTTCTCCTTTTCCCTTGGGAAGCCCACAACCACTCAAACCTGCTCAGCAGTCGGTGGCTGTCCAGAGCTGCAGCACTGGTCTGGTGCAATGGCTCCTCAGTGTCCCAACCAACGAGAGACCGTCAAGGAGGAAGGGGGGTGGCTCATCACCATTGCTGGCTGATAATACTGTTCTATGAAAGGCAAAAGGCAAATAAAAAAAAGTAAAATAAAGTTAATTAAGAAACTGTAAATATAGGGCCTGATTCAGCTTTGGGAATAGAGTGAGAAAGAGCATGTAACTGTGAACCAGGACAAACCATGTTGCAATGCAAGGGGTGCAAATACATACATTTTATTTTGCATGTAGGGTAAATACTGGCTGCTTTTGCATGTAGCCCACAAATACTGCACAGCTTTATATTTACACTGCAATTTAGATGTCAGTTTGGGCACACCCCTCCCACATCTAACTCTCTCTGAACATTTTACATCTGCCCCTCCTGCAGTGCAGCATGGTTTCACCAAGATGATCAGTTAGGTGTTATATCTTACTCTATTCCCAAAGCTGAATCAGGCCCATAGTGCCTCACTCCACAGGCACTAGGAAAGAACTGAGGCTTCAGGGAAGTGGGAGGGGATAAGTGGGGATGGAGCCAATCAGATTAACTTTCTAGTGCCTACTCCTGTGGCCCAGCCAACCTAATCCAGCGTCAGTTTAGCAGTGTCCTTCAGATAGGATGATGAGGAATAATTTTTACTATTGCTATGTGAAAGTAGCTGAGAATAGGTAAAAATTTATTTTTATATTGAGAAGTAATGGGAACAAAGCTAGGAAAATACTTATCTAAGCAATAGTTCACAATTAAATAACATTACTTCCAAATGTCGGAAAATGGACGAAAATGGTAATTTAGACACATTACGTTTGATTTAACAGATTTGTCTGAACTTCCGTCTATTTCCCGACGCTTGGGAGAAAATGGCCGATTGTCATTTGCTCCCATATCTTACCAGATTTTCTTTCCAACCATCCAACTGGTTGGAAAGATAATCTTTAGGTGTACAGCAGTACCTATTTTAGGCATAAGAGAAAAAGTGATGCAACAAGTCTAAGGCTACAATATCATGAATAATTGTTCATGCCACAAAATGGCTGCTTCCACGGTTGTGGTGGTTGCGTGTTTGCAACTATAATAATAATAATATTAATAATATCTGACATACCTGAAAAAAAACACTATCTGAAAACTGTCTCCAGAGGGAGTCTGAGCGAGGTTTATTCTGACAATACTTCTCATACATCTGGAAATATTCTCTCTGCAAATAAAGGAAAAGAGAGTTCTAGCAAAATGTCCCTGAACATATCTAAGCAGTGGACTGTAAATACTAACTATTACAATACAGGTTGAGTCTCCCATATCCAAATATTCCGAAATACGGAATATTTTTAGCATGACTGAGATAGTGAAACTTTTGATTTTTGATGGTTTAATGTACAAGAACTTTGTTTAAAGCACAAAATTATTAAAAATATAGTATAAAATAACCTTCATGTATAAGGTGTAGATGAAACATAAATGAATTTCATTTATGTACACAAACTTTTTTTGATGTACAATATTATTAAAAATATTGTATAAAATGACCTGCAGGCTGTGTGTATAAGGTGTATATAAAACATAAAAGCATTCTGTGTATAGATTTGGGTCCCATTCCCAAGATATTACATTATAGTATGCACATATTCCAAACAACGGAATATTCCAATATCCAAAATACCCCTGGTCCCAAGCATTTTGGATATGGGAGACTCAACCTGTACTTGATTTAGTTTGACAATAGTTTGTGTAACACAGCAAAACTAAAGGTCTAATTACAGCTCGGACCTCCTGATCCACTTGTATTTAATGATAAAATAACAAAAAATTGTATTAGAGATATGCAGAGTCATGTGAATAGATCTCTAGACATAGGATATTTGGCAAGCTTATACATTTACAGTGATAAGTCATCTGTACCATTCAGTAACTGTATTGGCTCTGAGGAATCAAATTATTTGATATTTTTTCTGCAGAAAGTGGTTTTATTTCTTCTGGCAATCTTCTATAGTAGTTATTCACCTAAAACATCCTCCACAGGTATTTGGGCAGGAAGTATATTGATAATTTTGTGTGAATTAGCTTAATAGATATTTCAGTTTTCTATTACATGCTATATCCAAGAGCTATTTATATACAGTTAACAGTAGCATATACTCAGCTGCAATGTAGCATAACATTAACTGTACATACAACATACAGTATGTATAAACTTGCATTTTAGTTTGAATTGTATGTGCTCTTTTATTATGTAATTGTTAATACATAGACTGGTCCAGATGTCTGCACTAGCAGATCACGGGCCCGCAAGATTATTATGAGATTATTATTGGGATTGCAATAATTTTGGACCAACAGAAATGGGCAGGCAAAATTGGTGAGCGTGCTTTAAATCTACTGCAGATACGATGAAAATAATAGGTTTATAAAATAAAAAGCATGGTAAATTGGTGCTATCGTAGTCGTAAGAGGGAGGGAAAAGTGGTGCCGGAATTCTTTGTGAGCTCTCCTAATGTAAATCTAGTCCAGGCTATGCACGATTTGTGTACCTACCCTTTCTAAGAAGCAGTACCCAACTCTCTCCGGTGCTCCTATGCAGTTTTCTAGGCTCAGTAGAAATACTCTAGTTAAAATACAAAACAAAACACTTTGCAAGTCAGAGGTGACAAAGATAAATTAGCAGTATGTTCGCAGTAATATACAGTGATGATACCATTGTTGAGTTAAACAGTGCCAGATCAATGGCAGGGTAAGCCGGGAAGGTTGTCCCGGTGCCCCCACACACAGCGATACGAATGTAACCAATTTGCCACCTGATGTAACAGATGTCCTGGTGTGTGGACTCTATTTTGGAGGTGCACCTGTACATACTACAGGTTACTTTCAGGTTGTCTTTCTCTGCTATTAAGCTTCATTGAATTTGGTTCATATAGCATGAGGGTCAGAGTGTGGTACAAAACATCGATGTTCAGGATGTAGACATGTTCTGAATGCCAGAATGTAGACATTGCCAGAATGTCAGTAGACGGCATGCCAACCACACAGTGTTACATTGACGAAGTAATTATCCCTCACTGTAACCTTACCACAGGCTTACTTTAACCCTAGCTCAAACCTAACCCTAACATTGTGAAAACAAATGGGAAATACAATATTTATGAAGAGGAGAACATGGTACAGTGTCCAAGCCAAAGTCCTAACCTTCACCTGTTAGAGGTGATGAAGAATAAGCTGAAGTCACAGATGACTATACAAACACATGAATGAGCTGTACCAGCTCTGCAGAGAGAAACTGTGCAGTGTACATCCTGTAGTGATTCATTGCTCTAGATAATATCTGGTTATCTCATTGTTGGTGGAAACAAGGCCACAGCCACTAAATCTTAGTTTACTGTTTTCTGACAAAGACAGTGACTGTGGATCAATATGCGGATTTACGGAATGTTTTATGTTACTTGTTAAATCAGATTTTCTCTACCCAGAGTTGGGATGCAGATGAAGCTCAGTTCACCTTTAAGGCCTACCCCTTGGATTTCTATATGACAGTATAAATGTGTTTCCTTACTTATTGTGGAATTCATATATCTCTGGCATATTTCCAAAGAGAATATTCTTCATGTTTCTCAAAGACGGTGGAATGAAATGGATCATTGCTGGGTTCTCCATCTCAGCTCTGTATCCCTGGAAAAACAAACATTGGTTTAATGATAAATCAGGTCATATTATTTACTTATTCACATTATAATACAGAAACATGACCCCCTCAGCTTCCTGTAATTGGCTGACTGGAAAATGTGACAGTACAAAATGAAAGGATGCTTGTCAGATTTCTGTCCTACAGTGAATGTGCCAAACGTATATTATTTTTCCTTATCACTGGGTGCAGGAACATGGACTGTTACTTTATCAACAAGACAAGAAGCCTCAACCCTGTTCCCCTCCTATCCCTCTTTCGTGAGTTGTCAGGCAGATTGTGGGGGAGATGTACTAAGTCTAGGAGAGGGATAAAGTGGATGGAGGTAAAGCAACAACCAACCAGATCATAGCTGTCACTTTAAAAACTGTGGGGTCTATTTACTAAGCAGTGTTAGGAGACAGAGTGAAAAGTGATAAGGTGTCAGCCAATCAGCTCCCAACCGTCATTTTTCAAACACAGCCTGTGAGATGACAGTTGGGAGATGATTGGCTGGCACCTTATCACTTTTCACTCTGTCTCCTAACACTGCTGAGTAAATAGATCCCTGTGGGGGAGATGTACTAAGCTCTTAAAAGTGATAAAACTGGAGAGTGATAAACGATCAGCCACTCCGCTCCCAACTGTCATGTTACAGGCTGTTTTTCTAAAATGACAGATGGGAGCGGATTGGCTGGTGGTTTATCACTCTCCAGTTTATCACTTTGCACAGCTTAATACATCTGGCCCTGTGTTTTAAAAAATGGCAGTTAGGAGCTGATTGGATGGTACTTTATTACTCTCCACTTTATCACCTTCCAAGGCTTATTACATCTCCCCCACGTGTCACTTAGAAATACTACGTGTCTTCCTTCTCACCGCCATCTCGGTTACTCCTGTTGACAGAAAATAAAACACCTTACATACTGTAAGTAAAACTATAAATAAAGTTATATAGAACTGTAATTACATTTATTTTCAGTTTCCTGTACATACCTCATAATCGTTTATTACCAGTTGGTCTGCATGCAGATACACAGAGTATATAATGGCTGACAAATGAGTGATAGTTCCACACATATACAATGATTTTTCTTTTGTTTGGTCAAAAGAGAATCGAGTGTTTTTTATTAGTGTGTGATTTTTGTGGCCGGAGTTAAAGCAGCAAATTTTTTTAAGGTCTTCAGTTTGAAAATATATTTTCCAACCCAACATACCAGGTTTTGCCTTTTAAAAAAATAAATGCCGCTTTAAGTCCCACCACAAATATGGCAAAAAATAAACCCCATAGTCTCCTATAAATAAATTAGGCAAATCTGGTCACATCAAGTACATTCATGTTACAATGTTACATTTCCTATCCTTCATGTTTTCTCACTGTGCTGCTAATTAGATATTGACTGATACTAGTCATTACTGACGTTACAATAATGACTCTGCTTTAATTATACCGACAGAGTTGTTTACAGTTTTTATGCTTCCATTAATGTTATTGCCTGATTATTATGAAATTATATTTTTATTTTCTTTCACCAGGTAGTCTCCTTGTATCCATCTCATCATCATTTTCACTGAACTGTGTCATTTATAAATTGTTCCCCGATCTTGTCACCCGGCCTGTGCGCTGAGAAATATGCACTATTTCTGATGTTGCCATACATATACTGTATGTGGCCAAATTGTACAGAATCTGGCCGTTCAGCACTCAGGACCTCATTCAGAGTCAGTCGTAAGCGGGCGCTCGGTCGTACGCCTAACGACCGCAAAACTGAAAAAGGAAGTGATCGCACGGCCGGTCGGTCGCAACCAAAGTGACGCACATACGTGAACAATGCACCTCCTCTAGCTAGCGAGTGATAGCAGCTAGCGATCGAGTCAATCGTTGTCAGTCATTGTCAGTCGCTGTATGTTCATTTTCTTCTGATGGTTGCGGCCGCTTGTGTAGTGTGCATATTACACCAAAAATTAGCAAAAAAACGCATAGAATAAGCCATCCCCATGAAATATATTTATTCTTATTATTCGCTAATGCAAATGCAGCTGAATCAATTACATGCCAATTAGCAGTGTTATTAGCTACAACAAACGATTATTAGCTGCTTGCATGGTGTGGCTCAAAATAGAAACATCACTCGTAACATCAGTAACATTCGATAGTATCAATTGTACTCTGAGGCTTGAGAGAGCACATACCCAACCTCAAGCTGTACGATCAGCCAGGCCTCTAACCTGCGAGCAGAGTGATGTTTTACTGCTTCCAGCCTTCTATGTCGGTCATAGCAGGAAATTTATGTACGCCCCTAAATCGCCCTGAAAACGGTGAGGAACGCCTGCGTTTTCAGACCACCACCCCCGTCACCACCCACAAACGGCCTTTCATTTCAATCAACTCTCAGAAGCCACTTCCTGCTCGTAAGCCGTACGATCTACAACATTTTGGATCGCAAGTTCTCGAACGCACATGCGCACAACTAACCGTACGCATGCGTGGTTTGAAAACATCGGATGCGTACGACCAGGCGGCCTCTTACGACCGACTCTGAATGAGGTCCTCAGTCCTAGTGGCAGGATCACATGGTACCGTTAGTGCATCCTATGGGGCACATACAGACAGACAGCACTCACCTGGCAAATTAATTTACAGGCTTTCTCCAAAATTATTACTCTTAGGAATTTCACCAATGTAGTAATTTTAGCAAGTACTGTATATAGTCGTATACAGTCAGGTGCATAAATATTGGGACATTGACAGAATTTTCATATTTTGGCCTCTATTCACCACCACAATGGCTTTGAAATGAAACAAACAAGATGTGCTTTAACTGCAGACTCTCAGATTTAATTTGAGGGTAATTACATCCAAATCAGGTGAACGGTGTAGGAATTACAACGGTTCTATATGTGCCTCCCACTTTTTAAGGGGCCAAAAGTAATGGGACTATCAACTCAAAAGCTATTAAATGGACAGGTGTGGGCTATTCCCTCGTTATTTCATTATCAATTAAGCAGGTAAAAGGTCTGGAGTTGATTCTAGGTGTGACATTTGCATTTGGAATCAGTTGCTGTCAACTCTCAATATGAGATCCAAAGAACTGTCACTATCAGTGAAGCAAGCCATCATTAGGCTGAAAAATCAAACAAACCCATCAGATAGATAGCAAAAATATTAGGTGTGGCCAAATCAACTGTTTGGAAGAGTCTTAAAAAAAAAAGAACGCACAGGAGAGCTCAGCAACACCAAAAGACCTGAGACCAATGAAATCAACTGTGGTGGATGACAGAAGAATTATTTCCCTGGTGAAGAAAAACCCCTTCACAACAGTTGGCCAAATCAAGAACACTCTCCAGGAGGTAGGTGTATATGTGTCAAAGTCAACAATCAAGAGAAGACTTCACAAGGGTGAATATAGAGGGTTCACCACAAGATGTAAACCATTGGTGAGCCACAAAAACAGGATGACCAGATTAGAGTTTGCCAAACAACATCTAAAAAAGCCATTACAGTTCTGGAACAACATCCTATGAACAGATGAGACAAAGATCAACTTGTACCAGAGTGATGGGAAGAGAAGAGTATGGAGAAGGAAAGGAACTGCTCATGATCCAAACATACCACCTCATCAGTGAAGCATGGTGGTGGTAGTGTCATGGCATGGGCATGTATCGCTGCCAATGGAACTAGTTCCCTTGTATTTATTGATGATGTGACTGCTGACAAAAGCAGCAGAATGAATTCTGAAGTTTTTCGGGCAATATTATATGCTAATATTCAGTCAAATGCTTCAGAACTCATTGGACGGCGCTTCACAGTGCAGATGGACAATGACCCGAAGCATACTGCAAAAGCAACCAAAGAGTTTTTTAAGGCTAAAAAGTGGAATGTTATGCCATGGCCAAGTCAATCCCCTGACCTGAATCCGATTGAGCATGCATTTCACTTGATGAAGACAAAACTGAAGGGAAAATGCCCCAAGAACAAGCAGGAACTGAAGACATTTGCAGTAGAGGCCTGCCAGAGCATCACCAGGGATGAAACCCAGCGTCTGGTGATGTCTATGTGTTCCAGACTTCAGGCTGTAATTGCCTGCAAAGGATTTGCAACAAAGTATTAAAAAGTGAAAGTTAGATTTAGGATTGTTTAGTTTGTCCCATTACTTTTGGCCCCTTAAAAAGTGGGAGGCACATATAGAAACCGTTATAATTCCTACACCGTTCACCTGATTTGGATGTAATTACCCTCAAATTAAATCTGAAAGTCTGCAATTCAAACACATCATGTTTGTTTCATTTCAAAGCCATTGTGGTGGTGACTAGAGGCCAAAATATGAAAATTCTGTCAATGTCCCAATATTTATGCACCTGACTGTATGTGCTATATCATTTTTGCTAATTCTCAAAACAGAGTGAATACTTATGACCCAAAAGCACTAGCTCAACCACATTGCATATCAAGGATTAAGAATGAATGATGAATCTATAAGAGTCACACTGAAGATCATAGAGCAACGCACCAATAAAACCGTGTAAAGTTCTTCTACATAAATCCGCTCAGTCTCTATTAGCTCATGGATGACATGCCTGGAACAAAACAAAACAAAATGAACCTTTAAACCTATTTTCAGTGGTTTGACCAAGTATTAGATAGGTCCTCAAACTCGGTCCTCAGGACCCCACATCGTTCCCATTTTCAAGTCTCCTGGCAGGTGCACAGGTGTATTTGTTTCTCAACGACACATTTTAAAAGATCCACAGGTGGAGCTAATTATTTCACTAGTGATTCTGTGAGGAGACCTGGAAAAGATGCAGTGTTTGGGGTCCTGAGGACCGAGTTTAAGAACCTGTGAGATAGGCAATAGCAACAAAAAGAAAGTAATTATCTAACCAAACAGGTAATAGTCCCGGGCTGGGATCTCATACTTTCAAAATTAATATTTTTCATAACTTTACTAGAGAAATATTATGAGAAAATAAAAAATGAGATTTCAAAGCAGCAGTGAAACATCCAGGAGATAACCCTTGTGACAGAACAATGCATAAGTTATATTATCCCTCCACACCCTGCAGTTTTCAGAGATAAGCAGTCCCAAGACAGCTCATGGGCTGTGGCTGCTTCCACCGCCTTTGCACAGTACAGTAGCACATTTCTGCAGGGACGAACTACATGGTCAACATTGCTTGTGAACTGCGAGGTTAAAAATCAACTTACAGCGGCTGCATGGGTGACCCTCTAATCTTCAAAGGGGCAACACATTACCCATAATCTAGGTCAGTGGTTCCCAAACACAGTCCTCAAGGCACCCTAACAGTCCAGGTTTTAAGGATATCAATGACAGAGTACAGATGGCTAAATCAAAATGACTGGGGTACTAATTAAGGCCCCCATTTAGTAATGAGTTTTATCACCAAAATGAGTGATAAATGTCACTGTGTATGATAAATTGTGCTCCAGCCAATCACCTCCCAATTGTCATTTTTCTAACAGTTGACAGTTGGGAGGTGATTGGCTGGAGCATTTATCATACACAGTGACATTTATCACTCGTTTTGGTGATAAAACTCGTTACTAAATGGGGGCGTAAATCACCTGTGCTCAATTACTGATATCCTTAAAACCTGGACCGTTTGGGTGCCTTGAGGACTGAGTTTAGGAACCTCTGATCTTGGTAATAAATTAAAACAATACATGAATGAGAATCTTATCTTCAATAACAAATTTGACAATAAAGCAGAAAGATATTGGGGGCCAGAGCCCTAGGGCTGCCTGTGGCCCATAACTGCCCTAACACATGCAGAGGTGTTGGAGAAGGCCAAGATTTGGCTGAAATATAAAGTATTTGTTTGCATAAGTAAATTAAAATGTTTTTTGTTGGGTGCAGCATATAGGGACTCAATGGTTTGGCAGTAATCAAGTGTGGTATGTACCCGATGAGAGGCGGGATGTGCCGCATCGCGGATGCGATGCTTAGTACATCCCGCCCCCAGTCTGCAATCAGATGGATCTCTTTGTACATCTCTGAATAGCCCGAAAATCGACTATACACCCATGACTCAGAACACTTATACTATACGCTAACATCCAGTTACCCCCACCCCCTACTCAACAGCAACTGGAGATACAGCTGATATGTAGATGATGCTGAATTGCCCGTAATATCAACATATATTTAGTGTCTTTAATCTGCTCTGTATTGTCATCAACTCATGTATCTTCCCACTGAATATATTGAAGCATCACATACAGTTGGTAGATTACACTAGCCTCACTGATTTTAGAATTCTTGCAATATAGTAAATGAGTACATTGGAGAAAGACGGGATCATTTTAGGTTGGAGAACTGGTCATATGTATACCATGTATACTTGTTTAAATATACAGGTTCAACTGTGGTGTGAATCACAATGAAATCATCCAAGCTGTTTGGCCTAGCTAGTCAGGGCCGTATTTATCAATGAGTTTTAACATTCACATTGAGTGTATGATAATGGTGCTCCAGCCAATCAGCTCCCAACTGTCATCTGCTTGAAAATGACACTTGGGAGCTGATTGGCTGGAGCACCATTTATCATATGCAGTGAGTATTATCACTCGTGAGTGATAAAACTCTTTAATAAATGAGGCCCTTAGTTCTTTATGGTGCACACTTTGGTGATTGTACACAATGTAAATCAGTTGTAATTGCTCCCGCATTGTATCTATGGAGCTAAATACAGATATTTGTCCATATGCCATATGTACGCATCTATGAGGTTGGAGCTCATCTATTTGCACACCTGGTCTCATAGACGTCATCATTCTCAGTGTGCGCACTTTATGAGTAACTCTGCATATCCCCCAATTCTGTCAACACATCCTTGATAAACTTTGCCTATACATTAAAGCCTCGTTCCCGGCCATTTGCTCTCTTTCAGCTGCAAACAGAGATGCAAATGATTTGCATACAACGCTGATCCACACGCAGTTGCGGGTGCTGGGCTCTGTAGCATGCTCAGTGCAGATACGCTCTGTAATACGGACGTGCGTTCATCACTGCGATAGCCCTATTATTGGTTTGGCCTATCAGAAACTTGTTAAAGCTGTGTATTAATGGCAACATAGATGGGTGGATCTGCACAGGGATTGGTTGTACTTGAATGTGGTTTGGGCAGATATTGGAGGGCTATTTTTCTGGTAAAATAGGTTCAGGAACTGTGGGTGGAGCCATAGAAAAACAATTTAATAAATTATATATATACATACACACACACATTACTTGCGTCCTCTATACCTGGCAAGACAGCGGAAACATCGATAACATTGAGAACCATCGGACCCATACGCACAATAGTGGTTGACCTGACCCTCCCGCAGACATAGCGAGACTTACTGTCTGCAACTAGACCTCAGGCTGCGTCCGCCAGCAGCAAGGACTTAATTATGCACGCCCCTGAAACGCCGTCCAAACACACAGGCATGCCTGCGTTTGCCCGACCACTCCCCTGCCACCTCCCACAAACCGCACTTTCTGTCAATCCCTTGTCCCTGGGGCTGCGGACTCCCGCCATACGCATACTCCATCTCCCTGGCCCGGTTCGCACACGTGCACTGCGATGCATGCACAGAGCAAAACCATCAACTGATTGCGTGCGTCTGCATCCGTGTGTTCCTTGCTGAATCAGGCCCAGAGTTCCTGCTTGGTCCTGCTGAAAAATAGCACTGTGTATGGGTCACGTGTACATACAGGTATATTGTTGGCCAATGTGGTCCTGTTGATCAACTATATGTGTGTCGGCCTTCCCAAAAGATCATTCTGAACAATCAGATTTGGATCAAACTGGATCTAACTGGGCTGATTAAAATTAGCTTAGCAATTATCTCTGTGGAGACTGTGGAATCAGTAAAGGGCTCCTTGCAATCCACCTATCACCAGGTGCCAGCTCTGTATAAGCTGTTCACCCATGTATTTAATCAAATGTACAGGCACAGAATTTGGTGACATACTGTATAACGACCTACGGATACGTCTAGTAGGCCCTTCTCGTGTGTGTGTGTATCTTTGCTTATAGCGTGTGTTTTTTCTGAGTAGAGGGGAAAGTTTTAGGTTTTTTGGGAGTTGGGTTTCTAGGTGGTTGGGTTTCTAGGGGGTACACACTAATGGATATATTGTTTGATCGAACAATGAATGATCTATCAGTAGCGGATCAACAGGTGTGTACACCCGATATGTCTGTGAACAACTTTGTTCACAGACATATCAGATCAACCCTGTACCACAGCCGATGCCGATATATCATGCAGATGTATTGGTGCACCTGCATGTGTGTACAGACGACCTGCCGACCACCCGTACACTGGCTTCAGGGACCGCCGAACTGACATCACAACTGGGCGGTCAAGTTTAAATGCTCATCCAGTTGTGATGTCAGCCCAGATATATCAAGCGGCCGATTACTAAGTGTGTATTGCTTACCAAATCGGATGGTCGTTTGGTTACTCTATCAGGTAAGTTCGTACCCAGCATTAGTCTTAACAATACCAATATGCTTGCCCCATGCATTGTTCACTTTTTTTTTTACTTTATTCCATGGATCAATCACCCTTTTTTTTTTAATTAAAAAAAATAGTTCTTCCTTATATTACCTTTCAGTCTTTCTTCTTACAAATTCTTAGTTTCTCTCCTTGTTATAGAACCCTTATTTTTGAAAAACAATATTGCATTAATAAACTCTAATAATACATTTCCTGTGTTTAAATGTTTGATTCATATCACCTATCTCCCTCATCTTCCATAAGGTAGATACGTTCGGCTGTTCACTCAATTCTTTTAGAAATAGGACTACCGGAACGGTACACAGTACTCACATCGAGGTCATACCAGTGCTACACATGAATACACAATAAATCATCAACATAGAACAATTACCCTTTAAGAATATCCAAACTGTCTTCACTTTCTGAAATAAATAATTGCAATGAATTTCGCTTCTCCTGATAATCGTGCATCACTTCAATCTGAAATGAGAAATGTTCCCATCATTTCCTTTACAGCATAAACACATCTACATGCTGATAAATTGAAGGATAATTTCCTAGATAGGGGTTACCCCTTAGTATTGATAGAGAATGCAAAGATTCATGCTGAAAAAGTACACAAATTTAAATCTAACAATACTGACCCTTGTGACAATTGTAATATTGAGTTGGATGGAATCAAACTCTGCTCAGGATAACACGATGAATAAAAATACACAAACAAATCTATTAAAAAAGACACTTCCCTATTGTTTATCTCTCAATTCAATAATGAATCGAGATGGATTAAATCCATCATTAATAAAAACTATAAAATCTTACAATGCGACCCAGTGCTTTCTAACATTATTGCCCCCAAACCAAGTATAGTTTAGAAAAAAACCAGAAACTTGAAAAGCCATTTGGCTCCAAGCACCTTTAATAATAACAAAAATGGTCCAGGGAGAACTGAAGCTTGGCTTCCAAACAAACCAAAAGGATGTTATTCTTGTAATCACACGTCTAACGTGTAGACCCATTGTTAATAGGCGTAAAAAAGTATCATCAGTAAGAACAGGTATTACTTTTGATATTAACAGCTTCATTAGTTGTGAATCTACGTATGTTGTGTATGTATTGAGCTGTGATTGCCCTACACCAGAAATGGGGATCCTCCTGCCCGGGGGCCTTATAAGGCCCTCATTATCATTTGGTCTGGTCATCTGAGCTATTTTCTGCTAGCCTCATTTGGCCAGCAGGGTGCCTAGAATGGCACACTGCAGTCAGAATCTATGCAGCAGTGCTACCTGGAGCATCCTTAGGATGCTTCAGACGGTCACACCGCTGTCCTTACAGCTCCCCAGAGCATCCTCAGGATGCTGCGGGCACTGCTTTAATCACCGGCGATTGTTGCCCCGCCCCCGTGTAAAGTCACGCGGAGGGGGCATGGCCTGAACCAGACCCACAAATAATGTTATATACAGTCAGGTGCATAAATATTGGGACATTGACAGAATTTTCAGATTTTGGCCTCTAGTCACCACCACAATGGCTTTGAAATTAAACAAACAAGATGTGCTTTAACTGCAGACTTTCAGATTTAATTTTAGGGTAATTACATCCAAATCAGGTGAACGGTCAAGGAATTACAACGGTTTCTATATGTGCCTCCCACTTTTTAAGGGGCCAAAAGTAATGGGACAAACTAAACAATCCTAAATCTAACTTTCACTTTTTAATACTTTGTTGCAAATCCTTTGCAGGCAATTACAGCCTGAAGTCTGGAACACATAGACATCACCAGACGCTGGGTTTCATCCCTGGTGATGCTCTGGCAGGCCTCTACTGCAAATGTCTTCAGTTCCTGCTTGTTCTTGGGGCATTTTCCCTTCAGTTTTATCTTCATCAAGTGAAATGCATGCTCAATCGGATTCAGGTCAGGGGATAGCCTTAAAAAACTCTTTGGTTGCTTTTGCAGTATGCTTCGGGTCATTGTCCATCTGCACTGTGAAGCACCGTCCAATGAGTTCTGAAGCATTTGACTGAATATGAGCATATAATATTGCCCGAAACACTTCAGAATTCATTCTGCTGCTTTTGTCAGCAGTCACATCATCAATAAATACAAGGGAACCAGTTCCATTGGCAGCCATACATGCCCACGCCATGACACTACCACCACCATGCTTCACTGATGAGGTGGTATGTTTTGGATCATGAGCAGTTCCTTTCCTTCTCCATACTCTTCTCTTCCCATCACTCTGGTACAAGTTGATCTTTGTCTCATCTGTCCATAGGATGTTGTTCCAGAACTGTAATGGCTTTTTTAGATGTTGTTTGGCAAACTCTAATCTGGTCTTCCTGCTTTTGTGGCTCACCAATGGTTTACATCTTGTGGTGAACCCTCTATATTCACTCTTGTGAAGTCTTCTCTTGATTGTTGACTTTGACACATATACACCTACCTCCTGGAGAGTGTTCTTGATTTGGCCAACTGTTGTGAAGGGGTTTTTCTTCACCAGGGAAATAATTCTTCTGTCATCCACCACAGTTGATTTCCGTGGTCTTCCGGGTCTTTTGGTGTTGCTGAGCTCTCCGGTGCGTTCTTTCTCTTTAAGAATGTTCCAAACAGTTGATTTGGCCACACCTAATGTTTTTGCTATCTCTCTGATGGGTTTGTTTTGATTTTTCAGCCTAATGATGGCTTGCTTCACTGATAGTGACAGCTCTTCGGATCTCATATTGAGAGTCGACAGCAACTGATTCCAAATGCAAATGTCACACCTAGAATCAACTCCAGACCTTTTACCTGCTTAATTGATAATGAAATAACGAGGGAATAGCCCACACATGTCCATGAAATAGCTTTTGAGTTGATAGTCCCATTACTTTTGGCCCCTAAAAAGTGGGAGGCACATATAGAAACCGTTGTAATTCCTACACCGTTCACCTGATTTGGATGCAATTACCCTCAAATTAAATCTGAAAGTCTGCAGTTAAAGCACATCTTCAAAGCCATTGTGGTGGAGAATAGAGGCCAAAATATGAAAATTCTGTCAATGTCCCAATATTTATGCACCTGACTGTATATTAAAATGGCCCTGGGCAGAAAAAAGGTCCCCCCCTCCCTTCCTACCCTATACAATATGTAGGTCACAAAACAAGAACACTAATAGTACATTTTCGAGAACATAGGCTCAATATTCAGAAAGGCCTGGAGACACAGTGACTCTATACACTTTTCTGATGTTCATCAGAATAATCCTGATTGTTTAAGGGTCATAGGGACAGAGAACATAGGAAAAACCACAAGATGTGGTGACAGATATAAGAGATTATGTGAAGCCGAATCCAAATGGATTTTCAGACTTCAAACATTATCTCCAGACGGTCTAAATGAAGCACTAGAATATAATTATTAGAAGTGCTGGCTGGGGATGTGTCATTGCTCCATATGTACAGTCTGGTCAATGGAGCGATCATGACCCCCTCCCCATCCCCCACCTTATCGCTCTATGAGGGGTATTCAATATGAAACATTAACTTCACTGTCGAAGTTAACGTTTCATATCGGAGTTTTTACCTGCGTTAAAGTATCGGAGCGCTCCCGCTTATACCCGTATTCAATATAAAATTAACGAAAACGGGAAACTCCGAAGTTGGATTTGCGTAAAGTTACAAATTTTTCCTTAAAAAAATTGTAAGACCCCTCTAAAGTAGTAAAAACATGGGGGAACACTATGGGTACCCCCGTTTTAGCCTTTAATTGAAAGTCGGGGATTTAAATAGCCGCAGCAGGTGTTTTTTTCCCGACATTGAAGAAGTGATGCAGAAGAGCACTTAGGTTATTTTTTTCGTTTTTTTAAGTGGTCCCATCAAATTTGGGGTACATGAAAATGGCTACTAGGATATTTTTATGTCCCTAAAGTAAGTTTTTAAAAATTCTGCATTTGTGCACCTGCTGCTATAATTCTATTCTAGAAAACATCTGCCGCATACTTGCAGAATAGCCCTGAACCTATTTCCCTATTGTTAAACAATTTTTTCCCATTTTTTTTTTTTTTCACCCCAATTTTTAAATTAATTTTTTGGGGTGTCCCTATTTTTTTTTTTTTTTGACACAGTTCTTTTTTAAATGTCATTCCCAGGGGTGCAGGCTATTTTTTTTAAGCCTGCACCCCTAAACCCCAATTCTGCACTTTTTTTCGACACCTATTCAATGGTGAAAAGTTATCCCTGTTTTTTATCAAAGACTTCAAAACTGCAACAAGTCTTTGAAATTGAATACGGTGTAAAAGTCAAACCTGCGATAATGACATCAAAAGTGCGATATTAACGCAAAAACGATGTTATCGCTCCCATATTGAATACCCTGTATATATGGTTCGGTTTCTTTTTTTTATACTTATGTACCAATCATTGAAAAAAAAATAATAATAATAAATAAATATATATATATATTTTTTTTTTTCTTTGTACTATCTATCTGAGGTTGGCTTATTTTAACATAATATTATATTGAAAAGGTAAGAGTAATTAATGCTACTATTGGATTTATTAAGGTCAATATGAGTACAGTAATACTATTTAGGATTGCTACTAACAATAGGGATATGCATTATGTACAGCATTTTTGTTAGTAGTGTTGATAATTTGTGTATGCTCATAACACCGGTTTCTTAATATTAGAACTGTTTACTAACTGTCGATTGTAAGGACATTTATTGTTTACTCAGATAATTACCTTCATAATGGGTCCTCAAGTTTTGTTCTCTTTTCTTGAGGTAAATAATAATAATAAAATAAAAAACCGTTTGGGGACTTTCTCCCACCTACTCTCCTTTACAACATTTGGTTGTTATTGTTCAGAATGATAAGCTTACACAAGCTGATTAGATATTTATCAATCCTTTCTCCATAAATTGTTTAGGTAATTATTTGACCTTGTTATGTCATATTTTTGTTGGGACATTAAGAAAATAATAATTCTCATAGCCATTATTGGTTATATATGATTTTCAATTGGTGCATGCTGTTTATATAATTTCTATGTTATATCTTCACATTTAAATTATGTGGTATACAACTTTTTTATTAATTTATTTCATTAAATAATTTATGCATATAAGATTTCCATCTCTTAATGTTGTATAGTTATCTGTCAATGAGACAGATTGGGAATCGGTACGAGTTACGTTCGGCTGTTGAAATCCCGACACCGGAAGACCGGCACTAGAAGATCCCGACAAGGTAAAGGTGCCCATCCACATAGCGATATCTGCAAGCGATTGCACCATAACGTTGTTGTTATCGTGCAATCGCTTGCAAATTGTGCTCGCATCGTGCACATTTATGTCGGAAACGACCAGCGATGCGCGTGCCCGCTGGCCGTTTCCAACATCTATCATCGTGCAAACAAGCTGGTCAACCTGACGATAACGTCATGTTGAGCATGTTTGAAGATGATTGATGAGCCTGCACTGAACGATTGCACGTTCAGTGCAGGCTCATCACAGACTGACAAACGACTGCACGATTACAATGTCGTAATCGTGCAGTCATTTTCAGCTCATCTAGTGGATGGGCAGCATAAGTATTTCTACTATCCCTAACCCTCTCCCCCCTAACCCTCTGTTAGGGGTGCTTAACACTAACCCCCCCCACCCCTAGTGCCCAACCCTAACCTCCCTCTGTAAGTGCCTAAACCTAACCCCCCCCTCCCCGCACCCTAAACCTAACCCTCCCGGGGGGTGCCTAACCCTAACCTCCCCCTTCCCCTAGCCTGACCCTAACCCTCCCGGGGGGGGGGGTGCCTAGGCCTAGGTCCCCCCCCAGGAGCCCGTAACCTAACCTCTCCTCCCCTCGTACGGCTGTCCGCAGCCTGGCTTACCTTCATTCGGTATGCCGGGCGTCGGGATCCCAACGTAGGGATAATGATATGCGCCCATCATTAGTCCCTTGTCGGGATATGACAGTCGGGAAGCCAGCGGTCAGCATTTCGACCGTCGGCTTCCTGACTACATACCAGATATTGCCTATTGTTTATGATCAGTTGAATAGCTGTGTTTCCAGGCTAAATGAGATGCATTAGGATCACCTTTGTTGAAAATAAAGACAGACCAGCGATGGTTAAAATTGATTAACTAATTGTCCAATGATCACTGTTCTTGTGCTATTTAAACTGCCTAATGGGTAGAAGAGAGCATTCCAGCTTGAAAAAGGCCAAAACGCATTGCTGCTCTCCTACAGGAACACCAGAGATTCGATCCATGTCCAGCTGCCTGCTACAAAGGAACACGCGGCCACTGACAAAGACCCATTTACCTGCTGTAAGCTTTACACCGCCAGGCTGCTGCAGTGACGGGAGCCAACCGCAACTACAGTGTTGTTACACGTGGTCACCAACCGCTGGCTACTAGCCGCTTTCCCTTCACGCCGCACAAGCCACACAGAGACAGGAGTTGCCCGTGATTGCGGTGTTTTATTTAATCAAGCCGTCTTCCTATGCCATGTCTAAGCCGCCTTACAGGTACAACGCTAAGTCCGGGCTATCAGTAACAGTTACTGACAAGACCCTGTCTACTGGTGTACACACACACACACACACGGAATCACTAGCAGCTGACAAGCAGAAGTAACAGACTGCACCTTTGGCTGTAGGAAACGGCAGGATTGCTATATAACGGATGGTTCTGACCAAATTAACTGTGACGGACCAATTTCTCTCCATCTAAAACATCTAAGGGAGAGGTGGTTTTAAACTGCAAACACCATATGTTTTTTAGAGAGAATCTCCAGGTAACCACCATCTAGATACTAATTGCAACAGTATCAGCTATGTGTATACTATTAACCTCAATCTGGATTTAGCTATGGCTAACAGTAACATTTGGACTTTTATACTGCTAAGTTATAGCTGCTGCACATTGGAATCATCATTCCTATTTAACAATACTTTAGAGCAGGGATGGGGAACCTCAGGCCCGGGGGCCTTATAAGGCCCGCAGAATCATTTGGTCTGGCCCTCTGAACTTTTTTCTGCTAGCCTCATCTGGCTAGCAGGGTACCTAGAATGGCACCCTGCAGCCAGAATCTATGCAGCAGTCAGGCACACCACCGCCTTAAAGCCTCCCGGAGCATTCTCAGAATGCTCCGGGCATTGCTGTAATCACCGGTGATTGTGGCCTCGCCCCAATCAGGACCTGCACCAGGCCCGCGAATAATGTTACAAATATATAAATATGGCCCTCAGCAGAAAAAAGGTTCCCCACCCCTGCTTTAGAGAGTTTGATCAACTCTTTTTTATTTTTGATTACCTTTTTTATGCATTAGGAAATATTATATACTCATAATGTGAATTTGAATATCTAATTGTTCTATGAGAAAATATTAGAGATATATGTGCAATTGTTTTAGTAAATTCTTTTTATGATTTATGTTTTTGTCTTATTAATTGTTCAACATTGAATAAATAAATGTTAATATATTTAATTCGGTTTGTGTTACACTAATGTCCCAGCACAAGTATTAGAGCGCGGTATACTATTGTATTATAAACTCAATGGCACCAGAAAACACTGCTTGAGTTTATCATATAAATGTCTTAGAACTCGAACCATACATCATTTTATTTTGAACCCCCAAATAATATTAAGATTAATTATGAATCAGTGAGAATCATTTACAAAAACTTCATAAAAAATATACCACCGCTGTTTCATTTGCCAAACTGCGCCTACTCGTTCAGTGTGGACATTTGAAAGTACGTGCCCACTTCCTGGCAGGTGCAGCTGCCTCCGGAAAATAATTCTGTGCCAAGCTGTGCATACCCTCCTGGAAACGTGCATGATGGAAAGACTGAACATTACTTCAAACTCTAACCTGCTAATTTCAACTTTTCAAGTTTTTATAAATAATTGCTCAGTTTAGATTCATTTATGTCAAAAATTATTTCAAAAATAAAAAGTTATTGCACACAAGTCCATAACTAGGTGCATGCATGTGACAAATTTATACTGCAATTAGCAAATTCCTCCCATTTGTTGAAAAATAACAGTGGACACTTTGGCTCCACTGCAAATGGTATGGGTACGGGATGCCGGTGCTCGGGATCCCGGTGGTCAGAATCCCGACGCCGGCATCCCGACAGGGTTAGAATACCGTCATTTGTCGGTCAGTATTCTAACTCTCCCCCCTCTCCCTACCCTGACCGTCCCCTCCCCGATGCCTAAAGCTGATCTCCCCCCTAGTTCATAAACCTAACCTCCCCATCCCTGCACTCTAAACCTAACCCTCCCCCCTTAGTGCCTAGCCCTAACCCTCTCCCTAGTGCCCAATCCTAACTCCGCTGCTAACCTTCAAGATTCCAGCAGTCGAGACGCCGGAGTTGGGATTCTGACAAGTGTCGGGATTCCGGCACCTGCATTCTGAGCACCGGAATCCCCGCGGTTGGGATATTGACCGCATCCCTTGCAAATGCTGCTATCTTGGACCAATACAAATCTATACTTGCATTTGCACAGAAGTTGCTGGCGTCCGTATCTGCGACTTTATGCAAATGCTGCTACAAGCCCTTCCCCTGGTGTACAGCTGTGTGTCTGACTGTGCCAGGACTAAGGTGCCCACTTTGACCGCCTTCAGATACTCAAATACTGCTTGGTGTGTCTTTAAAACAACCATCAATCGAATCATTGAAACATGCACCAGCATTATGTTAGGTTCAGGTTCTCCATCAGAGTATGGCCTCCAATATGAGCGATTATGTGCCTGACTTCGCAACCACTTCAGCGACTCCTATAACACGCTCATGAGATGCACTATCTCCGAGCACCTGCTAAGCCAATTTCCTGTCACCATTGAGCTACGCACAATACATTTGCAAGACATTTCTGAGACCGTGCATCTGAATTGCAACTGCAAGTGTGTGCACACTGGCTCAGGTCGCATGCGCAGTGCAACTTAGATGCATACAGTATGCAGGACATAAACGGCATCAGACATCATCAGTGCGAACCATTCACAATCAGGCCCTTTGTGCTGCTACTGTGCGTTTGTGCACGTTTGTAAATAAACCTGATTCTCATTGTGTATCATTGCCTTCTGCTGGAAATCTAGTACTTTCCATTGTTATGACATTTTAAAAAGTGTTTGATACAATTGAGAAAGATTTAACACTAATGCCCGTATAACAATTAGAGGCGAAAAGTCGGAAAAGTTTCGCCTGTCCGACTTTCTGCCTCCTTCGCCTGTTTCAGAGGCAAAAACTGTCCGTGCGAGTCCCCGCTTTTCGCCCTATTCAATTCCTAAACAGGCGAAAACAGAAAGCGGCGAATGCGGAACAGGCAGAAAGTACTGTCAGAATTGGGGAACTCAGTCTGTACCCCCAAAAAAGATGCACTAACATAGGGAATCAATGTAGATGTGTACTAATAGCCCTAATACAAGTGTTTGGTGTACTTAAGTAGTTTAAATTGCTTCTTATTAGCGTCTTTGCAAAAAGTGGTGAAGAATAGCATAAAGCAGTATTTTTGGGTGAAAATAAGTAGTCCAGTCAAATTTGGGGTACTTGAAAATAGGTGAAAGCATATTTTTATGTCTGTAAAGTGAACTTTTAAAAAACTTGAAAAAAACACTCTCATACATGCACCTGCAATCTCAAAAACACTTGGTCCCTCCTTACAGCACCCCAAGAAGTCTATTTAGCTAGTTTTTATAGTTGTCCCCCCACTTTTTCATGCCCAAAATTAAAGTACTTTTTTGGGGTGTTCTGGGGTAATTTTTTGGTTTATTTGTCTTTTGGGGGGTTGTCCCAAGGGTTCTCAGTTGTTTTCCCAGGTTTGCACCCCAAAATAACAATTTTGCACTATTTTTCTCCTGCTATTCATAGGAGATACTTTTCCAACTATTACAATGCATTGACTTTCCACTTAGGCAAAATCGTCCTTGATTTGAATATGGAGATGCTTGAAAACAGGCGGAAAGTCCGAATCCGCGGAAGCTTTTCTCCTAACGGCACTTTTCGCCTCTAATTTTGAATTCAGCCCATAGGGGTAAATTTACTAAAGTGAGAGTTTTTAGAAGTGAGTTTTAGAAGAGATGTTGCCCATAGCAACCAATCAGATTTTAGCTATTATCTTTTAGAAGGTGCTAGTTAAATGTTAAGTAGAATCTGATGGGCAACATCTCTCTCTAAAACTCACCTCTAAAAACTCCCACTTTAGTAAATTTAAATGCTAGAAATATGCTGGTAGAGTTAGGGTAGATATTCCACTGGAAATCAGCAGGACAAAAAGGAGATTTGCCATTAATTGGAGTTAAACTCCAATTAATGGATACCCCAAAAAAAAAGATTTTATAATAAATGTTTCATCAAGTCTCTAAAGTGGTTTTTAATAGAAACACACTTTCCTTTAAATACAAATGTGTCCTCATAACATCTTTGCTGCAGTCACACCAAACAGTGCTACTCTTAGTCCCAATGCGATGTGATTAGGACGCACCAGGGGGTATATTTACTATGGTTCGATTTTGTTTTCTGTTCGATTTTGCTTTTGATTTTGGTTTGATTTTTTATGAAGGGATTTACTAAAAGCCAAATCGAATGTCAAATCGAACAGAAAAAGGAATTTGAAATGAAATAGAATTTCTGGAAAACATCAATGTTTTCACATAGAGGACAATTGGATACCTTCATTTACTAACATTGGATTTGTATATCGGATGAAAAACGAACTCAAACTCGAACTGCAAATCCCCAAATGAGTAGAAGAACTTCATGCTTTCGTTTTCAGCATGAGCAGTTCGATTTCACACAGATACATGCATACCTCAGTGAGATGCATGCATGTATCTTACTGTAAAAAGCTTGTAAAGAGTTAATGTTTAAAAAAAAATGATGTGGGTTCCTCCCTTAAAAAAGAACCAGCCCCGGACTTTGCAAAGCCAGTCCTGGTTGTTTAAGTACAGGGTTAAAAATTGTGTAGGGTTCCACTGTACTTATCCCAATCAGCACCAGGCTCTGATCCAGTCCTGGTTCTGGAATTATAGGGGAAAAAATGCGTAGGGTTCCCCTGTAATTTCTACAACCAGCACTGGACCCTTTCTAGCAGGGGGCTAATGTCACAGCCAGGGAAACCTTATCACCGGGTTCCCCAACCAAAACATTACTCTTGACCGCTAGTCAGCCCAGGCCGGGATCCCTGGGGAGTTGGGGACCCCCCAAAAAAGCGGTCCCCCTCTCCAGGGCACCCCATGCCTAGGCTGATAGCCCGGGGCTCCTCCCCACCCATGGGCGGCTGGTGGCGGGTTGATAGTGTAAGTGTAGTGTAAAAAGAGAATAGTAAACATTGTCTTTACGAGTAGAACTGCAGGTCCCAGCAAGCCTCCCCTGCATGCTGGTACTTGGAGAATCACAAGTACCAGCATGCGGGGCATTAATAGCCTGCTGGTACCTGTAGTTCACCTGTAAAGAAATGTTTAAATAAATACAATATACACACACCGTGATAGTATACGTTTAATACATACATACACACACTCACAAATGGTGAGAGCTGCAGAATCACCTTTAGTAACCCTGCGTCTCTCACCAATGACTTCAATGGTGAGAGCCGTTCAGTGGCTGAGAGAGGCAAGGGCTGACCTCCAATGAACGCTCAGACGTGGCCCTACAAAGGGAAAAGCCGGATCTGAGCTCTTCATTCTGGAGGTAACAACCATCGTGGTTGTTACCTGTTGCGTGGGTCGGGCCCTTAATGCCGGTCATGTTGGTACTTGTGGTTCTCCAAGTACCAGCATGTGGGGAAGGCTTGCTGAGACCTGCAGTTCGTAAAGACAATTTTTACTATTCTTTTTTTACACTACACTTACACTATCAACCCGCCACCCACCGCCCACGGCGTGCCTAGGGTGCCCTGTAGAGGGGATCCCTTTATTGGGGGGGTCCCCAACTCCCCAGGGATCCCTGGCCTGGGCTGACTAGCGGTCAGGAGTAATGTTTTAGCTGGGGAACCAGATGATAGGGTTTCCCTGGCTGTGACATTACAGGGGAAGCCTATGCATTTTTTCCCCTGTAATTCTAGAACCAGGAGCGGATAAGAGCCTGGTGCTGGTTGTACAGGGGAACCCTACGCAATTTTTTCCCTGTACTTACACAACCACAACTGGCTGTGAAAAGTCTGGGGCTGGTTTTGTTTTGGGGGGGACCCCACGTAATTTTTTTAAAACATTAACTCTTTACAAGCTTTTTACAGTAAGATACATGCATGTATCTCACTGTTGTATACATGTATATGTGTCAAATCGAACTGCTCATGCTGAAAATTAAAGCATGAAGCAGTTCTATTCATTTGGGGCTTTGAAGTACATTTTGGAGTGGGATTTGCTGTTCGATTTGGACATGAACATGCAAAATCGAACAGCAAATCCCTTCTTAAACTGAAAGGATTGAATTTGAGTTGAAAATCGAAAGCAAAATCCATTCTTAGTAAATTTGAGATTTGCTGAGGGATTTTGCTTTTCAAGTTCAATACAATCTCAGGAGATTTCAGAGATTCATAAAAATGAATCTCTAAATCGAACTTTAGTAAATTTACCCCCAGGAGGCTGCTCTGATTAGTTTGATATGTAACACTTGTATATCTGTGTGCGACTGAATCTCTGAATCTATATGAGAAGTGCTATGATGCAGCGGCCGCGGATTTTTTCCACGTGAAGTTCTGTTGAGCTTTGTATACAGATATACCGCAAATCAAATAGTCAGCACAGTCTCCTGGTGCGTCCTAGTCGCATCGATATGTGACCGATATGTTGTTCCCCCGCCGCATGCAGAACCAGTCTGCGTCCGGCGCCCAGCTTACCTTCGATCGGTAAGCCGGGTGTTGGGCTCCCGGCGTAGGTAAAATGACGCCTGTCATTTAGCCCTTGCCGGGATTAGACAGTCGGGAAGCAGACGGTCGAGATTACGTCCATCGGCTTCCCCACTGCTTCCCCTGCAGGTAGATCTGAAGTTGCAATGAACGACGCACGGGAGCATGCAATAAATCGTACACACTGGACGATATGGATGATTTGTTGTTCCGATTCGTCCCAAAAACGACAAATTGTCCAATATATGGCCTAATGTGTACCCAGCTTAAGACGCATCTTCGTAAAATAAGACGGCCGGTGCTAGCAGAGTCTCACAGGACCTGGAGGCTAACTCGTGCCACGTGGGGTATTGAGGCTAGATGTAGGAGGACACATCTGTATTAAGCGACTTATTCAAGAATTGTGAGGTTTTAGGTGACATTCAAGAATTGTGAGTTTTTAAGTATATTACAGCATATCTGAAGCATAAATTAAGCACTTACTAAAATTATTTTACCCACAGCCCAGGAGTTTTGAGAGGAGCCTTTGTGCTATCAAGCACAGGGTTTTTTCTTCTAGTGGTGAAGTGCAATATTTATTTACCTAATCCCCTATGGATAATAACCCCATGCTGCCTTCACTAGTGTTTTGTTGGCACTATGGTGGGTGGACATCATGCTATGTGACCCTCCCATCCCTGCTATGCAAGCACCAGCCATGGCCAGTACTTCCTAGTGCTAATAGTGGAACCCCTCACATTATTTTATCTTTTCTTAAGTATAAGAAACAAAAACAAAACCGCACTGCACTGGATAGAACTATAAAGCCCCATGTTTTTGCGGTGGCTTTTAAGTGGAATCGCTGCTTAGTACATCTTGCCCCAGGTGTAGATTGATGTAGGTTTGCGTTACAGACCTCCGAAGATTGGTTATGCTGATTATTCATTGCCTTTAACTATAACACACCCTGGAGCTTATTAATCAAACTCTATGGGCAATAATGTGGCTCTTTTGGTAATAACTGTCAGTTGTAAGAAATAGTTGTAAGAAATAGGAGTGTGATAAATGATTCCCATTGTGCTCATTCAAACTGATGTAGAGGTTTAATAATAGGAAACAGGTGTGATTTGTGAAAAACTTAATGTGTACTTGTAGATATTTATCTTTGGGGAATTTTACTTTTCATTAATAATAAACCATTTTTTGGCATAATTCATAATGTTGATAAATGTTACAAGAACACGAGATTCTATTATCAGGAGATATGCAATAACACACTCAGGTAATGGGCTTGTGTGCTAGGGAAATATATTAATAATTGCTGAACTGCAGTCTATCTCAATAAGATTATATGCATTTGTATACTCTTATCACACATTACAGCAGCAGAGAAACAGATATCAATATCAATGATCCGCAAGACTATCATACACACAGTGATGTGACGTGACACTGCCACAGGGAATAACTGTTATTATTCCAGAGACCCATTTTGGGGCTGATTCTGAGTTGGACGCAGGCACGGACGTGGCTGTGGCTATTGGCGGGCACCCATCTGTGACTTGATCTTACAACCTGCTACAGAGCCAATCCCTAGTTCACATCTGTGTGTCTGAATGTACCAGGACTGAATCGCCCACTGTCACCGAGTCTGTAGACACTGATACTGATTGGTAGACAAGGTCGCACCATGGAAACTTGCCTCAGCCCTATGGCAGCTGCAGTTTCTCTGTCCGAGACTCCGCCATAACACACCCATAAGACGGACCATCTCGTGATGTGCTAAGCCGCCTCTCTGTCATCGTCCGGGAATATCCAATACATTTTCGACAGATTTCTGAGTCCATGCATCTCCTGTGTCCCTTAATCGCAGCTCCCGACTCTGTACCTGTACATTATTTGGACGTATGTACAGTACATCCTAGACCCATGCACAGAAGAGCACAAATCACTCCACTGCATCCGACTTCGGCTGACATAATGACTGCACCCAATGGTATGCAGTAACTATGTTAGCCTTTAGCATGTTGACATTCACAATGTAGACAATGATGATGTCAACATGGTTAAAAATGTCAACATAATTAATGTGGGCACCTACAAAATGTTGACACTGACAGAATGTCGGCATAGGCAAAATCAAATGTGTCATAAGTTCCACATTTCCAGGAGGCTAAATGTTTATGGTTAGCATTAGGGTTGTCTAACCTAACAGCTGTGTCGACATGCTGAATGTCAACATTTTGACTGTCGTACATTTATACTGAACCCCTTCTATGGAATCCACAAAAGTTGTCATCAGTACCCTGCATCTGGGTAGATTCTATTTAAATGTCCTAGTGGGCATAGCTCATTAGCCTATAAGCCCAGCTCTTACTATACAGTGTGATGGTCCTATATTTGTACACCCATTTATCCATCATGATTAGTAGGAGACTTTGGGAATCTCTTAAGAGAAAAATATAACCCCTTCCTTATTTTCATCCAGTTGTTTCCACTTTATTCATGTTGGGTTTATGTAATATTATATTCATGCCATTTGAAAGTTTAAAAGTTCTATTATTTCTGTTAATGTGGAAGATAACCAAACTTAGGGCTTTATTCAGAGATGCAGCTGCAATTTCGCACACAATACAGCAGCGAAAATGTTGCTAATGTCTGCAAAGATCACCCGAGCATAAAGACGCCCACTGCTGCCTTATTACCTGTGTGCAACGATGCATACCTGCGTAGATATCGGTAAAATCACTGCACATTGGCGACCATCTTGCCATTGCGGAAAGTCTGACTTACCGCAGCCTTGGGAGCTCTTCTGACACGCAGAGCTGTGTATGCACTAGCAATGGCTAATTTATGCACGCCCATGTAACAGCGTTTAAACGGACAGACACGACTGCGTTTCTCAGACCAACCCCCATCACCACCCCCAAATGCTGACAACTTGTCACTCACTCTTCGACGGATTCCTATGTGCGTCTGTAATCGCAGTGTAACCTCTGCGCACGCCCAGTGTAGCTTATACGCATGCGCAACGGCAAACAATCGCTCGATTGCCTTTGCAATCTCCTTTGCTTCCGTCTCTAAATCAGGCCCTTAATTAACTAAAATAAAATTATAAATAAATAAAATAATTAGCTAACAAAATATTGGTGATAGTCAAGAGAATCGTCAGACTGACAGAATGCACGCACATGTGTGATTATTCTGCACATGACCCAATAATGCAGACTTACATGTTGTAAGATGAGCAGTCAGTGACTTGAAAGTATTAAAGACTTTGCATATTGTAGTATATAGTGAAACATGCCAGCAAACCACAACTGATATATTTAACTAAACATGCTTATAGAACAAATACTCTGTAACCCATAGCAACTAATCAGAGATTTCCAAAAAATAGTCCGAGTACAAAAGACTCTTGAGATATGTATGTTATATATTATGTTATAATAGTCTGAGTATGTGGTTGCTATGGGTTACAGCACATCATCAATCTCTGCTCCATGTTATTAAAGGAGTGAGCGCATCAGTCCAACTTGTTCTAGAGACGTCCATTCTGTCGGTGGTGGTTAGGCATGCATCTTTCCATTGCTTTTGTTACCTTGCGGGAACTTTGCATTTTCCTTGTGGTCCTTTTCCCTGGCAATGTTATGTCAAATGAGAACTTCAGACTTGAATTGAAATCCATACCTTTATTTCAGGATCAAAAAAACAACATTACATTTGTATTATGGACAATGCAACACAGCCATGTCGTGTCTGGACTGCATCAAAATATAGCAGGAAAGCATAAGTGTATATATACATTTAGATATATTTACAATACATTTTATTTCAGCCTTTTAATACAATGTCATTAAGGGGAGCTCCATCTAAAACCAGTGTTTCTAATTCAAATAATTATTCTGGTTTCTACATTAGCTGGAATAACTTAAAATCATGAAATCATTCGGGTTCCAACCAATCAGCTCCTGTAATTTTTTAAACACAGCCTGTAAAGTGACAGTTAGGAGCTGATTGGTTGGAACTTTATCTCTATCCACTTTACTCATCCACATGAGATCCACTGACTAAATTTTGACTAAAATGAAGCAAAAAAAAAAAAAAAGACTAAAATGTGACTTTAAATTTAGTCCAATTTTAAGAAAGCGAATCCTTTTCAATTTAACACTGCTGCTGTCATTGTAATAAAAATCGGTCATCCGAACCTATGAGCGTAGGCCGGTGTGACCCCAGCTGGGGCAATAAGCAATGGACCTGCAGAGTCATTACCCACAGGCTTTAAATGACCCATTTTAAAATGAACATGTTTAAAGATTTCCTAAAGTGTCAACAATGATTCATTACAACTCAGTTAATTGCTTCTGATGGTAAAGGAAGATCGTATAATAGTTAAAGACAAGTAGACGGTTCTATTAATTCCACCTTCACAAACTGGCACTTTTAAAGTTTAAACAATATCAAATATTCTAATCCTAATTTGCGGCAACATATTACAGAAACAAATTACCATGCTTTGGGGAGAATAGTGGTGATTTTGCCCTGGGGGGATTCTCAGGCCGAGGAGCCACTAACTGCACCGGCCGTACTTGCTTATCTGCCAGCTTCTTCAGACAGGTCTGACGGTTTTCAAACAGAATTCGGATATTTTCAATCTTGATGTGAGCAGCTTGAATTTGAGCCTATTGAGTTACAATAAAATGAATTAGATCAAGCAGCACAGAAAAGCCACCGGTAGTTGTAAGGGTTTTTGCTGCAGACCATTTTTCAAACACTCCCTGCTCTATTTGCTAACTGCAAGTTATGCAAGTATACAGCACCTTAAAAGACTGGGCTGTATTGCTATACCATCAAGTCACCCATTGGAAGGACTGATAGTTCCGTAAAACCATATTCATTTATTGCTGTATGCTCATTAATTATATGTATACTATGTATGAATAGTAATTATATGTATACTATGTATGAATAGTAATTATATGTATACTATGTATGAATATAAAAGGCCTGATTCATCACGGATCGCTATTGCAACCACGTATGCAGATCGACCGATACTGCGTACTGTGCATGCGTAAGCACCACACTGCGCATGCCCAGATTAGATAGAAAGCCATCGCAGAGTGAGTGACGGGACGTCAGCGTTTGGGGGTGGTGATGGGAGAGTGGTTGGAGAAGCGCAGGTGTCTTTCCGTTTGAACGCCTTTGCATGGGCGTGCATAAATCAGCCAATGCAACGGCATACGCAGCTTCCGTACTCACTGCCTGCAACGACAGGTCAGTGCTGCTGTAATTGTGCGTGAGGGTCCGATGTTACTCAATGTTACCGATGTACACGCAGGACTGCGAGGTATTACGGAAGTGAGAAAGCGGTAGTGGACGTCTGGGACAGCGGCTACAATCATTAGCATACTTTTGCAGCAGAACTGCATGCGTAATCACAGCTGCAATCCATGGTGATTCAGGCCCATAGTACTGTTTATTATGATTGCAGACAGAATGCTACTTTTTAAAAAAAGCTAAAAATAAAATTAGTTAGAATTCACTTAGGTCATGATTCAGAGTGTTTTCGCAAATAGAGCAATTTTTTGCCACTGCGCATGTGTGGAAGTACATTACTGTAGTGGCACGGTGTCTTTATTCGCAGTGTCATTGACAGGCCTGGAAGAGGGAAGCATACCATAGACTCACTCTAGAAGTCGATGTTTGCATGATCGGCGTCCAATGCTGTGTATGTGTAAGCAGCTACGGACAGCTACGCATCTCAGTGCAAGTCCCGCTGGGGCTGTTACATTAGCATACGTTTGCAAATCCTCAGCTGGGAAAAAATGGCAGCTTCGCCAGCAATAGCGTACAACTCTGAAACAGGCCCTTAGCTGTTAATAAATGTATTATAATGATAGCAGCTCCTGTCTATATTTCTGCCATAATTGAGTTCTACGCCTTTGCTTTATTATTTCAACTTTTGGGAGCTGTGCAATATCTTCCTAGATGTGAGCTGCTGATTATAGCTAATGAATAGCATTATTTCCCCAGCGCACTAAACACCTTCCTTTGTTATACCAAACAGTGTAAAGAAAAGGGGAAAAAGAAAAATAATTGGGATGGGAGAAATATTTTATAAGAGTAGTCACTTGGTACCTTCAGCTCGTCTGTTAGAATGGATTCAAAATCGTACTGTAAAGTTTGTGGATCAAAACTTAAGTCCAGTGTGGAGCTGTCTAGGAACCTCTCCACATCCTGTAACGCCTTCTGTGCCCCCTCTCTTGACTGGCACTTGTCCATTTGCTGGTTAGCTAGAAAGTATGCACCCATATCACAGCATTCAAGAACCTATAAAAACACAATATTAAAAAAAGTTTCTATAAAGGTTAGGGGTGAGCGGGTTCGGATTTCTGAAATCCGAACCCCCCCGAGCCCCCCCGATCCGAGTCTGATCCGAGTCAGGCTCGACTTTTCCCGCCTGACTCGGATCTGAAATCGAGGCAAAACGTCATCATCCCGCCTTCCGAGTCTCGCGGGTTTTGGATCCTATATAAGGTACCCGCGTCGGCGCCATTTTCTCACTCGGCTGTGGACAGTGAAGAGGGAGGGTGGGAGTTAGGGCTGTGTAGTGTAGTGTAGTGTAGTGCTGCTGTTGTCCACTACTTCAAAGTCCATAGGGGCTGGCTGTGTTGTGCTGTGCTGCTGTTGTTAATAGGGGCTGTGTCCACTACTTCAAAGTCCATAGGGGCTGGCTGGACTGTGTTGTGCAGTCAGTTCTCCATAGGGGCTGTGTCCACTCCAAAGTCCTGTGCAGTGTCCCAGTCCTAAAGGGGTGCTGTAGTGTTGTCCAGGGGGTGCTCTGTCCATCAGGGGTGCTCCCCCCAAGTGCTAAAAAAATAATATATTTTCTGTGTTTGTGAATTGTGTGCGCAGTAGCCGCACGTGCATCAACAAAGTAGTGCCAAGCGTGCGCCTGTGTCATAAGTAAAGGGCCGGCTGGCTTGACCGTTAAAGGGTGCTGTAACCCCCGAAAGTACACTCCAGTCCAAACCCCAAAAAAATTTATTTTCTGTGTTTGTGAATTGTGTGCGCAGTAGCCGCACGTGCATCAACAAAGTAGTGCCAAGCGTGCGCCTGTGTCATAAGTAAAGGGCCGGCTGGCTTGACCGTTAAGGGTGCTGTAACCCCCGAAAGTACACTCCAGTCCAAACCAAAAAAAAAATTATTTTCTGTGTTTGTGAATTGTGTGCGCAGTAGCCGCACGTGCATCAACAAAGTAGTGCCAAGCCTGCGCCTGTGTCATAAGTAAAGGGCCGGCTGGCTTGACCGTTAAAGGGTGCTGTAACCCCCAAAGTACACTCCAGTCCAAACCAAAAAAAAAATTATTTTCTGTGTTTGTGAATTGTGTGCGCAGTAGCCGCACGTGCATCAACAAAGTAGTGCCAAGCGTGCGCCTGTGTCATAAGTAAAGGGCCGGCTGGCTTGACCGTTAAGGGTGCTGTAACCCCCGAAAGTACACTCCAGTCCAAACCAAAAAAAAAATTATTTTCTGTGTTTGTGAATTGTGTGCGCAGTAGCCGCACGTGCATCAACAAAGTAGTGCCAAGCGTGCGCCTGTGTCATAAGTAAAGGGCCGGCTGGCTTGACCGTTAAAGGGTGCTGTAACCCCCGAAAGTACACTCCAGTCCAAACCAAAAAAAAATTTATTTTCTGTGTTTGTGAATTGTGTGCGCAGTAGCCGCACGTGCATCAACAAAGTAGTGCCAAGCGTGCGCCTGTGTCATAAGTAAAGGGCCGGCTGGCTTGACCGTTAAGGGTGCTGTAACCCCCGAAAGTACACTCCAGTCCAAACCAAAAAAAAAAATATTTTCTGTGTTTGTGAATTGTGTGCGCAGTAGCCGCACGTGCATCAACAAAGTAGTGCCAAGCGTGCGCCTGTGTCATAAGTAAAGGGCCGGCTGGCTTGACCGTTAAGGGTGCTGTAACCCCCGAAAGTACACTCCAGTCCAAACCAAAAAAAAAATTATTTTCTGTGTTTGTGAATTGTGTGCGCAGTAGCCGCACGTGCATCAACAAAGTAGTGCCAAGCGTGCGCCTGTGTCATAAGTAAAGGGCCGGCTGGCTTGACCGTTAAGGGTACTGTAACCCCCGAAAGTACACTCCAGTCCAAACCAAAAAAAAAATTATTTTCTGTGTTTGTGAATTGTGTGCGCAGTAGCCGCACGTGCATCAACAAAGTAGTGCCAAGCGTGCGCCTGTGTCATAAGTAAAGGGCCGGCTGGCTTGACCGTTAAGGGTGCTGTAACCCCCAAAGTACACTCCAGTCCAAACCAAAAAAAAAATTATTTTCTGTGTTTGTGAATTGTGTGCGCAGTAGCCGCACGTGCATCAACAAAGTAGTGCCAAGCGTGCGCCTGTGTCATAAGTAAAGGGCCGGCTGGCTTGACCGTTAAGGGTGCTGTAACCCCCGAAAGTACACTCCAGTCCAAACCGAAAAAAAAATTATTTTCTGTGTTTGTGAATTGTGTGCGCAGTAGCCGCACGTGCATCAACAAAGTAGTGCCAAGCGTGCGCCTGTGTCATAAGTAAAGGGCCGGCTGGCTTGACCGTTAAGGGTGCTGTAACCCCCGAAAGTACACTCCAGTCCAAACCAAAAAAAAAATTATTTTCTGTGTTTGTGAATTGTGTGCGCAGTAGCCGCACGTGCATCAACAAAGTAGTGCCAAGCGTGCGCCTGTGTCATAAGTAAAGGGCCGGCTGGCTTGACCGTTAAGGGTGCTGTAACCCCCGAAAGTACACTCCAGTCCAAACAAAAAAAAAAAATATTTTCTGTGTTTGTGAATTGTGTGCGCAGTAGCCGCACGTGCATCAACAAAGTAGTGCCAAGCGTGCGCCTGTGTCATAAGTAAAGGGCCGGCTGGCTTGACCATTAAAGGGTGCTGTAACCCCCAAAGTACACTCCAGTCCAAACCAAAAAAAAAATTATTTTCTGTGTTTAGCCGCACGTATATATCAAATTGATATAACATAAATGGAGGACCAAACTTTCTCTGATAAAAATAAAATAGAGAAATATCAAGAACCACTTCCTCCTAGTGCTGAAGCTGCTGCCACTAGTCATGACATAGACGATAACATGCCATCAACGTCGTCTGCCAAGGCCGATGCCCAATGTCATAGTAGAGGGCACATACAATCCCAAATGGCAAAGTTCAGGAAAATGACCTTGAAAAAGACATTTAAATCAGCTGAAGAGAAACGTAAACTTGCCAATATGCCATTTATGACACGGAGTGGCAAGGAACGGCTAAGGTCGATCCCTAGTATGTTCATGACTAGTGGTTCAGCTTCACATGACGATGGAAGCCCTCCTCCCACTAAAAAAATCTAAAGAGTTAAGCTGGCAAAAGCACAGCGAAGAACTGTGCTTTCTAAGAAGATATCACAAATCCCCAAGGAGAGTCCAAGTGTGGTGGTGGTTGCGATGCCTGACCTTCCCAGCACTGGACGGGAAGAGGTGGCTCTTTCCACCATTTGCACGCCCCCTGCAAGTGCTGAAAGGAGCACCCACAGTCCACTTGCTGATATGCAAATTGAAGATGTCACTGTTGAAGTACAACAGGATGAGGATACTGGTGTAGCTGGCGCTGAGGAGGAAGTTGGCGAGGAGGATTCTGATGGTGATGTGGTTTGTTTAAATCAGGCTCCGGGGGAGACAGTTGTTGTCCGTGGGATGAAAAAGCCCATCACGGTCATGCCTGGGCAGAAGACCAAACATTCCACCTCTTTGGTCTGGCAATATTTCTATCCAAATCCGGACAACAACTGTCTTGCCATATGTACCATATGTAAAGGTGAAATAAGTAGGGGTAGGGACGTCAACCACCTAGGAACATCCTCCCTTATACGGCACCTGCAGCGCGTTCATAAAAAGTTACTGTCAAGTTCAGAAACTTTGGCTAAGACCGTAAGCAGTCCAGGGACACCTAAATCCCGTTGTCCTGTTGTATCCAAGCGCCTGCAAACCACACCGTCAACTCCCTCCTCGTCAATTTCCTCCTTAGTCAGGATCGGAAGTAGTCCTGCAGGCCATGTCACTGGCATGACTGACTCTCCTATCCGGGATTCCTCCGGAGGATCCTGCATTGCTACACCTACTGCTGCCGCTGCTGCTGTTGCTGCTGCTGGGAGTCGTTCATCATCCCAGAGAGGAAGTAGGAACACCACTACTTTTACTAAACAATTGACCCTCCAACAGTCCTTAGCGAGGAGGATGAAGTACGACAGCAGTCATCCTGAAGCAAAACGTATAACTGAGGCCTTGACTGCTATGTTGGTGTTAGACGTGCGTCCGGTATCCGCCATTAGTGCAGTGGGATTTAGACAATTGATGGAGGTAGTGTGTCCCCGGTTCCAAATCCCGTCTAGATTCCACTTCACTAGGCAGGCGATACCGAGACTGTACAGAAACGTCAGAAAAAGTGTCCTCAGTGTCCTGAAAAATGCCGTTGTACACAATGTCCACTTAACCACGGACATGTGGACAAGTGGAACAGGGCAGACTAAGGACTATATGACTGTGACAGCCCACTGGGTAGATGTATCACCGTACGCAGCAACAGCAGCAGCGTCACCAGTAGCAGCATCTCAGAAACGCCAGCTCGTTACAAGGCAGGCTACGCTGTGTATCACCGGTTTCAGTAAGAGGCACACCGCCGACAACCTCTTAGAGAAACTGAGGGAAATCATCGCCCAGTGGCTTACCCCACTTAGACTCTCCTGGGGATTTGTGATATCTGACAACGCCACCAATATTGTGCGGGCATTACATCTGGGCAAATTCCAGCACGTCCCATGTTTTGCTCACACAATAAACTTGGTGGTGCAGAATTTTCTGAAAAGCGACAGGGGCGTGCAGGAGACGCTTTGGGTGGCCCGAAAAATTTCTGGCCACTTTCGCCATTCAGCGACTGCGTGCCGAAGACTGGAGCGCCAGCAAACACTCTTGAACCTGCCCCGCCATCACCTGAAGCAAGAGGTTGTGACGCGGTGGAACTCAACCCTCTATATGCTTCAGAGGATGGAGGAGCAACAAAAGGCCATACAAGCCTATACATCCACCTATGACATAGGCAAAGGAGGGGGTATGCACCTGACTCAAGCGCAGTGGAGAATGATTTCCGTGTTGTGCAAGGTTCTCCAGCCCTTCGAACTTGCCACACGTGAAGTCAGTTCAGACACTGCCAGCTTGAGTCAGGTCATTCCCCTCATCAGGCTTTTGCAGAAGCAGCTGGAGAAAGTGAAGGAGGAGCTAAGACGGAGCGATTCCGCTCGGCATGTGGGACTTGTGGATGAAGCCCTTCATTCGCTTTGCCAGGATTCCAGGGTGGTCAATCTGTTGAAATCAGACCACTACATTTTGGCCACCGTGCTCGATCCTAGGTTTAAAGCCTATGTGGTGTCTCTCTTTCCGGCCGACACAAGCCTGCAGAGGTGCAAAGACCTGCTGGTGAACACACTGTCAGCTGAAGCGGAACGTGACACGTCAACGGCTCCTTCTTCATTTTCTCCCGCAACTAGGGCTGCCAGGAAAAAACTTAGGTATCCTAAGCAACCCGCTGGCGGTGATGCAGGGCAGGCAGGACCAAGTTTGGACATCTGGTCCGGACTGAAGGACCTGGCAACAATTTCTGACATGTCTACTGTCACTGCATATGATACTGTCACCATTGACAGAATGGTGGAGGATTACATCGGTGACAGCATCCAAGTAGGCATGACAGACAGTCCATACCTGTACTGGCAGGAAAAAGAGGCAATTTGGAGGCCCCTGTACAAACTGGCTCTATTTTACCTGAGTTGCCCCCCCTCCAGTGTGTACTCCGAAAGAGTGTTTAGTGCAGCCGGGAACCTTGTCAGCGAAAGGCGTAGGAGGTTGCTTCCACAGAATGTGGAGAAGATGATGTTCATCAAAATGAATTATCAGCTCTTCCAGGGAGACCAGCCTCCAGAAGGTACAGAGGGACCTGTGGTGGTGGATTCAAGTGGGGACGAGTTAATACTTTGTGAGGATGAGGATGTACACACTGAAGAGGGTGAGGAATCGGTGGATGAGGAGGATGAGGATGACATCTTGCCTCCGTAGAGCCAGTTTGTGCAGGGACACATTAATTGCCAGCTTGTTTTGTGGGGGCCCAAACGAACCAATCATTTCAGCCACAGTTGTGTGGCAGACCCTGGCGCTGAAATGATTGATTTGTTAAAGTGTGCATGTCCTGTTTATACAACATAAGGGTGGGTGGGAGGGCCCAAGGACAATTCCATCTTGCACCTCTTTTTTTTCTTTGCATTATGTACAGTTTGGGGCCTAGTTTTTCTAACTGCCATCCTGTCTGCCACTGCAGTGTCACTCCTAGATGGGTCACGTGTTTGTGCCGCCCACTCGTGTCGCTTAGCATAGTCATCCAGCTACCTCGGTGCAACCTTTTGGACATAAAAACACTATTGTGAGGTGTGAGGTGTTCAGAATAGACTGGAAATGAGTGGAAATTAAGGTTATTGAGGTTAATAATAGCATAGGAGCAGAAAAACCTACAAATTCTGTGATTTTAGCTGTTTTTATGCTTTTTTTCAAAAAAATACAGATCCAAAACACAAAACCCAGAACCCAAAACACGGAAGGGTGGTTTTGGCAAAACCAATCCAGATCCAAAACACGAAGAAAGATCCAGATCCAAAACACAAAACACGAAAAGTGGCCGGTGCACACCCCTAATAAAGGTACAATATCATGAATAACAAAAATATCCTCCATTTTAGCATTTATTTAGTTGCACTGAGCTGGAAGTGGTGTGCGCAGGCTCCATGTTTCTCAACAAGACCTTCCACAAGTGCCACTTAAGGGAGAGGGCAAACAGATATTACATTGGAGCGCGGTGACATGTTCATTATCATTGTTAAGGTACGGAGTTATATACGAGAAAAGCAGCAATGGAGAATAGGTGAGATGCAGGTCAGAGGCAAATCTAAGGGGGGAATCCAATTGCGGGTGCGATTTTAAAAACCCAGCGGCGTGGGGGGTTTTGCTATTCAATTAGAGGAAGGAAAATAGAACGAGGACATTACTATAAAAATCATGGCATCTTTTTTCTCACACCTCCAGAGCAAGTCTGATTTTACCTAAAACCATTAATTGTAGGAAAAATCAGTGCGACTTGCTCTGGGACCTCAGCGGCACCCCCCCCCCCTGCCGTGAGGACTAATTAAGAAATTGGAAGTTTCCAATTAGTTTAATTAGGGCCTGATTTATCAACGAGTTTTATCACTCACAACGAGTGATAAAACTTGTTGCGTATGAAGTGGTGCTCCAGCCAATCAGCTCCCAACTGTCATTTTTCAAACAGATGACAGTGAGGAGCTGATTGGCTGGAGCACCATTATCATACGCAACACATTTTATCACTTGTTGTGAGTGATAAAACTCATGATAAATAGGCCCAGAGTTCTTAACTACTCACCAAAGCGGTGTCTTTTTCCTACAGCGTCGGGAGCTGGGTCTTCTGTAGCAATGCAAGTATGTGAGTGTCTCTGTGAGTGACCCCCAGTGTGTCTCACCTCCCACTGCCGTGTAAGTGTATACACGCCTGTAGAACTACATCTCCCAGCAGCCTTTGCGACTCCCAGCAGCCTCCTGGGTTCCTAGCAAACCCTACCCAGTGACAAGATGGAGGGGAGGCCGTCGGGAGCTGCGGAGAATACCGACAGGTGAGTATTATTTTATTTTTATTATATTTCTTCCGCACTGCGGGGTTGTCAGAGCTCAAAACCCTGCAACCACTTTTTTTATTGGATACCACTGGTGTCGGGAGCGTGCATACCCGCAGTAATTCAAAATTGGGTACGAGGGGCACAAGGTTTTTTACCTCGCTAAACCTCACACCCAATTGAATCACCCCCTAAGAGTTTGAAGAAAAGCATCTTATGACAAAGTATGAGGGGAGGTGTTAGCGAATGCAAGGGTGAGTAGCTGGAATTAGATTATAGAGGTTATGGGTAGTCAGTGTTTGGATTGGCAATGTAGTGCAGTGGAGCAGCGAGAGGAAGATCAATCCCATAAAAATATTTAGAATGGACTGCTTAGGTGATAGATGGTGAGTTGCTGGAAAACCAAAGAGTTAACAGGAGTAGATGAAGTGCACGTCTAAACACAAAGGACATCGCAAGAGAAAGACGCGTGGTGTAGCTGCACATTCACAGTAGCGCGTGTTGGAGGTCAGACCTCTGGGGAGAGAGCCGTTGGGTCCTAGAGCCCAGCAGCTGCAGTTCTGCAGACAGAGGCTGCACAGAGCTCTTCTCTCTAACAGCAAAGAGATAAGGGTTGGTAGACTTGGCAGAAATTAGTACATTTCCTAGGAAGAGAGAGGGCACTGTAGCGTGTCTATAACAATGTGTGAGAGATTATGTCCAGTGGGAGAGACCAGAGGATGCAATAAGAGCAGCTTAGAAGTGGGAGTAACTAGATTGTCAGTGGGAATATAAAGATCCCCAAGAATGAGAGTGGGTAGGTCAGACGACAGGAAATCAGAGCGTCAGACTATTAAGTCATAAAGGAAATGAGAGACAGCGGGATCTATTTATCAAGCAGTGAACCGTGTGGAGAAGTGAACCAGTGGAGAAGTTGCCCATAGCAACCAATCAGCTTTGAAGTAGCATTTATCAAGTTCAGTCTATAAAATAATAGGTGAGAACTGCTTGGTTGCTATGGGCAACTTCTCCGCTGGTCCACTTCTCTGCGCTTTTCACTGCTTGATACATAGACCCGTGTCTGGGAAGGTACAGATGTGTCCTCATACAACTAACCTCAATGCTCCATACGGTACGAGACGTCCAGACCGACTGAGATGCACCGAGCGGTTTAGCGTAGCGACTTTTGCTTTCATTTCTGCATCTTGTCCGCACTGCAGATGCAGCAAAACACCAGCGTGTACTACAGACACTGGGCTGCGACTTTAGCTGCACAGGATTTAGTTTTAAACTGTCACACATCAAACTGATCAGAGCAGTGTAGTTATGTAATATTGTCGCTTCCAGATACTTTATATGTGCGAATAATATGCACATTTTACACAGAAAAGGCGCTTGGTGCAGCCAAGTCGCCCAGGTCCTGGCACGCTGAGAGGGGCTGTTTGGGGTGACTGAAGCCACAGTCTATGAGTACATATGTTTAAATAGATGACTGTATTATAAAGGCTGAAGAAACATAGGGTAATATAATTCAAGGAAACTTCAAATTACTTTTAAAGTGCAGCTAGGATAGAGTATATACTGTATATATCTATATATATATATTAAAAGCACATTTTATGTGTTGCTCCCTTTCATGAGGTCTGTATAGAGGGTATTATGAGTTTGGAAACAAACGTGCCAGGACAAGACTACAGGAAAATAGCTGACCTTCCAGTGATGAATTCACTGATTACAATGCTCTGAAAAGGAATTTCACACAATGCTGTCCTGCAATCACTAAATGGTGGCTGCACGTTTCTGCAAATGAATATTAATTACATGATGAGTTAGGACATTCATTTTTATCAGTGTAAAACAAATCACTTCTTAGCCCACCTGCTGTAGTTGACTGTGTAATTCATGTGTGGTAGAGAGGCGAGCATGCTTCCTTTTAATCTCCTCAGACAAAACGTCCGATGCGTGTCTCAGCTCATTACATTGTTGGCAGATTAGATTGAGTGCGTAATGGTGATTGGCTGCTAGCTGGTGTCCATGTAAAATAACCACCTGTGACCTTTCTATTAATTCCTGTAACATAAATGTGAGTTGCTTAAAGACTTCATTTTCAGTCTCAAAATAATAATAATAATAATAATAATAATAATAATAATACAGTCTGTACTGAAAGACATATAGAAACAGACTTAGGACAACCCCCCAAAATTTCAAAGATCCCAAATCATCTTAACTAGTCAAAACAACCAGACGTTCAAGTGTTAACTACGCCCTCCTCTGACCCCTTCAATTAGAGTGGAATATCATTATAATTTTCTCCATGAGTCAATGTCAAAATCTTGGTGCTGTACATATGAGCAAACTCACCCGTGACCTTTCCTCCAGACTATTTAGTTCCATTAGTCGTTGCTTGACGTCAGCTAAAGTCTCTCCTGTGTCTGGAAGGCTGGCTTGTTGTACCATCAAAAATTCTGTAGCATTCTTCAGCTAGTATTTAATATATTGAAAAGAATATATTTAATTCAAAGTAATATGTCTACAGAAAAAAACAGCAGTGCTATTTGCCCATCTCTTATTACTGACAATTAGGCAGACCACCGGAATACTTATGTTAAGTGTGAAAATGAATTGCAGATATGTAACATTATGCATTTGTTCCTGTGTAGATGCACCCAGGGTCATAAGGAAGGCGGTGTCCTTTCACAGGGGGCGGCATCATCACAGCCTATCGGTGCTGCAATGCTGGCCGGGGCATCATTCAGGCACTCCGGCCACGCACTGGCAGCCTGTACAGCTGCTTGGAGCGTCCTTAGGATGGTCTAGGCAGTGGGTGCTGCTCCGGTTATGGCGCCAACGCCCGTTCATCACCTGGGGCACAGCCTTATAATAGCCTGGGTTCAGGGGGAGGGGCGGCAGTGGCACACAGTGTTAAGAGGCAGGATGCACACATATCCATTGGCTTTAGTAGGGCTTAGTGCATTACGTATTGGCTAATGTAGGGATGCAAAAAGTTGTTCCTATTGGTAAAAGTCACAATTCACGCTGGCCTAGGTGCACTCATGGGCCATGTATTTAACCCACATGCAAAAATAAGATTTCATGATGTGACGTTGTGGGAAGAAATTATTAAATAACCATTAATTGGTAGAGACAAGGGCATTCGATCACTCTGGGCCCCACAGCAAAATGTTTGGGCCTTACCCAGTGATCTGTGCTCTTCTTGGCGTACACAGATATCAGCGGTAGTGTAGCAAACTTGAAAGCCCAAATGGGACTTAAATGCACAAGCTGCACCCCTACACATGCACAGAGGAGCAGAGCAGGGACCTTTGTAGCAGATGAACAAGGGGCCAATGCACTGTCGGGCAGCTAAATTAACTGTCTTGTACTAGTAGTTGTACTACTTGATGTGCAGTCCACACATCCGGGGGGAGTATCTGTGACTAATGAACCTTTCCACAAATAATACAGACAAAGTGATAAACAGCCCTTAAAGCCCCAATACATGGGGCGATATAGCAGTCGATCTGTCTGATTGGAGCGATTGCCTTCTATATAGCACCGTGTATGGCCCTGATATCGGGCCAAGCGCGCTCCCGCGGGGGTCGTACATCGCACCCCTGATCTGTCTGCGGGACCATGAGATCAGGGGATGCGATTGCAAACCCATGGATTGCTATGCGGGTGAGGCAGGGGGGAGCCGGCATATCGGGCAGTCGGCCACCCAATCGCACCGTGTGTGCGGACCGCCCTATATGTCGGACGACGGATTCCCTATCGAATCGCACCGTATATGGGGGCCTTTAGACTTTAATGTCTTACTTAAGATAGGAAAGGGCAGAGTCAAAGAAGATCTTAAGACACAAAATGCCAAAGATTAAATTAATTAGGCGTCATAAAGTAATATTTGAAATATCTTCCCTTTTACCACCATGTGCATTTCTACAGCCTTCAGTCCAGTAAATAATCCCAGAGAGTGTTCACAAAACACATTATTACTTTGTTGTGTTGTACACGGTTACCATACCTCTTGGAAATGCTGCTCAAATTTTAGTAGTTCTAAATATTGTTCCAATTTTAGCTGATGTTTCTCCCAAAATCCATCAAATGCGTTTTCCATCTCATGTAACTGTGCCAGCAGCCTTCAAGACACAGAGATGAATCAAGACAATGACACATGCTTTATGGAGTCCTGCTCTAAGATACAAAGCAATTAAACTTTTGATGTAATTACCTAATTAATAAAAATCAGAGACGCTAAACTGTATTACTCATTGATCAAAGGTCTTGATTGTGGCACAAACAAGAAGTATAGAGAATAGGAAATTTATGTTGTGTACATACAGAACAGAGAAATACAAATCCTTTAGGGTCATTCCATGAAATATAGGACACAATACATGAAAATTAAATTTCACACAATCGCTAACATTTTAGTATGAGCAGATTTAAATAAATATATTAGTCCCAATGTCCATTCTGTTGTAACGAGTCACGCATATAAACAATGAAATTTAACTTAGAGTGTCATTTTTTTATGATTCTAAGCATTTATTATAACTACCTGCCCCATATATTATTGTCATACTTTTAAAATGTTGAATTTCAGCTTCATTTTTGTGTGTGGTGCATTTAAACTTCTAAAAATTAACATGAAAAGTAATGTGAGTCACATGGAACGACCCTTTAGTGTCTTGACCACCAGGTGACCAAACACACCTTCTTATAATTTACAGGCTTTCCATACTCCCAGAAATCACGCAAGTTTGAAATTAAGGGCCTGATTCAGACCCACTCGCAAGCGGCTGTCCGCTCGCAAGTGGGTCGATGTTGTGCACTGCACATGCGCACGACAGCGGGAGCTCCTTCGTGCGCATGCGCCAGACGTGACGAGCGAAGGACTTTCCTTCACTCGTTGTGTCTGATCAAAGGGGGCGTGCTGTCGATGTTGACTGACAGCACGCCCCCTTTGCTGGGCGTGCCGGGGGCGTGCCTCCCTGACGGGGGCGTTCCCAAGGGAACGCCTACCGTCAGAAGCCGGCCCACTGACATCACTAGTGATGTCAGTGGGAGTGATTTTGGCTCTGATAGAGCCAAAATCACTCCGGGCCTTGCGGTTGAAAAACTCAACCGCAGGCTCCGACTCGCAGTGGCGATGGTCGCGATGGTCAAGACCATCGCGGCCATCAAACTGCACACTCGTATAGGCTGTGGGTGGTGACCCACAGCTATACGAGCGTCCAGGAGGACGCTCCATAATTATGGAGGGCGGCCCTCATTCAGAGCGTGCGCTCTGCTCAGAGCGTACGGCTCTGAATGAGGGCCTAAGGTCCCAAAACAGCTGACAAAAAGATCTTCAGTCAACAACATGTGTACCAGAATAACTTCATACAAAATGATAGAAGTCATGAAAATAATTTGACTGTGACCTATTCATATGAGAAAGTTCTTCCTCAAACTATTTATTAAATGAGCATGGTAAAGCATCCATCTTATTCAATTTGGAGTGGTAGATTACCAAGAAATTAAATTAGAAAGAAAAGTATCTAGTAAACTTGTCAAGGAGTTAGTTATCAAGCAGATTAAAAACATTGTACATTATCAGTATAAATATTGATAGGATGGAGAACACCAACCATTCTCCATGCTTCCCAAACCATCTTAGTGCAGAGAAGTTCATGATCTCCAATGGAAAAATCATCTGAGCCTTATTGTGTGGGGTCAGGCCTGCGCCTACCACTACAGACGATGCATCCACTTGTAGGAACATAGGTCACAAAGGCTCAAGACGTGCCCCTCCTGTTCTAAGTTTTGTTGGTGGAATTGCAGAGAAGTGGGCCACATTTTTCATGTTTTTTGGGCCTGTCCTTATTTGCACATTTTTTGGTTGGCAGTGTTTTCTCTGATTAACAAGATGTTAGGCTAGACCAACGGTGGCCATCTGTGGCTCTTCTACATGCAGCTCTTCCATTGACCTGATGCTGCTCCCTGACTGACACTGACTGCTGTTGTGACACTTGGAGAGGCTTCTGTTGTGACACATGGGGGGGCTGGATTGTATTATGTGAATCTGATTTTTTTTTCAATGTATTTTTTTGTGGATGTGGCTTTTTCAGTGTATTTTATGTGGATGTGGCTTTTTCAGTGTATTTGTGGATGTGGCTATTTCAGTGTATTTTATGTGGATGTGGCTTTTTCAGTGTATTTTATGTGGATGTGGCTTTTTCAGTGTATTTCATGTGGAAGTGGCTTTTTCAGTGTATTTTATGTGGGTGGCTTTTTCAGTGTATTTTATGTGGATGTGGCTTTTTCAGTGTATTTTATGTGGATGTGGCTTTTTCAGTGTATTTTATGTGGATGTGGCTTTTTCAGTGTATTTTATGTGGATGTGGCTTTTTCAGTGTATTTTATGTGGATGTGGCTTTTTCAGTGTATTATTTGTGGATGTGGCTTCTTCAGTGTATTTTATGTAGATCTGGCTTGTTTCAGTGTATTTTATGTGATCTGTTTTTTTAATTTTTTTTTATTTTTATTGTTCTGTTTTTTTTCTTTCCCTTTAATAGTTACCTCCACGGTGATTGTGTGCATGCACTTTTACATGCTACTACAAACATCATACCTGGGGCGTGGCCTAGCGGGCACAAGGCCACACCCCTTTTTGCATGTTCGCATGATCTCGACTCTTTAACATACCCACAGATATTTTTGGGCTCTTTGACTCTGACTGGTTGGCCACCCCTGGGCTAGACTTTGACTCCTTCCCCCTCTTTAGCGCTGCTGCATATTTATCCCACATTGGTTCAGCCCCATCAGAGGTATGTGCTGGGTCATATTTGTATTGCAGCACAAGCAGCCCTGGCCAATGTATTCATAAACCATCTATGGGGGGTATTCAATTAAACCCCGTGGCCAATTGCCATGCCGGAGATATTCAATTAGCGGGGATAACCCTGCGCTCGAGTCCAAACAGTCGAATTGAACCTCGCAGCTCAGTCCGACTGCGGGGACTCGCAGAAAAAACACCAAATCGTAGGGAAAAAAACACTGATTCTGCAGTTTCCGTAGAATCAGTGTGTTTCCGTGCAAGTCCCAGTTTTTCGGCACGAGACAAAGGCTATTTAATTGAATAGCCTTTCCCCGCGCCGCAGGGATTTTGGCCAGCAATTAGCCGCGGGGTTATTAAATACCCCCTATGTCAGCTACCTTGCCATTTAGTTTAAATAAAGCCAATTCTCCAGAATGACTTACCATCTCTGTTTGAGATTTTGGTTTATTACTACATTATAATGTCATGATTTGTATTGTTTTTTCTGGAATTTTGTATTGCACTGTATAGTTTTTCATGTATTCCCTAATATTTTAATATTTTCTCCCCCCCCACCTTATAATATTTATTCTGTACCCCTCCCTTAGAAAAATGTCAACAGACATTAATGAAATTAAGAAAGTAGCTCTAGATGTTGAAGAATGGGAGCTGAGGAAAAAGCTTTTGGTGGCTTCTAGACCTCATGCCGAGAGCCAATTATATACTGCAGAATTTTTTTCTGAATCCATCTGAAGTCAAGAGGTAGAATAAAGTATACCTAAGAAAATCGCACTTGTAGATGTCTAAAAAATTTTTTTTGCTGTTTAAAAAACACTTGGGAGTCGATACAATTGCAGTACGCAATTATGGTACCTTTGGCATCAGGGCAAAGTCTCAGATTTTTATGCATACCTCTATGGGAAAACCCACACTAAAGACACTAGAGATAGACAAGGCAGAACAAAGTCAAACAGAAAGTGAGTTTGGTACAGGAAGCACAGATACTGATTTACTATAAGATGTCGGGATATCCTCATAGGCAAATAATCAAGAGGGTCCAGAACTAGACAAGTTACTACTAAAAGAGACAGATGCAAATACACACTAATATATATGGTGGCACCAGAAAAAAAGATTTAGAACATGCTAAAATATATAGCCGAATTATATCATGGGCATGAGTGTATGATTACACATTCCTAGGAGGACCTCAGCAGGAATTTGGATAAGGTCAATGATAACTAAGGTGTATACGTGTATAGTGAGCTGTAAAAATGTGGGATATGATATTATGCCAGCGTAAGGACAGGTTTGTTGCAGCACTAACACATGGAGGGCGGTTTAGTGATGACGACTTTTTACGTACCTAAAACAAGACCTTTAAGAGCTATAGTACAGACAGAGCTGGTGCTACCATTAGGCAGCTTTAGACAACTGCCTAAGGGGGGCGCTGGTCACTGGAGGGCTGTGCTGAGTCCACAAAAAAAAGAGGGATGTCTCTTTCAGTCCTGGCTGGGACTACTGATGATCAAGGCTGATGCAGGAACTTGAGTGCTGACGGGGTTAGTGTATGTGTGTGGGGGGAGGATTAATGAGTGCTGGCAGGCTGTGTGTGGGGGAGGGGTTTAATGAGTGCTGGCAGGGTTAGTGTGTGTGTGTGTGTGTGGGGGGGTTTAAGCCCTCATTAAGCACACAGAGTGCCTGATTCAGAGCCGGACGCTCTGACCAGAGCGCTCGCTCTGAATCAGGGCCCTCTTACCTAAAAATGGAGCGGCCTCCTGGCTGCTCGCATAGCTGTGGGTGACCACCCACAGCTTATGCGAGCGGCCAAAAAGATGGTCGCGATGGTCAAGACCATCGGGCTTGCGACGAACCCTGCGGTAGGGTCTCGCTGCCGCAAGCCCAGGAGTGCTTTTGGCTCTATCAGAGCCAAAAGCACTCCCACTGACATCACTAGTGATGTCAGTGGGGCCGGCCCCAGACGGTAGGCGTTCCCATGGGAACGCCTCCGTCTGGGCAGCAACGGCCCCGGCACGCCCACCAAAGGGGGCTGCTGTCACTCACCATCGACAGCACGCCCCCTTTGGTGCGAGACCCATAGCGACAGAGCTCCCTCTGTCGTGCGCATGCGCACTAGGGCACCATCGACCCGCTTGCGAGCACTCACGAGCGGGTATGAATTAGGCCCAGAGTGCTGGCAGGGTGAGTATGTGTGAAGGTTTAATGAGTGCTTGCAGGGTAAGTGTGCGTATGTGTGTGGGTTATTGAGTGCTGGAAGGGTGAATGTGTGTGTGTGGGAGGGGATTTATTGAGTGCTTGTAGGGTGAGTGTGTGTGTGTGTGGGAGGGGGTTTGAGTGCTGGCAGGGAGAAAGTGTGTGTGTGGGGGGTTCATGAGTTATGCCAATATGTGTGTGTTAATGAGTGCTACCAGGGTAAATTCAATGAGTCCTGGCAAGGTAACTGATTGTGTTGATGAATGCAGAAATGGTTAGTGTGTGAGAGTGGGGGGAGGGGTTAATGAGTGCTGGCAGTGTGTGTGGCATAAATGTATTGGGGCACAGATGTGTGGCATAATGTATTGGGGGCACTACTTAATGGCATATAAGAATGTGTGGCACATGTGTGGCATATTTCATAACTATATGGCATACAATAATTTTGGTGCACAACTGTGTGACATATGTAGTGGGGGTACAAATGTGTGGTATTATGTATAGGGGACACAAATGGGTGGCATATTATGTATTGGGGCATTGATGTGTAGCAAAATTGTGAATTGGGGAGACAGATGTATGGCATAAAATGAATTTGCGGCACAGATGTGTGGCATATTATCAATTGGGGCAGTGTTATGAGGCACAGTATAATTTTGGAGCTCTGTTGTGTGGCATATTAGTTGCAGCATTTCTATATACTATATTATGAGTTTAGGACACTGCTGTGCGTCATATTATAAATTTGGGGTCACTAATGTGTGGTATAATATGAATAGGAGGAAGCAGGGGCAGTGGGTGAAATGGTGCCAAGAGCGACCAGAAACTTTGCACTGGCCCTGAGTATAGACTATGTATTGTAAGACATTAACATGCATGGTAATCACATGTGTGCTGTCATTTATTTCTTTATATCAAATATTTCTAAGCCATATTTACTAGCATAAGTAATCATACAGTAAAGAGCAGAGACCTGATGAAGACCAAATTCCTGTTAGAAATATGTTAAGATCTCTGTATTTTATTACAATTGGGTAATGATATTCGTTATACTGTACCTACCTGTTCACAGTTTCCCAGTCTCCATGTTTATCACAGGTCTGTTGTTCACTGATTAAACTTGTGCTTGGTCCTTCAAAGCTGTTCAGTAGCAAACCTCCCTCTCTCATCACTGAGGTAATGTCTTTCTGTATGGATAAAGAACAAGTTTAGTGTGAGAAAACTGATGCTTTCCCATAAATATGTACTTTATTTTGAAATCTAAAGTTGATGGGTTGTTTTGGCGTGTTTGCAGTAATATATTGAGTACATGCATAAACTGACCATTTTAATATGTGCACAACCACCTGCACTCAGCACTCCATGGGGCTGATCCAGATGGCTCTCTGTGCATGAACGCAAATGGAGAGTCTTTGCATATAGTGCCAGTGTAGATGCCAATTGACACACGTAACTCGGCTGGATCTGTCTTTCTCTGAAACTGGGCGTTTAGGGGCTGCAACAAAGCGATCGCACAGAACCGTCCTGACTTGTGGGAGTGTCGCTGGCATGTATCAAAGGCTCTGTGCTATTCTGAGTCGTGCGCACAGCGAGGAGAAGCCTGTTTCTAACAGAAACTTTGCAACCAGCATGGGTCTGGTGCAAGCGCCGACACGAACGATGATGGTTGCAGTGGCTGGCGTAAACAGTGGGGACCGTGGCTTTCCACTTTGAGACACACAAACCTATGCATTAGTCATATGGATTCTCGCATTAATATAAGGTAGGGTACACATCAGAACAATGTGTTCCCGAACAATTCGCCAGCCGACAGGCCTACATATCGCACCGTGCGTACACACTGCACGGTTGTAGTGGTACGACGGCGTGATGTATCATGCCATGCTGCAATTAGCATCGTACACAATGTATTCTGGATGACCATGCAGCACGGCCAACCAGACATTGTGTACAACCCACGGGAATGCGCAATTGAGGGTACACATTGAACGACATGCACGATATGTTGTTCCGTTTTTCCTGGAAACGACATATTGTGCCGATGTTGTTCTGGTGTGTACCCAGCCTCAGGTAGTAAATCTGATGTAAAGGTGATCCTGCAGGCAAAGGCAATGTTATCACACGATAATTCACCATCACTCTAACCAGGTACCTCTTCCTGGAGACTGAAGGTGTTGTATGCAGGTAACAGCAGTGATACCAGGGGCAGTACCAGCACTGTAATAATTGGTATCAGGGCTCAGTAGTGTGGGAGAAATGTCCTTGAGTGGACATAACCTTTGAGAATAGCAGGAGAATGCAAACGTAGAAAAAGCTTTCTTTAATACTTCCTGAGAACTGCATGTGTGGTAACAAGTAAAAGTGAAGCTCTTTCAAGTGTTGCAGTAATCTGTCTTCATAAAATCCAATTAGACATACCTTCAGCTGGCAGTATTTTTCAGTGCGGTTTGCTAGAATATGCTCAATTGAATACATGTCGCTCGGTAATTCTGTCTCAGCCAATTCGGTACCAAAGGCCTGTAGCATCTGAGCAATTTCCTTCACTGTCAGAGCAAAGCCCTCAATGGCCTTTGATTGTTGGAAGGAAAAACAAATAGTCACATTAGAAAAATGTTAAAAAGAAGTGTTATAAAATGTATTCTTACAGCTTTTCCAACTGCATCAAAACTGAACACAACTATTCCCTTAGTTAATCCAAGGTGATAGTCTCCAGGCTAGGAGCTGTTCAGCACATATAAAATATACAGGATAAGCCACTTCTGGCTAGCCAAGAGACAAACGGCTGCCATACCAAATGGTTTCATATATACTACCTTGTACATATTTCATAAGCATGTCATTCTATACACTAGTAGTATAATGTAGTAGCTGTAGCAGTATACTTCAGTAGCAATTACCAACACAGTATGAGATTAATCTCATATGTTCTTTTCAGCTTCATACAATACTCATTTTTATGTCATGTCTGCTTATGTAGAACTCACTTTCTATAGTGTTCCATATTTATACTGCCTCCCTTCTATTGCGCTAAACTCCAGTCTCTTACACAGGTACAGCAGGACAATTTATGATAAAAACAAAAAAACTCACTTTTTTATGAGCAAGTTCATATCAATTATCAACATACCCATTTAGGAAGGAATGAAGTAAATCGGGATAGGGTCGTGCTTAAATTACTAGACGATCTCCCCTAAGCTTCTGCCTGGCAGCATTAAAGGTATAAATAAGTCTTGCTCAACCCACATTCTGCCTCACAATGCAAGTATTTTATATAAGATGCTACCTGCCCTATATTCAACCCATGCAGCGATTATCCCAGTAAGGATTAAGGGCCTGATTCATCACAGATTGCTATTGCGATCGCAGCAGCGATCACGCACGCAGACCTGCTACGGAAATATGCTAATGAATGCGGTCGCAATGCCGTCGCACATCCAGCATAGAGACGCCCACTGCCACCCACTATCGCTGTCTCACATACGTAATACTTTGTAGTCCTGTGATGTCCTATTTTGGTCTTCAGAGCCAAGCAAAATATGACAAACGACACAACTTGCTTGTTTAATACACACCGTAAAACATTTGGCACTGTACTACCCATCTCCTAGTCCTGAAATCTACCCAACCAGTGGCGGAACTCCCGGAAACAATGGAGTCATTTGCCGCCGGGCGTCATCCCTGAAGGAGGCACCTGGCTCCATTGTCCCCGGGAGCTGCATGGAGAAGGAGCGCCGAGCACCTCCATTGGCGTAACTACGGAGGGTGCAAGGGGTCGCACCCCCTGCACCCTCCATTTCCCGGGTGCCCGCTGAGTGTTTTACCAGCGGGCGCCCGGCTCCTATTCAAACCCCCGGCGGTAGCCGGAGGACGGAGCTCCCTCCGTCTTTCAGGTCCCGCAGTGTACTATGGGAGTGACGTCATAACGTCACTCCCATAGTGCCGAGGAGCGGACGCCGGGGACGGAGCTCAGGAGTGAGCTCCGTTTTCCGGGTCCCGCAGTGCACTATGGGAGTGACGTAATGACGTCACTCCCATAGTGCCGAGGAGCGGACGCCGAGGATGGACGGCAGCAGCACTGGAGCGGGGATAAAGGTAAGTGTTTGTTTTTTTTGTGTGTGCGCGCAGGCGCGCACGCGCGGTGGGGGCATCATTATTGGGGCAACTACAGGGTGCTCACTACTGGGGGCAACTACAGGGGCCTACTACTGGGGGCAACTACAGGGGCTCACTACTGGGGGCAACTACAGGGTGCTCACTACTGGGGGACAACTACAGGGTGCTCACTACTGGGGGCAACTACAGGGTGCTCACTACTGGGGGCAACTACAGGGTGCTCACTACTGGGGGCAACTACAGGGGCCTCACTACTGGGGGCAACTACAGGGGCCTCACTACTGGGGGCAACTACAGGGGCCTCACTACTGGGGGCAACTACAGGGGCCTCACTACTGGGGGCAACTACAGGGGCCTCACTACTGGGGGCAACTACAAGGGGCTCACTACTGGGGGAAACTACAGGGGCCTCACTACTGGGGGAAACTACAGGGGCCTCACTACTGGGGGAAACTACAGGGGCCTCACTACTGGGGGCAACTACAGGGGCCTCACTACTGGGGGCAACTACAGGGGGCTCACTACTGGGGGCAACTACAGGGGGCTCACTACTGGAGGTATTGCATAGGGGGACCATTACTTGGGAGCACTACATAGGCGGGCACTGCATAGGGGGACCACTACTGGGGGCATTATATAAAAGGAACTGCATAAAGGGGGCGGCGGCAGCTGGGGCTGGCACAGGTGCTGGGGGGTGGTACATTTTAGTTTGGGGGGGGGCACCAACATTTATCTTGCCTCCGGGCACCTGGGATGAAGTTACGCCACTGTACCCAACCACTAGATATAGCCCTTTCCTGTCATGGCATCCTCATCCATCCTCACCTGCTTGGATTTAGTTAATGCACAAATATCTGCTTTCAGGAATATCTGGTACAGACATTGTAAAAGGTAACTATAGGGGAAGAGCAACAGCAAAACCTACATGAGATGGGGAAATGTGACATTCCGTGATAAATCATACAAAAAGAGAAAACTATCCCCATGACATAGTAAATGACAAAATGGATAAGGATGATGAATCTCAGGTGATAAAGAGGAAGAAAGAAAGAGACTGGCAAGATAATTATAAAAGATAGAAGAAATGAAAAATAACATTTTATCTTTATAGGGCTGCAGTTTACCAAGATTCAAGGTTACATTGAAACATCACAATGACCATATCTGGAAACATACTGTTCTGAAGACAACCCAGTCCCTGTGTCGATATTCAAGAGTGCCCCCAAATTCTGGTGTCAGCTGCTTTTCATCTATGTAATTCAGTAAGTCTGATGCAGAACTCAGCATAACCACCTACAAAATGAAGCAGAACATTGATATACACGTTACTGACCCATTACTTCATACTGTATGATGTATTTAATAACTTTAATCACCATTTCAAGGAGAACTATAGGTATCACTGAAAGGTAATGTTAGTAGATCTCTAATATAAGATTCCATTTCAATGACTTCAGCTGGCACGCCGCAGTGCAGTTTGGCTACACAACAGCTGAACAAGAACTTGGCTCCACAACCTTGATGTTGCAACTCTGGAAAACCAAAGACAGCAGCAGCATGGTAGGAAATAGTTTGCTGTAGACCTGATTTATAGAAGGACATAAATCCATTGGTGACACATAAAAATGTGTAAGAAAACAAATGCATCCATATTTAAAAGTAGAATGTAACTTGCAGCCTCTTGCATTTGTGGGGGCGGATTGGAGCACGGTAAGGACACACAAACTTCAGTGTTGCACATCCCCTGTACACACGTCCTAGTTACACGTTGATGCATCTTTAGATATATCTCTTAGGAGTCATATCCATTGCACATCCCTAAGGCTCGAGGAAGATATATGCAGATGAACAGCGTGTATCTATACTGTGTGTATATAATGCAAAAGCACTGTCGTCAATGACTAAACAGAACCAGGCTGGGGCTGGGGCTGGTACTGCTAAAGCAGGGACAAAATGAAAGAAGGCAGCTAGCTTATGTCCCTGTGACCAGGGGTAGGACGGGTAGTGTATGTTCCTGGGGCCGCTAGGATGGGTAGTGTATGTTCCAGTGGCTGTGGGGTAGTGTCTTACCCTGATGTGATAGTAGGGGTGGGTACTGTATGTCTAGAGGCTGGAGAGAAGGTGAGTAGCGTATGTGTCTGTGACCAGGGGTAGGGTGGGTAGTATATATCTTAGGGAGAGTAGGGCGGGTACGCCTATGACCCAGGGGGCTGGTACGCACGCCCCTTTCCCTTAGACTGCACAGGTCTATAGTGAGGTATTAGGTACAGGAGAGATGGTGGTACCTGGTGATGCACTTTAGGGCACGGAGCAAAGGCCTACCAGCTCGCATCGTAACTTGCTGTTACAAACTCCTTCCTCCCTGTCTACCCCATCTGTGTCATCCCTGTTTGTCTGCACCTCCCCTTTAGAATGTAAGCTCTTACGAGCAGGGCCCTCTATCCTCTTGTGCTTCTCCTTACTTTACTTTAATCTACTTACTAGGGCACCTAACACTTGGTTGCTTATGCTCTGTTGCTTATGTGGGTGTTATGGTCGCTAATGTAGTAATGTATATTATCCATGTCCTTGTCCTGTATTATAGTGTATTGTACTGTAAGTCGCTGGTCACCTACTTTTTTATGCACTTTGTGATGCGGAACACTTGTGGTGCCATATAAATAAATTATATTAATAATAATAACAATAATAATAAGGTAGCATGGAGTCCTTCTGAACAGGGAATTGCAGTGGCTGACTTTTAAGCAGTGAGTAAAGGGCCTGGATCTATAGTTAATTAATACAATAAATGCCCTAATTGGCCAGTGTTATTACCTTAGGTATTAACTATTCCAGACAAGGAGCGCTTAATCATAAAATGTAACAATTTATTACATACAATATAAAAATAGAAATGTAAACAATAAAATTAAATGAAATAATAAACACACATACATACATATAGTGCAAACTGGTTCCTGGTATTAATGATGGTTCCCATATAAACATAGGAGATCCACCTCTGCAAAAGGGGTCTCCTATATCAATGCATAGTATATAGCCATCTAATGCCTTAGTTCCACAAAGCAGTCTCTAGTATCCGGGTAGATAGTTGGGTTAAATCACCAATATTAATACAGCTTACAGTCACGCACCTCAAGGTGTTTGGTATAATGCTTTACGTTTGTCACTTAGTATCCATATGTCAGCTTGTGTCAATTATTTGATTGTAACAGGTGATCAGCTCAACCTGTTCTTATAGATCGTGACACTGATTCTGCAGTATACATTTGAACCCCGATGCTTTGTATCAAAGTCTGTGCAGAGGGGTTTATAACTGGCTCTCACATAGTGTTTTAGAATGGTAATTGCTTACCACCGGCCGGCTATTAGGGAGAGTGTATCAATCCATCTGTCAGAAATAGACGGAGCTCCACAATCGTCACAGGTACCCTCTGACGAACCCGCCATTACTTTCATATTTTTCTTACACATCACTCACACAATCAACCCGCCGCCCACCGCCCAGGGGTGGCGGGGATAGCCCCGTGCTATCAGCCTAGACTAGGGGTGCCCTGGAGAGGGAGACCCCTTTTTTTGAAGGGGTCTCCAACTCCCCAGGGATCCCTGGCCTGGGCTGACTAGCGGTCAGGGCTGATGCTACGGCTGGGGGGCCCGGTGATAGGGCCCCCCAGCTGCTGGTTCTGTGATTTACAGGGAGACTACGCAAATTTTTCCGTGTAAATCCAGAACCAGCCCTGCTTCCCTTAGCCCAGTGCTGGTTGTACTGAATACAGGGAGGCCCTATATTCATTTTTTCCCTGTACTTAGTCAACCTGACCTGGGTTTCAGCAGTCCGGGGCTGGTTCTGATTTGGGGGGGGACCTCACGTTTTTTTTTTTTAAATTTAACTCTTTAGTCACTTTTTCCAGGCAGATACATGCAGGCATCTCACTGATGTCTGCATGTATCTGTGTGAGAACGAACTGCTCATGCTGAAAGTGAAAGCATGAAGCAGTTCTAACGTGTCGGGGATTTGCAGTTCATTTTGAAGTGTGATTTGCAGTTCGATTTGGGCATGAAAATGCCAAATCGAACAGCAAATCACTGTTCAAAACCGACTCAAATCGAATTTGTTTTGCAAATCGCAAAACAAATTGAATAATAGTAAATGCAGTGAAAAAACGGTTTTCACTGCATTCGATTTGAGTAGATTTGAGAAGAGGTAAATCACTGCTCAAATAGACCTGCAAATCGACCTTTAGTAAATTTACCCCAAGGTTAGAATTACAGATTGATCACGATTAGGAGCCGCTTTTTTAAGTAGTATTGCATTTGAGAAGAGCAACATTCTATGTGCGTCTGAATTGTATATGTTATCATACTGTATATTTCTGTTTTAAGCAGTGAGGTCACAGGGCCGTAACTAGGGTACAGTGGCCTGTGCCATTGCACAGGTCACCGCAGGGCAGGGGGCACTGTTTGGGCATGTCAATTTTCTGTTTATTATCATTCTCACTTGTAGTTTCCTCTTATTTTGTCCCCAGCATCTCCTGGCCTCCCCTATCTCTTGCCTGGCACTTCCCCAAGAGGCCATGCCCCTTTTTCGTTTTTTTATGTCCCTATTTGAAAAATAGGGAGGGGCCCAATGCTATTTCTGGCACAGGGTACCAAAAAGTCTAGTTACGGCTCTGTGAGGTCAGGCTCTGGTTTCCAAAGTGAGGGGGTTTCAAAAGTGGACAGCTCCCTTATAGTACCTTTTCATTTACTCAATGATGCGTCTGGAATCTAAAGAGAAAATAAATTTAGAAATATTACCGGTAACTTGAGCACGAAGTCCTCCTGGCTGAAACGAAACCCAATGTCGGTGAAAGTACGCTGAAAAAACCCAGTGGGCCTTAAAACCAAGACTAGATGCAAGTTTCCAGGAAATGAGTGCTGAAAACAAATATAAAATATAAAATGCAGTTTATTAGATAAACAGTAAATATAAAACAATGAGAAATATCCCAGGTTGTGTAAAGCTATGAGAACTTTCATATTTATATATTTATTACCAGTAATTTATATAGTGCACATATAAATTCACATCAGTCCCAGCCTTTTTTATTTTTTGGGACCCAATTAACCTACTAGTATATTTTTGGAGTGTGACACCATAAGTGACATGTTGGGAGTCACCAGTGCTGTTAAGCAGTAATGAGAACCATTACACCATACGTGCTGGCCAATGCATTTCATTGTAGACTGGTGATTATTTGGACAGTTCATGCTAAATATTCATTCAATGTAACGTGAAATAAATGATCTACTGAAGAATTATGTCATTTTCTAGTTCTGTGGAAAAGCAGAAGTACACATTTGGCACATGGGTCTGCAATCGGACTTTCAATATGTGTAAATATGCACAGTAAGCAGTAACATGTGAATAGTTTCGGGATCATTACCCATAGCTACACTGTACTGTTGCTTTCTGATCAGAGCTCTATGGCCCCAATCTACTCTGTGCACAGTCATTGCAAATTATCTAGGCCTATGATCCCAGTAAATTAATGAATCACTGGATTTATAATAGATATATGATATGACGCCATAGGTCATGTAGTCTTGTCCCCAAATCCAGCTGAAATCCATGCTCCTCATTCTCATAGTAACATGAAAAAAGGTACTCAAAACAAAAGTTTCTATACTTATCTAAAGTTAAAAGTTTATACAAGATCTCTAGCATTAAACTGAGGGGGTAATGTCATCCCCTGAGTGTTCATCAGGAAAATGTGCGTAATATAAAGAACAGAAAATCCCCTTCTGTGAATGACTATACATTTAAGTCCCCTTATACTTCTGTCTATAGCCATGTGCTTTTATATGTGCACAGAACTGCTTGTTAACTCTTAATATCCATGTATGATTTAAAATACCATAAGACAATGAGAATGTGAGAAGAGTATACAGTGCATCCGGAAAGTATTCACAGCGCTTCACTTTTTTTTGTTATGTTACAGCCTTATTCCAACATTGGAATAAATTCATTTTTGCCCTCAAAATTCTACACACAATACCCCACATTGACAACGTGTACAAAGTTTTTTTTGAGATCTTTGCAAATTTAATATTAATAAAAAATAAAAAAAACTAAGAAATCACATGTACATAAGTATTCACAGCATTTGCCATGAAGCTCAAAACTGAGCTCAGGTGCATCCTGTTTCCACTGATCATTCTTGAGATGTTCCTACAGCTGAATTGGAGTCCACCTGTTCTAAATTCAGCTGATTGGACATGATTTTGAAAGGCATACACCTGTCTATATAAGGTCCCATACTTGACAGTGCATGTCAGAGCACAAACCAAGCATGAAGTCCAAGGAATTGTCTGTAGACCTCCGAGACAGGATTGTCTCGAGGCACAAATCTGGGGAAGGGTACAGAAAAATATCTGCTGCTTTGAAGGTCCCAATGAGCACAGTGGCCTCCATCATCCGTAAATGGAAGAAGTTCGGAACCACCAGGACTCTTCCTAGAGTTGGCCGGCTGTCTAAACTGAGCGATCGGGGGAGAAGGGCCCTAGTGGAGGTGACCAAGAAGCCGATGGTCACTCTGTCAGAGCTACAGCATTCCTTTGTGGAGAGAGGAGAACCTTCCAGAAGGACAATCATCTCTGCAGCAATCCACCAATCAGGCCTGTATGGCAGAGTGGCCAGACGGAAGCCACTCCTTAGTAAAAAGCACATGGCAGCCCGCCTGGAGTTTGCCATAATACACCTGAAGGACTCTCAGACCATGAGAAACAAAATTCTCTGGTCTGATGAGACAAAGATTGAACTCTTTGGTGTGAATGCCAGGCATTAAGTTTGGAGGAAACCAGGCACTGCTCATCACAAGGCCAATACCATCCCTACAGTGAAGCATGGTGGTGGCAGCATCATGCTGTGGGGGTGTTTTTCAGCGGCAGGAACTGGGAGACTAGTCAGGATAGAGGGAAAGATGAATGCAGCAATGTACAGACATATTCTGGATGAAAACCTGCTCCAGAGCGCTCTTGACCTCAGACTTGGGCGACGGTTCATCTTTCAGCAGGACAACGACCCTAAGCACACAGCCAAGATATCAAAGGAGTGGCTTCAGGACAACTCTGTGAATGTCCTTGAGTGGCCCAGCCAGAGCTCAGACTTGAATCCGATTGAACATCTCTGGAAAGATCTGAAAATGGCTGTGCACTGACGCTTCCCATCCAACCTGATGGAGCTTGAGAGGTGCTGCAAAGAGGAATGGGCGAAACTGCCCAAACATAGGTGTGCCAAGCTTGTGGCGTCATATTCAAAAAGACTTGAGGCTGTAATAGCTGCCAAAGGTGCATCAACAAAGTATTGAGCAAAGGCTGTGAATATTTATGTACATGTGATTTCGTAGGGTTTTTTTATATCTAAAATTTGCAAAAATCTCAAAAAAACTTTTTACACGTTATCAATATGGGGTATTGTGTGTAGAATTTTGAGAACAAAAAATAATTTATTCCATTTTGGAATAAGGCTGTAACATAACAAAATGTGGAAATAGTGAAGCACTGTGAATACTTTCCGGATGCACTGTAATCCCACCTATTATCTACAATAAGGTACATGTAGTTTCATAAGACACAAGGACCATATCATACAGTGTTCCTAATAATTTCTTAAAAAATTGACTGATTATAGTATTAATCTCCAATTTTTATATTACAGAATATTATCATTACTATAAACTATCTGGCTACTAATAGCAATAGTTATACAGGTACACACTATCTGGCTACTAATAGCAATGGTTATACAGGTACACACTATCTGGTTACTAATAGCAGTAGTTATACAGGTACACACTATCTGGCTACTAATAGCAATAGTTATACAGGTACACACTATCTGGCTACTAATAGCAATGGTTATACAGGTACACAGTATCTGGCTACTAATAGCAATAGTTATACAGGTACACACTATCTGGCTACTAATAGCAATAGTTATACAGGTACACACTATCTGGTTACTAATAGCAATAGTTATACAGGTACACAGTATCTGGCTACTAATAGCAATAGTTATACAGGTACACAGTATCTGGCTACTAATAGCAATAGTTATACAGGTACACAGTATCTGGCTACTAATAGCAATAGTTATACAGGTACACACTATCTGGCTACTAATAGCAATAGTTATACAGGTACACACTATCTGGCTACTAATAGCAATGGTTATACAGGTACACACTATCTGGTTACTAATAGCAGTAGTTATACAGGTACACAGTATCTGGCTACTAATAGCAATAGTTATACAGGTACACACTATCTGGCTACTAATAGCAATAGTTATACAGGTACACAGTATCTGGCTACTAATAGCAATAGTTATACAGGTACACAGTATCTGGCTACTAATAGCAATAGTTATACAGGTACACACTATCTGGCTACTAATAGCAATAGTTATACAGGTACACACTATCTGGCTACTAATAGCAATGGTTATACAGGTACACACTATCTGGTTACTAATAGCAGTAGTTATACAGGTACACAGTATCTGGCTACTAATAGCAATAGTTATACAGGTACACACTATCTGGCTACTAATAGCAATAGTTATACAGGTACACAGTATCTGGCTACTAATAGCAATAGTTATACAGGTACACAGTATCTGGCTACTAATAGCAATAGTTATACAGGTACACACTATCTGGCTACTAATAGCAATGGTTATACAGGTACACACTATCTGGTTACTAATAGCAATAGTTATACAGGTACACAGTATCTGGCTACTAATAGCAATAGTTATAGAGGTACACAGTATCTGGCTACTAATAGCAATAGTTATACAGGTACACACTATCTGGTTACTAATAGCAATAGTTATACAGGTACACAGTATCTGGCTACTAATAGCAATAGTTATACAGGTACACAGTATCTGGCTACTAATAGCAATAGTTATACAGGTACACAGTATCTGGCTACTAATAGCAATAGTTATACAGGTACACACTATCTGGCTACTAATAGCAATAGTTATACAGGTACACACTATCTGGTTACTAATAGCAATAGTTATACAGGTACACACTATCTGGCTACTAATAGCAATGGTTATACAGGTACACAGTATCTGGCTACTAATAGCAATAGTTATACAGGTACACACTATCTGGCTACTAATAGCAATAGTTATACAGGTACACACTATCTGGTTACTAATAGCAATAGTTATACAGGTACACAGTATCTGGCTACTAATAGCAATAGTTATACAGGTACACAGTATCTGGCTACTAATAGCAATAGTTATACAGGTACACAGTATCTGGCTACTAATAGCAATAGTTATACAGGTACACACTATCTGGCTACTAATAGCAATAGTTATACAGGTACACACTATCTGGCTACTAATAGCAATGGTTATACAGGTACACACTATCTGGTTACTAATAGCAGTAGTTATACAGGTACACAGTATCTGGCTACTAATAGCAATAGTTATACAGGTACACACTATCTGGCTACTAATAGCAATAGTTATACAGGTACACAGTATCTGGCTACTAATAGCAATAGTTATACAGGTACACAGTATCTGGCTACTAATAGCAATAGTTATACAGGTACACACTATCTGGCTACTAATAGCAATGGTTATACAGGTACACACTATCTGGTTACTAATAGCAATAGTTATACAGGTACACAGTATCTGGCTACTAATAGCAATAGTTATAGAGGTACACAGTATCTGGCTACTAATAGCAATAGTTATACAGGTACACACTATCTGGTTACTAATAGCAATAGTTATACAGGTACACAGTATCTGGCTACTAATAGCAATAGTTATACAGGTACACAGTATCTGGCTACTAATAGCAATAGTTATACAGGTACACAGTATCTGGCTACTAATAGCAATAGTTATACAGGTACACACTATCTGGCTACTAATAGCAATAGTTATACAGGTACACACTATCTGGTTACTAATAGCAATAGTTATACAGGTACACAGTATCTGGCTACTAATAGCAATAGTTATACAGGTACACAGTATCTGGCTACTAATAGCAATAGTTATACAGGTACACACTATCTGGCTACTAATAGCAATAGTTATACAGGTACACAGTATCTGGCTACTAATAGCAATAGTTATACAGGTACACACTATCTGGCTACTAATAGCAATAGTTATACAGGTACACACTATCTGGTTACTAATAGCAATAGTTATACAGGTACACAGTATCTGGCTACTAATAGCAATAGTTATACAGGTACACAGTATCTGGCTACTAATAGCAATAGTTATACAGGTACACAGTATCTGGCTACTAATAGCAATAGTTATACAGGTACACACTATCTGGCTACTAATAGCAATAGTTATACAGGTACACACTATCTGGCTACTAATAGCAATAGTTAATGAGGTACACAGTATCTGGCTACTAATAGCAATAGTTATACAGGTACACAGTATCTGGCTACTAATAGCAGTAGTTATATAAGTACACACAGCACATGTGATAGTGAGAACGGTATGCGTTTATGATGCCGGCGGTCGCTATGCCGACCGCTGGCATCTCCACTACAGAAACCCGGCGAGGGTTAATTAACCTACGCCAGGAGACCGGCGCTCGGCAACTCGATCGAAGGGATGCCGGGTGCCGAGCGTGGACAGCCGCGCGGGGGGGGGGGGGGGGGAGTGGGTGAGGGGAGGATTAGGTTTAGGGTTCCGGGGGGGCTTAGGGTTAGGCACCCCCCCCCCCGAGGTTAGGTTAGGTTTAGGCTAGGGAAGGGAGGCTTGGGCACCCCCAGGGGGTACTTAGGTTTAGGCACCCCCCCGGGGGACTTAGGTTTAGACACTTAGAGGGGCGATTAGGGTTAGGCACAGGGGGTGGGGGGGAAGAGTAGGGTTAGGCACCCTAAAGGAGGGTTAGGGGTAGATTAGGTTAGATAATACTTACCTTAAGCACGATCTGGATTTCCTTCCACATCGGGCTGGAGCTGCCGGGATTTGAACCGCCGGCCATGCAGCCTGAGGTGTAACATATGTATTCCAGTGAGAACACTGCTTTCAGTATTAAAAATGGCTAATCAGAGACAAACGTATTGTGTATAACTCTCAAAAACAAGCATATTATACCCAGCTATAAACATGGCAAAGTACATCATATTATACAGAGTGGGATTTATGAGAAGTATGAGAAGTAAATGGCATTTAACCATACAGCTATTAATAGAATAATGGGGATTCTGTTACGCAAGAAGGGCAATTGGTTGGTTTGTTTGCAAATAAATATATTTTAAATGTTATTTGCCACAGTAAGGGGTGCATTGAATTCAGCGCGATGGAAGTGATTTGCCATTCCGGAATGGAAAATTGCTACTATCTATATCACAAGTTTATCCTCACCCCCATTAGAGATGTGAAGGTAAATTTAGCTGATATGTGTGTGGCAGCTCACAACTGAATTCCCTCCTAAGATTCCAATAGCAATGTGTTATCTGATATTTAAATTAAGCATTCATTATCTAGAGTCATAATACTACTGCTACTTTCTGCCATGCAAAGAACATGATATCAGCATGAACGCCCCCATACACCTACGCGATTTGTAGACGATCACATGATTTTCGACTCGATGTACGTTCAGTCTTGTGGAAATCGTGCATTTTTTCATCCGATGCGCGCTCCCGTTTGTCCTTCAATCGTATCTTATGATCATATGTGCAGCACATATGTTCCATCGTATCGTGTTCAGAACGTGGCTTATTTTTTTTTCATGCGATCCATCATGTGGCAATACAGTCATTTCAATGACTGTTTGTCCCTATTCCCTAATGAGCGCGTGAGGCACAGGATTGATCATACGACAGATCCTGTGCTAAGAAAAAATAGAAATGATGACGACGGGACTTCAGGGTAATCCGATGTGAATCGGATCAGATGCTGATCGCGTAGGTGTATGGACCCTATAAGTTTCCCATTATAGGTCGTATTCAATTTGAGGCGAAAAGTCCGGATACGCGATACTTTTTTGCCAATGACGTCATTTTCGCCTGTTTTGCTTTTACCCCGTATTCAATTTGAAAGACTTTCCACCTAGGCGGAAAGTCAATGCAATGTAATAGGCAAAAAAGTTTCTCCTATGAATAGCAGGCGGAAAAAAAGTGCAGAACTGGGGTTTTGGGGTGCAACGTTGCGGGACCCCCCAGCAGCCTTCAGACAGAGGTAAACTGTCATAAAATAAAAAAATGAAAAACTTAAGGAAACCCCAAAAAATGACTTTGAAAAAAGGGGGCGAAAAAAAAAAGTTGGGGTACAAAGTTAAAAACTAGCAAACTTGACTCTGGGGGGGGGTCCCCAAGTATGCCCCAGGTGTTTTTTTTTATTGCAGGTGTTTGCGGCAGGTGGATTTTTCACAATTTTTTCAACTTCACTTTAGCAACTTTTAAATATGCTGACCCCCATTTTCAGGTACCCCAACTTTGCTGGGATAAGTTATTTTCTGCAAAAAATACTCCTGAATACTATTCTGCACCACGTATAGAAAAACACTATTTAGCAGCTATTGAGCCCGTTTAAAAACATCAAATACCTTCAGCAAGCCAAATTGGAGGGTACCATAGTGAACCCCCATTTCAGAGCATCTTTTGGGGGGTGTCAGACTAATTTCCCCAAATCTGACAGTACTTTCCACCTGTTCAAGTTTCGCCGGGTCCCGTTTTTGCGTACTTTCAAATTGAATACGGCGATACGCGGGCACGCGTGCAATACTTTTCAGCCTACAAAACAGGCGAAGTAGGCGAAAAGTCCAGGGCGCGAAAAAGTATCGCGGCTCGACTTAAATTGAATACGGCTCAGAATGAATCATGTCATTTACTGTAAATTAGAACATAGCAGCAGAGCAATCATACTGTATGTAATATTATGGTAATCATGAAGTTTAAAGTCATAAATTATTCAACACTAAGGACATCATGAACACAATTGATAATATAAAGCAGTTTTCAACACCTTCCATTAAGTTTGAATTATATATGACTCTAAACTTCATGATTACCATTATAACAAAAATATGTCCAATTCCTTTTATGCCAATTTACATTACCCTTATTATTAGTGATGCCATAATAAATACTGCTAGTATATTAATATTACATATATGTAACTGCATAACTATCTAGTTTTGTAAAAGATGACTTTGCTCCAAAGATTTCTAATTTAAGGACCTAAAGTTAACTTATTATGGAACTACAAGTCCCAGCAAACCATCACAGAGACAGTAACACTATTTTAAAAATGTATTGTTGTAATGCTAAGAAATCAGATGTGCTAACAATCCTATCAATTCTCACTATATTACTGAGTCCACAATAGATTGCGAGCTCTTCAGGACAGGGACAGATTCCTAATGTTTCTTTTAAACAAGTTATATTTGACTTGCCTCGTAAAAATGAATGCATATCAAGTGGTGCTATGTAAATAAACTTACGTACACATATATTACTAATTTGGCAACAGAACATATCCATGAGCCTGTCCTTTGTGCAAATTAGCATATGAAGCTATAAAATATAATTCATGCTTTTAAACACCTGATTCCAAAAATAGGCCAAGTATAAATAGCACAGAACCTACGCAGCAGGACCGGAGCAGTAAGTGAATGCAGCTACTTATGTCCTGCAATTGAGCATGAGGAAGTGCCCTGGATCTTTAATAACAGTGCAAACTTGGCTTTCTGTCTGCAGAGAAGAATCTGCATTATGTATGTGCTCTGTACATCAGCAGTTTGTGCTAGAGCACAGAGGATGCTCCATGCTGCAGTACTAAAGCATCTGAACTTGGGATGTGCTACACAGACTGCAGTCAGAGCCCTTACCGCATTCCTTCGGAACCTCATCATTCCTCCTGGGGGGTTTGCTTCTGCCATGTTTCGTATGAGCAGCAATAATCATCCACCTCTCGCTATTGACAAGGATGCATTGGTGATATATGATCTGGCTGCTGGTGGTTAAAAATTGCAAAGTGACTGGTCAGCCCAGGCAGTGCAGCTGCAGCCGTTTCCATTACCACAGCACTGCGAAAAAGAAGGAACTCCTGTACTACAGAACTGCTCAGACACCGAGCCCTGCATTGATTCGCCGATGTACATGTTAATCTACAGCAGAAACTCGTTTACTGGCTCACATACCCATACAGAGCAGCATCTACTGCGCACACAGCCCAGATATGCACACCTGTCCTTCCAGGGACTGCATGCCATGGGATGACAGTGAGAATTAACCTCTGCACTCGCAGCTGGGATTTAAAGAATAAGATAATATATATATCTTTGTAATAATTTTATACATGTTCAAATAATGGGTATGTGAAAATGAAAGCAGCACATTTTAATTCTTTACTGTATTATATCACTCACTACTAAATTGGGACGTACTGTAGCTGCGATCTCAGCTGTTGGGATGCCAGCGTTCAGAATGTCTGCAACGGAATCGTGTCAGAATCCTGGCGCTGGCCTCCCGACCGCCGGCATCCCCATGGTGAGTAGTGGGGTTAGGGGGAGGGTTAGGCACTAGGGGGAGGGTTAGGCACTGTGGAGGGAGAGGTTAGGTTTAGGCACTAGGGGGGAGGTTTAGGATGTGGAGAAGGAGGGTTAGGCACTAGGGGGAGGGTTAGGTTTAGGCTGCGTGGAGGGAGGGTTAGGGTTAGGCACTGTGGAGGGGGAGGTTAGGTTTAGGCACTAGGGGGGAGGTTTAGGCTGCAGGGAGGGAGGGTTAGGCACGAGGGGAAGGGTTAGGCACTGTGGAGGGGGAGGTTAGGTTTAGGCACTAGGGGGGAGGCTTAGGCTGCAGGGAGGGAGGGTTAGGCACTAGGGGAAGGGTTAGGCACTGTGGAGCAGGAGGTTAAATTTTAGGCACTAGGGGGAAGGTTTAGGCTGCAGGGAGGGAGGGTTAGGCACTAGGGGAAGGGTTAGGGTTAGGCACTGTGGAGGGGGAGGTTAGGTTTAGGCACTAGGGGGGGTTTAGGTTTAGGCTGCGGGATGGGAGGGTTAGGAGTAGGGTTAGGATACTTAACAACACGTTTCGGTATCCTAACCCTGTCACGATGCCAGAGTCTGTATTCTGACCGCCAGGATCCTGTATTCTGTACCCGATTGTTTTCCTACTTTTCCATTGAAGTGTTTGGGGAATAAGAATGCCATTTGCAATGTGATCCCTGACTTCTCCTCCTCTCCCTGTATGTCAAGGTTTATAACTTTGTTCTGTGCAGCATTTAATAAATTCTAGACAAGACAAAGTTATTTCTTAACTTGCTAAAGTTCTTAATACACTTAAGAGTAGATTCAGTTAGTTGTGAGGTTTCGACAGAACCTTGCGCGCTAATTATTATTAACAGTAACTTATATAGCGCAGCATATTCCGTTACGCTTTCCAATTGGGAATGAACATTAATAAAACAAGGCTGGGTAATAACAGACAGAAATAGAGGTAAGACTACATGTTATTGGTGTATTAAAACCGTTCTTGCTTTTGCAATGTGCCACTGAGAGGTGTGAGCAAAAAAAAATGAAAGAACAATGTCCTACTATACCAACCCATTGGGAGTGTAGCTACACATCGGGTGAGGGTCTGACGGAAGCTCGCATTTAATTTAATCCGCCCCTTAGAATGTATGTTGAATAAAGATATATCTTTACTGCATTAGGTTCCTTAACATAAGAACATATATGTTAGCAATAAATAGTGACAGTATTAGCGCTCCACAGGGAATATGATACGTTTTGTTGGAGCAGCTAGGTAAGGGGGACGTCCCTTCCAGCGTAATTTTGTAGTATACAAAAGGAGTTTTGCCTAGCGCTGCACCTCTAAATAAATGTCAATAATATTTGTACGTTGTAATGAATTGAATACCTAATAAATAATATTCAGGAAAAAAAGTGTACCTCTTATGGATTTGATTTTACTATTGTACGTCACACCAACCCACTGCCCTCCTTACCTGTCAGCAGCCCAGCACACACTGCTGTGTGTTGGGCTGCAGTGGGACCAGGGAGACTAAGCAGCAGCAGTCTCCTTCTCCCTGTGTGGGGGAATAATCACCCTGATCACACCCCTCTCCTCAGCCCGCACGGCGCTAAGTCTTTTTTTCTCCTAATGGGCGTGGCAATGGCCTCGGCAATTAGGCCACACCCCTCAATAAGTGCAGTCTTCGGGGCTAATTGAATTAGCCCGGGAGATCAATTTGCCCATGGTAAAGTATCCTGGCCAATTGAATTATCCCCAGGTAAAGTGATAAATTATATTATCATTTTACATTTGGGTACATATCTAATGCACATGCGCGGCTCCTGGGGCATTTAAGAGTATGGGTTGACAGAGACGGTCCAAACAATGCCTCTCAAAAAAAAAAAGAAATTGAGATACTATAGCCTAGTGTCTACCTGGGGCCAAGCTCCCAAAAGCTAAGTAATTTGGATATTATTACAAAACAGCTATCTGTGCAAAGTTTTAGATTCGGAATTTAAATTACCCAAGTTAAGATGCAACACTTGCACCCTGTTTAAAAATGCATGACCAGGAAATGTAATAACATATGTCAAATGCAATTCACAGGGAGATAGGGCTACTCTCTACTTGCTAATTTTTGGTCTCATTATAGAACAACTGGCCACTAGGATACTTCATAACGCTGTTGTCACAGGTGTGAGGGTTGGTCTTTAAAAACATTAAAATATATTTCTAGGTGGACAAGATTATTGTGTCCTGTTGAAATGATCAAAACTGACCTAGACGAACGTAACAATCTTCTGAGATCCAGGGATGGTAGAATGTTGATGTGTTTGCGCTTTCTACGGCAGAATGCACAGTATAACAGCAACACCAGCGGAGCCCAGATACTTAACCAGGTGTCAGGTTTATTGAAGTGTAGTAGTTCCTTCTCACTAGCTATGTGACCACAGCAACATAACCTTTCTCCACTACACTAGAGCACAACTCATTGTTGATGGTGTCTTCCTTGTTTATAATCCGCAGTTCACTCAAAAGGGTATATTTACTAAAGTGTGGGTTTTTAGAAAGTGGAGATATTGCCCATAGCAACCAATCAGATTCTACTTTAACTAGCACCTTCTAGAAGATAATAGCTACATCTCCACTTCTAAAACTCTCACTATAGTAAATTTACTCCAAAGTCTCTTTATGGTGAAGAGTTTCCTGGCTATTTTGGATTTCCACTCACACCAGACATTTCTTGACTTTGCCTCTTGGGTATTTTGGGGCTCAAAAAATATGATACTTGCAAACTCCTCAATCTCTCTTTTGTGGTTTTCCATTGTTTAATTTTGCAGAGGTTATTTTCTGTTGTTGGATGTTACAGATGTGAACTGTTGTGATATGGACGTCATTTTGTTAATAAAGTCACTGATGTTTGTGCATTTACTCATCTTGGTATTATACAGTATACGCCTCAGATTAATTATATTCATGAGACCCTTATCCTCATATGCTGCTATTCACATGTCATTAGCTGACATTTTCCCATGTATAAAAGAATAATACGGTAATACATTTTCTATTGAACATTTAACCCTATTATTCCAATGGCTCTTTCTATATTAAATGAAAATGTGTGCGACGAATGCATTGGAATCGGTGCATTTCTATTTTTTAACCACTTGCCTGGTGTGGTCGAATCGGATGCGACCGTGTCAGAGGAGCCTGCCGCCGGCGCAGCTGCAGGGCTCAGCCAACCCAGCCAGCCCCGCAGTTGCCATAGCAAACTCACCCCTGGGCTACAGGAGAGGGGCGATCCTAAGAGGATTGCTCACCTGCGACTGCAGGAAGACAGTGTTCCAGCAGCCGGGCTCAGGAAAATATTTACCAGTTAAGTGGACAAGGCAAATTGTATCCCTTTGTCTGTGATTCCTAATGTGTGAAAAGTTGTTCCACAGATGTAAATGATACATTATATATATTCAAACTGCCAGCAGGGCTTTCACAATTAATATAATACATGAGTGCAAGTTCGTTGTGCAGATCCACAGTGACAGATGGTATCATCTTAAAATTATATATACTTCAATAGAAAACACTTTTTTGACACCTGTTGTATCCATACACATTACCTTTCTTTCTCCAGGGCCATTCTGCACATTTGGATTTTACTCCTACTTTGATGAATGTTCAATGGAAAACTTTTAAACAAAATAGGACATATAATAGCCCTCCTCAATAGCAACTAATCATAGTTTTACAATTAGTTTCACATTTTGATAAAAGCTGCAGAGAGATCAGTACTCTGGTTGACTGTAGCACCACTTAAAAAGTGGGAGGCACATATAGAAACCGTTGTAATTCCTACACCGTTCACCTGATTTGGATGTAATTACCCTCAAATTAAATCTGAAAGTCTGCAGTTAAAGCACATCTTGTTTGTTTCATTTCAAAGCCATTGTCGTGGTGAATAGAGGCCAAAATACGAAAATTCTGTCAGTGTCCCAATATTTATGCACCTGACTGTATATCAATTAATCTATATAGTAAGCAAGAAAGCATGTCTGTCTGTTTGTCTTTTATGTACAGTCAGTGTTTTGGACATAGCTCCACCAAATTTGGCATAGTGGTTTAGTTTGACCAGGGTTAGGTTTTTGCCTAGGTTTCAACTTCATCAGGTCCACACACTGTCACACAATCCCTAATAATGGAGACACTCTTAAATTACACAGATTCCGGGGCTGGCTCAAATGGAGATTGGCAGTCTGCCAAAAACCTGTGTGAAAGTTACAAAAAGTATCCTTTTAACCTCACAGACTGAGCAAATGTCAAACTTTATGACTCATGCAAGTTCATATTAAATCCAGAGTTACTCCTTTTTAAAATGACATTATAATACACAGTAATGCTCCTTACACATTATACCACACAGTAATGCCTTTTACAGATTATGCCACACAGTAGTAGTGCCCCACATAACACATTATTCCACACAATAGTGCCCCTTACACATTATGTCCCCATCAGCAAATCACCTCCCAGTGTCCAGAGCCAGCCCTAGCCAATTTGGTGTCCTAGGCAAAATTTTGACTGGTGCCCCCTAGCAGATAATCCCACCAGCAATCTGTGTTTATACGCGAATGTAGTTATATTGCCATCGGACAGGATGCCTCCGGCTGTCCATATACCGCCGCCGGAATCCCGCCGCCCAAAATAATGCTGACACCGATATCTCCGATATCTCCAAGGAGATCAGGATACTGGCATCGGAATCCCGAACGCCAGACTCCCGAAAGTCCAGAACCGGGGAAGTATGTTGGGGGGTTACGTTTAGGCACTCCCAGGGGGGAGATTAGGAATAGACACCCCCCGGGGAGGATTAGGGTTAGGCTACAGAGAGGGGCTTATGGTTAGGCACCACCGGAGGGAGGTTAGGGTTAGGCACCACTAAGAGAGGGTTAGGGGGGAAGGGGGGGAGGGTTAGGGTACTTACCTCCCCCATCGGTATCTTCAGTGATCAGGCTTCGGTTTATTCAGCCGCCGGCAGATCATACTGATCACATACCTCTCAACATTGTAACATAGGAAGGAGGGACAGGTCGCGCGCCAAAGGCGACCTAAAAGGGGGCGCAGCCTGCGAAAAAAGGGCGGCATCTATGGAAAATGGGACGGAGCCTCGCAGGTTCCCCCGTTTTCATCACTTTGGGGGCGTGCCCAGCACTCTCCGAGATGCTGGGCAGCCCCCATGCAGTCAATACACCATAGAACAGATGCCGAGCGCATGCGCACGGCATCTGTTCTCTTCCTGCACACACCGCTGTCTCTCCCCAACTCCCCCCCCACCGGGGGACACTGCGGCCCGCGGGTGGTACAGCCCCAAAAAAACGGGATGGTCCCGCTGGAAGGGGGAGTTGGGAGGTATGTGATCACATGCACACACACACATATATATATAATAAACAAGATTGGGTACTCACCATTCAGTAGAAAATTGTTTTAATTACTCACGAATAACATAGCAAAGTCGGCGTTTCGGTCCCAAAAGAACCTTTGTCAAGACAGATTCGCCACCACACAGCTACCACCAAACAGACCCATAACCAAGCTGTCCTCCAGCTGCCTTGAAATAGCCACATCAATTAGCCAAACTCCGCCCCCAACACAACTCTGGAAGCCACATTAAATATACAAAATATCAGTATATTCTGAAGATAATAAGGCTGCACAATGCATGTAAACCAGGCACAATAATCCCCAAAACGCAATAAACAGAACTATACACAATTGGGGCAGCGCAGACCGAAAGTGCCATGCGTTCCAGGCAGTGGAACGCATCACAACCGAGGATTGTATTGTATTATGTCTGTGCGCTTGTTAGCGCTGACAGCAGTGTTTATCAGTGCTGCCTAGCAACCATCTGTCTGGGCGGCTGCATTATTTCCGGGCGTGATGCGCTCTGCATGGTACTTCCGGTTTGCATTGCCGCGATTATGCATAATCTTATTTATATTGTGATCTCCTGAATTTTGCTTAGCAACCATTTGTCTATGCGGCTGTGTCATTTCCGATTGTGATGCCTTCCACGCAGCATGGTACTTCTGGTTTGCGCTACCGCGATTGTGCATAACCCTATCTATCTTATTTGTGATTATGGTGCCCCGTTCATATGCCATGCGCATACTCTATCTTTAAGCTACACTGGTATCCAGTTTATCAATTGTGATCTTCTGGAATTTTGCTTAGCAACCACTGTCTATGCGGCTGCGTCATTTCCGGTTGTGATGCGTTCCACTGCCTGGAACGCATGGCACTTCCGGTCTGCGCAGCCGCAATTGTGTATAGTTCTATTTATTGCGTTTTGGGGATTATTGTGCCCGGTTTACATGCGTGGTGCATGCTCTACAAATTAGCAGCCTTATTGTCTTCAGAATATACTGATATTTTGTATATTTAATGTGGCTTCCTGAGTTGTGTTGGGGCGGAGTTTGGCAAATTGATGTGACTATTTCAAGGCAGCTGGAGGACAACTTGGTTATGGGTCTGTTTGGTGGTAGCTGTGTGGTGGCGAATCTGTCTTGACAACGGTTCTTTTGGAACCGAAACGTCGACTTTGCTATGTTATTCGTGAGTAATTAAAACAATTTTCTGCTGAATGGTGAGTGCCCAATCTTGTTTATTGGATTCTGGACTTTACTGTCTTTAATGGAGCACCCTGGATGATACACTCTTTCAAGTGAGTGCAGCCTATCTGGATTGATTATATATATATAGATTTATTTATTTTTTACACACACAGACTATATATATATATATATATATATATATATATATATATATACACACACACGCATACTATACACATATACAGTATACATGTTTACACATATATACACACACACACATATATATTTTGTACACATAACACATACATCCAATAAATACACATATAAATACACACACATTATATATATATATATATATATATATATATATATATATATAAATTACATTACACATAGGACCCAGTGCCTTTAAATTAAACTAATACAAAAATGAATAACCTACCTGTCTTACCTTTCCTACTGTAGCTGACAGACTACACGTTCCTCTCTTCAGAGAACATCCACCTCCATGCCAGTCACTGAGACGCAGGCTGCAGCATCTCTGCGGTGCCGGCGGCTGTAACTGCTGTCAGTGCGCGTGCGCAGCGCCGGATATTGGATCAGTATAAAGATCCGATCTGTGGCAGGGGGACCCATCAGAGAGGGGGGCATGGGGTCCGGGATACTTACCCCAGCGCTCCCCCCCCTAATCTATCTCTGGGGGGCAGCGTCGCGGAGGGAGGGAGGGGGGGCAGCGGCAGAGCCCTGGAATGCCCCCAGGCATTCGAATCACCATAGGCATTTTCTCAGAATGCCTATGCCTAAAGCCAGCTCTGCCAGTCTCCCTCCAGCAGCCTCTTGCCTCCCCCTGCGTGTCATCTATAACCAGCAGGTGTGGATTTGATGCCAAGCCGCCAGTTAATTACAGCTGTGCACCGGCAAGCAGTGACAGACATGGACAATTAGCACCGATGTAATTTGAATCTGCCACGAGCCGCAAGCCAAACGGAGCTTGCGGACCGGCAGCCAATCAGAAGCCTCCACTGCTGATTGGCTGCCGGCTCGGCAGCTATGATTGCCTCACGAACGGCGGCTCTGTCTCTCCATGCCTGCCAGCCGGTGCGCCAGCTGTAATCAGCTGGTGGACCGGCACCAGATCAACACCGCTGACACCCAAACCACCTTCGGTGGCCCTGCCCTGACCAACCCACCATGTGTGCGTGATTGGGTGCAGGAGGAGGCGGGCCACAGAAGCAGCTTAAGCATCACAAAAGCGACACCCCTTGCACCCACTGTAGCTACGCCACCGTCTGCATGCATGTTAGCAAACAGTGGGATACTTTTTAGGATCAATGGAATGGAGAAATAGGCTGCAGATTTACTTCAGGGTCCAGTCTTCAACCTGGGCAACACCGGGTATCCCAGCTAGTATTTAAATTTAAGTGAGACTCACTTGAGATTTCCACTAACACTAATCTATATACATATAAAATCAGATGTCCTGACTCACTGACTCATCAATGCCCAGCCCAAACCCCTGGACCTAGAAACAGGAAAATCAGGGAGTATATTCCTTCCATGAAGTAGGTGCACAGTAATTTAAGGATTTTTCAAAATTCGAATCCTAAGTAGGGAAAAAGGGATAAAATATTTCTTTCCCCTTTGCAATGTCCTGCCTGACTGTTTCATCGTGGTTGTAGTAAAGATCATATTCAAATACCAACTGTCATCCCAAGAGCTGACAAACATAACTTGAATAGTGAGGGAAAGAAATGTGTTACTACAGAGGTGAGAGAGGAAAATGTGTTACTACACAGATGAGAGAAAGGAATGTCAAATGTGTTACTATTGGGTGAAGGAAGGGAATGTGTTACAACATGGGTGAGGGAGGGGAATGTATTACTATAGAGGTGAGAGGGGAATGTGTTACTAAATAGATGAGGGAGGGGAATGTCAAATGTGTTACTACGGGGTGAAGGAAGGGAATGTGCTACAAGATGGGTGAGGGAGGGGAATGTGTTACTATAGAGGCAAGAGGGGAATGTGTTACTAAATAGATGAGGGAGGGGAATGTCAAATGTGTTACTACGGGGTGAAGGCAGGGAATGTGTTACAACACGGGTGGAGGGGAATGTGTTACTACAGGGGTGAGCAGGGGTTTATGTGTTACTACAGAGGTGAGGGAGGGGAATGTGTTACTACAGGGGTGAGTGGGGGTAATGTGTTACTACAGGGGTAAGGGAGGGAATGTGTTACTACAGAGGTGAGGAAGGTAAATAAGTTACTACAGGGGTGAGCAGGTTTTATGTGTTACTACAAAGGTGAGAGAGGGGATTTTTTTATTACAGGGGTGAGTGGGGTTAATGTGTTACTACAGAGGTGAAGAAGGGGAATAAGTTACTACAGGTGTGAGTGAGGGTAATGTGTTACTACATATGTGAGGGAGGGATTGTATTTCTACACAGGTGAGGGAGGGGAATGTCGAATGTGTTACAATACGGGCGAGGGAGGGAAATGTGTTATTACAGAGGTGAGGGAGTGGAATGTGTTAGTACACAGGTGAGGGAAGGTAATGTCTTACTATAGCAGTGATGTAATACTATAGAGGTGAAGGATTAATGTGTTATTGGAGTGGTGAGATGGAAATGGAAACAGTAAATATGTAAGGTTTAGCTTGGTGAACACGAGTACATCTGCTAGTAATAAATATCATGGTTACAACTTACAGATAATCTCTGAAGCGTTAGTCTTACAGACGTCCATGTATCCAATCTTCTGTCCAATATGAGAATGAATTTAACATCACTTTCTTGCTTGCTAGGAGAAATGCAAAACATATATGAAGAAGCATCTAAAACACATATTATAATTAACCAAGAATAAAAATGAATTCTTAAAACTGTATTGGACAGATGCCATCAGATGTTATTAATAAAAAAAATGTGTTCATAGCAGTATAAAGCTGCATACACACGGAACAATATTGTGAACGATATGAATGATAATGATATTGTTATCGTTCATACCATTCAATAACGTTCCGTGTGTATGCAAGACATCGTTAACAATATCTTTCATCGGCCGTACTTGCAGGCCAAACTGACAATATAGTCAGATCCTTTAATTTCGGGGTAGGGGCGGATCTAGACTGTAGTATTAGGGGGTCGAGTTAATGATGAATTCCACTCCCCCCTCGCGGCAACCCCCCCCTGCTTACTCCCCGGCTCCGGTGACAGTCTGTCACTGACACATCCCCCTAACTGGGAGACGGGAGCTCCGATCACAGCACAGCCCAGCCATTATCATCTCTCTCCTCTGAACTTAATGATGCAGAGGAGAGAGATAATGGTCGGACAAACTGTGCTGGGGGGGAGGGCGATCGCTCGAATCGCCCCCCCCTGGATCCGCCACTGGTTCGGGGATGCAGCTGGTGATGGCACTGAACGATATAGTTAACGATATCGTTCAGTGTGTATGCTTAGGAACGACATTGAGCCCGGCCAGGTGAGGGGACAACACTCATGGAGCATATCGTTCCATGTGTACCCAGCTTAAGTTTGCAATGTAACAATAATAAAATAAATGTTTACAAAGCAGGTTTCCAGTGTTTTCTATCCCAAATAATAACAATGCGAAGGTATAGTAACATAACCAAGAGAAACAGGAGGGGATAGAAAGAAAATAAAATGTTACAAATATGGATGTAGGGGGAAAGGAAAAAAGGGAGAAGTATATGAAACATAAAGGGGTCAGTTCAATTAGAGGGCATGTCGGCAATGCCAATTTAGTGCACTCCTACTCAGCACATATAGTAGCCCCTACATCTCATATTTTAAAATGCACTCCTATGGGACTGCAAATATAAATGCATAATTTAGGGGTGAAATCAGCATGATCTAGGGAGCCGTCATCACGGGCATCTTCCTATTATTATTATCTACAGGGGGCTCCAGTAGATTGAGTTTTTAGGGGATAATTCAATTACACCAGATACGTTTTCACGGGTGAAAAGGGAGGTAGCCTTGGGATTTATCACCCGGGGCTATTCAATTAGGCTCTCTTTTTCACCGAATACCTTTATTAAATTTATAATGATGTGTTAACAGTGTTAACATGGGTTAATGGGCGTTAACACACAGAATCCATGAAAAGTGTGTTAACCACCGGTACCAGTTAACCACCTAATTATCGGGGATTTATTTTCACTGCTTGTGAAAAAAAATCCCTGATAATTACTGCATTTAGGGGGTAATTGAATAGCCACGGGGGATCAATTAGCCCGTGGTAAATTAAATTCCACCCTAGGTTAGCTGTCAAAGGTGCAGCTGAATATGATTTAAGAGTATAAGTTTTCTTGAATTCCAACCTCCTCCGAGGATGTGTTAAAAACAAGTTCCTTTTTTGCAATGATAAAAATACTATGCTAAAAACACCCACCTCTCCCAATAAACAAGCAACAAAGTGCACCTTCCCTGACACTTGCATCTAATTTAAATAATCTCATCCAACTTAATAAAATAATAATTAAACGAATTACAAAAGTTATTACTAGGTATACTCATATACTCATTTAATTTAGTTTGTTGTTTATTTTATTTGAAAATGTTACGTATCCTGCTACATATCCTTGTAGTGATTATTGATATACAAATAACGGTCATGATTATTTTTACGATATGTAATGCCTTATTTGCAAGAAACATTGTAACAATCTATAATCTGAGTATAAAGACTCCCTATTTAACATAAACAATTTACTTAGGTTGGTCTAGTTACTGTACAAATTAGATGGTTTAAATATAGGCTTTGCATAACTTGTGCGAATTTAGCTTGTGTTACCAGAAGAAAAGTGTACGGAAATATACCATTAGTTCTTACTTAATATAAACCCGTTGACATTTTCATGCACTAAAAGCATTTACCAGATATCACAGTGTAAACATTTACTTTTAAAATTCTATTTACCCATTTGACCTTTCTGTGCCACCTTATACTCTTAACTGCCATTAAAATTATATGTTTATAAACCTGCTTATGTCTAGCCCATTAAAGCACTGCAAATTGTACCTTGGAATGGACGTCAGATATGTTAGAACAGTCTTTAGAACGCCTTCGGAAACTTCATGAAAGGTGGCATTTTCAGGAAATGTGATGATCCAACCTTTATCCTTACCCTGACCACCTTTCAGTAGTAAACATAACATATATTACATGACATTACACAGATCAGTAGTACAAGTAAAAGATAACAATAACAAAATGTAGCATAAATCGTATCAAGGTCAACAGAGAAATGTGTTGTTGATGTAGGAAATGAAAATCTTACACCTGGCTGATGTGAGGTTTTACACCGTTTTATTAATGGTAGCAATAAACAGGAGCAACCATATTGAGGCCAAAGAGGTGGAACAGTTACTGCCCTGGTGGCACCGGTCTCCAGTTTGGGTGGTGTCAGGAAGAGCACCCTGCTGCCTGGTGAGGCACCGGTCACTTCCTTAGGGTGCTACTGGCACCCACGTTCCTGCTCCCGGCATGTTCTGTGAAATCAAGATGTCACATGTGTTGGGGAGAGGGGGGGCAGGAGTCACCCAAATGTGCAGGAGTGCCCTGAAACAGCAATGGCAACAAAAGTATATTATTTATATGTGTTCATTATATAAAAAGAGCATCAAAGTAATTTCACTTCATGCACAATATTGCATTCAGCTTGAGAATGAATCACGTGTGGAGATAAAAAAAACAACCTGTAGCCAATCAGATCACCAGAATGTTCACAGTAGCAGGAAATGAGTGCGCTGACACTGTGGGAGGCTGTGACCTGTCCTCTCCTGTGATTGTGTTAACACAGAAGGGCTACAAGTTACTAATGCTTATCTACCTGTGTGCAGGACCACAAGATATATTTCATATCCTCAACCCATAAGGGATACATACTAGATGATACATTGTGTGTAGAGTCAATCAACAACATCTTTTAGTGTTTACACCCAAATCACTATGCAATGACTTCTAGTACTATGGGATCTATGTACTAAGCCTTGGAAAGAGATAAAGCGTAAGAGATAAAGTATCAACCAACCAGCTCCTAACTGTCATTTGTAACATGACAGCTAGGACCTGATTCGTTGGTACTTTTTCTCCATCCACTTTATCTCTCTCTAAGGCTTAATACATAGACCCTTATATCTAGAATATATGTTGTAAATAATGTGAAGTGTGGGCCTGATTCAGCACGGATCACACGGCTGCGTTCGCACGCACCCTCTCGCTGCAAAAATATGCTAATGAATGCAATCACACGGCAACCGCAGCACTATACCAAGACGCCCATCACTGTATAAAGCCGCCCATTTCCCATGACATGCATCCAAAAGTCAGCGAAAATATCGGTAACATCGGAACCATTCACACAGTTGTGGTTGACTTGACCCTACCGCAGAAACTGCTTAACTTCCTGTCGCCATCTAGGCCTCTGCCAGCGTATACAATCGCAGGGGCTTAATTATGCACACCCCTGTAACGGCGTTCACAAGCACAGGCATGCCTGCGTTCCGCCGACCACACACCCTCTCCACCCCCAAACGGTCACTTCATGTCAATCTCTATGCGATTGGACTGCGTGCTCACTGCGATCGCTTCCCGATCGCAGCGGCCTGTTGGCGCACGAGCACTGCAATGCATATGCAGAGGACAAAACATCGACCGGCTGCGTGCGAACGCAGCCAAGCGATCCAACCTGAATCAGGCCCTGTGTACATACGATTCGACGGTGTATACAGAGACACAATTGGTAGCTCACAATCCTCTGTACAGACATTGTGTGTGTGGATACGAACGATGATTGTTTAGTGTGATATTGTGTGTTCTCAATCATCAGGTCGGTCGGTTGACAGTGGAATTGTTCAAGTGTGTACCCCAAAGTAGAAGGAAGGAACCAGATACTTGAAGGATGCATCTGAAAATCTGAACATCGGAGCCCTGGCAGGATAAAATTATTCCCAATATTGGAAGTAATGATGCATGCTACAGACCCAGTGATAAATTAGAATTATGTCTAATATTTACAAGCAAGACCACCTATGGTGTTTCTAATTGGGGATAATGTCGAATTTTCGAGTTCCGCCCAGAGAAGGGGAGAATCTACTGTTTTAACTAACATCATTTTGGCAATTCTTATTTAATAAATTGATAACTAATTCCACACCCCCACCCTGCAGCTGTCCATGGTAACACATTACCTCTTGGCAATGAGTGGTTTTGCTTCCATTTGAGTTCAGATACTTACGTTTGTTAGTGTTGAATATCTCTCATGAAAACATAAGGAATTTTAAACATATACAGGCTACAAGAGATAACATTTTAATATAGTTGGTGCTTCCAACCCAAGACGTGGAAATGCTGAGAATAAAAGATGAGTGAATCCATTAGTATCCCTCATCAACTGAACTAGTCAAAAAGGCCCTAAATAATAGTAAGTAATGGTGCCTACAGCATTGGGTACAGGATGCAGGCGCTCAGGATCCCGGTGGTCAAAATCTCGACACATGTCAGTAGGGATCCTAACCCTCCCCCTCTCCCTACCCCTCCTTCCTCAGTGCCTCACCCTCCCCCCTAGTGCATAACCCTAATGCTAACTCTCCCCCTAACCCCTCTACTTACCTTCGGGATGCCGGCGCCACACTGACTGGTGTCTGGATTCCAGCACCGGTGTTCTAAGCGGCAGCATCCCCCAACATTTAGCGGATATTCTACATTCTCTGCCCAGTTACAATATACTGTTATAGCCAGATTCTCTGTCTCCAGGTCATAGCATCATGGGGAGAGCATTCTTGCTGAACAGACTCTAGAGACAGACCAGTAATTTTACCCACAGCCTCTGGGCTCTTAGGGGCCCATTTATCAATGAGATTTATCATAAACAAGTGTTAAAACTTGTTGCGTATGATAAATGGTGTTGAAGCCAATCAGCTTGTTGCGTATGATAAATGGTGTTGAAGCCAATCAGCTTGTTGTGTATGATAAATGGTGTTCAAGCCAATCAGCTTGTTGCATATGATAAAACTTGTTGATAAATAGACCCCCTATTTTTTTTAATTATGTTTGTTACCTGTCCTACCAGATCAATTCTATCTAGTAATTTGTAAAGATATTTTCAAGAAGAACTGTCATCTTTCCTGTAACCAGTGCTAAGAAGCAGAGGGGTATGGGATGGGTATTGAAGTGACATAGGGGTCTATTTACTAAGCAGTGTTAGGAGACAGAGTGAAAAGTGATAAGAAAGTGATAAAGTGCCAGCCAATCAGCTCCCAACTGTCATCTCACAGGCTGTGATTGAAAAATGACAGTTGGGAGCTGATTGGCTGACACCTTATCACTTTTCACTCTGTCTCCTAACACTGCTTAGTAAATAGACCCCATAATGAGTAATGGTTAGAGATTTTAAAACCGGTCACAGGCTTATTCCAGAAGCTGCCTGGTTCCTATGTAAGGCAGGACAGCATTTGACAAGATCGGTACCAGGGCATACCCCAAGTATGGGCCCCCTACTGCTTAATCTGTTTTGCCCATTTATACTACATACAAAGATACTGAGATATAAACCCAGCATTTATAACAAGAGAAATGGTATTATATACTACAAGTGGTAGGGTATGAAATCCCGGCAGTCGGGATGTGCTGTCAAAATGCAGACAGCGGCATTCCGATGCTGGGAATCCAGACAGGAGTCGGGTAAGTACGTTAACCCTCCCCCCTTCTCCCCTTAACCCTAATCCTCCCTTCTTGCACCCTAATCCTAACCCTCCCCACCCCGGATCCTAACCCTAACCCTCCCCGTTGGTGCCTAAACCTAACCCTCCCTCCTTGGTGCCTAAACCTATCCCCTCTCAGTGATGCCTAATCACCCCCCCCCCCCAATGGTACCTAACCCCATCCTCTCCCCCCAAAGTCTAAGTCTAACCCCCCCTGGTGCGTTTGTATATCTGTGTGCGACTGAATCTGTAAATGAAGCACTATAAACCTTGCCATGGAAAAAAAGCCGCAGCTGCTGCCTCGTAGCCCTTAATATACAGACTCAATCTATCACAGATATAAAAGTGTTGCATACTGTATAAAATTAATCAGTGCAGTCTCAGGAAGTGATTTGTCACATCCGATTGAGACTAAGACACATTTTGGAAAAAGACACAAAAAATTATGTCTGACGTGACCTGGCGCTCCAAGGAGGACTGTTTGGCGCGACTGCATTAATAGTGTATGACAACCCATCCGTATATAAAATAAACATGTCATTTATTTTATTTATTTTAATTTAGAAAGCGCCCCAAAGTGTCTGCGCTGTATAAGGGGGGTAAACATAAAAACATTTAAAAATAAGATAGTAGACTCCACAGAGTGGCCCTTCCTGTGGGAGGTTTTGCGTAAATTCGGATTTGGCCCAATATACCGGAAATGGGTACAATTATTATACGACAGGCCAAGTGCCAGATTGTCTGTGAATGGTTCTATTTCTTTCCCTTTTTCATTGGCCCAGGGCACGCATCAGGTGTGCCCATTGTCTCCGTCTTTATTTGCTTTGGCGATGGAGCCACTGGCATGTATCCTACGGTCTCATTCAGACATTATAGGGTTGAGAGAGGCTGGAAGGGAAGATAGGGTGGCTTTATATACTGACGACTTATTATTGTTTTTATCTAATTATGTAATTGGGCTACCAGCAGCTCTTCAAGTCATAGATTTATTTGGAATGTACGCTGGCCTAAAAATTAACTGGAATAAGTTATATATTATGCCACTTATAGCTGCTCGGTAACCCCTATAGTTAGTCTCTCTTTGTTGGGTAGACCGTTTTAAATATTTAGGTATTTGGATAACAAACACACCTAGTGATTATGTTTCCCCAATTATAGACACTTTTTTATTTATGTTAAAGGATAAAATTAAGGTGTGGAGCAGACTCCCCCTTACAGTTTTGGGTCGGGTCAATTTAATAATTATCTTTCTGCTGGTATATTTAGGAAACTAAATAGTCTCCTTTTTGCAATGGTTTGGGCAAATTGTAATTCTCGTATTAGTTTAGATACTCTTAATAGGACTAGATCTGCTGGAGCTCTTGCATTGCCGAATTTTAAATACCATTATTATGCAGCTCCAATGGTGCATCTGCGGTAATGACTTCAGGACCTGTCTAGTGATGTTTTGCATCTTTCTTTTAGTATCTCAGTCATACCCTGGGTTTACTCCTCTACAAATACTGTTAGATGGTAGAATTATTGGGCTGCCCTTATTAAAACAAGCAAAAGTTTATAGGCATGTCTCTGGCATGATAGAGGCTCCTGGATTAGATGCTGATACTTTCTTGAGTAGCTCGAGTATACTGACCGAACTAGTTAGTTTACAGCCTAACTTAGTCTGGCAGTCTGTGGGCATTTCTACAAAAGGTCAGTAGGACGATAAACTAAGTTCTTTGCTCATTTGATCAGCTTAGACAGAAGTATTACTTACCATCAGAGTATTTCTACAGCTTAGACATGCCTTGTTGACAAAGTTTTCAAATTCATCCCATTTTAATCTTTTAATTAAAAACATTTTTGCTGATTCTTGGCCCCATAAGTCTTTTATCATACTCTTATTCGTTTTTACTATCCCTTCACCATACTGAAAATCTACCTAGACTTAAATCTCAGTGGGAAGAGGATTTGGGTCCTATTAAAGATGAGACTTGGGCTGAGACATTGAAGTCTACTAAGGTTTCTACAGGTTGAGTCTCCCCTATCCAAAATGCTTGGGACCAGGGGTATTTTAGATAATGGGATATTCTGTATTTTGGAATCTTTGTATACCATATTGAATGTTTTAGGAATAGGGTCCAAATCTAAACACAGAATACATTTATGATTCATATACACCTTATATACACAGCCTGCAGGTAATTTTATACAATATTTTCATTAATTTTGTGGCTCAAACAAAATTTGTGTACATACATGAAATTTATTTATGTTTCATATACACCTTATACACACAGCCTATAGGTCATTTTATACTTTGTTTTTAATAATTTTGTGCCTTAAACATAGTTTGCTTTTTGATGGTTCAATGTACACAAAGGTTTCACTATCTCAGTCATGCTAAAAATATTCCGTATTTCGGAAGATTTGGATAGGGGAGACTCAACCTGTATTAGATTTCAACAAATGCAATTGTTTTTTTCTACATCGCACGTACTTACAGTACTCCGGTCTGTTTAGTTAAATAAGGAGGCCACTCTACTGATCACTGTCCTAAATTCCACACAGAGGAGGGGTCATTTAGGCCTTATTGTGGGAGTGTCAATTAGTTCGCCAATTCTGGGAGCGGGTTAAGTCTGTTTTATTCGAACTGGAAATTTCTAATGTAATACTCAACCCAGTAGCGTGTTGTTTGGAATTGATCGAGGGAAATCTTATTAATAAAAAGAGTAAACAGTTTATAATAAATATGTGTGCCTTAGCTAAAGTGTCCATTGCTCGTTTATGGATGGCTTCTGAGGGACCGGAAGTTGAAGCTTGGTTGTCTTTGATTTGCCTCACTGTACAGCATGAAAGACACATTTATATTATACGGAAGGCGGAAATGACATTTAATCAGATATTGGGGTAGATGGCTGGAGTCCAGATTTTCCTCATCATAAAGAAATAAGGAAGATTTCATAGTAGTATCTCTAGACGAACATTTACCAACTATTAGAATTACATAATAGTGTATGGCTTTTTTGTGCATTTAAAGTCATAATAAAAGAGCCAGTGCATCTTTTGAGTTATTTATTTATTTTTTTGTTTCTCTCCACCTTTCTCTTTCCTTGTTTTTGTACATATAACTGATGCTATGTATAGGCATAAAATGTATATTGTAAAATGAGATAAACTAGTACATTTTACATGGGAATACAAATGTTTTCAAAAGTCTGCAAATATATGTGTTTTTATAAATTATATATTTTTGGTTGTAATTGGGTTGTTTATAATTATTAAGCATATAAAGCTTGTAATTATAGTTAGTATATATGTAGTTATGATATTTACAGACAATATATATGGTTTAATAATGGTAATTAATACATTATTTATAGTAACTATTATTGTCACTATATAATTAGTTAGTAAAATTACAGATATTCCAACTAGGGGTAAATTTACTAAGAATCGAGTCTGATCGAGTTTGCAAGTTTGTTTTTTTTTCAACTCGATTTGCATCGTCGAAACTCGAGTGATTTGATGCTTCTGAAACTCACAAAATTACTAAGAAGTGAATTTAGCTCTGACCGAGTTGGCCAATGGTGAAGTAGATCGAGATATCTCCCTCAAGTAGCAAGTTTAGATAGAGTTTAAAAAATGTGTACGGTTACCCCGTATTTTAGGAACTAGCACTGGGCTGCTGAGCCTGTCCTGGTTTTAAAAATAGGGGGAAAAATAAATAGGGTACCCCCTATTTTTAAAACCAGCACTGGATTCAAATCTGGCCGGGGTGTAATGCCACCGGGCCTCCCCAGCCAAAGAATTAACACCCCAAACCAGTCAGCCCAAGCTGGAGATCTCAGGGGAGGTGGGGACCCCCTCTCCCGAGCAGCCCAGGCTTATACTGAAGCCCGGTGCTCTTCCCCACACCACTGGAGCTGTGGGTATGGGGGCTAATAGTGTTGTAAATAGTGAGAAACTATTGTTTTTTACCGTGGAACTAAAGGTGCCAGCGTGCCTGCCCTTTTGCCCTTGTGTAACTACAAGTGCAAGCAGGCGGCCAACACCCGTACTCCCACTGTAAAAAAAAAATTGTTAAAAAATCACAGACACACCATAGTAAGTAAAGTTTTATTTCACACCTACTTACCACACTCACATATACCTACCTGCTGCCAGACGGTCGGTCCACTTCTCCAAGTAGAGCGCCACTGGGTTACCTGTGATAAAAGATCCTATACTCACCTCCATCCTGGCGCCGGTCTCCATAGCATCCCTGGGTCTTGGCAAAAAAAACAAGCGGACTGTAGCGATATATGTGTTGTCACATACTCCGCTACCCGACTAATGACCAGGGGAGACCCCTCATGGCATCTGTCATTAGCCGGACCCGCCAACCAATCAGCGGCCACTCTACAATTACAATTATTATGTTGGCTGGCGGGTCCGGCTAATGACAGATGCCACGAGGGGTCTCCCCCGTCATTACCCGGGTAGCGGTCTATGTGTTAGCAGCACACACATCACTACAGTCAGTTTGTTTTTTTTGCCAAGACCCGGGGATGCTACGGAAACCGGCACCAGGACGGAGGTGAGTATAGGATCTTTTTACACAGGTAACCCAGTGGAGACACAGGTAACCCAGTGGAGAAGTTGACCGATCGTCGGGCAGCAGGTAAGTATATGTGAGTGTAGTAGATAGGTGTGAAATAAAACTTTACTTACGACAGTGTGTGTGTCTTGTGATTTTTTTTACTATTTTTTGCTGGCACTTGTAGTTTCACAAGTGCAAAAGGGCAGGCACGCTGGCACCTGTAGTTCCACAGTAAAAAACAATAGTTTCTCACTATTTACAACACTATTACCCCCATACCCACAGCTCCAGGGGTGCTGGGAAGAGCCATGGGCTTCAGCGTAAGCCTGGGGTCCTCGGGAGAGGGGGGACCCCTTTATTGGGAGGGGGCCCCATCTCCCTTGAGATCCCTGGCTTGGTCTGACCGGCTTGGGGTGTTAAATCTTTGGCCGGGGAGACCCAGTGATAGGGTCCCCTGGCTGTGGCATTACACCCCAGCCGGATTTGAGTCCAGTACTGGTTTTAAAAATAATGGGTACCCTATGCAATTTATTTCCCTCTATTTTTAAAACCAGGACAGGATCAGCAGCCCAGTGCTGGTTCCTAAAATACGGGGCAACCTTACACGTTTTTTTCGTTGTATTTTTAGGAACCAGGACTGGTTATGTTTTTTGGGGGGGACCCTACGTCTTTTTAAAAAAATATTAACCCTTTAGATAGTGTTTCCTTGAAGAAACATACACAAATCACACTGATCTGTGTATGTTTCTGTCAAACTCGCAGCTCAGGAGGTGGTCTATTTGAAACTTCTATTTAGCTCAGAGTTTGCTACAATTACACCCGAGATTGTAATCTCGAATCTTGGTAAATTTTTGAGTTGTATCTTTTTCATGAAAAGTATTTCCGAGCTTGGCCAATGGTGAGTTTATTCGAGTTTGCAATCTCACCCAAGTTATTCAGTGAAAAGAGAGAGTTTGCCTTTAGTAAATTTGCGAGTTGAAAAAAATGGTTAAACTCACCAGAGATTGCAATCTCGACCAAACACATTTCTTAGTAAATGTAACCCCTATAGTTAATACTCTTATAGTTATTATAATTGTAGTAAACACATTTATAATCAATGCACTTACAATCAGCAAAGTACACTTTCATATTTGCGATCACTATATTTACAGTCATTACAGTAGTGGTTAGTATATTTGAGGTTAATAAATTTATAGTGGATGTGCGTGTGGTTTTGATACCCATAATAACTATATAGATTTTCACCATGGTCAATATTTATTTTGGTTAAGTTGGAATTATTGTCACGTTATTGTCACGTTTAATTGTTATAGTTGTTATGTTTTAGGTCACTATATTTAGAACATTTATACTGCTGTAGCTATGGTGGTTCAATGTGGAAATGTATTTCAATTTGCCTCTAGGCGTTATATATTGGGATTTGGTTTTATTCACCAAATGTTGGAATTGGTATTGACTTAAAAAAAAACTAAATAAGATAGTAACATAGCTTAAGTACAATACACAACAGCTAACTCTAACGTAAGTACAATACAAAGCATTACTATAACCCTCAGACTGGCACGTATTTTGAATAAATTATATTTGACATTATCTCCTCAGAGAAACCTTATATGTTCTAAATACCCATAATGTTTTATTAAGTACACTTCTTGTGCCATTAGAGACTGCAGAATAATACTCTGGGTATCACTTTGCCAAACACTGTACAAGTTCATGTGAGGGATTTAATTACATGCTAACACAGGGAGACAGAGAACAGAACTCTGCTTACCTGATAGAAAAGCATATTCTTTCATCAACAGATCAGTGATGTCTTTTGCACAGATGGGAGCTGCTGTCTCTGTAAAACAAACAGTTCAGTTCAAACACATCATGAAAACAGCCACCTGACAGAGTCACATTAACCTTATACATTCTTCATCTATTGAAGAAAACCAGGCAACGTAGATTCCCAGGAAGGACAACTACATCCAGGGGTGAAGCCAGGCTTTCTGTCACCCGATGCAAAGCCACGGCTAAACAGCCCTTGCCCCTTGTAGATAGTACACCCTCGGCTTAATTAAAACATTGTATGCATTCTATTAGTTCCATTACATTAGGATGCCAGTGCCTGCTGCATTTATATTCTGTATTTTTTGGTGTCTACACTTTTGAATGGAGCATTCTGGCTCCACTGACTCGATACACAAAGGGGCACTATTACTGGGGGCATTTAGATGGATATGGAATGGAAAGGAATGTTCCCAGAGTGATGAGAAACGGTGGTCTGTCATGTTGACACGCCCCTATTTTTCAGTGGCCACGCCCCCCTATGGCATGTGCCACGCCCACTTTTTCAGTGCACTCTCATTCTTGGGCGGTGGGGTTTCTCAATTTTTTACTTGCCCTGGGCATCAAATACCCTAATTACACCACTGCTAGGTAGAGATTTCTATACTACCTCACCCACCGTGGAGCATCACAAAAACTGCAATTTAATACAAAAAGAGTCAGACAGCACCATGGGAGGTGGCATACCTATAATGGGTGCAGGCACAGCGCCAGAGTCTGCTCCCTTGCTCCAAAGAGTAGAGAGGAGCGGGCCTGGACAGACACTGCACACGGACCCCTCCTATCTTAATATGCCCCTGACTATAGAGCATTGCAGTGACCACCATATAATACAGAGAACATCACAGTGACCACCAGTCACAAGGTGGGGGGCTGAAACTGGCAGAGGGGGGTGCTGTTTAAACAATACAATTAAGTCTGCTCCAAACAGTTTTGCAGAGGATCGATCATTAAAGGGGAAGGATCAGCTGGACAATGTGTATGACAGGCACGTCAGATCTGCCGCCCCAGACTCCTGTTTTAGCTAGCTCCCATTGGCTATATCTGGCCAATGGGAGCTAGCTGGCATAGGAGTCAGGGGGCAGATTAATCCGGCATACCTGTCATACACACAAAGACCCAGCGCTCCCATATATTTCCCCCACCACCCACATTTACCCTGCACCCCACCACCCACCTTTCCCTCTCGCCCCAACCACCCACTTTTCCCCTGTGCCCTTCACAAACCACTTTTCCTCTTCCAGCTCCCCCCTTTGAAGGCGATGAGTCCTGCTGGCCGACAATCAGAAGCAAAGTGGAGAACCTGAGCATGCAGATAAGCACAATCTTCTGATTTAATTTGTTTCCCTCTTAGGCCCGTATTCAATTTGAGGAGAAAAGCCCCGGACTTTTCGCCTGCCGGACTTTCCGCCTACATCGCGTATTTTTTGGAGAAAACACTTCCCACGCGCGCCCGCTTTTCGCCCTATTCAATTTCAAAGGATGTGAAAACAGTACCCGGCAAATATGAAACAAGTGAGAAGTCCTGTCAGATTTGGGGAAATCAGCCTGACACCCCCCAAAAGATGCACCGACATTGGGGATCACTATGGATACCCCCATGAATAGGGCTGCTGCAGGTATTTGGGGTACTTAAATGTTCTCAATAGGTTCTAATTAGTGTCTTTGCATAAGTGGTGAATATTTACCAGGGGTTTTTTTTTTTTTGTTTTTTGTTTTTTTTTTTAGAGGAAAATAAGTAGTCCCAGCAAATTTGGGGTACCAGAAAATGGGTGCAAGCCTATTTTTGAGTTGCTAAAGTGAAGTTTTAAAAATTATTAAAAATACACCTGCTGCAAGCAGCTGCAAACTTAAAAACACCTGGGGCATACTTGGGGACCCCCCTGGAGTCTATTTCACTAGTTTTAAAGTTTGTCCCCGAACTTTCAACTTTTTCATCCCCAAAACTAAATTACTTTTTAGCGTGAACTAAAGACTTTTTAAAACTTTTTTTAATGCAGTTTACCTTAGGGGGACTGTCCCAAGGGTGCAGGGGGGTTCTCGCAACTTTGCACCCCAAAACCCCAATTCTGCACTTTTTTTTACACCCATTCGTAGGTGAAAATTTTTCGCAGGTCCCATTGCATTGAGTTTCCGCACCGGCTTCAAAATTGAATACGGGAATAAGCTTTCGAATGGTGAAATGACGCCACTCGCGATACTTTTCCGCAGAAACTGACTTATCGCGGCTAATTGAATATGGTCCTATGTCAGAATCTGTATACGAGGTGCTATGATGCAGCGGCCGCAGCTTTTTTCCACTCAAGTTACCTGTGCTTCGTTTACATACTCAGTTGCACACAGATATACAAGTGTCTCTTATCAAATTAATCAGTTTGATTGCATTGCAAACTAAGATGCATTTTCGGAAAAAAATAAAAGGTTTGGCGCAAGCAGAGTCACACGGGACTTAGCGGCTCATTCACGCCAGGCATCTCACGTTGCATGGTGTATTGAGGCTAGCTGTATGAGGACATACCTGTAGGGCCAATGCCAGCCTGTCACCAATGACTCAGTGATACAAAAAGGTTTGTCTGGACTGATGGTGCCACTAACTCCAGTAGCATAAAATCAGCCTATCTTGTGTACTGGCATGGAAATCATCTTGAGAAGTACCCCTAAATGGCCGCTGCTACTATTCCCGCAAACACAACAAAAGCCCACAACTAAAACAGAGTGGGAGGTAATTTCCAAAGGAAAAAGAGGCAAAACCTTGGAGTATTATTTTATTTTAATTTTTTTGCATTGTTTTGTAGAATTATTATGAAGGAATGAAACTTAGCTCTGTGCCTAGAGTAGAAAATTATAGTTCTAATTTCAAAAGTGGAATGAGATAAACAGTAGTATACTTCACTGGTGATTCACTGATTCTGTAAATCATAAGCAATCTGATTTTAATTGTCATTTTATTGTAATATTGTAAGAAATGACAATAAATGAAAGATTAGTCCTCATAGACACTTGATAAGCGTCCCGCTGTGAGGGTCATTTATGAACTGCTGTTTGCGCATATGTTTGTGCACTGTGCATACAGTATTTTTTTTCTTATTGTATTCCCACAAAATACACAGGGCCTGATTCAGACTCGCTCGCAAGCGCATAGCGCTCGCAAGCGGGTCGATGGTGGCCCAGTGTGCACTGCAAAAAGCACTCGCTCCGTGGCTCACTACAAAAGGGGCGGCTGTCGATGTTGATCGACAGCTTGCCCTGTTTTGTAGGCGTGGCGGGTGGGTGGCTTCACAAACAGAGGCGTTCCCATGCGAACGACTGCCGTTTGTAGGCGGCCCCACTGACATCACCAGTGATGTCAGTGGGAGAGCTTCCGGCTCTATTAGATCCAGAAGCTCTCTGGGGCTTGCGGCCACGAGACCCTACCACAAGGGTCTCGTCGCAAGCCCGATGGTCGCGATGGTCTTGACCATTGCAACCATCATCCTGGCCGCTCGCAATAGCTGTGGGTGGTCACAGCTATGCGAGCGGCCAGGAGGCCGCTCCACAAAAAAAAAAAAAAAACGCCCCGATTCAGAGCGAGCGCTCTTTCAGAGCGTCCGGCTCTGAATTAGGGCCACTGTACGGAAGCAGATGTTGGGAACACAATTGCATAATAAGTAAAAATTTCAGTGATATCTGACAGAGAGGATCTAACCATTTTTACACTGAAAGTAAATCTCTAAGATGTATACAATGAAATATGTATATCATGTTCCATAAAGATAAATATCTGGCTAGGACTATACAATCTCAAGGAAACAAATCACTGTCTCCATAAGAGTCCAAACATCTCCTCTTCATCATCACTCTGATCAGGTACAGTATACAGATATGCCAAGCTACATCCTTATTGCTGGCGAGGCAAGGGCCTGATTACAAGTTGTACGCGAGCCCAATGGAATACATACAACTCTGATGGTAGGTGGACTGCGCGTGTCGGGTTAAGCCGCAGTCTGACTGACAGGCTGCAGCCGTTTGGAGGAGGGAAGGCTGTCTGTTTCAGGAAACTGTATTTTCATAATGCTGCATCCAAATAGGCAGCATCGATGCATATAGCGTACAACTCTGAATCAAGCCCTAAAGGGGTCCATACACGGTGCGATAAAGCAGTCAATCCGACTGATTGGTGCGATTTGGCTGTTATATCGCACCGTGTATGGGCCTGATGTCGGACCGAGCGCACACCCGTGGGGTCGTACATCGCACCCCATGATCTTACTTGCAGGATCAGTCGAACAGGAGATGTGATGTGCGATCCCATGCAATGCTATGCGGGTGAGGGAGCCGGCATATGGGGCGGTCAGCCACCCGATCGGACCGTTTGTGGGGACCGCCAGATATGTCGGACGTCGGATCCCCCATCGCACCATGTATAACCCGCTTTAGTGTCTATAATATTCCTTTGGTCATTCAAGGAGGAGAGGAGCATCATAAAAAGAACAAACAAATAAAACAACAGATAAAACGTTGATCAATGTTTTTGAATCCTCATTTAGGGACCTATTTATCAAACAATATTTGTGGAATATTCCCCGAAAATGCTCATTTTAAGTTCCCTTGAATGTACCATGGAGATATCGCAGCAGATAACTCCGATATATGCTGCAGTCTATCCATTTCTAACAGCAGCCCCTATAGGTTTCTATGGGGGCTGCAAAGCTGTCAGAATTACCAAGCTCTGATAGGATAATGCCAGATGGTTTTGTCCTATAGTATGATATAATGGGTTAGGACTCGTTTGGAGCAACAAGGGTATGACAGGCAGCCTAAGTGAACTCTCGGTCCTGTCACTAATCCAGTTAAAACAAATACACGTAAAAAGAAAAAGTCGGGTGTCTCTTTGGGTGCCAAAAACCACTTAAGATGACACACAATATCTTTATGGTAAAACAACTGAAAATCTAGAGAAGAGGAACAGTCTATATGGGCGAATTACCTAAAATATATGCATATAGATGGTTTATAGAATACAAATACATTTTATTGATACAACAATGCAAAAGTGTGTATTACCCTTACATAAGGGAAATGAAATCATGAATGAAAAAACCCTGGATTATTGGGTATATAAAAAAGGTGCATACCAGACTGGTAAGCACTGGGACGCCCTATGCTAGGTGCAAATGACACACCTTCTAACGGGCATGGTGCATAGCCTGCATTTACGTCAGCACTAAACATTGCCTAGGTGAAAACGTCCTGTTACAAACCAGTTATTCCGCTTCAGTTTTCAAGGGCAGGATAAAAAGCCAGTGGAACTATTTTATTTATATAGTGGGTATCTCTCTAGTAATTGTTCATTTTATCCTTGAATGTCTTGTTTTCATAGATTGCTTATTGCAACCGATTTAGTGCTCCCAACATGGCTGCCTCGTCTGGTAGAATGAACAATGCATGATTCTGATTATTTTGCAAGGATCTCACCTTTTATTTTTATCTCCTCATTATGTGTCATCTCTTCCAGGCATTGCCTATTCTGCCCGGTGGAATCCTATGTAGTGCACCTGAAATGGCTGCCTCACTTGGATCCTTAGTGGGTAGGATGAATAATACTTGGTACTAATAACACAAAATGGCTGCCGCACCTTTGTGTTATATGCATGGTTTCTGTATTTTATGAAAATGTAAACCTGCATTATTATGTTCATCTGTAAAGCGTCCTATTGGAGAAAAGTGCTCTATAAATAAAATGATTACTAATAAATTATTATTTAAGTGTAGATGAAATCAAATTGCGTTATGTCTCTGCAATCGCCCCATACAAGCGCGTGCTCAGTTTCACAGCATAAGCAGTGCAAAACCACTCTGCATCATTATTACCCCAACCCTTTACACCCATTATTGCCACCTCCCAACTCAGATTAAGTTATACCCACAGAACAGAACATTACAAACAATGGAATATTAATCTGTGTCAATAAAACAAATGAAAGTATTAGTACACTAAGAGGGGTATTCAATATGGGAGCAAAAACATAGTTTTTGCGTTAATATCGCACTTTTGACGTCATTATCGCAGGTTTGACTTTTACACCGTATTCAATTTCAAAGACTTATTCGCAGGTTCGAAAAGTCTTTGATCAAAAACGGGGATAACTTTCACTATTGAATAGGTGTCGAAAAAAAGTGCAGAATTGGGGTTTAGGGGTGCAGGCTTAAAAACAATAGCCTGCACCCCTGGGAATGACATTTAAAAAAGAACTGTGTCAAAAAAAGTTTTAAAAAAAAATAGGGACACCCCAAAAAATTAATTTAAAAATTGGGGTGAAAAAAAAAAAATGGGAAAAAAATGATTAACAATAGGGAAATAGGTTCAGGGCTATTCTGCATGTATGCGGCAGGTGTTTTCTAGAATAGATTTATAGTGGCAGGTGCACAAATGCAGAATTTTTAAAACTTACTTTAGGGACATCAAAATATGCTAGTACCCATTTTCATGTACCCCAAATTTGATGGGACCACTTAAAAAAACGAAAAAAAAAAACCTAAGTGCTCTTCTGCATCACTTCTTCAATGTCGGGAAAAAACACCTGCTGCGGCTATTTAAATCCCCGACTTTCATTTAAAGGCTAAAACGGGGGTACCCATAGTGATCCCCCATGTTTTTACAACTTTAGGGGGGTCTTACAATTTTTTTAAGGAAAAATTCGTAACTTTACGCAAATCCAACTGCGGAGGCTCCCGTTTTTCTTAATTTTATATTGAATACGGGGATAAGCGGGAGTGCGCCCGATACTTTAACGCAAGTAAAAACTCCGATATGAAACGTTAACTTCGACAGTGAAGTTAACGTTTCATATTGAATACCCCTCTATATATCTATGTATATTGCAGATTGATGGGATATCAGAACACAATTAAATCAATATTTCAGATAATGATGTTCGGGAATCTGCGCATGTGCAGTACGGGTCTGCATTGCTGCTTGCAGTTCAGCAGCAGAATCAGTGATTGACAGTTTGCTGCCGTTTTGGGGTGGTGACCACCTCAGTTTCCTAAAACGGAGGCGCGTCGTCGCTGTTGGAGGAGATCGACGAGGCCAGGATTTTCTGGCCTCTTTATGCCATCTGAGGCAGCTGGCTTGCGTGACCCCATTATCCGGCCGATGGTCTCGCAGCTGATCCAATGTTGCATTCTAGAACACAACTTGGGTCAGTGATGCATGCTGGAGGCATGACGCCTCCTGCTGCATTACCATATTATAGCTATTGCAGCTGCTACCATGTAAGCATCTGCCATAGCTACTGCATCCTCTGCAGAATCAGGCGCAAAGCTCTTTAAATCTAAGAAGCAATAAGTCTAAACCATACACCCAGGGGCAGAACTATGGGAGACAATGGAGGCGTCTGCCACCGGGCTCCAGCTCTGAAGGGGGCACCTCCTCCATTGTCCACAACATATTCACCCCACTTAGGGCTGTAACTATGTACCCGGAGTGTACCGTCATGGCCCTTCACGGCACCTGAGAAGCCACCGTACACTAGAGGAGAGCTCCGTGTCAGACCATCGGCTGCTGCCTTTGTCTATCTATAGCCTGTCTGCATGAGAAATTGCTACATTACAATGTCAGCAGCTGTGACGAGGGGGCACCAAATTATAACTTGCCTCCGGGCGTCTGAGATGAACTTACGCCACTGCATACACCCATAAATGCTGCCCTCTAGAAGCGAGCGATACATCAGGAGAAACACTGGCTACATCCCAGTAGCATTCACATGACTCCAGAGTTATCTCTGCAGCAGCAATCCTAATACAAAGGATCATCTCCTATACCATATAGATGATTTATAGTTTATACTATAGACAGGTAATAGAATTTATGAGTATACCCCAATTTAATTGGAACTTGGCCTTCAGAAATTGGCAATAGAGCTTCATTGAAAACAGTGATAATGTTTAATGTGACACTCAGATAAATCCAAACTATTCCCATCAGTGGTGGATCATTACCTCCAGAATGATTTATATTTCCCACACCAAATGGAGCTAAAAGAATGATGTAGTATAATATAAGTGTCAGTTAGACCAGAGCTATTAATTGCCAGGGAATGGTAGTCAGTTTTCAGAAACTGGTGGTGTAGCCTGGCACTAAAAAATGTTCATATAAAACCCATGGGGTATATAAAATCGATGATAATCGATCAACATTGATGTTGTGTCACTGGGGCAAACCTCACATTTACTAATATAGTACTTAAAAAACCAAAACAAAAATTGTCTGTTAGTAAATGCGTGATTTCGCTCCAGAAACACAACAACAATATTCATACATTTTAAATCAATCAAACTCGATTAAAGTGACCATGTTATTTATCAAACCTTCTAAAGTGGAGGTGTTACCCATAGCCAGACGAGTAGAATGGAACCATGGTGCCCGGAGAAAGTGCATGTTATAGCGCCCCCTCCCTGTACTGAACTCTGCCAGTGGGGTATGGCCAGCCTGCAGGGGAATACTGAAGTGAAGAGGAAAACAGTGGCAGTATCATGCTGGGCATTGAGGTCCCATTGGCGGAATAGAATGCTTTGGTGATACACTATCTGTCATTAAGGCGTGGCTCCTTTGGCACTGCTTTATTTATGTATAGCACCTGGGATCTGACTTATCTCCTTTAAATCATTATTAGTCAATAGAGGAGATTGTATTATAATTTCTGATCATTTAACTTAAACTGACAGAATACATGTGCTAGAGTGAGATTCCACAAGCAGCTGTCACTGGAGTGGGAACACCTATGGGAAGCTCCCTTCCCAGCTATGCTCCTACTTCGCAAAAATACATTGCACCTATATTAATGTGAGTACTACTAATCATGTTCTGTTCTACCACCATTATTATTATTCCAGGTTTCCTATTATTTAAAAAAAAACCCTAGGAACACCTCCATTACTTTAAATAGCAAAGCAGTGACTTTTTTTAAACTCATACCTTATAATTGAAGATTAGGATTTTACCTCAGATGTGTCACTTTTAAGTCCATTGAAGCACAGAATGAGGAGAGAAGGAGGGAGGGGATCAAAGAGGAGAGGGGAGAGGAAAGTGCTAATCAGAGAGGGGAGGTGACAGAGGTCAATAAGAAAGGAGAGGAGATGGGTAGTGACAGAAGCCAATAAGAAAGGAGAGGGAAGGGGCAAAGAGTCAATCAGAGAGAGGTCGTGACAGAAGCCAATAATAAAGGAGTGGACAGGGGCAAAGAGCCGATCACAGGGTAGAGAGGGGAAGGAATTAAAGAGGTGAGACATGAATGTAATCAATCTGACAGGAAAGGGGAGGTGACAGAAGATGATCACAGAGGAGAGGCAATCTGGGCAGCTTGAGGGAGCATGAAATTTAGAAACAGATCTCAAATCCATAACTTATTTAGAATATAGAGCAAATAAGCCGAGATAAAACGAACAGGTGGCCATCATACTATGTAGCGCTCCATAAATTCCAGAACCCTGGATGGCGCCCTCTGTCCATCTTGGCGCCCAGAGCTTGTGCTCCACTGAGACCACCCTCACTACTCCCCTGCCCATAGCTACCAATCAGATTCTGGCAAGCATTTTGTAGACAGTAAAGATGAACGGGTGGGAGTGCTAAATTATACAGGTGGATTGAGATGGGAGAAAGAAAAATAGAAACAAAGAGATAGAGGACCTGGATAAGAGTTATACGCTAATATCGTCACGACTGCGACATTTTATGCAGCTGCTATGTGAAAGTTTGCAAATGTTACAGCCACCGATAGATGTATTCAGATGCCCACCTGCGGCTTTGCAACTCCAAGCATCTGCATAAAAAGTTGCAGCAACTGCATAAAATGTGACAACATCGGTCGCAGATCAGTCGATCATCGGCCTTGTGAGTAACCCTATGACTATGAATGGACGACAGAACTAAGACACCTACACCAGCAAACATGCAGTCACAGGATCCGATACTCCTATAAAACGGTTGCGACATGCCCACGTTTTTGTAACCACCCCTTCGTTACCACCCACAAATAGCCCATAAGTGTCAATCATTCTGCGTATAAATCCTCATCACAGATGCACCAGGACACAAGCAAGATGCGACTTAGATGCATGCGCCGTAATGAAATCATCGGCCAACTGCGTAATTATCGACATAGCGTACAACTCTGAATCAGGCCCAGAGTAGGAATAAAAAAAGGAAGAGAACGATAGTTAACATTAAAATAATACAAATAGAAAACAAAATAATTAAATATATTGATTAAAAATAACAATTATCAACATTAGTTAGGGTATAGAGGGTGAAGATACTGTGGAATGAGGGTACAGCAGACCAATTAGGACAAAAATAAACAAACACAAAATGCATCAAATTATTATAACTCTTTTGGGGAACGTATGTTGAAAATGCAGTAAGTCCATGGGTCAGAACGATCCGTTATTCTTAAGCTGGCCACACACTAGACCAACTTACATCCAACCAGCCAACTAGTTGATTAGTTGGAATGAAAATCTGGTAAGGAATGGGAATAATGACAATCAGCAATTTGCTCCCAAATGCCAGAAAATGTTCAAAAACTGTTGTTTAAACAAATTGTTTAGATCAAACATTTAACAAACTTGTCTGATGACCATTTTCATCTGTTTTCTGGCATTTAGGAGCAAATTGCTGATCATCAGTTACTCCCATACATTACCAGATTTTCATTCCAACCAATCAACTAGTTGGCTGGTTGGATGAAAGTTGGTCTAGTGTGTGGCCAGCTTTACTCTAACCTGTCCCTAGTGCAGCGGTGCCCATGTCTGACTGAAAAGTACTCACCTGTGCAACGCTTCTCTGTTATAGTGGAGATCAGCGGTTTGCAGTAGTTCCAGAAGTGACTTCAGTGGGGCTGCGTCGCGTGATTAAGTTGTGATGTCACTACTGCTTGATAGAGAAACTGAGTAGGCTCAAAATGTTACGCGTTTCGTCATCCACTGCTCTTGTGTTATGCAGAGTAGTTGTGACATTTTCCCCCCATGGATGGGACAGTGCCCAAAAAGTGGGACTGTGCAACTGAAATTGGGACAGTTGAGAGGTATCAAATATCAAGCACAAATTGTTGACTGCTCCCTAGATAACGTAGGAAAAATCAACAGGGAAAAAGACCTTATTATTTACAATGAAGGAAAGAATGTTTCAATCCCTCTAAAAATATATTTATCACACAATACAACACAATACTAGAAATCTAGAACAGTTCCTGAGAAAACACTGGCACCTCCTAAGTTTAAATGAGGAGCTTAAAGAGATAATATCAACCAAGCTAGTAATTATTTAAAGAGCACATAATCTGAAAAGCATATTGACTTCAAGTTGCATTCTATTAGAGAAGTGGTTTTTAAACTGTGGGTTGCGGCCATCTCAACATGGGGTTGTGAGTGCAATACCATGGGCAGGCCGGCTTGAGGCACAGCCACCACAGTGCCAAAGGCACGCGCGGCCAAAAGGGGGTGTGGTCTACGATCTAAAGTGTGTCATTTTGGGGGCATGACCATGTGACACACCCCTGTTCTCGCCACACTGGAAGCTCCTGCGGTGCTCCGGGAGCTGCTTGGAAGCCCCCAATATGCGAAAACCTATGATCTCCCCCTTTTATCTAGCTCTGAATATCAGTAATGGGCAAGTACTCAAGACAGCCTCAGGGTAAGCTCACCGACATGACTCTTACGTGTTAACACACATGTATTAGGTGTGCGTTACACATTGTGAAATGCAACAGTGCGCATACGCGAATATAACCTGCAGCCAGGTCCATTTTTTCCCTTTGTTTCTTTACCCATGTCTGGCCGGTGACATGTATTTACAGTTCACAGCCAGTCAATGATAGGCCTTATGTTGTGAGGGCACTGATGACCTGTGTACCCTATGCATAACGGTGATATGTTCAGTTCCGGTCTGCGACCCATTACTGGAAGTGATGTCTTGCGTTCTACAGTGTGAAACATCAGCTGCAGTGTGGTTTTTGATTTGTGATTGTCTGGGGGTATAAATTAGGAGTCTGGGAGACAGTGCAGTGTATTCTTTTCTCCCTGCCCGTTCTGCCCTATCTCTGCTCCTATAAATTGTTATTAACCAGTCTTGTTTTATTACTGATTTACCCTCAATTGTAAAGCGCAACAGAATATTCTAGTGCTATATAAGTAAATGTTAACCATAAATAAATAAGGTGAACTTGGCACAGTGTAATGTGGCATAATATGAACTGGGGGCACTGTACCATGGCACAGTATGAACTGGGGGCAATACAGTGTGGCATATGTCGAAGTCGGATAATTGGATATGATCGCTTGCAATTATTATCTGACGATTTAGTGGTCTATGGTCTGATGACGAATTGCTTGGACGTTACTCTGCGTCAGCGCAATTCCGATGCGCATAATATATATTTATATCACTACAGAATTTGGTCAGAGTGTGGAAGACAGGTTTAATGTGTATGTCTGTGAGTGTTTGCATATGTTTTGAGAGACTCCGCATACTGATACAGTATGCCTGTGACAAATAATTAAAAATGTAGCACAGTCTGAATGCAAGGTTGGGAATCATTGTCAGAGGCCTGCAAGTCGTTAGCAATTAAATACCTTTTTGTTCGGTGCCGATTTGGTTCATAGGAACTGACACCTATACTCTAAGTGGAGAGGGGCCTGTCGCAAGCTACCAGACAGTGGCAACGGCAAACAGCTGGGGGTGCCCCCCTGCTTAGAAATAAACCTTTATTTACAACTTAGAATTTGGTTCAGGCAATGTCTAAATATTAAAATATGTCAGAAATGGATAATATATATTAATCCATCACAAATACACTGAATTACATAACACACACATATAGACTTACATGCATACACATACAAACGCACCTTTGAAGTGCGCACAAACCCACACATACGCGCAACACAAACTAGCGAAACTACATAATATTTTCACACTTACACATACAATAACTCATAAAAAGGTTCCTTCACAGTAAACGTGATATTAGAGGTTTTATTAGCATATAATTATGTTGTGAAATGTATGTATAGGGTATTTAAAGTGTAGAACTATTAGACATGTCATGTTTGATACCATTCTAAATCCCTGTTTATTTGCAGATCATTGGTTCCATCCGCAAGGAGATCGCATCATGCATCTGCAAGATATGAATTATAGGTTAGAATGTATCTCTGTATGTAGTGTTTCTTTATTAGTTCTTCGGAGGGAAACCTACACAAAGAAGCAGTTGGAAAGCTGATCCATACCTCTGATGACACCATATGAACTAACCAATGAACGGAGTGACCTGAAGCAAGAATCAATGAGCATCTGTTATTCTGTGCCTTTGTTGTCTCTGAAACCTGTACCGAATATAGGCTTGTGAGCTGTGGCAGTAGTCAGTCATTTCTCCATATCCTTGGGTGACGGTGACCGCAGATTCAGGATTGAAATACTGCATACTGGGCCAGTGCGCATGCGTAAGTATCGGCTTGTACCTTTTGTGTTTACTTGCTTTTTGCGCTAATTGTGCTAGATGAAAGCGTGTAACTTTCTTTTATTGCAATAAGAACTTTTTGTGCTTTGGAACCACAATTGGATTGGAAAGCAATTATTTGTTATACAACTTGTATCACTAAACAGCAACATTTAGGGTGTATAGATTTAGGGGTATTAATACATAATATGTACCTAGGCACTACAAATGTGGCATGCTATGATCTGGGGGCACTACAATGTGGCATATAAACTGTGGGTACGTGTAGTATAATGTGATCTAGGGCATTATTCTGGCGCATGAAATGAACTAAGTTACTATTATGGTTCATAAAATGAATTGGGGCACTAATGTGAGGCATAAAATAAACAACTGCTGGGGAGAGAGGTGTCTCTCCAGAAGCCTAGGAGCAGGGAACCCCTTCAAAAAGTTACTATGGGGTCCACAAAGTTCTGGCTGCACCCCTGTATATATTATGAAAATAAATAAAAGACTGTGCAGGCCTTTATTGCTCATGGTCCTAAATGACCCTACACACGTGTGTGGTGACTGAATCAGCTGATTTTATAGTGAAATTAACAGCTATGCATTTTTATTAGTTTGTTGGCCAAAAAAGAAACTCCGGTACTTCTATTTGTTCACTCTCATGCACACAGATTAGTAGACAAGTTAGAACTACTGCACACTAGAGATACCTCAAATACCCATAAATGGGTGACTGATGCAAATGTATTCATTATAAACCTATGGTTACACTGTGCCCTTGTGATAAAAGTATGCAATGCTAAGCTAATAATAGCCTTACTATTATGTGCAGGAAAGGTGGATGTTAATGGCTTTATATATTGAGTATTTAGTCTTAAAGTCAGGATGTGCTTCATTTATTATAGATGTTATAATAAAACTAATAAATGCAAATAAGAAGAAGTATAAAGTATAAAGCATAACATCTTTGAAATTCAACTCAAGTGATGGGCTAAATGGCAATTTAAAGTTTATTATATTTTTCTAAAAATACAAATAAATAAAGATATGCAGAGCTGTATACCTATTTTGCAGACTAAAAAGGTGATGTATGATATATATAAAAAAATGCTGGCGTCACCGAAAAGACATCGGACCTGATTCAGACCCTCTCGCAAGATGCGATCGCTCGCTTCCAGCTTATGCAAATCTGGCACACACCCAGCAAGGTAAGCGATCGCAAGGCAAGACATAAGCACGCCCACAAGGTCTTGGCGTGCGATCACTTCGTGTATGTAGACGCCCACCATCCATTCTTAAAACGCCCACTTGCGTACGTCATCTCCTGGAAGTGCCTAAAAACAATAGTACATCGAGTACCATCGAATGTGCTTGCAGCGCTTAAGGTTGACTATACCCTGCCGCAAGCACTGCGAGCACTTCAGTGTGAAATTCCACCATGTGACATGAACTATGATGCTGCGTTTTAATTATGCACGCCCCTGAAACGGCGTTGCAACACTCAGGCATGCCTGTGTTTGCACCTCCACTCCCCCATTAGTAGTGCCCTGCCCTTGTTACCACCCACAAAGGAATCGGTATAATACCGCCGGCCGCCCGACATTGGAACAAATCCCGGCAGCGGCAGCCCGACAGCGTTGGAAATTCCGATCGTACCTAGGTAAGGTATAAACTAATCTAACCTACCCCCTAACACTCCCTTAGGGGTGCCTAACCCTAACCTCCCCCCCAAGTGCCTAACCCTAATCCCCCCTCTAAGTGCCTAAACCTAACCCCCCCTTCCCCGCTGCCTAAACCTAAGTCCCCCGGGGGGGTGCCTAAACCTAACCCGCCCCGTCCCCGCTGCCTAAACCTAAGTCCCCCGGGGGGTGGTGCCTAAACCTAGCCTAACCCTAACCTCCCGGGGGGGTGCCTAACCCTAAGTCCCCCCGGGAGCCCTAAACCTAACCCTCCCCCCCGCGGCTGTCTGCTCGCGGCGCCCGGCATCCCTTCGATCAGGATGCCGGGCGTCGGTCTCCTGGCGTCGGGGAAATGAGCGGCGTCTACATCTAGACGCCGAGCATTTCACCCTCGCCGGGTTATGACAGTCGGAAAGCCGGCTGTCGGTAAAATGTCAGCCGGCTTCCCGATTGCATCCCCCCACAAACGGCCTCTCCCGTCACTCATTCAGATGGGCTGTCTATGATGGGCGAGCAAGCACTACCAGACCACTCGCAGTGGTTCACACACGCGCATTGGGATGCATACGCATGTGCAGATTGGAAATATCGGCCGCTTGCGAGCGAGCGGCCGCTTGCGAGTGGGTCTGAATCAAGTCCATTGGGTATATGAGGACACATCCGTACCAGTATAAATACTATTACACAGAGATACAGAGGTATATTTACTAAAGTGAGAGTTTTTAGATGAGATGTTGTCCATAGCAACCAATCAGATTTTAGCTATTATCTTCTAGAAGGTGATAGTTAAATGTTAAGTAGAATCTGATTGGTTGTTATGAGCAACATCTCCATTTCTAAAAACTCTCACTTTAGTAAATATACCCCAAAGAGTCTATAATGTTTCATATATAATCCTACTAAAGTAAATACACCAAATGTATAAAATTGGCTATATTTTCACTTTCAATTTAGATTTCATAAAATAAAAAGGTATTTGTATTATGGCTACTGTGGTCCTAATTCAGATGTTTGTATAAATCTGATATTTCCATATTTCTCACACGTTTGCAGATGTGCACGTATCTGCGACATCGGTCGCAGTGCCGCAAGGCCGCAGCATAACTGACATGCAGCTGGCGTTTAGGGGCAACGACAGTGATCGTTACAGAATATGGGGACGTGTTGGCCCTGTTTTCTGGGCATGCTGAAGCCAGTAGTCGCATCCTTGGATGCTGCATCACTGGCCCCGGCAGTGTGATTATGCCAGAAGGTTACTCAGATGTCCGATGTTCACGCAGTTGATGCGATGCTGCATCCTCGGAAGTAGCAGCGGATCAGAGAAGCCGTCAGTTGGGTTCGTTTTTCTTAAGACACTTCCTGTGGCTTTTGCATATTTTAGCACAGCTGCTGCATACAAAGAGGCAGCGGCGGTTCTACAGCGGCCATAACTGAATTAGGCCCTCTGTTTCAGAAACATTTACAAAGAAGTACTATAGTAAGGGGTCTATTTACTAAAAGTCCACTTACCCGTGGAGTTATAACTGCTCCTGCTTCGCCTGCTAGCGCCGCGAAGCAGGAGCTGGCTACCGCAAATATTACTAAAAATAGACCTGCCGAGGAGGGTGATCGTTAAGTCACCCCCTCGGCAGTGTAAGCAGCACAGTAATCAGTGTACTCACCATCACCAGGTCTCCGGAGTCCAGAGCAGCAGGAAGGTTTGTTTTTTTTCAACAAACTTGACACAGCTCAAGTCCTGCTTCTCCAGTGAGGAGAAGCAGATACCGGCAGCTACCGGAGGCGGTATCAGCGCGGGAGAAGTAAGCAGACGGTAAGTGACATCTCCTCTTAGTAACATCTGGGACACTTAGCGCTGCCATAGGTGTCTATGGCAGCGCTAAGTGACCCAGGTGCAGTGCGATGTTGTAGGCTGCACTTAGCGCTGGCAGGCTGCAGGCAGAGAAAATCCCTTTAGTACATACTAAGAAGCGGTATGTACAGGGATTTTCTCTGCCTTTAGCATTTTTCCCCCTTTACTACCCTTAGTAACTAGACTCCTTTAACTTATTGGCAGACTTACCGACTTTTATATTTTCCTCTCAGGGAGTTGTCCTGTGAGGAGATGCAGGTGGGTGGCGATGGGGGCGGTGCAAAACAATCAGTGTAATTAAGCCCCACCCCTCGCAGTAAAATGATGTGATATCTGCATCTATAAATAGGAGGCGTGGCTAAATGACAATTCTCATAGAATCTCATTAGGCCACACCCTGTACCCGCAGACCACTGATCCCCGGGAAAATTTTCCTCATTCTGCCCACTTCACCAGGAAGTGGGCAGAATGCAGGAGAAGTGCCTACTCTTCCGGGGAGGTGTGGAGGGTTACCCAAAAAATCTTGAGTCTCCCGTAGGTTCTAGGGATAGGGTTAATACTTACCCTGTCGGATCTCCATATGCCGGCCTTCTAGAGTCGGTATTTAATCCACCGGGCTTGGGTCCGGCGGTATAACATACCAATTCCGTGCTTTTATGGTATTAAATAGACAAGAACATTTTACAAACCTCCGATGTTGAAAATGGATATTTAGTCTTCCTCATTTGTAGACATTTTAATTTAATACATGAAGGTTCTTTTTGGATCAGTGTTTCCTACCTTGGTCCTCAAGGCACACGAACAGTCCAGGTTTTAGTGATTTCCATGGTTGAGCAGAGATGGTCAAATCAAAATAACTGAGGTACTAATTAAGATACCTACGTTCAAGTACGGCTACCCTTAAAACCTGGACTGTTAGTGTGCCTTGAGGACCATGGTTGGGAAACACTGATCTAAATAGAACTTTCATGTATTGAAATAAAAGGTCTACATTTGGGAACCCCTGTTTTAGATAAAGAGTACATGCAACCATTAAGTGCGGCTATACAGAAAATGTTCTCTTAACAAAATAAATTAAATGGATGCATTAGTTTAAATAATAGCACTGAATGTTGTTTTTAATAATAGACCGTTCTTGAATTACCTAACAGGAAAGACAAACAACTCAAAATTACCAGTTTAAAATTGGTATATATGTATATATAATTAACATTCAAATATGGTAAAGGTTTATTTTCTAACAGTATTCCTCATATAACAGGGTTTTGATTCAAAGGAGTCGAAGCCTAAGTGGGGGGATTTGCCTTTTAAAAATATATAATGTATGTATGTACAAAGTCTACTAAACTACTTGTAGTCCATATAAGAAGCATAAAGATGTGTCCTCATACCAGGAAAGTATTATTCATAATGCTGACTAGGCTGGAGCCTAGGGTTCCCACAGGGAGAAGTTGCAAGGCACACTCGTAGTCAGTTGAGGTTTTTTTAAGACAGTGGGTGGGGGTTGGGGTAGAGAAACAGCGAACCAATGGTGCACTAGCATCAGGTTTGATACACCTCCATGAGAGGACACGTGACTGCCACCTTCACAGCTGCTGTCACAGTCACTACTTGGAGGAAGTTCTCCTCCAGACCTCAGCACACACGGAGACAGGAGGTCCCACAGAACTTGCAAGGACTCGGGCCACCCGCTAAAGAACCACCACTGAGTGCAGAGCAAGGATACGCCAGCAAACTGGATTGAAGATCAGGTAAGTGCAGAGTGCATGATGCCGCCACAACACACACACAAGGACATCCAAAATCCTGACAACCACCTTCAGGGTGAGGGATACATATGTTATGCACCCCTATGGGAAGAGCCCCCCCCCCCCCTCCAGCAAGGGTCATTTTAAACATCCCATTCCCTGTGTGTTACCGCACTATCACTGCTGACACGACACAGGGAGATATCACCACTATTTGGAATACAGGCAGTGGAAGATCCTAAAGGAGCCAGTTTATCTCGCCAACAACCTCTCTTACAACAGTCTTCCTGCCCTGGACATTATTGTAATTTACATTTTATTGGGATTGTCTGGACCACTGTGTCTCCCTTTTTAGCAATCTAATAAACAGAAACTCACTCTATACTGAATCAAGTCACACCATTATTGCCTCCCAACTTTTAAGTCACATCATGCGGGACATTTTGCGCGCCGTAGCTGCATGCCCAAATAGAAGTGGAGCTTCACGTAAGGGGTGAGACCAGTGTGCAACCTGGGCGGAGCCTCGTTGCAACCCTGTTTACGTAACTGTGGGGGCATGCCCAGCACTCTCCAAGATGCTTGGCAGTTCCCAGACTCTCGCTACACTAGCGAATAGATGCCTTGCGCATGCACACGGCATCTATTCTATCTCTGCTTACCCAATGTTCTGCTGTGCAGAGCTGCAGTGTGTGCTCCTCCCAAATGAGGCCTGCGGGTGGGACAATGAGACAGTCCCAGAAAAAACGGACTGTCCCGCTGAATTGAGAGGTTTGACCATACACTCTGCTCAATTTCATCTTTTGGCCACGCTGTATCAGGCCATATACTGTTACTCATTTCAAGAATACCAGACTCACTCAACATACAGAACCTGTAGTGGGGTGAAACAATGAAGTGCCTTCCTGGCGTGATGTCCTGAAAGCCTAGGGGCCTGGCCATGGGTTAATATGGCCCTGCCTCATACACTATTGCTGCAGTCATGGCAAACAAACCATCTCGGCACGCCAGGTCCCGTGAGATTTGGCTTGCACCAAATGTCTCTTGCTTCTTTTTCAGACAAAAATGTGTCTTAGTCACAAAAGGATGCGACAAACCTCTTCTCTAGACTGCACAGATTAAATTTGATAGGCAACACTTGCAGTGGCATCACAAGGGGGGGTGGGTGCGGGCCTCACCCGGGTGTCACCCGCCAAGGGGAGACACCAAAGTGCCGACTTCCTGCCAGTGACAGGAGCCGGGTGCTGCACTTTACATTACGTGTAGCACTCAACTCCTGACACAGTGAGGGAGCCAGCAGGGGCAGTCCGCACTTCCAGGACCCCCCTGAGAGACTAAAAAAAGAGGGTTCGGGCCGTGAGGCTATTCCCCCTTACAGCGATGTCACGCCCACTTTTTTATGGCGGAGCCGCGCACACTACACTGCTCGCCGCACCGGGTGTCACCCAGTGGAGGGACGCCACTCAACACTTGTATATACAAAGTGCTACGATGCAATAGCCACTGCTTTTTTTCCACGCCAAGTTCTGTTGTGCTTTGTATTAGGGATGTGCAGGCTCGGATAGGTTCGAGTTTGCACGTGGAGTTCGGATTTTTCCCTCCAAAAAAACGGAACTCAGAAAGAGGCAAAACGTCATCTTACATGGACGAACATCATCATTCCTGGACTTTTGTCCAGGAATGATGATGTTCGTCCATGTAAGATGACGTTTTGCCTCTTTCTGAGTTCCGTTTTTTTGGAGGGAAAAATCCGAACTCCACGTGCAAACTCGAACCTATCCGAGCCTGCACATCCCTACTTTGTATACAGATTCAGTCGCACACAGATATACAAGTGTCGCATATCAGTGCAGTATCACGAAGGGGTTTGTTATATCTGTTTTCGATTATACCCCTTTTTACACCGACCTGAAAAACCCAGGTTGATGCATGTGAACTCGTATCAACTTGGTGTAAATGGACCCACCCGGGTCCAGGGACCCGGGGATCCAACTCGGGTAGTTTGCAGGGTTGACCATTGGTCGTTCCCGTGTCACCCTGTAGTGTAAACGGCACGATCTGGGTCACAGTGACCCGGATCGTGCCGCATGCCGCCTGATTGGCTGGCTTCAGTGGCGCTTGGAGATGACATCATCTCCAAGTGTCCACTGCAACCAGCGCTGGCCAAGAAGCACGGAGCAGCGCACCTCACCCACCATCCCTGCCTCTGGACAGCTGCGGAGTGAAGTAAGTGGGTTGGGGAGGGGAAAGGTTGGGGAAGAATCGCTGTTCACCAGTACCGGAAGAGTCGGGTCAGTGCTCAACGGTGGCCGGGTAGGAGCCGCGGTGCAAAAGGGGTTCCAAATCCTGGGTCACACCCTGGACCATAATATAAAAGGGGTATAAGACACACTTTCAGGCAAAAAAAAAAAAAAAGATGCTTGGCACAAGCCGAATCACACGGGATCTGGTGGCTATGTGTATGAGTTCACATCTGTATACTGTACACACTCAACTTTGTAAAGAGTACAATACTAAGCTGCAAAAAGGAGTCCTATCAAACCCTTGAGCATGACATTGGTCCTTATTGGGGACAACAGCTGTCTTCTTTTGCAGAATCTACTTACTGAAGGCAAATTATAGAACAGGTCGAGTCAGAGCTAATCAGTCACTAGATCAGTGGTTACAAAACTGGTGTGCCGCGGGGCATGTGCAGGGGTGCCACAAGTTCAAATTATTTATGGTCAATGTGATAGACAAAACCAGTGCTGGTAAAACCCTGTTCACTACCACATAGCTGAACATGAGGATGACATCAAAGCACAATTTAATTAATTTTTCCCTGAATTTCTCAATAAAAAAAAAACTTTTGGCCTTACAGTGTCCTGAAATTTTTTTGTTATATTCTAGGGCCACGTGGTTCACAAAGGTTTGGGAACCACTGCACTAGACAAGACAACCATTCTTTATATAATAAAAAAAATACACTTTTCCCAATGGGTGGAGTCTGGGGTCACTTCCCTATCCATGATGCTACCTAGGTTAGTTAATCTTTACCAAATGTATTGGACAGCATTTATTAGTGATGTTGAGAGCAGGGCAGAAAAGCTTCCCTATTTGTTTACCTTATATCAATATTTTTCCCCATTGCTGTGAGGCTGTCGATTAGAAAAAATGTTAGCCTCACATCCTGGTATAATTTGGAAAAGCTTGCAAGGGACATCCCTCCTTTGTAATGTCATGAGGTAGATACTGTTGCTATAAATAATTCTATGGTTGATGGTTGAGCTCGAAACCTCTTGCATGTATCATATTATATTTCTATTATTAGTATTGGATGTCATATTTTATCGTTTTCATTGAGACTATAGTTCCAATGTTCCCTTTCTCCATTATTGTTTATATAATGATTGAATACTATTTTTGGCATGATGCGATTGCATGTGTGTATAGTCTAATACAACTTTCCGAAACTTTCAATAAACATGTTTAAAAAATTAAAAAAAGTGAACATATTTTTAGGTAAGTGCAGCAGAATAATAATATTCAAATACCATGTACAACAAAGTGATAATGCTTTGATCAGTGGGACATTCATTATTCATCATGAGCTTTAATCATTAAAGGGACTCAGGTTCCAGAGATATATGCAATATACCTTGTTATCCTGAACTGTTGGTACAAAAATTATTGTACAGTTTCATTGTGTATAGATGTTAAACTACAAACTGTGAACAATTTCCTGCTTAATTCTTGGCATATGAACCATATCATGTATTCATCTTGGCATATGAACCTTGTCCTGGCACATAAACCAAGTCCTACACATGTCCTGCCATATGAACCATGTCATACATACAGTGTGTGCTGGCATATGAACCATGTCGTGAATATAATCCTGACAAATGAACTATGTACCAAATGCCGTGGTATATGTCTTACATATGCAGCGGCATATGGAAAATGTCCTGAATATAATCCTGACAAATGAACTATGTACCAAATGCCGTGGTATATGTCTTACATATGCAGCGGCATATGGAAAATGTCCTGAATATGACCTAGCATGTGAATCATGACCTGCATATGTCCTGTTATATGAACAATGTCCTGAATAAGTCCTAGAACGTGAACTGTGACCTGCATATGTCCTGAAATTTGAACGGGGATGGTCCTGCCCAATCTGGTGCCCTAGGCAAAATATTAAGGGCGCCCTACCTCTACATGCAGGCCATTGGTCTAATGCTAGAAACCCTGGCAGTCTACAGTGGAAAAAGAGTAAAAGGTGTCCCATTGGGACCGTTCCTGCACTTGTTGTGCAGAGAGAGGTACCCTCTTCCCCACAGAGTCAGCGCCACATATTAGAATGCTAAGTGCCGGATCCCGTCTTGCCTCTCAGTGCTGGCTTGACTTTGGTCAGACTGCACCTGAACAGCAAGAGTACCCTTGCCACAAGGGCTTAGGCATCCTGGAGTCTTGTGGCTTGACACAGTGTCTTCTGTCTTCCTTCTGCCATCTTCTGTTTTTCGGTGAGGCACCTTCTGCGCCTCTTTGGAAGCTCTTCTATTATCCCCCTCCGCCATCGCACTGAGGGCCTGATTCAGAACCGGACGCTATTTGCGCTCGCTCGCTCAGAAAAAGGGTCCGGCTATTTAAATTGAGCGCTCGCTCTTTGTGGTCTGTTGACGTCTCTATGTCTGAGCAAGCGAACGAAACATGCGCTCGCTATTTTGTAAAGACGCCCCCTGGCAGCTCGCATCCTACGTCATCTCCGCTATTTATTAGATTAATCGAGTACATCGAAAGGCGTCTGAACTGCTCGCAGTGCTTGTGGTAGGATTTTCCTACCGCAATCATGCGAACAGTTCAAGCTAAGAAACAACCAAGTGACGTGGTCGATGACGCTGCTTTGTTAATTATGCACACCCTTAAAACGCCCGTTTTGACCGTTTGGCACGCCTGCATTCGGATCTCCACTCCCCATTTTCAAGCACCTTCTCCTGTTACCACCCACAAACGCCTCATCCTGTCACTCAAATTAGCAGGCACTCGCTATTTTGCGAGCGCTCGATTTCCGACCGCAATGACTGGTTGGCGCATGTGCATTACGACCCATACGCATGCGCAGATGTGCGAACATCGCTTGGAGCGAACGAGCGGCCGCTTACGAGCGGCTCTGAATCAGGCCCTGACTTCAAGTGACTCGCAATGGTTAATAAAAACCAGAGCAGGTGGGAGGAGCGCTCCTTATAGGCTACTGGTGCGCGAGCCATGACTGGCTCACAGCAGGCATCAAATTTTGAAAAAGTGTCTCCTTTGCTGGAGCTGGGATCCCATGCCCAGCGCCAGCCACACGTGTCCCCTGCGGGATACATCACTACACCCATCCGGACTCCAGACAGTATGGCAGAGTTCCAGATTGTCTGCAGTAATCCCGGATGGGGGGTAACCCTAGGTGCACCCTTAGAAGCTAGGTCACTCTAGTGAAGTGCCTAGTTTGCCTATGCCAGGGCCGGCCTTGCATCTAAACTAGATCCATAAAGACCCAAGAATTTGGTCTAAACAAAGTTGTGTTCAGCACACAATCTTAATATGAATAGTATTTAACAGAATGTGAAGCACTTCTTGGGCCAAATGTAATAGGATGAGAGTTTAGAAAATATGAGAGTTTAGCAGTAATCTCTCACATTGGTCAAGTTTTAGCTTCAAAATGGAAAACATCTGGATTAGAGTTTAAATCATGAGAGTTTTTTGAGTCTAAAAACAGGCGAGTTTGCATGTTCTCGGACTCTATTACATTGGCCGAGTTTAAAAAGTGTGAGAGATTACTGCTAAACTCTCACATTTTCTAATCTCTCACCCTATTACATTTGCCCCCTTGTGTTTTATTGCTTGAAAGCACAAATTCTCCATGCAGTATTAGATCTAGTTCATTAAAATAATACTTGTATGGTATGCTAGCTATACTTGCTCATTTTTTGTGTTCTTATAAATTTTTATTCTGTCACTATCCATCAATACACATATTTCATGACTAGTAGCATTAACAAAATCATTGGGGTTCCTGACCATTCCTGCTGTTCATGAGAGACCCAACCCTGCTTTCCCATGATGCACCACAGCCGAAAGCCCAGGAGTTCCGCTGTACACTACTGCAGATGCCAGCTGCTGGCATGAATCGCTGAGTCATAGAACTCCTACAATTCTGCTAATTACAGGAAAGAGGTTTTATTGCAGCAATAAACATTTGCAATTATTTCAGTGTTGATCCCATTTGCCTCACAGCTCCCTTCAATTTAGAGAATGTGATAATCATTTTTGCTTACTTACGAATTTCGGGGAGTTTTCCCAAACTACCGGGAGTGTAAAATAGTCTCCTGAATCTTCCTCTGTTCCCCCAGTGAAGCAGCGGTCTGGGGGCTTGATGATGCGATTCATAGTGAATTGCATCATCACAGCCCACTTACCGCTACCCAATGCTGGAGATCATGGCATTGCACAGTGGGGGATGGGTCACACTGATGCAATTTGCTACACGATGGCCCCAAATCTCACACTTCCCCCTCGCCTCCGGGATACTTCCACAGAGGAACATTAAAAATAACTAGAGATGAGCGGTTCGGATTCTGTGGAATCCGAACCGCTCCGAACATTGGGGATCCGAGTCCACCCGAACCCTGTTCGGGTGTTCACCGCCTGACTCGGATCCCCGTTCGGGGCCGAACGGCGGCCGCCTGATGTCGGATTCTCACTAGAGAATCCGACATCAGGTCTCCTCGCGTGTAGGGCAGAGCGCAGTGATAGCGCTCTGCCCTACACAGACACAGACACACAGCCGCCAGCGGCAGCTGTGTGTTTGTTACAGCAGCCAATGAGAGTCACACAGACTCTCATTGGCTGCTGCACGGAGGGAGCCGGCTGGAGCTCACACATGAGCTCCGTCTTCCGGCTCCCTCCTCAGCGTGTGACAGAGCGGACGGCGCGGGAGCGGGGATACAGGTAAGTTTTATTTTTTTTATTTTTTTACTTGTCAAAGGTCCGGGGGCGCTACTGGGGGGGGGGTCTGCACTACTGGGGGGGTCTGCTACTGGGGGGGGGGCTATACTACTGGGGGGGCCATACTACAGAGGGGCCTGCTACTGGGGGGGCTATACTACTGGGGGGGGTCTGCTACTGGGGGAGGCAATACTACTGGGGGGGCCATACTACAGAGGGGCCTGCTACTGGGGGGGGCTATACTACTGGGGGGGGGTCTGCTACTGGGGGGGCCATACTACTGGGGGGGATCTGCACTATTGGGGGGCCATACTACAGAGGGGCCTGCTACTGGGGGGGGGCTATACTACTGGGGGGGTCTGCACTACTGGGGGGGGTCTGCTACTGGGCAGGGCTATACTACTGGGGGGGCCATACTACAGAGGGGCCTGCTACTGGGGGGGGCTATACTACTGGGGGGGGTCTGCTACTGGGGGGGCCATACTACTGAGGGGCCTGCTACTGGGGGGGCCATACTACTGGGGGGGCCTACTACAGGGGGGGCCATACTACAGGGGGGGCCATACTACAGGGGGGGCTACTACTGGAGCAGCCTACTACTGGGGGGGCCTGCTACTGGGGCAGCCTACTACTGGGGGAGCCATACTACTGGGGGGGCATACTACTGGGTGGCATGCTAATGGGGGGCATACTACTGGGGGGGCCTGCTAATGGGGGACATACTACTGGGGGGGCCTGCTAATGGGGGGCATACTACTGGGGAGCATTCAACTGGGGGCACTGCATAGTGGACCGTACTACTAAGGGGACTGCATAGGGGGCACCACTGCTGGGGGACATTGTGTAAGGGACACCGCTACTGTGGGCATTGTGTAAAAGGGTCACTACTGTGGGCATTGTGTAAAAGGGGCACTACTGTGTGTCGTAACATAAATAAGAGACACTACTTTATGGTGTAATGTGAATCAGGCCCTATGTGCGGTGTAATGCTAATAAGATTGTGCACTGTGACTCCTAGGGCCGTAGCCCACTTTGTAAACAAGTACTGTGACTCTGCTGGCCGTACCCCACTGGGTGGGTGCACTACTTTTCATTTCTGCCACTGCTGTGTGGCAATGTGTCATAGATGTGCTTTATACTGTGGTGTCTGTGTCGTTGTGCCGCTGCTTTGTCGCTTAGTAACCAGTCAGCTCACTGCAACCTTTGGCCAATAATGTTGAAAACAATATTATAAGCTGTGATATGGTCTAAATTGACTGGAAATTAATGTTATTGAGGTTAATAATACTCTAGGAAGAAAAAAAAGACCAATTTATGTGATTTTAGCTTTTTTTGTCAATTTTTGTAAAAAAATCCAAATCCAAATCCAAATCCAAATCCAAAGCCAGTCACCGCAGTTTGGCAAATCCAAATCCAAATCCAAAGCCGGACGACGAATTAGAACCAAATCCAAATCCGGCAAAAATGGTCCGGCGCACATCCCTATTAAAAACTAGACAAGTATTTATACAATCAAGCTGTAGATGGAGCATACACTATGTGTACGCCGCACTGTGCATGGGCAGCAATTGAATTGCGAATATTCTTACACAGAGGATTCACTCACAAAGTGAGTGACAGGGAGTCAGCATTTGGGCGGGAAATGGTGCGGTGGTTAGGAAAACGCAGGCGTGTCGGACCATTTAAAATGTTTTCTATGCAGCAGGGGAGCCCTCTGCGTCTCTGGAGACCCGCTATGTCAGCGACAGTTTAGACTTACTCAGAAGGCTGATAGCCGCCTGATCTGCGTTCAATGTTTCTGGTTTTGTGTGTGAGCCAGTGGCGTATCTATAATGGGTGCACTGTGTGCGGGGCACACGGGCTCCCGGGTCCAGGGGGGCCCCGCCACGCACACCCTGCACCCATGTTATTTTAAACTTATCTGTCCGTGGTCCCACGGCGGGTGTCAGCACTGCTCAGAACCCCGGAAAGTGGCCGCCACGGCTATTTTCCCAGCGTTCTGCGCATGCGCACTAGACTCCGGGCACACTCCTATTGGCCAGAGTCTACTAATGCTCCGGTGGCTGGCCAGCAGCGTCAGTTGGCTGCCGGCCACTGGGAAAAGAGGAGGGGGCCCCACACGGGGAGTGCAGACGGGCCCCCTCCTCTCTTAAGACGCCCCTGGTGGGAGCGGCGGATGGGAGATCGTTTCAGCGGGCCTCTCTAATCACTGCGCAGCGAGTTATTAGCATATTTTCGCAATTGCAACCTGTGAGAAATCGCAGCTGTGATGACATTTGCGTCCATCTCTGAATCAGGCCCTAAAATAACTTTGTAACCTGGTTAAACAGAAGCTTAAACTAGCAGCAAGCTCCAGTAATGACATACATGCCCTCATACTGGATTACATAGCCATCTGTAACATGACCTAGGAAATGCAAGAACGATCCTGCATGACTTTAATACACCAGCTGCAATAAACTGTACCTCATACATAATAAGCAGGGAACTGACTAAGCAAGATTGTCCTATCCATCCAACACCCATTTTATCTTGATCACTTTTCATGTTGATCCAAAGATTGAGAAATGGCATTATGAATTATGATTGATCAGATTAATTAATAATTATCCATAAAGATGTTCCACCTTACAGATAAACCAAAATGCCTACAATAAAGAGCATGTTTTATTTTAACTTCCTTCACAAATAAATGGAATGGACAAGGGCCAACGAACATTTGATTAATAAAGTAGCTACCAAAATATAAAATACATTAGAAAACTAAAATGAGGAGAACACTTAATGTTCAAATTAGGGGTGAGCGGGTTCGGATTTCTGAAATCCGAACCCCCCCAAGCCCCCCCGATCCGAGGCCTATCGAGGCAAAACGTCATCATCCCGCCTTCCGGGTCTCGCGGGTTTTGGATTCTAAATAAGGTACCGGCATCGGCGCCATTTTCTCACTCGGCTGTGGACAGTGAAGAGGGAGGGTGGGAGTTAGGGCTGGCTGGGCTGTGTAGTGTAGTGCAGTGTAGTGTTGTGCTGTGCTGCTGTTGTCCATAGGGGCTGTGTCCACTCCTCCAAAGTCCATAGGGGCTGGCTGGACTGTGTTGTGCAGTCTGTTGTCCATAGGGGCTGTGTCCACTCCAAAGTCCTTTGCAGTGTCCCAGTCCTAAAGGGGTGCTGTAGTGTTGTCCAGGGGGTGCTCCGTCCATCAGGGGTGCTCCCCCTAAGTGCAAAAAAAATATATATTTTTTATGTGTTTGTGAATTGTGTGCACAGTAGCCACATGTGCATCAACAAAGTAGTGCCAAGCGTGCGCCTGGGTCATAAGTAAAGGGCCGGCTGGCTTGACCGTTAAAAAGTGCTGTAACCCCCAAAGTGCACTCCAAACAAAATAAATAAATATTTTCTGTGTTTGTGAATTGTGTGCACTGTGGCTGCACATGCATCAACAAAGGAGCAGCGCCAAGCGTGCATAAGTAAAGGGTCGGCTGGCTCATTTCTTAAAGGGTAGTGTAACCCACAAAGTGCACCAGTCTCCAACAAAAATAAAAAAATAATTTTCTGTGTTTGTGTGCGCCTTAGCCGCACATATATATATCAATATAACATAAATGGAGGACCAAACTTTCTCCGATAAAAATAAAATAGGGAAAGATCAAGAACCATTTGCTCCTAGTGCTGTTGCAGCTGCTGGGAGTTGTTCATCATCCCAGAGAGGACGTAGGAACACCACTACTTTTACTAAACAATTGACCCTCCAACAGTCCTTAGCGAGGAGGATAAAGTACGACAGCAGTGATCCTGAAGCAAAACGTATAACTGAGGCCTTGACTGCTATGTTGGTGGTAGACGTGCGTCCGGTATCCGCCATTAGTGCAGTGGGATTTAGACAATTGATGGAGGTAGTGTGTCCCCGGTTCCAAGTCCCGCCTAGATTCCACCTGCATCCTCAAAGCAGCAGCGACAAGCATGCGTCTGTCTGTTAAAGGGTGGTGTAACCCTCAAAGTGCGCTCCACAAACAATAAAAAAAAAATTATTTTTTTTCTATCTTTGTGAATTGTGTGCACTGTAGCTGCACGTGCATCAACAAAGGAGCAGCGCCAAGCGTGCGCCTGTGTCCCATAAGTCTGTTAAAGGGTGGTGTAACCCCCAAAGTGCTCTAAAAAATAAAAAAATTTTTTTATGTGTTTGTGACTTGTGTGAGATGTAGCCGCACGTGCATCAACACAGTAGCAGCGCCAAGCGTGCGCCTGTGTCATAAGTCAAGGGCCGGTTTGGACATCTGGTCCGGACTGAAGGACGTGCCAACAATTTCTGACAAGTCTACTGTCACTGCATATGATACTGTCCTCAAAGCAGCAGCGACAAGCGTGCGTCTGTCTGTTAAAGGGTGGTGTAACCCCCAAAGTGCGCTCCAACCAAAATAAAATAATCTTTTTTTCTGCGTTTGTGTGTGAAATGTATGCGCAGTAGCTGCACCTGCATCCTCAAAGCAGCAGCGACAAGCTGTCTGTTAAAGGGTGGTGTAATCTTTAAAGTGCGCTCCACAAAAAATTAAAAATTCTTTTTTTTTCTGTGTTTGTGAATTGTGTGAACTGTAGCCGCACCTGAATCCTCAAAGCAGCAGCGACAAGCGTGCGTCTGTCTGTTAACAAACCAATAATTTCAGCGCCAGGGTCTGCCACACAACAGTGGCTGAAATGATTGGTTCGTTTGGGCCCCCACAAAAGAAGCTGGCAATTATCTGTCCCTGCACAAACTGGCTCTACAGAGGGAAGATGTCGTCCTCATCCTCATCCACTGATTCCTCACCCTCTTCAGTGTTGTGTACATCCTCATCCTCACAGAGTTTTAATTTGTCCCCGCTGGAATCCACCACCACAGGTCCCTCTGTACTTTCTGGAGGCTGTTCCTCCCGGAAGAATTGATAATTCATTTTAATGAACATCATCTTCTCCACATTTTGTGGAAGCAACCTCCTACGCCTTTCCCTGACAAGGTTCCCGGCTGCACTAAACACTCTTTTCGGAGTACACACTGGAGGGGGCTACTTAGGTAAAATAGAGCCAGTTTGTACTGGGGCCTCCAAATTGCATCATTTTTCTTACCAATATAGGTACGGACTGTCTTGCCGTGTCACGTTCCGCTTCAACTGACAGTGTTTTCACCAGCAGGTCTTTGCACCTCTGCAGGCTTGTGTCCACCGGCAAGAGAGACACCACGTAGGCTTTAAACCTAGGATCGAGCACGGTGGCCAAATGTAGTGGTCTGATTTCAACAGACTGAGGACCCTAACATCCTGGCAAAGCGAATGAAGGGCTTCAGCCACAAGTCCCACATACCGAGCGGAATCGCTCCGTCTTAGCTCTTCCTTCACTTTCTCCAGCTGCTTCTGCAAAAGCCTGATGAGGGGAATAATCTGACTCAAGCTGGCAGTGTCTGAACTGACTTCACGTGTGGCAAGTTCGAAGGGCTGGAGAACCTTGCACAACACGGAAATCATTCTCCACTGCGCTTGAGTCAGGTGCATACCCCCTCCTTTACCTACGTCATAGGTGGATGTATAGGCTTGAATAGCTTTTTGCTGCTCCTCCATCCTCCGAAGCATATAGAGGGTTGAGTTCCGCCATGTTACAACCTCTTGGTTCAGGTGATGGCAGGGCAGGTTCAAGAGTGTTTTCTGGCGCTCCAGTCTTCGGCACGCAGTCGCTGAATGACCCAAAGCGTCTCCCTCACACCCTTGTCATTTTAAAAAAAATTCTGCAGCACCAAATGTATTGGTGTGAGCAAAACATGCGACGTGCTGGAATTTGCCCAGATGTAATGCCTGCACAATATTGGTGGCGTTGTCAAAGATCACAAATCCCCAGGAGAGTCTAAGTGTGGTAAGCCATTGGGCGATGATTTCCCTCAGTTTCTCTTAGAGGTTGTCGGCGGTGTGCCTCTTACTGAAACCGGTGATACACAGCGTAGCCTGCTGGTGTTTCAGAGATGCTGCTACTGGTGACGCTGCTGTTGCTGCGTAAGGCGATACATCTACCCAGTGATCTGTCAGAGTCATATTGTCCTTAGTCTGCCCTGTTCCACTTGTCCACATGTCCGTGGTTAAGTGGACATTGGGTACAACCGCATTTTTTAGGACATCGAGGACACTTTTTCTGACGTGTCTGTACATTCTCGGTATTGCCTGCCTAGTGAAGTGGAATCTAGACGGGATTTGGTACCTGGGATACACTACCTCCATCAATTGTCTAAATCCCACTCCACCAATGGCGGATACCAGACACACGTCTAACACGAACATAGCTGTCAAGGCCTCAGTTATCCGCTTTGCAACAGGATGACTGCTGTCGTACTTCATTATCCTCTCTAAGGACTATTGGGCGGTCAATTGCTTAGTAAATTAAGTAGTGGTGTTCCAACTTTCTATCTGGGATGATGAACGACTCCCAGCAGCAGCACGGCAGCAGCAGCAGTAGGCATAGCAAGGCAGGTTCCTCCGGAGGAATCCTCGATAGGAGAGGAGTCAGTCATGCTAGTGACATGGCCTGCAGGACTACTTCCGATCCTGTTTGAGGATGAAATTGACAAGGAGGGAGTTGACGGTGTGGTTTGCAGGCACTTGGATACAACAGGACAAAGGTATTTAGGTGTCCCTGGACTGCTTACGGTCTTAGCCACAGTTTCTGAACTTGACAGTAACTGCAGGTGACGTTAACCACCTAGGAACATCCTCCCTAATACGTCCTTACCCCTACTTATTACACCTTTACATAAGCTACATATGGCTTGACAGTTGTTGTCCGGATTTGGATAGAAATATTTCCAGACCAAAGAGGTGGAATTTTTGGTCTTCTGCCCAGGCATGACCATGATGGGCTTTTTCATCCCACGGACAACAACTCTTTCCCTTGGTGCCTGATTTAAACAAACCACATCACCATCAGAATCCTCCTCGTCAACTACCTCCTTAGCACCAGCTACACCAATATCCTCAGCCTGTTGTACTTCAACAGTGACATCTTCAATTTGAATATCAGCAACTGGACTGTGGGTGCTACTTCCAGCACTTGCAGAGGGCGTGCAAATGGTGGAAGGAGCCACCTCTTCTCATCTAGTCTTGGGAAGGTCAGGCATTGCAAATGCCGACACACTTGGACTCTCCTTGGGGATTTGCGATATCTTCTTAGAACGCACAGTTCTTTGCTGTGCTTTTGCCAGCTTAACTCTTAATTTTTCTAGCGGGAGGAGGAGGGCTTCCATCGTCATGTGAAACTTAACATAGGCCAGGACCTTAGCCGTTCCTTGCCACTCCGTGTCGTAAATGGCATACTGGCAAGTTTACGTTTCTCCTCAGATGATTTAAATACATTTTTTGGGTCATTTTACTGAACTTTGGCTTTTTGGATTTTACATGCCCCCTACTATATGACATTGGGTATCGGCCTTGGCAGACGACGTTGATGGCATTTCATCGTCTATGTCATGACTAGTGGCAGCAGCTTCAGCACTAGGAGGAAGTGGTTCTTGATCTTTCCCTATTTTATCCTCCAAATTTTTGTCCTCCATAATTTTTATGGAGTGAATAACCCCTATAAAAATTATTTGTGTGAAGGGCAGCGTACCCCTACACCACACAGGGCAGCCCCTGTAAAAATTATTTGTTTGAAGAAGTGCAGCATACCCCTACACCACACAGGGCAGCCCCTGTAAAAATTATTTGTTTGAAGAAGGGCAGCGTACCCCTACACCACACAGGGCAGCCCCTGTAAAAATTATTTGGATGAAGGGCAGCTTACACCACACAGGATAGCCCCTGTAAAAATTATTTGGATGAAGGGCAGCTTACACCACACAGGGCAGCCCCTGTAAAAAATATTTTAATTTTTGGGCAGCAGCCCCTTGACAGACAGGAGCACAGCACCCCTGCGCACCTACGCCGATGACAGGTGTGGCTAACGCACACAGAAAACATATATTTTTTTTTCACACTGGGGGTGGGTGCAGAGATCACCCCTGAAAGACAGAGCAACCCTTGGACAACACAGCACTACAGCCAGCCAGCCCCTATGGACAGGACAACAGTAGCCAGCCAGCCAAAATGGTCAGCGTCAGCAACTTCACAGTAGCCAGCCAGCCCAGTATGTAATGTATATAATGTAAGTACTTTATTATAAGTTTAACACACAACAGTAGCCAACAGCTCCCTCCCTCTGCACACTCCACAGCCAGAGTGAAAAATGGCGGCGATCACGGGACCTTTATAGAATCCAAAACCTACAAGAATCCGACAGCAGGATGATGACGTTTTGCCTCATTCCGGGAACAGAGTCTGGCGGGAAAATCCGAGGTGGACTCTGTTCCCGGCTCGGATCAGGGGGGCTCAGATTTCGAAAATCCGAACCCGCTCATCCCTAATATTTACACACACACTGAAGTGTCAAAAGTCATGGGATAGGTAACTAGTATTGTGTATGATCCCCTCTATTCTGGCGAAGTGCAACAACTCGACGTATCATTGATTCCACAAGTGGACAAAAGACCTATGGTATAATTTTGACCCATGACATTTGGATAGCTTCCCATGGGCTCCCTGATATTTTTAGGTGCATTATCTAGGGAGCAAAAGGACCTCACTACCACATCCAATAAATGCTCAATTGTGTTCACGTCAGGCAAATGTGGTGACCAACCCATTCTTTGGAACTCTCCAGAAAAATCCTCCTACCAATTCTGGACAATTTGGACCGATTACACCGAGCATTATCCTGTTGGAATATTCCACTATTGTGAGGGTACATGAAGGGCTGGACATGGTCATCAAGTAATGTAGTGGTTACCAGTCAATGTCGTGTTCAACCGGACCAGCAAAACATGCAACGTGAACACGCAATTATGGAACCACCACCAGCCTGCATGGTGCCTTGTTGACAACTGGGGTCCATGGCCTAATGTGGTTTGCGCCACACCCGAACCCTACCATCAGACCGAAATAACTGTAACCATTACTCATCGGACCACACCACGTTGCCAGTCCTCCAGTGTCCAATTAGCAATTTCACGAGCCTAGGTGAGGCGCCGTGTCCGGTGTCATAGTATTAACAGGAGCACTCTGGTGGGTCTTCTGCTCACATATCCCATGGAAGCTAAAGAACACTGCACTGACCTGCTGGATATGCGTCTGGTACCTCCTGCATTGAATGTGGAAGTGATTTGAGCCAGTGTTGCTTGTCTGTTACCACGGACAATTCTGGCCAGACGCTGCAAGTCACAATCATTAAGCACACGTCACACCGAGTCAGAATCATTAAGCAGTACACACGTGACAATGTAGATCAAGGAGGAATGTTGAGTGTCCGCACAACTTCGGAAATGGAATGTCCCATCCCTCTCCCACTTAGATCAACCTCTGACCTGCACCTTGCCACTCTTCACTTCTGATTAACAGACTTCTACCGTGACGTTACTCCCCTAAGGAATGCAGAGATGATGGCAATATAAAGAAAAAAAAATTTTTATTATTTTTCCTGCTTCAAGAAATTCATGAAAAATCACGATTTCTGAAAATTTCCTTTTTTTAATCATGATGTAAAACAGTACGACAAATTTGTTTTAATGTTCTGATGGAAACATTTTCCAGAGTCATTAAGCTTGCATTGTTTGTCCAAAGAAGGCTGACAGATGTTTCAACAAGCTTTTCATGACTGCCTTAACCAACAAATCAATATTTGTACTCTCCATGTACCTGTCTATGTAGTCAATAGTTCATATCTCATCTTAAATTATTACAACCATTAACTTTAATGAGTTTTAGACCAGTACAAAAGACAAAATTAAATATTGATGAGAGAGTTTCATTGTCTCGCGGCATTGTGTGAACAATACTTATCTAATCAGGAGCAGGTGACTTGCATGGTTGTTACTACTATTTTCACAACAAAATTTATGTATTTGTGTTAAAGTAGTTTTTATGGATATAGTAAACCTCCCTTCCCTGACTAGCAGAACCACTGGGTTACAATGCTCTGTTCCGTACTTACTGTAGCAGGGCTGCTAGCCCACCATGATCCAGGGGTCACAGCCTAGAGTAGGAATGTGTGGCAGATGATTGGTGGAGCCATATCGATAACCTTTAACTATAGGAGATTCTGTTCAAATTCCGACTTGGCATAGTAGGTGGTCTTGGTTTCTATTGAAGTATGGCATGGGACCATCACTGGATTTTATAAGACAAATAACAAACTTTCAATGGAAATGTAATCCACCAGTAAATGGACTGCTTGGAAGCCAGCCAGCACCACTTGCGAGCTTTAAACAAAACTAAAATATTATCCATCTTGCGAAAAGAAGAGGTCCGCTCCTCAAATGCGCAATAAATGTGCAATTCCATGTCCACATTCAATAAATGGAGAGAAGAATTTCCCTCTAAAGAATCAGACTGCTGCAAGAAGCATTTTTTAACACCTCCAAAATGAGATTTGAATCCCATGGTGGAACTGGCGGAACAGGTAAATCCTAACAACCTCCTGCATAAAAGTCTTCTCCTCCAGCAGCAATGCTATAGCCTAGCCTATAAGAAAGAAAAAATACGTGGCAATCTAAACCGATAGGCCAGCAACCCTCGGTGCTCACACCAGAGAATAAATGTCTTCCAGAACCTATGCTAGATGGGTGCTGTCACTGGCTTCCTAGCCTTAATCATAGTCTGTACTAACATCTTTGAGAACCTTCTAGATCTCAAGATCTGGGATTCAAGTGCCACACTGTTAAAGCCAGACCTTGCAAACTTGGGTGCTGAAACGGTCCCTGAGTGAGCAGATCTTCCCTGATGGGGAGGTGCTAAGGAGGATCCACTAGCATGTATAACAGATCGGGATACCGTATCCTTCTCAGCCAATCTGCGGGTTACAAGAAGCCCATACGCTCTTTCTCTTTCCTGATCTGTTGGTTAACTTTCAGCTATAGAGGAACTGATGGAGAGATAAACCAGCTGAAATGACAAAGCTGTCAGGGTCCACAAAAGTCACCTGAGGATCTATAGATCTTTCTCCATAACAAGGAATCTTTTTGCATAACCTGGATGTCGCAAACTCACAGACAGATAGTGGATGATAGCTTGTACTTTGGGATTAATTAAGACCCAGTACAGAGGCGTGGAGTGAAGTCTAAAATGCAGGCGGTATTCACCAGGGGTCCCCAGCAAAGAAGTTTGTAATTGGCTGCATCCAACACGCAGGTCAAGGCTCTGACTTGGTTCCCTAGTAAAGGTGCCGGTGCACACAGGGGTTTAGCAGAGTACGTCGCAAGGCGTACAAATTTAGTCAACAAGCCGGGTCAGGACCAGTTTGATAAAACGGTACCACGAATCAGACGGATGAGGAATGAAGCCAATGTTATAAACTGATAGTAACAATCAGGAGTGATAGAGATGCTGGAGTAAGGTTTGGGAGCCTATACTCTGGCGCAGGAGTGCACTCAGGAACCTCCTTTTATAGGAGAAGACTTGAATTTGGCGCTCATGTGACGTCACCTATGGATGCGCCTGGCCTTTTAAGACACATGCTGAGCTGCAGCCGCAATCCGGAAGCAGAAGGACAATGCTCCACTGGGGAATAGCTGCAAAGGGAACACACAGCAGTGAGCCCACTGCGGCTGCAGAAAAGAGAGAGCCGGCCGAACATCACAGCAGCGGGCGCCGGGGACCTCCTGCTCACTGCCCTGCAGGGATTGCTTGACACCAGTGCTGCCAGACCCTGGAAATGGGTGCTGAAGTCCGGCGCGCTGTGACACTGGAGGCCATCACATCTATCTCTGGAACCCATCAGTGTTCCACAATCAAACTGAACACCCCCTGATGGAGTTCCCACTTTCCTGAGTGAATCTTTAGCTGACTCAGAAAGTCGGCCTCACAATTTTCCACTCCGAGAATAAATAGTGCTCGGATAACAAACAAACTTCTCTGCCAATCTCATTATTCTGGAAATGTATGACATTGCAAGACAACTTGTGCAACAATGAAGGTTGATATATGTAAATGCGGTGTTATTATTTGATTGTTCCTTATAGAAGACAGGTTCTGAGCCTGAATCAAAACATTGAGTACTTAATTCCAGAATATTGATTAGAAGAGCAGACTCCTTCCTGGCCTAGCTGCCCTGAAACTGCAGACACAAGGTAAGCGACCCCTCAAGTAGATAAACCGGCATCTGTTTTGACTAGGGTTCAATCCCAAAATGAGAAATGGCAGCCCCATGTCAGATTAGGTTTGTGAAGCCACCAGGAGTGGTGTGTCTGAAGAGAGAGCCTGAACAACAAAGTAGAATTTGGTGTTGAAGACCTCTGGATTGGAACCTTGCAAACAGGACAAACTTTGAAAGAGGTCACCATCTTCCCCAAAAGTCTCATGCATGCCAGGATTGACACCCACCTTGCATGCAGTGCAATATCATCAGCAACTACAGAGCTGCCACTTCTACCTTTGGAAGGAACACTCTCTGACAAGTCATGTCCAGAAGCATCCTTTAAAGATCATAGCCTGGGACGGCACTAGCTTGGAGTTTGGGAAATTTGTGATCCAGCCGTGCCCCCTAAAAATATCTATCACAACCTACAAATGAAGGTTGAGCCATGCACTAAATAATGCCTTGATCAGCAAGTGGCATAGGTAGGGGAAAATGGTAATGCTCTGTAGCCAAGCGACCATGGCTGTTATAACCCTTGCAGCCGTAGCAATCCCAAAGGCTTGAAATTGGCCGAGGATCCACCCCAAACCAGACAGCTTGTGATTCCCATGCCCAGATTGTTACATGTAAATAGGAGTCTTTTATGTCCAGTGATGCTAGGATTTTGGAAACAGGCCCCACCCAGCATACCAGGATCCAGACAATAAAAAATAGAAAGCTGCATTGTAGGTAGGAGAGAACACATACAGTGCATCCGGAAAGTATTCACACCGCTTCACTTTTTCCACATTTTGTTATGTTACAGCCTTATTCCAAAATGGAATAAATTCATTTTTGTCCACAAAATTCTACACACAATACTCCATAATGACAACGTGTAAAAAGTTTTTTTGATTTTTGCAAATTTAATTAAAAAAAAACACTTAAGGTGTGTACACACACAACGATTTAAGTAATGCATGATTTTCGTTGAACGATTTTCGTTCAGTTTTTCCCTTGAAAAAGTGAACGAAAATAGTTTTATAAAGTAGTTGGTTTTACTTTACATAATAAACTATTTTCTGTGTGTTGAAGGAAGACTGTTGCAACTTCTATTGAAAATCGTTCAGTTGGCCAGTCTGACTGAACTACAATCGACAAACGTGAACGTGCATGAACGATAATCGTTTTACACTGAACGATTTTTTGAACGATAACGACGTCGTTATAGTTACATCGTTCAAAAAATCTTTGTGTGTGTACGCACCTTAAGAAATCACATGTACATAAGTATTCAAGGCCTTTGCCATGAAACTCAAAAAGGAGCTCAGGTGCATCCTGTTTCCACTGATCATCCTTGAGATGTTCCTACAGCTTAATTGGAGTCCACCTGTGGTAAATTCAGTTGATTGGACATGATTTTGAAAGGCATACACCTGTCTATATAAGGTCCCACACTTGACAGTGCATGTCAGAGCACAAACCAAGCATGAAGTCAAAAGGAATTGTCTGTAGGGTATGCAGTCGGGATGTCGACAGTCTAAATGCCGACCGTCGGCATCCCGACTGTCTAATCCAGGCAAGGGTCTAATGAAAGGCGTCGAAATCCCGACGCCTATCATCTTACCTAAGCCGGGAGCCCGACGGCCGGCATCCCGATCGAAGAAAAGCCGGGCGCGGACAGCCACAGGGGCTCCCGGGGGGGACTTAGGCTGGGGGAAGGGGGGGTTAGGGTTAGGCTAGGGGAAGGTTAGGGATAGGCACCCCCGGAGGGGAGGTTAGGGTTAGGCACCCCCAGGGAGACTTAGGGTATGGCAGCGGGGAAGGGGGGGCTAGGTTTAGGCACTTGGGTGGGAGGTTAGGGTTAGGCACCCCTAAGGGAGGATTGGGGGGGTTAGATTAGTGGTACTTACCTGAATTAGCAGTCGGGATCTTCACCCCTGCCGATCTTCCGCTGCCGCGATTTGAACCGCCAGTCATGCGGCCGGTATTAAATCATACAGATTTTGTCTGTAGACCTCCGAGACAGGATTGTCTCGAGGCACAAATCTGGGGAAGCGTACAGAAATATATCTGCTGCTTTGAAGGTCCCAGTGAGCACAGTGGCCTCCATCATCCATAAATAGAAGAAGTTCGGAACCACCAGGACTCTTCCTAGAGTTGGCCGGCCATCTAAACTGAGGGCCCTAGTCAGGGAAGTGACCAAGAACCCGATGGTCACTCTGTCAGAGCTACAGCATTCCTCTGTGGAGAGAGGAGAACCTTCCAGCAGGACAACCATCTCTGCAGCAATCCACCAATCAGGCCTGTATGGAAGAGTGGCCAGACGGAAGCCACTCCTTAGTAAAAAGCACATGGCAGCCCGCCTGGAGTTTGCCAAAATGCACTTGAAGGACTCTCAGACCATGAGAGACAAAGATTGAACTCTTTGGCGTGAATGCCAGGCGTTATGTTTGGAGGAAACCAGGCACCACTCATCACCAGGCCAATACCATCCCTACAGTGAAGCATGGTGGTGGCAGCATCATGCTGTGGGGATGTTTTTTAGTGACAGGAACTGGGAGACTAGTCAGGATAGAGGGAAAGATGAATGCAGCATTGTACAGAGATATCCTGGATGAAAACCTGCTCCAGAGCGCTCTTGACCTCAGACTGGGGCGACGGTTCATCTTTCAGCAGGACAACGACCCTAAGCACACAGCCAAGATATCAAAGGAGTGACTTCAGGACAACTCTGTGAATGTCCTTGAGTGGCCCAGCCAGAGCCTAGAGTTGAATCCGATTGAAAATGGCTGTGCACAGACAATTCCATCCAACCTGATGGAGCTTGAGAGGTGCTGCATTGCAGAATGGGCGAAACTGCCCAAAGATAGGTGTGCCAAACTTGTGGCATCATATTCAAAAAGACTTGAGGCTGTAATTGCTGCCAAAGGTGCATCAACAAAGTATTGAGCAAAGGTTGTGAATACTTATGTACATGTGATTTCTTATTTTTTTTTGTTGTATAAAATTTGCAAAAATCGCGAAAGAACATTTTACATGTCATCATTATGGGGTAAGGCTGTAACATAACAAAATGTGGAAAAAAGTGAAGCGTTGTGAATACTTTCCAAATGCACTGTAGTACACCATCATCCACATCATTTAGCACTGATAATTTTATTTTCTACCCTCCCTTGCTCATTTTTGTGTTGGCCCCGCACATGCAAGGCCACTTTCCAAAAATTTGCCAAGGCAACTTTTAGGGGGCAGATGCATCAAGCAGTGTGAATAGTGAATAAGTGGACCAGTTGAGAAGTTGCAACTAATTTTAAGTAGCGTTTATTAAGTATTCTGTAAAAATTGGCAATTTCTCCAGTTTTTACACTGCTTGATCCATCTCCTTTCAAATTTTCAATCTGCGCTTGTTACATTGTGTGCATCTTAGCAATGCTATGGACCACTCAGGTTCACTTTCCCCTGATACAGGAACCAGCGCTGTCATTAGTTGAAGATGTGATATATTATAGCTATACTGTATAGCGGTTTAGTACATATGCCCATCTAGTTCATACTCAGAAACTCAAAAGCGTTAACTCATCCGCGCATGAGCTGTATGCAAAAACTCGCCGTTTACGTTCGTGCATAGAGATCCACCGGACTCAGAATCGGCCCCTAAATACCCTGCTGCAAGGAATGACCTTTGTGTATCCTATGGGGATCTCATATGGAACAGGAGGTCATACATTTTTCAACTTAGGACATTAGTACATTTATATATACTGTGATTCTCTCCCCACTCAAACATCTTGCCAAATCTCCTTGAGTCTCCGGGAGACTTCCAAAACAATGAGTAATCTCCAGAAGGAGAAGTGGAGTTATGAGCCCAGTATAATGATGTGTTTAGTCCCATTAACTCCTGCCCTCCCCTGACTTCACAGTGCTCTCCATCAGCTATCCCGGAGGCAAGTAAGCGCTTCTCTAATGAGAGTGTAATCTGGCCTCATAGCTGAGCTCTGGCTATGAAACAAGTGACAACATTACTACATAAAGTTACAGTGATTTAAATGGCAGAAGCTGTGCAATTTTATTACCTGAAATCATGGGGCTTCCTTTCCACTAATTGTTAACTTTGACAGGATGTTCTCAACTCTCATAACATTTTTTTTATTATCATCAACATTGATTTGCAATTCGTCACAATGTACACAGTATAAATGTGTTAGAAAACTCATTGAGGTAATGGGTTTCTGTGCAACCAGTCTGATATGTCATAACTTAGCCCAAGGGTGTGGAGTCTAACAAGGGTCAAGTATTCACCAGACATCCCTACAAGGACACCCCACAGGTCACGGCCCCCTGGGTAAGTACCGAACGTGGTTTAGTTGGGTTGTGCACTACACTAGCAGCAGTGTTGTAGATGGAAATATACTATGAGACAGTTAGGGTAAAAACTTAAAAGCGTAATCTGGGGACAGGCATCAATCAGGGTTAACCAGTAACAGGCCAGGGGACCAGGCAATCCAGAGACAACAATGACGAAAACAAACAGAGCAGGTAACCCACGAATAACCAGCACTCAGTGTGCTGACTTCCTACCTTAAATACCCAAAGCATGCAGGTGATTGGCTATGAGCAGTATGGATGGTGTAACGGTCAGCATTACTGCCTCACAGCACTGAGGTCTTAGGTTTGATTCCCACCACAACCCTAACTGTGTGAAGTTTGTATATTCTCTGGTGCATGTATGGGTTTCCTCCGGGTACATCGGTTTCCTCCTACACTCCAAACATATACCGGTAGGTTAACTGGCTCTATTTAGTACGGCGAATGAGGTGGGTGCAGGAAAACAAAACAGTTCATGGGTCTAGAATGGAAGGAAGCAGTGAGAACAAAATCATGATGGGGAGAAAATAATAAGATGTTAAAGTGAGAATAGGAGGTAAATTTACTAAAGTGAAAGTTTTTAGAAGTGAGTTTTAGAATAGATGTTGCCCATAGCAACCAATCAGATTCTAGCTATTATCTTCTAGAAGTTCTAGTTAAATGTTAAATAGAATCTGATTGGTTGCTATGGGCAACATCTTTTCTAAAACTCACTTCTAAAAACTCACTTTACCCCCAGGAGTTTAGGGAAAAGTGTGATGATCGTAAGTAGCAAAACAATAAAATGTAAATTGATTAGATGCTTGGTGGAGTGATATGAAAGATATACTGTATATGAAAGGAAATTAGTTGAGGTAGGTATTGAAAGAATGAGGAGACAACCAAGACAGTAGGGTGCGCACCTATTCCATCACTCTGCTGATAGGGTAAATGCAGAGTGCTGTGTCCCCAGCTTGACCCCCCGTCAGCTGCCTATATCGGGTGATCGGGACGACGATTGTATAGGTGTGTACCCAGCTTAAGTTACAGTAGGGGGAGAAAGGCATGAGGCTGTACATATGAAGCAGATAACATGATCAAATAGCACTGAGTTTGGCAGGAACGTGTATCGGTGTCCCCAGGGCTTTACAAGTTAGGCATAGGACAGTACTATGCAGTGTGGTGGGCCCTAGGTTGTTATGGTGGGCACAGGATAGTAGTATGGTGGGGCATGAGGCTGTTACAGTTTATTCAGGACTGTACATCGGTAGTACCTAAGCTTTGGTAGGCATTAGAATGATGCTGGGCACAAGATTGTGGGCCTGATTCAGAGGTGTACACTATTGTGTCCGCTCGTGCGTCTGTTGCAGGATCGATAACATGTCAATGCTAGGTTCAGTCTCCCCCTTGTGTATTAGCGTAGGTCTGAATGTGCAAGCAATGATCCACCCATCTACTCCATCGCTGCATGCCATTACACCGCCGGCGATTCTTTAGGCGTCACCATCGGCAGGTGCAATTTTTCTGTCTGAACATGGCCTCTGTGGAAGTGACTGTGCGTCTGAGAATGCAGTCATTTCCACTGTCATGCCAGCGACACTCCCAAAGCATGTCCATGAGACAAACTTCTTTTGCGTTTACTTGAAACCACCTCCCAGTCACTGCCCAAGAATGCCAATCACTTTGCCACTTGATTTTGGATACCATCTGAGCTGATCACAATAGTACCTTTGTGCGTACAATCAGGATAACACATGTGCTTTCGGGGGTTTTAGAATTATTTGAGCATGCGCAATATCAAATAGTCACTCAACGGCATTGTGTTTGGTTTGATCAGACTCAGAATCTGCATGTGGTCAAAATGGTGCTTTAGTGGAAAACAAACTGTTATGGGGGAACTGAATCGGGTGAGCATAGCACTATGTGGCTGCAGGGGAATATGGTCAATATCCTAGCAAAGGGTATGCCGGGCGCATTGAATCCCGACACCTGTCAGAATGCCAGCACCTGCATTCCGACTGGGCTAGCGTTTGGGGTTAAGGTTAGGCCAGGGGCAGGGTTAGGCACTAAGGGGGGACAGTTAGGTTTAGGGTGCGGAGAGGGGAGGGGGAGATTAGGTTCAGGCACCGGGGAGAACGGTTTAGGTTTAGGGTGCAGGGGGGAGATTAGGTTTAGACACTAGGGGGTGGGAGTTAAGTTTAGGTATCGGGGCGGGAGGGTTAGGCGTAGGGAGAGGGGGAAGGTTAGTATACCTACCGACATGTGCAGAATGTTGCACTTAGTAGATTAATTTAATTTTACTACACACATTTATTTACATGCTATCCAGTGCTCCACTATCATGGGCCAAAATCTCTGGTCCTCCACATAAAAGACAGGACAACACTCTACTGACGCTATCACTTTGTCTGGGGAAAAACAATCATGTAATGTGATTAATTAGATCATCAGGAATATTTACAGATCCCGTCAAGTACCTACTACTGTGCTGTACATGCAGTCGTCCTGCTCTAGCTTGCCTGTGTTATCTGAAAGCTGATCATCCGATTGACATGAACATTGGTCACCCATTCAGAGCCAAACTGGACAGTGATCCATCCTGCCAGTGAGAGATGGGGCCAAGTGACAGGATCAGCTAGTCTGTAGACAGCTCTATGCATCAGATCTTTACTGTACAGATGGTAAAAAGTATATTATTAATATTACTTCATACAAAATACAAATAGAACAATGTACCAGGCCAATAGATGTTACTCTTCAATTAAATAGACAGATTTTGCAGGGAATTGCATATATATAATTATCATCAATGATGAACAACAAGATGAAAAAGTACAAACATTTGCTAAACTAGGAAATGCACTGTTACCGTCACACCAAAACAGTGCATACGACACTACAATACCGTATGACAGCATTTCCCGTACAACGTAATGCCACACTGCTGTAACATTTGGAATGCAAAAAAAGGATGTAGGTGGAATGGCGCTAAATACACATGTCACAATGAAAACAATTTAATAATATTGAATGGTTTTATAAAATGCAAAAAATTAATGAAACAGTGCTGTTTAGGCAAGCAATGTATTGTAACAATAAAAACTGGTACAAGTAAAACAATGTCTCTACGACAGTGAGTGAATCAAGGAAAAAGTATCCTGTAACAACTGCAACAATATAGACACAATATTATAACTGTATGAATGTCCATGCGAATAGAGGATATCTCAGAAAAATATTTTTGTTTGTGGATATTAATACCGATAAACAGTCATGAATGGACCAAAAAAAATTGTTTTTTTTGGAGCACCCTGAAATGACAACTGTCAGACGACCTGAATTGTAAATAAGCCGCTCTAGAAAATAATGTCTCACGTGTAGTGTGCTCACCTCTCGGTCACAGTGTGTAGTTACTTCAGGAATGGATGCGACACCAGTCTGGAGGAAGAAACAGACTGGTTCGCGGCTGGAGGTGCCGAGGGCTTGATGGAAGTGCTGATGCACATGCGGGAGCGCTAGAGTATGCTGTGACGGTCCCAAGATGCGGCAGTGAGTATTCGCCGGCGGTGGACAACCGGACTCGGCGGTGATGAGACTCTCTCCGGCGATGGACAGCCGGGCTCCCCGCAGTCTATGACTCTCTCCAGAGAGATGTGAGCAGCGTGTGAAATGAGCTCACAATCCTGAGCCGCAGTAAGTAGTCCAATCCAGTGTAGGCTCAACCAGAGCTGGAGGTGTAGAGAAATCCAGGCGGCGTGTATGATCGCTGGCTGGATGTATCAAGTATAAGTGAAATATTGGAGCAGTTGAATAAAAAAGAAGTGGTCCACTACACGTGAGACATTATTTTCTAGAGCGGCTTATTTACAATTCAGGTCGTCTGACAGTTGTCATTTCAGGGTGCTCCAAAAAAAAAAATTTTTTTGGTCCATTCATGACTGTTTATCGGTATTAATATCCACAAACAAAAATATTTTTCTGAGATATCCTCTATTCACATGGACATTCATACAGTTATAATATTGTGTCTATATTGTTGCAGTTGTTACAGGATACTTTTTCCTTGATTTACTCACTGTCGTATAGACATTGGGCCTGATTCAGAGCCGCTCGTAAGCGGCCGCTCGTTCGTTCCGAGCGATGTTAGCCCAACTGCGCATGCGTACGGATCGTTATACGCATGCGCTAACCAGTCAGTGCGGCCGAAATTCATGTGCTCGCAAAATAGCGAATGCCTGCTATTTGAGTGACAGAAAGAGGCGTATGTGGGTGGTAACAGGGGAAGGTGCTTGAAAATGGGGAGTGGAAATCAGAACGCAGGCGTGCTTAAAGGTCAAAACGGGCATTTTATGGGTGTGCATATTTAAAACAGCAGCGTCATTGACCACGTCACTGGGTTATTTTATAGTCAGAACTGCTCGCAAAATTGTGGTAGCAAACACCAACCCCAAGAATAGCGAGCAGTTCATACCCTTGTCGATGTACTCGATTAATCTAATAAATAGCAGACATGACGTAGGATGCGAGCGGCCAGGGGGCGTATTTTTCCAAAAAACTAAAGCAAGTTTTGTTCGCTCGTTCAGACATAGAGGCGTGAACAGACCGCAAACAGCGAACGGTTCATTTGAATAGCCACCCCTAGTTTTAGAACGAACGACCGCAAATAGCGAGTGGCTCTGAATGAGGGCCCTTGTTTTACTTGTACCAGTTTTTATTGTTACAATACATTGCTTGCCTAAACAGCACTGTTCAATAATTTTTTTGCATTTTATAAAACCATTCATCATTATTAAATTGTTTTCATTCTGACATGTGTATTTAGCGCCATTCCACCTACATCCTTTTTTTGCAGTTCCCTGGCATTGTATTATGCCAATTGGGAGTGGTGGCTTACTGCCAGGTGGAGGGCAGCTTTTTACACATTTGTTATCTATCCTCATTACTGATTCACACCCCCTCGTGGCGCTTGGTTTTTCTGTATAAACATTTGGAATACAAAGGTTTTCTGGTTGGGAAATATAGTGTCTTTAAACGCCCATCTGACAGTGACCTTTGAGACTGTTACGTTGCAGAGAATACTAAGATTTTTATTGGAAGCTCTGCGTCTACATTCCAAACTAGTAATGTTCCTTAGAATTTCTTGACATTATTTCACTATTGCCATGCATTAAGGGCCTGATTCAGCAACGTACGCAACAGCAATTACGGACGCAGTAGAGCGATTGTTTGCCATAGTGCATGCGTACAAGCCATACTGCACATGTGCAGCGATAGCATTGCGATTACGGACGCACAAAGGAATCCATCACAAACTGACTGACAGGCTGTCAGCGTTTGGGGGTGGTGATGGGGAGTGGTCAATAAAACGCAGACGTACCTGTACATTTCAACGCCGTTTCATGGGCGTGCATAAATTAGCCACTGCGATTGCATATGCAGCTTGAGTACTCACTGCACATGACGTGTCTTGCAGTTTCTGCAGCTGTTCAGACCTGCTGTAAATGCTGCGTGATCGACCGATATGAGTCGATGGTACCAATGTTTATGCAGAAAAGTGAGGTTGAACAGATATGAGAGAGCAGCAGTGGGCTTTCCTATGCTGGCTGTGCTTTGGCAGGCATTAGCATATTTTCAACAACGGTTAGGTATTCCTGCGCACTAGAGTGTACTGGCCGGGGTATGCAGCACTTAGATAAGAGGGTGCCAATCCCTCTTAGGGTGAGTACAATGAATTTTTAATATCTAATGCGCTCCCCCTTGTATTGTGCGGATGATGTCTATTTGTACCTCTATAAGTATGATCCCTTGTGGTGTAAGCTGTTCGTCCGGCTTCTCTGTGCTTCCGGTGTAGAGCACGTTCTAGGGGCAGGTGCAGTCACGTGATGCAGAGATCGGGGGTATATTGCAGTACAATGCACAAGTTTTCAGTAGGTGTTCCCAACGCGTTTCGGCCCATTAGGCCTTCCTCCGGACGAACAGCGCTGCAACGCACGGAGACCATCTGTCCACGGCCGAAAAAGGAGAGGAAGGCGCAGCAGCCAAGCGGCTAACTCCTGTCGGGAATACCACTCATCCCGCTGAACCAACCACGGATACAAGCTTCAGGTCGATGCCCAGCGGACTACCAGGACCAGGTGTGCCGCTTGCTGCGTCCCTGGAGAGAATCCCGGAACACTCCAAACGGCCCGCAAACAGAGACTCCAGGAACCAGGTACCCCGCACTTGTGATCCCATCACACAGTGCGATCATCCTTTCCACATAAACTTTACCCTGATTAAGAAGTGACCAAGCAGGATCAATACAGGCGGTGACAACACCTGTTAACCTCATGTATGGTTGAACTCTTTCATTAATAGTATTGCACATCGAACTCTGGACCTGATTCAGAGACGCTCGCAAAAAGCAAGCGCTCGCTCTGAATCAGGCCGGCCGCTTTTTTTTTTTTTTTAAGCCGGCCTCCTGGCCGCTCGCTAAGCTGTGGTTGACCACCCACAACTTTTGCGAGCCGCCAGGTGATGGTCGCGACCATCAGGCTTGCGACGAGACCCTTGTGGTAGGGTCTCGTCTGCCACAAGCCCCAGTGAGCTTCCGGCTCTAATAGAGCCGGAAGCTCACTGGTGATGTCAGTAGGGCTGCCCTCAAACGGCAGGTGTTCCTTCGGGAACACCTCCGTTTGGCAAGCCACCCCCCCTCCCCGCCTACAAAACGGGGCGAGCCATTGCTCAACATCGACAGCCGCCCCGTTTGTAGCGAGCCCCATAGCGAGTGAATTTTTTTCACTCGCTCCAGGGCTTGCGAGTGCGCAATGCCCCACCATTGACCCGCTTGCTAGCGGGTCTGAATCAGGCCCTCTGTCTGCACATGTGCACCATTAATAGTGTTGTACCAACATTTAAGTTCACTTCATTATTGTGATTTTGATCAGCAATATCAATTTTGTGTTTTATCCTACATTAAAGGATTATTACCTATTTACCAAATCCAGCTTGCAGTATATAAGATCACATTATTACACCACAAGGGATCATACGTATAGAGGTACAAATAGACATCATCAGCACAATACAAGGGGGAGCGCATTAGATATTATAAATTCATTAGCATATTTTCGAAGCTGTGTTCCGTACGAAATCACAGCTGCAATCGCATTTGCGTACTCTGCTGAATCAGGCCCTAATATCAGAGCAGGCAGCAAAATGGGAACCAAAGAGGGATATACTCTATCACAAGGGATAATTACAGGTGCAAGTGGATGGGTGGAAAAATCTGATTTTATATGTTTTGACAACACGTTAATTATATGTCTGAAATAGGTTTCACCCAATGAAATCTGGCGTAATAGCAGATGTTAGATTTATATAAATTAAGAAGAGAAGGTAAATAGTAATTTATCAATTTACATTAAATAACCTTCCTCCATAAACTGCCTTTTAGCATTAGCTCAGTCCCTAAAAAATTTGTTTTTGAGGGATACCCGTAAATATTACAATCCCCTGAATGTATAAAGGAGAGACAGCAGCAGATATCTCCAATAGGTTTCTATGGGAGGGATGCGCTGCTGTCAGATTTACCAAGTTCCGGAATGCAAAGATGAAGATGGCGTAAGCCGCTGTAGCTTATGGGCTACACATCGCAATCCTAGCCAGGAGAGGGTTCCATAGGAAGCCCTGCACAGGAGACCCTGCACAGGAGTGAAGAGACCACTGACGCAGTCACTTCAGTCCTAGCACATCACAGAGACAGGCACCTTTGGGAGCCCCTGTCCTTGCAGGTACATATTCATACATTCGGGCTAATATTGAGCCCACATCAAATTGCAAATGTGATCATTAATAAATGGGGCACTAAGTGTGGCTCTATGGCAGAGGACTGCGTACAAAAATACGCAAATCAGGGGCAAGATCGGGCTGCGAAGGGGACAAGTTTGGCTGCCGTTTCAACAGCAATTTGCCCCCTTACACCTTTTTGAATTGAACCCTATATATTCTAATGAAGTGTAAACCCTACTACAATAGTATATAAGAAACACCCGGATCAAAAACAAATTCTGTATGCCTTACCTTTCCTTCTCTGTGTCAGTAAAAGAACCCTTAGAGGGGTATTCAACATGGGAGCGAAAAGTCAGTGCTGGACTTTTCGCTCCACATCGGAGATTTTCCTGGGCGCACGCCCGCTTTATCCAAGTATTCAATATAAAACCTACGAAAACGTGAAGCTGCGAAGTGGGATCTGCGTAAAAAAACAAAACTTTCCTGGAATAAATTGTAGGACCCCCCTAAAGTTGTAAAAACATGGAGGATCACTATGGGTACCCCCGTTTTAGCCTCCAAATGAAAGTCGGGGATTTAAATAGCCGCAGCAGGTGTTTTTTCCTGACATTGAAGAAGTGTTGCAGAAGAGCACTTAGGGGTTTTTTTTTCCTTTTTTTAAGTGGTCCCATCAAATTTGGGGTACATGAAAATGGGTACTAGCATATTTTTATGTCCCTAAAGTAAGTTTTAAAAAATTCAGCAATTATGCACCTGTCGCTAATAGCCTATTCTAGAAAACACCTGCCGCATACTTGCAGAATAGCCCTGAACCTATTTCCCTATTTTTAAACACTTTTTTCCCATTTTTTTTTTCTCACCCCAATTTTGAAATTAATTTTTTGGGGTGTCAATATTTTTTTTTTTAAACTTTTTTTGACACAGTTATTTTTAAAATGTTATTCCCATGGGTGCAGGCTATTTTTTTAAGCCTGCATCCCTAAACCCCAATTCTGCAGTTTTTTTCGCCACCTATTCAGTGGTGAAAAGTTATCCACGAAAAGTCTTTGAAATTGAATACGGTGTAAAAACAAAACCTCCGAAAATGACCTCATCGGTGCGAAAACATCGCAAAAACTGAGTTTTCGCTCCATATTGAATACCCCTCTTAGAGGCAAATTCATCAAGAAGAAAATTTGGCAAATCAAAGGTTTTCAGCACGTTTTTGAGAAAGTTACAAACCACTGGATTTATGACAGGTAAAACCAAGAAAAAATCACTGCATGTTTTGAATACAGGTTGTTTGATTTATTATCTGATGTGAATGGCCAAATATTCTCTGGAAAGCGCTGCGGAATATGTGTGCGCTATATAAATAACTGGTAATAATAATAATAATAATTATCTGAGGTTTCACAAAGCTCTAAAAAAAAAAAAAAAAATAATAAAAAAAAAACCAGCACAAAAAAGGACTGAAAAAACGTCGCTCCCATTGTATACAGATTTAGCTATATGGCCATTCACAACATAATGTACATACCTCCCAACCTCAGAGGTCTCAGCTGCAGGACGGGGACACGCCAGTGACCATTTTTTATGCCGCACGCTGTGGAGATGTGGCACTGTAACACCTCACAAACCACAGCCCCCCACTCCGCAAATCAGGAAAAACATCGTTATCGTGGAACCGCAGGACAGTCCACCCACAGCTATAGCGAGTGGCCAGGAAGATGGGCTTGCGACGAGACCCTTGTGGTAGGGTCTCGTTGCCGCAAGCCCCAGAGAGATTTAGGCTCTAACAGCCGAAATTTCTCCCACTCGTGATGTCAGTGGGGCCGGCCCCAACGGAGGCGTTCACAAGGGAAGGCCTCCGTTTGGGCAGCCACTCCCCTGGCCCGCCCACCAAAGGGGGCGTGCTGTCACTCAACATCGACAGCACGCCCCCTTTGGTGCGAGACCCGGAGCGATGGATGGCCCGTCGCTATTCAGGTCTCGCGCATGCGCACGACGGAGCCGGCTCCGTCGTGCGCATGCGCTCTGGGCCACCATCGTCTGAATCAGGCCCAATGTACTAAGCAGTGATAAGAGACAGAGTGAAAAGTGATAAGAAAGAGATAAGGTACCAGCCAATCAGCTCCCAACTGCCATCTCACAGGCTGTGTTTGAAAAATGACAGTTGGGAGCTGACTGGCTGGCACCTTATCACTTTCTTATCACTTTTCACTCTGGGCCTGATTCAGAGCCGGATGCTCTGACCAGAGCGCTCGCTCTGAATCAGGGCCCTCCTACCTAAAAATGGAGCGGCCTCTTGGACGCTCGCATAGCTGTGGGTTACCACCCACAGCTTATGCGAGCATCCATGATGATGGTCGCGATGGTCAAGACCATCGGGCTTGCGACGAGACCCTGCGGTAGGGTCTCGTGGCCGCAAAGCCCTGGAGTGATTTTGGCTATATCAGAGCCAAAATCACTCCCACTGACATCACTAGTGATGTCAGTGGGGCCGGACCCAGACGGTAGGCATTCCCATGGGAACGTCTCCATCTGGCAGCCACGCCCCCGGCACGCCCACCAAAGGGGGAGTGCTGTCAGTCACCATCGACAGCACGCCCCCTTTGGTGCGAGACCCATAGCGACAGCTTGGCTGTCGCTATGCGGGTCTCGCGCATGCGCACGATGGAGCTCCCTCCGTCGTGCGCATGCGTCCTATGCTCGCGAGCGGGTCTGAATTAGACCCTCTGTCTCTTATCACTGCTTCGTACATAGACCCCATAGTCTGGTGAATCAGAAGGTATGTGCAACGCACAATGCGGTGCAGTTACATTAATCATGTGTAACAGTATATTGTGTCATCACATACCTCCCAACTTTTCATCCTCTAAAGGAGGGACAGGTCGTGCGCCAAAGGCGCGCGCGGACGAAAATGAGGTTTTGGCTTAAGAAAAAGGGACGGATCTTACAGAAGACGGGGCGGAGCCTCGCGGCTTCCCCCGTTTTCGTCACTTTGGAGGCGAGCCCAGCAGTCTCCAAGGCGCTGGGAAGCCCCCAGGCTCTACCTACACAAGAGAACAGATGCCGTGTGCGTCCAGTCTGAGCTCACCTGTCTATATGATAGCGACTACCAAACTCTCATATATCAGCTGATAGCAGCCCCATTATCTCCTCTACCCTGGCATCCTTCAGTGGAGTTTAGTCATAGTTACCTAGGGGTCTATTTACTAAGCAGTGTTAGGAGACAGAGTGAAAAGTGATAAGGTGCCAGCCAATCAGCTCCTAACTGTCATTTTTCAAACATGGCCTTTGAGATGATAGTTGGGAGCTGATTGGCTGGCACCTTATCACTTTCTTATCACTTTTCACTCTGTTTCCTAACACTGCTTAGTAAACAGACCCCCTAGTCTCATGGAAAGGCCAGGAGACTTCCGAGTCTCAGGTAGCGTTCCCAGTTAGCCAGAAAAGTGGGCAGGTCTCCTGGAGGCCACCACCCATTTCCGGAGTGAAGTGTGTAGTCTAAGCAGTTGATAAAAGTCGACAACTATGATTTTAGCGCAGGATAGATTAGGAATAAGGTGAATTATCAAAAGGAAAAATATACTTTTTATTTTTCCCCCTTTACTGTACATCAAAGGTTTACTGCTGATTATAACATTGCTATGGCTGACTATAGCCCTGTCGAAAGATTATACCTTTGCATGTGGAACAACTTTATTAGTAAGTATTGTGGAAGTCATTGTACTACCGCAATACCTGTTCTATTACCGTCATCTCATTATGGTGATAACACATTAAAATCATAAAAAAATGGTTTATTCTTTAAATAAAGGTTTTTAAATATTTTTTAAATAAATTTGTTTTTTTATTTTAACTTTTAGGTTTTATTTTTTTTTTTTTAAATCTGGACTTTCAGTTCCACTGTGCATGTGTATATCTGCAAAGACTGATGCAGTAAATTAACTATTTTTTGCGTTGGAGCTGCAAACTCAGCCAATCAGCGCTTACCTATTGACTTCAATGGGAATGACTGTCGGTGACCCGGTCATTTCTCCAGCACAGACTAGAGAATAGACAACAGTGTACACTGGACCACTGAGGAATACTATATTATACACTGGCCACCAGGTAAGAGGCTCTACATTATATTCTAGTGTCTAGTCATCAGCCTGTGGATTATGTATTTTACAGTAGACATTAGGCAAAGAGCCCTGTATTTTGTACTAGTCACCAAAGAAAAGGGTCTATATTGTACACTTATTATAGAAAGGTTTTCTAGGGTTAGAGGACTAGTATATTTCTATTGTGTGATCAATATTCTGATATAATAATATATATAAGCTCAGTACATGGTCTAGTGTGGAAAGAAAACAGCTGGTAATACATTAATCAAAATAGTAAATTGTGTTTGCTCAGGGGTGTGTGTGTCATAATTTGTTACCTTCACCAAGGATGCCAGAACATCTTGTACTACTACTGAATACACACACACACACCAGATGGTAGTATATACAAATTAATTGCTCCTGGCATGTTTGGACAGCAGCATACACTAAAAATGATATATTACATATACATTAGTTATAAATATAGCATTAATTGTATAGACATACATGCCTGAGCAAGCAGCATACCATTCTCATAAAGAGATTGTTCTAAACTTGGAAAACAATGTACAGTCTGGGTCCTCTGGGATAAATACTAATAAGGGGTCTATTTATCAAACAATGATCACCATTTATTCTGTTGTTTTCTGTGGAAAAAGAGGCTATCAATGTATCCTGCTATTTATCAGAAGGGTACCCACAGAGAAATCATTGAGTTCATGTGAACCAGTGGCGGATTTTACCTAGAGGATGCAGCCCCCTCCCCCCCAAGTAAAATCCACCACCTTGGTGAGTAAAATGTTGCAGCCCGTGACTGCACAGGATACACGGTGACTGGCAGTGACCTCCAACTAGAAGAGCACCCTGGCCTGGGACTGCCAGTCCGGGCTGTGATTAGCAGACAGCAGTTTCCAGTGGGAAGCCACTCCTCTGCCTTTCAGGCAACCCTGCCCGGCTTCTAGGGGCTGCAGCCAATGCAGTCCCTAGAAGTTAGTGTTTTACGCATGTGCGGCACCACTGACGCTTATGCGTAAGCTCCGGGCCAGCCAGATCCATTGCGCATTGTAAATTGGGAACTGGATTTTCATATCAGCATTACATTGATGCAAAATGGAAGAAAAAGCACATTGGTGAGGTAAGTTTACACAGCAGCTCTCTGGCAGGTGTTACATTGACAAGATGGAAGTTATCACTGCAAAATAATGGCAATTGATACATAGGGTCTGAATTAAGAATGCACTTTAATACCAGCAGAATATTTAGTTTAGTATCTCAGTGATACTAATGAATATGCCTCCTCAGCGGCGTCCTCCGCTGTTTCACCCGTCGGGGGCCCGGCAGTGATTATAAAGGCTGGTACCAGGACCCGATTGCCGGCAATAGGGACAGTACCACTCTCGCCATCTATAGATGGCATAAGCGATACAGGAATTAACAATCTAAGATTACAGCTGTTTAACATTGAAAGGTGAACTCGTTGATAAATGGGGCCAATAGGCGCCTAAGTTTGGAACTATTTCTGTTTTTTTAATTTAACTTTTCATTGCTATATATGGTTCAATAGAAATAAAATACTACTAAACCAACTTTTGAGAACTATTTGTTCCTATTAGAATACTTGTACACCCTACACAATGTAATAGGGTACAAATTTGAAAAAGTGAAGATATTTTCTGCGATTTTGCACTGAGATATAAATTGGACCGGTTTTGCTTTTAAAACATATCACTGCTTCAGATCTTGCTGCAAAAGAACAGAAAAACTTTTAGAAACTTGTGTCTTATTGCATTCCTCCTTGTATACAGTGAGATTTGATTCTATACTTGATCTTTCCTTTTTCATAAACTAACATTTCACAATAAGAAACAAGCGAGTTTCTGTACCATGAAGTAGCCCTGTAATATAGTCAGTCACCTGGCACTAGGCACATCTTATTAACATTCATCAGGAGATACAGTACCACTGCACACCCTGAAGGGTACTAATTATTTTAGCTGAGCCTCACCCTTGGGGTCCATTGCTTCTGCAGGTACACTTGTTATATCCCGGACAGAACTAGATAGGCGTACCTTTTGTATTTCATCAAAATAGCAAACATAAGTGCAGCAGGGGAGTTATGCTCTGCATTAGAATACAATATTATTACATTTAATTTATAGGGCGCCACAAGTGGTCCACAGCGTTGTACATACAGTGAAGGTTACACAGAACATTACAATACAGTAACCAAAATATAAACAGAACACAATACAGTATAATAAAGCCATGAAATCACTTTCTGGTTCATTCATGCTATCACCCCTAGCACTACACAACTCCGCTAGGATTCAGGATTAGCGAAATTAAGTTGCTATTAATTTAATGTACCATTCTGGTTCAACCAGAAAAGCCACCAATATTATTATTACAGTAGCAGAAATTGAGTACGCTGATGAGGAGGAAACAAGCGCAGTTGAGTTAATTGAATCACTGCAGCTATATTGTGTAATATATATATATATATATATATATATATATATTTGCATGCATACACACACAAACATGATGTTATGTTCTTAATTGCATTAACCCTACTGCAGGGAAATTACAAAGTGATGGGTACTTACTACTGTTGCACTTACTTTCCAGCAGGGAGTTTATAAGTGATGCAGCCTGCTGCAGGCTGTAATACTTCTCCATTTCCAGAGCCGAGGTCCGGATAGTAGTGTCCGGTGTGGCCATGCCTGCTGTCCTGGGATCAGTGTGGTTGCATACACGCAGCAAGTAGGGCAGGGTCAGAGCTGGGCTGCCCCCATGCCATGCCGCAGTGACACATGGGGTACTATAGGGACCCCTATGAGAGCCAGCAGAGGTGCAGCACAGGAGATGATGGACCAGGAGGGGATAGTCACAGTGAAGTGTGAGCAGTATCACCCGGGACAGCACAGAGATAACGAGGATACCACTACAGAGAGAGACCACTTGTCGCACCTGTCCCGGTTACACAGACTAAGCTTTGCAGAGTTGAGGACCCCACTATGTAGGAGTCTTCCCACTGGGACATCCCATTAATACATCACATGGACCATATGTAGGTTGCGACGATGAGACTGCAAATCTACAAAAATGCAGGTGGAGATGCAGATATCCTCCAACATAAACCTCCGCGGGTAGATTCCACGCGTGATCATTCCACGCCGCTACACCACGACAAATCCAGCAAATAATCACGCAGCCTTATGAAAAGTCCCCGTCGTTGTGAAGCGTCCTGTAAGCGTCCCACCCTCAGCAGCACTCCCAGCAGTCAGTGTACAGTAGCACTCAGTCCCCGGATGCCAGGCTCAGCAGTAGCAGCTACTCACATTCATAAACACGAGCAGATCACACCAGTGTTACAGTTCTGTATGTGTTGTGTGTGTGTGTGTTGCTGCAGGAGCTCACGCTCACTCCTCCCTCTGTCGCTCCCTCCGGTGCTCACTGTTGTTAACTTCCCCAGCTCACAGCCAGTCTGCTGCGTCCAAGCCCTATACACAGATCAGTAGCGTACACATAACCATGTATCAGATGAGAAATGGGTGTGTGTCAATGTTCCTTGTGTCTATTACAGTTAAAACAATTAATTGCGCTGTACACCTGTTGTATATGTCATATGCAAATTAAAAAGTATCAAGCATTAAACCAATTGTTGTTACGACTCCAAGATTGACTTAACATTGCCCAGAGAGGCTGATTCTGAGTGGGACAATTCTTTTTTCTTTTTTTTTGCTGTAACCTGATTTTACTACCTAATGCTAAATGGAGTATCTGTAGGGCTAATGCTTCAAGTGGAAAGCTGCCCCCATCACTGTTTCTCCAGTCCACAGCCACAACCATCATCGGAAATAATAATCATGCTTGTCTACTCACCCGGAACGGCCGGGAGGCTCCCGAAAATTGGCTGACGCTCTGGCCGCCCTTAAAAGTGGGCAAGTCTCCCAGCCGATAATCTTGGCATCAGGGGCGTCTTAAGAGAGGAGGGGCCCCCTCCTCTCTCCCCGGTGGCTGGCAGCCGACTGACGCGGCTGGCCAGCCACCGGAGCATTAGTAGACTCCGGGCACTAGAGTGTGCCCGGAGTCTACTGCACATGCGGTGTTTCCGGTGTTCTGAGCAGCGCTGACACCCGACGCGGGACCACGGACAGGTACATTTAATAAAATATGGGAGCAGTGTGTGCGGTGCGTGGCCCCCCTGGACCCTGGGGCCCATGTGCCCCGCACACACTGCACCCATTATAGATACGCCACTGCTCAGCATTGTGTAGCAGGGGTGGGGCCACGATCACAGACGACTCTAGGCATAGGCATTCTAAGCAAATGCCTAGGGCGACTCGAATGCCTGGGGACATTCCTGGGCTCTGCCACTGCCCCCCCCCTCCCTACCTCCCTCCCTCCGCGACACTGCCCACCAGAGCTGGTTTAAGGGGGGAGCGCTGGGGATAAGTATCCCGGACCCTCTCTGATGGGTCCCCCTGCCACAGATCGGATGTTTATGCTGATCCGATCTCCAGCGCTGCGCACGCGTATTGACAGCACCTGGCCGCAGAGAAGTGCTGGGCAGCTGAGCGATAGCTGTCCAATGGTTGTAATGCTGCAGCCTGCGTCTCAGTGACTGGCAGGCTACAGGGAAGGAGAAGGCGGGAGAAAGGGAGGGCACAGCCTGGCCCCTAAGCATGGAGGTGGATGTTCTCTGAAGAGAGGAACGTGTAGTCTGTCAGCTACAGTAGGAAAGGTAAGACACGTAGTTTATTCATTTTTTTACTAGTTAAATTTAAAAGCACTGGGTCCTATGTGTACAATATATATGTATATGTGTGTATATTTATATGTCTATTGGATGCATATGTATGTGTTATGTGTACAAAATACATATGTGTGCGTGTGTGTGTATATATGTGTAAATATGTATACTGTATATGTATATATACATATATGTTTTCGGGACTGTTCTGCTGTCCCACCCGTGGGCCGCAGTGTCCCGCGGTGGGGGGGAAGTTGGGGAGAGACAGCGGGTGTGCAGCAGGAGAACAGATGCCATGCACATGCGCTCGGCATCTGTTCTCTTGTGTATGGACTGCCTGGGGGCTGCCCAGCATCTCGGAGAATGCTGAGCACGCCCCCAAAGTAAAGAAAATGGGGGAAGCTGCGATGCTCCGCCCCATTTTCCATAGACCGCCCCTTTTTCACAGGCCACGCCCCATTTCAGCCACACACGCCTTCGGCGCTCGACCTGTCCCTCCTTCCTATGTTACTGATCACTGAAGATCCCGTTCGGGATTCCGATGCCAGTATCCTGATCTCCTTTGAGATATTGGTGTCAGCATTATTTCGGGAGGCGGGATTCCGGTGGCGGTATATGGACGGCCGGAGGTATCCCGTCCGATGGCAATATAACTACATCCGCGTATAAACACAGATTACTGGTGGGATTATCTGCTAGGGGGCACCAGTCAAAATTTTGCCTAGGGCACCAAATTGGCTAGGGCCGGCTCTGGCCACGATGATGCAGTCACGGAACCCTTACGTCGCGCCACGCCCCGCCGACTTGGCACTTGCACCAGCCTCATGCTACAGTAATGGTGCGTACACATTGGGCGATATTACTGAGCAATAATCGTGCAATCACTCAGTAATCCTGCACTATAATGTCTGAAATGACCAGTGATGCACGCTCCTGCTGGTTGTTTCCGACATTGTCCATCGCCTGAACATGCAGCCCAATCTGCCGATAACGACAGATTGACCATGTTCACGAATGATGGAGTGTGCCTGCACTGAACGACTGATCGTTCATTGTAGGCACTACAGGGGATCAGGAATTACTGTACGATTGCGATGTCGTAATGATACTGTCTTTCCTAATCGCCCAGTGTGTACACATAAGTGCAAGACATCCACCAGAAACAGGCTTCCCTTCTCCACACACAAAACTCAGAATAGCAGGAAACTCCAGCAACACGCCCAGGGCCTTAACTAGTGTGGTGCGGCTGGTGTCACCACACAGAGTGCAGGATGCCTTGGGGCTGAACCGGCCGCCCATCACAATCTCTATTTTACCAGGCTACCGCTGCTGTGTATATCAGTAGCGGTGCGCTCAGCACCTTCACTGCAGCCCTTCCTGTCTGTCACTTACAGGCAGCAGCTCCACCTCAAGCACTCGGCGATCTCTCTGTAGGGATGGAAGAGATGTTATGATGTCCGTCTCCACACTCCCAGGACCCACAATGGAAAGAAAGAGAGAGGAGGAGCTGTTGGGCGCTCAGCGGTAGAGCAGCAGACCACCATACACAAGCGGGCAGACAGCCAGGCAGATTCCTCAGTCCACTCCAGACACTAACAACGCGTCAGTATCAGACACAATCTGTGTCAGTGTAATTCTGTGCCTGGGTATCATTGACCAGGTGATTGCACTGCCTATAGGAGATATAGGAACAATGTAAATTTGTTAGGCACCTCTTGGCGCTAAAAATAAACAATGATGGTATTATAAAAAGAGAGTAATACTATATTTGTTAAGTAGATGAGTGTTGTCTGACGTCCACAGTACATATGTAAAAAAAAATAATAAAAGGCACAATAGTGCATTAAAACTTTTATGTAATTTATTCAATTAGCTTAGAAGCCATACAAATGTTGATAAAAAGCTCTAATCATGAGCACAACATCAAGAATACAAACATAAAAACATTAAAGAAACATGAAACAAGTCTCTATGAATAATAAGTTCTTATGGGTGGGCCCGTACCAATAAGAAAGTATAAAACAGCGTGGTATTACAAACGGGATTTCCGGTTGTCCCCTGTGTAACTCACTGTTCAGATGTTTCAAGGTACAGTCCTCCAACAGCATGCAGCAGCCTGACACGTTTCGAGCACTGGGGCTCTTTATTAATGGTGATCAAGCGAGAGAGCCCGGGGAATAGGAGGGATGGTTGGGGGTGATTACAATATGATACAATAAAAATATTAAAATTAACCTGTTTCCAGTATAAGGTAATAATTTAACAGGTGACCAATAAACAATAATATTTTCTTGTTTGCCATAATCTTATTTAAATGAAAACAAAGGGTTATCCTGTGGTTTAATTTTAATAAGACAATGGCAAACAAGGAGATATTATTGTTTATTGGTCAGCTGTTAAATTATTACCTTATACTTGGAATAGTAAGGATGATTTTAATTAATTGGCTGTGTGAGTGCTGCATCTGAGAAAGAGAGTCACGGGAGGAGGGGGGGGGGGGGTCACCCATGCTCTTTCTCGCACAGGGCTCCAAAATGTCTAGTTACGGCTCTGTACACTCCCAAGCACAGGCTGGTGCTAGGGTATTCAGCGCCCCCCTGTAAACTATAAATTTGCTCCCTTCAATTTTTTTGATAAAAATAACAGTCGTGGTCTCAAAAGGAAGGGGCGTGGCCACACAGTAATACCCCCAATTGAAATTACGCCACACAGTAGTGCAATCTTATTCACATTACACCGCACATAGGGCCTGATTCTGTAAGGATCGTAATTGCATGGCTGCACTCAGGGTTGTTTCTAGGGTCTGTGTACACACCTTTGGTATGACATTTGCAGAAGCATGACCTTGTGTCACACCCATGTTTTTAGTCACGCTGGGGGCGAGCCCAGCACATTGAAAATACAAGCCAGATCCACATAAAATACACTGAAAAAGCCACTTCCATATAAAATATATTGAAAAAGCCAGAGATGCATTAAATTTGTTTTAAAAACCACATCCATATAAGATACATTTTGAAATCCAGCACCGCATAAAATACATTGCAAAAAGCAAGATTCACATAATACACATTTCAGCTCCTCCATGTGTCACTCCAGCTCCCTCCCTTATGTCACGACCAGGGTTTCTCGGCATAGGAGACAACAGGTATTACCTGTGGGACCACTGTGGCGTGGTCCCTCCACCGGAGGGGCTGGTGTCTGGCTACGGGCATTGGCTGTGTGAAGTGTTCCGCGAGCACTGTGTCATTCTGGCCAGGGTAGGCCTGGTGGTGTTTCCATTCCATTCTGGTATGGGCGCTGCCATCTTGCCTCTGGTCAAGTGACTTAGCTGCTCCAGTCCTGGCGTGTCACATGCTCTCTCTGACCTATCACTATTCTGCACTGGGTACTTAATGGAGTTCAGAGCTTCCCATAGTTGCCAGTGCAACGTGTTTCACAGCGCATGCTGTGAGAGAATTCCTGTGCTCCTCAAAACCTATCTGTTTGAGTGCTCACCTGTGCTTTTGCTGAATCCCAGCTTCCCAGCAGCCTACATCGCCCTGCCTGCTCCCAATCTCCTGCTGGAACCATCCTACACCTTCAATCTACCATTTCCCTGCCAAAGGACCTGAGTGTGCAGTTAACCCTGTACCTACACTGCCTCCATTTACCTAGCTCTCTGATCCTACACTGAGCCACCTCAGTACAACTCTCCATTCAATTCATCAGCTGCTGCTAATCCAATTACTCTATAACCTCCATGGATTTCATCTCACCAGTATTAATCAGTAATGCTGCATACACACACAATGATTAGGTAAATGAATTATTTTAGTAAACGATTTTTGTTCATTTTTTCAAGGGAAAAATTTACGAAAATCGTTTACTAATTTTTTTCATTTACTAAATGTAATGAACGAGATTTTTAGAACTACAAACGATTTTTGCATATTAACTTAATGAAAATCGTTGAGATGGCCAGTCTGACTGAACTACAAACTACAAACGTGAACGCGCATGAACGATAATCATTCATCGTTTTCACTCAGAAAGTGAATGATTTTTACAACGATTGAACGGTAAATGATATTAATGATAATCATTCAAAAAATCGTTGTGTGTGTATGCACCTTAAAGCTGCATACACACATGATTTTTTGAACGATCGTTAGCAATATCGTTTATCGTTCAATCGTTGTAAAAATCGTTCACTTTCTGAGTTAAAATGATGAGCAATTATCGTTCATACGCGTTCACGTTTGTAGTTTAGTCAGACTGACCAACTGAACGATTTTCATTAAAGGAGCATACACACTAGACGATATGCTCCCTGAGCGATCTCGTCTAGTGTGTCCCTGGCAGGGTGTGCTCAATGTCGTTCATGACATTGAGCACACCCGCTGAACGATATCATTAATGATATTGTTCAGTGCCGGGCTCTCTCCCCCATTCCCCAAAATGCAGCAACCTGACAATATCGACAGGTTGGCCTGCATGTTTTCCCGATGAACGATAAAAACGAACTACCTGCGGGAACGCGCATCGTTCGTCGTTATCGTTCATTTAGGTAAAAAAATGGACGATAAAGTGAACGACTGAACGATATCGTTATCGTTCAGTCGTCCACTTTAATCGCCCAGTGTGTACGCACCTTAAGGGAATATGCAAAAATCATTTGTAGTTCAAAACAATCGTTCATTACACTTTAAAAAATCTGACAGATAATCTGACAGAAAATCATTGGTAACAAAATCGTTGTGTGTGTGTTTGCAGCTTAACTGTTATCTTGTCTGCAGCCTTGCAGTGACCCTTTGGATTACAAAGACTCTTATTAGTTCTGCCACTACCCGGATATTATTTATTCTTACTTCACTACAGTTTCTAATCATCACCATTCTCTTAATATTCTGGACTTTATTTTATCCGTGTGCATGTCTGCAAGTTCACCCATTAAAAAACTCACTTTTCAATTTAAATCTGTTCAGGTGTCTGCTCCTATTACCACCCTAGGTCCACAACAAACCGAGATCCTAACACCTTACCATTCCAGCCCAACAGGTCTCAGGCTGCTCCCCCACTGGCTCTCAGACAAAAGTGCCCATTATGCAGTGCCCCCTTTAGTTATTCCCATATGCAGTGCCCCCTGTATTTGTGCCCCTTATGCAGTGCCCCCTGTAGTTTTCCCCTTTATACACTGCCCCCTGTAGTTTTCCCCTTTATGCATTGCCCTCTGTAGTTTTGCTTTGCCCTTATGCAGTGCCCCCAGGCTGGCCCCTTATGTAGTGCCCCCACACTGAAGTAGTGTCCCAATGCAGTGCCCCCAGGCTGGCCCCTTATGCAGTGCCCCCAGGCTGAAGTAGTGTCCCTATGCAGTGCCCCCAGGCTGAAGTAGTGTTCCTATGCGATGCCTCCAGGCTGGTCCCTTCTGCAGTGCCCCCAGGCTGGCCCCTTATGCAGTGCCCCTAGGCTTAAGTAGTGTCCCTTATGCAGTGCTCCCAGGCTGACGTAGTGCCCCTTATACAGTGCCCCCTGGCTGGCCCCTTATGCAGTGCCCCTAGGCTGGCCCCTTATGCAGAGCCCCCCAGGCTGAAGTAGTACCCCTATGCAGTGTCTCCAGACTGGCCCAGCACTTACCTGAACATGCTCGGTGCCCCTACTCCTGCTGCCTCTGCCTTGCTCTGACTGGATCTGACTAGATCCATAGGTGCGCAGGGCAATCTCCACAATGCTCCTCACGTCACATTACTTGGAAAGCTTGCCTCTAAAGCGATTGGAGACTTCTTTAGCCTCTGGTTGCTTCAGAGGCCACAGTTCCACAGCAGGGGTCAGATGCAGAGCACCCCGTGTGATTGCACGGGTCGCCCGCCCCTAGAAACGGCCCTGGCTGCACTCAGGCAGCTTCACAATTGCAATCCTTGCAGATATGGTAATGCACAGGAGGCATCACGCCCCCTGTGCATTACTTAACCGAGCTGCGTTGTTCAATGCAGCATCGGTTAATATTCGTACCAGCGGCCGGCTGCGGTGATTCATAGGGTCCTGCAGCTGGCCACAGAACGGGCCTGGCACCTACGCAGATTCCCAAACATCGGGAATCTGCATTCAGCAGTGCACATAGTGCCCCTGATTCACATTACACCACACAGCAGTGCCCCTTATTCACATTATGACACACAGTAGTGACCCTTATACACAATGCCCACAGTACTGCCCCTTATACACAATGCCCACAGTAGCAGTGCCCCTTATACACATAATGCCAGAGTGTTAGTGCCCCTTGTACACAATGCCCACATTAGTGACTCTTTTACACAACACCCACAATAATAGAGCCCCTTACCCATAATGCCCACAGTAATAATGCCCCTTACACAGAGTGCCAACATTAGTAGTGCCCCTCACACACATAATACCCACAGTAATGCCCTTTATACACATAATGCCCACAGCCCACAGCCCCTTATACACATAACGCCTCAGTAGTAGTGACCCTTACACATAATGCCCTCTGTAATAGTGCCCCTTATACACATAATGCCCACAGAAATAGTGCCCCCTATACACGTAATGCCCACACTAGTAGTGACCCTTACATATTATGCCACGCAGACACACAGCACTGTACTGACCTGAAGCCTGGCTTTTGCGCCTGCTGCCGTCCGACAGCTTATACCGATCGGCACTATGGGAGAGACATCATGACGTCTCTGCCTACACTTACTGTGGGAGCCAGAAGGCGGAGCTCAGGAGTGAGTTCCAGCCTCTGGCTGCAGGGATGGAGCCGCCGGGCACCTGCTGGTAACAAAATCTCAGCGGATGCCTGGCAAATGGGGAAGGCGGCAGCGCTTCTCCGGCCTGGTGCCTTCCTTCTGCACAGGGCCTGCTTACCGCATCGTGCTGGCCCTGTTGCCACAAGACATCTCTTACATGTGTTCCACCCAATTACCACCCAGTAGTATCAGTTTCCGTGAAAGATAAACCAGACCAAGATCCGTCTGACTCAGAATCGGCTGTAGTCTATATATGTAAAATGCATAAACTCTCTTCTGCGCATGGGCTGAATGCTAAAATTGACTAAGAATAATCATTAAAAAGAGATGTTTCTAACTGAGACAGAATGCACTGTATCTGCAAGCTGCAGTTGACCAGTGTCCTACTAATGCATTCAAAAACAGCAGAGTACATATTAGACAAACAACTACTGATATGGCAGAGTTAATGCATTGCAGCTAAAGGAAGTAAAAACAGATTGGCAAATACAAATGCAAAGAGACATGTATGTAAGTACAGTATATAATAGAGTATAATATAGTAGGATAATGCACGTGTCATTGGTCCTAAGTTGTCCAGAATTGGTTCGACGAATAGTGTGGCCACCATGTTCACCCGACTCAATCAAGCATTTATGGAATGCGGTGGAGAGGTCCATTTGCACCCAACATCCTGCATATCAGGGAGCTGTGGGAAGCTATCCAAACAGCATGGGTCAGCATCTCTCCAGATGTCTTCCATCCCAGGGGCGTATCTATAATGGGTGCAGGGTGTGTGGGACACACGGGCCCCTGGGTACGGGGGGCCCACACCGCACACCCTGCATCCATATGTTTAATACTTACCTCTCTGCCTCCGGAGTCCCAAGCCGACACCGGTATCTGCGCTGTCAAAATCACCTGGAAAACGGTCACTGTGGCCATCTTCCTGGATTTTTTGTGCATGCGCTGTAGACTCCGGGCACTCTCTAGTTCCCAGAGTCTACAGGTGTGGCGCTTGATGAGTGCAGCCAGCCGCTGGAGAGAGAGGAGGAGGCCACAGACAGAGGCGCTGTGAAACACGTTGCACTGACAACTACAGGGTGCTCCACAAACCCTTAAGTATTCAGCAACAGAATGTGATAGGCCAGAGAGAGCAGGTGACCCACAGACGATTGGCCTGCTATGTCACATGGCCAAAGACAACATGGTGGCACCCAGACAGCTGTGACGCAGAGACGCCACTAGTCTTACCCCTGTCAGGATGGCCTAACACTAGCAGACCTCTGCGCACACACAATGCCAATCTCCACAAGCCAGCTCCCCCGCCAGAAGGACCGCGCCACAGCGCCCTCTCTGGTAAGGACCGCAAAACTCCAGGCAGCAAAACCTGGGTCGTGACAGTACCCCCCTCCTTATGGGTGGCCTCAGGACACTTTCCAGGCTTTTTGGGATGATCCAAATTGAATCTGCTGATGAGTTTGGGAGCGTGGACGTCCTCAGCTCTAGTCCAACTACGCTCCTCTGGACCATAGCCTTTCCAATCAAGCAGACATTGCAATTGAAAATGGCGGATACGAGAATCCAGAATCTGAGACACCTCAAGTTCCACTCCATTTTCAGTTGGACCCTGGGGGGGGAACAGGGAGAACACTGAGGAATTTATTGAGAAGTAGTGGCTTGAGCAAAGATATATGAAAGGAATTGGGAATCTTTAAATAAGACGGAAGCTGAAGACAATAAGAAACTGGATTGATTACCTCTGTAATGGAGTACGGTCCAATAAACTGGGGAGCAAACTTCATGGATGGTACCCAGAGGTGAAGATTGCAGGTAGAAAGTCATACTTGATCCCCGACCTGCATCTGAGGAACTTTTATTTGCTTCCTATCTGCCTGATCTTTTACCACAGGAAGGTTTTAACAAGAGCAGCCCGTACTTGAGACCAAAGTGAAGCAAAGTTTCGTACAGTGGCATCCACAGATGGCACATTGAAGGTGGGCAAACTACGGAACTCAGGGATCCTAGGATGAAGTCCATATACAATGTAGAAAGGAGTTTGGTTAGTAGATGAATGATAAGATGCATTGTGCGCAAAATTCGGCCCAGGGAAGGGAATCAGACCAGCTGTCCTGGGATGAAGACATAAAGATTCTCATAAAGGTCTCGAGATCCTGATTCACCCTCTCGGTGGACCCATTACTTTGAGGGTGATAGGCCGTGGAGAAGTTAAGTTTCACTTGTAGAACAGAACAGAGGGCTCTCCAGAATTTTGCCACGAATTGGACACCCCGGTCTGAGACGATTTCTGAAGGAAGTCTATGAAGACGAAATATATGGTGAACAAATAGGTAAGCCAAATCAGGTGCCGAAGGTAACTTCTTTAATGGAATGTAGTAGACCATCTTAGAGAAACAATCTACTACCACCCAGATGGTGGTATATCCATTAGAATTTGGCAGGCCCGTCACAAAATCCATGGACAGATGTATCCACGGACTTGATGGTACAGGAAGGGGCATCAATTCACCAGCTGGAGACTGTAGAGGAGATTTATACTGAGCACACAGGGTACAGGACGAGATAAACTGTTATCTCGGTTTTCATCGATGCCCACCAATAGGATCTTTTCAGGAATTCCATGGTCTTGCGAATGCCTGAGTGACCGGCAAAACGAGATGAGTGAGCCCATGTCAGCAACTGTTTTCTCAACTCCGGGGCCACAAATGTTTTCACAACAGATGGTTGTAGTTGTATAGTGGCAAAAACATTTGACTCCACTTTGACGGGAGTACTCTGCAGTGTTTCTGGACCACTCTCCATTGACAGCAACCGTGACAAGGCGTCGGCCTTCTAGTTGAGAGCCCCAGAACGCTATAAGTCAGGGTAAAATGAAAGTCAGCCAAAAATATTGCCCATCGAGCCAGACGAGGACTTACACATTGGATAATTTTTAGAAAAAGAAGATTTCTGTGGACTGTGAAAACGGTGAAAGGGAACTTAGTACCCTCTAGGAGGTACCGCCATTCCTCTAAAGCCAACTTGACAGCTATAAGCTCCTGCTCGCTTATGGCATAGTTTCTTGCAGCAGGGGAGAACTTCTTTAAAAAGAAACCATACGGATGAATCCGGTTATCCTCGAAGCGCTGAGATGAAGCATCCACCTAAAATAAAAATGGCCTATTGACATCCACTTGTCTCAAAACAGGAGCTGTGATCAACGCTTGCTTGAGAAGTTGAAAGGCTGTCTCCGCCTCAAAGGGCCATAGAGCAGGATTGGCACCTTTACAAGTTAAGGCCTTGATGGGAGCCACCAAGGAGGAGAATCCCTTAATAAAACATTGATAATAATTGGAGAAACCAAGAAGTCTCTGGATGACTTTCAAAGACATGGGAGGGGACCAATCCAAGATTGCTTGGACTTTCTTGGGGTTCATTTCCAACCCTGATCTGGAAATGATATATCCAAGAAATGGAATACTTGGTACACCGAACACACATTTTTCCAACTTACAATACAGTTGGTTCTTCCTCAGACGAGACAAGACTTCTTTGACATGATTGTGGTGTTCCTCAGGAGAGGAATAAAAAATCAAAATGTCATCTAAATCGACGACAGCCGAGACATATAAGAGATCCCTAAAGATCTCAATAACAAAACCTTGAAAAACAGCAGGTGCATTACACAACCCAAACGGCATGACCAAATATTCAAAATTAACGTCCCTTGTGTTGAATGCTGTTTTTCACTCGTCACCGGCTTGGATACGGATGAGATTGTATGCAACTCGGAGATCTAACTTAGAGAATATAGTGAATCCCTTAACTCTGTCAAATAATTTGGTGATTAATGGTAGTGGGTATCTGTTCTTCACCGTGATATCATTCAGACCTCTATAATCTATACACGGTCTCAAGCCTCCATTCTTTTTAGAAGCAAAGAAGAATCCAGCTCCAGCAGGTGAAGTAGGTGGTTGGATAAATCCCTTTCTTAAATTCTCCTGGATGTATACCGATATGGCGTCGGTTTCTGGTATGGACAACGGATAGGTCCGACCATGGGGAGGCGTCTTCCCAGGTAACAAGTCAATGGGACAATCCCATTCCCTATGGGGATGTAAGATGTGAGCTTGTTGGAGAAAACATCAGTAAAAGATTGATATTCCTTAGGTATAGATGGAACCTTTAACACCTGAATTTCTCTCACAGGTCGAATCTCCAGGAGGCAAGACCCCTGGCATCTCTCACTCCATGACACAAACGGGTTGGAGTCGCACAGGATTATTATATAATACCCTACTTTGACTAATTAAATTAAATCAAAGAGAGGTAAGTATTCTAATTGTCAGAAACAACTTATAAGACAATCTCTGAACTACAAATCTTGTTTCAATTAAGGCGTTGGTGGTGCTCACCAGAGTCAGCAAAGCACAGTATTAGGACACAAGAGAAAAGGAAGGCTCCTTTTGTGCCCCCAAAAGGAGTCTGTCACGCTTGGCGCTGGGGAAGTGGAAACTCTGGGTCCGGGTTGCGGGAGGAAACGAAGGCGAGGGGCCTGGATATATGTTCTCCTCATCCACAGCTCTCGAGTGTTGACGAGACCTGGGCAATGGTGCGGAGTCTAACCCACAGGATGGTGTTCGCCAGTGACCCCTCCAATCGGGATTTGGGCTTAGCTGCACCCTGTGAGCAGGTCGCGGTCCTTTGACCAGGTATCCGAGCTCAGTGGGAATTGGAGACAAAAATAACCGTGGCCCTAATAACAGATGCCTAAGATTTAAGGCACTGTGGAGTGATCCACAAACAACGTAAAGAAGTCTGGCAATACTGTAGCACAAAGTTCACTAGTGACACATTTAGCACACAGGCAGATATGGAAATTCACTGTTGTGTGAAGTTCACTAGAGGCTCGTTTAGCACACAGGCAGATGGTAATTAACTGTTGCACCTGGTTCACTAGAGACTTGTTTAGCACACAGGCAGATGGTAATACACTGTTGCATGAAGTTCACTAGAGACACGTTTAGCACACAGGCAGATGGTAATTCACTGTTGCACAAGGTTCACTAGAGACACGTTTAGCACACAGGCAGATGGTAATACACTGTTGGAAGAAGTTCACTAGAGACACGTTTAGCACACAGGCAGATGGTAACTCACTGTTGCACAGGGATCACAGTAACGTCTTGGCACACAGGCAGAGATGGAACACACTGTAGAGGAAATAGAACGCCAGGAACCTGGACCGGAACTGAACTAGGGACTAGGAGACAACCGTTGTTCAGGCAGTTTGCAGAAAGATGGAAGCAGGCTATATACCCCACAGAACCCTTTGATAGGTGCACAGCGATCAGCTGACGCTCACCTATCCCAGGCCGGAAGTACAGTCACATGGGCCGACTGACATGGCGGCGCCCATGCCGGGAACCCCGATTCCACACACCGGAACGCCCGCAGTCCCCTACCACGGGGAGAATGCTCAGCATCCTCTCAGCCGCCGCGCCAGCTGCCCGACCGCCCGGGAGATCAAAGGAAGCCGGCGAGGAGGTAAGGCCGCGCTGATCCCCGGCAGAGCCCTGACAGAGTCTTCCTTTTTCTCTTGTGTCCTAATATCTCTCACACCATGACTGAACCTGCATATTATTCCAATCAATTCGGGGGTTGTGCTTACGCAGCCAGGGGTGTCCGAGTATAATCTCAAGGGAAGCCTTGGGTATGATTAAGAAGCTGATATATTCAACATGAAGGACTCCAATACGAACTAGAACAAGTGAGTTCTTTTAGACACAGTCCCACTTGAAATAGGTCTACCATCGATAGAGGTCAAGGAGATAGCATGGTCCAAGGTGATGCAAGGAATTTGTAATTTATATGCCAAATGAAGGGACATGAAAATTTCAGCTGCCCCGGAATCCAGAAGGGCAGATACGAATACAGGACTAGACTTAATGTCCAGAACTATGGACAAGACAGAATCATTCTGCTTTAGGGACATAAGTAAAACTCCTAACCGAGTGTCCCCGGGACTAGTTAGGAACAGGCGTTTCCCGTCTTGTGGGTACAGGAAGCCACCAGGTGATCCGTGTCTCCACAGTATAGACAAAGGTTCTTTTGAATGCCTCTCTGTCATTCTTCTTTAGAAAGATGGGTATGATTAACCTGCATGGGTTCTTCATCTGTAAAGGAGGGAGGAGAAAGGATAGGAGCAGGTAGAGGATGAGGCATAAAATGATCAGCTCTGTGATTCTCAGCTTGGCGCTCTCTAAAGCGTATTTCAACTTTGTTGCAGAGAGAAATGAGATCATTAAGGCTAGAGGGTAAATCTCGAGTGGCTAGACCATCCTTTATACAGTACGATCCGATAGTCCGTGCCAGAAGGCCGATGTTAGGGTTTCTTCGTTCCATCTGAGCTCTGATGTCAACGTCTGGAACTGAATGACGTACTGACTGACAGGAAGGATACCTTGTTTCAGATTCATAATACTGGAAGAAGCAGAAGTGTTTCTTCCAGGCTCATCAAAAACCCTCCTGAATGATGTTAAAAATTCTGGGTTATTGTCCAGTAGCGGGTCTGATCGCTCCCAGAGCAGAGAAACACAATCTAAGGCTGAACCGGACAATAAAGACACAATATAGGCCACTTTGGTTTTTTGAGTAGGGAAATTTGGTTGGCTAGTAAAATGTACATCACACTGGTTGAGGAATCCACGACACAGTTTAGGATTACCATCAAACTTGCCAGGTGTAGGCAAATGAGGAGGAACTCCAGAGCAAGATACCACAGAAGTGGAGACAGGAGTAACTGCAGGCATACTTGAAGTAGTTAGTGTAGCTTGTCAGGTATCCTGACGGAGTGCCATTTCCTGTACATACTGTGCTAATTGCTGTTGCATGGTTTCCAGTCTTTCAAGGCGAGAAGCGATGCCGTGAATTAAACCTGTTCTGGACTCCTGTCCAGTGGCTGAATCCATTTGGCCAGTGCAAACTGTTAGGGGTAAATTTACTAAGAATCGAGTCTGGGAGAGCTTGCTTTTTTTCAACTCAATTAGCTACGCTGAAACTTGGGAGATCTGAGGCTCCTGAAACTCTCAGAATTACCAAGAACTTAGTTTAGCTGAGAGGGAGATGTCCGATGGTGAAGCAGAACGAGATATCTCCCCCGAGTAGCAGGTTTTGCAGGAGATTACTCACCTGAGATTGCAGTGTCTTCTCTCTGCAAAACTCTCCCGAGCAAGCAGCCTGCACATGTCAGTGAGATATGTGAAGGCTGCTTGTGTTCTAGCCTGTCAAAAAACAGGTTAAAGCTTTTTTTTAAAAATGACATAGGGCCACCACCCCCCCCCCTATAGCCTAACCAGCCCCGGACTTGCCAGACAGTCCTGGTTCTTAAAATTACAGGGAAAATAATGTGTAGGGTTCCACTGTAATTTAAGAACCAGCACCAGGCAGCAGGGCCAGACCTGGTTGTCGAAGCTGGATAATTGGCTTAGACAAGATCAGTTTAAAATTGAATCGCGGTGACGCCATCTTGCGACTGGCCGCAAGACACCATCTTGGAAATGAGATCGCAAGACGCCATTTTGCGAATGGCCGCCCAAGCGCCATTTTAGATAAACTCACATTTAAGTACATATGGCGATATTACTATTAGCACCATGCGATTGCATCTTTCATCATTTCTCATATACACAGTAATACGCACAATTGCGCTGTTAACTAGTCGCATATTAACGAATGCATAAATTCCTATATGAAAACACCGTTTAGTAGCTAAATGCGCACGCACCCGCACCAAGTTAACTAGCGTCTTTATATCAAGCCCCGCATACTCACACATTACATATTCACATACAAGGTTTTATAAGCTTTAAGGTATAAGATTTAAGATTGTTCATTTAGTATAAATGCTATGAAATAAAGATTGTTTGGTAACTAAGGTTTTATACATGATAAGTAAGCCGTGTTTGGTTTGTACTGATGCGTACTCTTTCCACAGTATTCTGGTATTATCGGTGGGGAGATCGCATCATGCATTCTCGACTTATGGACCGCAGAGACTTTAAGCAACAAAATGTATATGATATGAATAACTGTTAGGATGTTGCATGTGGCGGGAATCTAGGGACCCTCAGTTGTTGAAGGCTGGGTTGTGTCTATTTGAATCAGCCTGTTAAATGCTCTGTAACAGATGGATCCCCCTTGGGAACCAATAGCATCAGCAACAAACGTCCCTATTGTTTTGTCTATTCCTGGGGGGTATAAATATGTGTGCTCCAACACTGGGTCTTTAGTCTTCGTGCTGAATGCTGATAGACGAGTGGTTTCTTGCTGATGCCTAACATCTGGTCCGGATTTGCTGCGTATGTATACTGTACTTGGGTCTATATAATTCCTTTGCGCTGAATTGTGTCTGGATCAATAGCGTGTAACTGACTGTACTTTTACTTGAATAATACTTGTCCTTTGGAACCACAGATTCCAGGTCTTAAGTCTTTATATACTGTATGACTGCGTACGCAAATTAGCGTTATCTTTAGAAGGTATAGGCAGGATATTAGAAGGTATAGGAAGGAGTGTATAGAGGTTCTGATCAAGTATCGTTAGTTGGGGGCTTGTAGTGAAGTCACTTACCTGCTCACACGGTACATACGTCTATCGATATTTCAGCAAAGGGTGGAGTGGCCACATGCATACCTGCAACCACTTTGTGCTGAAAGATTGCTATCCGTCTCTGTGTGAATCAAGGAAGCTGACTAGAATCCAGGGACAAGAGAGGAAAAAGTTTGTTTTCCTCTGTTGCTAGAACCTTATATTTAAAGGGGTGCCGCAGTACTGAGTACGCGGCTGAGTCGCAGGTTTGCGCACAGCAAAGACGCACTTTTGTGTACGCTGCTAAAGGTTGTCATACGGTTGTGTGGTAGTCGCATTATTGTGTATGCGACTGGTCGCACAATAGCGTATACGTACTTCCGGTTGTGCTGCCACGTGTTTTAGATAAAGCCGTTGAGGTTTACATTTTTCAATTATTATCAATATCTGGGTTAACGTGTATTTTTCTGCGCAGGAAAAAAGTGTGTAACAGGGAGTGTTTGTTGGTAGGGGTAACTTGTTCCCTACAGTTAAAGGTACTAAAGGGCTAAGTGCTAGTCGCTCGGTAAGCAGCTTTACTGTTCTATACACAGTAGCAGGTGTACATGTTGTCTTTGTTGTAGAGAGGTGCGCGGAAGTGGCCAACATACAAACTTCCATAGGTGTGGAAATTGCCTTACTAAATCTTATCCAGGAGTGGAAGTTGCCTTTTTCAAATCTTATCCAGGTGTGTGGGCGCCGCCGACTTAAATCATCCACAGGTAAGTGAAAGTATCTTGATTGTCTTTCACCAGTTTAAATCTTCATTGAAAAGCGTAGGATTTTGTCTCAGAATGGGAGCCGTGCAAACAGTAGAGATGTTAGACAATGATGTGCTGCTAATGGAGGTGCCGATCGGATCGGCTCGTCGTATTATGCATACTAAGTACGGTACTTATGCGATAAGGTATTGTGATGTACGGCTTAAAATGACGATGAAGAGTGTTAGACCGTTTCCCAGAATTGGTAGTTTTGATAAAAATGTATTAGATAATGTCCGGGATCACATCAGTCTGATGCGCTCCCGAGAGAAAAAGGTTAAATATTATGAATGTTTAAAACTGTGGCAGCATGAAGGGGATGCGTGGCTTAAAAATGTGCAAACGACGCAAACTAGCGTCGCGAGCACATTGCCAGAGGATACCTCCGCGACGCTAAATTGCAATACGGGCAAGCCGCAAAATGGCGCGCACGTGTGACAAGGTAGCGTTGTGGAGAGTATTGCCAGCAGTTCACGCTCACCTCCCCCACCTTATGTGGATGGAGGTGCAAGTAGTTACCAAAAATACTCATAAAAATGTAACAAGCAATTTGTACCCTCTCTTAAGCAACCATAAAGAAAATGTTTATGATGTGGATGATGAGCCTATTGTAATGTCTGCCATTTCCCATGCTGTGCAGATGATTGATGCTGCATCACCACAATCACGAGTGGTGCCGCCATCTCCATCGGTAACAGCTAGGGAAGTGTTAACACCCTCTGCACCCGTAGAAGAAGTTGTTCCTACCATACGTAGCAGCAGCAGACTAAACCCCCAGCCAGCTAACCAGGTCAAAGGTAGCAACGCTACCGGTCTGCATCCCATTCGGACAATAACCATTCCAAATGGAAATGCAGATGCGAATGGTATAGTGCCCACGAGGGAAGTGGTAATGCATTGTCCTTGGACAAGAGCAGAACTAAATTCCATCATAAATGATTTCCCCGATCCCAAAAAGGAACTAGCCAAATGTGAAAGATTTTTGAGAAATTTGGGTAGTTCACATGAGCCCACTAATAAAGATTGGCGTGTGGTGTTAAGGGCCTGCCTATCACGCAATACCGACGTGACAAAATTTATCACGGATTGTGTATTGGATGGTGATGTTCCCTTAACCGACCAAGTAAACCAAGGTAACATTTCCCGCATTGTAACTCAATTGGGTATATATTTTCCAGTAGTAGTTAACTGGAACAAAATTTTCACCATTAAGCAAAAGGAGAGTGAATCTGCAGAAGATTATTGCTACCGGGCACTGCAGGCTATCACCCAGTACACTGGGATAGAGAATATTAAAGATAGCACCACAGGGGAATGATAGTCACGGTACTCGTGGACGGTCTGAAAGAGAGTTTAAAAACCCGGGTTCAGACCTCACAGCCTGGCTGGCGGGAACTCACAATAGATACCCTCATAGAAACCGCCATCGAACATGATAAAAACATCTCAAAGAAGAGAGAAGCCCGAGCGAAAAACTAATGGCTGTCAGTATCCAAGCTCTGGAGGTAATGACGGTAACATCACAGCCAACAGACACACTTGCACACACACTGACATCTGAACAAGTATGTGCCCTCACTAACCCTACGCAACAACAAAACACAACTCTATCCCACTAACCTGATACAACCACAGGTCCCATACTACTCACAAACTTCTTATCCCCCACAATACCATTACCCTCCCTATCCTTACCCATATCCACCACCTTTACCCTCTGCTCATACCTCACAACAACACGCCTTCACCCGATCCACAAACATGTTTTAACTGTAAACAAACAGGACACTTAAGTAGAAACTGTACAGTAAAAAGAGTAGGAACCCCAAGTCAGGGAAGACCTGGATATCCTCATAAGGGATATGCACAGAGACCAGCAAATGTCCAACAGGCACCAGCTCCAATTGTGGCCGTAAATGCTTTATTGGAGAATGGTAGCCAATGCTAGGGGTCAGGTCATACCTGTAGTCTACAGATAGTCAGGTTAACGGGAAGTACTAGGGACAAACCGGTCATGACGGTTGATGTAGCTGGTACTGAATATCCTTTTCTTGTAGACACAGGGGCGACCAGGTCAGTGATAAAATCTCCCGTCAATTTACAGGTGACCAACGAGACAGTACCAACAATGGGTGTAACAGGTAAAGTGGAACATTATCCTTTAACAAAGTCCACAGAGGTTACTATTGGGCCATTAAATACCAGGCATTCTTTCCTCCTGGCTGCTGCGACTCCTACTAACTTGCTGGGAAGAGACTTGTCATGTAAGCTTGGATGTGTTATATATTGCACCCCTGATGGTGTATTTTTAGATATCCCAGAGAGAGTTGCACTCGAGGTGCGGGATATATTGAGCACTCCCCAAAGGATAATGTATCACTCTACAAGTTTAAATGAAAATCCATCCCAGGTAGATGAAATGTTGTCCCAAATTCCAGATTCCCTTTGGACTAAGGATGGACAGGACACTGGATTAATGGCAAACATAAGCCCTGTAATGGTAAATTTAAAAGGCGGTAGGCAAGTTCCAAAAATTCCCCAGTACCCACTAAAACAGGAGGTAGAATTAGGGGTTTTTCCAATAATTGAGCGATTATTGCAACAGGGAATTTTAGTTTGTACAGCTAGTATAGCCAACAGTCCCATTTTTCCAGTGAAAAAGAGTGGGGGGAGGGGTTATAGGCTGGTACAAGACCTTAGAGGTGTTAATAAGGTGGTAGAGAGCCAATTCCCTGTAGTGCCAAATCCAGCTGTCATTCTGATGCAGATCCCACCAAACGCAACCCATTTCACTATCATTGACCTCTGTTCTGCTTTCTTCTCTGTGCCTCTCCACCCTGACTGTCAGTATCTATTCGCATTTACATACAGAGGTTTACAATACACATGGACACGATTACCCCAAGGTTTCATAGACAGCCCCAGGATCTTCTCCCAGGCATTTCACGATTGTTTACAATCTTTCCAACCTGCCAATGGATCTGTTCTAATTCAATATGTGGATGATTTATTGCTATGTTCTGACTCGTTTATGTCAAGTTTAAATGATACTAAACTTTTGTTACTTCATCTCTCGCATACAGGACACAAGGTGGCTAAGGACAAACTACAGCCGTGCCAATCCAGAGTAAAATATTTGGGACACTGCCTAACCCAGGGTTTACGACATCTTACAACGGATAGAATCCAGGCCATACAAAACATGACACTGCTGCAGAATCAACAGCAAATTCATACCTTCTTGGGAATGTGTGGATACTGTAGAATGTGGATCCCAGGTTTTTCTATTTTGGCCTTACCTTTACAGGAATTAGTCACTTCCTCAAAGCCCGATCGTGTCGTACACACAGAGGAATCAGAGCAGGCTTTCCTTACTCTTAAGGATAGTCTGACAAAAGCTCCTGCATTGGGAATACCTGATTATGAAAAACCTTTTGATTTGTATTGTATGGAAGCCCATGGTTGTACTGCAGGTGTCCTTACACAAAAACATGGTGATGCCAGTAGGCCCGTAGCATACTACAGTGCCCAATTGGACAATGTGGCAAAATCACTCCCCACCTGTTTGAGAAGTGTAGCAGCTACCGCTCTATTGGTGAGTAAAAGTGAGGACGTAGTATTGGGTCATGATATGATTGTCTACACTCCCCATGCTGTATCTGCTCTGTTGAACTCAGCTCAAACCAGACACGTCTCTTCAGCTAGGTTTACCAAATGGGAACTAGCTCTAATCGCACCCGCAAAAATTACTGTTAAACGTTGCAGCACGCTGAATCCAGCAACATATTTACCATATGTACAACATGATGTACAAAGGGTGGAAGGAGAGGAGTTGCTGGCGGGAGGTGAGTTCAGCAGACATAATGATACGCACGATTGTATGACATAACTGAATCAGACCTTTACTGCTAGACCTGACATACATGACACACCTTTAGAGAATGTGGATGTAACCTTTTATACGGATGGGAGTTGTCATAGACAAACAGACATAGGTGAATTATGTACAGGTTATGCTGTTGTAAATGACACAGACGTCATAGAAGCTAAGCCTCTTGGTCCTCCTTACTCAGCCCAGGTGGCAGAGTTAGTAGTACTAACTGGAGCGTGTGAACTGGCAGCAGGCAAATCTGCTAACATTTACAATGACTCGAGGTATGCGTTCGGGGTGGTGCACGATTTTGGGGCTCTATGGCGTCTGAGAAATTTTATGACAGCAGCAGGCACACCAGTTGCACATTCCCAACACATAAAACAGCTTTTAGAAGCAATCCAACTGCCCAAAGTGGTGGCAGTAATTAAATGTAAAGCCAATACATGTGAGGATGATCCAGTGTCACTGGGCAACAACAGAGCCGATGAAGCTTCAAAATGGGCAGCAGGATTAAAAATGTTTTCTCCAACTGAAAAAATTATGTCTTTCCAAACAATTGATATGCTGAAATTAATTGAGATGCAAAATTTGTGTTCAATTGAGGAAAAATCCATTTGGAAGTCCAAGGGATGTGGGCAAGAGTCCTCTGGGCTCTGGAGGGACGGACAAGGTAAGCCAGTAGCCCCCAAGGCATATTACCCCAGCCTGGCTGAGGCAGCACACGGACTGACTCCTCTGGGTAAACAAGGTATGTGCAAGTTGGTGAGGGCATACTGGTGCGCACCAGGTTTTTCTTCACAAGCAGAAAAGATAGCAATGTCCTGTCTGACCTGCTTGAGAAAGAACATAGGGAAAGCGATCCCTACCAAACCATCCCACATTCCACCCACTGATGGACCTTTCCAGGTGATACAAATTGATTTCATCCAATTACCACCCTGCAGGAACCTTAAGTATGTATTAGTGTGCACAGGCGTATCTTCTAACTGGGTTGAGACCTACCCAGCAGCCACTAATACTGCTGCGTTTACTGCCAAGAAAATAGTTCAGGAATTTGTATGCAGGTACGGTATCCCTAAAATCATCGAGAGTGATAGGGGTACCCATTTCACAGGTGATGTTTTTCAAAATATGTGTAAGCTGATGGGTATTAATAGCCGACTTCATACCCCCTACCGACCGCAAGCCAGTGCCATGGTAGAGAGGATGAACGGGACTATTAAAAATAAGTTAAGTAAAATCATGGCAAAGACTGGACTAGGATGGCCAGAAGCGTTACCGTTGGTCCTACATAGCATAAGGACCACTCCTAGACCTCCTCTGAATCTGTCCCCATTTGAAATATTGTTCGGTAAACAACCTCATTTGATCATAAGTCCACAGGAAGACCTGAAGGGTAACAACAAGGTAACTGTAAAGTATCTTATATCAATGAGTAAGCAGTTAAAGCAACAGCAGCAGAAACTGAAATTGTTGTCTAATGATATGCCTGAAACTAACTGTCATGATGTTGAACCAGGAGAATATGTAATGATCAGAAATTTCTTGCGTTCAGGTTGTTTGACTGATCGGTGGGAAGGTCCGTACCAGGTGCTGCTGACGAGTACTACATCTTTGAAGGTGGCCGAGAGAGATACCTGGGTCCATTCCACTCACTGCAAAAAGGTCAATCAACCGGTGGAGAAACAAGTCGGAGACAAGGCTGATAGTGTGGACCTGTCGCTCGCGAGCTTGTTCCGGGAGGATTGAAAAGGTTGTAGTAAGATACCTGAACTAAAAGAAACTTGCAGGTTTTGTTGTGATAATGGACGGGCCTGCTGTGTTCATTTTCATATTTCCTTTAGAGTGTTCACCATCTTGGTCGGTTCAGGGATATCCAGTTACTGTGATGGGAGACCAATCGAGGAAATGGGAGCTGATGGCAGTGCTGATAGAGGGGAGTCAGGAGGAGTGCAATGCCAATCAGGGGAGTGTCTGACCAATCTTAGTACTGTTATTGTTAAGAGAGCTGTCATTCCAGATACTCGGGGACGGTGTGGAGGTTTATCGTCTGAAGATTCCTGTATTTGTGAGCTATGTGGGTCCCTAGTTGATGAGAACTGTATCCAACGGTGCCAACCTAAATATATCCCGTACTGGGGTGGGTATCCTGTAGAGGATTATCATAGCATGGTAGGCAAAGTATTAAATCCAAACTGATTGCTGAGTGTGTTCACATGTGCCACAGGGACAGCATAATGTATGGTTGGTGCCATTTCCACTGAATATCACGGAAATTTTAGAATTACAGAAAGGAAAAACATTCGATGGAAAATTCCTCTCATCCAAACCACCTCATTTCAAACTCTATCAATTCCAAGTAGATAGATCACTTTTGTGTTTAAACATAACCAACCCCAATAAACCCGGGAGTTGGGAAGTGACGGGGAATAATCAGACAATGACCTTCTCACAAAGAGCTGATACTGAGTCCATAAACCATGATCTGTTACGCTCAATTAAATCTGGTGGGAAACATTTTAGGTATAGGTATACATTGAGTTCCACCAAAGAAATTATTGGTAAGGTGCCAAATGGTTATTGTGCTAAAATAACACAGCCAGAAACTTGCATGTACCAGATGGAAGACCCAGAAATAGGATTGTTTGCAAGGGAAATGTGCTTAATGATAATGATGCATACCATTCCTTATGTTCTCCCTGATAATGTATATTTCATCTGTGGAAGAAAAGCGTATAAATGGCTCTCCCCAAATTCCGAAGGTTTGTGTTACCTGGGAAGAGTAGTCCCAGAAGTTATGACCCTCACACATGTTGAAATGCTTGGTATACATAAAAATACACTGTCACCATATCTTCACACACAATATGAACACAGAGGCAAAATAAATATGATACCTGGTGACGTGCATAAAGCCACTCAGTTAATCAGTGAGACAACTGGCTTTCAAGTTTTAGTCGCATTGGATCCCACCAGGATTGCTCGGAGTACATTAAATTTTAGGTATATTCAGGAACTTGCTAAATTGATAGATAATATCAGCGAGATGTACGATGACACATTCAGGTATACAGGGAGAGAATTGCAAGCGTACAAGAAAGAACTGGTGCAACACAGGCTAGTGTTGAATTATTTAACTGCTGTTACTGGAGGGTATTGCGTAACATTAGCCACCCAGTTTGGAGTAAAATGTTGCATCTACATCACCAATGATACTAGCGACCCCAAGGAGGTGATAGACCGAAAGATGGATGAAATTCTGCAGCTAAAATGGGAGTTTCATAAGAACCATAACGCTTCAGTGGCTGAAGTAGGGGAAAAGATAGAAGGATGGGTTTCATGGCTGAACCCAGTAAAATGGTTCTCAGGTCTAGGGGAATGGGTCCAGGAAGTGATCGCCAGCATAGGCAAATTCTTGATCCTTATACTAATTGTCATCATAATAATTGGCATATGCGCCCGGTGTGTTCCTATTGTGTTGAAGTGTGGAAAATGTAAAAATAGAGTAAAACGCAAGAACGAAACTATGATGGTGGTCAGTAATGACAATATGAATACCGAGGTAAATATAGAACTGCATTACAACCCTGAACTAGGAAATACCATCATTTGATGTATTATATTTGGACGTGCATAGAACGTATTATTGAAATGTTATTTTTAGAACACCTCAGATAATGTAAAGTCTCAATTCCCCTCCAAGACTGCTTTTATAAGACTGGTGTGCGTATAATAGTAGTTTTATGTACCCACCCAGAGACACATTATTGATGGATTAAGAACCACCTTGTGCCATCCCACAATAATACTAAATAATATGTAAATGTAAGCCTAAATTAAACTCAAAAAGTAGATTGTGATAGCATGTTGTTTGCTATCAAAGGGTGGACTGTCGAAGCTGGATAATTGGCTGAGAAAAGATCAGTTTAAAATTGAATCGCGGCGATGCCATCTTGCGACTGGCCGCAAGACGCCATCTTGGAAATGAGATCGCAAGATGCCATTTTGCGAATGGCCGCCCAAGCGCCATTTTAGATAAACTCACATTTAAGTACATATGGTGATATTACTATTAGCACCATGCGATTGCATCTTTCATCATTTCTCATATACACAGTAATACGCACAATTGCGCTGTTAACTAGTCGCATATTAACGAATGCATAAATTCCTATATGAAAACACCGTTTAGTAGCTAAATGCGAACGCACCCGCACCAAGTTAACTAGCGTCTTTATATCAAGCCCCGCATACTCACACATTACATATTCACATACAAGGTTTCATAAGCTTTAAGGTATAAGATTTAAGATTGTTCATTTAGTATAAATGCTATGAAATAAAGATTGTTTGGTAACTAAGGTTTTATACATGATAAGTAAGCCGTGTTTGGTTATGTACTGATGCGTACTCTTTCCACAGTATTCCGGTATTATCGGTGGGGAGATCGCATCATGCATTCTCGACTTATGGACCGCAGAAACTTTAAGCAACAAAATGTATATGATATGAATAACTGTTTGGATGTTGCATGTGGCGGGAATCTAGGGACCCTCGGTTGTTGGAGGCTGGGTTGTGTCTATTTGAATCAGCCTGTTAAATGCTCTGTAACAGATGGATCCCCCTTGGGAACCAATAGCATCAGCAACTAATGTCCCTATTGTTTTGTCTATTCCTGGGGGGTATAAATATGTGTGCTCCAACACTGGGTCTTTAGTCTTCGTGCTGAATGCTGATACACGAGGGGTTTCTTGCTGATGCCTAACATCTGGTCCGGAAGCGCTGCGTATGTATACTGTACTTGGGTCTGTATAATTCCTTTGCGCCGAATTGTGTCTGGATCAATAGCGTGTAACTGACTGTACTTTTACCTGAATAATACTTGTGCTTTGGAACCACAGATTCCAGGTCTTAAGTCTTTATTTACTGTATGACTGCGTACGCAAATTAGCATCATCTTTAGAAGGTATAGGCAGGATATTAGAAGGTATAGGCAGGATATTAGAAGGTATAGGAAGGAGTGTATAGAGGTTCTGATCAAGTATCGTTACTGGTTTTAAATATAGGGTGTAAAAAATTTGCGTAAGGTTCCCCTTATATTTAAAACCAGCTCCGGACCCTTTCTAGCGGGGGACTGATGCCACAGCCAGGGGAGCCCTTTCACCAGGCCCCCCAGCCGCAGGATCAGTTCTGACTGCTAGTCAGCCCAGGCCAGGGATCCCCCCAAAAAAGGGGTCCCCCTCTCCAGGGCACCCCTGGCCTAGGCTTATAGCCTGGGGTTATCCCCGCCACCTCCCCCTGGCTGCCTGTCTTCAGCATGACTGGCATGTGGCGCTTCCAATGGGAAGCCACCTCCAGTCACAGTGTAGCTGCTCACTGAAGTGGCGGATTTGACTGGGGGGGGCTGCAGCCTCGCAGCCCCTAGGTAAGATCCGCCGCTGGTAGACATTCAATAGGTAGGGTCAAAAGGTCGACATGGATGAAGCTAAACAGGTACAAAAGGTTGACAGGGTCAAAAGGTGGACTGGAGGCATAGGCTCAGGCTCTAGGAGGGACAGTTAGGGTTAGGCACTTACCAGAGGGTTAGGCACTCAGAGGGACAGTTAACGTTAGGATTAGGCACTATGAGGGAGGGTAAGGGTTAGGCACCAAGTGGAGGGTTAGGGTGAAGATTAGGGATACAAAAACAAACAAGTGTTGACCATTTTTGTGTTGACAATTTCAATGTCCAGTATACCTTCATTATTGTCGACATTTTGTGTGTCGACCTTTTGGTGTCTATCTAGAAATTGTCTGTCTTTTTACTGCAGATCTTTTATACCAAACCAGATCAAAGTGAAGTTTCTTTTCAACATATATATGTACATTCAAATGGGCTCATTAGTATAACTTCCCTGCATTGGTTATAAGGCACAATGACCACTATGGCTACATACATTTTCTTAAAAGTATCAGTGTGTTTTCATCAACACGTAGATCTTACTAACTGCTTTAGGCTCATTTATAATTGGATGTAAAGAAATGTTATGACACGCCTCTCAGATGTAACAGTACACGCCCACTTTAACGCACACTCATAGGTGTTACTTTCACAATCTACCTGAAATGCTTTCTCAAAAGTAGGTAAGTATGCGCAGAGGTCCGTCTGTACTGCACATCACATCCAGCTGCCTATGAGGTCTGCTCACACTGTTCCTGCTCTGTGCTCTCAGTGTTCTGTGGGCCTGATTCTGTAAGGATCGTAATTGCAAAGCTGCACTCAGGCAGGTCTGAATCAGGCACGCAATGAATCTGCCAAAATATCCTAATGTCTGCCACCGCTCAGTCAGCATAGAGGCGCCCACTAATGCCTTCTCACATTCGTAATATAACCTTGCAGTCCTGCGTATACATCGGTAACATCGGAGAACATCGGCCCCTCACGCACAACAGAAGCTGTGACCTGTCTCAGAATTTGCAAGTCTCGTCGCCCGCAGTGAGTACTGAGGCTGCATAGGCAACCGCAGTGGCTAATTTATGCATGCCCATGCAACGGCGTTCCAACTAGAGATGTGCAGGTTCGGTTTTATCCTTATCGCAAGTTAAGAGTCTTTTATTGGCTATCCAAAACACGTGACAGTCGGAAAGCAAATATGATGCCGTTTTTGAGATACAAACATATCCGAATAAATCCAAGTAAAACCGAACCGCACAACTCTAGTTCCAATAGACAGGCACGTCTGCGTTTCTGCAAACACTCTCTCGTCACCACCCCCAAATGTTCACAGCCTGTGACTCATTTTGCGATGGATTCCACAATGCGGCCGTAACCACATTGCGATCGCCGCTCACGCACAGTGCGGTGCATAGGCATGCACAGTACACAACAATCGGCCGATCTGCATACGCTTTTGCAATTGTGATCCAGTCTGTATCAGGCCCAATGTGTATGTTTTTGTTTTGTTTGTCTTACCTGTGGGTGCCAATAAGTGTTTTTCCCCTTTGGGGGATAATAATAATTGCACTTTCATACATTGGTAAATTTTGTTCCATTTGCTCCACTCCAATTGTTAATATTCACATTTCATATCCTATGCTACTGTAATCTGATATAATGAGCAGTGATGTATCTTTTACTGCACGTCACAATATCAGCACTTTGTGTCTTACAGCTGTAGAATAAAATGTGTCCTGCCACTCCCAGTCTTTATGACTTTCTACCAATTAAGGTTTATTTTTGGCTGTTTTATACAAGTAATCCTTCCTCCCAAACAATCTTCTTTTAATAAACGCAGTTAAATATATACATTATATATAAATTATAACGTCACTCCTGACTTGCATCTTTCCTATTTATAAAGTATTTATTGACAGCTAATTTTATGGAGACTGCATTTTGGAATTACTATTTAGTTGTATTAATATTCGTATAACAAATTAATAGAATAATTACCAGACTTTGGAAAACAATTTTAACATGAAAAACTAGCATTTCAACCAGGCATGCCGGGCGCCGGTCTTCCGGCGTCAGTAAAATGACAGGCGTCTAGAATTAGACGCCTGTCATTTAACCCTCGCCGGGATAAAGCAGTCGGGAAGCCGGCTGTCGGGCTTACGTCCGCCGGCTTCCCGATTGCATACCGGCATTCACTGTGTAGATAACAGTAGTGGCTGGCACTTCCATTTCCCTCCCCCTCTTGCCCAATCTCTTTTTCCTCTCCCTCTTCCTCCCATTATGTCCCTCTCCTACACTTTTCTCTCTTCCATGAAGTCGGTTTTCTGCCCCTGGACCAATACCCCCGCCCCCCCCCCAAAAAAACCACAACATTACTGTTACTGATGTATAGTTAGTTATCGGTCCGAGTCTCCGCGTGATGGCTGCCCTCAGCTGCACCATGATTGGATGGATCAGTGACAGCGCGCTCAATGCAGTCGGCTTCGAATCTGGGTCGGGAGGTTGGCTGGGCCTCCCAGCTGCTCTCTACAGAGTCTGCAATAGACAGACAATAGCAACATTATATGATAGATTGTGAAAATCCTAAGTGATATAGTTAAAATAAAAAATCATGAATTAATCCACAATTCATATAGTATAACAGAGAGGAAGCAACGACATTCACTATTTTTTTTTTTTTTAGATACAGTGCCAAAGTCACAAAACTACTATATTAAATGTTTCTTTAAAATTATTAAAATTGCTATTTTATAGTCAAATGCACAAATGCTGCAGTCTATTTTCTTCGATTTGGAAATAGCAACTACAGTTATTATTCCAAGGGGTCAATCCTATTAGGTGGGAGTAGGGTCCTGCGAGCCAGCAATTTCACATTTTTTTGTGTGAAACCCCTTAGTAGGTGAAAATGTAGGGTGTAATTGATGTGGGACAGGTATGTGGAGGTGTAATTGATGTGGGACAGGTATGTGGAGGTGTAATTGATGTAGGACAGGTATGTGGAGGTGTAAATGATGTGGGACAATTATGTGGAGGTGTAAATGATGTGGGACAGGTATGTGGAGATGTAAATGATGTGGGACAATTATGTGGAGGTGTAAATGATGTGGGACAGGTATGTGGAGGTGTAATTGATGTGGGACAGGTATGTGGAGGTGTAATTAATGTGGGACAGGTATGTGGAGGTGTAAATGATGTGGGACAGGTATATGGATGTGTAAATGATGTGGGATAGGTATGTGGAGGTGTAAATGATATGGGACTGGTATGTGGAGGTGTAAATGATGTGGGACAGGTATGTGGAGGTGTAAATGATCTGGGACAAGTATAAGGAGGTGTAAATGATGTGAGAGTAGGTGAAAAGGTATTTTCTTACCGTATTGTTGCTACAGTATCAATAAATTTAAAGAAACTTTATACTATACTGCTGTCACAGTAGATAGACAGTATACTGTAATCAACTAGATCCCCTAAGAAAAAAACAAAACACGTTGTATAGAAATTAAACTTTTACTAAAATTAATTTAAATTACAGTAGGGATAACAAAAAATTTCAAAATTTGTTCTGTGACCATGTGTATGGTGTTCCGGAAGAGGATTATAATGCGCCGTAGTTGCGCTGTGGGGATAAAAAAAAGGTAAAGTATTACAACACTAATCTACAATATTGTACAATCTTGACACTACTATAAATACAGTACTTTATGCACAATACAGTAGAAAATACAGTAACGTACTGTAGAGGTAAGGGTAGACCTTGAGGTGACTGCTTACAGTAAATGGCTAACAGAGCGTCCTTTATTATGATAAATGAAGTCTCTTCTTTGCTTTGGGTGAAGGGACCTGATGCACTGTGTGTGACTCCCGACCCACTGGGCATGTGCAGTGCTGTGATCTTCTATACGCCATGGCATAGTGCTACATGGTACTGTATATGGCTTGGCTCCACTGGACATGCGCCAGAAATCCCATTGCAACCCCTCCACTGGGCATGCACCAGAAATCCCATTGCGACCCCGCCACTGGGCATGCGCCAGAAATCCCATTGCAAACCCTCCACTGGGCATGCTCCAGAAATCCCATTGGAACCCCTCCACTGGGCATGCGCCAGAAATCCCATTGCAACCCCTCCACTGGGCATGTGCTAGAGATCCCACTTGTAACCCCTCAGAGCTCACAGCCACTACAGCGCCGACATGCTGACATTGACGCAAGTTTGTGCTTTAAACGCACAATCAGCTTGCAATACAGAGACCTCTCAAACAGAGCCCACTACCAGTTACTGAAGTCATGATAAATCTCCGTAGTCTAAAAGTCTGAGACAGTGCTGCAATTTTGCATTTGTAATGCCTTACTTTTAAACAGCCCACAACTAGTTTCACTATAGTGTCCAGAGCCGACAGTGCCAAAAATGTTTTATTCTTTTCCAGGGCTCGAACCCGGGACCAGAATTGTTGTAAAGCGATCACCTAACCACTAGCCCACAAACCAGCTATATTAAGAACCACACATAGCGGGCTCATCCTTGTGCATTCCACCCACCCACTGCTGTTTTTAATAAAAAAAATTGTCTTCCTTTCCAAATATTATACAGTACTAGTACATATACAGTATCCCACCATTAGAGAATAATTCATCCCATCTCATTGAAAGCTGTGCATGCATTTCATTAATCTACAGTATTGGTTATACCGTGAGAACAACTCGGGCAACTTCACTACTCTACAGTTATGTACAGTATTTGTACTGATTTGCGTCCCGTTCTAAGAGCTTACTGTACAGTATGTATGTGATATTAAAAGTTTTGGTTGTGCAAACATGCAAATACTATACAGTGCGTGAATGTGATATCCAATTTAACAGTATGGTATTCAGTACAAATTACAACAGTGGAGCACTAGCCACCCAGCGGTTAAGCGCTGTATTACATGCCGTAGCGTATCCTTCGTTGAAGAATACTACGGTACGCCACAAGTCCAGCCATCACGTAACGTTCCATGGCGCGACAGAGAGCCCAGAATGGCGCGCCATGAACAACAAACTAGCTGGGCACATCTGTAGCTGCTTTGCAGAGCTGCTCAACCGAGGCACCATGCCGTACAGCCCAAGAGGCTCTGACAACACGAGTCGAATGAGTCCAAATTGAGACCGGAAGCATCACATTCGAGGACAAATACAGTATACCTGCCTAATGGCAGAAGTGACCCATCTAGCGATGGACCCTTTTGAGGCAGACCAGCCTCTTTTTGGTGCATCAATCAACACCAACAGGGAATCCGTACACCTCAAGATGCGGTACAGTCCAAGTAAATGTGTAACGTACGTACCACATCCAACAGTGCTAGGGCAGAAGCTTCAATAGTCACTGAATCCTGGCAAAAAGCTGGAAGGACAATACCTTGGTTAATGTGGAAAGACGATACCACCTTTGCCAGAAAGGAAGGTTTAGTGCGTAACACTACCCTATCCTCATGAAAAATTATTAGCTGAGCTTTACAGGAAAGATCCGCTAATTCAGATACCCTTCTGGCCGAAGCAATGGTCAAAAGAAAAAAAAATCTTTCAGATTGAGATATCACAATTCGTCAGACTCCAAAGGCTCGAATGGTGCCTTTTAGAGTGCCTCCAAAACTAAATGTAAGTCCCATGGAGGAACCGGTGGGACATAAGGAGGCTGTATGCGAAGAATTCCCTGCAAGAAAGTCTGAACATCTGGAATGGTAGCCAATTTCCTCTGAAACAGGGTCAATAAGGCCGAAATTTGTCTGTTAAGAGAAGGCCATTTTAGACCCTCAACCAACCCCTCTTGCAGAAAAGACAAGATGCGAGACACTAAGGGCCAAATGTAACAGGGTGTCAGTTTTGGTATATTGCGAGTTTGGTGCTAAACTTGTAATTTTTCACAACTCTCCAATGTATGTAATAGGGTGTCAGTTCACTAAAACTCGCATTTTTCAGAGTTACTAAAAATTACCATTCTCAAACTCGCATCCAGATGTTTTTACATTGAAAACAATCAACTCGCCCAATGTAAGGGTGTCTGTTTTAGACTCTCAAAAAAAGATAACCAAAAGTCTCCAAATAATAGACATGCTTCAGGCTAGCGAGTACATCTTGAGCAGATCAGATTAACACAGAAACATGCACATATTCATTGGCTACGTGCATGTTTCTGTGTGTACTTACGTAAAATGTTTTAAATTATTAAAAAAATGACGTGCACCCCCTCCCCAAAAGCATAACCAGCCCCGTGCTTTATAAAGCCTGTCCTGGTTCTAAAAATACAGGGGCCAAAAAAATTTTGGCCCCTGTATATTAAGAACCAACACAGGGCTTTGTTGAGCTGGTCCTGGTTCAGGAAAATCAGGGGACAAAACGAGTAGGGGTCCCCTGAAAATTCCAAAACCAGCACCGAACTCTTTCTAGCTGGAGGATGGATCGGTTTATTTTCGGTTTGTTATTCTAGCCCTTTGGATGCCTATAGGGAACGAAACGGACGTGATCTACGCATAGTAGAGGTGAGTATGGATTTTTATTTCAGGTACCCCTATGGATTACTTTGGATACTAGGTGAGTATGTGTGAGTGTGAAGGTATGTTTTATTAAAATTTTACATTCATGGTGTGTTTGTTTTTTTATGTATTTCTTTAGTTGTGGAACTACAAGTACCAGCGGGCCCATAATGCCCCACATGCTGGTATTTGTGGTTCTCCAAATACCAGCATGCGGGGGAGGCTTGCTAGTACTTGTGGTACTACAACCAAAGACAATATTTAACCCTTTATTTCACACAAAACACTATCAACCTGGCACCCACCGCCCTAGGGTGCCAGGGATAGCCCAGGGCTATCAGTCTAGGCTTGGGTGCCCTGGAGAGGGGGACCCATTTATTAGGGGGTCCCAACTCCCTGGGGAAACCAGTGAAAGGTTTTCCCTGGCTGTCGCATTATCCCCCCGCTAGAAAGAGCTCGGTGCTGGTTTTGGAATATTCAGGGGACCCCTACTCGTTTTGTCACGATTTTCCTGAACCAGCTCAACAAAGCCCTGTGCTGGTTCTTAATTATACAGGGGCCACCTACACATTTTGGCCCCTGTATTTTTAGAACCAGGACAGGCTTTATAAAGCCCAGGGCTGGTTATGTTTTTGGGGAGGGTGTGTGCGTCATTTTTATTTAAAACACACAGAGAAGCCATCACGGATCTCACTGATCTGTGATGGCTTCTCTAAAACTCGCACCTTTTAATGCTACACGCATTAAAAGGTGTCAGTTTACAGAGTCCTAAACTCGCCTAAACTCGTATATGTGATAGCCTCCAGCTGAAAAGTTTGCGGGCTATTGAATTTGCGAGTTTCAGTACAAACTCACACTTTTAAAAAGTGCAAGAAACTGCGAGTTTGTACTGATACTAAAACTGACTACCTATTACATTTTGCCCTTAATCTTTCAGGTTTGAACTTGTGTTTTTCACACCAGGAAATATATATCTTACAGATCCGATGATAAATCTGTAGTAACTGGTTTACGTGCCTGTATCATGGTTTTCACCACAGACTCTGAAAACCTCTTGGCCCTCAGAATATTGGATTCAAAAACCATGCCGTCAAAGCCAAGCGATGCAAATTGGGGTGACGGCATGGACCCTGAAGCAACAGATCTGGGAACAGGAGTAGACGATACAGGACATCTGCCAACATGGTCTGAAGAATTGCGTACCAATGACGACGCGACCAGTCTGGAGCCACAAGAATGACCGGCCATGCCACCTGTCGAATCTGCTGAATTACCCTTGGTAACATTATCAGAGGAGAAAAGATGTAACCCAGCTGGAACACGCAAGGTGCTGTAATGGCATCCACCAGAGATGCCTGAGGATCCCAGGACTGAGATCCATACCTTGGTATCTTTTTGTTGAGGTGAGTAGCCATTAGATATTTGTCTGGAGCACCCCATCTGGCAACTATTTCTGCAAACACCTCCTGGTGTAATTCCCATTCCCCTGGGTGCATACTGTGGCGACTTAAGAAGCCCACCTCCCTCCCCTGAAATAGCCGGGACACAATTTTCTGCCCAATGAAGGATGTGAGAAACCTCCCTCTTTGCTAGCCAGCTACGTCTGCCACCCTGCTTGTTTATGTAAGCAACTGCTGTGGCATTGTCTGATTGGATTTGTACTGGTAAATTCTTCAGATAGTATTGAGCCTGAATCAATGTATATTGAATTTCCCTTAGTTCCAGTATATTGATAGGAAAAACGGTCTCCTGAACAGACCAAGGACCCTGTAAGTGGCTGACCAAAACCACCACCCCCCAGCCTGTTAGGCTGGCATCTGTTGTGACAATGGTCCAGTCTTATTGACAATTGGCAACCTTTGTTCAGATTTGCATCCTGAAGCCACCACCGATGAGACCTCGGGGTCTGCTGAGATAATCTGAACATCTGATTGTGTTTAATTGAGGGTCTGGTTTTATCCATCGATGAAGCAATTGGTTCTGTAGAGGTCGGGCATGAAATCTGGCAAAAGGAACAGCTTCGACTGAAGCTACCATTTTTTCCATTATCTGCATAATCCTTAGAACGGAGATAAGAGAAGTCTGTAAAATGGTCCTTATTGGGGATTGCAGATCCTGAATCTTTGCCTGTGACAGAAACACCCTGTGACACTGGGTGTCGAAGAGAAGACCCAAAAATACCATCCTCTGCACAGCGAGACTCCTGACAAGGTGAACAAAGATTTCAGAATAGCCTCATTCTTTCTATTTATAGGATCTTTAAAGAGTTACAGACTGAGTAGTGGGAATAGTCGTATTCCTGACCAACCCAGCAATAGGAGCATCTATTACTGGAGGAAATTCCCATAGCTGGGTATACTCTTCTGAAAAAGGATAAAGACCCTTACATTTATTTTTTCAGAATACAAAACTTGGAATCAGGCTTTAACCAGGCTTCTTTTAATATTTCTTCAAAATGTTAAAATTCTGGGAAAACCGAAACATGTTTCTTCTTACGTTTAAAGAAAGAAACTGCACTAGTCTCTGGCACAGCTGCCTCCTGCAACTGCAGTTTCCCTGAGAGTGTCTATCAACATAGAAACTTCTGAATCTGACTGGGAGTCACCCTCCCAGTTTGAGGTGTCCTCCCTGGTCAAAATCCAATTCCCAATCTTCTTGTCAAGAAGTAGCTGAAGCTTCTTCTCTAGGAAAATCAAAAGAGGAATGTGAACGTCTTTTAACGGCTGTAGCCCCTGCAGACGGTATCATTTTATTTAGAGATGTTGCTATCTGAGCAAGACATCGTCCCATATTCTGGGCCCATCTGGGCTCTACCGAAGGATCAGACAAAGAAGGATCTTGAGTACAGGGTATCATATATTTCTCCTGAAAGTTACGTAATTCACCTATGGAATATGCCATAGGCCTAGCCCAATTAGGCATCACCAACTGTGCAGCCAAACATCCTGGTGAAGGATTTCCTTGTGAACAACTTGCACAGAGTGACACTGGGTCTGTACCTTTTGGACATTTTTTCTCACATTTTGTACAAGTTTAAACAATGATTTGTTTCTTAGAAGCGTTGTCTAGCAAATCCTCACTGAGAAAGAAAGACAAGCCTACTCCAATCAGATAGCTACCTAAATTCTCATAGAAAAAGTGTAGCCCTGAATGACTAGAAAAGACAGAGGTTAATGAAGACTCCTAATCACCCATCTGGTTAAATGCAAAAAACCCCTTGACCTTAAATGACCAAATACTTTGCCAATAAACCAAAGGTAAAATAAAATGTCTCACATACACCCCTTTATATAACTCCCTGACTATCATAGAAAACAGTGCAGTAAATATGCTTTATATATATTAGGGATGTGCAGGCTCGGATAGGTTCGAGTTTGCACGTGGAGTTCGGATTTTTCCCTCCAAAAAAACGGAACTCAGAACGAGGCTAAACGTCATCTTACATGGACGAACATCATCATTCCTGGACAAAAGACCAGGAATGATGATGTTCGTCCATGTAAGATGACGTTTAGCCTCGTTCTGAGTTCCGTTTTTTTGGAGGGAAAAATCCGAACTCCACGTGCAAACTCGAACCTATCCGAGCCTGCACATCCCTAATATATATATATATATATATATATATATATATATACACACACACACACATACATACATACAGTCAGATGCATGACAGAATTTTCATATTTTGGCCTCTATTCACCACCACAATGGCTTTGAAATGAAACAAACAAGATGTGCTTTAACTGCAGACTTTCATATTTAATTTGAGGGTAATTACATCCAAATCAGGTGAACGGTGTAGGAATTACAACGGTTTCTAAATGTGCCTCCCACTTTTTAAGGGGCCAAAAGTAATGGGACAAACTAAACAATCCTAAATCTAACTTTCACTTTTTAATACTTTGTTGCAAATCCTTTGCAGGCAATTACTGTCTGAAGTCTGGAACATATAGACATCACCAGACACTGGGTTTCGTCCCTGGTGATGCTCTGCCAGGCCTCTACTGCAAATGTCTTCAGTTCCTGCTTGTTCTTGGGGCATTTTCCCTTCAGTTTTGTCTTCATCAAGTGAAATGCATGCTCAAATCGGATTCAGGTCAGGGGATTGACTTGGCCATTGCATAACATTCCAATTTTTAGCCTTATAAAACTCTTTGGTTGCTTTTGCAGTATGCTTCGGGTCATTGTCCATCTGCACTGTGAAGCGCCGTCCAATGAGTTCTGAAGCATTTGACTGAATATGAGCATATAATACTGCCCGAAACACTTCAGAATTCATTCTGCTGCTTTTGTCAGCAGTCACATCATCAATAAATACAAGGGAACCAGTTCCATTGGCAGCCATACATGCCCACGCCATGGCACTACCACCACCATGCTTCACTGATGAGGTGGTATGTTTTGGATCATGAGCAGTTCCTTTCCTTCTCCATACTCTTCTCTTCCCATCACTCTGGTACAAGTTGATCTTTGTCTCATCTGTCCATAGGATGTTTTTCCAGAACTGTAATGACTTTTTTAGATGTTGTTTGGCAAACTCTAATCTGGTCATCCTGTTTTTGTGGCTCACCAATGGTTTACATCTTGTGGTGAACCCTCTATCTTCACTCTTGTGAAGTCTTCTCTTGATTGTTGACTTTGACACATATACACCTACCTCCTGGAGAGTGTTCTTGATTTGGCTAACTGTTGTGAAGGGGTTTTTCTTCACCAGGGAAATAATTCTTCTGTCATCCACCACAGTTGTTTTCCATGGTCTTCCGGGTCTTTTGGTGTTGCTGAGCTCTCCGGTGCATTCTTTCTTTTTAAGAATGTTCCAAACAGTTGATTTGGCCACACCTAATCTTTTTGCTATCTCTCTGATGGGTTTGTTTTGATTTTTCATCCTAATGATGGCTTGCTTCACTGATAGTGACAGCTCTTCGGATCTCATATTGAGAGTCGACAGCAACTGATTCCAAATGCAAATGTCACACCTAGAATCAACTCCAGACCTTTTACCTGCTTAATTGATAATGAAATAACGAGGGAATAGCCCACACCTGTCCATGAAATAGCTTTTGAGTTGATAATCCCATTATATTTGGCCCCTTAAAAAGTGGGAGGCACATATAGAAACCGTTGTAATTCCTACACCGTTCACCTGATTTGGATGTAATTACCCTCAAAATAAATCTGAAAGTCTGCAGTTAAAGCACATCTTGTTTGTTTCATTTCAAAGCCATTGTGGTGGTGAATAGAGGCCAAAATATGAAAATTCTGTCAATGTCCCAATATTTATGCACCTGACTGTATATATATATGTCCAGACCACCAGGTTAAATACAGAACAGTAATAATCCCAGTTTTCTGCTTATCTTGTCAGCTTCCATGCCTCGATCTCTGCTGTAGGTTCTACACGGGAGGTTTCTGTCCTCCCTGAGCTCGCCTTAATTGCAGAAGCTTGCAATTAACAATTTTAAATACCTGGGTGAGTGGAGACATGGCCAGCCCCAGGTTACTGATAATTTAGGACATCTGCAATCATAGCCTACGGCATCTGCGGTCTGATGACGTTATCACTGCATGACTACACGCGCAGCAGCATTACTCACTGCAGTCACTCGTGACATCAACCGTCACACGTGCAGCGGCGCCCTACTGCTCTAGCCACCTGTTCCCGTAGCCTCTGTTGATCCCCGAAAACTTTGCGTCTGCACGTGCAGCGGTATCCTGGAACCCAGCAAAACCCTTCTATATCATAAGGCAACAGTATGTTGCTGCTTCTGTAACCCTTCCAGCCTGAGGATTGAAGCAGTGTAGTGCTGAGCAGCCCCTTGAGGTGTGAGACAAGTCGGCTCTACAGATCTCTGAGTAATAACAAGTCCCGGCTAATCTGCTAAAAAGCAATGCGCCGGGAAGCAGAATATTGGCAAGATTTTATAAATAGTAAATAAATCTTATCTTTTTTGCCTGCGGCCCCCTCAGATGTGTGTCTGGATTGGAGAGAGACCCATGGACATGGTAGTTTGGTGACTCTCTCAGGGGCTGTCTTTAGAGAGTGAAACAGGTTCACACAAACCTTCTAATCTCTTACTCCCACTCTGTTGGTGCTTGTCGCCTGTCTCCAAGAACTAAGCACACAAATCCCAAATCTTAAAATAAAGAAATAATACCTAACTAAAAAGCTAGGACCTAAATATCTAGTGCCTTTCTCCAAAGGCACTAAAAAAAAAGACTGAGCTTACGTTGGAAAGGGAGAGGTTATATAGGGGGTTGGAGCCAGTTTTTTATTAGCTAGTGTCTGACTTCACCCACCACTATACATAACCCAGATGTAGAGGAGCATATCCACTACACTATATATCGTTCAGTGCCGGCAACCTCCCTCATCCCCGTACTTGCGGAACCTGACAATATCGTCAGGTTGCCCTGCAAGTATGGGTGATGAGCAACGTCATCAGCGAACGACCAGCAGGAGCACGCATCGCTGGTCCTTGACAACATATCCACTGGCTGATATAATGAACGATAACGTTCATTTTATCGGCTAGTGGATATGCGACTTAAGGCATCCCCCAGATGGATGCTCATTGCAATCTATGTAGTGCGCTCAAGAAGGCTGCGATACTTGGGATGAACAATCAGTGGAACTGATGATTCTGTGTATTTCTTGCTGTTCATATACTGTACCTCCAAAAATTGTAGTCATACTTGCGCATATTGCTTATCCCTCCCACTGAAACGTATGTAGTGAAACCAAGATGGCTGCGTCATCTGGTACTTTCATGGGATGAGCAATCTGCAAAACTGATTATTCTGTGGGCATATTGCTCTTGGTATTTCATACTTTATATTTCAGTTTTTTTCATACACCCACTGCAACCATTGGAATGAACTGCAGTCTTTGTAACATAGCTTTATCTAGCAAATGTAAAGCACTTGAACCCTTTTGGAGAATGTGCAATATTAAGGATTAAGCACACATGAAGTTATTGAATCAGCCAGTATCTTGTTAGTCACTTTTCATATTCACCGACTGTGTTCTCTATCTCCATGTATCATATCTCACAGTGTAACCTATGTAGTAGGCCCAACGGAGGAATTCAGGGCCTGATTCATACCCAGCGCTCGCAAGTAGGTCGATGGTCCCCCACTGCGCATGCGCCGCCTCCGGAGTGTGTATGCGCGAGCCCCAGCGAGCGACGTCAGCTCCGTCGCTCCGGGGCTCACTACAAGACGGGATGGCTGTCGATGTTGACAGCTCGCCCCGTTTTGTAGGTGGGGAGGCTGCACAAACGCCTGCCGTTTGTGGGCGGCCCTACTGACATCACTCGTGATGTCAGTAGTTGACTTCCTGCTCTGTTAGAGCAGGAAGTCCACTCTGGCTTTCGGCAGGCGAGACCCTCCAACAGGGTCTCAACGTAAGCCCGATGGTCACGATAATCGCGACCATCGCCAGGCCGCTCGCACTAGTTGTGGGTGGTCACCCACAGCTTTGCGAGCGGCCTGCAGGCCGAAACAAAAAAAAAAATGCCCTGATTAGAGCGAGAGCTCGCAAACAGCGAGCGCATCTGAATCAGGCCCTCAATTCAGCTCAATGTGGTGCCTGGCAAAACGGCAATGCCCGGCTGCGCACGTACTGGCCAATTAAGGTAGCCAGCCCAGGTATCGCAAGTTTTCCTGCGCACCTCTATGGGATATGAGGCAACACTTGCATTGTAGATCAACACGATTTGACATTCCGGAAAAAAAAAATTCTCCCCTCCCAAGGTTACCTTGTCTTATACTTTAGTAGGATGAACAATCCGTGGAATTATTCCGTGAATAATTTGTACTCTGCTGTCATATTCCATATCCCCCCAATTAATTTTACATATCCGTGTATTGTTTGTGTCGCCCACTGTATCCTACGTAGTGCACCCAAGATGGCTGCCTCACCTGGTACCTTAATGCGTAGGATGAACAATCCATGGAATTGATTTCTCAAAATGGCTGCCTCACGTCTGTATTATGTTTATGGTTTCTGTATCTTCTGTAAATGTGAATTGCTCTGAGTCCTACTAGAGAAAAGCTCTATATAAATTTACATATTTAATATTCTAAGACATCATCATTTCCTAAAATGCTATTTGTTACATTTTATTACTGTATCAAGTAGTATAATTAAAAACAAATGCAGTACAAATTGAAATCCGTATTTCTTTTTTTTTTTTTATTGCAATAAACATCTATATAAAAATGCTTGCAAGAAGGGGACACATTTAGATCCAAGCATTAAAAAGAATTGCAGTCATACATCCAATATTTGCAGCATATCACAAAGTAAAAAATAGGCTGTTTCTAACATGGTTAGGTCCTCATTACATTCTTAGATCAAACATCGTTCACAAATTTGTTGTCAGCAACCCTCCCCTAAGGGCGTGCTCACACAATAGTGTGTTTCGGTCAGGCTTCATGCAATTTGCATCTAGAATTTTTTTTAATTAAAAATGCAGGTATTTAAGCGAAAAAAGGAACTGTTCCTACTTGTGCAGTGGAGGCAGAGCATTTCAGCACAACACCTTTATTATGTGCATATACTACCGGTTTCTACCTCTGACTGTTTAAGTCATTACAAATGTGCCTGAAAAATACGTAATCGATTCTTACTAACTGTATAACACACAAAAGTGTGAACAAGCCCAAACATCGGCGCTCTGCACAGGAGCACAGACAAAAATTATTTGCATAAAATCACTGTTACATAGTGTTAGTGGCCATGATAAAAAGTTTAAAGTGTTCTCATTGCCATCATACAGTTCCTCAGTGATGTCACTTATTTCTAATGAAATCAGTGCTTACCTCGACTGTGTGCTTTATTTAAATCAATATATTCCAAATAAGTTGATAGAAATCACAATTGCAAAGACTGGTTCTTGTATAGGCGATGAGTACACTTTAAAGAGAACAGATGGCTTGTGTAACTAGAGGATTTTGAACAAACGCGGTACAGAATTTTACGTATAACCCTGAAACAAAGAATTAATTTGAATTGAAGCAGATCAATATTTTCATCATTCGGAAAAATTGTTTGATTTGTGGCTATGGGTCATTGGTTCCTTTTTTTTTGCCACAAGCTTATACCATATAAGAGAATATAAATAGTTTACATGCAGCTAGCTAACAATCATTCAACGTTATGCTAACATAACGTTTTAAACAGAAATGTACACTGACATAATGTCATTTAAATACACTTTATCAAAGAATACTTTATTTTATTTTATCAAGGCATCTTGTCATCAATTATAATCTTTACAGTGAAGAGTCTTGAGTAGACATTTTTTGCCATGCTAGTTTTTTGAAACGCTTTATACGTTTCTGTGTGTACAAAAATCAAGTGTGCATTACATTGCAATTTGACTTTGGGTATAAAAACAACCTGATTCAAACTTTGAGTTAAATACTTTAAAAATGCTAATTCACAAAGGAAAACAAAGCCGCAATTGCTCAGGTAAATCTAGTCTAAGAAGAAACATACACACTGCTACATGCTAACACAGACACACAATCAGACATCAACATAAGTCCAACAAAAAACTATAAACATCTGCGATCATCTCATTTTCTAATAATATATTCATTCAATGTTTACATTATTTACACTTTCAGATGAAACTAGTGGAAGAGTTGCTCATGCCGATATAATGCAATAAACAAAATAAATCTGATTCTCAAGTCAAAATATGTATTTTTTAATGTTAGGCTACCTGGCTGTTCTGAATTTGGTCTGTGGTTCTGGTTTGCATACTATGGTAAAATAACTTACACTTCATTACCATTCATTTGTAAAAGTTCAGCGTTTAATAACACATAAACAACTAATATAGTAGTTGATAGTTGCAAGTTGGTCCCAACTCAGATGTTGCACAATTTTTTTTTTTTGGGGGGGGGGGGGGGGGGGGTCGAATATATTATACTTTGGGGGCAGTTCAATTCTGTGGGATGTGTGCCTGCCATGTTCAGCTGTTCATATCCCTAAAAATGATGTTAGGCCAACATTGCACATTTTCCTGGGCACCTCTATGGGGTGCAAGGTAAACTGTGATTTTGGTGTCCAGTGGGGGGGGTGGGGGGGGGGCACAGCATTGCAAACACTTTTCTAGCACTTCATGGCTATTGCTCTGAACTGAATCGCCCCATAGAGAGCAAGTAAAACCACTATTTTAAGTTAATATATATCAAAGACAATGAATTACCAAAATGAATAGTATACTTGAAATAACTACATATGCCAAATAAGCTTTCTATCATTCCTCTGCATAGATTGACATGTTGCGAAGGTGCTTCTCTAACTAACTAGACAGAAAGAGAGTGGCAACACGGCCCACCCCACTATTCCCCTTTAGGCCATGAGTCCAGCTTCACAAAAAGCTGGTGCTGTGTAAGCAACCTAGCAGGTGTGTGACCATGCTGGCCCACAGGAAGCTACCGGTTCACACCCTTTCCCCATACATAATCTAACCGGAGTACCAACCCTCCCTATAAGCGCTACCACTTGGCCCATATTTCTTAATCTCCTAAATTTTTCTCAGAATCCCTGGCATTGTGAAATGTGCTCCTGCAAGATGCCCAAAGCTGAGTGAGGGTGGTACAAGATCATTTCATAATGATCCCAGTAAACACAAAATGGCACTGTACGAACACATACGTTTGTCATGCATCTGCTTTCCCACAGTCAGTAAAGAGTTTTGTGGTCACGATGTATACTGGGCAGTAAGCAGACCAAAGACAATTGGCATGAAAGCACACAGACAGCAGTGAAGATACTGTATGGTCGATGTATGGCACATTGGGACCTGTAATTCCAGGGATACGAGGGGAGAATGCAGGGTACAAGAGTAGATACGGACTACATATAGGGACACTGAGACCTTAGTAAGGCATTAATGTGACAGAGACCCATGTCTTTTACTACAGCTCCCAGCATTCAGAAAGAATGGAGAAAGGGGATTCAACTTGAGCATCCTCAATCATTTTGTAAAGTTAGCTCCTGTGAGCAAGATTGACTTATATTATGTTTATACTAATGGAGAGGTTCTTGGCTGAGCCAGCACCTCCCCACCCATCCCCCAGATTGTGCACATAGATAAATACGAAGTCTCAATGTGAAGAGTGGACGGGCTAGGAGGGCGGCTTGTAGAAGGGTAACAATGCCCTGTGTGGATTTTGTTCACCCCAACCATGATGAAGAGTAATGTTCTGCCCCACCAAGGGCACTAAAACCTCTAGTTATGGCTCTGACTACATGGTCCACTTTTTGTACAGTAGAAGATACAAAGAGGTCTACAGAGCGTTGTCTGTAGTGGAGGGGTGAGGTAATACTTCACTTTTTAACATAGCTGTAGGAAAATCTTGTCAATATTGAAGTAATCTATACTTCATCCATGGTTCCCATCTTAAAACTTTTGAGGTTTAGCAGTCCTTTTAAGGCTAAGGTAAGAGTCCTTTAGGAACCACAAAAGTGTAAAACTGCAGCATAAATGCCCTTTGTGGGGATGTAGTTATATTACCGCTGCCCAGAATGCAGAAGTTGGAAGTCCGACCTGGGACCAAATGTAGTTGTTGAAATCCTGACGCCTTTTTTAAGCCCGACAGCAAAATACCGTCGGCCAGCATCCCGAACGAAGTTAAGCGGGGATTGTTAGCTCTTAGCCACAGAGCGCGGGAGGGTTAGGTTTAGGCACCCCCAGGGGATACTTAGTGTTAGGCACCCAACCGGGAGGGTTAGGCTAGGGGGAGGGGGGTTAGGCACCACTGGGAGGGAGGTTAGGCCCCCCAAGAGGGTTAGGGTTCGGGGAGTGGTGGTTAGGAACCACCGGAGGGGGGGTTAGGCACCACCATGGGAAGGTTAGGGGGGGAGGAGGGGAGGGTTAGGATACTTACGTGCCCCTGTCGGGATATGTCTTCATCGGGCTTCCAGCGTCGGTATGAGAACTGGCAGCTATTCAGCCGTCGGTATTTCATACAGATTCCCCCTTTGTGACACCTATAGTAGTCTTTGCACCATTACACCAGGTTTCATGGGCAAGCTCAGAAACAAGATTTAATTTTGTGGCATGCCATTACTTAAACAAGATAAGGGGCATGGAGGAGGCACATTCTATAGGGGGTACCCAGACTTTTCCTCCCCTGCAAAAGGACTTTAGAGATGGGATATTATCCCTGTACTTATCATTGTAATCACATTGCACCTTCCAGAGACATTTGTGAGCAAACTTCAATCAATGCAATACAAAGCTTCAAATGCACTAAAGTGCCAGATGCACAAACAAAATACAGTTCTGATGTCCTCTAACAGTTATGATTAATTCAAGACATAGATGAGGCTCATAAGTATTTTAGGAAACAAAATGAAAGGTTTACATGAATTAAAGGGGTTGGACTGAAGTGGGAGTAGACTGGACTTTAATGTTACACACTTTTCATCCTGTGCTTTTTCTGGTGCATTCACCAACCTGAATTTATGCTCGAGTTTATACAGATGGTGTGGAGTAGAGATGCACTATGGACAAGTAGATGCACATAAAGAAGCATTTTATATCAACGGAATTTGCTGTTTATAAATTACCATATAATTGCCTGATCCCTGCAATTGGTTATATACAATAACCAGCAGGGGGTATCTAACGCTACCTTTGTAGGGAAGAGTTGTCTCTCTCCAGAGAGGACTAGATCACTCGCAGTCTTCTGCATACTCCCAACCCCAGCCCCTATCAGCTTTTAATATCATTGGCACAAATATTATGCTGGGTATGTCAGTACTGCTAATGATTGGCAGATGATGTAGTGTAGGGGGCCTGGGGATACACAGAGGACTACAAACAGTGCTCTAAAGTGACAATATTTCAGAATCTGCTCCCAGTAGTATCGTTGGATACATTCTGGTTGATAGTATCTAGCCAACCAGGGTTACCTAGAGATATCTACTTAACAATCTGACCCGTTTGATCTATTATCTTAGGCGAAAAAACATCCATGAGAATGTCTCTATTAAAAATCCTTGGACTACAACAACAAAATATATTATTTGTAGTTTATAAATGCTAAATATTTAGTGAAAAATCCCCCAAATTGATAAACAGGGAGACTACATCATTCGGACCACCAACATGAAGCAGACTTTCTAGCCATTACAAGACGCATCTTGTAATTCACTCCAATATCCCAAGCTAAAGCATAAAATGACACCTTATCCAACAGGCGACAATTTTAGCTACCATATACAATAACTGGTGAACAAATAAAGGGCAAAGAAAAATCAATTAGTAAAGAGACAAATCCCCCTCCCCAAACTATTTCTAAACAAAATCTATCTTTCTTTGTACTAACATTTTTCTTACATAAACAGGAAAATAACCATTTACACTGAGCATTTTACGATTCTTACTAACCTGGAAAATTGTAACGTACAAAGACAAAACATAACATTTGCAGTGTATTCATTTATAACAGGGATGGGGAACCACAGGCCCGGGGTCGTATAAGGCCCGCGGAAACATTTGGTCTGGCCCTCTGAGCATTTTTCTGCTAGCCTCATCTGGCTAGCAGGGTGCCTAGAATGGCACCCTGCAGCCAGAATCTATGCTGCATTGCCGCCTGGAGCATCCTTAGGACGCTTCAGACGGTCACACTGCTGCCCTTACAGCATTGCTGTAATCACCGGCGATTGTGGCCGTGCCCCGTGTGACGTCACACAGAAGGGGCGTGGCCTGCACCAGGTTCGCGAATAATGTTTTATATATATATATATATATATATATCAAAATGGCAGAAAAAAGGTTCCCCACCCCTGATGTATAACATAACAAAACATACCTCTTCATGTATGTTACACAATATTAATATCTGGAATGGTATTGATGGGTAAAATATTACACTAAAATCAGTGTAGCATAGAGATTACATGTAAAGTAAACACAAACTTTATTGTGCGTTTATTGTGCATTCTGAAAAAAAGGTTGTGTAATAGTACGATATAATTCAGATGTACTGCCAATTAGTCAAATAGTATTTTCATTACTGCTCTATTTTGAGAGCCCATAAAAAAATATATGTTTTTTTAATAAATAGTTTATATTTTTTCAGAGCACTATGTAACAAACCACATTTGACAGATTCTAGCAACCCTCTCCATAGGAGGTCAGAACACTACATTTGATTACTGTATTAGTGCCAAAACGCCCAAGTTCTTATATAAAAGACTGGATTTCAGAACAGATTAAAAAAAAAATAATGAAATTACACAAAATCAATAACATAGTAAAAACAAAAAGGCATGATGGAATGTTGACAGCAAATATAAACCACTGGAAAACAATAAACATGGAAGTATTCTAAAAAAAAAAAAAAAATGTTATGATTATATAAGAGATTAGTTTAAAAAAAAAAAAAAAATTAAAGTTAGATTTTTGCCCAATGAGCTTCTTTGAAATACAATACCAATAATGCATAAGAAAACTGATATAGCAATATTGTACAATGTGTGGAAAAATGGACAACAAAAACAAAACAAAAAGATATTTTCAGTGCAATAATGCCTGGATAGTCTGACATAAATTCGCTTCTCATGAATAAAAATAATTATAACAAAATAAAAAAGCGGAATACACATCTTTACATGTCAAGGGATGTGTAATATTTTTGCATATATGAGAAGTTATTGTATACGGCTCATGCACCAAGAAGTAGTTCAATCTGAAAAAAGCAGCATTGTCTGAACAAGCAGAAGTCTTTGCATCAAGTACAGGGTAGAAGTGTGTAGGCGTTTGTTTACAACTCAGGTCCTGTACTCGTTTAGTGCCATGTTGTCATCTTGTGGACTTTTGGGTTCCTGGCTTCGTTTTTTGTTCTGGTCACAGGTAAGAGCTCAGGCATGTGCACCCTATTTAGATAACAGTGTGTATGTGTAGGGGGGCTGTTTTCAAAGTTGTCTTTCCTCCCTAAAATATTCATTATAGATTTTGCACTGTCATTCATTAGTGGTTAGCATTGCACAGTGTAATCATTTATTTCATTGGTAAAGGTCTAGAGAATTCAACAAAGGGCTCCGTTTGTATTCCTCCATCTTCATTTGAGAGACTAACCCATTCTCCATGTTTTTGTAGGAAACCAGCATTGGCATCTTGAATTGTAATTTCTGAAAAATACAATAAGTAATAATTAGCTTTAATCTAATGTTATAGATGAGAATGTGCACAAATAATTGTGCTGATATTGTTTTGTTCTAGGAGTAAATATACCAGGATGACAGTGGTGGACAGAACGTCGCAGATAAACAGCCATCATAGAATGGGTACAACATGGACCATAGCCTATACAGAATATAAACCCAAGATAATGCGATCATGCTGATCAATTGGTGACAAGTGACCAATAAGACAGTGTAGAATACATTTCTGCCATTTCATCATTTCATACAGACATGGATGGAGCTTCAGGTTAATATCAGGATCGATTGGCAAAGGTGGATGATCAACATTTCATTCTGACCAGGGGGGTGAATGTGAGCTGTAGAGCCACCTATGGGCACCATTGGTATGTGACAGAATTGGTATTTGTTTAGTATCAATGATTTCTCCCCAATTACTGTTCTGATAATGTCATACATACCCGCAGAGAACTTAGAGATGATCATTAGGAGAAACATGGCAGAACTAAGATAGCAGCAGCACTGATAGAACAGACATACATGCCATTAATAGACACTGACTACATACACTGTATTTGAAAGCACATCTGTTATGGTTGATAGACACAGTCAGATCAGACAACGATAAAGATATCGTTGTCTGATCGTCCTGTGTGTGCTGGATGATCGTTATGGAACATCCAGCACAGCACCAACGCCCAAACGACTAAACGATCGCGGGTCCCTATAGTAACCTGGTCGATATCGACCAGGTTGGACTGCATGCACGGGCGAGGGTTATCGGCCATCCATGCCCGATCACCGTCCGTCGTTTGGGGGTTGGAAGGAGCTTAAAAATGGACGATATAAATGATCTAACGATATCGTTATCGTTTATATCGTCCTGCTAAATCTGACCGTGTGTATGCACCATTATACTAAGGCCCTCATTCAGAGCTGCTTGCAAAAAGCGAGCGCTCGCTCCGAATGAGGGCAGCCGCTTTTTTTTAAAAGCCGGCCTTCTGGCCACTCGCTAAGCTGTGGGTGAGCTTTAGCGAGTAACCAAGTGATGGTCGCGATGGTCTAGAAGATCGGGGCTTGCGACGAGACCCTTGCGGTAGGGTCTCGTCTACTGCAAGCCCCAGGTAGCTTCCTGCTCTAACAGAGCAGGAAGCTCCCTACTGACATCACTGGTGATGTCAGTAGGGCCGCCTACAAACGGCAGGTGTTCCTTCAGGAACGCCTCCGTTTGTCCGGCCACCCCGCCTACAAAACGGGGCGAGCTGTCGATCAACATCGACAGCCGCCCCGATTGTAGTGATCCCTGGAGCGAGTGAATTTGTCACTCGCTCCAGGGCTTGCGCACGCGCACTGCGAGCGCTGCGCATGCACAGACCCTCACCATCTACCCATTTGTGAGCGCATAGCGCTTGCGAGCGGGTCTGAATGAGGGCCTAAATGTTTCCCTTACATTCAACTCTTGAATTATTTCCCCAACACAAATAAATTCAAATCTTGAGTTTGTAATGTAGAAAAAACATTGCAATGTTTGCCTGTAAAACTTTCTTTGGAAATTTGGAATTTGGAAAGTCCCTATCCAGCAATGCCTCAGGAACCACAAAATTAGTTGTAAGCCTAGCAGAGTATTGGGACTGCATGTAGAAGACATCTGCAATGTTCTTCCATGTAAAATAAAATTGCAAAGATACCTCATTGAATGTGTCACAGAAAAAGAGAAAAGAAAAACTGCTTACACTACAGGATACTATGGAACACACCACAGTGTTTCTTTTATCTATGTACAATGCGTGCAGTGCTCTTTATAGAGATATGACATGGTGACTGCACACGGCTTCTGTCTAATGTGCATGGTGAGGTCCTGGACAAAGCCCACTTGCTACAGCTACTGTAACATTGTGTTAATCAGAGTCACACTAGCTATTTGTGCATAGTAACTGAAGCAGGTTGTCATACTAATCTCGAGGGTGACCTAAAGAAAGGAACAAACCAATGGAAGGGGCAGGTTATTGTTCACACTATAACAGGTATGCCTAACCCAAGCAAGGAATAAGCTCCAACACTAATCAACTAAGATATAGGGTTATATTTACTAAAGGTCAATTTTAATCGATTTGAAAATTGATCGAAATCGATCAACATTGATGTTGTGTTTATGGGGCTAAATCGCACATTTACTAATTCTTAAAAGAAAAATAAATCAAAAACTGTCCATTAGTATGATTTAGCCCCAGAATCACAACATTGATGTTGATCAATATAGATTGATTTTAAATCGATTAACATCAACCTTTAGTAAATACACCCCATGATCTATATTGGATCTGTGCAATTTAGGACTGTCATGGGCATTTCAATAGTAATAAGAAACTACTGGATCAAAGACAGCTCTATGCGAGTTGTAGACCTCCTAAATGTCATCATGCCCATTCCAAAAGGATTTGGTTAATGAAGGATGGGGCAATAAAGTCACAATGTTAGACCAATGTACAAGAACAACATCAATAAAAAATCTGCCCATGTGGCCAAAATTAGGGCCATATTCTATAAGAGTTCCTCAGAAGATGCTCAAATATTCAAGTATGTGGCATATATGTTAAGCCAGAGTTTCCCAAAAGCAGTTCTCAAGGCACCCCAACAGTTCAGGGTTTAGTGATATCTATAGTTTAGCACAGATGGCTCAATTCGATTTAACAACCTGTGCTCAACCATAGATATCTCTAAAACCTGAACTGTTGGGGTGCCTTGAGGACTGTGTTTGGGTACCTCTGTGTTAAGCCTATAAAATAAATCCTTAGTTATTGCTCCGATTGCATATGCAGTCAAAACTGTTGTCAAAACTGGATTATTGGCTGAGACAAGATCAGTTTAAAATTGAAGCGTGCGCGACGCCATCTTGCAAATGGCAGCTAGACTCCATTTTAGAAACAAGAATCTGCAAGACGCCATTTTGTGACCAGCGTCACTTTAAGTTACAACTCAGGAGCTAAGAACAGATGGCAATGTTTTTGTTAATCTACCAAGGGCAACTGGAAGAATAAGCTTCCTGAGTAAAAGTAAATAGAATAGACAATGGGTATTTTTACATACAAATTGGGAATCCCTGGATGCAGACAAAGTATAGTTGTAGCAATTGTAATATAATCCAGGCATTGATCTACACAATTGGATTTGTCTGAATCCTAAACAGGTCTTAGCCCCACACACAGACAGGATGAAGAGTGTTAGACCGTTTCCTAGAATTGGTAGTTTTGATAAGGATGTATTAGATAATGTCTGGGATCACATCAGTCTGATGCGCTCCCGAGAGGAAAAGGTCAATAATTTTGAATGTTTAAAATTGTGGCAGCATGAAGGGGATGTGTGGCTTAAAAATGTGCAAGCGACGCAAACTAGCGTTGCGAGCGCATTGCCAGAAAATACATCCGCGACGCTAAATTGCAATGCGGGCGAGCCGCAAAATGGCGCGCACGTGCGTCAAGGTAGCGTTGTGGAGAGTATTGCCAGCAGTTCACGCTCACCTCCCCCACCTTATGTGGATGGAGGTGCAAGTACAGTTACCGAAAATACCCATAAAAATGTAAAATGTAACAAGCAATTTGTACCCTCTCTTAAGCAACCATAAAGAAAATGTTTATGATATGGATGAGCCAATTGTAATGTCTGCCATTTCCCATGCTGTGCAAATGATAGATGCTGCATCACCACAATCACGGGTGGTGCCGCCTTCTCCATCGGTAACAGCAAGGGAAGTGTTAACACACTCTGCACCCGTAGAGGAAGTTGTTAATACCATACGTAGCAGCAGCAGATTAAACCCCCAGCCAGGTAACCAGGTCAGAGGTAGCAACGCTGCCGGTCTGCATCCCATTCGGACGATAACTGTTCCGAATGGAAATGCAGACGCAAACGGTGTGGTGCCCACGAGGGAAGTAGTAATGCATTGTCCATGGACAAGAGAACTAAGGCCCTCATTCAGAGCCGTTCGCTATTTGCGGTCGTTCGTTTAAAAACAAGGGGTGGCTATTCAAATGATCCGTACGCACATTGTAGTCTGTTCACACCTCTAAGTCTGAACGAGCGAGCAAAACATACGCTCGTTTATTTGTTAAAAACGCCCCCTGGCCGCTCGCATCCTACGTCATGTCCGCTATTTATTAGATTAATCGAGTACATCGACCAGCGTATGAACTGCTCGCTATTCTTGTGGTTGGTGTTTGCTACCACAAATTTGCGAGCAGTTCTGGCTATAAAATAACCCAGTGACGTGAACAATGACGCTGCTGTTTTAAATATACACACCCATAAAACGCCCGTTTTGACCTTTAAGCACGCCTGCGTTCGGATCTCCACTCCCCATTTTCAAGCACCTTCCCCTGTTACCACCCACATACGCCTCATTCTGTCATTCAAAATAGCAGGCACTCGCTATATTGCGTACCAACGATTTTTGGCCGCACTGACTGGTTCGCGCATGCGTACTAAAAACCGTACGCATGCGCAGATGTGCAAACATCGCTCGGAACGAGCGTACTGCCGCTAACGAGCGGCTCTGAATGAGGGCCTAAATTCCATCATAAATGATTTCCCCGATCCCAAAAAGGAACTAGCCAAATGTCAAAGATTTTTGAGAAATTTGGGTAGTTCACATGAGCCCACTAATAAAGATTGGTGTGTGGTCTTAAGGGCCTGTCTGCCACGCAATACCGACGTGACAAAATTTATCACGGATTGTGTATTGGATGGTGACGTTTCCTTAACAGACCAAGTAAACCAAGGTAACATTTCCCGCATTGTAACTCAATTGGGTGTATATTTTCCAGTAGTAGTTAACTGGAACAAAGGCCGTCAGTCAGAGCCGGACGCTCTGAGCAGAGCGCACGCTCTGAATGAGGGCCGTCCTCCATAAAAATGGAGCGTCCTCCTGGACGCTCGTATAGCTGTGGGTCATCACCCACAGCACATACGAGCGTGCAGGATGATGGTCGCGATGGTCTTGACCATCGCGACCATCGCCAGTGCGACCAGAAGCCTGTGGTCGGGTTTTTCGACCACAAGCCCTGGAGTGATTTTGGCTCTATCAGAGCCAAAATCACTCCCACTGACATCACTAGTGATGTCAGTGGGGCTGGCTTCTGACGGTAGGCGTTCCCTTGGGAACGCCTCCGTCTGGGAGGCACGCCCCCGGCACGCCCACCAAAGGGGGCATGCTGTCAATCAACATCGACAGCACGCCCCCTTTGATCAGACACAACGAGCCTTCGCTCGTCGCGTCTGGCGCATGCGCACGACGGAGCTCCCTCCGTCGTGCGCATGCGCAGTGCACACCATCGACCCACTTGCGAGCGGACAGCCGCTTGCGAGTGGGTCTGAATGAGGCCCAAAATTTTCACAATTAAGCAAAAGAAGAGTGAAACTGCAGAAGACTATTGCGACCGGGCTCTGCAGGCTATCACCCAGTACACTGGGATAGAAGATATTAAAGATAGCACTCACCACAGGGGAATGATAGTCACGGTACTCATGGACGGTCTGAAAGACGATTTAAAGATTCGGGTTCAGACCTCACAACCTGGCTGGAGGGGACTCACAATAGATAACCTCATAGAGTCTGCCATAGAACATGATAAAAAAAATCACAAAGACGAGAGAGACCCAGAGCGAAAAACTAATGGCTGTCAGTATCCAGGCTCTGGAAGGAATGACAATAACATCACAGCCAACCAACACACCTGCACCCACACACACATGCACCTGAACAACTACACGTCCTCACCAATCCCTCACCACAGCAAACACATCCTTACCCCACATATCATACACCACCACAGGACAGGCCTCATACTACCCACAAACTTCATACCTCCCACAATACCCTTATCCTTCACATCCTTACCTCCCTATCCTGACCCATACCCACCATCTTTCCCTCTTGCTCAAATCCCACAACAATCTTTTCATCCATGCGTTCAAAATTATGTTTTAATTGTCACCAAGTGGGACACATAAGTAAGTACTGCAAAGTGAAGAACACCACACAGGAACACGAGTTTCCCATGGGTTCATAGGTAACCCCAGTATCTTCTCCCAGGCCTTATATGACTGTTTACAATCTTTTCAACCTGCCAATGTATCTGTTCTAATGTAAAATGTGGACGATTTATTGTTGTATTTTAGATCATGTTTAAATGATATTAAACTGTTGTGCTTTATCTCCCACTCATAGGACGCAAGGTTGCTAAGGATAAACAGCAGCCATGCCAGGCTGAGGTCGACTACTCGGAATACTATCCAACCCAGTGGCCCAGACATTATTTAGAGCAGTAGCTATTAATAACAAGATTTAATTGCAGGAACCTGTATGAAGATACTATATCCCTAGAATTATTAAAAATGATAGGGGGGACTTATTTTACAGGTGACGTTTCCAAGAACATGTGTAAGATGATGGGTAACAACACTAAGATTATCCCAGACTATCTTTTCCTTTATTTGCCCCCCCTTTGAGATACTGTTCAAACAGGCAGCCTCATGTGAAAATATGATAATGAGGTTACTATGCAGGGTCTCACGAAGATGAATTAGAATAACCAAAATTGAAAGTGTTATTAACTAACATGTGTAATGCAACCTGTCATGATGTCAAATCTGGAAGAATTTGTTATGATCCAAATTTTTTTTAGCTCAGGTTGTTTGACTGATCGGTGGAAAGGGCCGTATCTGACGATACAGCATCCTCAAAGGGTGGCTGAGGAAGATACATGGGTCCATTCCACTCACTATCGGGAAGTTAACCAACCGGTGGAGATACAAGGCGGAGACAAGGCCGATAACGTGGACCTGTCGATTGCGAGCTTGTGCCGGAAAGGATTAAAAAGGTGACAGTGAGATATCTGAGCTAAAGAAATGTGTAGATCAGTGCTTCCAGCAATGGAGTGGTCTGCTGTGGTCATCCTAGTTCTTTTTTTCCAGAGTTTTTGTCGTGATGATCTGTTTGGGTATACTCAGTGTCTGTGATGGAGGACCGATAAAGGAAATGTGAGCTGACGGCAGAGCTGATGGAGTGGATTCAGGAGGAGGAGTGCAATGCCAATCAGGGGAGTGTCTGACCAATTTTAGTATTGTAATTGTTATGTTATTTGGGAAGAATACTTCCAGAAGTTATGACCCTCACACATGATTGAAATGCTTGGTATACATAAAAACACACCATCACCATATCTTCACACGCAATATGAACACAGAGGCAAGAGAAATATGATATCTGGGGACGTGCATAAAGCCGCTCAGTTAATTAGTGAGACAACTGGCTTTGAAGTTTTAGTCGCACTGGATCCCACCAGAATTGCTCGGGGTACATAAAATTTTAGATATATTCAGGAACTTGCTAAATTGATAGATAATATCACCGAGATGTACGATGACACATTCAGGTATACAGGGAGAGAATTGCAAGCGTACAAGAACGAACTGGTGCAACACAGGCTAGTGTTGAATTATTTAACTGCTGTTACTGGAGGGTATTGCGTAACGTTAGCCACCCAATTTGGAGTAAAATGTTGCACTTATGTCACCAATGAAACCAGCGACCCCAAGGAGGTGATAGACCGGAAGATGGATGAGATTCTGCAGCTAAAGTGGGAATTTCGTAAGAACCATAACGCTTCAGTGGCTGAAGTGGGGGAAAAGATAGAAGGATGGGTGTCATGGCTGAACCCAGTGAAGTGGTTCTCAGGTCTAGGGGAATGGGTCCAGGAAGTGATCGCCAGCATAGGCAAATTCTTGATCCTTATACTAATTGTCATCATAATAATTGGCATATGCGTCCGGTGTGTTCCTATTGTGTTGAAGTGTGGAAAATTTAAAAATAGAGTAAAACGAAAGAATGAAATTATGATAGTGGCCAGTATGAATATCGAGGTAAATACAGAACTGCATTACAACCCTGAGCTAGGAAATACCATCATTTAATGTATTATATTTAGCCATGAAAAAAAACATTTATTATTGAAATGTTTTTTTTTTTTTTAAAAACACCCCAAATAATGTAAAGTCTAAATTCCCCTTCAAGACTGCTTTTATAAGACTGGTGCATCCCCACACCTTTCACATGATCTTCCAAGATCCGCGGTGTGTGTATAATAGTAGTTTTATGTCCCCACTCAGAGACACATTATTGATGGATTAAGAACCACCTTGTGCCATCCCATGATAACACTAAATAATATGTAAATGTAAGCCTAAATTAAATTCTAATAGCAGATTGTGATAGCATGTTGTTCGCTATCAAAGGGTGGACTGTCAAAACTGGATTATTGGCTGAGACAAGATCAGTTTAAAATTGAAGCATGCGCGACGCCATCTTGCAAATGGCAGCTAGACTCCATTTTAGAAACAAGAATCTGCAAGATGCCATTTTGTGACCAGCGTCACTTTAAGTTACCACTCAGGAGCTAAGAACAGATGGCAATGTTTTTATTAATCTACCAAGGGCAACTGGAAGAACAAGCTTCCTGAGTAAAAGTAAATAGAATAGACAATGGGTATTTTTACATACAAATTGGGAATCCCTGGATGCAGACAAAGTATAGTTGTGGCAATTGTAATATAATCCAGGCATTGATCTACACAATTGGATTTGTCTGAATCCTAAACAGGTCTTAGCCCCAAACACAGACAGGATGGCCCCAACTTCCCAGCTTGAGATGATAACACAGTTTCCTTTGAACACAGGAAAGGTGGGGGCCTGCTGACAGAGGGCATGTGGAACTATCTGGCTCAGTATGTCACACTGCTAAAGTGCACCCATCTTCATACACACATTAATACTGTACGTCTTCATATCAAACCTCGAATACTCACACATTACATATTCACACATAAGGTTTAACAAGCTTTAAAGTGTATGATTTAAGTTGGTTCAGTTAGTTTAAATGCTGAGAAATAAAGATATTTGATAACTAAGGTATTATACATGCTAAACAAGTCGTGTTTGGTCTTGTACTGATGCGTACTCTTTTTACAGTATTCCGGTGTTATCGGTGGGGAGATCGCATCATGCATTCTCGAGTTATGGATCGCAGAGCCTACAAGCAACAAAATTTATATTTTAGGAACAACTGTTAGGATGCAGCATGGGGAGGCGGGAGGGAAAAGACCCTCAGTTGTTAGAGGCTGGGCGAGTCTATTTGAACCAGCCTGTTAAATGCACTGTAGCTTCTCCCCTGGGAACCAATGGCATACTTGGGGGTCTGTATAATTCCTTTGCGTCTAATTGTGTCTGGATCAATAGCGTGTAACTGACTGTACTTTTTACTTGAATAATACTTTGTGCTTTGGAACCACATGTTCTAAGTCTGGAGTCTCTATTTACTGTATGACTGCGTACGCAAATTAAGCGTCATCCTTAGAGGTTTATAGGTAGGATTTTAGAAGGTACAGGTAGGGGTATATAGAGGTTCAATTTTAAATATCAACACTGTCTAATAGTAAGGAGGAAACAAACATCTAATGGGGTGGTTATTTCATGTCACAATCTTTAAAATGCAACTATTGTTGTATGTTCACGGTTTGTGTATTGGTTAGCATTGCTGCCTCACTGTACTGAGGTCTTAACTGTGTGGAATATTGCATATTTCCCCCATGCTTGCGTGGGTTTCCTCCTACACTCCAAAATATACTGGAATGTGTGTGTACATATGCAGTAGGGAATATGGATTGTAGGCTCCACTGGGGCAGGGACTGATGTGATTGACTAAAAATATTCTCTGTAAAGCACTGCAGAATATGTGTGCGCTATATAAATAACTGTTCATTTACATAATATATGAGAAAGTATGTGTATCTATCGGTCTGTCCTTTATGCACGGCCAGAGTTTTGTATCTAGTTCCACCAAATTTGACATGGTGGTGTAGTTGACCAGGATAAGGTTTTTGGCTATGTTTAGGGTTAGTCAGGGCCATGGAGTCTCTGATTTGAAATTTTGGTTTAAGCAAGTTTGCTCAGTATGTCTTGTAGTGCTTAAAACTGCACTGATCTGAAGGCACAGAGGCTGATATGTACTAGTGGGGGGCAGGCAGAGCTCCAACAGAAGAGCAGTAAGTCGGAGGATCAACTGTCACACTGCACCTGCACTGACCGTTACTAATTTCCTTTTCCTCCAAGCACACTTTCATATGACATGGCCTCCAATGTTAGTCTGCAATATAAGAAATGAAGGCTGCAGATTTACTTCAAAGTCCATTCTTCAACCCGAGCAACGCTGGGTATCCCAGTTAGTAAATAATAATAATGTTCAATGTTGCAGTGACAGTGACAGAGAAGCTCACTACTAATACGCTGGGGCTTCCTTTCACCATTGGTTTGAAAATTTTAGGGAAAAATTTAAAACACGGGCAATTTTCATGCTTATATAGATGACCCATCACCAGCCAAAATTGTCTGCTTCCCTGTCTTGCAGAAAATGGAGTGAAAAGATCTTCTGTTTTTCTTGCGAGGGTATGCTCCATCCCAGATAAACTCGGTTACACACTTCTGAAAATTATATTACAGCACCCAGACCTGAAATGGGCTCAATTATTTCAAAATAAATAACACAGTATTTATGCATTAGTAAGAACAAAACTTATAGCCAGGCTAATGCAAATTGGAGGCAGATTCAATTTAAATCAATGTTATGTTACACTGTTTTTTTCCGGAGTAAGTGCCTGGAGCTATTCAGAGATCCATGAACAACCCAAAGGCAGCATTTAACATTTATTTCTGCTCACACTTCCAGAGGGTGCTGCTTTGTGGTTGATGGGGGGTCTCTGATTGAATAGCTCTGGGCACATCACCCAGTATACGAGACCACACAACAAAACCTGTGGGTAAATGAATCTGCTCCTAGAACGAGACAATTCATTCAGCAGCCTCTGTTGCGGAGCGACACATTGTGTCCAGCAACATTGCAAGTCTTTACTTGTACCCCATAGAGCTGCGCAAGAAAACCTGCGATGCATAGGGTACTGTAATGGGCAAACATTGTTGGAAGTTGGGTGGCAATCACCCTTAATCGAATTGGCCTGTTAAAGTCATCACAAAGTCAATGATATTGCAGTGATTTACTAAACAGATTTATGCCAACTGTCAGGCACGTATGGTATAAAGAACTGGAGCAAACCTATGCCTCCCTGATAAATATCCCAAAGAAATGTGAACCAATATTAGTTATTGCTTCTAAAACTGTGCTTTAAGTTGGCATATGCGCCACAAACTTTAGATTTAAAAAAAATAAATAAAAATAGGTACAAAGCTAATGCTGGCCATACACGCTACAATTATCGGGACGATCCGCCCGATATCGGCGGATCGCCGTGATAATTGTAGCGTGTGGGGGGGCGACCGAGGGTTAAATATTGCTCGGTCGGGCATGCTAGATTGTCCAGCATGCCTGTACGATGCGATATTTAGCGGGTAAACTCTCGGCCGCATCGGGCAGTGTATGCCGAGCTCAGCCGACAGACAGACATTTCCTGTGTTCCTTCCTATGGAAGGAACAGGGAAATGTCTCCTCCCCCGGGGGCGGAGCGCGGATGTCAGGCTATACACTGTGAGATTTCTCTCACAGTGTATGCCGGCGACATCTGCGGCTGGCAGCCGGCCAGATAAAATGTCTGTCGGTCTGACAGACATTTTATCTGGTAGTGTATGCCCAGCATAAGTTATAATATTGTTATTTATGACTGGATTGAGCTCTTTAGGACTCGGTATTTACACAACAAACGTATTTCTTTGCCAAAAGTTGCAGTAAACAATTCACATTTTAACTCTTTACATTATTGCTACTACATTAAAAAGGTATAATCTACAGTACGTAACAGTTTTAGTGGAACACCGACTTTCAATGTACATAAATGTGACTGTAAACATGGCCAGAATACATGTTTCCATGGTTTTAGATGAATACCTTGAAATATTGCAGGAAAGCAAAAATAAGAATAATCAATTAAGTTTATTAAGTTTATTTACATAATTGGAAGGATTTCTCAGAAAATATTAGTTTCATTACAATAATTGTTAAATAATATAAAACCTGTTTTGAAGTTTTATTTAGCAAAATGCTCTTCCATAGAGTGACTGATCTTACGGTCACCTACCACCATGCACTCAGCTAGCAGCACATGTTGCAATCTGATCTTATCTGACATTTTTTTTAGATAACTGTTAAAAGAACCAAAGACGTGTCTGTGTGACCGTCTGTCCTAGATCATAGATTGAAATGTAGATGGCAAAGTGTCTCACACATTTTGAATGGCAGGAGGATTGGCTTGAAGGGGCCTGACTGTATTGTAACTGCATGGTTAAAGGCTAACAACCCCACCAAACCTGCTACACTATGAATGCATTGCAAATGTTCCTGCTCAGTCAGATCATAATTGTAATGTGTGTGTGAAACAAATCACTTTTTTTTTTTTTTTTTTTTAAGATAAGATCTGGTTTAAAGCTATCACATTGCAACGTGAGTATCTCATTCGTATATTGATGAGGCTACATAGAAATTGTATGTGACCAGCCACAGACATTAAAGAAGAGGGGACAAGGGTTATATACAATGTATGCACCAATACCAGTTATGTAAACAAACCCTGCTACTTATTAAACAGATTCACTGGGCAGAACCACTAGGTAATTTGGTGGCCTCACCCCACTCTCAAATTAAGTATCAATCAGCAAAAATGAAATTGATTAGAGTTGATTGGATAAATTATATAATTTGGATTATGACGGTGTACCTCTTACAATACATTAGACTCATCTGAGAATGTTCGTAAAAGTAGAGGTCTGACAGTCGAACGGGCAGACTCTGAACCCACAGTTTTGGTGCTCATATTCCTCTAAAACAGTGATACAGACAAGATAAAAATAAAGAATGAACATGCTCGGTTATAGCAGAAAACAGGTGTATAAATTAGCTTTAAAGTCATTATCCTTGGTAACAAATGAGTGATAAGTAAAATCTACTCTCAGTGACAGGTCCTCTTTTGTTAAATAAAGGCTATTTAAATCATGTAGGAGTAAAAACTAAATCCCTGGGTTTGCCCAGGAGAGGGACAGTGAAAAAGCGAACTGAGTATGCAAATAAACAGTGATCGGCACACTTTCATTCCCCCTGCAGCTTATCATAGCACCATGCCAGTGTATATAGCACATTCACTGCTGTAAAGCACATATACGATGCACAGGGATGGCAGATGCTGTAAGTAGTATGTTGGTTCAAGCTGTTTAGCATGCTAGCCTGTTAGATTACCATGCCAGAAACCTGATTAGCATGCTAAATGCTCAAGTAACAAGCTACACCTGGGCTAACAGTGTGGATTTCTGTTTTGCTACAGGATATTCAAATTCTGCACTTAACAAAAAAGAACCTCTCATAAAAAGGATAGGTCCTCTTTAAATGTACATATATGACAGAGAATAGTAAAACACAGTCTAATGGTGCATACACACGGTCAGATCTGTCAGATGAACTATGAAATTTGAATGATTTTACCAACGATTAGAACGATTTTAGACAGTATTAAAATGAATGAAATCGTCAAAAACTGACTGCAAACACAGACGATGTTAGATATCGTTATCTGACATGCGGGAACGCACATCGTTCATCGTTGCAGGCCCACATGTCAGATTTTCTTTCAGATGTGAATGATTTTTACAATCGTTATTGTTCAGATCTGACACAAAATCTGACCTTGTGTATGCACCAATACATTGGTTTTTATACTTCCATACAATGTCATATTTGTTCTTCATCACCAAGAGCAAAAGCCATATCTAACAGCTCTTACATAATGTTCCCAAGATTGTTTGTCGAGCCAAACTATCAAAGTACAGTATAACAGTAACAATTGCTATATTACCATCATCCAGACCACTTAGTGATAATCCACTATCTGCGCACACTGCTTGTTACCTAGGAGACTGAAAGCCAAGCACAAGCTTCTGTACAACCCCTGAGTGAAGAGAGAGATTCTGCACATCTAAAAAAAATATTTAAAAGCCATCTGTTGTCGGCAAAGGGATGGACAAATTTAGGTAAATATAACTGTATTTGTTATTTCCGGTGTATGATTTAGCTGAGTAAAATACAGTCTTTGCAACATATTAATGTCTAGTAGTAAGTTTATTGCTCTTTAAGATATTAGCCATGAAAATCAAACCTAACAAGTGATCCTTAAATATTTATATTCAACAATAATGATTAAAGTGATCCAAAAGTTAAAAAATAAATTGATGTACGCTAAAAAGTAAAGGGTGGGTAAGTGAAACTTTCAGGCTCAAAGTTTTGCTTTTATACTGTTAAATAATGAGTATGAGTGGCTATGGCAATGTATTTGAAAGTGTGTGTGGGTGGATGCCCTTTAGCCAAGACCGATCAATGCATATAATGATTACATTAGCTTACTAGCGTCACTGAAAGTGTATCAATCACCTACTATCAGTGCCGGCAGACCATGTGATGGGTTGAACAAATATTCTTGAAAATGCAACCTATCGTCAGTACACTAGTGACATCACAGAAACAAAATGTACATTAATCCTCAATGTTGTCACTAATTTCTTATCAAGGCTTATAAATTGAATATTGGATTAGCCACAAAATAGCTCTCCCCACTGCAAATAGGTGATCAGTAACCTTAACGGGAATAATTGGTACAATATGCAACATTTATAGATGAATTAGGCAAACAGACAATGAATAGATTCAGTACGGCAATACTTATCACTTACATTTTACTATGTACTTATTTAGGTAAAAATCCACATACTTTCTAAAGGTGTTAGAGAGAAGTTATAGCTATGGAATCAAAGACATGAATAAACAGGACAAGGAAAGCGCCAAGGAAAGGAAATTCACCTTAATCGCTCCAAGGGAAACTGTGAGTGCTGGAGGTTTGAGAAAGCATGAAGATAGTGGAGGTTCCTGAGGAAGGCAAGTGTTTTGCAACCTGTTCCGCAGCAGCACAGAAGCACAGGGAAAGTAATAGGGTCAATTAGGGAAGATATATACAGGTAACAAGAGTAATACAAACACACAGAAGGAATAAGCAAGGAAAGCAGATTAAGGGGCAACGCAATTGATAGCTATGCAGATAGTGGTCGAAAGGGACACTGCATCAATACTGTTCAGTGAAAGGCATATTACTAAAGCACTCGCTGGGATACCAGCATAAAGTATAGTAGACTGAGAAGTTGAACCAGCTGAGTTATCTTATGTGTGCAGATTAGTTATTTCTGAGATCTAAACTGGATTAGTAGCCAAAATGCATAACTGTACTGTACCACCATATCCTTTAGTAAGATAACTTCGTCATGACTTGTACCCCTTTTACACCGACCTAAAAATCCTGGGTTGAGGCACAATGATCCAGGGACCCGGGGATCCAACTCGGGTACTTTGCAGGGTTGGCCACTGGTCGTTCTCGTGCCACCCTGCAGTGTAAACGACACAATCCGGGTCATGATGACCTGGATTGCGCCCTATGCTGCCCGATTGGCCAGCTTCAGTGGCGCTTGGAGATTACATCATCTCCAAGCGTCCACTGCAACGCCGGAAGAGCCGGGTCACTGCAGACCTGGCTGTGGGTTGCACGGCGCCGACTTGGGAATATCCAGGGTCAGCGCCGCTGTCTGAAAGGGGTTAGTTCTACTCTGATCCAGATTCGAACCCTGTTTCAACCCTGTTTTTGGTATAAAATAGGTATTAGAGTAGCAATTTGTATGATGTTTAGCATCAATGTAGGGCTGATATCACATGCTATGATCTGTTATAAAACGTACAGTACAGTTTGCATGAAGCTAGAATTTTAAAGTAATCTATTCAGTTTAGTAAATATACTGTACCATGAAAGGCTATAAGGGGAATTCAATTCAGCCCGTTAAGTTTGCACAGGTGAAAAAGGGAGGTAGCATTGGGCTATTCAATTAGTCTCCCTTTTTCACCCGAGCCAATTTTTAACGAGTGTTAACTCATAGAGCCCGTGAAGAGTTCACTGACCTATGCATCAACTGGGTGTTTTTACCCGTTAACTGCACACTTATCGGGATTTTCTGTTCAGGTCTCAGGAGACCCAAACAGAAATCCCCATTAGTGCGGGCTAATTGAATAGGTGCCGGCAATCAATTCGTGTCCATTAACTTAACGGGGCTAATTGAATCCTGGCCTATATAGGCTAAAATGAATACTTCTTACACATACAATGAGTAAATCCATTTTGTCTCACCTTTTGGCCTGCAGTCTTAAGGTTTTTTAGAAGTATCAGTAATATTTCTGGATAGAGGCTGACAAAAATCAGAAGAATGATTGCAAGCCAAACGGACACCGATGTCAGCATGTGAGAAAACACAAAGTACATTCGTTGCTGTCTGAGGAATGGCCTACAACACAATGACACAATGCATATAAAGGTTACTCTAGTACAATAAGAAAACATGACCTAATGTGCAATGCAAGCACTAAGTTGTATTAGGAAATTTACAAATGGAGTCCGTCTGGGGAGTATTGTGGGTAAAATGCCAAACTTTATTTAAAAAACAAAGTCTAAAGTAGAAATAGATTAGGCCTATGTTTATGTGGAATTGGAGACTCTCAAAAGATAAGAGGGGAGACGAACACGGATCATTGCTTCAAGTGGAAAAGTGTATTAGTGTGTAAACAAGGTTTTTACTAAAACAAATTATGAACATGGAAGGAGTTAAATACAGCAATTCAGATTTGTCCTTGTCTATGTCTAATATCTATTTTGTTAAAAATGTTACATGGTTCTGATTTTCTGTGGAGATAAAGAAGATTGCAGAATATTAGACATTATTATCTAAATAATTCTATCAGAAGACAAGAGGCAGTCTCTCCTGTGCAGAACCCCTGCCATCACCTGGATATTCAGAGTGACAGCGCCAGAGATAATAACAGGTAAGTAGTTGCTTCTTGAGACTGCAATTGACAATACTACTGCTGCAATATTATTTTACAATATGAAAAAATATTTTTTGTGTGGGGAATGAAAATATTTTCATAGCAAGTGTTGCTAGTAACAACTTTTAGAAGGATCCTGTTGTTCTCTTCTGGAGATTTTCTGTTGGATTGTTTAAGGACCACTGGACCAGACCCATTGCAGACGTATAATGCAGTTTATCCTTTTGCTTATATTAATTACATTCTTAAAATAGAAGTGCAATGAAACATTTTCGTCATGAATCAGTCTGCTCATAGAAAGTTATTAATCATTCCGTGAGAAGCCGCCAACCTGACCAGACAGTCGTCTCTCTTTGATCAATTAAATAATGGGAAGCCATTACAGACCAAGAAAACTTTTATCTATATTGACATAAACAGGTCTGAAGAAGTGGACAGCGCACCAGCGAAACGCGTAACATCAGTTTATGCAGATCTCCTTGTACATGCCTTATACAAGTTGATACACTGCTTTATTATAACATCTGAACCCACTATGATGAACTTTTAAATAAACTGGGAAGCCATTTATATAAATAAGTGGTACTTAGTAATTGGTAGGACCTGCCCCTAAAAAAGGATCTGCTATTTTCTTCATCTATGTCACAAATTACTGCCCCACCCCAACAACATCTGTCTTAAAAGAATACGATAACATATCCATTTAGGAAGGAAATTATTAAAAATCATGTCTAGAGATGACAGAGGGCTATCAGCATTAAGTATCAGATTAATAGTCACATGTATGTTACAGTGTATTAACCCCAGAGTGAAGAGACCATAACAAGAGAGTATTCTTAAAATCTTACTCATTTTATGTCATTTACTAATAACTGAGGAAGATTTGTAACCCACCCTAAGATCACATTTCTGTCCACTGCTAAAACAATGAACAATCTATATTAATTTCAACAAACCTGAGAGATAATTTCATGTAATAAGTGACACACTTACCAAATGATACCTCCCCAAAATATTGAGAAGATAACGTAAAACGCCAATGAACCCCATATCACCAAATGGTTCATCCATGTCCAGTATCGTGTATCTAATGCAAGCTGGAAAAAAATATGCATTTATATACTGAAAGTACAGAACATCTTTGAGTTTTCATTAATTTTAGTATCATTATCATCTCGGACAAATAGCAACGTACTAACAGCACAAAAACAAAACCTAGTAAGTCTATGAAGTGCTACTTTACCACAGTAAATATTTATTTACTGTCATATATAATATTTGAACTTTTACATTTAAAGTTTGATGATGATTGTATAAATCCAAATGACATTTATTTAGCAAGGCAAATACATGTAAAGGACATGATGCATTCACAGGTAATGTCCCTATACAGCACAAGGAGTAAATTGCTAGTTGAATTATTAAAGCTTTCTTCATCTGTCAAAAAAGGACTATAATTGTTACACATGTATACACAGACAACAATGACCCTAAGAGCCAATTACAGCCAAGACCATGCACCGTGATACTAGAAGTGTGCAATTATATAATTGTGCGCTTACCTTTAATGTAACTGTAAACACTAATGTAGTGAACACTATTGTTCCGAAAGACCAGTTTCCAAATACCTGAAAATAAAAAAAAAATTATAATCAGATTTTGATTCATACTGTTTGTTTGCTGACTAATATTATAAATCAGTGTATGATAGATCAGTAAAAATATAGCGAGCAGGCACATAAATATATATATCTTTATTTATATACATATACAGAGTGGAGGCACATTATTATAACCACCAGCTATTAGCCAGAGTAACCGCCGTGTGCAGCATGGGCAGCAGCTGATGGGCTGGGATTGACTCAATACAGTGGCGTCACAAGGGGGGTGCGGGCCGCACCCGGGTGTCACCCGCCGAGGGGTGACACCAAGGTGCAGTCTTCCCCTCATTGACAGGAGCAGGGTGCTGCACTGTATCATGAAGTGCAGCACTCGGTCACAGTGAGGAAGCCTGCACTGCCCCTCCACCACTCTCCATAATCTACACGGGCCGGGCACCGGGTTCGGGCTGTGAAGCCACGCCCAATTACTTGAGGCTGCGCACAAGGCATACCTCCCCGCACCAGGGGTCACCGCAGGGAGGAACGCCACTGACTCAATAAGGTGCTGGTAGATTGGCACAGGTATATGGAGCAGAGCTGACTGCAGTGCATCCCACAGCTGCTGGAGGGTGCGTGGTGGAGAACCCACAGAGCGAACACAACGATCGAGGAAGTCCCACAGATGCTCAATTGTGTTAAAGTCCAGAGAATTAGGGGGGCAGGGAATTACTTGGAAGGCTTGGTCATGCTTGTCCAACCACTGTCGGACATTTCTAGCTGTGTGACATGTCACATTGTCTTGCTGGAAGATCTCATCTGCCTCAGGGAAGGCAATTAGCATGTATCGGTGTACGTGTTCTGCAAGGATGGATTCATAACCAAATCGGTTGAGGTAGCCTTCCACATGGATGAGTGGGCCCATGAAAACATTCCCCAGACCATAATGCTGCCACCACCAGCTTGTGTTCTTCCAGCAATGGTTGCAGGCTGTTTGTTCTCCAATGTTTCTCGCCTGACACGCCAAAGTCCATCCGTTCGATGAAGCACACAACATGACTCATCAGAGTAGGCTACCCTTCGCCAATCAGCAGAGGTCCAATTCTGATACTGCACCTTTTCGGAAGTGATGCGTTAGTTAGTGAGGCATGATGAATGCCTGCAAACAGTTTTTTAAACTTGCAGCGAGTTTAAAACATAAAATAACAAGTGATAATTCTGAAATAATAAATAGGCCATTAGAGAGCAAACAAAGTTGGTATAGGCATCAGTTATCTTACCAACCCAATATACAGAATGTTCCCAAAATAAACAATTTCTGCTTTTCAATAGTAATAATGCCATACACAATGGGAGAAGCACCAATAACATACCTCCCAACTGGCACGCATTCAGTGGGACAGTCCCGTTTTTTTGGGACTGTCCTGCTGTCCCCACCCTCGGGCCGCTGTGTCCCGTGGTAAGGGAAAATTGGGGGGAGCACAAACCGCTGCGCATGGCATCTGTTCACTAGTGTAGGGAGAGCCCCACAGTGGCATAAAGTTTGGAGATATGCCAATAAGCAATTTAGTAAGAAGGGCAGTATAGGGAAAGACATGATTTATTATTAAATATGTGCACCATGCTCTCTCACATTTCTGCAGCAAGTTGCCCTGCTATGCACTTCTCTAGCTAAACTGGCCGATAGTGACTGACCTGCCCTGTAGACATGCACTGTGTATATTGCTGGTGCACAGGGACAGTTTTGTCACAACAACTCAAAAGGCTGAAATCACAAGCTTTGACCTGCATGACATCCCATCCGGGCCTTGGCCTGTAGGACATTCTGTAATGCAGCGTACAGGTAATATTTCTCTTTTTAACAAAACTGAATTGTGAATGTCGACATATGACATGTCAAACATCCTGAATGTCGACATTCAGGACATGTCGACATTATTCTGTTGACAAAATGTACCACACCCTTATAAAAATATAAGGAGGAACACAAACTGGTGATGGTGTTAGAATGACAACTGGAGATATGGGGAAATCGCCTTAATTAAGGACATGTCCTTACAATGACTACGTTTACAATGAGTAATTTGCTAAAGGAGCAATAATATTCCATTACTTATTCAAATTAAATATCTACAGTTGCTATATTTTCTACTAAAATATCATAATAATATGTTTGCACTGGTATAAGAGAGGAAATACATTGTGCAAAGTACCACTCCAGTCATGAATAATAAAAGAGATTATACATATATACATACATACACACACCATATATTTGCAGTACAGCAGAGCTAGTTCATGAGAAACACCTTGACAACAAATGAGTAGCTATCAGACTTTTCTTTGATCTTTATATATTTAGTTTTAAATGTTATCATTTATTTTTGGAGTTTATTTCAAGCACACAAAATATAACTAGTACACTTATTTTTAGCTGGGAAAGGTAAAGTTTCAAACAAATATTTGGATAGCAATACAGCAAATTCCAGGTTGTTTTGCAGCATCAAGTTATAGTCATATAATGATCTACAAATACAAACAAAATATCTAAGATACGTCACTGCATTCAAGGGGTGGAGAAATGTTCATAAATTTGCTTTTCAAGAATAACTGTTAAAGGTCATTTTGTTAAATGCGTGAGAGTAAAGCATTGCATTGTCATTTGTATTTAACGGGTGCCGGACTATAGATAATACAGTAAATAGGTAGACAATGTCTAGATAGATACCAGGGGTAAATTTACTAAAGTGAGAGTTTTTAGAAGTGGAGATATTGCCCATATCAACAAATCAGATGCTGCATAACATTTAAAAAGCACCTTCTAGAAGATAATAGCTAGAATCTGATTGGTTGCTCCACTTCTAAAAACTCTCACTTTAGTAAATTTACCCCCCCTTCCCCCCGGATGTTAGACAGTTAATAAATCGACTGGGACAAAAGGTTGACAGAGATAAAAGGTTCACACACTAAAGGTCAACATGTAAGAAGGTCGACAGGTACAAATGGTCGACGGGGTCAAAAGGTCATCATGAACATGGTCGACACAAAAAAATGGTTGACACATGATTTTTTGTTGTTTTTTTAGGGTCAGGTTTAGGGTTAGGCACTTACTGGAGGGTTAGCGTTAGGCACTTAACGGAGGGTTAGGGTAAGGCACTTATCCCGGTGGTTAGGGTTAGGCACCAGGAGGGAGCGTTAGGCACTAGAAGGGAGGGTTAGGGGCAGGCAACCACCCAGATGGTTAGGGTTAGGCACCAGGAGGTAGAGTAAGGGTGAAGATTAGGGCTAAAAATAAAAAATAATAATGAGTCGACCATTTTTATGTCGACCCTTTGAGCCTGTCGACCATTGTACCTGTCGACCTTTTGTCCAAGTCGACCTATTGACTGTCTAACATCTCGTGTCTATCTAGACATTGTCTACCTTTTTACTGTCTATCTGTTAATCCATACCCGTATTTAACATGATTTGCAGATTTGAAATTAATTTACAAATAGAAATGTGCTATGTAATATACAAATAGCAAATGAACAAAAAAATGTGAATTTGATAACCCTAAACTTATAAATTGCATATTTTTAAGGTAAACTTATTACTATATTAATGTATTTTTTTATACTTATAAGTCTAAAAGTGGTACAAACTATTGATATATATATGCAAAATACTAATGACTATAGGGGGTAATTTAGACCCGCTCGTGAGCGGCAGTACGCTCGCAAGCGGGTCGATGTTCCCCCACTGCGCATGCGCACGACGGAGGGAGCTCCGTCGTGCGCATGCATGAGACCCGGCGAGCGACGGGCTCTCCATCGCTCCGGGTCTCGCACCAAAGGGGGCGTGCTGTCGATGTTGATTGACAGCACGCCCCCTTTGGTGGGCGTGCCAGGGGCCTGCCTGCCAGACGGAGACGTTCCCATGGGAACGCCTACCGTCTCAAGCCGGCCCCACTGACATCACTAGTGATGTCAGTATGAGTGATTTTGGCTCTGATAGAGCCAAACTCACTCCAGGGCTTGCGGCAGCGAGACCCTACCGCAGGGTCTCCGTCGCAAGCCCGATGGTCGCGATGGTCTTGATGGTAACCCACAGCTATGCGAGCGTCCATGAGGACGCTCCAAAAAAGGTAGGAGGGCCCTGATTCAGAGCGAGCGCTCTGGTCAGAGCGTTCAGCTCTGAATCAGGCCCATAATGTATGCATCAAGAAGACTGTAATTTAAGAAGGCGAGATCAAAGAAAGATTCTCACCAAAAGCGCTCATGATCTGAATGCAGACATTAAACAGGAAGTGAAATATAAGAGAGTTCTCTTTTTTCCCCATGATGAAAAAACACCAAAATGAAGCTAAAACCCAACACAATTTGATGTAATAATGAGTTCAAAAATTACTTCCCATAGAATTTGTAATAAGAAACTGGAGTGGAAATGGTGCTATTATAATATGAATGTGTACTGTTTAACAAAATGCTATCATATAAAGGAGCAAGAAATCAATTTAAAATGAGTACTGGTTCCTTTTGTAAACGCTATTGTTTCTAAAAAGATAAGTGTACCTCCCCCTCCCGGTTTATCAGGACAGAAAGATAGTGCACTCAATATCCCAATAGCATCCAGAACAGCAGTGTGACCTTCCCCTTTCAGTAACAAGGAGGAGTAACATGGTGCAGGGGGCTGGCACAGTGCAATTAGCATGCTGGCAAAGCTGTTGTCCATCCTAATCACAATGCTGAATCGCCCTACCCATTGAGCTTCTATTGGAAGCGATTGTTTTCTTACAATAAATATGTAACAAGTTCTCTTTAACAGGTGTAGGCTGGTGTCCCAATTGCATGCCAAGTTCATTGCCAATTGTAAAGCGCTAAGGAATATGCTGGCTAATATATATTTAGTAAATATTAATAAAATAAATTATATACATGAGAGGTTTCAATCACTACAGGAATTCTAGTGCACATGACTGCAGTTAAAATAGTTATAAAGATGGAACTATACGATCAAGGAGGCCACCAAATTTACAAGCAATGTGTGTTTGAAGATTGCGATCAATACAATTTAAACATTTAGTTTAATCTATAAATGAATATCAGTCTGTACAGATGTGTACTCACGTACACTAGCCTCAATACGCCATGCAGCGCTAGATGACTGGCATGAGTGAGCTGCATGGTACTGTGAGACTCTACTTGCGCAGAGCGTCTTTTTCGGCCAAACATGTGTCTTAGTGGCACCAGGAGTCTGCACTGATTAATTTCATATGCAACACTGGTATATCTGTGTGCGACTGAGTCTGTACATGAAGCACAATGTAACTTGGCATGGAAAAAAGCTGTGGACGCTGAATCGAAGCACTTTGTATACAGATTCAGACTCAGTCGCACACAGATATACAAGTGTTGTGTATCAAATTAATCAGTGCAGTCTCTTGATGCGTCTAAACTTGCATCACTTTGCCACTGGCGAATGTTCGGCCAAAAAAGATGCAGAACCTGGCGTGCCGAGAGGGCCTGTTTGGCATGACTGCAGCAGGCTCTGTCTTAGCACTGACCTATGTCATGATTGGAATATCCATATATCCAAATATTACAGCACTGACCAAAAGAACAGCTGTATAATAGGTGCAGCCTACTTTTCCTGAAGATTAGTTCTCATGTGCATATTGTTACTAGGGAGTCATTTAAAATTTAAACCACTTCGTTGTTTCAGTGAGACACTCTCTATTTCAGAAAACCCCTATACTACACTGAGGGTCTCATTCAGACCAGCTCGCAAGCGCCTATGCGCTCGCAAGTGGGTTGATGTTGATGCCCTGCACACGCACAGCGGCTGCACTGCACGTGCGCAAGCCCCGGAGCGAGAGAGAAATTCTCTTGCTCCGGGACTCACTACAAAAGGGGCGGCTGTCAATGGTGATCGACAGCTCACCCCGTTTTGTAGGCGGGGCGGGTGGCTACACAAACGGAGGCGTTCCCGACGGAATGCCTGCCGTTTGGGGGCGGCCCCACTGACATCACTTGTGATGTCAACTTGCGGTAAACGAGACCCTACCACAAGGGTCTCGTCGCAAGCCCCGATGGTCTTGACCATCGCGACCATCAACCTGGCCACTTGCTAAAACTGTGGGTGGTCACCCACAGCCTAGCGAGCGGCCAGGAGGCCGGCTCTGACCATAGAGGCGGACGCCCTCATTCAGAGCAAGTGGCTCTGAATGAGGTCCTGAGACCCAATGAGGCTGCAACAGGCTGTCATCGCTCACCTGCATAACACTCCGACCACCCAGCGGGTAAAACAGTGATGGGGTGACCACGGTATAAATGGCATTTTACTGACCCCTTCTTTTGAGGAACAGATACTTATAAACTATTAAAAAGATTAACTGTGGTCTTAGGTGGGGGTGGAGGGGGGGAACAAACTGAAAATGTTGAATCAATTTTAGATACACAGGTTAATAAATATTTTAAGGGAAAAGAATTATCATAAATAACAGAATATCTTACCTGCCCATTGCCATCCAATAATGGATTCTGGAATAGCAGGTAAACTCCAAAGAAAAATACCAGTCCCTCAAAAGCCCCCAGTATAGTCCAGTATAAGAAAGGCAACCACTGCAACATCGCATTGTCAGATATTCTCCTGTATATTACAAATGATGAAAACAAACAAAACACCATTACAATATCCATGACTATACAATCTTAGCAAAGGCGTTGCTCTATTTGAGTGCCAACAAAGACGCACAATGCCCTGCTGAGAAAGAAAATATATAGAGCTATACATAGATCAACTATCTTCAATTTTCCTTCAGAAACAACCAGTCTGTGACATTGTGAAGGTGCTCAAACTACCATACTAAGCAACATCTAGATTATAAATCATCACCTTACATGAAAGAGTTGCTAGTGACAATCACATGTACATTTAAAAGACGTAGAAATTTATTAGGAAAAGTTATTTAAGATACTGTAAAGTTTTAATGGTTTGGGAGATTTTTCCTATGCTCTGCTGGCTTCCTGTATTAAAGTCTATAAACAGACACTGTATCCAGCTTGTCTGTCTGAAGTTGACTACTTTTATGATGGACCAAGTGCGAAGCAAATATAAGTATAATATCAAATATATCATGTTATGGCATTGCATACATTGATGATCGTTACAGTTTGACCTTTAGAGATGGATGTACTGTACACAGTTAAACTTCTTATTCTTCTGAAGATAATACAATTATACTTAATCCAATGGATTACTATCTCCACTGATCAAAACATCATAAAAATCATGGTTTAGTAAACAAGTATTGGGGGTTAATTGCATATCTGATACATGTTATACGCACATATTGTTTGTAAATACTTAACAGCACAGTGCAGATATAAGTACATGCTCTTAGCCCAATTTTGGGAACTGCCCCTATTAAAAATTATCTGCATTTATGTATTTCAATAGCAGATGCAAATGTGTGTGGTGGAAAAAGTGATACCATCACATAGAAAGTACTGCCCTATGTCACTTTACAAACACCTCCCTCATCCACTTAGAGTTTCTCCTAAAATACTGCTCACTGGAGCTTTATATGTATTAACTAAGTGAATATACTGAGGAGATATGAGTGTGTGTGTAGCTATATTTGAATCTCTTTATTAGATAAGTAGAATTACACACTTATCTATGCGTGTGAGTCCCTCCCTTCCTGGAACACTATCTTATAACACTTAGGGTTCAACTCAATTAGATACAAGTTAGCAAAAGCAAACTCACATCACAAAATACACATACACTATATTAAACCCCTCCAAGTTAATGATTATTTATTGGGAGGGGTGTAACTAGAGGTTTTCCTTACATTTTCCCCTGCTCAGAGGGGGTGCGCATAAAAAAAAACTTTTCTGGGAAAATGCAATGCGAGTTTGGAATTGAATTGCCCATGTAATTAGCTGTGCAGGATCCAACTCACTGCTAATTGAATTGACCCCTTTCAATCTCACGTATTTAAATAGGCCTGTAAATTATTTGGCTTTTACATGTGGCTGCAATACAAGGTGCATTTCTGCACCTGAACCGCACTAAAGGGCTGATGCATTAATAGTCACATTGCTTATTGCTGCACATTGTGGTAATAATTATCGGTGGTATGTGTCATTATTTCCTGCCAGGGACATGGGTTTGGAGAGGAGCCTGTCACTGCATAGTGTAAGAAAATACAGTGATTGCTTATGCATTCACTTTACGTCCGGGTTTTCGGACCTGGCCAAGTGGAAGCATTCCTCTCTGAATACAATCACAGTATAGTAGCCTATATAGGCCATCAAAGATGGTGTTTGCTGTAGGGACCCAAGCTTTAAAAAGTTATGCTTTTTGATGCTTAAACATTTAGCCGCATCGCAGTCTCCATAGAAACCTATAGGGACAGCTATGCCAAACGAAAAAAGAGGAACCACAGCGGATATCTCCGACAGCAGTTTCCTGGGGACTTTCCTCAAAACTGCATAGATACATCAGCCCGAGTGAGGGATACTCTGAATCAGCAAAGCTTCTCCGATCAGATGGTCCAGAATGTTGCAGTCTTCTGATGCTGCCATCATGACCCACTAAACCATGTACTTTCCCCTATAAGTGGGTGCGTTCACAGATAAAGACAAATCACATCACACAACCGGCTCCCCGGGTCTGGTTTTTTTTTTCAGCTTTGTTAAAAACTTTTAAATAACTAATTTTAAGAGGAATGCAACTATATTTAAAAGGTACAGATCATTGTTGAAACTTACATATATAATTTAGGATTGGCAATTAGGGTTTCAATGCTGATGTGCTGCTCCAACAGACTGTAGGCCAAGATCGGTAGTGAGGTAAAGCAGATGTTGTACATTGTCAGGTAAGCAGCATCATAAAGTGGCTATAACACAAAGGGAAGATAAACAGATTATATAAAAAAAAGTGAAATAAACAGTTATACTAATAAACACCTCTGATATTATATAATAATCATAGGACGCCAAGCACTTAAATGTGCAGAACTACATTTTTATACAATGTTATAAAAGTCTAAATATGTGCTTGCTATAGTAACTGCAAATTTGTGTACTTCACACCATATTGTAAAACACGCCCTACTTAGATGTTGGATAACATATATGAAGGTTGTGCGCACAAGAGAATGTTTTCTCCATACTTGCCGACATCCTGGCAGTCCCCTCTGGGAAAGGGCAGCCAGGACGGACAAGCAGGGGGGTGTGGCGCGGTAGAAGGGGGGCGCAGCCGGCAATGGGGCGGAGCAGGAGGCGTGGCCATGGAGTCGCCTCATCTTGGCCCCACCCCTGCTACACAATTCTGAGATGTTCAGCATTGTGAAGCAGGGTCATGATGACGTAATTCAGCACAAATCACATCATCAGACCCAGCTGCGGGGGTTTGTCTGGGATCTGCAGCCGGCCGGGAGGTGTACCTACTTTTCCGGAGGGCCAGGAGGCTCCCAGCCAAATCGGGAGAGTAGGTTTTCTCTCCTTAATTTATCTATCAATGTATGGTGGTCTGTGTTTTGTCAACCTGGACAAACAAGATCTTTTTAGATCAATTAGTTTTGTACAATATAGAAATCACACATACAAAACGTGCTACTCATCATTCTGTATGGTGCAAAACACAAAATTAAAAACTATGAAATTAGGAGAAAATAACACTTAATGAAAGTTCAATGTTTTTCATTTGCATGCATTTCAAATGTTATGTTTTTCTGGGGACCAGGGAAACTTAAATAAAATTTTAAAAAACTCCAAAAAACAACAAGACGTAAATATATCAATAACACCACAAGACTGACATAACAGGCCAGTAGAAGATAACAAAAAGATTCCCCTTTTCTGTTTTTTTTTATATCATAACAGAAATTAAAGTTTACGCTGTGCTAAACAAATCCACAGCTGGGCAAATTACACAGGGTTTAGGTGATGTAGTGCGGAAACAGTTGGCTTTACAGCAGGGGCGGGGAACCTTTTTCCTGCTGAGGGCCATTTTGATATATATAACCTTATTTGTGGGTCGTGTGCAGGCCACGCCCCCTTGTTGTGATGTCATACAGGGGTGATTACAGCAGTGCCTTGAGCATCCCGAGGATGCTCCGGGAGCTGTAAAGGCAACCGTGTGACCGTCTGGAGTGTCCTACGGACGATCCAGGTGGCACTGCTGCATAGATTATGGCTGCAGGGTGCCATTCTAGGCCCCCTGCTAGCCAGATGAGGCTAGCAGAAAAAAGCTTCAAAGGGCCAGACCAAATGATTCCGGGGACCTTATATGGCCCCCGGGCCTGAGGTTCCCCATCCCAGCTTTACAGCAATGATCAAGTACACCACACTCGGCTACAACCCTCAGACTCATTGAGTTTCACTTACTCAGTTACAGTTACTTTGAATCTGAGTAACACAAAGTACCAAATACTTTGTAGGGAGCAGTAATGAATATGTACATACCTGTTGTGAAAACCCGCAAAAGAACTGATACAAAAATTGTGGCAAAATGAAGCACAGGTTCTGAAAAAGAACAAGAAAGTGAGGAATTGGGAATCTTCAACAGAAATATCTGTATAAAACAACAAGGCTCTAACCCAGAGTTTCTCAAATCCCACCATTACAGTCCAGGGGGTATATTTACTAAAGTGAGAGTTTTTAGAAGTGGAGATGTTGCCCATAGCAACCAATCAGATTCTACTTAACATTTAACTAGCACCTTCTAGAAGATAATAGCTAGAATCTGATGGGCAACACCTCCACTTCTAAAAACTCTCACTTTAATAAATAAACCCACAGGTTTTAAGGATATCTATGCTTGAGCACAGGTGACAATTAGTATCTCAGTCAATTTGATGTAACCATCTGGACTCATCCTTAAATCCTGGACTGTAATGGCAGAGTTTGGGAAACTCTGCTCTAACCAATAGAACTTTGATGGACTTAACATTAAGATCTAGAAGGACGTCAGGGGCTAGGAGTACCTGAGGAGCTAGGAGGACGTGAGGTGCTAGGAGGAGGACGTGAGGTGCTAGGAGGAGGACGTGAGGGGCTAGGAGGAGGACGTGAGGGGCTAGGAGGAGGACGTGAGGGGCTAGGAGGAGGACCTGAGGGGCTAGGAAGAGGACCTGAGGGGCTAGGAAGAGGACCTGAGGGGCTAGGAGGAGAACCAGAGGGGCTAGGAGGAGAACCTGAGGGGCTAGGAGGAGGACCTGAGGGGCTAGGAGGAGGACCTGAGGGGCTAGGAGGAGGACCTGAGGGGCTAGGAGGAGGTGAGGGCAGTATCTTAAGATGTGCTCTGAGACATATGAAGCAGGGGTACTGAGGGATTTGAATCAGATTCTAGAGAGTATAGGGAGACAGTTTAGGGATTTTGAGAATGGTACAATGGATGGGGAGGAACAAGATGAGATTAATCTTGCGGTGTGATTTGGAATGGATTGCAGTGAGGGAAATGCCAGATATAACATTTCAGTAGCTGAGGTGGGAGATGATGTGAAAATGGATACCAGATCTGGATGCATCTTGCATAAGAAAAAGTGTTTTCTAACAGTGGACGTTATAACAATTGTAGCATAAGGAAAAAGATTTTAGCTGTAAAGTTTTTCATGTTCAATTTTAAAAAATAAAACAAATTTCCTATTGGACAGCTATAATAAACACATTTTACTTTGCACCACTTTTTATATTTATAAATGTTCTCCATTAGCTCTTCACTTAACAAGGCTGCAAATTGTTTCATGCTCTGTTATCACTTATGCCAGTGCATCTCAACTCCAGTCCTCAAGTACCACCAACAGGTCATGAAGAGAAAGCCTCAAACCAAGACCTATTTGAAAACTTGAGGGTTGAGGTTGATGAACTACTGACTTATGTGATGCCATTAATTACATTTTTTAAAGCATACCCGAACAATTTATAATTTTATATAATAATATTCAAATACTTTACAGAAAAGCTTTAATTACCTTCGCTAACAGTGCCTCCTGCAAATAGCAGCGACACAGCCTATTTGTGGGTTCACTATAGTTACTTTTTTTCCTATATATGGGTATTAAAAATATCCCCCCCCTTTCATATGCACCCCTCCTCCTTCCCATATGCAGGGAGAGGTAGGTCACTTCCTTATCATACATTTATGAGGATGGATAGACAGGATCACTCATGGCTATAACAATAATCATAGTCATACTGGTGAAGACCTTACCTTATAAAAGAAATACTGTACAAGGTGCGCTATTCTCACATAATACAAATGTCCATGAACTAAAAGGAGTTTTTTTAAGTGCTTAAATTTTGGCACGGCGTAGTCACTGTTTCTCGACGCTTGGCGACCTTCTTTTCCTTTAATACCTAGAAGTAAACGTTATAAAAGATTTATTTTTTTTTTCAATAGCAAAGCATGCACAGGAAGATAGCCAAAGGAAAGCAAGAGAAACGTCAGATTTCAAAACATAGAACAGATTAGAACAGCTAAATATTTGTGAAGTAGCATTGTGACACAAACACAGAAGTGTACCTGCTGCCCGCACATAGCAGAGATGGACATTCTGGTGGCCAAACCAATATTTGTAAAAATGCAGCTGGCCAGTTATGGATTCACTAACTTCACTGTCTCCCAATGAATTGAAGCACCGCATTCCACAACAAAATAACTACCTCCACTTTGCATATGAAGGCATTTATTTAAGAACCTGCTTTAGTGATTCTATAACTAGTATCGATCTTTATAGATTAGACCTCGATAGACAAAATAACTGCCCAATGAAGAATAAAGACCAGAAAGATCCGGTTTCTTTTTAGGAAATGAATATGGTCGTATAAAACACTCCTATACTAAATCTAGCTTATTAGTTTAGTTGCAGGTAAAAATATCAAATGATCATAAATATTAAAGAGTAACGTCATTTAAAAATGCCTTACTACTACTATGCAGTGTAGCACATATTGGGGCTTATGCTAATACCACGACTGATGTCATTAATACTGAGACGCCAGCTTGCAGTGTTGCAGTTCCGTCTCGGTTCATCTATAGACGCACCATCAGATACACCATTGAAACTTGCATCAGACCTATGGCAGGTGCAGTTTCTTCATCTGATCATGGCCTCATATGGAAGCGGCTGTGCGTCTCTGGACGCAGCAGCTAACAGCGACACGTCCGCATCTGCTTAGCCACCCTCTGTTACTGCTTAGGAACACCCACTTTCAGAGACTGTGTTTCTGTGCAGCATCGACACTGCATAAGACTCGGAATCAGGCCCATTATGAACATAAGTCCTGATAATTCAGATAGGACTTCTGCCCTAGACTGGCCATTGATGCCATTTGGCAACATCTGTAACCATGTAAAAACTGTGGAATGTGATGGTGGCAATAGTTGCCTGTCTGCCAAAAAGACAGTCACGTACGAGACTTTATACAGCTTATTTCAGTTAAAAGTCCTATTTCAAGTATCCGTACATGCAAAATGCTTTTACACAATTTTGTATTTCGTATCAGCGGAGTTACTATTTGCATGTCCTGCGGTGTGACACATTATAGGGGGGAGATGTACTTAGCCTTGGAGCGTGAGAGTGGAGAGTGATAAATTACACCAATCAGCTCCTGTCACTTTACAGGCTGTGTTTGAAAAATGTTAGGAGCCGATTGGTCACTTTCCAAGGCTTAGTACATCTCCCCCATAGCGAGATACAGTCTATGGCCCTCATTCAGAGCCGCTCATTAGCGGCAGTACGCTCGTTCCGAGCGATGTTTGCACATCTGCGCATGCGTACGGTTTTTAGTACGCATGCGCGAACCAGTCAGTGCGGCCAAAAATCGTTTGTACGCTATATAGCGAGTGCCTGCTATTTTGAGTGACAGAATGAGGCGTATGTGGGTGGTAACAGGGGAAGGTGCTTGAAAATGGGGAGTGGAGATCCGAACGCAGGCGTGCTTAAAGGTCAAAACGGGCGTATTATGGGTGTGCATAATTAATACAGCAGCGTCATTGACCACGTCACTGGGTTATTTTATAGCCACAACTGCTCGCAAATTTGTGGTAGCAAACACCAACCACAAGAATAGCGAGCAGTTCATACGCTGGTCGATGTACTCGATTAATCTAATAAATAGCGGACATGACGTATGGTGCGAGCGGCCAGGGGGCGTTTTTAACAAATAAACGAGCGTATGTTTTGCTCGCTCGTTCAGACTTAGAGGTGTGAACAGACTGCAATTTGCGAACGGATCATTTGAATAGCCACCCCTTGTTTTTGAACGAACGACCGCAAATAGCGAACGGCTCTGAATGAGGGCCTATGTTCTCCAATGCACAAGATGAAATACATTTTGTCCATTTTCAAGCACAAGTTTTCTATGATGAATGTTAGGAAAAGCAAAACTGAAAACAAAAATGCTTATTGATCCCTTACCTATTCCAACATGTGCTTCCAATATCATACTAACATCATTTGCGCCATCTCCCACAGATAATGTGATTGGGTTCCCTTTGGTATTCTTTACCATTTTAACAATCTGTTTAAAAAAAAGTTGATAAAAAAAACAACAATGTTTTAATACCACAAAGGCAAAGGATGTCACAGACCAACAAACTAAGGATTTACTTTGAACAATACTTTGTGTACTTTTTCTTTTTACATTTTTCTTGCGGAAATAAAGTTTGAAAAAAACAAAACAAAACCCCTCCCCATCCCACTCTCTAACCGTAACCTCCCAGTGGTGCCTAACCCTAACCCTCCCCCCTAGGGGTGCCTAACAATAACCCTCCCCCTCTAGGGGTGCCTAACCCTAACCCTCCCCCCTAGGGGTGCCTATCCCTAACCCTCCCCCCTAGGGGTGCCTATCCCTAACCCTCCCCCCTAGGGGTGCCTAACCCTAACCTCCCCACAAAAACCTAACCCTAGCCCCGCTACACTCCCTAAACCTAAAGGCTAACGCTAATGGCGCCCCGGACTTACCTCGTTCGACTTGGCGTCCTTCGGCATCGGGATTAAGATAGGCATCGAAATACCTATGCCTATCTTAAATCCCTTGTCGGGATTCCCCTGTCTATATTGATATTTCATAACTACCCCTTTCATGCACCTGAACAGTATTGCCAAATTGATTTGAGCAGCTTCCACTTTGTTATGTTTGGAACTCAAGATTGCAAACGTTTTGCCAATCTATTAACATACCTAAATGTATTTGTCGTGTACTAAAATTAGCATAATGCCACCTACATCTAGTTTTTAAAGCTGAATGACAGAGAAAAGCTATTTTAGTGCAACAAGTTATTATATACACATAGCATAATAACATTTCCTGATTGTGATATAAAACGTACCTGTGCTTTCTGCAGTGGAGCCATACGGCAACACAAGACTGCTGTACATTTCTGACAAATCTGAAGAAATATATTTTTGTAATGACTGGAACTACAGTTGGAATTTAATATAAGAGATAGTGTGAAACCATCAATTATCAACCCGTAATCTTGGTGTTCAGACCAGCTCCTGAAATGCAATGATTCGCAGGTTTATTCATACAGCACAGACAGATAGTGTATATACTCACACATAGTAGTACATACAGTAAACTGCGATAATTAATAAACAATAAAGCAAACTTACAAACAAAATGAATTCACAATAAACTAAATCAGTCACTGAAAAAGGTCTCTCTGTTATTATTTCCTAGTATACACAAGTAATTCATTCTCATGGACATCAGCTCAGCACTCCACTAGAGGTCATTTAAGAATCCTCTATTGGATTAATGTTTAATATGTATTTAGTACATGGGCTTGCAGAGCTAGACACTGGTGTTTGCAGAGGGGCCCATGGGAGGAGGTGGTGTGGAATGAGCGCGTTTTGCTTTTCCAGTAAGTAAAATCCTCAAGCACACAAAACTGACCTATGTAAAAAGTCATCTCAATGTCCCCTCACTCGCATTATTCATTTAAACCGCAAAACAGACTAAACTAAGCAGATATGTAGGAGAAAAAGTGAAAGGTAGAGGTCTCTAATTCAAATAAATGGGTGATAATGAAGTGGTAAAGATTGGACATTGGTGATGGTTACACTTTTGCCCAATGTGCTTTTTTCTCTCTCTTTCCATCTCTGAAAAACTAGACACACTACTAGCTGGCAGAGGAATTGCCAAAGAGTGGGACGTACAGTACGCCGACACCTTGATGTGCGCTGGGTGGAAATACAGGCTCGCCTGTGAGCAGTCAAGAGATTTGCAGTGCACATCCAGTGTGAACTGTAAATGAGGTTCACAATGCGTAGTAACGGGTTCACTTTAAAGTTTCTCATAATACTTTTAATAACAAAGTTTATGGTAGGGCCTGCATAAAGTTCTTACCCTTTACTGCTTCCTTTTATTTTAGGTGCATCTTGCACCAATTTTCGATGGTACTCTAGGAGTAGTTCTTGCAATCGATCCTCTTTTCTTTCAAACTCTTCCAAATTTTTAGTGGTCAGTTCCAGCAGTTCAGTGTTATTCTGGAACAGCCTACAGGCGTAACATGTGGACTTTGCAGTTTCCATTTTGTCTCCTGTTAACACCCAAACCTTCATCCCTGCTGCATGAAGAGCCTGAATAGTTTCTGCTGCTTGCTCCTGGAGCCTATAAACAATGGCAAAAACACCTCTAAATATGATCATCAGTGTAGTTCCTGCTTAAATTGACTAAGTGTATATATAACACACAATAGTGGCACTCTTCCTAACTATAACATGACATAATTAATTTGGATTACGACCGTTTACAGTGGTTTGAGGGAGTGCAATGAGTTGTGTCTTGGAACAAGCAGTTCAACAATAATAGCTGTAGCTGGTGCCTGTCTGACACAAAGATACAAATACACACTAGACATAAAAGGTTGATGCAAAGTTGGAAGTAAAATGGATATAATTTACTTAAAAGAAACATGCATGAATAAAATGGCGTTATTCCGCTGATATAGAGAGCTGTACGCACCTTAGGTTGTACACATCGCTGTATTGGAGGCTAACTACAAGTAATCATTATCAGTCTGTACTGCCACTTGCCTTATACAAGGTGCAAATAATAAGTCTCCTTACATGCTGATCCACATGAGCCGCATCTGTGTGAACACGTCCTTAAATGCAGGGTCAGATTAACAATGGCGGAGAAGACGCCTACCCTAGGCCTCCACATAAATGTAATCACAGCATGATGATGACTAGCCGCCCGCCCAGTTGACCACATGGTTGGTCAGAAATCATAAGTATCAAAATGTAATTACTATTTTGCTCACAATATTATGACTCTGTTGCTGCCCCACGGCCCTATATCTGGCTAAGAGGGTGCCTGGTAGGGCACACTGGAGCCAGTAGCACTACTGTAGTGCTGCTCAGAGCATCCAAAGGACACTCCTGGCACAATCCTACAGTACTTTATATAGAGTCGTCTGGGCAGCTGTACACGATCTCCTGCCGGCGGCCCTACCCCCACATGTTATGTCAAGTGTTCAGGGAAGGGGACCGCACAGGGCATCGGGGAGCCCTGCACCTGCGCTGATAGTGTACAGGGTGTATACTCCCACACGGCACTTGTCACACCCACAAAGCACTGGTCACAGCTCCACTGCTTCTCACAGCAGGCCCTTTATCATTTTTAGCCCCAGGCCCATGTAGCTCTTAATCCGGCCATGCCTACATGTGAACGCCCCTTCACATGCCTGTTCTCTCTACGGTCGTTAGTGTAAATATAATGAGCATGAGTGTGACTTGTAGTCTCGTGTTTGTGTGTAGATTTTCTGAGCATGGGAACCCAGGATACACTACGCAAACGGGCATATGTTCAGCTCCGCATCAGCCCCAATGTTAACACAGAACACTGAAGATGTGAATTCTCTCTCCTACATGCATCCCATCTGTGACACAGTATTCTGAAAAAAGGGGGAATGTTTTTCCAAATTTTTTTTTATTGGGATATGTTTTATGAAGCTGAAAATACACTAACTAAATAACTTTTCAAATGCTATCTCATACAATGGTTACATATGAACGCTATTGCATGTATTAGTCAGAACGTGGGTTAAAAAATAAGATCATCATCTGGGTGTAACCAATGTACTGGCCCACAAGCCATTAGATCAGTGCTTGTACAGCTGACAACCACAAACTTTGTATTAATATACGTTCAGTAATATGTACATTTCCTTTTCCAAATTTAAAAATTTGTTTAAAGGTAAAGGATGGAATGTACTAAAGGAAAAATGCAGTAAAAACCCAGTTTTCGGGGTTTTTACTGCATTTCCATATGTACTAAGCCCCAGCCGCCCTTTTATCGGTGCAGAGGGTAACACCAAAAAAACCTGGTGTTACCCTATAGAAGCCTATGGGCTTCTTGCCGCATCCTGCACCCGACGCCTCGCTGCCCAACACTGGTCCCCACTCACCTGATTGTCCTGGTCGCCGGCCCATGCTCCTCCTGGGTCCTCTGCCTCCTCCTCCTCCTAATCTTCTTCCGGGTGCAGGGAGGAGGAGGAGGAGGAGGAGGAGGAGGAGGAAGAGCCCGGGACTTCCTCCACCAGTCACCAGCAGGAAGTTCCTAGGGCTCGGAGGGGGCGGGGACCCACGGGGATCCCCTCACCCAGCATCGGCTGCTTCGCAAAGGGCAGCTCTTATCACAAGAGCTGTCCTTTGAGATACTAATCATATATGTTAGTACATATGTGATTAGTAAGGTTGTGGTGACTGGTGGTATGTACACTGCAACCTTAGTACAACCCGCCCAAAGTCCTTCTGGCATAAACATTTTCCGTCTCAGTTCGCCCTCCAATTCTACAGGTTCTAATATATGTGTTTGAGGAACAACCAAAACAACTAATTTTACTTACCTAGTTTAAATATAATAATATATATTTCATGCATATAGGCCTCCATCAAAACCCCTCCATTTTCAGTAAATGATATGCGCGTAAACATTCTCAGACTCGGTCATTGCTGTGGCCCTAATAGGAGTGCATGGGGTTGTGGCTTTAGTTTTATCCCCCACAGAGCAGCAAGAATTGAAACAGGATGTGACGCTGAGGACTAATGTCACACTGTCAGGGGCTGCCTGCGTGTCATTGTCACAGAGTCTGTGTATCGGTTATTGTCACTGCCTGTCTGAGATCTTGTGTTCTTATGTTTGCCACTGTAACTTCTAATGTCTTTGACCTTTACAGTAGGGGGCACATTATTCCATATAGCTTTGCTATATAGAGACACTTATGACAAAAGTATTAATTCACATAAAACAGATGTAAAAAAAACAAACAAACAAACATCTCAGGACTTTACCTTTGCTAATTACAATTATGGGCCGTATTCAATTAGAACTGAAAAGTCCGTTTCAGCGATACTTTTTCGCCAATGATGTCATTTTTGCCGATTCCAACTTATCCCCGTATTCAATTGTAGCGTCTTTTCGCCAACGCGATAACGCAATGCAATAGGCGAAAAAGTTTCGCCTATGAATACCCGGCGGAAAAAAGTGCAGAATTTAGGTTTTGGGGTGCAATGTCGCGGGAACCACACTGCACCCTTTGGACATCCTCCCCCCCCCCCCCCCCCTGACGCTAATACGGGGATACGCGCGATACTTTTTCGCACCTGAAACCAGCGATGACGGCGAAAACTCCGGCAACTGACTTTTCGCTTCTAATTGAATATGGGCCTATATTGTAGAGAATGAATTCACTGGCCTGTGATATGGGGCTTTTTTGAGTCAGGTCATGGTAAATCATAAAGACAGCACACAAAATCTAGAATAGACAACTCCTGTAATTTCTCAAGCGTTCGCTGAACCAGCAATGAGTAACCAAAAATCATCTATGTCTAGCAGAGACTGGATGACATTAGTAGTTCTGGTCTTCACTTAGTTGCGCAGTGCTCTGCAGGTTGGGTCTTTCACTACAATATAAAATGACAGCTTGACTCAATAACAGGGAAATTAAATAAAAACTGTCACTTATTGTTTTTTAAACATAGTTTTATTAAAAGTTAAGGTGCATACAATTTCGACACATCGGAACGACAAATCGTGTAAAATATGTCCAAATTGTAAGTGTCCACTCACGATCACGATGCACGTACCCGCTGGTCGTACATCGCATCTTCAGATCTTGCCTACTGCAGGCAAGATTTGCCAATCTCATATACGATTTTGTGCACGATAGATCTTAAGTCAAATTGGACACTCTTTAGCACCATATCGTGTCCTGGAGTGCTGGGGAGCTGCCGGGGAGAGTTCAAGGGAAATAGCTCACGATATTGAATCGTGAGCACATGGTCTAGTGCAGTGATTCCCAACCTCGGTCCTCAAGGCACACTAACAGTCCTGGTTTTAGTGATATCCATGCTAAAGCACAGATGGTTAAATCAAAATAACTAAGGTACTAATTAAGTCAACTGTGCTCAAGTATGGCTATCCTTAAAACCTGGACTGTTAGTGTGCCTTGAGGACTGTGGTTGGGAACCCGTGGTCTAGTGTGTACGCACCTTAAGAGGTGACGTCTGCTGGGATCAGAAGAAATCTACATATTAAAGGTGATTTTGCACTCCAGAGTTTAGTAGACCTATGTGACAAACATGGAAGGTCCCCCAATTTGCCTACTTGCAAATCTGTAGTTTTATTCACTGCCTCAGTAAGTCTGCTAGAGTGAGACAACTCGATTCTTTCGACCGTCATTGTGTCTATAATCCAGGCTGCAGGGCTCTATCACAATTTTGTATTCTTTACCATCTCCCTCACCTACTGTGTTCAAGGATTCATTTGAATTAGCTTGGGAACAAGACCTGGGGGCGTGTCTCAAGGAAGACGATCGGGCGGACGTGAGACGATGGGTGGCTAAATCCTCCATTAGTACTAATAAAAAGGAAAATTCCTATAACATGTACTCCCTCTCGTATATATATATGGTGCCGGAAAAGCTGCATCATATTTCCCTGGGTTCATCTGACCTTTGTGGTAATGTGGGTATATATGGTGGGCCTGCCCCTTGATTTCTAAATATTGGGATGAAGGAACGTCCTTGATGTCCAGAGTGATTGGCATTTCTCCTCCTAAGGACCCTTTATATCTGCTTTTGTACAAACCCCTGAGGTTCCTTTCTAAGTTTCAAAATAAATGTTGTGGCCACATTTACAACGCAGCAAAACTTCTAATTGCTTTGTAAAGTTGAAAGCAACTTGAAGCTCCATCCATGACTGCTCTGATTAATAAAATATGGTACCTAACCTCAATGGAGTATATAACTGCCCTTCTCCATTACAATGTGTTAAATTTTCATGCTACCTGGGACCCTTGTTACTCTATGTTTAACAGACGGTTACCCGGTACAGAGTGAAGCTGTCTTCACTTAGTTGCGCAGTGCTTGCAGGTTGGGTCTTTCACTACCCCTTTTTTTTCTTTTGTTTTCTTTTTTTCTGTGCTCCATTTTATTTATTTCATTATAGTCGCTCCTGCTCTGTTGCTGTTAATACATGACATTCGGTTGACAATTAACTGTGTTGTACAAATTATTTCTATGGTACAGTATATTGTTGGAACTATGTTGTAGATGTTTTGCATTTGTTGTACATGTTTTGCATTTGTACTATTCTGCATTTTGTGTCAACCATTCTAAATAAAGAGATTAAAAAAAAAAAGTAAGAGGTGACATAAGAGGGCCGACTATGGAATCAAAGCGTTACTTCCACAATTTCAGATGTGTCCGCATACATCTTACCTCTGTGCGTTACAAGTTGCGGTAAATATAACGCGAGAGCGCTGTGCAACTCGTCTTTTCGTGCAACTTTTTACCTTCAAATGTGTCTTATTCGCAAAGTGGTGATATGTGGCATGCCTATATTCTGTGTGCGACTGCGGGTGTATCTGCATGCAAAATGCTACATTACAGTGTTAGCGGCTGTGACACTAACATACTGTAGTATTTTGCATGCAGATACACCCGCAGTCGCACACAGAATATAGGCATGCTGCATATCATTTTAATCAGCAGCTGTGCAAATAAGACGCATTTGAAGGTAAAAAGTCGCACAAAGAGACGCTCAGCGCTACAGAGTCACGCCACGGTATGCCGCGACTAATAGGGCTGTTTAACGTGCAAGGAAGTAAGATGTATGTGGACACATCTGTATCAGCAGGTTTATGGCTGCCTACTCTGAAATGCTTGGAATAGTTGCTAGCTGCAACCATTTCCAATGCTGGTGCAACGTATTTGAAGACCGATTCATGCACTGGTATTCAAGCTATATGGACAATGAATAGATGTATATTTAGGCGTCCTTTCCCAATTCATCTTCTCCTTTTGGTTTTTAATGAAATTCTGACCTGTCTTCCACAGCAGTGGCTCCAAGTAAGTGCATGTCATCTTCTATGTCATCAAAAACTCTGGCCAACTTCTCTTCCCTATCATGTAAAGCTATTTTTGCCTCATTCAGATGCTTGTTAATTTTGTCATACTCCTCTTGGCTTAGTTCCTTACATGCCACACAGAGAGTCCGATACCCATCCTAAAAGAAAATTAAAACAGGTTTTACAATTGTTGTATTGAAGAAGGTTACCATCTTTCAAGCCACGATTGCAGAGGTCAGCAGTAAAATGTGCCTGCAGTCACTGTGGTCTCCAGTGTAAGAGGTTCTCAAGAGAAGTAAGAAGCAAAAAAATATTGACAGGGACAACATGATCAGGACTGTGGCAAACATTCCTTCTCAGATAAGTCCTATCACGTGAACAGAGGCCCTGATTCAGAGCCGGACGCTCTGACAGAGCGCTCGCTCTGAATCAGGGCCGTCCTTATCTTTTTTAAGAGCCGCCTCCTGGCCGCTCGCATAGCTGTGGGTGACCACCCACAGCTATAGCGAGCGGCCAAAATGATGGTCGCGATGGTCAAGACCATCGCGACCATCGGGCTTGCGACGAGACCCTTGCGGTAGGGTCTCATTGCCGCAAGCCCTCTATCAGAGCCAAAAGCACTCCCACTGACATCACTAGTGATGTCAGTAGGGCCGGCCCCAGACGGTAGGTGTTCCCATGGGTACGCCTCTGTCTGGGCAGCCACGCCCCCGGCACGCCCACCAAAGGGGGCGTGCTGTCAATCACCATCGACAGCACGCCCCCTTTGGTGCGAGACCCATAGCGACGGCTTGGCTGTCGTTATTCGGGTCTTGCGCGTGCGCACGACGGAGCTGCCTCCGTCATGCGCACTTGGCCACCATCGACCCGCTTGCGAGCGCTCAGCGCTCGCGAGAAGGTCTGAATTAGGCCCAGAGTCCTGACGCTCATCCTGAATTTACCCTTATATTAATATTGGTCTAATGTGTCATCGTCAGTCGGAGTACTTCCGTATTTCAGAATGCTTGTGCCTCACTGATGTTACTAATGCTTAGTGAATTTGTCTTAATATTGGTACGCCTCAAATTCTTTACTCTGGAAACACGTGCACTTTACCACACAAAGGGGCTGATTCTGAGTCTATAGTTGCATCTGTGACTAAATGCAAGGACTGAGATGCCCATTTTGGGGTGTCTTTATATGCCACCATAGATCAAACAAACAACACTTGTGCCAAACAATGTAAGGCCTCCAATGTGAGACATTAAGCGTCTGGTACGCAAACACTTCAGCGACAAGCCCACGATACTCCTATAAGGCGGACCATCCCTGTGCATCTAAATAGCCACCTCCCAGTCACTGCCCACCACATTTCCTATACATTTCCCTGCGTTTGGCTGAAATTGCCACTGCGACTCTATATGAACACAATCGAGGCACATGCGGGGTGCGACTTAGATGCATGCACAGTAGAATAAAACATCATAGTGTGCGTCTGAGAATCAGGCCCAAATTGTCATTGAGCTCTCACGCCTATAATAATCTTGCACACTCCAGTCTAGGCATGCACAGTACAGGTGTTAGACGTACCAGAGCATTCTGCTCAACGTGCACCTTAATCCGATCCACCTCATCATGCGCCACCCTATGAAACACTGAGGAATCGGCTCCCTTGCAGAAAAGGAGAATCTTTCCTGAAACAGAAAGTATGTGGTGATCACAAAAGTGACAGCAACCTGGAACTTTACCTCCAACTTACATATAAACAAAGCATTTAACGAGAACTGTAAACAAGGAGAGAAAATAAAGGTTTCTTTAATATCAATAAACATGTGTGTGTCATATAAGTCAGTATGCGTGTAATGTGTGTACATTATCACTTCCTGGGCAATAAGACTTGGAGAGAGGGGTATAGGTAAAGGTGCGTACACACTAGACGATTAAAATGAACGATTAAGACATCGTAATCGTTCAATCGCTCAATAATCGTTCAGTAATTGTGCAGTATAATGTCGAAAACGACCAGCGATGCGCGCTCCCGCTGGTCGTTTTTGACAACAATCATCGCCTGAACATGCAGGCCAACCTGCCGATAACAGGTTGGGCATGTTCGGGGATGAGCGAGGGTTTCTGCACTGAACGACATATCATTCAGTGTAGGCACATTATCCCACTGCACAGGAAGATGAACGATTGTATGATTACAATGTCGTAATCGTACAGTCGTTCCTCTATCGTCTAGTGTGTATGCACCTTAAGGCAGATAACAAATGTCCAAAATAATGTCATCTATCTGTTCTGGTTCCCAAACTCGGTGCTCAATGCATTTTTTATATGGTGCGTACAGACGTAGCAATGAGCCAGCGATACGATATTGCTAGCTGATCGTCATGCATCCTCCCTGGTGTGCTGGGTGATTGATATTGATCATCCAGCACACCACATACTTACCGGCGACTTTAGCAACCCACGATCAACGATCGCAGGTCCTTATAGTAACTTGTTCGATATCAAGCAAGTTGACCGACATGCACGGCCGATGGACGATATTGCTATCGTCCATGCATCGCTGGTCGATGGTAAGTTGGTAGGGTCCTTTTAAATGAGCGATTTGAACAATAAGGGTAACGATATCGTTCAAATCCTTCTTTAAAATCGCTACGTGTGTACGCACCATAACAGTCAAGGTTTTAAGGATATCCAAGCTCGACCACAGGTGACTTAGGCCCTGATTCAGAGCTGAACGCTCTGAGCAGAACGCTCACTCTGAATCAGGGCCCTCCTCCAAGAAAATGGAGCGGCCTCCTGGCCGCTCGCATAGCTGTGGGTTACCACCCACAGCATATGCGAGCGGCCAAAAAGATGGTCGCGATGGTCTTGACCATCGCGACCATCGGACTTGCGATGGAGACCCTGCGGTAGGGTCTCCCTGCCACAAGCCCTTGAGTGATTTTGGCTCTATCAGAGCCAAAATCACTCCCACTGACATCACTAGTGATGTCAGTGGGGCCGGCTTCAGACGGTAGGCGTTCCCATGGGAACGCCTCCGTCTGGCAGGCACGCCCACCAAAGGGGGCGTGCTGTCAATCAACATCGACAGCACGCCCCCTTTGGTGCGAGACCCGGAGCGATGGAAAGCCCGTCGCTCGTCGGGTCTCGCGCATGCGCACGACGGAGCTCCCTCCGTCGTGCGCAGTGGGGAACATCAACCCGCTTGCGAGCGTACTGCCGCTCGCGAGCGGGTCTGAATGACCCCCTTAATTAGTACCTCAGTCAATATGATTTAACCACCTGTGCGCAACCATGGATAAAACTGATGGTGTGCCTTGAAGATCGCGTCTGGGAACCTCTGCACTAATCATTAAACAGCAAAGGCCAGAGCCACAGGAGCAAATAAAAAGCAAATAAAAAAGCAACAATTTGCACCTTGACACAATCATGTTGCAGGTGGGATAGATTTAAGCACTTAACTGGCTAATATTTTTTCCCCAAATTTCCCCATAATTGTTTATTTTTATTAATTATTATAAGATTATGTGAATAATAGCTATGTAAACCCAATTCAGTATAATATTATTAACAAATATGCAGATTTGTCAAAATTATATTGAATAAGGGTTAAAGAGCTATTATTTACATAATTTGATAATTAAAAAAAATAAATGACATTTTGGGGACAACAATCAACAGTACAGTCAGCAGATCAGGCTAGCAGGAGACCCCATAAGGATCACCAATCACAACTGCTCCCCCTCCCCCCCAACAGTGACTGTAACTGGGGAGAGAAGGGAAACCGCAGTTTACCTATTCCCCCTGAGCTCAGTCGGCAGGAAGACTGCCTTCCTGTACCCGTGGGTGGGCGATCCTTTTAGGATTACCACCCTTCTGAAGCATGGATGGTATGACGGGGCTTAGGAGAAGTTGCTGAGCCCGGCAGAAGCAGGCTCCTCTGACACAGTTGCATCAGATGTGATCATGTCAGGGAAAGCCCAGCCTGGCGTGGTCGCATCTTATGTGACCACACCAGGCAAGTGGCTATATTGTGTGGAAAAACTTAGAACTCATAAGTGTGTCATAGATTAATTCTTAAAAAAATAAAAGCATTTGCAACATGGTTTGTTCCAGGAGCTAATTGCTCTTTTTTTTTATTTGTTCCTAACTTTGAATAAGGCCCCATATCAACAATTCAGAAGATTATATTGGAGACCTACAAAGTACTACAATGTTCAGGAATTATCATCTACATTCCGCCCCCTAGTGGAATAAAATGGTCATGTACATTTTCAAATCTAACCACTGTGCCCACAATTAAGATTAGCACTAATAAAATAATGTTATTTTCTATTTTCCCCTTGAATATGTATAACAGTGAGGGTTGGGGGGGTCACCTAAGGTTTTCAATATCGATTGTGCATAAGCGGTAAAGGGTGAACCAAGGCGGAGACTTTATGAGATTAATGCAATCAGTTCCCTTATGCAGTCAATTGAATAATTTTTATAAATGTGTTATTAAAATTGATTTCAAACATTAGTTTGTCTGTGAAATAATAGATCTACTCCTAAATTTTAAATAAAATTTAATTTTGGGTGGAAACGTACTTTCAAATGAACTCGCTTTTCCTACTGCCCTCTAAAAATTCTGTATTACACGTCAGTTGTGTTCTCCCTGATACCTAGTACAGCCGTCCCCTACCGCATACTCCCCGATGACTAATGCCATACAGCACAATGCTTTGTCAGACTTACAACACTTACCAGAAAATAAAGCTACAGATTACAAGCATACATGTACTTTGTGTGTATTTAGTAATACTACCTGCATTTGTTTTCACAAGTACACTCATACGTCGTCTCACTGGATCAAAGTTCAGCACATGAAGAAGCTGGTAGCTGTAAGGTGGAGGTACATCGATAGTTACTAACAACACCACTGAATTAATCTAATGTTTTCTGCTCTCTTACTTGTATAAACACATAAGAAAAACCGAGATTTACAATAAAAATGTGTTCTTTATTTACAAATATACATTTTTGTTAAATGGAAAAAAAATTTTATAACGTTAAGGAGACATCATATCCTGCATTTATAACAACATAAATAAGTTACCTATAAGTGGTGCACTGGTTATAATATAGTTAAATCCTAAAACTTTTTTTATAACTTTAAAAACATACACTACTAATAGACAGTGAAATATGAAAAACACGGGAAGGTTGGGTTATCTACTTGGGAAATGCAGAGTTAAAACAATATGCACAATTACAGAGACCAGGGGGTATATTTACTAAAGTGCAGGTTTTTAGAAGTGAAGTTGTTGCCCATAGGAACCATTTAGATTCTACTTAACATTTATCTAGCACCTTCTAGAAGATAATAGCTAGAATCTGATTGGTTGCTATGGGCAACATCTCCACTTCTAAAAGCCCACACTTTAGTAAATATAGCCAAAGGTCTCAGAACCGAACGTTATGACCTCTTTGTACAGGTAATGTGTATTGTGGACAATATTGGTGAATAAATGACTTTTTTAAGAGAAATCAACTATAAGTCAGTCTTTACTCACCCATTTACTAATGATGACTTATTGAAAAAACCATCAATACACACTAAAGCGAGATCTATAACAATCGCCTATTCCTGTTCTGATGGAACGTATCAGGAGAGCGTCAAAAAGATTATAGTAATCATAGTTTATGTCCCATGAAATTCTAAGGGATAAATCCATGCAATGCACTCTGGGCTTGATTCAGAGATTTACATAAATTTAATATTTATTTAAATCTCAGATGTTTAATGGTCATCTAAGGAGCCTTACTGGGCATGTGCAGATCTGTTCCTATCAGTGCCCAAAAAGGAGCAACATGATCGATATGCTGCTGGTGTTTGGGGACAACAGCATGGAGCTTTCCAGAAAATGGGATGTGTCGGTGTCATTTTCTGGGTGTGACAAAGCAAGTGCCTGTGTCCTTGGACGCAGATTCACTGGCCCAGGCACATAGACCGGAGGTTTACCTAGATGTCTGAAGGTCACGCAGAGAAGGCGGCAGTCTTTTTACTTAAGACACCTCCTATGGCATTTGTATAATGTAGCACAGCTGCTGCAAACAAATATGCAGCGGTGGGCAAATTAGCGTACATCTGAGTCAGACCCTCTGTTACTAGAAGCTCTCATGTAGGCAGATATTGAGATTGTGCACGCATGTATAATCCTAAAAGAAAATGAGTATATCACCGCATTCTATTGCCAAAGTTTGATATAATTCAGCCAATAGTGTTGTACTTATTGTCCCCTTCTTAGGCGTTCAATAGACTTCACCACATCTCCTCAAATCGGAACTGTTCAATGTTTGAGGCTGGACACAGGATAGTTAATCACAATGGCACTCTATATGCACTAGTTACAAGTGACTCAAGAGTCAGAGAGTAACTACAGTCCTCTGGCCGATTAGCCACAGCTTACATTTATAAGTCCATAAGTTATGCACTTGTATCAACATTGTTCAGAAAGTGTTACAATGATACAATGACAGCATTTTACATATTGTGCAAACAAGTTTTCATTGCATTTCAGTTGTCTCACGCTCATCAGCTGTACTGCAGAATAAACCTTTGATGTTATAGTGATAAATATAAAAAAGCACCATTTCTACATACAGTAGGTGTAATTGTTATCTCCATATCTGCTGTTATGCAGCAGTTATTTGTGCCTCTGTCTAGTTGTTATATCCAGGCAATCAAATCCCTCTTGTGTAAATTGCTACCGTTCCTGTCTCTTAAGTAGTAATAATTGAGGGAGTGGTATATCTCAAAGTTCATAAATCTATGTCCAATAATATATATGTCATGTACCAGAAGTCCCTATGAGACAGATATATATATATATATATATATACATACATACATACACGAAAAAAGGGGTGCACTCACTAGTCTTCAAAAAATGTTCTTTATTCCAGCAGTAGAAAATATTACATAGACAGGATCAACATTTCGGTCCCAAGTGTGGACCTTTGTCAAGACAAAAGTCCACGCTTGGGACAGAAACGTTGATCCTGTCTATGTAATATTTTCTACTGCTGGAATAAAGAACATTTTTTGAAGACTAGTGAGTGCACCCCTTTTTTCGTGTCTGTATAAAGGACCTGGTGGTTTTTTATGGGTGGTCACCCCAGCAAGCTTTAATCACATGACGTGAGTGTGGACACACTTTGACTATATATATATATTTATTGTCATTGCTAGCTTATAAAACAGCTGTCATAGAGCCATTCACTAACTCTAAGATTACATTGTCTCCGGTACAGCCACATAACCACACGGTATCTGGATAGAAGATCAACAATGTAAAGGTCGACAGTCAATAGGTCGACACCAGATGGCCGACATGCAATCGGCCGGCAGGGACAAAGGTCAACAGTGCAGAAGTTCAACAGGTATAAAAGCTCAACTGCAGGGGCGTTTCTAGAGAGGAGGGCGCCCGTGTGAAGTCTCCGACACAGGCCACCTCCTCTATGTCCGGCGGCCGGCAGCGCACTGAGCTGTGCGTGGCCAGCGCCGGAGTTATAGACTCTGGGCGCTAGAGTGCGCCCATAGTGTATAGAGTATGCGCAGGTCATGGGGAAAATGGCCGCAGCGGCCATTTTCCCTGTACTGCGCATACGACAGGATAATGGCCGCGGCAGCCATTTTTCAGTAATTTTTACAACGCCGAACCCCTGCGCCGACGTGGGACTCCGGAGAGGTAAGTAATACTATGGGTGCAGGGTGTGTGGTGCGGGGTCCCCCTGGACTCAGGGGCCCGTGTGCCCTGCACACCCTGCACCCATTATAGATACGACCCTGCTCAACAGGTTGAAATGGTCAAGAAAAAAAATGGTCGACACTTGTTTTTTATGGTCTTTCAACATTTTTAGGGTTAGGGTGAGTGTTAGGGTTTTTGGGAAGGGTTAGGCTGCCGGAGGGGACAGTTAGGATTTAGTAAATACTAAAAGGTCCATTGTTTGTATTTATTAGTTTAAATATAATGCTGCCGAAATGAGTTGTAATATCTAATGCATCCCTGGTGTTGTAATGTACAAAGTAATAAAGCATAGGATGATCAATATTTTGTTAACGGAAAAAAGATACATAATTATGTGTGAATCCCATTATAATTTATAGCGGGACGAAAAAGTACAAATGAATGCATTTAATGATTATTATTGTTAAAACTTGTGTATCCATTGATAAAACAGATCATCTATTTGTCGGACTCTGCAGGTGGTCCGGTCGCACACTGCAAGGATGCTTTGTTGTCCATAAAGTGGTGCTGTGTTGTTCATCATCTACAGTCAGGTGCATAAATATTGGGACATCGACAGAATTTTCAGATTTTGGCCTCTATTCACCACCACAATGGTTTTGAAATGAAACAAACAAGATGTGCGTTAACTGCAGACTTTCAGATTTAATTTGAGTGTAATTACATCCAAATCGGGTGAACGGTGTAGGAATTACAACAGTTTCAATATGTGCCTCCCACTTTCACTGCCTCATCAGTGAAGCATGGTGGTGGTAGTGTCGTGGCGTGGGCATGTATGGCTGCCAATGGAACTGGTTCCCTTGTGTTTATTGATGACGTGACTGCTGACAAAAGCAGCAGAATGAATTCTGAAGTGTTTCGGGCAATATTATATGCTCATATTCAGTCAAATGCTTCAGAACTCATTGGACGGCGCTTTACAGTGCAGATGGACAATGACCCGAAGCATACTGCAAAAGCAACCAAAGAGTTTTTTAAGGCTAAAAAGTGGAATGTTATGCAATGGCCAAGTCAATCCCCTGACCTGAATCCGATTGAGCATGAATTTCACTTGATGAAGACAAAACTGAAGGGAAAATGCCCCAAGAACAAGCAGGAACTGAAGACATTTGCAGTAGAGGCCTGGCAGAGCATCACCAGGGATGAAACCCAGCGTCTGGTGATGTCTATGCGTTCCAGACTTCAGGTTGTAATTGCCTGCAAAGGATTTGCAACAAAGTATTAAAAAGTGAAAGTTAGATTTAGGATTGTTTAGTTTGTCCCATTACTTTTGGCCCCTTAAAAAGTGGGAGGCACATATAGAAACCGTTGTAATTCCTACACCGTTCACCTGATTTGGATGTAATTACCCTCAAATTAAATCTGAAAGTCTGCAGTTAAATCACATCTTGTTTGTTTCATTTCAAAGCCATTGTGGTGGTGAATAGGGGACAAAACATGAAAATTCTGTCAATGTCCCAATATTTATGGACCTGACTGTATATAGTTGGTGCCCCAGTATGTAATATAGTGGCTATGATTGTTTTCAACGCCAAAGTAATAAATGAAATTCTATATAAAACATTAATAGTATTATTGCCCCCTATCTGTACTCATTAAATCATTATACAAGCCAATATACAAACATTTTTTTTTAAATATACTGTAGATGAATACTATCATATTATAAGAAGATAAAGTGGGAAAATAAGTTAAAAGTGAGTGTTTATGTCATTAGTGCATGAATTGTGAAAAAAAAAACTAATATTGAAATAATTAGCTGTACCAGTAGATGGTGAAAAAATGTGCACTAAAATAGTTGCTATAGTGTTTCATAAAATAGTTATGCAGATAATTGGCAGCTTTAAAAAGCCTCAGTTTAGTAAATATACACCAATGTACGAAAATGAATTATAAAAGTTTCCTGCTAAATGGATTTTTGATAGATGAGAACAATCTGGGTTTTTCCACACATTAAACTAATAATATATTTAAAACATATATGTGTCCATACTAAGAGCACTATAGGCTAATATCTGGATCACAGTCTGTTGCAGCGAAAAGCACGCAGCAGATGCGGGGCTCATATAGTGCACACAATGGGGTCCCACTGCCTCTTGAATCTTGCAGAAACATCCACCCTATGTGGAATTATCCATGTTTAAGGGAATCAATCCCCTGAGCAGACAGCAAATGCAGACTTACCTTTTACATTCATTATAGTGTGCATTGCGACTTCCTCATTGCCATTGGACACACGTCAGAGGACAGTAATTTAGCACACGTGACATAAATCTTTTTCTACTGAGCTCATAACTACCCTGCAGTACCCTCACAATGGTAATCCAGAGGCCTTTTTATTGGTTCACATTTATTTCTTCCACATTAGCACTGGGCATACCCTAAGTTAGGAATCATCTGTGCATTGGAAGGTTGTTTATCATTTAGAGTGCATCCGGAAAGTATTCACAGCGCTTCACTTTTTCCACATTTTGTTATGTTACAGCCTTATTCCAAAATGGAATAAATTCATTTTTGTCCTCAAAATTTTACACACAATACCCCATAATGACACGGTGTAAAGTTTTTATGAGATTTTTGCAAACTTAATTAAATAAAAAAAACTAAGAAATCACATGTACATAAGTATTCACAGCCTTTGCCATGAAGCTCAAAAATGAGCCCAGATGCATCCTGTTTCCACTGACCATTCTTTAGATGTTCCTACAGCTTAATTGGAGCCCACCTGTGGTAAATTCAGTTGATTGGACATGATTTTGAAAGGCATACACCTGTATATATAAGGCCCCACACTTGACAGTGCATGTCAGAGCACAAACCAAGCATGAAGTCAAAGGAATTGTCTGTAGACCTCCGAGACAGGATTGTGTTGAGGCACAAATCTGGGGAAGGGTACAGAAATATATCTGTTGCTTTGAAGGTCCCAATGAGCACAGTGGCCTCCATCATCCATAAATGTAAGAAGTTCGGAACCATCAGGACTCTCCTAGAGTTGGCCAGCCATCTAAACTGAGCGATCGGAGGAGAAGGGCCCTAGTAAGGGAGGTAACCAAGAACCCAATGGTCACTCTGTCAGAGCTACAGCATTCCTCCGTGGAGAGAGGAAAACCTTCCAGAAGGACAACCATCTGTGCAGCAATCCACTAATCAGGCCTGTATGGTATAGTGGCCAAACGGAAGCCACCCCTTAGTAAAAAGCACATGGCAGCCCGCCTGGAGATTCCCAAAATGCACCTGAAGGACTGTCAGACAATGAGAAACATAATTGTCTGGTCTGATGAGACAAAGATTGAACTCTTTGGCGTGAATGCCAAGCGTTATGTTTGGAGGAAACCAGGCACCGCATCACCAGGCCAATACCATCCATACAGTGAAGCATGGTGGTGGCAGCATCATGCTGTGGGGATGTTTTTCAGCGGCAGGAACTGGGAGACTAGTCATGATAGAGGGAAAGATGAATGCAGCAACGTACAGAGACATCCTGGATGAAAACGTGCTCCAGAGCGCTCTTGACTGGGGCGACGGTTCATCTTTCAGTAGGACAACTACCCTAAGCACACAACCATGATATCAAAGGAGTGGCTTCAAGACAACTCTGTGAATGTCCTTGAGTGGCCCAGACAGAGCCCAAACTTGAATCTGGTTGAACATCTCGAGCTTCCCATCCAACCTGATGGAGCTCGAGAGGTGCTGCAAAGAGGAATGGGCGAAACTGCCCAAAGATAGGTGTGCCAAGCTTGTGGCATCATATTCAAAAAGACTTGAGGCTGTAATTGCTGCCAAAGGGGCATCAACAAAGTATTGAGCAAAACCTGCGAATACTTATGTACATGTGATTTCTTAGTTATTTTTATTTTTATTAAATATCCAAAAATCTCAAAAAAACTTTTTACACATTATCATTATGGGGTATTGTGTGTAGAATTTTGAGGACAAAAAAGAATTTATTCCATTTTGGAATAAGACTGTAACATAACAAAATGTGGAAAAAGTGAAGCGCTGTGAATACTTTCCGGATGCACTGTATGCAGATACTAGGATATATTTCAGGAACGCATTCCAACATTTTCTATATCTTATCAGACTACTGTGAAGGAATCAGTCCCCAATTACTGAATGCAGAACTATCTAGCACACTCATTGTGCATTGCGGTGTTCTCATCGGTTGTTCACTGCCATGGGGCACATAGCAGGTAGTAGAAACCTAGCACTTCTAATTTTAGCCTTTTCTAACTGAACTTCCACCTATCCTGTGACATTTTTAATATAGTGTTTATACAACTATTGTCACTGCTAGAGAAATGGTGAATGCATTTGTGTCTACTATATGTGGATGGTATTTATTTTCCTGAATTATATTTGATTTATCTACTAATTGGCAATTACTAGACCAATGGTACATGTTTAATCTATAAATCTGTGCAGGAATCCCATTTTACACCAGATGATTCTTACAACCTTTGGGTGGTCTACTCATGTTGTCATTGATTTTGATATTTGTTGTCTGTCCATGTGCTATGTTTTGTAGTTTTGCTCTTAATTTTTTAACAGATACTCTAAGAGTGCCCACAACACTGAGCTACTTTTGTTATTTTTACAATTCAGATATCTATAATATGAACATAAGGGGCTCTGTAGTCTAAGAAATTCAGAAGAATTACAGTATTGTTTTCAGCACTTCCCATCATAAAAATGAGTAGTATGACTGGGAGTTGCTATAAATATAATGCAATATTATGCTGGGAACAGTGTCTCCTACAGTACCAATATCATGTACAGTAAAGTGATAGAAGAACTCAGATTTATGAAGCAATAACTAATGCTAATACTCAATGGTCAGGCATCATGTCACTCGTGTTATTTAGTAATAGAATGAGCAAATCTGAAATAAGAAATGCTTCAGTATTTTCCCTTTAAAACAAGGATTTGGAAACCAGTAAAACCATGGTAAAAAAAAAAGGCAATGAAGACCTTTCCGCAAATATGTTGTGAAGATAAAAACACAAGTGCATAAATCATAAGCTATGTCTATGATAGCCATGAAGAATACTAAAGGAACTAATACATTACAACAAAATCAACCAACAAAATACATTTCATGCTAAACTATTTTTCTAGAAGGATATTTTCATTAGAGAAATGGTGCTTGGGAGCAGGTCTACACCAACATAATTACCAAGTATTTAACTTCCTTATTTTCATTATTTCATAACAAACCAAGAGAATGTCCTTGACATCTTCTGTGAAGAAATGTAAAGTAGCCATGGCAGGAGATTATGGGCCATGGGTAGAAGCTGGCCTCCTCACCCACTTTACAATACACGTTGGCATACTAAACAGGAACCAACCACCTCCGGTCATTTCCATCATTTCACCTTCAACACACCTCCCTCCAGTAACTACATAACAAAACTACACACGCTAAATCACCATTCCCTCTGGTTCACATTAGCTGCATCACTTGTAGTCATGTTAAATCTGGCATCTGCACACCTCTAATCACATCACTATCCCGGTAGTATAAGACCAATAGGCACACACTGACCCCGAATTCCGTGCTCAGAACACTCTGACTGCAATGACTTGCCAACCTGCCTTCATCATTGACAGCTCTACATTCTGCCTCTCCACTCAAGGCTATAATTAGCAATATGACCTAGCTAAGTCTCTGTACAATAGTCTCACAGGCATGATCATGGCAATTTATACTGCAGCCTCACATACACTCACATTTCATAGCAATCTATTACTTTAGACTACCTAATAGCGTGACCCCACTGAACTTTGAGAAGGTGAGCATTCCGCAGCAGAGTTTACTCTACAGATTTTGTTTATGTCTATATCAGCAGGTTGGGATTACATTACTGGACACTCAGTGGGGTTGGTTACTTTAGCCACCTACTGTATACTGAACTGAAGAACCAGAAGTGAGAGGCGAAGGCAGAAATGCTCTGCCGTGCTAACCTCGTTTGCCCTCCTGTATGTACTAATTTCCATGTCTCCTGTACTCTGTGTGCCTACTGTACCACAGAAATAAAACGTGCAAACACCAACCATCAACTGGGTATCTTTTGCTAGTGTATGTGTATATATATATATATATATATATATATATATTAGGGATGTGCGCCGGACCATTTTTGCCGGATTTGGATTTGGTTCTAATTCGTCGTCCGGCTTTGGATTTGGATTTGCCAAACTGCGGTGACTGGCTTTGGATTTGGATTTGGATTTTTTTACAAAAATTGACAAAAAAAGCTAAAATCACATAAATTGGTCTTTTTTTTCTTCCTAGAGTATTATTAACCTCAATAACATTAATTTCCAGTCAATTTAGACCATATCACAGCTTATAATATTGTTTTCAACATTATTGGCCAAAGGTTGCAGTGAGCTGACTGGTTACTAAGCGACAAAGCAGCGGCACAACGACACCACAGTATAAAGCACATCTATGACACATTGCCACACAGCAGTGGCAGAAATGAAAAGTAGTGCACCCACCCAGTGGGGTACGGCCAGCAGAGTCACAGTACTTGTTTACAAAGTGGGCTACGGCCCTAGGAGTCACAGTGCACAATCTTATTAGCATTACACCGCACATAGGGCCTGATTCACATTACACCATAAAGTAGTGTCTCTTATTTATGTTACGACACACAGTAGTGCCCCTTTTACACAATGCCCACAGTAGTGACCCTTTTACACAATGCCCACAGTAGCGGTGTCCCTTACACAATGTCCCCCAGCAGTGGTGCCCCCTATGCAGTCCCCTTAGTAGTAGGGTCCACTATGCAGTGCCCCCAGTAGAATGCCCCCCAGTAGTATGCCCCCCATTAGCAGGCCCCCCCCAGTAGTATGCCCCCCATTAGCAGCCCCCCCCCAGTAGTATGCCCCCCATTAGCATGCCACCCAGTAGTATGCCCCCCCAGTAGTATGGCTCCCCCAGTAGTAGGCTGCCCCAGTAGCAGGCCCCCCCAGTAGTAGGCTGCCCCAGTAGTAGCCCCCCTGTAGTATGGGCCCCCCCTGTAGTATGGCCCCCCCTGTAGTAGGCTGCCCCAGTAGCAGCCCCCCCAGTAGTAGTAAGCCCCCCCAGTAGCAGGCCCCTCAGTAGTATGGCCCCCCCAGTAGCAGACCCCCCCAGTAGTATAGCCCCCCCCAGTAGCAGGCCCCTCTGTAGTATAGCCCCCCCAGTAGTATAGCCCCGCCTAGTAGCAGACCCCCCCAGTAGTGCAGACCCCCCCAGTAGTATAGCCCCCCCCCAGTAGCAGGCCCCTCTGTAGTATGGCCCCCCAATAGTGCAGATCCCCCCCAGTAGTATGGCCCCCCCAGTAGCAGACCCCCCCAGTAGCAGGCCCCTCTGTAGTATGGCCCCCCCAGTAGTATTGCCCCCCCCAGTAGCAGACCCCCCCCAGTAGTGCAGACCCCCCCCAGTAGTATAGCCCCCACCAGTAGCAGGCCCCTCTGTAGTATGGCCCCCCCAGTAGTATAGCCCCCCCCCAGTAGCAGACCCCCCCAGTAGTGCAGACCCCCCCCCAGTAGCGCCCCCGGACCTTTGACAAGTAAAAAAATAAAAATAATAAAACTTACCTGATTCCCCGCTCCCGCGCCGTCCGCTCTGTCACACGCTGAGGAGGGAGCCGGAAGACGGAGCTCATGTGTGAGCTCCAGCCGGCTCCCTCCGTGCAGCAGCCAATGAGAGTCTGTGTGACTCTCATTGGCTGCTGTAACAAACACACAGCTGCCGCTGGCGGCTGTGTGTCTGTGTCTGTGTAGGGCAGAGCGCTATCACTGCGCTCTGCCCTACACGCGAGGAGACCTGATGTCGGATTCTCTAGTGAGAATCCGACATCAGGCGGCCGCCGTTCGGCCCCGAACGGGGATCCGAGTCAGGCGGTGAACACCCGAACAGGGTTCGGGTGGACTCGGATCCCCAATGTTCGGAGCGGTTCGGATTCCACAGAATCCGAACCGCTCATCTCTAATATATATATATATATATACACATATATATATAGTGCCTTGCAAAAGTATTCACCCCCCTTTGCATTTTTCATGTTTTGGTGCCTCACAACATGGAATTAAAATGGATTGTTTGAAGGTGTGCATCATTTCATTCACAGAACATGCCTACAACTGTGAAGTTGTGTTTTTTTAAATATTGTGAATCAAACAACATTTAGGACGACATAACAGAAACTTCAGCGTGCATAACTATTCACCCCCCTAAAGTCAGTACTTTGTCGAGCCACCTTTTGCGGCAATTACAGCTGCAAGTTGCTTTGGATAAGTCTTGCCACATCTTGCCCCTGGGATTTTTGCCCATTCCTCAAGGCAAAACTGCTCCAGCTCCTTCATGTTGGATGGTTTCCGCTTGTGAACAGCAATTTTCGTCTGACCACAGATTCTAAATTGGATTGAGATCTGGGTTTTGACTAGGCCATTCCAACACATTTAAATGATTCCCCTTAAACCACTCGAATGTTGCTTTAGCAGTATGCTTCGGGTCACTGTCCTGCTGGAAGGTGAACCTCCGTCCCAGTCTCAAATCACAGGCAGACTGAAACAGGTTTTGCTCAAGAATATCCCTGTATTTAACACCACCCAGCTTTCCCTCGACTCAAATCAGTTTCCCAGTCCCTGCTGCTGAAAAACATCCCCACAGCATGATGCTGCCACCACCATGTTTCACTGTGGGTATGGTGTTTGGTGTTCTTGTGGTGATGGGATGTGTTCGGTTTGCGCCAGACATAGCGTTTTCCTTGGTGGCCAAAAAGTTAAATTTTAGTCTCATCTGACCAGAGCACCTTCCTCCATACATTTGGGGACTTGCCCACATGCCTTTTGGCAAACTCAAATCGTGTATTCTTATTTTTATCACTAAGTAATGTTTTTTTCTGGCCACTCTTCCATAAAGTCCAGCTCTATGGCGTGTACGGCTTATTGTAGTCACATGCACAGATACACCAGTCTTTGCTGTGGAACTCTGCCGCTCCCTCAGGGTTACCTTTGGTCTCTGTGCTGCCTCTCTGATTAATGCCCTCCTTGCCCGGTCTGTGAGTTTTGGTGGGCGGCACTCTCCCGGCAGGTTTGTTGTGGTACCATGTTCTTTCCATTTGATGATGATGGATTTGATGGTGCTCCGGGGGATCATCAAAGATTTGGATATTATTTTTATAACCCAACCCAGAATTGTACTTCTTAACAACTTTGTCCCTGGCTTGTTTGGAGAGCTTCTTGGTCTTCATGGTGTGATGCGTGGTGTTGCAGCCTCTGGGGCCTTTCAGAAAAGGTGTGTTTATACTGACAGATCATGTGACACTTTTTACACAGGTGGACTTCATTTCACTAATTATGTGACTTCTGAAGGTAATTGGTTGCACCAGAACTTTTGAGTTCTGGTGCAACCAACTTTGCTTCATAGCAAAGGGGGCGATTACATATGCACATGCCAATTTTCAGAATTTTATTTATAAAGATTATTTTTTATATATATCTTTGTAATTTCACTTCACCAAATTAGACTATTTTGTGCGAATCCATCACATAAAATTCAGATAAAAAAAATAAATTACAGGTTGTAATGTAACAAAAAAAAGGTAAAAAGCCAAGGAGGGTGAATACTTTGTGTAATATATATATATATATAATTATATATATATATCTATATATATCTATATAAATATATATCTGAGATTTAATCTTATGGATTTATTTTTACACCAGCTTTAAGATGGCATAGATCGGGTCTTGTTGAATATTTTTAATTGGGTGCAGTTTGCAGCTACCAGTTATACCGTGGCAGAGAAGCACATTTCTAGGCACATGTGTGTTTTTAAGCTTGGTTTTATATTCAGTAACAACAGTGCTGCATGAAATAAGGGCAGTCCTGGTGTGACCTCATTATTTATATAAGCCATTAATGAGGCTAAGACAAGGGATTTTAATTAATGAGGTGTTGGTTCTAAAGAAGTAGAAGATTGGACAATTGATGTGATGTTTGCACAGTGTTGCCACCTATATGCACACCCTGGCACTTTGAGTTTACCCAATGGACTCCCAAGAGCAGACAGGCACCTTGCTATATGCTGGCTATACGGGTTACACTGCACTTACATTCCCTGCCAAACAGCCAATCCGCCATCTGTCTCTCTCTCCATCTGTATCTGTCTATTCATCTCACCATACCTCTATCAGATATCTGCTCATAAAATAAACTACATTCACAGAGTATTGTTGCCCTAACATACTTACACTTCCAATTCATTATTTTGGTTTTTAACCTTCATGAAATCATTTTCAATTCCCATGTATGTAAATCCATACCTATTAAATAAAAAAAAATATGGGCAATTTAATATTTTGAATAAAACCTATATTATAAGGTCAACATTGCAAAATTAAATTTTTAACATATGAAATGCAATATTATAAATTCTACCAATAAGTGTGATAACCTTTTTGTGTGTGTGTGAGGGCCCTGCATGAATAAATGTAGATTATTTCAAAGAACTGGTATAGTGTTATAGGAAGCGTGTCTGTGTGTAATCTTTAAAAAGTGTTGCACACTAGATCTGAAAAATTCTGAGCTATACAATATTCTCTGAGAAGCGCTGTGCTATACATACAATCAATATTAATTATAATAATGTCACAAAAATTTGCAAACATAAATGTTTGAGAAGGTGTATTGTTATGCCTCTGCTTTAGCTCTGATTAAGTAGACTTTGCCCATTGCATGCTGCCGAGTGCTGGCATATGGCTGTGAAATTCTGTCTCACACGTCCTTATGCTCTCACAAAAGATATTGTAACAATTGGCACACGATAACTATGGCCGATAAATGTGCCTGTAGATAATAGATTATTCGTAACACACCACAGGCCATATGGTGCAAGAGGCTGGAACATGCGGCTCTAAGTAGAGGAATCAGCCCATTTGTAGCAGAAAATTAACCACTGACCTTACATAGAGAATACAGTATACCAGATGTTCCCAAACGCAGTCCTCAAGACACCCCCAACAATTCAGCTTTTAGAGATATCCATGGTTGAGCACAGGTGACTTAATTAGTACCTCAGTCAATTTGATTTAACCACCTGTGCTCAACCATGGATATCTCTAAAACCTGAAATGTTGGGGTGCCTTGAGGACTGCGTTTGGGAACCTATGCAGTATACAGCACTGTAAGCAACAATGTATACAGCAAGAATTTTAATTTAGCTTCCTCTGCATATTTCATATGTTTTTTTTTTTTTAAAGTTTAATCCCACTTGAAGCAGACGTTCAATAACTAACGGCGTTCCCAATGTATATATAAATGATGCAGATTGAGATATCAGTATAGGCTCGAATATGGGGGGGAATTTTTTTTTCTATAGTAATACTTCAAAGCGCACCTTTTAAAGACACTGCAGGGAACCTAAAGCTGGGTACACACGTAAAGATTTCCTGTCCAACCATCCAACTAGTTGATTGGTTGGAATGAAAGTCTGGTGAGGTATGAAAGCAAATGACAATCAGCAATCTGCTCCCAAACGCCGGAAAATGGACAAAAACAAACTGTTGTTTGAACAAATTGTTAGATCAAATATTTAACAAACTTGTCTGACGGCCATTTTCATCTGTTTTCTGTCGTTTAGGAGCAAATTGCTGATCATCAGTTACTCCCATACGTTACCAGATTTTCATTCCAACCAATCAACTAGTTGGATGGTTGGACAGAAAATCTTTACGTGTGTATGCACCATTGGAGAGTGGCTACTAGGTGATAATATCTTACACAGAAGATTTTTCTAGGACTGCACACAATAGCAAACATTTTAATGCCTGGAAGTTAGGGAACCTTCAACATAATGTATTCTGTTCTAGTTTATTTTAGTGGAACTTTAGCAAGGACTGCAGATCTACAGTTCTGTCATCTCCTGTTATTGATGCACAATATGCTTACAAATCACCAGCGGGGGAAACCATGACACTAAACCATGTTCAGTACTAGCAGCAGGATGTGTCTCCTCACATGAACCACAGTAACTAGAGGTGAGGGGGGACTTCTGAGTACTGGACTGTGAAATAAGATGACGATGCTGAAGCAACTGCTGAGAGAGATCATGAGTCACTAAAAGCAAATGTTGCAACTGCATATCAATTGATATTGTTTCACATGCAAAAAAAAATGATCAAGCATGCAAAATAACAGCACATGGAAACCCCATAGAGACACAAAGGGGAAGCATCAGCTTGCTCTGTGAACATGAACGGAAGGCCGACCTCTGATTTCTGCTCGCACCACTATAGGCTGTGGTAGAAAACAGCTAGAGAGACATCCTGCGCAGCCGCTAGAAGCATTCCTAGTGGTGGCTTGCAGGTAAATGAATCGACCCCAAAAAATCTAAAATGATAGAACCCAAAGGACCCATCATCTACACCACAGGTTCTCAAACATTACATGTCCTCCAGGTCTCCTTACAGAATAGTTAGCTCCACCTGTGGATCTTTTAAAATGTGTCAGTGAGTAATGATTACACCTGCGCTCCTGCTAGGTGACCTGGACAACGTGAACCGTGTCGGGGTTCTGAGGACCGAGTTTGAGAAACACTGATCTACACTTTACATGAAATCATACATTTTGTGGGCCGAACCCTATAATCATTATTGTACAGCCAACTGGCTCCCTAACTATGTGTTACTTTGTGTCTCACACTTCCTAGCAAATTTATATTGAATATTGCTACATCCATTTTGTGTAGGTGATGGATCACTTTTATAGATCCAGGGCTTGCATCGCCTGCAGCAGCAGATTCCTACACATTCCTAAGTGTTATTCTGTCATGCATATTACTGAGACCTGACATTTGCAGATATATCACCTGATACAAGGAAGCTGTAAGCATGCAGCCAGACAAAGCTTTGTATAAGCAAAAGAGGAAACCATGTAACACACATGTATTTATATAATATGTAACTCTCACCTCTTGGCTCCATTCACCAAAGCAATTTCGTCAGGAGAAGAAGAGATGTAGGAACATTTATTTTCTGATAACGCAATAGGCCCATCGCACTGAGAATCTTCTTTCAGCTGTACAGTGTGGCACAGGCACAGTGCGCGTAGGAACAGCTCCTCTCTGTCCTAGAAAGGAACACACAAAAAACAGCCCTGTTATGGAAACACTACTGGGCACATTTGTAGTCTTTCATTTATCTCTGGATGCCTTAAATTCCTACTTGTGTTTGGGATGTGGCTACTGTAATAGTGACCAAAAAAAGAATTCAATAGAAGGCAACCTTTACTATCATTCTGAACAATGCAAGTTGCTTTTTGTTTGGCCATTATGACAACAGTCACAGTCCAAATGCAAAGAGCTTTGGCACAGTGACGGAGAGATGAGAAATGGACAGAGGAGAATTCCGCAATCAATACAATGGACAGATGGGGGAGGCGCTTCTATCCTGGACACTGGTGAGCTGTATACTAGATAATGGGGATAATGGAGGTAGGGGTTGTATGCAGGGACTGGGGCAGTATAATGGGGGCAAGATGCAAGACACTGGATGTTGTGTAATGCACATGGTCTATATAACATGATACAATGTAGAAGGCATGCAGTCACTAAACCAATATTCACACTCTACACATTTTCAATGTTGACATTCAAAATGTTGACACCAGAATGTTGACATGGTGAAAATGTCAACACCTCAAAATTTCCAGCATGGATAAAATGTCAATACATGAAAAGTTAGTATTAGGAAACTGTGGAAATTAGCATTAGGGTTAGGGGTTATGGATAGGGTTAGGATTACCTTAAACAGACAGTGTTAACATTCTAACCAGGTCAAAATTTTATCAGTATCGACATGCTGAATGTTCACTGTCTACATCATGAATGTCTACCCAATATACCGAGCCCAGGTGAAATAGCACAGATTTCAACATGCATGTGTCTGTGGAGTGCATTTTGTGTGATAGCACTGTAAGGGCAATGCAGTGTCATACGCATTTTGTCCCACAATTGTTTGCGGAGCATAACTTGCATGACACACTTTACGGCAATGCAGAATTGTACGGATTTTGTTCATATCTACACTTATCACTGAAGAGGTGAAACTGGGCTGTAAAGTAGTTTTCTCACCTAGGCACAGCTCAGTGAGGACATTCAAGTGAAGACTAATTATGCTGATCAGTATGTTAGCGACTCATTTTTTTATTTATATATATTGTGTTAGAGGCACTGGAGAAGTTGGAGATGGCATGTATGTGTGTCCCAGATTCCTGTCATATGTTTTTTAAACCCTCAGGAAAAGTCTGTTTTACCAAGCAGATTTGAGTGTCGGCTATTGGTAAAAGCCGGATGATGGATCCTGGGGGTGTGGGTGTGAGAGAGAAGGGAGGGCTCCATCCACAGGGCCGCTTCAGGTGCTTTTCAGCCTAAGACCAGGCTAATTTGTGATTACACCTAGAAGTGGCTCCTAAGAGCTGTGCAGAGTTTTGATGCAGTGTCTCACACACCCTGGGGAGAACAGACATTGAGGTTTTGTTCTGAGACACTGTGACATCGGTATGTACTATGTTTGTGGTAAGGCAGTAGGCCCTGCCACATGTAGAGAGGGAGTTACCTGCCTAGTTAGAGCCCACACGGGCTAGGGTTTATTTTTATGTTTTGTTTGTTTGATTATTGGTGTCACACAATAAAAACTGGTGCCGACCAGCTTGCACGAAAACCCACAAATACTGCTGTTTCCTGGCTGCTGTGTGTAAGGAGGCGTCCGTCTACCCCAGGAGAGGGACCCCTACCCTGATCATATTACAATATATTATAATATATATATATATATATATATATATATATATATATATATATATATATATATATATATATATATATAAGACAGTAACCGCAAAGATGGCTCTTCTGTGTCTTATTACAGTTGGGAAAACCGTTTACTAAACAAACTGCAGCTTAGAACATATCTTAGATCACTACCTTAGAAGCTTTTCCAAAGACTCCAGCACCATCGGTTACAGATAGTTCATCTCCAGAGTCCTTGTATTTGTAGCCGTCTATGCAGCATTCAATAAACTCCATTGTATTTTCTGTGAGAGTCCCGGTCTTATCTGTAAACACATACTCCACCTGTGGAAAGAAATACAAATCAGGTTTACCATGTTAATCATGAATTAATACATTTTTGTTATGAACGTCAGTAAAAATATGTACTATTATACAAAGCTGCACCATCACCTTTGTCGTTTTTCAGAGGCATCTTTGTACCCTTTACATCCCCGGTCAAATACGTTCCGTGGGGGTGGGTTCTGTGTGAATGTGAGGACTAATTGAAAGCCGCAATCTTTTGAATGCAGCTTGTGATTGGCCATCTCACTAACCCCTCCCCCTTCTGTCACCATTTAAAGTTGATAAACTAAATTAGTGGGTTTCAGCTCCAGTGCTCAAGTACTCCCAACAGGTCAAGATTTCTGGATTTCTTTAATCATGCACAGGTGAATTAATCTATTTTGCTGGGTTAGTAACAATCATGCATCTTTCCCTAGACAGAAAACTTGAAAGCATGACCAATTGGGAGAACTAATTGTACTTTAAAACCACTGAACTAATTTCATGTAGGTGCCAGTACAGCTTTCATAAAGTAGTTTTTTGTCTTATTTCAAACTAGTTTAAAAAAATAATAAACTCAACCCTAAATATAAATCATAACACTTTGATTTTGGTAGTCATTTCGTCTTTGGTGGTCTTTGGCATCTTTGCATGGAATTATGTCAGGATCTGAGTAATATATGTCTTTGCTCACCTGCCCAAGCTCCTCGTTAAGGTCTGATGTGTTCACCAGGGCGCCTTCCTTTATATCCTCGTCGTACATTTCCTTATCCCACGCAATAAAGAAAGACCCCAAAAATTTCTGCATTTCCACAGTGACATACATGGACACAGGGATGATGAAGTTGAAAAGGACCATGAAGGACAGGAAATCTGTAAAAATCTTCAATAACTGGAATAAAAACATATGTCCAAAATAAAAAAGAAACGTGGAGCCGATAAGTACACATATGACACATTTGACACATACTAACGCTACCGGTATTTTAATTGGGCATAACAAGATTGACAAACTAGCCAGCACTGCCGCATGGCACCGTGCAATGTGGAGCAATTATACATCTTCCATACGCAGGCTAATAGTTTCCTCACTGTAAAATAAGCACACAGTTAACCTTACTGTTATTTAAATAAATGTCAGATGGAATTCCTTCCCTGGGATTGTCCAGTACTGCAATATCTGTGCAAGCTCACAGGGAAAATGGTGCCAACATGTGTATACGATGGCATGGGAAACACAGTACCGACAAAAGTGCACAATGTCACAGGGGACACTGGGCCTGATTCAGACCGGCTCCGTCGTGCGCATGCGCGAGACCCGCATAGCGACGGGCAAGCCGTCGCTATGGGTCTCGCTACAAAGGGGGCGTGCTGTCGATGGTGAGTGACAGCACGCCCCCTTTGGTGGGCGTGCCGGGGGCGTTGCTGCCCAGATGGAGGCGTTCCCATGGGAACGCCTACCGTCTGGGGCCGGCTCCACTGACATCACAAATGATGTCAGTGGGAGTGCTTTTGGCTCTGATAGAGCCAAAAGCACTCCAGGGCTTGCGGCAAACGAGACCCTATCACAAGGGTCTCGTCGCAAGCCCGATGGTTGCGATGGTCTTGACCATCGCGACCATCTTTTTGGCCGCTCGCTATAGCTGTGGGTGGTCACCCACAGCTATGCGAGCGGCCGGGAGGCCGCTCTAAAAAAAAGAGAGGGAGGGCACTGATTCAGAGCGAGCGCTCTGAAAGAGCGTCCGGCTCTGAATCAGGGCCACAGTGCTAACATAAGTGCACAATGGGCACAATTCTATTCAATGAGAAGTGAATAACGCTGGAAATCAGCTCACGGAGCTATTCAATTCATATGCGCTGCTAAGCCCGACTGTCCAGGCGCGATGCTGTTTTCTGCCCTTAGCACTGGGAAAACAGCATCACGCCGGAAAGTTTAGTCGGCGAATGCCCGTTCTCACACCTAAACACCCTGTTTAAGGTGAGAGAACGAGCTTTGCATGCCTTAACTTCTTGCAGAATTGAATAGCTACGGGAGCTCATTCCCGGAGCTATTCACTTCGCGTTTAACTGAATCGGGCCCAACGTCTTAAAGTAAAGATATGATAGCAGTGTGCTCTATGTCACAGAATATGCTGCCATCATATCTCTTGTGTATCACATAGAACATGCTGACATCATACAGTTGCGCCCAGTTCCATGGTTGCGGACCGCGCCACAAACGTGCGCACACATCGCGCCATGTGATTCCCTGCGCCTGCATGTGCTATGGTAGGATATGGCGTGCACTGCGATCGCACCATGCATCCCTATGGTGCTCGTAACCGCTCACGGGTGGCGTGGCACGATTTGACACTCTAGCGGCAAGGATGTAGCTGGGCATATCTGTATTTGTTGTGCATCACATAGAACACACTACCACACCTACAGTGTCACAACATGCTGACATCGTATACATTGTGGGTCACACAGAAGACGCAGCCGTCACATCTGTTGTCTGTCAATTAGAACATGCTGCTATCACATATATTGTCTATCACTGTGAACACGCTGCTATCACATCTGTCACGTGTTGTATAGAACACACTGCAATAATATCTGTCACATAGGACATTTTCCATCACAGAACATGTTAAAATCACGTTGTCATGTGTCACATAGAACACATTAGTGTCATATCAGCAGTCTGTCAAACAGAACACCGCTGTCATATCTGCATAACACCACACAACACACATCTGTAATAACCACACCATGCCATGAACAGCCACCTGCACCTTTCTGTCTGTAATATATCACATTCAGCACAGTACGTTACTATATGTCATATACAACATTACTGCATAGTGCCATCCTCAGCACACCTTGCCAATGTCATATAGAACAGTGTAGGGTAACATCTACTTAATGTCACATTAAACCTAGTACTGTCATTTCCACCCAAGGTCACATAAATCTAACCATCACTAACGTACATTTTCATGAAGCAGTACGACAAAAACAGCAAAAGTTTAACATGGACCACGCACCATACACTAATATCAGCACATTGTTATAATATAATATGGCACAAAGCAAAGTAATGAAGGAAACAAAGCCTGTACCTTGAATGACTCTCTTTCCTTGCGAGTCTTCTCGTTGTACCAGGGCTCATCGTTGCCAGGATTACTTTGCCATATATACTTTAAAGCAGTGCATATGGATGCTTTGGAGACCAGGATGGATAGATACACTATTAAAAAAGCATTTATGGATCTGAAAGCAAAAGGAAAAAGACATGTAGTGTTAGCAACATCTCCACGACACGAGCATCACAGCAATATATAGAAAAAACTTTGTAAGCTAATATGTGTATAATAAATCTAATATTATATATACATATCTATATACTAATGCTTCTAAGCATTTATCTACAGCCCCTCCCCCTCCTGCAGCGCTGCTAATGGGTGGGGGAAAGGGGTGGGGCCGCTAAGGAGCGCATGTGTGTGTATGGTGGGGTGAGGGGGGGGGGGGAGATGGGGTTTTAGGGGCAGCGGCGGCAGAGTTGTGTGAGGGAAGCGAGACAGCCAAAGCGGGTGGTGGGGCCGTGTGGGTAGGAGGGCGGGGACTAGATCCGTTATACTAGTCTATATGTATACAGCTATATAATAATTGTAAAAGGTCTATCCCGGCTCCTCAATACGTGCGCAGGGGAAGCTTGAGCACACGCTACAATGTCTCCCACTGCGAGGGAGACAGGACAGGAAAGAGAACACAGTAAATGAAGATTACAAAAAATACGTTGTTAGTGAACTTTTGGACAAGTGTCCGTCTCTGTAACCTTCATATCAAAAACTAGATTGTAAATAAATTATCTCTGTATATTATCTATTCTTACTATGGGTGGAAGGTGCCATATTGATTCAGTTGCTGAGAAAATGTTTTACCCAAGGATACAAGTAACTAGAAAGGTGTTTTCTGTAGGCAAATTACAATAACACAAATAAATACATCAGATTGTGTAACAATTCTTTAATTCAAAAGACTATGGAAAATATGAGATATGGTAAGAACTTACCCTTGTTATCTCTATTTCTACGAAGTCCATAGGGTTCCACAGGATACCTTGGGGTATAGGTGTGACGTCAGTCGCAGGGCACCAAAGAGTTAAGCTTTCAGCCTCCCAGGATGCACTAGGTCCCCCTCCTATACCCCGCCCCCGGGCCAAGGCACCTCAGTTAGTTACCAAGCCATAGGCCGGAGGAGGAGAAGGAAGAGAGAGAACAAAGATCTGGACACATACAAGAATCACATTCTCACCAGAGGGAGACGGAAAACCGGTGACCAGAGCAAAGCCCATCTGCAGCACAGGTGCGACAGGGCGGGAGTCCTGTGGAACCCTATGGACTTCGTAGAAATAGAGATAACAAGGGTAAGTTCTTACCATATCTCATATTTTCTACTTCAGGGTCCATAGGGTATCCACAGGATACCTTGGGGATGTCCCAAAGCAGTATCCTTTAAGGGTGGGGACGCTCCTGTGCAGAAAGGAGAATCCGCCGCCCGAAGGAAGCATCCTGAGAGGCGAAGGTGTCAAACCTGTAATACCTCACGAAGGTATGGACAGAAGACCACGTAGCAGCCTTGCAGATCTGAACTGCCGAGGCACCACGTCGAGCTGCCCACGAAGGACCCACAGACCTAGTGGAATGAGCCTTCAGAGAAGGAGGGACCGGTAGGCCTTCATGAAGATAAGCTTCAGAAATAGCCATACGGATCCAGGCTGCCAAAGTTTGCTTTGAAGCAGGCCAACCCTTTTTACGGAAGCCAAAGAGGACAAACAAAGCGTCCGACTTCCTAAACGAAGAAGTGCGGTCAACATAAGTCCTTAAGGCCCGCACAACATCCAAAGAGGCCTCACCCACGGAAAGACCCGGTGAGTTAAAGGCCGGAACAACTATTTCCTCGTTAATATGAAACTGGGAAATAACTTTGGGAAGAAACTCGGGCCGAGTGCGGAGCACTGCCCTGTTCCCATAAAAAACCAAGAAAGGGGGTCTACAAGAAAGAGCCCCTAACTCAGAAACACGTCTGGCCGAAGCAATGGCCAGAAGGAAAACAGTCTTAGCTGTTAGCCATTTAAGATCCACTGAGCCCAGTGGTTCAAACGGCGGTCCTTGGAGAGCCCTCAGGACCACAGCCAAATCCCAAGGCGCCACAGGTGGAACAAAGGGCGGCTGAATGCGGAGAACACCCTGCATAAAGGTGCGCACATCCGGGATTGTAGCAATCCTACGGTGAAACCAGACAGATAGGGCCGAAACCTGTACCTTCAAAGAAGCAAGGCGAAGCCCATGATCTAGTCCCGCTTGCAGGAAGGCGAGAATCCGAGACAGACGAAACTCCCGCGGTGCATAACCTCTCGGTCGACACCACTGGAAGAACGTATGCCACACGCGATGGTATATCCTCGCGGAAGACGGTTTCCGAGCTCGTAACATGGTACGCACCACAGAGCTGGAAAACCCCCGGGACCTCAGCATGGCCGTCTCAACAGCCACGCCGTCAAAGACAGCCGAGTCAGGTCCGGGTGAAGGCAAGGACCCTGAGACAGAAGGTCCGGTCGTAGCGGCAACCGCAGAGGAATGTCCACGGACAGACCCTGAAGGTCTGAGAACCAGTGCCGTCTGGGCCACGCGGGAGCTATCAACAGGAGCGTCCCTCCTTCCTGTTTGAATTTCCGGATTACCCGTGGAAGAAGGGAGACCGGAGGGAACAGGTATGCGAACCGGAACGTCCACCGGACGGACAGAGCATCCACCAGAGACGCCCCTTCGTCTCTTGTGCGAGACCCGTACACCGGCAACTTGTTGTTGTGCCGGGACGCCATGAGGTCGATTTCTGGAAGACCCCACCTGTCCACCAGTAGTTGAAAAACGTCCGGGTGCAGGGACCATTCCCCCGGATGAACGTCCTGGCGACTTAGAAAGTCCGCCTCCCAATTGAGCACTCCCGGGATGAAGACCGCTGATATGGCCGGAAGATTGCGCTCCGCCCAAACCAGGATCCGAGAGACCTCTACGAGAGCCGCCCGACTGCGAGTTCCTCCTTGCCTGTTTATGTAGGCCACGGTGGTAGCGTTGTCCGACTGGACCTGCACCGGGCGACCCTGGAGAAACCGCTGTGCCTGCTGGAGAGCATTGAAGACCGCACGGAGTTCCAAGATATTTATTGGAAGCTCCGCTTCTGTCGGCGTCCACCTGCCCTGGAACAAGTGTGGACCCGAAACTGCTCCCCAGCCCCGAAGACTGGCGTCCGTTGTCAACAGGACCCAATTTGGAACCCAGAACGGACGTCCCTTGTTGAGGTGGGTCGTCTGTAACCACCACGTAAGGGACAGGCGAACCTCCTGGGTGAGCACAATCGTCTGGGACTTCAGAGACTGAGTCAGCCCGTTCCACTTGGACAGGATCAGGTGCTGCAGAGGTCTGGAGTGAAACTGGGCGTATTCCACCATGTCGAACACCGACACCATGGAGCCCAGTAACCTCATCGCCGAGTGTAAGGACACCCGGCGGCTGTGCAGACAACTGCGCACCCTTGACTGTAAAGCAGAGATCTTGTCCTCCGTCACGAAGATCCTTTGCTGTCCCGAGTCCAATAAGGCTCCAAGATGCAGAATCCTCCGAGACGGGATTAGAGTGGACTTCTGCCAGTTGATTAGCCAGCCGTGCCGTTGCAGCAGTGCAATGGTCAGGTCCAAGTGGCGTAACAGGAGCTCTGGAGATCCTGCCACCAATAACAGGTCGTCCAAATACGGCAACATGCGGACTCCCTGCAGCCGCAGAGAAGCCGCCATGACCGCCATCACCTTGGTGAAAACACGTGGTGCTGTTGCCAGGCCAAAAGGTAACGCCCGAAACTGGAAGTGGTCGCTGCTGATTGCAAACCTGAGGAACTGTTGATGGCGCCAAAGAATAGGGACATGCAGGTAAGCGTCCTGTATGTCCAATGACACCAAGTAGTCCCCAGGTTCCAGCGCCAGAATGATGGACCGTAGGGTCTCCATCCGAAACTTCGGGACCCGCAAAGACTTGTTGAGTGCTTTGAGGTTGAGAATCGGACGATATGACCCATTGGGTTTCTGTACCAAAAATAGATTTGAATAGAAACCCTGGCCCCTCTGGGAGAATGGAACCGCCACTATAACTCCAGCCTGGAGCATAGTGTGCAATACCTTCCGCAGCTCCGTAGCCTTGTTCCGGTCTGATGGGAGACCCGTGGTGAAGAAGCGAGCCGGGGGTCTGTGCCGGAAGGAGAGGGCGTATCCGTGGGAAACCACCTCCAGAACCCAAGTGTCTGTCGTAGTGGTCGACCAACACTGGGCGAACTGTAGCAGGCGGCCTCCCACCCTGGGATCCCCCAAAGGGAGGCCCGGACCGTCAGGCCGCAGGCTTGCCATCTGGCTTGGGGGCCGGACGTCTGGTACTCCATGCCTGCTTCCGGGGCTTGACCGATTTCTTAGGGCCAGCCTGTCGAGTAAACGACTGTGGTTTGGGCCTGCCCTGGGCCCTAGATGACCGAAAGGACGATGGTCCCGAACCAGAAGGAGCAGCGGCCGACGGGAGACAGGCAGATTTGGCTGCCGCCAGCGTGGCCACAATCTTATCCAGATCCGGACCGAAGAGAACTTCTCCGGTAAACGGCAACGCTTCCAGACCTTTCTTGGAATCTGCGTCCGCCTTCCAGGATCGCAGCCACAAGGTACGACGAGCAGCTACCGCTGCTGAAGAAATTCTAGACACCAGAGTACTAATGTCTAGAGCCGCCTCGTTGATGTAGGTGGCCGAATCACGGAGATTGCCAATCAACTCCGCCTGATCGGCCGGACAGTCGGATTCAAAAGAAGCCTCTAATGAATCCGCCCAGCGCTCCATCGCTCTGGCAACCCAGCAAATGGCCATAGCCGGCCGTGCTGCCCCCCCAGCAAGGGAATAAGCGGACTTCAGGCAGATTTCTACCTTGCGGTCCGTAGCATCCTTAAGGGAGGACATGGATGGCATCGGCAATGTGGCACTACGGACAAGACGGGTCACGTGAGAATCCACCTGTGGAGGGGATTCCCACTTCGCAAAATAATTATCCGCGAACGGATAAGCCACCGCCAGGCGTCTCTGCGGCTGGTATCTTTTGCCAGGTTGTTTCCACGCCTCCTCTAAATGGTCCACCAACTGACCCGAAAGAGGAAAGACTGTGGCATCGCCCTTCACATCTTTGAAAAAGGCATACTTAGATTTAGCCGCTGGGGGAACTTCGTCCTCAATCACCAAGGCTGTGCGGACCGCCCGAATAAGTCCAGGAATATATACTTTGGACTTAGCATCAGCGTCCTTAGTATGGAGAGGTTCCTGATCGTAAGGATCTAGAATCTCCCCATCATCAGACGTCCCTTCGTCATCCTCATAAGGAGCGGACAGAGACGCCACCGGCCTTTTATGAGACCGCATCACAGACTCCCCTTGCAACACATCCGACAAGTGCTGTACAGAACTCGTCAGGGAGTTAACCCACGCTGGCTCCTGAGAACCCGGGAGCGGGGAAATAGGGAGACTGTGGGGTACCACCAATTGTCGTGGGAACCCCTGCATGGGTGACGACACCACAGACTGCTGGGACAAACCCATCGGAGTAAACGCGGGCTGCGGAGCTAACTGGCCCACTAAAGCTGTTAACGCCTGAGCGAAACAAGCCCAGGGCGGCTCCTGTACCGGTGCTGTAACCGTAATAGGCCGCGCCATGGACAAACACTGCCGGCAAAGGCCCTCCGCGCTACCCTCCCCCTCCGCTAACGGTACTTTGCACGTGGTACACTGTAGCCGGAGGGGAAAATCACTTTCAGACATGATGGCACCACGTATGTGACCTCTCTCACCAATTAAGTATTAAATAGGCGAGAGACCACCCTGCAGCACCGCACCGCAAGGGCTTTAGCAGAAAGAACAGGGACAGTAATAAAGCTGACAGTTTAGAGAAGAAAAGATTACAGGCAGCAGCGCTAGCACAGTCACATACAATGCAGAAAAATAACAATTCCTGCACTAACAGCGCTGATCACTCAACTACACAGACACAGGGCCTGGTAGGACACAGCGCTGCATACACAGACCTGACCACAGCGGAGGAGAGGTATGCGGGGGGACCCAGACCACGATGCTTCCGTCCAGCGCTTCCAGCAGCGTTCACCATGCGTTCTGGAGAAGATGGCCGCCGAGGAGCAGAGAGGAGGCTGGCCTGGGGGAGGAGCGCTGCCACAGGACCAGTCGGCAGCATGCAGAGAGGGCTGTGTGCAGCGGGGGAGGCGCCGGCTGTGAGACAGGGAAGGCGCGCTCCCCTGGCATGCATTTAACCCCTGGGACGCCGCAGCGCTACCGCTCTGCTGCGGTCCGCTGTCCCAGGGGGTAGTGGAAGCGCAGGTTGGTCGCCTGGCTCCACGCTGCAGCCAGTCCCCAGGGAGCCCCCTGCCTGGGGACTTAGGACCATGTGATCAGCGGGGACCCACCGCGGGACCCCGCTGCTTACCTCTGTCCCCCTTGAATCCGGCCATGGTCCGGAGCATCTGGGGTCACCGCTAGCTGTGACCCCAGACGCCCACCAGCATCCCCGGATCAGTACCGGCGTTCTGGTACCGGCGGGGTGTAGGGAAGACAGCATGGACGTCAGGACTGACTGTCCATGCTGTACATCCAGATGTGCAGCCACAGCTGCATGAAGAATAAGCTTCAGGGGCTCTTCTAGCCCCCACTCCAACAGGTGCACCCGACTCCGGCCGGGCACCAAACTAAACTGAGGTGCCTTGGCCCGGGGGCGGGGTATAGGAGGGGGACCTAGTGCATCCTGGGAGGCTGAAAGCTTAACTCTTTGGTGCCCTGCGACTGACGTCACACCTATACCCCAAGGTATCCTGTGGATACCCTATGGACCCTGAAGTAGAAAGGATGTTTTACACAGGAAGACACTGGAAATCATTATAGGAAGAGAAACTTGTAAAATCTTATATATCCTTATTGCATAATTTTCCTGCCTGTGGTACAGACAAAACCTATTTCTGCTGGTAATTCCCAATCACATAGGTGTTTCAGGGGCGGATTTACTGTATTAAGCAGCGACGTACGGTTGGCTGTGCGACTGCGCACATTTCAAAGTATTATGGGAGGTAGAACCTTGCTTATTCTTGTTCAAACCTTATGGACCTCAAGTAAAAGCGCGGTTTTCCTAACCTAATCTTCTGTGGAGTGTCACTGCTCAATGTTCCAAGGCCAATTAAGTCCACCCTATGATGTAGGAGGATGTAGAGTTGTGTCCTTGATTTGTGGTTGATTGAGATGTTTACCCCGGTAACCAGAGGAGCTGTATAAATACAGACAGTCACTAGAGTTACTATAAAGTTGCTGCATTAAGCGAACAGATCAGGCAGGTACTTTGCTTAGAATGCAGATAATGAACTGACCCCTGGAGATTTAAGATGATTTTCAAAGGTGGTTTATTAATAATCCACCTACAATACATAGTATTAACTCTAGATTTCAAATTAAAATGTTTTAATGTCAGCCTGACCAAGTGTAGATGTTATGCTTTAAATAACAGCATAGCATCTATGTTCTGTCCTTCAACTAACAAACAAGGCAGAGAGAAATCCTGCAGATATTTATAAACCTCCCCGATGGTTTTACTAAAAAAAAGTGTGAAAAAGCAATAACCTTGTCCTTGTGACTATTTAGAGGAAATGCCCAGGACAGCTTATTTATCTCAATTTACAAGTAGAACGTCACCAGTGGACCTGGGAACAAATAGTATAAACTTTAGCAAAGTAGTGTTTATATAATCAGGCTTACTTTTCAACAGCAGACCGTTTCTGTGACTTGCCTTGGTAGTTCAAAGCCATTTTGGTCTCCATGCCAGTATATACAGCAACACCTGCAAAACAATAAAGGCAGCCTACGTAACCAAAGCCAAATATTATTTTACATCTTTTTTTTACAGTTTTTATTACTACTACAACTGAAAAGCTTTGTAGACAATGCACTAATCGTCTAACGTAAAATAAAAACCACAACAAGCAGATACAGGTACAGCGGCTCATACATATGCCACACAATTTTTTGGGATTACACTTTTTTTTGGGAAAAATGAAAACACTATATAATAAATAAATACAGCCTCTTTTGTATAGCTTTCTGAGTTATGATCCCATCCATAGATATGTATATAACTGTCTAGGCTCCTGAAAAATTAGGGACTTCTAATGCTACCCATATTCAGATGTATATTTACCATAAATCTTCCTTGTATTTTTTAAGGTCGCTCCTTTCAGCAGCAAGTTGTCAGGTCCCAAAGAACTAAATAGAGTAAGGATTGTATGAAAAAGGTTATATATATATATATATATATATATTTATATATATATTTATATATTAGGGATGTGCAGGCTCGGATAGGTTTGAATTTTCCCGCCGAGTTCACATTTTTCCCGCCAAAAATCGGGTGTTAGAAAGAGGCAAAACGTCATCTTTCTAGGAGAGATGATGTTTGTCCATGAAAGATGACGTTTTGCCTCTCTCTGAGACCCGATTTTTGGCGGGAAATTTCGAACCTATCCGAGCCTGCACATCCCTAATATATAATTGAGATATTAAGATATTAATAAATTAGGTCATTTCAGTACTGTACTAGTGAGACTGACGATATTTTACCTGGCTTTAATCTCCTGGTTAGTGTATATGTTCATTCGTCCGACGAACCTGAACAAATAAAAATTCAAAGCATAGTTCAGACACAAAGAAGTCATAATGTCTAATTAATGCATCTACTCTAGATTTCACCATTTAAAAAAAATAAAATAAAAACAAACAAGAGTCTATCAAAGTTAATTATATATGTATGCTTTGCTGATCTCAAAAATGACCAATTTGGTACACAATTGTTGTATGTGTGATTTCAAAAATAACCAGCAATCTGGAACAAAATGTGATTGGGTATGATCCAGTAATAAAGAAGATTGGTAATCCACGGTTTTGTCTGACAGCCTCAGCGGAAATGCTGAGGGATGGAGAATGTAAGGGGGTGGGGGGGAGGGACGGGAGGAATTGGAGATAGGACTTTGGATATGAACACAATTAATCTTGATTTCTTCACTGTTTCTGTATTTGAACACATACATACTGTATATAAATTTTTTTTATTTTTTATTCAGTTATATATATTTAGCGTGATAGAACTGGAACTTCAGTACATCAGTCAGTATTATACAATAATTTAGCACCAGATGACATACACTAAATATGTATTTAAAATAAACCAAATAATATCTGCAGCTGCAACTTGGTTAGTCAGAAACAGCCAACAAGAGTAGATGGTATCCGGTTGTTTGATCGACCCCAGTTAGATCGACAATACATACATCGACCACCGTACATCGACTCCATCAAGGTCGACGGGTACTATAGACAATACAAAAAGGTATACATCCTAGACGCTGCCCTGCTAATAGCACATACCCTGACGCTACTTTCAACCATGGCACTTCAGGTCCCAGCCAGCCCTTACATCCCTACAAGCGCTCCTGGCAATGCAAGCCCCAACATCCATCCTGCAGCCCTTGTCCCTAATTGCTGAGCACCCCCATTCTCTGCAGTGCAATCCTTCATCAACCCCCCCCCTCCCTGTACTCCCCGCTGTTCCTGGAAGCCTGGACATGGGCGCATCTTAACCCCAGCAATAATATGCCGTCTAGATTAAGATGCTGCCGTCTATCTTAAGAAGCTGCCCGCTAGTAGTGGGGCAGCGTCTTAAGCTAGATGGCTTGTTATTGCCGGGGTGAAGATGCGCTCAGGTCCAGGTGTCCAGGAACAGCGGGGAGTACAGGGAGGGGGGGTTGATGAAGGGGTGCACTGCAGAGGATGGGGGTGCCCAGCAAATAGTGACAAGGGCGGCAGGGTGGATGTTGGCGCTTGCATAGTGTAGTGCCACGGTTGAAAGTAGCGGTGGGGGATGAGCTATTAACCGGGCAGCGTCTAGGATTTATACCTTTTTGTATTGTCTAACTGTAATGTGACGATCATTCATTTGTCGATCAATTATTTGTCTACCTATTTAGTTTCGATCTAGGAGAGTCGATCTATTGTTACCGTCAGACTTTACACTGTCTACTATTAGTTGTCGATCTAAGTACTGTTGCCCTTATATACCTGTCTATCTTAGATATTCAATATATTACATAACGATCTATTGTCACGTTTGACTATATTACAGTCTAACTAATGTTACTGTCGATCTACGGTAAGTCGATCTACACTCCCTGTCTAACTAGCGTGTACGACCTATTTATTGTCTATCTAGACACGGCCGATCTAATGATCCACACCCGAATAGATGGAGCCCCAAGACTATTTCCATAAATAATTGTAGTATTTGCAGCAGGCAGAGGAAATTGCAGAGAAGGGTTCAAATGCAAACTGGACCAACACTACATACTTTTACACCACTGACTAAATATATCTGATATAAACTAACAGTAAGGGGCCCTGTCACTTGGGGATGGGATTGGGAATATAATAGAAGGCAAAGCTTTGTGCGTTGTCATGCATTTTACACAGCATTCAGAGAGCACGTCTCATTTGAGGCAATGTTGAAGTCAACACAAAGTAAAACAATTGCTAAGAAAGTGTGGTTACACTTCTATTCAGTCACTTATAGTTAACAGTGTAATAACGTGTTTGGGAATGAATGATTTACATGTCTGTGTGTACGACCCCTATTACTTACATATTTAATTCATCATTTCAACAATCATTCCAAGGGACGAGGAATCAATAAGCCTAGCCAGACAGTGTAATGGGCAGCACAGACGGTGTAATGGTTAGCATTACTGCCTCACAGCACTGACTTCATGGGTTCGATTCCCACTACGGCCCTATCCGTGTAGAGTTTGTATACTCTACCTGTGCTTGCGTGGGTTTCCTCCAGGTACTCCGGTTTCCTCCCACACTCCAAAAAATATACTGGTAGGTTAATTGGCTCCCATAAAAATTAAGCCTAGTGTGAATGTGTGTGAGCAAGTGGTAGGGAAATTGGAATATAGATTGTAAGCTCCACTGGGGCAGGGACTGATGTGAATGGCCGAATATTCTCTGTAAAGCGCTGCGGAATATGTGTGCGCTATATAAATAACTGGTAATAAATAATAATAAATAATAGCCACTCTGAAGGCAGAGTACAACAACAGAAACACAATATAGACAACTTGTTTATGTGAGTTTGCAGTAATAATAAGAATGAGGCTTTGTTAGGAGGCTGTGTTTGTGACCTCGTGAAAACAATACATCACATTTCTGTAGATAAGACTTCTCCAGAATGTTAAAAACAAAATAACAAAACACACACATGCAAACCTAGAAACCCACACTCAACCCCTCAGAAAATCAAACAATTCTGTAATTAAGAACCCATGCAACACTTTAATTGGATGCTCTAGTTATTTTAATTAAGACAGGATTCTTAATTAATACTTTAAGCTACAGCCTTGTAATTTCTTTAGAAGTCTAGAGGACTAATGATTAACTATTTAAGGGGATGCTTGAATTACAATAAAGTATGAATACTGGAAACACAATTCATGTGTAACTGAATAACATGTGGCCAACCAGACTCATATTCAGGTTTAGTATCTGATTTAGGGGTGGACACAAATGCATTTGCGCATCATAAATTTTTCAAAACACGTACAATGGTTCACAGTGCGCACAACAGGGGCCAGTATTTCGAGTGCCTGCATCTAACACTCTCTGCCTTTTGTACTTCAAGTAGTGGATCAGGGGCACAAAGCACCCCCAAGTGTGTACTTATTTACTTAGAGTAACAACTGAAATCTGTGTTAGTCATGTTTATTCTTCACGCCTACACGAGGAAGGTGCCTATTCTAGGAGTCTAATGCAAATACCAACTTGCATGTTGGTTTCATCCAAATTTGCAACTGAGATGCGCCTGGGTATAATACAACTGTAAGTATGGAGAGCATGCACAGTACAAAAGCATGTAGTATACACTCTGCAAACAGTACATTCAACTCAGCATCGGTTTGATCCCCTGTGCCTGTGTGGAAGCGCTCTGAGGGAATGGAAGGACATATTTGGTTTGATTGTGCATGTTTTTACATTTGGTATCCTGCTTCTGGTAATTGGCCTGGGCACAGTACAGTACATGTAGAATGTGCGCTGCCTAAATCTGCATAGAGAGCTGAGTCAAGGTCTGTAATTTATGATCTCCAAACAAATCTTTAAATAGATTTTTCATCAGGTTGTATATATAATGCACTACATCCCTTAGCCAAACAGAGAGCAACTATAATTTATATAGCGCAGAAGCTGGACTTAGCAAGATGAAGTTTGGATTTGGAAAACCAGATGTGTATATTCCACGGAGGAAAGCCTACAAGATAACTTAAAGCAAACATCTGATTGGTTACTATGGGACATTTTTCATATATCCCGGTTGGTCTCCAATTAAGTTCCTGGGCAGGTAAAACATCATACTGTTTGCATCATTTCATCTTTCTAATGTCAGTGACACACACTGAGCTGCTGTCCATGCGGAAAGCACAGCACATGACATAGGGATTTATTGATCACTATCATTCCTTTGGATTGCACTTTCCATTCCTCATTCAAAGTGCAACGTGACTGCAGTCACTACACATTTGTCGAAACAATGTTTTGAATAGGTGCAGTGCAGGTACGTTTAAATGATGCTTCTCAACTGTAAAGGTGCGTACACATGTAACGATTTTTTGAATGATTTATCGTTAAGTCTTTCAAAAAATCGTCCAGTTTGAGAGTTATAACGATGAACGAAAACTACCAATGCGCGCTCCCATTTGTAGTTGATGGTTTTCGCTCATCGTCTCTTCTGACTGTACTACATGATGATTTTCATTAAGGAAAGGAGTTCTTTGTTCATCGTTGTTAAAATAGTTGATAAAATCGTTCATTACACTTTAAAAAATTGTTATATATTTCAAGAGAAAATCTGAAAGAAAATCATTAACGAAAATCGTTGGTTACAAAAATTGTACGTGTGTATGCACCTTAAGACAGACGAAAGTGGAATCATAATGTTTTATAATACTCTATTTATCAATAACAAGATATGAAATAGTAAATAGTAATAGTAAAAAACATAAAACAAAAACCACATTGAATTACCACATATAATAATAATAAAAAAAAAACAAAAACAAAGTAACATTCATCATGATGCCATGTCTGGGACTTACTTGTAAAGGTCAGGTTGGGGTTGTTCACATTCAATGGTAGCTGTGAGCCCATCAACTGCTTCATCAGTGCACATAGCAGAGGTTTCACGTACTGCAACATTGGTCTAAAATGGAACAAAACTGCAAGTAATCGTATGCCCTCAGCGTGCACATTTCAGAAATATTATAAATGATTGCAAAATAAATTCTGACTAATATGAGGAAACCCTTGGACTTTGGGCACTATTTTTAGATCCCAACTCTTCTATTACCAGCAGCCTCATCATTGATGGAAACACTGCTAAACCCTATTGCTAAGCTCCCATGCTATTTATAGAGCAGTCTAGAGATCCAAATTATTATGGCTGCCAAGATTTTGTTTTCCGACATATCATTAATTGGGTTACAGCCAGCAAGAAATGCAATGTACTGCTCTGCAGAAAATGACAAGTGAGGAGCAAACCTTATAAATGAGACACGACTAGCTTTTATGCAACTTGCTGACCTCCTAATGAAACGTGTGAGAAAAGAATTGTGGATAAGGATCCGACAGTCACACAAAAACATAAAAGGGGTCATGTGATTACAAAGCATAAAACAAATGTTGTTTTCTAGCAAGTTCATAAATATATATGCAGAAGATGTGAGAAATGAGAATTACAGCAAAATTCGGACTGTTGAAGATGCAATCATGAAAAGCAATGGATGCAGTAATCATTACACATTAGGGCATGTGTAAGCCCAAAAATTAAACTACACTTCAGATAAAAAAAAAAAAGCATCCCACATTTTTGAAAAAAACTGAGCATTTCCCTTTGATGCAGTAATACCTAGACAAATATTCAATGACATTACATCTCAAGACCTAAAGTAAAATTTTGAATGTCATAAGGCATCTTCTTTGCAGCAAAACATACTTAATGTAACTTACAGATGCCCAATCAATTCACCTTGAACACCAACTGCATCTAATGTAGCGATTTTAGACACAATATAACCTATAAGCCTATGTGCAAGTGTAGTTTACAGTAAACAGGGTGTTGTAGGGGAATCCGACGGACCCATGCCAGGCGGTTGGAATCCCAACAGCGGCATCCCGGCAGAGGAGGAAATTCCGATCGTCAAAGGTAAGTATATACTAACCTATTTCTACCCCCTAACCCTCCCTTAGGGGTGCCTAACCCTAACCTCTAAGTGCCTAAACCTAGCCCGCCCTTCCCCACCGCCTAACCCTAAGTCCCCCCTCGGGGTGCCTAACTCTAACCCCCCCTTCCCCTAGCCTAAATCTAACCTCCCGGGGGGGTGCCAAACCCCAAGTCTACCCTGGGAACCCTAAATCTAACCCCCCCCCCACGGCAATCTGCGCTAGGAGTCCCTTCGATCGGGATGCCGGGTGTCGGGCTCCCGGCGTATGTCTAATGGCAGGCGTTGGCATATCGACGCCTGTCTTTAGACCCTTGCTGGGATATGACAGTCGGGAAGCCGGCTATCGGGATTAGGTCCGCCGGCTTCCCGACTGCATACCGTTGTTGGCTGCATATCCCAGATCACTCTGGTATTCATTGGTGATGGCTCAGCCACTTTTTTGCAAACTCCCTCCATCCATGGTAACAGTGGAGTTGTGGATAGAGTTTATCCCTTTGAACCACGACTATCTGTTGTAAACAGCAGGGTCCTGGCATACATATAACCAGAAGGAAAAACCCCTTTATGCAAGGTAAAATAAAAAAAAACCTAAATTGAATTTACCTGTCCACTGACCATACACTATTAAGCAGGTCCACAGTAGCTGACTATGCAGCAGAGTAGATCTCTCCACTACCACATTTATCCTGGTTCAAACAGCAGTGCTGTCAATTAATAATTCTCCTTGAGGTTACTTAGTGTTCACTCAGGTAGTGCAAGAAACTGCTGAGATACAGACCAGGGTGTGCTAGAAGCACCAGAGCAGAGAGCAACACCCCAGGCAGGGAAGTGGAACTGCACGGGTTGTGACAGGTGCAGGGTGCTAGAATGAACACTAAATAAATGACGGCTCCTATCTTTTGCTTGAGGGGCGGGCTGCAAGTGTTCTCATGTGCAATTTGACATCCACTCACACAAGTGCACAAAAAACAAAACGGAAGCAAGGGACTGCATCTGTTCTAGCCCTGAGAAGGTAAACTTGGCAATGATATGCGGAAGTGGCTTCAAACTAGAAGCACTTTCTGCTAATTGCAAACCAGACTGGCAGTTCCAGACAGAGAACTGCCCAGGTACTGACAGTCCTGCGTGCAATGAGCAATAGAAAACGTTCCTTATGTGAAGTCAGCCGGCTTACTGGTGGGGGGAATTTGGTTACCAATCCTTAAGCTTGAGAAGTTTGTGGGGAAGTGGCTTTGACAACGCTGCTGTTAGTTTGTAAAAGAGCCGCCAGAGGTGAAGTAGCATATTTTCCGTCAAGTCGCAATTTTGTATATTTTACTTTGCTTAATTTCATCCAACTGACTAGCTATTAATATCTACATAACTCTATCCACTCCTTTTACTTTAAGTGGACTGCTACATGGTCAACAATGGTAAATTAGTACATCAGACAGTACATGTTTTTTAATACAGTGATATCAACTGCACATGGTCTGACTGTATGCATGTGATGGGTCCATGCATTAGCACTATATTTATCAAAGTAAATATTATGAGATACATGTAAGAAGCTAACCTTACATTACCTAGGTCTTATCATGGTGCTATTAAGTCTGCTTGCAGAGATCACCATTTAGTACAGCACTATTTTTAGCAATTTTTTCCTTTTCTATTTATATGAGTTTTTTTCTGGCTGGCAACCAATCATTACAGCAGCTGGGTATAATTGTCTAATTTAAATGATAAATTATTAGAGATGTGTGGGTTCCGTTTTATTCGGTTCTTATTGACAAATTATCGCAAGTTTGAATTTCTCTTATTGGCTATTCAAAACACGCGACAGCCGGATAGCTAATATGATGCCGTTTTTGAGATCCGAACATACCCGAGTAAAATCGAACCGCACATCTCTATATATTATACCTAAAGGTTGATTCCTTCTGTAGCGCATTGGCTATTTTCCCTTGTAGTAAACAGTGCTGTGCATGTTATACGATCAGATTAATTCAATGATGATGGGAGTTTGCTGAAGCTATGTTATATCAAGTGACACACAAGCACCAATATCGCTTGAGATATCTACAAATTGACCCAATATATCTGTTAATGCGACTCCAATTCAAGGTAAATATAACTTTTTACTTAAAAAATGAGTTCTGTTCATATCTGAAATTCACACCAATTTGTGTGAAATAAAACTAGTTACTGTAAATTAAGAGAGGGTACAGCAGATTACAGTAGCAGTACCTTGAAGTTGGACTCTCCATCAAGACTGGCTGTAGTAATGGTGCAGGTGCCATCGCTACAGCTGGAGGACAGCAGGATGAGGTCACATGGGAAGGTCTCATTGTCTCTCACTTCTACTATGTCACCAACCTAAAAAAAGAAAAATAGAAAATTGCAACTTTACACAGCACATGCAGTTAATGGTTCATAAAGAACACCAGAGGTTATATAGGCCTAGCCTGCTTTTGAAGATATATTTATTTTCTAACAGTGTGCTACCTTGTGTAGTGTTTATTGGGGGCCCACTTTTACCAGGGACCCAAAATGTTGGATGACTGCCACCTACTGGTCACATGACAATAAACAGAGAGCTCTGAGACCAGTAGAATAAGGGCCTGAATCAGATATGTACGTCATCCGATGATGAACGTACATCTCTGATGGTTAGGGGTCTCAGTGCTTGGGGGGGGGGTCCTGCGATCATGCTCACAGACCCACCTAAGCCAAAGTATGATTGACATGCTGCTGCGTTTGGGGGGGCGGAGCGGGTACGCGGATGGTCACCTTTCCCATAAACGGGGGCATGTTGTCCCCGTGTTTTGTGAGAGCCGAGGCCATGGTCTACATTGGCGGAGGTAGATTCCTGGCCTCTGAAGTGACCAGCACCCGATCAGGCTCTGGGTAGAATCAGTTTCTGCAGCCTGACCAAAGAAGTAACCATGGTTGCGATGGTGCACGCTAATGCAGCAAGGTGGTGTCCACCCTCCTTCTGCATTTGCATTAAGATGGACGGAATTGCAAAGCTGCTTGTGTGCGGCTCTGCGATTCCGTCCATCCCTGAATCAGGCCCTAATTTCGTCCCTATGAATCAGCTGTCAGAAAGGGAGAAGTGTAATGAATATGGCAGCTGATTGGACAAGATGTGCAAGCAATGCCTATCAGGTCCCTGAATTACTCGGCAAGGCATGGCCACTGCACTCAAAGCATCTTCAGTTGTGATTAGGTAATGATGATGGAAACCACTTGTGTGTCTGAACAAATAAAGAATTCATAATGTTAACACACAGTAAACTTAAGACACACTCTGCAATGTTTTGCTCAAACTGATAATTGGGATGATTTTTCGGCAAATTCACAGGCCCGATATCTGTGCTACACGCTATTCAATTTAAATGAAATACCTGCCAAATTTCACAGTGAATTTGCTTATGTCCGCCCACGAGGATGAGGAGGTAATCAGGAAAAAGCATAGGAAATATGGGCAGATTAGCGAGAATGCATAGACACTGCTCGATATCGGGAAGCAGAGGCTGAGATTTTTGGTCTTGACCGTCAGATTGGCTAATCGAAGGAATGCATTTGTGGAGGTTATCTAACTGTTTTATCAAACGCTGAAGATAAAATGGCGTGTTACAGACTGCTTAATAAACGAGAACTGTCTTCCCGGTCACACTCTCTTATAAGTGCACCTTTCTCTGAAAGTCATAAGATTAGTTACCAATAACTACAGAAATAAGAATTAAAAGATAAACAAACAACTAAAAGTGGAAAGACGATAAAGCTTTCAACAAAACGATCTCTTAACAATATACTATGATAAACTCAAGTTTGACAGCTCACATTAATGCTGTAACTAGTGCATCTGGCAGAGAATAGCCTCCTCTGTACTCTACTTTCAGAGTGATTATAATCTCCATTTATAGGTTGAATTGTATAGGTTATGAATAATTAAATAAATCTGGATAGGCTAAATCAGCCAGGTGCCCAAAAGATAATGTAAGACATAAAACGCTTCTTTTAAAACATTTATTAGGCGCGCAGTTTGGTCTCTGTATAGAAATGTAATTTCTTTTATTTTTCCTCTGTGAAGTAATAAAAAGATAGGAAGATGTCATGTGTTTTGCTTTATATGTATTATCTGCTTAACTACCCTCTGTTCTGTGCCTCTGCAATGACCAGCCAATACCTGGGGACAGTGACAAAGTATCGGCTTATTATACCTACTTTAAATGAGAACTGCTTGAAATACACTATGAAGACATCCTTTTCTTTTATTAACTTATTTTCCATTCTGCATTTCTTTGAACCATCTTTTTACATTACAGTAAGGTCAAACCTTTACTTCATACATGCTCAGCCTGTATCTGCATGACAATGTTTAGGCAAGCCTAACTCTAGCCAAAGCATTAAATATAGCACATAGTAGATTTGAGGCTCTTGTCAAATGGGTTGTGACAAAATAGGGGTGCCAGGACCATGAAAATAGTGGTTTAGCTTTCTGGAAACCCCTTTTCATCCAAACAGTGTTTAACATTGTTTATATTGTAACATGTTAACCATGTACGTAAGGAATTTATATCTATTGTATAATTCTTAAATGTAGCCATGTGGAGTGGTACACACTACAACCACCGTGTAAACATGCCTTCTGTATGTGTACTGTAATATGCCTCCTGGCTACTGCTTATCTCTCGGTGAGTATCCTGTTTTGCAGACATGCTGGAGCCACACACCACTGTGTACCTACATGTGAATGAACATCTGGAGAAGGTCCACAGACAGACACTTGTAATTGAAAATGTGAGAGGAGTTTAAAGAGAGGGCAGATCGAAGGCGGCGATTTATTTAACCCACGTTGAGGTTGAAAGCCAGGGGTGGCATGCATAATGCTGGGTATACACTATGTGGTAGGTTGTTCAATCAGCCAATGAATGACATATCGCATAATGCATCTGTATGTGTGTACAGAAGATATGTCTGTGAGCAATGTCGTTCATAGACATATTGCATCGGCCCTGCAGCACAGCAATTGCGATAATTTTTCCAGATATATCTGTGCATCTGGCTGTGTATACAGGCAACGCAACGAACGCCCATACACTTGCTGCACGGACCGCCGGTGACCGACATCTCAACTGAGTGTGCAAATTTAAATGCTCGTCCAGTTGTGATGTCAGGGCAGACACATTGCGTGGTAGATTGGTAAGTGTGTGTTGGCTTACCAATCGGCCACTCTGTCTATGAATCCATGGGATGGCGGACAAGTTGTCCAGGTGGGTACCCAGACTAAGGCTGGCCTACAATCGGATGCATCAATTGGCAGAGTGATTAAAACTAAACTGTACCCCAGTATTGTCAATATCAAATGCACATGTATATAGAAGGTTGCTACCTTAACTAACTATTAAAACTCAGGTCTTCTGAAACATCCTTTTTCACTTATTGGGTCTGCTCCCACAATCTTCTACAATGAATTCTGCCCTGCGCCCTCACATGTTCTCTTTTCTTCTGTAGTGAGATCATAGAAGAGAATAGGAGAGAAACTCCAAGACTTCCTATTTAACTGTACGTTTACTGAAAATTATTATTGTTCTATCTTCCCTTACAGTAGAGTGTTGTGGAAACTTATTTCTCTTTCTAAATTCTGGCTAAAAGACTATTTAAGTAGACATTATTGGGCTGAGAAATTAAGACGAGGCAGGGTAGATGTGTGTGTCATATGCAGGAATGGCTGAAATGTTTCATTTTGAGTTTGTTTTTGTTTCTTTTTAGGCTCATTGACTCCAGTTCTGTGTTACAAGCACACTGCAATGAAATGTTACTTAAAGTGACTGAATATGTCTGAGCAGGTCTAATAACGTCTGAGTGTATTTTGTTGAAAACTTGGTGTACTACAAAGCTAAGCACTGTACGTAGTCAGCCATTTCATCATGTTATTATCACCAGTAAATCCATTGCTCCATTAAAGTCCGTTTATGATATTTTTCAGTAGTGCACCAGATTTAATTGAGGTTAACAGATAAAAATAGACATAGAAAAAAATGTTTAGGAACAAACAAAACTAAAAAAGTAAAATTACCCCTATTTATATGTAATACAATCCAGTCTAGTGTTTGGATGTTATTACTTCTGTGAGCCTGTTTGGAGATACCCATTTGACCTTTTACTCTAACATGTAAAATCACTATTACAACGCTCTTGGGATCATTACCACTCAGAGGCAGGCAGTATAAACTCACGTGATGCACGTACCACAGACAGGAGTGTTTCCTTAATTGTATTATAGTGGAAAAATCTGTAGCAGAGCATGGTTGAGTAGTGTATACATTGAGATTCTTAGAATTAACATGGATTATATACCCATATATGATCCATATCTTCTACTAATAGATATATGACTGATTGTTTATATTATATGAAGTATTGACACTAACATAGGAAGTAATTTAATTATGTAGCAGCAAACTATTACAGTAAAGCAACACATAGTAACTAATTAACAGTTATCTTTCAAGCATTTGTGAGATTAAGGGGGAGATGTATCAAATCTTGGAGAGAGAGAAAGTGGAGAAGCTGCCCAAAAGCAACCAATTAGCTTCTGTTATGTTAACAACTGTGCTAGATAAATGACAAGAAGCGGATAGGCTGTAACAGGACACTGTTCCACTTTCTCTCTCTCAAAGCTTTGATACATCTTCTCCTAAACAAAACAATAGCAAAAAAAAAAAATCAGAGTAATATATTTCATCATATTTTTACTTTACAGCCCATTTGGAATATAAAGCTTTACCTTGATTTTCTCACTCTCTTTCTTGACACATTTAGAATTTTCAATAATGTACACTGTGCTCTTATTAACCTCATGGTCCGCTCGATGGCGCAGCCAGTCTTCATAGCCCTGGTGGGAGAGATATAATGTACATGCTTCTCAGTCGCACTTTTGCAGAATAAAACAAAGATATTTTTATTTATTATCTAAAAGATATTTTACTTCAAATGTATTGTGTTTTAATAAGAACATCAGTCTTAATCTGTTCAGCTGTACAAATGATGCATATTCTGTGGTATTTTTAAATGGAAACAGTATGATTTACCGATGGCCGCATGGCCGGTGGTTCAAATCCCGACAGTGGGAGCCCAGCAGTGAAGATCCCGACAGGTGAGTATTTAACCCTAACCCTGCCTTAGGCCTTAGGGGTGCCTAACCCTAACCTCCCTCCCAAGTGCCTAACCCCCCTCTAAGAGTCTAAACTTAACCCCCCCTTCCACGCAGCCAAGTCTCCCAGGGGGTGGGGGGGGGAAGGTGCCTAACCCTAATCTCCACCCAGGGGTGCCTACCCCTAACCCCCCCCCTTCCCCTAGCCTAACCCTAACCTCCAGGGGGAGTGCCTAACCCTAAGTCCCCCGTGCGATCCCCTAACCTAACCCTCCCCCCCCGCGGCTGTCCTCGCCAGGCTTACCTTCGATCGGTAAGCCAAGTGTCGGGCTCCCGGCGTAGGTCTAATGAAAGGCATCAGGATTTTGACGACTGTCATTAGACACCTGCCGCCGGGATTAGACAGTCGGGGTGCCGACTGTCGGCATTTAGACCGTCGGCATCCCAACTGCATACCTTTTAAATGGACATTATAATGACGAATTTGGGGTGAAGCGAGAGATGCACATTAACTAGACTGCATCTGATGAGAAATATCTGTATATTGATCCACTATGACAGATGCAACAAGCATAGAAGGCAATGCAATGGAGTAACTGAACAAAGAGTTTTGTTTTAGTGAACGGATTATAATAAGCGTATTACCTGTTTTATAGCTGTAACTGTGATGACAAAGAAAAGAGGAAGGCCACTTGTTACGGGGCTTGTTGGTGTATCAACAATTGCCTGTGGAGAAAAGAACAATGTGTCATTGTGTCAGAGGATAACAGTGACAGAAATGTGCAAAACAATAGTGAAACAAAAAAATCAGTTTGGTACTGTATTTATCATTATGGATATGGGTCACCTTAGAGTTCTCTGACCATATAAAAGCAGAAGATGTATTGCTTTTGTACAGGTCATAGAAATCCAAGGTGACTTCCAGTATATGTAGTAACTTCCAGTAGGAGGCACAGTATCAACCCTGCATAACTGTTCCTAATACACTCTGAAGTAAGACGTCATAACTCATGGTTTATATAGAGTTACAGGAGTTTATAAATATTTAATCATCACTTATGTACACATTACAAATTCAAGTATGAAACCTACTTATCCAGACAGCAAAACATTGGACAAGAAATGTACGCAAGTCTTATTCGCTTATAAAGATAATTTAATGAGCAGCTATTTGTGGAGTTAAAGTATTCCCATTTGCTTACACAGCGTGGAAGCTGCAATATTCATGACTCATGCCCTAATGATGTGGTTGTTGGGTTCCTAATTAATTAAAAAGCTGCATTCCTATGAAGTTTAGCTTCACAATTTAGTAGCTTCCACCATGTACAATTTAAATCCTCCTCCTTAACCCCTTTTCATGTTGTGGTTGTATGAGCTGTGACCATGCCAAGCTGTGGCTGGGATGGGAGAACGGGCTGGGGCAGATCTGATGGAGCAGAGGGTCCAGCAGCCTCTGCCGGAGTTTTATACACGGATGAATAAGATTTGACAGTGTCACAGAAAGCCCCCGACATGGTCAAATCTCATGCGACTGTATCAGATGAGATATCTATGAGCAACTATGCTAATTATTTCTCTCTCACCTTTCTGCAAGAATGAAAATATGATATAATGCAATTCTGACTTCTATTACCAATAATAATTTATATATGGAGGGGGGCACATTATACTTGAATAGTTTTCCTAATGAGCACTCTGAGGAGGACATGAGAATGTACCATTTACAAATATTGTTTAGAGTTTATTATCCACAAATTATTACCATAATTTGTGGATAATAAATACAATTTGTTAAATACAGAAAATATAAACTAGCCAGGCTGTTTGCATGTACATTAAGGGGGTTGGGTACAGGATCCCGGCGGTCAGAATACAGACGGCTGCATCCTGACAGTCAGAATCTCGACAGGTAAGCCCCTGGCCCTAACCCTTCACCTTTCCTGCAGCCTAACCTTAACCCTCCCGCCTGCAGCCTAGCCCTAACCCCTCCCCCTAGTGCCTAACCCTAACTGCTAACCCTAAATCTAACCCTCCCCCTAACCTCATTTTTATAATCAGGATTCTGGCGCCCGGATTGCGTCTGTTGTCGGGATTCTGGCACCGGTATTCTGGGAGCTGGCAACCCGACAGCTGGGTAACTTCATCCCCATTAAGATACAAATTCCTTTTTTTTTTCAGCACCATAAAGTATCTTCGTTAATGAGCAAATATCAACACCCAGTTTTTCTAATAATTGCATTTTCCAGGCGATATCTGCTAAAGTTGACCCATAATCTACATAGAGTGGATGCAGCTATTTTGTGGACTAAATATTCAACCTATGAATTTGTAGGAAAAATTTAAATCAATGGGCCATGAAGTAGAAAATCCCTAGAGATTGACAGGATGTGGTTTTATGGATAGCGGTTCAGTCAGAAAATTGCTGCCTTCATTCTGTCTAGATGGTGGACAAACGGTTAAAGATTGAAATATTTTTTATATCATATCCTTATAGATTACAATACTGAAGAGCAAATAAATGTAACAAAAATCATTGACAAAAACATCAGTGTTCTATTTGCTGTCATAGAGGTCAGTGTCCTCTTCCCTCATGTGTTTTCCTTCCCACACTTATACCATCGTCTCCTCCCAATTACCTACAACGACACCTACCATCTGGGTTCAGATGGGTATTATGACTGCATATGTAGCAGTGATTATATAGCTTGTATCCTATGTTCGGCGGTCCCCTTATGGTGCTATATCAATAAAGAATAATTGATATAATTTGATATAATAATTTACGAAGGTCTGTCCTGTCTCCAACGTGCGTGCAGTAGAACGGCTCCCTCTGCTAGGAAGATGGGACAAACCATGGGGGACAAGACAGACTGTGGAATTCAGGACTAGTAATAACAATAACAGAAAAAAACAAAGATATCGCGAACAGTTTGTAAAGTTAAATGCATGGAGATCTACAGTATATAAACATACTTACATTATCTAGTAAAAGAATATTGTTCTGTGTTACACATGTGCTAAAGCAGCAATGTTTATATGCAAATTTAATTTACACGAAAATTAACACAGAAAAATTCCATTTGGAAAAACAAAAAAAAAAACACAAAAACACAAACCCTAACTTACCTGAACCAAGAAGATGATAAGAAAATAAAAATTTGCGATTCTTCTAAACTGCTCAAACAGATTTTTTGGGATAAAGTTCCACACAGTGTACTGCAATAACAAAAAAGAAAATAAAGGGGTTTAAAATACATCCAAACAGACATGTTATAAGTCAACCATGATATATTTTATAGTTTAGTTAATAAAGGATTTTAAATAAAAATGGAAATGCAAAAATGATTCACTAAATAACAATGCCAAAAAATACTATGGAGAATAAATGAGGATGGTTCGGACATTGAAGATTTCAAGCTTAAAATAAATACAAGTAGTAAGCAATAGTTAGATGGAAACTGTGGTTTACAATGAATGCTTCTAAATATAAAATTAAAGGATTGACTGTTACCGCGGAAGAACTTACATACTGCCTTTTATAAGTGAGCAGGAGGGGGGAGGGGTTAAACACTGTATAATAAGTATTCCGTAAAAAATAAATAATTTTAAAAATTTTTTATAGATCCTTTCAGTAAAGCAATCAACAGTAATGTGAGAAACAGAATCCATTTCCCTGATTGGGAGAGGGTGAGAAGCTGAGTTTTCCTTTAGGGCAGTGCCAAAGGGCATTCAACCATGCTACAGTTTTCTTACCAGGACACCACAACACTGAAGTGATGATCAGGAAGCTCTATGTGGCATTTTGACAGTGGAATCTCTGGTGTGATACTGTTATAAGGTTGAGAGTATTATCGATTTTCAACTTCGTGTATTTGTACAAAATTATGCCGTTGCAAAGTGTTCACCCGGTGGATGCTGTCATAATCCCGACCGCTGAGAATCCGGCGTTCAGAATGCACTTATCAGTATACCGGCGCCGGCATCCCAAAGGTAAGTACTGGGGTTAGAATTAGGCACTAGTTGGGGAGGGAGGATTAGGGGTAGGGTTAAGGGTTAGGTTAGTGTTACTTACCTGGAGGAGTCGGGTTTGTAACCTGGTAGGGATGCTGGTGTCGGGATTCTGACCGCCATCATCCCGTACCCTTCCCGTTCATCTGACACAGACATACACATATATATATATATATATATATATATATATATATATATAAAATTAGGGATGTGCAGGCTCGGATAGGTTCGAGTTTGCACGTTGAGTTCGGATTTTTCCCTCCAAAAAAACGGAACTCAGAAAGAGGCTAAACATCATCTTACATGGACGAACATCATCATTCCTGGACAAAAAGGAATGATGATGTTCGTCCATGTAAGATGACGTTTAGCCTCTTTCTGAGTTCCGTTTTTTTGGAGGGAAAAATCCGAACTCAACGTGCAAACTCGAACCTATCCGAGCCTGCACATCCCTAATATATATATATATACACTGTATATATCTCAACTGAATATGTGCTGGGATGGTGGGACCACACCTATCTGATGCCCAAAGGATACAACTTATGTGAGACTGTGGCAACCAAGTAGGCTAGTGGAGCACAAAAACCTGCTAGAAGCAGGCGTGACTGATGCCACATACACACTAGACGATTTTTATGAACGATAACGTTCACCGATATATCGTTCATATCGTTCAGTGTGTATGCAGTGAACAACAAACGATGCGCGCTCCCGCGGGTCATTAACGATGTCTTTTGTCGTCCGCACATACAGGCCAATCTGACGGTATAATCAATAATTGCCTATTCAGAGATGTGGCAGGATGACTTCACTGAAAGAAATCTTTAAAGATATCTTTCAGTGTGTACACCCAATATCATTTGTCCTGCTCTACAGAAAGTTCAAGGGAAATCTTTCACCAATATCGTTCATACAGCACATCATCTAGAGCAGTGGTCAGGGAACAAGGGTAAATTACTCCACATGGGGTAAAAATGAAATTCCTGGGGGTAATGGACGGACAGCCGGGCATGCATATGAATCATTCTATAATATAGAATGATTCACATGCATGGCCGGCTGTGCCGCAGGGAGGCTCTAAGACGGACGCCCACTGAGATGTTATTACCAGTGGGCGCCCGGCTCCTTCCCTACAGCGCCGCGTTAGCCGGAGGCTGGAGTTCTCCCCTGAACTCCAGCTTCCGCCTCTCTCCATGCGCACTATGGGAGAGACGTCATGACATCTCTCCCATAGTTCAGAGGAGCAGCCGGACGGACAGGACGGTGGCGGACGCAGGAGCGGGGATTAAGGTAAGAGTTTTTTTTTTTTTTGTACAAGCGGCACTACAGGGGCATTATATGGGGGCACTACTACAGGTTTATTATATGGGGACACTACTACAGGGGTACTATATGGGGGCACTACTACAGGGGCATTATATGGGGGAACTACAGGGACACTATACAGGGGAACTACTACAGGGGCACTACAGGGGCATAACTATGGGGGCACTTCTACAGGGGCACTACTACAGGGGCATTATATGGGGGCACTACTACAGGGGCATTATATGGGGGCACTACTACAGGGGTACTATACGGGGGCACTACTACAGGGGCATTATATGGGGGCACTACTACAGGGGCATTATATGGGGGCACTACTACAGGGGTACTATACGGGGGCACTATATAGGGGAACTACTACAGGGGCATTATATGTGGGCACTATTACAGGGGCATAACTATGGGGCACTACTACAGGGGCATTATATGGGGCACTACTATATGATTTCCTTCCTTTCAAATCAAGGGGGTAATGTTGGCGTATCTAAATATATTTGGGGGTAAAAGGTAAAAAAGTTCCCTGACCCCTGGTCTAGAGCAGTGGTAGCCAACCCTGGTCCTCAAGAGCTACCAACGGAGCATGTTTTGCCGGTCACCTCACAGAATCAAAAGTGACATAATTAGCTCCACTTGTGGATCTTTTCAAATGTGTTAGTTAGTAATGAATACACCTGTGCACCTGCTAGGTGGTCTGGAAAACGTGAACTGTTGGTAGCTCACGAGGACCGAGGTTGGCTACCCCTGGTCTAGAGTGTATGAGCCTTGAGACTTTGCGTGAAGCTGTGTACAATCTAGCTGCCTTTGCTAGTAGTTAGGGCTGAAGAAGTAAGAAGATAGTGTCCTAAATGGGGGCTATGCTGTTCCCTATTTTCTGTAATATGTAAACAAAATTAAAGCATAATTTTGTCAGCTATAATCTGGACAAGCTGTATGGTGACCCTTATTTGAGCACCCAAACACTGCACTACTGACCACTCTATTGTGCAAAATACCCCAGAACATCTCTACCATATATATATGTATATATATATATATATATATACATACACACACATATATATACTAGGTGATGTGCAGTATTTACGGTTTCCAATTCCATCTCACCACTCCAGTAACACATTAATCCTTCACCTCTATAGTAATGGATCATCTCCCTCACTGTTATAGTAAGACACTACCCTTCCTCACCTGTGTACAAACACATTCCACCCTCTCACCTCTGTAGTAACAGATCATCCTTGCTCACCTCTGTAGTAAAACATTTCCCTCCCTCACCCATGTAGAAACACATTCCCCTTCATCATCTCTGTAGTAACATACTACCCACCATGTTCTCCGTGTCGTAACACATTCTCCTCCCTCACCACTGGAGTAACACATTGCCCTCCCTCAATTCTGTAGTAACACATAACCCCCAGGGCCGGATTAACAATGGGGCGGGTGGAGCTAACAATGGGGGCGGGGGAGAGAGAGAGACTTGTATATATATAATTTGTATTGTGCACATATATATATACACCATGTGTGTATATATATATATGTGCGTATATATATATATATATATATATATACACACACACACACACACACACACACACGCACGCACACATACATACACTGGGGCATATTTATAATGGGTACAGGGTGTGCGGTGCATACGGGCCCCTGGGTCCAGGGGTGGCCCGCACCGCACACCCTGCACCCATATTATACTTACCACTCAGGAGTCCCACGTCGGCGCCAGCACTGTAAAAAATGACTGGAAAAAGGCCGCCGTGGCCATTTTCCCGTTGTTTTGCGCATGCTCAGTACAGGGGAAATGGCCGCCACAGCCATTTTCTTGGTGACCTGTGCATGCACTATAGACTCTGGACACACTCTAGTGCCCAAAGTCTTATCAGTGCGGCACTGCGCTCAATGGGCTCGATTCAATTAAATGCGAAGTGAATAGCACCGGGAATGAGCTCCCGGTGCTATTCAAGTCAGCGCGCTGTTAGGTAGGGGAATGGCCATTCTCGCACCTTAAACAGGGTGTTTAGTTGCGAGAACGGGCATTCTCCGACTAAACTTCCCGGCGCTAGGGGCAGAACACAGCATCGCGTCTGAACTTTTGTCGGAGGGATGCGAGAAGAGATCCTTAGTCGGACTTAACAGCATGATGAATTGAATAGCTTCGTGAGCTAATTCCCCGCGCTATTCACTTCGCGTTTAATAGAATTGAGCCCAATGTGTGTGTATGTATATGTATATATATGTATATATATATATATATATATATATAAAATGAATATATAATGAATATATAAAAATTGAGAGTGGTGTTTGGAGGGAAGGAGAGAGAGTGGCGGATTTCCAACAGTGGCCGCTTAACCTTAAGGTAGGCGCCAGCAATACCTTCCATGGAACTAAACACACCCACATCACAGGCCGCACCCATATGTTTACCACACCTACACCACATTGGTCATGACCCCCCATCACCAGTCACACTGCTGTGGCACTTGTCACACCCCCAACAGCGGCACACAATAGGCCCCTCATGAATTTCAGCTCTAGGCCCAAGTGGACGTTAATCTGGCACTGATAACCCCATCTTACCCCTGTAATAACACATTCCTCTCATTCACCCATGTTGGAACACATTCCCTTCCCTCACCCTGTAGTAACACATATGACATTCCCCTCCCTCACCTGTGCAGTAACACATTTTCCTCCCTCACCTGTGTAGTAACAAATTTTTTCTCTTTCACCTCTGTAGTAACACATTCCTTCCCTCATACCTGTACTAACACATTACCCTCCCTCAGCTGTGGCCTAAGAGCTATTGAGGAAGCCATAAAAACACATTTTACCTCTTTGCAGTGCTGTCTGCCTCATAAGCCACGTCAGGATCATACGGTTAGTGGCGTCTTCAGATGTGTGGCTGCAGCATGGTTCAGTTTTCAAATAGGGGAGCCACATCAACAGACAATGATGTTTTGGCAGCACTTGGGGTGGCAGTTGGTGTGGCTCCCCTATTTGAATATTGAACTGTGCTGCAGTCACGATAAGTCAGTCAGTCAGGACACTGCACAGGGGGAGGAAATATTTATACCTTTTCACCCTCTTACATCATCATGATCCCAGTGCTGTTCTATGCACTATGCATGCTGTCTGTTTTTTTAAATTCCCCAATACAATCATATTGCATATAGATATTTTCTATCTGCTTTTTAGTAAAATTTTAATTATGGTACAAAAATGCATTTTGTTTGAAGTCTGATTGCTGCCCATCCCACTGTGGATTCAAGCAGCAGCAGAACTATGGGAGACAATGGAGATGCCTGCCGCCGGGCTCTAGCACTGAAGGGGCACCTCCTTCATTGCCCACAATATATTCAACCCACTAAGGGCTGTAGCTATGTACCAGGAGTGTACTGTCACGGCCGCCCAATACTTGGCACCTCTTCCCGGCACCTGAGAAGCCACCATATACTAGCGGAGAGCTCTGTGTCAGACCATCAGCTTCCCCCTCCGTCTATCTATAGCCTGTCCCTGCTCATTAGTGTCGGTGCTCCTCATCAGCTTCTTTTGTCAGTGTGACACGTCCGATAACTCCTCCCCAACAACGCTCTGTTTCAGTCCTCCCTGGCGGGTGTATTTGCATGCGAAATGCTACATCACAGTGTCAACGGCTGTGACAGGAGGCACCAAATTATAACTTGCCTCCGGGCGTCTGGCTAGAACTTACGCCACTGGACACAATACACTCTAGCTGAAAGCTGCGATTAGCGTCTGCCTTTCGGACATGGTGTTCTGGAAATCATCTTACAGAAACAAGTGGAGGCTGTGCACATGAATCATGTCTGCTATCCACATGAATTATGCATACATGCATTCTGAGCCCTTCTAGAACAGAAATCTGCTACTGTAAATGCAAGGGTCTGACGGGAAATTAGCCTTAACAGAAGTTCAGTTTACACCAGACATGTGGTTTAGATATATGCTGCATGTGTAATTGTGTATTAAGAAGGATTGTAGCTTAAACTCTTTACTTATGTTAGATTTATTAAAAGGGGCAAAAAAAACTAAATATAACCTAATAAAATATGGAACTTGTGAAATCAAATACATGTTAAGTCACTGTATGCAGAGTAATTCTAGCAGGTTTCAAAAATGCACCAGGAACCTAATATCTAGAATAAGAAGCTTTATGGGTTAATACATTTCCTGTGATAACAAATATGATCACCAAATTAAAAGCCACTATACCTGGCTAGTGTTGCTATTTAGTATTGACATCGCAACCGATGACCTCATCCATATGATCTCTAACTTCTAAGCCAACCACCAAAAGTTTTAATTGAATTCTATAAAGAAAGTGTTTTAAAGTAGGCTGTATTGGCCTAAAGTCTTGCTACTAATACCCCTTTTAAATATAAGCAAAAACCTGGGAATTTGTCAGGGACAGCGTCTCGAACCGGGTACTGTTTATGTCTGAAAGGGACTGACCCGGGTTGACAGTCCCGGGTCTGAGACCCAGCAATTGACCAGGGTTAATCCAGGTTTGGTATAAGAGATAGACAGTAATTAGTTAAACAATGTCTAGATAGACACCAGATGTTAGACAGTCAATAGTTAGACAGGGAAAAAAGTTAGACACAAACAAAAGTTAGACACACTAAAGTTAGACATGTAAAAAGTTCGACAGGTACAAAAGTTCGACATGAAAATGGGCGACAATTTTTTTGTTTGTTTTTTAGCCCTAATCTTCATCCTAACCCTCCTCTTGGTGCCTAACCCTCCCTCCTGGTGCCTAACCCTAACCGTGGGGGTAAGTGCCTAACCCTAACCCTCCACAGTAAGTGCCTAACCCTAAACCTAACCCTAATACTTAAAAAAAAATTTAAAAAATGTGTCGACCATTTTTGTGTCGATCTTTTTCATGTCGAACTTTTGACCCTGTCGAACTTTTTACATGTCTAACTATTAACTGTCTAACATCTGGTGTCTGACTTTTGTCTGTGTCGAACTTTTATCCTTGTCTAACTATTAACATCTGGTGTCTATCTAGACATTATCTAAGTAATTACTGTCTGTCTATAGTCCGGAACCCGGTTAATCCCAGGATTTGCAACCCGTATCAGTGCCCCAGCTTATGTCTGAAAGGCATGAGCCAGGTCTTGATGACCCGGGTTATGCCTAAAAGTACTTTATTGGCGTGCACAGTAGCGCTTGGAAATGACATCTTCAAGTGTCCACTGTTAGATGGAAGACATGGGTCACTGGAAGATCCGGGGTCCGGTGTGAAGGGTGACGACCCAGGAATAACCTGGGTCTATTATCAGGTGTGAAAGGGGGTAAAGTACTGAAACCTCGGCTTAAAACCGTGTTCAGTGTCCTGGGTCCGAGTCGGGTGGGTTTATGTCTGAAAGGGGTATTAGTGAGAGAGCATTGATAAGGATTTTGAACGGAAATTAAGCAACACTCCTTAACTAAACTGTTATTTTTTAAGTTACGGTTCATTTAATGCTCTTTGCTTCTTTGTACCTTCAACAAGGGAATATATTAACTAGAAATAATGTTATACTATGTCTGCTGTGCAGACTATGACCGCTCTCGACCACACAAACACCAAAATCTTCACGTCTACAGACCCATCCGTGATATCAAGCATATTCCTTGCCCCATGCTACTAAATTGTAAAATAGATATCAAATGCAGGACTGACAGTGAGCTCTTGGTGGAAATAAAAGTTTATGTAAAAAATAAGTCAAATAATGGGAACTCTACTAAACCTTGAGCTCTGTAAGCAGATTTATTATAGCATAAACTATACAAAACAAAAGCCCCTTTGCTATCTAGCGCACGGCCCCACAAGACGCAAGACCTCGTAAAATGTAACTTCTGGCTCACTGTTTTAAAGGATAGTTCATATAAATCTAAAAACAGATCAGCTAAAATAATGGTCTGCTTTCAGAGGGTCATATTTCAGGCTCATCTCTTTTGGTATGTAAATTACATATAAATACATTATTTGATCTAAGTGCAGATTGTATGACACTAGGGGCCAAATGTAATAGGGTGAGAGTTTGGAAAATTGAGAGTTTAGTAGTAAACTCTCACGTTGGTCGAGTTTTATCTTCAAAATGGAAAAACATCTGTATGAGAGTTTAAATCGTGAGTTTTTTGAGTCTAAAAACAAGTGAGTTTGCATGTTCTCGGACTTTATTACATTGGCAGAGTTTAAAAAGTATGAGAGATTACTGCTAAACTCTCACATTTTCTAATCTCTCACCCTGTTACACGTGTTGTCTAAAACTGCATAAAACAGCGAAACAATTTAAACTCTCATCCAGAAGTTTTCCCATTTTGAAGATAAAACTCGACCAATGTGAAAAAGTCAAGTCTCATTTTCTTATTAATGGCATCAGTTTCAGGGATCCCAGATGTAGATGACATATTTCTCCATAAGGTCTAGACATTCAGGAAGATACCATGGTTGGATTTCTGTGAAAATGTACCACCATCAGCATAGTTTCCATGGATAAAAAGTATAACAATTAACTTGCCACAGTTTTCTTTATCGTTCTTAGGCCCCAGGAAATCATAATTAGCTGAAACCTATACCCCAAGATTGGACCCCCAAATTGCTGAGACAACATCTAATGATTTTGCCTGCTGTCCACAAACCATGAGTGAAACCTTCCTATCTTAGAGTTCTCTGCTCTTGCCATGAGATTGATATGTGGGGATTTCCTCAATTGTTCACATTCTTCATGAAGATTCATCCAAAATCCATTCTCAGGTGCAATGTATTGAGAATAAGGAAATGAGGGCCCGATTCAGACCCGCTCGCTGCTGCCGATGACATGCAGTGTGTATGCAGTGTGCGCATGCATATGCATCGCAGTGCGCATGTGCATACCTTAGTGAAAGTTCACAATGCATCTGCTCGCTGTGCATAGACATCCCAGCAGAGTGAGTGACAGGGGAAGCCGTTTGTAGGTGGTAACAGGAGCTGGCCATTAAAAACGGGGGAGTGGAGGTGCAAACACAGGCGTGCCTGAGCATCTCAACGGTGTTTTGGAGGTGCGCATAATTAAAAGACAGCATCTTAGTACACGTCACCTGGCTTGTTTTTACACTGAAGTGCTCGCGGCAGGTTATGGTCAACCTCAAGTGCTGCGATAGCATCCGATGTTACCCGATGAACCGATGGTTGCATACACTTCCTGGACATGACGTGCACAAGTGGGCGTCTTGAAACAGGCTGGTGGGTATCTGCATACACTATGTGATCGTTCCCTAAGAAATACTGGGCGTGCTAATGCATTACAGTGCGGTAGCACTGCTTACGCAATTTGCATACACATCGTGCAAGCGTTTGCATCTAGCGAGCGGCTCTGATTCAGGTCCTGAGTTCTCAATCTTGTCTTTATGAGAATGTTACTGAGGTGAGACAATAGCGGTATCCACTCAAATTACTGCCATTATGACCTTCATGAATGTAACTGAAACAGTTGAAAAACTTATATGGAAGGCTTCTGAATTGGAAGGTCAGTGGAAGATAGGGAACCCGGAGACAGCTTCTGGGGTTATGAAGGTATGCTTCTTTGAAATAGTCTCCTGTTGGAAAATTCCATACCCACACTGCATTCAGGAAAGACCGCAGGGACTCCACCTTGAGCCACCAAGTTATTAAATATGTATTGAGGTGATGGTAAAAAAACAAACCATGTCCTCCTTAGTTCTTTTCTATAATGAAAATCTAGAATAGAAACATCTTTTGATAAAGAGGAACCCAGATGATTACTTCCTGATTCTGCAAACTGTACGCACTGTCTAAGGTGGCAGAATTTGGTGCCCTTGGAGATCGAAATCTTCAAACCTTGCTGTCTGACGGTGGTCTCTTTAATTCCAATGCATAACCTCACATCACAGCTCTCAAGACCCCTGCTTCAGTTGTCATTAAGGTAAATTCCTTGGAAAATATGGTAATTTTGCTCCCACATTGTGGGCTTCATTCAGAGGCGGCCGTACGGTCTACGACCACCTCGATGTTTGTCCAGTGCGCATGCGCACGAGGGAGCCGGCTCCTTCGTGCACATGCGTGAGACCCGCTACGACCGACAGCGCCGGTCATAGCGGGTCTCTTTCCAAAGGGGGCGAGCTGTCAATGTTGATTGACAGCACGCCCCGTTTGGAAGGCGAGCCGGGGGGGGTGGCAGCCCAAACGGCAAACGCCTGCCGTTTGGGGGAGGCCCCACTGACATCACTAGTGATGTCAGTGGAGAGCTTCCGGCTCTGACAGAGTCAGAAGCTCTCCGGGGCTTACGACAAGTGAGACCCTACCCTAGGGTCTCGTCGTAAGCCCATCGCGACCATCACCCTAGCGGTCGTTAGAGCTGTGGGTGTAAACGACCGAAACAGAGGCGGCCGGTCAGTTTCTGAGCGACCGCTTGCATCCTCCGACAGCCTCTGAATGAGGGCCTGTGTCCCCAGGAGAATTAATTCTTTAGGTATCTTTGAAAGGAAAATCTGGAGAAACATCAGGTCCTGCGCTCTGGATTTGAACCCTAGTATGTTAGGGACCTACCCTAAAGAGGTTACCTGGATATGGTGGGTAGGCCCATAACCTTGGCCATGATTATGCTAAAAACCTCTATTGATTGCAAAATGTTATTGCATTTATATATTACCAGTAATTTGGAGTTGTGCACCTGAGATTTGTCTGTTTCTGTGCCTGCAATTAGTCTCATCAGGTAGCACCTCCCATTATATATATTCAGGGTGTGCAGTCCAGGAACCTTTCCTATACTAAACATCAGGACTTTTCTGCCATGGATTTTTCAAAGTCAGTATTATTCATCCTCTCTAAATCTCTCTTGGCCTAGATTTACTTTCAACCATGAAAGGCCATCCTCTATATGCCCTCCTGTTGGGTATCTCCAGTGTCAACCATACAGCCTTTCCACAAAATAATCTTGAATTAAGAGAGTCTGGTTTTACTCCAAAAAGATATTCTCCATCAAAGAGCGCAGCCACCAAGCTCTTTGGGTTACCACAGTAAATGTCATGCCTCTGGTATATTATGTGCTAGAGAATATTAATGCTTCACATATAAACTCAATTGTCCTGTGTATTTCCAGTCTTAAACAGTTACCTTCGTTAGTTGCCATCCACCTGTTAAGTCCACGATTGTTACCCAGAATTCAAACAGCCCTGGACTTTGGTGCCATTACTAAATGCTGGTTTCAATGCTGGTGACTGGTGAAATGAAGCATGAGACTTTCAATTCTCCTGCCCATATGGTCTCTAGAAGAGTTATAATGTCTGCAACTGCCTTGTGGATTGGGAAAACGTGTTTCTTGGGTCCCCTCAAATAAACTAACAAAAATAAGCTGTTCCATTGCCTTATGGATGGATTAAATAAGGCAATCTACTTAACTTAAGTGCTCTCTTGTGGCATTTTCAAAGACTCTGTGAAGTGGGGGTGATGGATTGGTGGCTGTCAAGCAATTAGATATATCAGATCAAAATTGCCGTAACATATCTTCTGATCAACACAATATGTAGACCGCCTTTTAATTTGGACACTGAGACAATAAGCTTACATTGAGAGGGTCTCTAGTATGAGAGGATCTACTGCAGCGTTTTTTAACCACTGTGCCACGGCACACTAGTGTGCCGTGAGCGGTTGTCAAGTGTGCTGTGGCGGTCAGCTCAGCGCACTTGTACTGTAGTGTGTTTTATTCCTGAGTGGGCCAATGTAGTGAGTTTTATTCCTGTGGAGGCCAATGTGTGTGTATTTTTTTATGTGGGAGCCAATGTGTATGTTTTTTCATTGGTCACGCAGGCTGCATCGCCGGATGTCTTGTGTAGTGTGCCTCGAGTAACAAAAAGGTTGAAAATCACTGATCTACTGTATACACAAGGGCTCAGAAAGGGAACCCTAGTAAGAATCTATCAAGAACTCCCTGGAGCTTACCCTGAGTAATTGGGACTTCTTTTACTAATTACTGCTCTCCAGCAGGAAAAATCACTCACACGTCCAACTTATTCCAGAATTCACAGCCACTACATCAGCATGTTATGCATCATTTCTTTCAAAATTTAAACCAAGGCCTCCACAAGCATTAGCTGAAGTCCAGGACAGTAGGTACTTTACTCAGAAACATTTCCATATTCAGGCTGGTCACCCACCTTCCCCTGGCAAATACTGATTGCACAGTGCCATGGAGTTTTGCAAATGATGCATCTGCAAGAAAGCCCCTTAACAGAAATAAAATGGTAACTAAAGATTGTATCTGAGCTCAGCTTGTGAAGGACTGATAAGAAGGAAGGGGAGGTGGCCTTATATACTTCTAGAAGTGTTTTCTTTTCTGCCCTACCTCGGCTCGAAGGTAGACCAGTATAAACCCTTTAGTTTTTGTTGCCGTGGAAAAGGAAGAGGAAAGGAGAAATATTCTGATATGCTAAACTCTCTGCTTCAGGCCAGTTGGCAGGCACTTGTACTGAAAGGAGACAAGCGGTTACATGCCGCGGTTCACTGTAGTTCTGTGTGTTGCATGTTTAATTATATCTCCGGAGGATATCAAAACGTTTGTTCATTTCAACTTTTCACATACTCAGTCCTGATATATACATATATTTGTTTTACTGCATGTATTACTTTTTATGCGGTTATCATCATACCATGATGGTGATAGTGATAGGACAAACTTTAGAGAAGCCTTAACCATAGTCACCCTGTAATAGCTATCGCAAGCAAAACCTGATAAGGGCTTGTTACACAGGGAGAAGCTATGTCTCAGGTGAACACAGCAGTCACTGGCCAGAAAAAGCTATTCCTCTTTCATAAATAGGATTTACAGTGAAGTATATACGTATACTGAAGGCACAGAATGCTAGCAGCAGGGTAAATAATGAATATATATATTAATTGGATTAGGAAGATAACTCATACTTAGGGCAGGGTTTTGGTAGTCACATTTTAAAACATCTGTCTGTAATTGTCATAAAACCTCATTTGGCACAGTTACAGGGATAGTTTCAAAAAGATATAAACTTTTTAGTAGAATGCTCTGCTTGTAATTTAGATCATAACGTATTGTCATATAAATCCATTACTGCTGTTTATTCCTGCACTTCCAATTGAATATATAATTTTGGACTAAGAGTTAGTTCCGGGGGGTCAGGGGGTATATAGGTAATGCCTTCTGTATTAGAATAGTATTGCAACCACATAAAGTGTCTATAAGTCTAAGTAACATTTGAGAGAAACACGAGAGGAGGACAAATCAAGCAAAGAATCACTTGCAAATAAGGATTTTTACTAGTTGTGGGAAGGTTTCTAGTGCTAAAATAAGATGTGATAGTTGTACAGTTCTGCTGTTAGTAGGGATGGTAGTAGTATTACCAGTTATTTATATAGAGGGGATGTAGTCGGCGTGCGGGATACCGGCGCCGAAATCCCGACAGGTCCGGATCCCAGCACCAAGATCCCGACCGTCGGCATCCCGAAGGTAAGTATCAGGGTGTTAGGGAGAGGATAGGGTTAGGTAGCGGGGTTAGGCACCGGGTACAGAGTGTTAGGATTAGGGTGCTGGGAGGGGGAGGTTAGGTTTAGGCACTAGGGGGGAGGTTAGGTTAGGGTAGGGGTCAGGGCAGGGGTTAAAGTGGGCCGGAACTGCGTTCCGTCACTTCTATTTGGAGACTGAACCAGTTCCGCCTCCTCCGACCCACCTTAGCCCAGCGACGCAGAGAGGCTCCTTTTGTGGGGCGCCCACTGAGATTTTGTTCACTCCTGAGCTCCGGCTCCCGCAGTGCACTATTGGAGAGACGTTGGCTCCCGCAGTGCACTATGGGAGAAACGTCATGACGTCTTTCCCATAGTTAGAGGAGCAGCCACGTGGACCAGACGGCAGCAAACGCGGTAGCGGGGCTTAAGGTATCAGGTTTTTTTTTCTAATTAAGCGGCTTCAGTATAGAGGACATTACTACTGGGGGCACTACTACTGGGGGCATTACTCAGGGGACTTTTACTATTGGGGCATTACTCAGGGGGCACTACTACTTGGGGGCATTATTCAGGGGCACTACTACTGGGGGAATTCTACTGGGGGAATTACTCAGGGGGCTCTATTACTGGGGGAATTACTCAGGGGGCTCTATTACTGGGGGAATTACTCAGGGGGCACTATTACTGGGGGCACTATTCAGGGGACAATACTACTGGGGACACTACTACTGGGGCATTACTCAGGGGGCACTACTACTGGGGGCATTACTATTGGTGGCACTACTACAGGGGGCATTACTACTAGGGGCACTATTACAGTAGGATTAATAATGGGGGCACTGCATAAGGGGCACCACTACTGTGGGCTCTGCATAAGGGGCAACGCCACTATGGGCACTGCATAAGGGGTACTATCACTACTGGGGACACTGCATAACACTACTGCGGGCTCTGCATAAGGGGCACTACCACTACTGGGGGCATTGAATAACACTACCTTGGGCTCTGCATAAGGGGCACTATCACTGTGGGCACTGCAGAGGCACTACCACTACTGGGGGCACTGCATAAGGGGCACCATTACAGTGGGCATTGCATAAGGGGCACCACTACAGTAGGCATTATGTGTAAGGGGCACTACTACTGTGGGCATTGTTTATAAGGGGCACAAATGTGGGCATTGTGTAAAAGGGGCACTGCTGTGTGTCATACATGAATAAGGGACACTACTATGTAGTGTAATGTGAATCAAGATTGTGCTACTGTGTGGCGTAATTTGAAATGGAAATACTATTGTGTGACCACGCCCCTTTCTCTTGAGACCACGCCCTTTTTCGGTGCACGCCGCAGGCACGCGCTGTCCCTATATTGAAAAATCACCAAGGGAGGGCAAATACTTACTGACCAGCGGCATCCCGACAGCTGGGATTTCATTCCCAACCCATATAGAGCACACATATTGCACAGTGCTTTACAGCACTGTGTAATATACTCCTGTGGAGTTTGCAGCCTATTGGCCTGATTTAAAGGTGGACGCTTATGCATGCACGGCTGTGATTTCTTTCGGATTCGCTTTATCAAAAATATGTAAATGCAAGTCTCAGCCTTCTCCTTCTGTAATTGCCCATGACCATCAACACTTACAACGCCCTATGGCTGACGCAGTGCCGCCTTCTTTAATCATGGCCTCTGTGGCTGCGGACCTGCGTTTGAGAACGCAGCCGTGCTCACTGACATGCCTGTGACATTCCCATGACATAGCCTATATTTGCATTCACTTCAATCTGCCTCCCAGCCACCTCCCATGGCTGTCCTTCGCCAGCATTACAAGCGACTCAGTTCACAACCGCGATCTCTGCGTACACTCTCTGGTGCCATGCGTTCTAGGGGTTTCGCTAAGTTTTCGCACATGCCAGGTAGCAAATAATCACTCAACTACGCAAAAATCGACATTGTCCACCTCTGAATCAGGCCCTATATTCCTTACCACATGGACACACATTCACACTAGTGTTGATTTTTGTCAGAAACCACTAACTACTATTGGAGTGTGAGAGGAAACTAAAGCATCTGGAGGACACTCACCCAGACACATCCAAACTCCACACATATTGTGCCAGTCGGGAATTGAACTTGTGATCTCAGTGCTGTGAGGCAGTAGATGACATTCCATTAATTTTAAATTTAGGCAAGGGGTTTAAGTATAAGGTCTTTATTCCAATTAGAAGAACCCCCCTGCCCATGCCATGTTTTTTTCAAATCTTTCAACATTAAATGTCAAATCTATTGCTGTTATATATACCTGTGGCAATGTTATTAACTTTGCAGTATCTCATGTGAAAGCTGGTCCATAAGTAAGCCAAAATAAATTGTACCAGCAGTCGAGCACTGAGAACCCCATACAGAGTATAATGTTAGTTAAAGCCATTTCTGTTAGCAAAATAAAGGAGGCTGTTCATCTCTGATATATGGTGGTAAAGCATATAACCAATGGACTAACATCTCTTACTGTGAGGCATCATACTAGTGACATTATTTAAACTACATCATGAAACATGAGATCTAAAGCTGATCCAGGCATATGCTGCCAGGACCAGCTTTACGTATCATAAAGGATTATCATATTTTAATACGCAGTCATCATAGAATCCTCACACTTGAAGGCAACAGGGCTTTGTAAATAGAGAGGCAAATGTATATTATTGCAATTTAAGCTATTATAGTGAAGTTCCCTGATCTGTAGAAAAGCACTCTGCTTCTTATATAGTCACAGAACGCCTCAGTAGGGTCTAAAATACACCAGGTGTAACAGTATTATATAATGTATTATTACATATATTCATATATGGCACTGCCAATCGTAATACATAAAACTTACGATATCGGATCAAAACTGACGCTAATTACGGCCATCAGTGGTCCCTGCATGAAGTAACTTTTCTTTACACAATAATATCTCCACAGCGATCTGCACTCAGTCAATATAGTTCTGCCCAAGTAAAATATGTTTCAAGCTTTCTAACTTGGACAATTGAACATCCAGCTGTTCAGCATCTGAGCACAAACCCCAATAGCGGTCACATGCCGAATGTATTTTGGGCATGCTTAAAAATGAATGGATTGCTTTGATTGGGTTATTCTCCACCCAGGGCTGGATTAAGGTTTGTGGGGACCCTAGGATGACTAATTTGTGGGGACCCCTACCAATAAAACCATCAAAATGATATGCTGTCAATGTTATGTGTGAATACTCCCAACACCACAAATGTGTTAACCACATAATCCACATTATGCCACACAAAACCCCACTGGTGATGGTGATGTAGCTGTGTGTGGAGCCCCCCTGTGTGTGGAAGTCCCTGGGCCACCGCCCCAGCTGCCCTGTTGTTTATCCGGCACCACCTCTACTACTAAGCCTGGTATGTGGAGCCACATACTGACCTCAAAGCAATCTACTGATATTATAAGCTAAATTGCAGTGTGCATGGATAGCAAAAAAAACATAGTAATGATAAAGTGATAAATGTTAGAAACTTAAAAAAAATAATAATTTATTTCATGTAAACAAAAATTTAAATGTAATGTAAATAAAACTGACCAACCTTTGATGAGACAATTCTGTTATCACAGAACTTAGGTGCAATATAGGTATCTGTATCAGAAGCTGGGCGATGTCCAACATACACAGTACGTGTTCCCACACGGTTTTCTTCTCCGGGACACTGAAACACGAGAGAAGACTTAACTGAAGTTACAGATTCCTCAGTTTAATGCAATCATCCATTAGGGAACACTTATGTAATATTACGTTCATTGCCAAATAGTCATTTTGCAGTTTCCCCTCCTGGTTAAGAGCACATTCCCGATACATTAGGCACCGTAACACTAGTGATTCCAAAGCACTGGCTTATTCCGGGACACGAGATGTGTTGAGGAATTATTGGAGCAGTTCCATTTAGGAAATTGCAGGAGGAGGACTTCTTTTTTTACATGTTTCTCTCATCCTTCTGTGTCAGCAAGGACAGCGCAGTCTAATCTCGGCCAACACTAGAGCTACAGATTGTTGCTGTAGTCGTGCCAAACAGCCCCTCTCGGCGCACCAGGTTCTGTGCTACTCTGCTTGCGCCAAGTGTCTTTTTCGGATGAAAATGCGTCTTCGTGGCATGAGATGTGATGCGACTAAAACGCACCAGGACTGTACTGATTAATTTAATATGCAACACTAGTATATCAGTACTGAGACTGAATCTGTATACGAAATGCTATGATGCAGCGTCCAGGGCTGGTTTCCACGTCAAGCTCCGTTATGCTTAATTCCCATACTCGGGGCCTAATTCAGATCAATAGAGTAATGCTGGGTACACAGTAAGCGAAATGTCGCCTGATCCAGCGTATCGGAGCAACATATCGGGAACATCGGCCAGTGTGTACCTGCTATGTCAGTGACGAAGTGTGCTATCGTGCGTCGTTCGCAACATTGCCCGCATCATTACCGAGGACTATGCTGCTGAATGCAGCATGGCCCCCATCATCACTTCGTCACTGCTGGCAGCCCGCCAGGTCCTGTCGCTATCGAGGTCAGTACACACTAGACATCATCTAGTGTGTACCGGGTAATGGTGCACCTGGACAAACCATGCAGCAATACGAGGGGTGCAAATACATACTATTTTTTGCATGTGGGGTAAAGACTGGCTGCTTTTGTATATAGGCCCTGATTCAGAGCCAGACGCAGTGACAGAGCGCTCGCTCTGAATCAGGGCCGGTCTTTTTTTTTTTTTAGAACGGCCTCCTGGTCACTCGCATAGCTGTGGGTGACCACCCACAGCTATAGCGAGCGGCCAGGAAGATGGTCGCGATTGTCAAGACCATTGCAACCATCAAGCTTGCGACGAGACCCTTGCGGTAGGGTCTCGTTGCCGCAAGCCCCAGAGGGATTTCGGCTCTAACAGAGCCGAAATCTCTCCCACTGACATCACTCGTTATGTCAGTGGGGCCGCCCCACAAACGGAGGCGTTCACATGGGAACGCCTCCGTTTGGGCAGCCACTCCCCCGGCCCGCCCACCAAAGGGGGCGAGCTGTCCCTTTTGTTGCGAGATCCAGAGCGGCGGAGTGCCCGTCACTATCCAGGTCTCGCGCATGCGCACAACGGAGCCGGCTCCTTCGTGTGCATGCGCACTGGCCCACCATCGACCCGGGTGCGAGCGCACAGAGCTTGCGACCGGGTCTGAATCAGGCCCATAGCCCACAAATGCTGAACAGCTTTATTTTTACACTGCAATTTAGATGTCAGTTTGGAGTGGACACACCCTTCCCAAATCTAAATCTCTCTGAACATTTTAATTCTGCCCCACCTGCAGTGCAGCATGATTTAACCAAGGTGCACAATTAGTTGCAATTTCTAATGCCGCGTATCCACTTGCCGATTAAAATGAGCGATTGAACAATAACGATATAGTTATAGTTCAATCGCTCATTCGTGCAAAAATCTGACATGAACATGTCGAAAACGACCAGCGATGCGCACTCCCGCTGGTCATTTTGGACATCTATCATTGTCTGAACATGTTGGTCAATCTGCCAATAACGACAGATTGACCATGTTCAGGGATGAGGGAGGGTACCTACATGCACTGCAAGGGAAGAGGAGCAACTGTTCGATTACAATTTTGTAATCATACTGTCGTTCCACTATCTGTAATGGAAACGCACCTTTACTCTATTCACAACTCTGAATCAGAGCCTCAGTCACACACATATCAAATGAATCAGTACAGTCTCCTGATGCGTCTTAGTCACATGACCTTGCGTCTATCAAAGCATTTTAGTCAAAAAAGACGCTGGGCGCAAGCAAGGCCGCACAGGACCTGGCAGGTTACTCAAGCCAAGCTTCTCGCGCCACATGGCGTAGGGGGCTAGATGGGCACATCTGTATGCAGCAAAGGTAACAGCCTTGGCTCAAGCTCTGCTTACAACTTGTGACAACAAACACACACTCAAATGTTTCCAACATGGGGCAGTATTCAATTTGAATTGAAAACTCACTATCAGCGCTCATTTATCGCCGATGACGTCATTTTCGCCTGTTTTACTTATCCCCGTATTCAATTTCAAAGACTTTTCGCCGATGCAAAAAACCTTTGTAAAAAAACGGGGATAACTTTTCTCCACACAATAGGTGGCGAAAAAAGTGCAGAAATGGGGTCTAGGGGTGCAGGCTTAAAAAAAATAGCCTGCACCCCTGGGAATGTCCACTAAAATTAATGTGTGTCAAAAAAAAGGTTTCAAAATAAAAATCGGGACACCCCCAAAAATTTAAATTTTGGGGTAAAAAAAAAAAAAACTATTGGGGACAAAATCCTAAAAGTAGCAAAATAAATTCCAGAGGGGTTCCCAAGTATGCGGCAGGTGTTTTCTTCATTGCGGGTGGTAGCGGCAAGTGCATTTTTGAAGAATTTTTAAAAATGACTTTAGGGACTTAAAAATATGCTTGCACCCATTTTAGTGTACCCCAAATTTGATGGAAATAGTTATTTAAAAAAAATAAAATAATAATAATCTAAATGCTATTCTTCACCCCTTCTTCTAAAGCCGCATTTATGTACCTGCCACGGCTATTAAAAACCCCAACTTCCTTCAGCAGGCAAAAACGGGGGTACCCATAGTGATCCCCTGGACATCTTTAGGGGGGTCGTAGGAACATTTCACGAAAACTCCCTAATTTTTTCAATACTTACCTTTCCGCCGGGTCCCGTTTTCGCTGATTCCTAATTGAATACGGGGATAAAGCGGCAACGCGCCAGATACTTTATCCCCGTCAAAACCTCCAATGTGGAGCGAAAAGTCCAGCACGTACTTTTCGCTCCATATTGAATACCCCCCATGATATGTATTTTGAGCAAATGAGATTTATTTATTTTCCCTCTATACCCAGCAGCGCAGGGTGGCGGAGGCTGGAGATGAGCAAAATTGTTCCCACACTGTAGCTCCAGCCAAGACCCCCCTGCGAGAGTGGGCCCTGGGGGTACTCGCCCCATGTGCCCCTCCCTAATGTTTCAAGTGTAGGTGGCCGCGGCGCAGCACCAGCGCGATGCTGTCAGCTGCTTAGAGTCTTCGGCCAGCCAGCAGGCACAGTGCGCGGCGCCGCCAGACACCACCGGCGCCTGGAGCTCGAGCTCCATCGGAACCGCCCTCCCTACGCCCCTGTCTATACCAACTCTATAATATTAAGGTTGGCCACTAATAATACACGTAATGGTTATCGGTGTTCAGTAATTGCTGCCAATTTACTAAATTATCATTAACATTTTACACTGAACCTGTTTTACACAGTGGAGCCAGCAATTTTGTGAACTGAACCCATAGTCGGCAGGAGGGGTAGCACTTTTTTGCGAAAAATAAAAGTAAAAAACAAAGTAAGAAATATCCTCCTACCGATTGTCTCTCTATTTTGCAGCCTGATCAACTAACCATTTAATCATTAGAATGCTGCCCATTAATTCACTGGGATTCCCTGACATCATTTAAAAGGACAGGAGGAGGTAACAAGTTCATGCTAACTAGTTTTACAAAACAGGGTTCTCAGAGGAAATTAAAACTATATAAAAGCATGGTGCTGGCTACACATCCCCGATATACAATCATGAATATGCATGTTTAGTATTTTATACTCTATATACCTATCCATTACTTGATTAGTGCTGTGCACCTTGCCATTGATTATGACAGTCAGCTATAAAATGACAGAAGGAGAGACAGGAGGATAGTTACTGATGGAGTGAGCTCTGCTATGAAATAAGCACGTTTACCCAGCTTATTACTAATTTACGACAGACTTACGTCACAGACACCATAGAAAGAGGCTTCACGGACAATTTCCATCTGTCATGGTTACCCTATCATGGAAAGGTAAGTATTAGGCAGCAAAATGAAGACAGAAGTATGTGGGAGACGGCGCCTCTAATCCACCCTGACAAAAGGATGTATTTGTCGTATGGTGAAATAGACGTTCTACAGCACCTTTTGTTGGATAAGTGGAAAAGTATATGACAGGGTGTAAAACAGACACATCCATAAAGTTGACAATGATTATGTGGCATATTCGGAGTCCTATTTCTGGGTATTACTAGGCACTAGCCTCTGGCAATGGATAACAAGAGTTATGTGTAAGATCAAGAACTAACTTAATCTTGCTTGCAGTAATTAGTATGTGAAATAAAAGTTCTACAGTTGCTGCGTTGGTAAAACAGAAAATGATTATGGAAATTACAAACTGTATTGTATTGTATGCAAGGAAGATCCATGAACACTTCTAAATTGGAACAAAATTAATGTGCACCTCAAATCCCAAACTATCATTAATGGGGCACTATTTATATTAATTGCTGGACAGAAATATATAACCAAAAGCTAAATGACAAACGTACAATAGCTGAAATGTTTCCAATTTTTTTTTTCCACCATGATATCTGTCCAAAACTTCTACTGAAAGCAGAAATCATTAATAACAAAATATATTTAGTATTAAGGATCTTCTTCATTTGTATAGTTTGAGTAAAGCAGAAAAATTTGAGGTGCAAAGACAAATGCTCTGTACAGGTTGGTACATTCCTACACAAGGATAAATGACATGCCCTGCTTTTTCATTTCATCTTTTCTCTCATCTCATATATGAACTGCTAAATGTCCTCATACCCATTGCCAGCTGCATAGATGATCACAACATACCAATGCCGTCTCTGACTATGCTGGTTGCTGTTCCTTCCATGAACCTCAGCAGTGAGAGTGGCATGAGCAATATCAGATTAGATGTGTCAATTTTGTTGACATGGGGTTCTGGTTTTGTATACTGACCATCACTGCACTGCATGCTGGTTATCAGATATTATGATTTATGCCGGTCAGAATGTCGACAATCAGAATGTTGACACCAGAATGTCAATGTTCTGAATGTCAACAATCTGGATGTCGACATGGCCATAATGTTGACATGTTTTGTCAACATTGTGCATATTGACTGTCAAAATGTCGACATAGCAATTTAGTGCTAAATTTAGTCTAAAATAGTGAAAAAAATGCTATGTCAACCTTCTGACTGTTGGACTAATGAACATGTTGACATTCAGAACATGTCAACATTCTGGTGTAAACATCCTGAATGGCCATATATAATACCACAACCAAATAGATACTACATGCTGACTTCTATAAGTTATCATTTTCTGCTGGTTAGAAGTTACATTGATGGTATCTAATCTTGGCGGTACAATGATAGGAAAAAACAATCGGCACAGGTTCCCTCTTCAATACTGTGAGATTTAAAACAGAAATAAAAAAAAATAAAAAGTCAGATGTCATGTACATTATTACTGCAGACAGGTCAGTTAAATTACTACCCAAAGCCTGAGACTTGGGACTTTGGGCCTGATTCAGACCCACTCGCAAGCGGCTGTCCGCTCGCAAGTGGGTCGATGGTGTGCACTGCGCATGCGCACAACGGCGGGAGCTCCGTCGTGCGCATGCGCCAGACGCGACGAGTGAAGGACTTTCCTTCGCTCGTTGTGTCTGATCAAAGGGGGCGTGCTGTCGATGTTGATTTGGTGGGCGTGCCGGGGGCGTGCCTCCCAGACGGGGGCGTTCGCAAGGGAACGCCTACCGTCAGAAGCCGGCCCACTGACATCACTAGTGATGTCAGTGGGAGTGATTTTGGCTCTGATAGAGCCAAAATCACTCCGGGCCTTGCGGTTGAGAAACTCAACCGCAGGCTCCGGCTCGCAGTGGCGATGGTCGCGATGGTCAAGACCATTGCGGCCATCAACCTGCACGCTCATATAGGCTGTGGGTGGTGACCCACAGCTATACGAGCGTCCAGGAGGACGCTCCATAATTATGGAGGACGGCCCTCATTCAGAGCATGTGCTCTGCTCAGAGCGTCCGGCTCTGAATGAGGGCCTTTGGCCCCATCCAGACAAGTGTAAATGCAACGGTAACGGAGCACATCAGAGACACTTATGAAGTAGCAGATGGTCAGTGTACGATAGAGAATCAATAAAGAAAAAAAAACACACACACCAAAAAACAAATAATGTAGTAGGCTGGCCATCGGTTTCCATGTTCATACATTCAGGTAAATGTGGAATATGACAGCTTTCCGTAAGCATCTAATAAATGATTCTTTGAAGAAATAAACCTGGTCTGACCTACAAGAAAAGATAACATTTGACAAATCCCAACCAATATTCAACAAATTCAATTATTTCTTCATGTTTATGTATTTTTTAAATAATTTACTTTATGATGCAGCTGAATGAAAATATCCCACATCCAGTTTTGACAATATATGTAAAACAGATGTGATGGGTGTTGGTTTTTGGACCCCAAGTCAAATAGTTGTAGCGGTTAGCTGCGCCTTTGTAGCTGAAAAAGGCTGCACCCATCACAAAATATGAACTTGGAAGGCAAGAAGTGTATGTGAAACTACTACATAGACACATGGTGTGGCCACAAATCAATCCCCTGAATCTGTGTATACAAAACAAAATAGGCCTAAATGAATACAAATTGTGCTTTATACTGTTTTCCAAAATTTCTTTAACAACCAACAAATAATAAAAATCTGTACAAGACCAAAAAAAGTCTGTTAGATTTCATTTAAATCTGTGTGGATCAAACACTCAAATGCCAAATTTGTACTTTAAAAATATTAAATTTAAGCTTATCTATAATTCTTTAAAAGGATACCATTACCCTTAAGGTGGGTATCCACTACTAGGTAACTAAACGAGAGCCCGATTACCACATTGGAATCGTGCTGTCGTTTGTATATCTAGTGATGTGCCTAGACTGAACGTTCACTCATTCAGTCCAGGCACATCCATCATCCCCGCACATGCTGAACCTGATGGGATCGTCAGGTTGACCTGCATGTACGGGCGATGATAGATGTCGGAAGCGACCAGCGTGCACGCGCATCGCTGGTTGCTTCCGACCAAAACATGCCCGATGCATGTGCGATTTGCAAGCGATTGCACGATAACGACGAAGTAAGAAAAATGGGAACACTGTTAAATTATACAGGTTCTAGGGCTAGCTCCAGTGGAAATTGGTAGTCTGCCAAAAACCTGTGAGAAAGCTACAAAAGTATCCCGTTAACCTCAGTCTGAGCAAACTTGATGACTCGTGCAAGTTCATATTAAATCCAGAGCCTCTGTGTTTGCATGCTAGGACAAGAACTTTCTGGGCCACATAGCAAGATCTTGAAAGGGACTCTTCTCCCCCCCCCCCACCCCGAAGGTAAAAAAAACACATGCATTTATCCCCACGCAGAGCCCATTCATCTTATGCCACACAGAGTCCATTCATGTTATGCCACACAGTAGTACCAGTTATACACATTATGCGACGCAGTAGTAGAGCCACTTTACATAATAGTAGTGCCACTTTACATAATGTCACACAGTAATGCCCCATACACATTATACCACACAGTAATGCCTTTTACAGATTATGCCACATAGTAGTAGTGTCCCTTATAACACATTATTTCACACAACAAAAGTGCCCCTTACACATTATGCCCCCCCCAGCAACTCACCTCCCCGTGTCCCTCCAGCAGCCTCTCTCCTCCCCCTGGTTTGCCTGGAGGGAGGAAGGAAGGTATCCGGGACCTCCTTATTAATACTCACTTCATCACTCCTTACTAGGAGCCAAACCCGGTACGGTTCAATTTTTTTATTGATCACGGAGGATTTTTCGACTTAATAAAAGTGCTGTTTGAATTTATTATTTTTTAATAAACTCATTTTTTCTATTTTAAAGAAGTTTACTGCACTATGTTTTGTATTTGATTTTTTTTTTTTTTTTACAAATGCGAATGACTACAAGCAACTTTACTACGTTTGGTCTACAAGCCAGTATTTGTTTAAGGATACGGTTTGATTCAGCATTTCCATATACTTTATGAACATATAAATTTTTGTGAACTTTTTAATATCCGGACGTATCAGATGATCTTGTTCTTATTTACTGATATTAAACGTCTGGACTTAATCGTCTACTTTGTCTATACAGGTTGAGTCTCCCATATCTCAATATTCCGAAATACAGAAATTTTTTAGCATGACTGAGATAGTGAAACCTTTTCTTTTTGATAGTTCAATGTACACAAACTTTGTTTCATGCACAAAATTATTAAAAATATTGTATTAAATTACCTTCAAGCTACGTGTATAATGTGTATATGAAACATTAATGAATTTCATGTATGTCCACAAACTTTGTTTGAGTCACAAAATTATTGAAAATATTGTATAAAATTACCTGCAGGCTGTATGTATACAGTGTATATAAAACATATATGCATTCTGTGTTTAGATTTGGGTCCCATTCCCAAGATATTTCATTATAGTATGCAATTATTCCAAAATACGGAATATTCCGATATCCCAAGCATTTTGGATATGGGAGACTAGACTCAACCTGATTGCCATTTTAAATTAGAAGTGGACTCAAACTATATATATACTAATGGGATTTTAAGTAATTATGTATTTTTGATTGGATGTTACATTTTGTGTTTAAAATGATTTCCATATCAACTCTATTTCCTTATTATAGTAGGTAGCGCCAAAGGTGTCTTCCAACGCTTTCGTCTTTATTTTGACAAAATATACAATATCCCAGCCTATGGCATCAATAGTTTCCTATGTAACTGTTCACAGGAGTCAAGGTGCACACACACACTAGGAAATATTTTCCACTATCAGCCAGATTCCGACGCATCGGGACGACAGATCGTGTAAAATATGTCCTAATCGTGAGTCTCTGCTCACGATTACGATGCCGATGCGCGTACCTGCTGGTCGTACATCACATCTTGCGTGCTGCAGGCAAGATCTGAAAATCTTATCACGGTGCACTGGAATAGTTTAGGATGTACGATAGATCGTGGGTCAATTTGGATTGTTTTTAACACCAAATCGTGCCCACGACTGCAGGGGGAGAAATCAGACACAATATTGGATCGTGACCTGAACGCCTAGTGTGTGGGCACCTTAATACAGAAGACAAGTCCTGCTGTTCATCTGGCTTCAGATCTCTTATAACAGATTCACAGCTTACTGATAAAACAAATCAGCTGTCACTCACAACTGGAATGAAGCATGGGAAATGTCTCTAGTGTCCTTATTGCAGTTGCTTAAGTAACTAATGTTAGCATTTGCAGAACATAATAAAGACCTATGCAGGAGTTCAAAATACTAAAATGCTAGCTTCTACAATGCAAAAAGATAAAAAAAACAACAAGTGCACTTTTTAGATGTAAAAATATAAGCGATTTCATAATTATACCTATACAACAGTATTAAAAAACAATAGCATGTGTTCTTGGAATTTAGTATAGCGCAAGTTAAATTTTAGTTATTTGCCATTTTAATGTCTCTGCATCATTATGTTTATTTACAGAAAGTTAAATGTATAACAAAAAAACCTTCACCATATTGGGTCACATACTTAACACGCATTTCAGAATGTAGTAATCAAATTGTACTACACAATGCAGCATGTTTTTGGCTATAAAAAAAACAAACTTTAATAGAATCCAATAGTTTAAAAATTTGTAGATGTTGCACAATTAAAATGTACTAAAAGCACAACAACCAGCCAAAAATACTCAAAAAAAAGAAGAAAAAAAAAAACAACACACAAGAAAACGGCAGCCTTACCCATAATGACCACAATCTAAAGCAAGATTCATCATTTGTTTCTGCCTGCATTTCACTCAAAACAATAGCCACGATTTAAGTTCCTCAGCAGAGCCGTACAGTAATTCAGCAGCTTGCTGGCGTTCTAGAATGCTGAGTGGACAAAGGTCGCCAGAAGAATTTGTACAGAGTTAACCATAACACAATGCCAACAAAAAGCAGAACAAGATGCAAACATTAATGAAATCACTGAGAAATACATTAATGAAATCACTGAGAAATACATTAATGAAATCACTGAGAAATACATTAATGAAATCACTGAGAAATACATTAATGAAATCACTGAGAAATACATTAATGAAACCACTGAGAAATACATTAATGAAACCACTGAGAAATACATTAATGAAATCACTGAGAAATACATTAATGAAATCACTGAGAAATACATTAATGAAACCACTGAGAGATACATTAATGAAACCACTGAGAAATACATTAATGAAATCACTGAGAAATACATTAATGAAATCACTGAGAAATACATTAATGAAATCACTGAGAAATACATTAATGAAACCACTGAGAGATACATTAATGAAACCACTGAGAAATACATTAATGAAACCACTGAGAGATACATTAATGAAACCACTGAGAAATAAAACTTTGTTAATAAAATGTGATCCACACTGAAGTCACCAGTTCTGCTTGAGCTCTATTTTTAATTGAAAAGACATATTCCTCAAAACTCATATTTCATTTACATTCACCTGCCACCTATACATAATTGTGATAAACTTCTGTGGGTTGACAACATCTTCATGAGAATGTAGCTGGCAAATTTAATGTGAGCCCACTGATGCAAGATGCAAGCTCAACAAATAATCTATGAGAACAAAACTAACAATTTATTAGGCCCCAATTACATCACAGAGGGTAAACTATTTCTGTACTTCAGAGATATCACTAATTCTTTGTGTAGAAGACCCCGATAGAATCGGTAAATACCCTAACCTTCCCCCTCCTAACCCTCCCTTAGTGGTGCTTAACCCTAACCTCCCCCCGGTGGTGCCTAAGCGTAACCTCCCCCCTGTGGTGCCTAGCCCTAACCCCCCCCCCTTCCCGTAGCCTAACCCTCCAGGGGAGTTCCCCAACACTAATCTCCCCCCAGGGGTCCCTAAAGCGGACACCCCCCTCCGCGGCTAACAGCTAACATGCCCAGCTTACCTTCGTTCAGGATGGCGGCTGTTGGGGTTTCGGCATCCGGCTAAAGATAGGCGTCGGGATTTCAACACCTATCTTTAATCCTGAGTCGGGATTTGACGTCGACATTCCGACGGCCGGCATCTCGGCAGCCAGTAAATTAACGACATCCCGATTTTCATAACATCTTGCAATTATGCAATATTGTCATACTAATATGTGCTGCTGCCATAAGATTGTCATCAATAGGTAATTCATTTTATCGTAACCGTCTCAGTTAGCTGCAAGTCATACTTCAAGTAAATAATATGCTGAGAAACAAGGTCCTGAGGAAATAGTAAGTTATTCTCTCATTGTTTACTATACGTTTAAAGAAAAATAAAGTGTAAATAAATCCTATTTTTAAACAATATATTTTCTCCTTAAACCCTCCAAGACTGTTAACGATTAAAGGTATTTCTAAGATGCAGACTATTTTTATTCCTGCAGATACAATTCTAAGCATAAATAAAAAGAAAGAATAAAGAGTCTATGGGGCAAATATCTATAAACAGGAAATCTAACATCTGACCCAGCAGCAACAAACAGTATATACAGCACAAAAACACTATTCACGTATCAAAAGATGTTTTTAGGTTAAAGGTGTCCAAAGACAAACAGTCTGCTCTACACTCAGCTATTCTTCCTTCATCTACACCACAGGTTCTCAAACTCGGTCCTCAGGACCCCAAACAGTACAGGTTTTCCAGGTCTCCTCACAGAATCACAAGCGAAATAATTAGCTCCACCTGTGTCTCTTTTAAAATGTGCCAGTGAGCAATGACTACACCTGTGCACCTGCTGGGTAACCTGCAAAACGTGACCTGTGTTGGGTAATGAGGACAGAGTTTGAAAACCTCTAATCTACACTGATGTACTACGCAAAAATTCAATGTCACTCAACAATATAATGTAAATGAGTCAATAGATGACAAAATAAACCATATATCCATTTATTTGTATTAGTACATCTCCAGTCAGTGGCCGACAATCCACACATCTTCAACATCCACAATTAAAGAAGTAAAAGCCCCAAATCTTTGTCAGAATTCATGGGAGATAACCATTTTCTAACTTCAGTGGATATCCATACCACAGGTTCTCAAACTCTGTCCTCAGGACCCCAAACAGTGCATGTTTTCCAGGTCTCCTCACAGAATTACAAGTTAAATAATTAGCACCACCTGTGGATCTTTTAAAATGTGTCAGTGAGTAATGAGTGCACCTGCTGGGTCACCTGGAAAACGTTACCTGTGTGGGGTCCTGAGGACAGTGGGCCTGATTCAAACCCGGTCGCAAGCACTGAGCGCTCGCAACCGGGTCGATGGTGGCCCACAGCGCATGCGCACGACGGAGCCGGCTCCGTCATGCGCATGAGCGAGACGCGGCTAGCGACGGGTAATCCGTCGCTCCAGGTCTCGCACCAAAGGGGGTGAGCTGTCGATGTTGAGTGACAGCTCGCCCCCTTTGGTGGGCGGGCCGGGGGGGTGGCTGCTCAAACGGATGTCTCGTGATGTCAGTGGAGAGATTCCGGCTCTGTTAGAGCCGAAATCTCTCTGGGGCTTGCGGCCACGAGACCCTACCACAAGGGTCTCGTCGCAAGCCAGATGGTCGCGATGGTCTTGACCATTGCAACCATCATCCTGGCCGCTCACAATAGCTGTGGGTGGTCACAGCTATGCGAGCGGCCTGGAGGCCGCTCCAAAAAAAAAAACCGCCCTGATTCAGAGCGTCCAGCTCTGAATCAGGCCCAGAGTTTGAGAACCACTGATCTATACTAATAGTCCCAAAGCATTCTAAATTAATAATAACATCTCTTTAAGGGGGAGATGCATCAAACCTTGGAGAAAAAGTGGAGAGAGATAAAATGCCAACCAGTTTCTGTCATTTTTCAAACATAGAAGCATATAGCGCCATATATCGCGCTTCATGCTTCCTTATGCATAATCAATGGGTGAGTGTGCGCTAACCCAGTGTTAACCATGCGGAGAAAAGCTAATTAATAGAATAGCTTTTCCTTGCATGGCGCAATCAATTAGCTGCGGGGGATATATCCGGCAGCTAATTAAATACCCCCTAAGAGAGCCAAGTTTTTAGAGTAAGGTAGGCATCACAAGACATGTTAGCAATCACCTATCAGGAGTATTATACTACAAGCACAGCATCAGGTGAGCAGCAGAACGGGTTCACATCAGAAGGAAAAGAGAGATGGCACCAACAACTTCTACATACAGACCGGAACACACAAAATAATTGTAATAATATTGAATTAGTGCTTTTATCTAAGCTTATATACTAAAACTAAAAAGAAAAATGAAGGAGCATATTGCTTGGCCTTTCATAACTCTAGAAGACAACCTCTAATTGGAATATAAAATAATGAGTTCACACAGAACATAGGCGTATCATGTAACTATTGTTATATTGGTATTATAGCATTATATAAATTAGCAGCTTTTTCATATTGAACAAATATAAAAAAAAAAAAAAAAAAAAGTATAAGTTCAGCACAAGAAACCTCTAATGCTATGTATAGCAAGTGTATAGAAACACAATGTTTTGTTTATTAACAATAAGCCATAAGCTGACATATCGTACTGCGGGTACGCATTAAAACGATGTAATGAATGATGGAACGGTCACTCATTCTGTCCTTCTTTGCCTGCAATGGGTCCGCATGCAATATCGTCCGGTTGAATGTGCAGCATGGCCAACCGGACGATATCGCATGCGACCACGGGAGAGCGCATATTGGCCGTACACACTGAGCGATGCGGCCAATATGTCGTTCCGATTCAGCTGGAAAAAAAATATCACGCCGACCTTGTCTCAGTATGTACCCAGCTTTAGTCTATCACCAGGCTTTGTAGTCTCGCCACATCCCCACACACACAGATATAAAATATATAGTCCACAGAAATATGCCACTATACAGCATCCATTGTAGGCCTGCACCCAGAGTCAAATGGCATACACTGACACACCTTTTGCTATGCCACTATGCCCACATGATATCCAGTCACTCTACCCAACTAACTGACGATATGGGCATGCAGTCATTATTTAGACACCAGCATGTCAACATGTTGACATACCGTCAATGTTGACATTCTGAATGCCCACATTTTATATCACACCTGATGATCAGATATCGGACACTGGTCTCAGGGCCTGATTCAGACCCGCTCGCAAGCGGGTCGATGGTGGCCCAGTGCGCATGACGGAGCAGGCTCCGTCGTGCGCATGCGCGAGACCCGGATAGCAAGTGATGTCAGTGGGAGAGATTTCGGCTCTGCGAGAGCCGAAGTCTCTCTGGGGCTTGAGGCAACGAGACCCTACCACAAGGGTCTCGTCACAAGCCCGATGGTCGCGATGGTCTTGACCATCGCAACCATCTTCCTGGCTGCTCGCTATAGCTGTGGGTGGTCACCCACAGCTATGCGAGCGGCCAGGAGGCCGCTCTAAAAAACATGACGGACGGCCCTGATTCAAAGCGAGCTCTCTGTCAGAGCGTCTGGCTCTGAATCAGGCCCTCAGTGTCTGATACCAGTTCCGCATCATTTCAGGCCATGTCACGGTAGGCCAAAGTACCAATCCTCTGTGTGTGTGTGTAGAGGCGCCTTGGATCTCTACCACCTTTCTTCTTTCCTTTCTATGTTCATTACCATAACTGATTGATTGAAAAAAAAAAAGAAAAAACACAACTTTGAAACTTTGTACACCCTAGAGAACAAAGCATGCACTCTCCGCTCTACATGCATCTTCCACCACAGCATGATTTACAGCCCTCATGTCATCTTTGCTAGGTTTAATTTCTAAATTGATTGGAAGACATGGGGAAATGATGAGTCCTTTCATAGAACAAATAGTGCACTCAAGCTGTAGCCTCATCAGTAGTAGAATTGAATAATTAAAAGAGACTATAAAAACTCCCATTATACAGAGAATATAAGAGGTAGTATAAAGAATAACGTATGACTTGCAGCTTTGAAGGGAAGAAAGGCGCATTTAATTGCTATGTTTCGGAAAATACTAATTAAAATTCAGCACTGAAGGACTTACTAATTACAGGGTTGTGCGTGTACACTGTACCTAGATTATTCAAAAGAATATCACATGCAGATATTATACAAATGATCTACGTGAGAAAGGTGCACTCGGGGATATACAGAATAAACACCCACGGACACAATAGTGCCATGTTTACATTTAGCTCTTTGATCCCCATTTGAGAGTTTTCATCAAATAATATGAATAGCTCCCTGAACCAAAAAGTCAATAAACCTAAAATAACAAAAGGTCTAACATAAAAAAAAAAAAAAAACTCTATAGAATAGATGTGTAAAGAATATAGGTTTATTAGATCCTTAGGGGTAGATTTACTAAAGCTTTTCAAAATGAAAAGTGGTGGTTTTGCCCAAAGCTACCAGTCAGATTCTGCCTAATATTTCCTAGGATACAATAAAGAAATAAGATCTATAATCCGATTGGTTGTTGTGGGCAACGCTGCTGCTTTTCAGTTATAGAAGCTTTAGTAAATCTACTCCTTAAAAAGGTTTTTTTAGCGATATATTGCCTGCCTTTTCTAACGTCCTCCGCCATAGTCTATGTTACCCAGCAATATGAAATAAAGCTGTACTCTACTCACATGGGGCTCATGCAGTCATGAACGCAAGCTGGCTTTGCGGACATATGTTTTCACCCTGTGCGCGCTCCGGACATAACTACAGGCAATGCAGAGTCCTGAACAAAAGTCAGCTGAATTTCCACTTGTGGCTGAAGGGGCAAAACTGGGTGGTAACAGAGGATTCTTCCATAGGCAAAGTTCATGGTGTCGGAATTGCAGACTGTGCAGAGTTGTGCCTGCGTGTAATTACCCTCGTTTTTGGATGGTATATGGCCATGGCATGTGCGCACTGAAAGCGTATACATAGGACTGTTCTAACCACAGATTGTGTACAGTTCTGCATAGGTGAATATACTAAACTTTCTCCATACATACAATACAAGAGCCCCATGGACAGCAATGAAATTTACATTGGGACGTAAATACAAGAAATTGGTGTCTACCTCATTCCGTGCCACATATTTCATCAGTATCCATAATACAGCATAGAAATCATTAGATCCTTCGCTGGTAGCATTTATCTGGACTACTTAGCGTATGCTCTGAATAAAACGGACTACATTGATATCTGCCTGTGTAGACAATTCCTTAGAGCTTGTAATATATTATATATAATATATTACAGCAATAAAATAGCAAAGACAGACGACATCTATGCAAAGTTTATCTCAACCATACAGATAACATACAGTGCCTTGCAAAAGTATTCACCCCCTTTGCATTTTTGAGATCTGGGCTCTGATTAGACCATTCCAACACATTTAAATGTATCCCCTTAAACCACTCGAATGTTGCTTTAGCAGTATGCTTTGGGTCATTGTCCTGCTGGAAGGGGAACCTCTGTCCCAGTCTAAAATCACAGGCAGACAAACAGGTTTTGCTCAAGAACCTCCCTGTATTTAGCACCACCCATCTTTCCCTCAACTCAAATCAGTTTCCCAGTCCCTGCTGCTGAAAAACATCCCCACAGCAAGATGCTGCCACCACCATGTTTCACTGTGGGGATGGTGTTCTTGGGGTGATGGGATGTGTTGGGTTTGCGCCAGACATAGTGTTTTCATTGGTGGCCGAAAAGTAAAATTTTAGTCTCATCTGACCAGAACACCTTCCTCCATACACATGCCCACATGCCTTTTGACAAACTCAAATCGTGTCTTTTTATTTTTATCACTGTAATGGCTTTTTCTGGCCACTCTTCCATAAAGCCCACCTCTATGGAGTGTACGGCTTATTGTGGTCACATGCACAGATACACCAATCTCTCCTATGGAACTCTGCAGCTCCTTCAGGGTTACTTTTGGTCTCTGTGCTGCCTCTCTGATTAATGCCCTCCTTGCCCGGTCTGTGAGTTTTGGTGGGCGGCTCTCTCTTGGCAGGTTTGTTGTGGTACCATGTTCTTTCCATTTGATGATGATGGATTTAATGGTGCTCCTTGGTCTTCATGGCGTGATGCCTTTGCTTAGTGGTGTTGCAGCTTCTGGGGCTTTTCAGAAAAGGTGTGTTTATACTGACAGATCATTTGACACTTAGATTTCACACAGGTTTACTTCATTTCACTAATTATGTGACTTCTGGTGGTAATTGGTTGCACCAGAACTTTTGAGGGACTTCATAGCAAAGGGGGTGATTACATATGCACATGCCAATTTTCAGAATTTTATTTATAAAGATTCTTTTTTATATATATTTTTCTCATTTCACTTCACCAAATTAGACTATTTTGTGCAGATTCATCACATAAAATTCAGATGAAAAAATAAATAAATTACAGTTTGTAGTGTAATAAAAAAGGTAAAAAGCCAAGGGGGTGAATACTTTTGCAAGGCACTGTAACAAATACATATTTTTACAAGCAAAAATGAAGTCACATACTATGGCAGTGTCTGCTTTATAAGGTTGAAATGTGTTATATGAAGAGACTATTTATATTGGCACAGGTTAGAATGATTCTATTGATCGGTAGAATAGAGTGGGGAGGGGGTGGGGATTGTTCTATTCCGTGGAAAACTAGCTGATGAAGGATGTCGAATGCGAGCTATTTATACTATTTATACAGTCATATCAGGATGCATTTTGGGAGCTTTCAAAAGATTTAAAACTCTGCCATTACAGTCCAGGTTTTAAAGAGATCTATGCTTGACCACAGGTGACTTAATTAGTACCTCAGTCAATTTGATTTAACCATCTGGACTCAAGCATGGATATCCTTAAAACCTGGACTGTAATGGCGGAGTTTGGGAATCTCTGTGTTATTCCTTCTTCGTAAACACAACAAAATTTCAGTCAAACTTGAGCACACATTGGATTAGGAATACCGAGAAACCGTATCTATTACTAATCCGCCACGCAAGCCCCTGCAGATCTGAGCAGCAGTGGAACATGGGGATGCAAGTATAGCCTGAGGACAATGGCCCACACAGGCAGTCAGCCACAATCTACATTTATAAATATACATGGTAACTATCTAATCTAGATGTATTCTCTGACCTCACGCTTTTTGGAGCAACACATATTGAGTTATGAGGGCCAAACCAATATTCAGCCATTGAAGGGGCAGCTACAATACAGCTGACAAATGAGGACTATAACATGCAGTAAAGTATATAAGTTACATGCAATGACCGTACCGCCTTGTCAGAATATAAACAGTATCTGTCAATGTTACAAGAGAGTTTTTCATATTGGATCAACTTTGTACTATAGACTTAGTAGCATTTAATGTCAGTCCTACTACTGGGGTCAAGAAACGTGGAGTTATCAGAGATCAATTTCAGTGTTTTATGATAGTAGAAGGCATTCTCATCATAAATGGCTGTGTTTAAATGATCATTATCACAAGTCATTATCACAAAAGCAGAAAAATATTCTTTACACTTATATTTAGCAATTCGAATGAAAGATGCGACAAGATTACATAATATAGTGACAGATAAATGCTGGAACTGCAATGAACACACAAAAGGAAACACTAGCCACAAAATAAATGTGCTTACCTTAGTGTTCACTCTAGGGTTGGAGTGGGACAGAGTGCCTGTGAGAAAGGGCAGTATTGCGCACGACAAATGCACACGTGCGTCAGAAAAACAGGGCATGGTCACTCAAAAGGGGCGTGTCCTTAAGACGTGCCCATTTTTTAGCACTGTAGGGGGCGTGCCAAGCAATCACGGAGATGCTGGGCAGCCCTAAAGCTCTCCCTGCAGTGTGAACAGATGCATGCTATTCACCCGACGGTAATTGTTTCACCTCAGATGACATTATATCCAAATGTCCACTGTAATGCCGGTAGACCTGGGTCATGAAAGACGAGGTCCGGTGTGAACGGCTGGACAGAAGAAATAACCTGGGTCCAGCCGTCAGCGTAAATGCAGGAAAACCCGGCTTCGACCCTTGTTCACTCTGTACTCAGTGTCCAAAGTTGGAGCCAGGTTTTTGGTGGAAAAGGGCATTTGTGCTTCTATTGACTGCAGCTAACTTTCATCCTGTCTCTTCTAGTATGCTACTAAGCCTTAATGCAACTAGGGCTTTCACCATGGTCTCTTGGCCCTATCTCTACGAGACTCTGGCTACATTGGGGTTTGGTCCGCTTCATTATCCTCATTATTATTATTTTTTTTAATATCCTCCCTTCTACATCTTTGTTAATGACTTGCAACACTGGTAATGAGCTTGTAATATCTGGAGCTACAAGACAGGATTGCCCCTTATCACCCTTGCTCTTTAGCTTAGCCTTAGAGCCCATGCTCATGGTCCTTCAGAACTGGCCGCGAATGAGGAGTGTCCAAGTTGGGGGTGAAATGGTTAAAATGTCAGCTTTTAATGATGTTGTTCTTTTATATTTGTCAAATCCAATGGAGATCCTTGGACCCATGGGGGGGAATCCAATTGGCTGCGGGGTTGCTCTTCAATGAAATAGCATTTTCCTAGCGCAGTAAATCAGGGGTTAACGGGCGGAAACTGAGGATTCAATGGGTTTCCCCACACGTTAAACACCAGATTGTGCCTTTTTCTCGCTGACTTTTCCTCGCAGCACCTAAAGCTGTGATGAAATGTCCACCTAGGGGAAGTGACGTGTGGGCTTTACCCTGCTGAGTGATTGCCAGTCACGTCCTATTAGATACCCTCCATGATGGAGCTAATTTGAGATTTTAGTTTATCTGTTAACTTAGAAAAATTCACCAATCTCTACCTTCAAGTGGGCTGCATACAGCCGGCCTGCTCCAGGGTTTCTCCCTATTGTGTGGTGCGCAAAACGCAATAACAAATTTGGGAATTCAACTGCCCAAAAATCTCATTAATCTCAATATGCATAATATGACTCCACCCTCTATGTCCCTAGGCATCACTAGGGACATTGAGGGTGGAGTCATCTTTCCTACTTAGGATCATTTTCACCAGATTGTCTCTCCCTGATTCCTAGGTTTTTTTCCCTAACCAAACCCTTCCAACAGTGCTATCCGAACAGGATACTTTGGCTATGGAAAAGGCAATATATATCCTCATTTGGAATGATCAAATGTCCTGTATAGGTCTAGTGAAAGTCCTGCAGCTCAAATCCAATTGCGGTATTAATTTTATTATTATTCTTTCATCATATGGCACCACAAAAGTTCTGCAGCGTCTTACAAAGTACATAGATAACAGAGACTGACAGCCACTTATAGCCATGCTACCTATCTACACTATGAGGGATTGGTTCCATGGTGACAGTACTTATACAAATTTGTTGTTGGAGACTGAATTTCTCCAGCTACGTGGCTGTGAAGTGCTCACAACAGTTTAATCCAATGCATTTCTGATGTCCACTCGAAAAGTGTGGAACGACTGCCGATATAAACATAAAGGGAATCCTTTCATTTTACTTCTTCTTACCTTGCTATGCAACCCGAACTTCCAACATGGGGAGACTGACTTTCCCATTACTAGCTGGTCTGCTGCGGGCCTTAACTTTTTAGACAATTCATAGAAAAACTGACATTGTGACAGCCCTCTGAAACATATAACATAATTAGACCATTTCCTCTAACCTACCTTAAAACTCAACATTGTGCCGCCACAGTTTCGAGGGGACTGTCCTCGATTGATCATAATAACCCAATAGACAGCCTGTTACCTACACATAAAGCAATCTCTATATATTATTGTTTCCAGAATGAACCACTCCAATATGACACATTGAAAACCGGATTGACACAATGGAGGGAGCACTTTCCTACTCTGGACACAATTATTGCGGCCTCTCTGTGACTCAGTTTAGTTGACTCCAGCAGCAACATATGCTGAGCTAAGGTTTTCCATAAGGCATATCTCTCCCCCACTGCAGATATTTGTGGAAGAGCCATGGCAGACTTGGTACACTGTCTCTGGGCGTGTCTTATGGAACAACGCTTTTGGACACGGTGTGGTGATTTCTTAACAGTCTCCTGGTTAATTATTTACCTCTCTATCACTCCAATGGACCATATTTGAGATTTTACCAACAAGCACGCGGGTGACTACAGGGGCAAGTCAATTGTTATTATCTGCATCAGCTGCAGCCGATACAAGTTACCACTTCTTGTTTTCGCTTTTTCTTGAGAAGCTATTCTGTGCCTCTAGGATGGATTGGTTGAAGGCAGAAAGAGGCTCACTCAGAGTTTCTTTGAGACATGGGAGAGCTTTATCGATACTCTAATAGTATCCTCTGACAAAATTTAGTACATGAAAAAGGTTTATTTCTAAAGAAACATGTATAGTAATAAAATATAATTATAATGAAATACACTATTATGAGATATTAATATGTGAATCCTAATACCGGTATACTAAAACAATATTTAGACAAAACAGGGCAAAACGACATAAATATTGTAATGCAATTGTTGATCCGTACAATTATATGTGCTCAAAAATTGCGACTTCTATAAAATAAGGTTACTGAAGGGTATATAAGTATGCAAAAAGGTAGTCACTTAATGAGTTCCAGACAGGATAACTCTGTGCATGCGTCCTCTAGCACAAAGTTAGATGTGGATATGAGCAAACAATTTCAATAACTCTCCACAGTATAGTCCTCCTATAGATAAAAATCTCACACAAAAAACTTTAGTGGCATTCCTGCAATAGGATTCCTTTGCGGTAGACAGTACAGCTGTACCTTTTTCATGTACTAAATTATGTCAGAGGAATTTTTCCATACACATGTGCATGATATTTATAATTGACATTCATTTCATTATTGTTCATTTGATGGTGAGCGCTGGATTCCAATTTTATCAACTAGTCATACTTTAAAACAGAGTAGGTAGATCCCTGTTCATCCTAATTTTCTAGCAGCTACCATTAAATACTAGGTGAAGCGCAGCCCTACACTCTTGCTTTTCTACAAACTCATCGATACTCAAAGTCTGTTGCTTCTTGCGGACCCCTGTCCCTGTTTCATGACACAAGATTGCCCCCGTCCAAAGCAGCCCTGTCCAATTTACACAAGCGGGCATAGTACAGATCCTATGAGGACAACAAATTCTCATGATTTGATTGGCTATGCTGTGAACACTTGGATTGGCTGATAAACATGATACAGACAAACAGATGAAGACTGAAAGAAGAAGGAGGTCAGTAAGTGGTCATAAAACCTTGAAAAGGGTTTTATTTTCATCAGACAGCATTACAAAATAAAATCACTGGCAGGCTCTTAATTGTTCATCCTGCTTTATCTGAAGCTGCAGACTGCATTTATCAGATTGATTTATAAATCCCTATTTTTAGAAGAATTTAAGCTGCAGACATGTCCAGATGAATGTGCCACCATGTGTCAGTGCAAATCTGCCCACGAGTACAGTCCCACTGCCAGTACGAGTATGTGTCACTTTCCTGATGCCCTATGAAGTGAAGAACTAAATCACAGTGAATTTGCCAGAGGTGTGAATGCAGAAACAGAGGTATGCACATATATATGTAACTCCGTTGTAAGTTTCTGTGAATTGCAGCTCCACAATTTCTGCTTTGACGGACTTTGAAAATAAATGTATCTAAAGCTGGGTACACACACTTGCCGATATATTGTCCGATCGATCGACGATCGATATATTGCGAGTGCATCGGTTGGTGTGTACACCCAATATGTCTATGAATGACGTTGTTCACAGACATATCAGATGGGCCCTGCAGGCCACGCGATGCCGATATGCCTGCTTACAAGTCGGCCGCTCGTTTAAGTGTGTACCCAGCAAAACAACTGCCAAAATGACAGAACTACATGTGCCTCATTCAAAACTATATTTAACTTTACATGTCTGGTTTATGTATATGTCAACCTGCTCCAAAATATTCGTGCCTATGTATTATACATATACAAACCTCCTTCCCATTCACTTTTACTCTGAGTCTAACCTTAACTGCAGCCTGAACCTAACCCTAATCCTAAAATTGGGTGTCAACATTGAAAATATCAACATTATGCCAGTGTTGACATTGGGAATATCAACATTCAAACCATTTCAACATTCTGGTGTTGACAAACTGACTACATACCTATATAAAAGCTATTGCCATAGATTACACACAGGAAAAAAATAGAAATAATAAATTATAAGCTTGCATGGCATGGAGGATTGTGTGGGGAAACTTCTAAGTAATGCTGGGCATATATTACACAGGATCGCCCAGATGATTGCACAGAGTATTTACGCAACAAATTACAAATATTGATCGGTGGTACGTGCCGGATAGTCCAGCATGTCTATCCAGTGCAATATTTTTGGAGTTACAAGTCGGCAGCATTGGCAAGTGTATGCTCCTGCGGCCGACTGACACAGAGGAGGAACGGGAAAATGTCTCCTACTCAGGGGTGGAAGCAAGGTATCATGTGGCCATACAGTGTGACATATCTCACAGTGTATGGCCGCGATATCTGTCATAAATTTCTGTCAGTGCGATAGCCATTTTATTTGCCAGTGTATGCCCAGCATAAAGCGCTAAGGGCTCTATTTATTATCATTATTTTTACTAAAATAAAGTGAAAAGGGGTGTTTTCACACCCTTTTCACATTATTTTAGTTCCACCTAAAGTTACTAAAGGGCAATTGGAGTAGAATTCATAAAATTATACTCCAACCCCTAATTATCACTTATTTTTAGTAATTTCCCATCATTGTAATGGGAAATGTGATCTGCCTGGTAGTTACTAAAAATAATTTTTGAAAAAAATACTGGGGGAAGCCCTGTGATAATCCAGGGTCTTCTCCGGTTACCGGACTCCTGCTCCGCTCTAACAGGCACAGCAGAGCCCGGAGTCGGCCCCAGTAATCAGCTGTGTGGTCTAAACAGACCACACGCTGATACACTGCAAACAAAATAAAAAATAGTAAAAAAAACACCACTTACCTGAGTCCAGGGACCGGAGTTCAGTGCTCCGATTATGTCCTCCCTCCGGTCAGCTGGTCTCCCATCCTACACTGGGGCCCGGTCATCAGGTAACCAGTCCCAGTGCAGGATGTGATGTCAGCTGACCGGAACCGTGGAGGACATCACCGAAGCCCCAATCACTGCAGATAAGTGCAATTAAGTGAGGGGGGGATCACGATTCTGGGGGCGGGCTTAGCGACAGGGGTTAACAGCGGCCGGTCGGCACATGCACAAGCACTTTATGGTGTTTTTTGCGAAAATACCGTGATAAGTGTGAGGAGGGGATTCGCAGGGACAGAGCTTTATCGCAAGCTCTGTCCTTGCAAGGGATTTTTTGTAAATCCCTGTGATTTTCTCTATGCGAATTCAGTCGGTAATATCACACTACAATCTGCATTCAAAATGCGGATTGTAGTAAATAGAGCCCTAAATGTTTTAACACTGTTACTAAAAAATATTAACAAAATAAGTAAAACAGAATCTTAAAAAAGTGCCATGCCAGAAAAACAGTGTTATGAAAAAAAAAAAAGGCAGACGGAGGGATAATGATCAGTTTTGATAATGAACACAGTGCAGAATGTTCAGCAGTCTATCACCAGATGACAAAGAATTACGTTCTAATCAGCTTGATGGTGATTTAGTAAATGCAGCAACACTTACCAACTGTGTAATTTACTGTAATTTCTTAGGCGACAAAGTCTTGACAATGTAGCATGTAAGAGGCCTGAACCCAGCATTGTGCAGGACAGACAAGGGTCCTAACTAGTTAGTATTTTGGAATATGCTATAAATGTAAGCCTAAAGCCGCACATCCACTAGGCGACTGTGAAACAAGAGCAAGATTACGACATTGTAATCGTGTAGTCGTTTCACAGTCTGTGATGTGCTTACAGTGAATGATCAGTCGTTCAGTGTAGGCACATCAATCATCTCCGAACATGGTTAACCTGACGATGTCGTCAGGTTGACCAGCATGTACAGGCGATGATAGATGTCGAAAACGACAAGCGCGCATCGCTGGTCATTTTTTACTTTAAACTGTCCGATTTGCGGACGATTACTGAGCTATTGCACGATTACGATGTCGTAATCGTGCACTCGCTCAGTAATGTCGCGTAGTGGATACGCGGCATAAGCCTTGTGCTGCATTCTAAATGTTATGATCTAGTAGAAAATTTTTGGGTAAGATGCAGAGTTGAATGCTGTGATTGCTCCCGCATTGGGTGTACGGGACTAAAGACCTCATTCAGAGTCGGTCGTTGCGGTCGTACGCCACCGATGTTCGCTAAACTTCGCATGCGTAAAATTCGAAATGCGCGTGCGCAAAACTATCTATTACGATCAGAAATTGCTCTCTCCTTCAACTTGGCCAGGTCGTTAGTTTGAGTGACAGGATGAGGCGTTTGTGGGTGGTAACAGGGGAAGATGCTTGTGAACAGGGGAAAGTGGAGATCCGAACGCAGGCGTGCCTGACTATGCAAACGGCGTTTTATGGGAGTGCATAATTAACTAAGTAGTGTCATGGCACATGTGACATGGGAGGTTTTTACACTGACTTGATCGTAGTGCTTAAGAGAGGGTATGGTCAACCTTAAGGTCTACGAGCAGCTCCGATGGTTCCCGATGGTCTCGATTAATCCTTATATGCCCGGAGATGACGTGTAATGGGAAAGAGAAGGGGGCGTATTTTTAGTCTTACGGCCGCATCCTCCCCTCGCTCGTCCAGCTAACGATCCCATCTTAACGACGCAACTTGCGAGCGCTTCATTTGCATATCCGGCCCCTTTTACCTTACGACCGTGCGGCCACAACGACCGACTCTGAATAAGGTCCTAAATACTTATATTTGCCCGTATGCAGATTTGTTTGCCTCTCTATCAGCTCTGTCGGACTGCCGCTATCCGTACACTTGGTTTCAGAGACATCATCATTATCAGTGGGCCCTTGCGCAGCCCTGCACAGCCGGTACTTGTTTTACGCTCGGCACAGAAGCATGAGCATTGGACACACAAAATATGTCAGCAAAACCACCTTGCCTTAAACTCTGCCTCCAAAAGCAATTCTCAACTAATTTGTTGCTTGACTACAACATTCAGGGGCGCAAAGATGGAGTTTGGGCGGGTACTGATTACCTGACCTTGACTTGTTGTAGAGGCCCGGGTCATGTGCTGAGGGAGATATCTGCCCCCCTTTGCAGCTTTGCAATGCCTCACACAGTACTGTCTAAAAAATAAAATAAAATCTGTAGGGGTCGTGGCCACACCTCCTGGATTTGCCCCTCCCTTCATCCCAGTACCCGGGCCCCGATCAGCTCTCATCGACCCTTCTCATTTAAACTTCGGGCATAGCAGAGACTGTAGAGGAGTAACCAAAGTGACAATCAGACAGGGAGACGAGGCAACATACTATAGAAAGGAGCATACTTCCATTGTATCTACACTTATGTCACAAGCACAGGGAGGTGCAGGTGCCTACTAATGATGATGATGTGTAGCAAACCAAGTGTACGCATAAGGGGCCGTTGCATTGCAAAATGCATAAAACTCAGAATAAGAGTAAATATGAAAACATGATTTCTGTTCGCAGTTTGGGAGCAACATATGCGATATTTACTTTTAACTCTGCATCATCCCCAAAACAGGTAATGGTAGAACATCTAGTAGCAAGCGTACAATGTTAATAGCAGCAGAAAGTATTTTAGCTCAGCCAGGCATACCCATATAAAAGGCACATTTCAGGTGATAGAGACAAGGGAAATGCAAAGTCATTCAGAATATCTACAGAATATCTAATATGTAACAGCACAGAATAGTGATGTGATGCTCATATCAAACTGACGCTGGAAGCCTATAGTGTCAAACGCACTTATAAATAAATGCATCAAGTTGCTTTAAAAAAAAAAAAAAAAAAAAACTTTACCACCACCGGCTCATATAAGGACAATCTAATGGAGAGAAAGTCAACAGAACACAAATAAGAGATTTAATTTTGTTTAATCTATGTCAACAAATCCCAGCCCAGATAATACTGAGTAGTGTCCCATGTACAAAGAGCAGGGATTGGCATGTTGACAGTAGAGCAGATGTCCATAGTCATTCATATACATACCCACAGACCATCCGACAAATTACTGATAAACACGGTACTCACTGTTCCTAGACCAATGCAGTAACAAAGAGACCATGTTAAAGCCTGTATATGCATCATTTGGATGCAGTTTTTATGTTGTATTAAAAGCATAGAGATGGGCAGATAATGGGCCCGATGCACAGTCATATACAAAGTAGCCACATATGCATCACACTGCGCATACATTTGAGGCGGCCATAAGCATCTCTGCAAATCTCCCGGCCATTCAGAGTCGCATACAACGGAGGTGGATCTCTATTTGTGGCTAAATGGGGTAAATGAACAGCAACTTGGTGTTTTGGCTAAGTAGAATGGGAGTGTTTTGGACATGTAGGCGGAGTTGCGACCTATCCAGAGTTATACATAAACAGAGATCTGGTTGATTTCAGACAGATCTCTAGCATCAAGGTTAAAATGCGTGCTGATACTGATGATGGCTAATTTCAATAGTAGATGACTAGAGGCTGTTACATGATAAGAGGTTCCCTTTATTACAAGTATAAATTAATCAGAGCGCCAAGCATTTTTATCTTTAAACCTAATTAAATCTTTGTATTTTTAATAAAAAAAACACAAAAGACTCGTACAATATTATAAATGATCAGCTTATCTGTCATGTACCTTAGAGGTGGCCAAAGGAGGTCCAGCTCAACGTGTTCCATCCCTATGTATAATCTGGAGACTTCTTCAGGGGAAAAGCTGTATTGAATTGTTTTATTAAAGTGTTTCTGTTTTAATATACCACACGATTGGTGGCTCTTTCTGTTGTATTTCCACTAATATATGAGCATACACTGATCGATAGGACCAGATGCAGACGACCATTACCCGTATCTGCCTTTAAGTGAATACAGTCGGAACGAGGTGTATATTGTTTTTGTCTCGAAATAAGTGCTGGGAGCCTATACTAAGCACGAGTGGAGTGCTTTTTATACTACTGGTGTTTTATTTCTTTTTTTGTTTGGCTGAATCTCACAAACACATTTCTCTGCATGAGAGCTGCACATACATGTATATGTATCAGTTTTACACTATGTTTGCTTTTGTTTGTTTTATTATGGTTTAACATTGTGGGAGTACCGTATGAAGACTGCCTATTAATATCAATAGGGAAGTCTCGGAACCCCCAGAATAAATTGGAATATATTATTCACCACTAGAGGTTTTGAATCAGAGTTTTTAGGCACTGCTTTCTTCACTTTTGTATCACTACATATACATTATATATATAGCCCAACAAATACGAGAAAGGGTGCTAATAATAATTATGACCTCCTACTTTAATCTTAGGTATTTAGTTTAATTATAATCACTCCTTTTTGAAAATAAAATTAAAAGTTCTTAATTAATGATATACAAGGGTATCCCACAGGACTCTATTTCTTCTTTAAAATAAAAGCTCCATGTGACTTCTTTCAGTTGAAGAAGACCCTCCAGACCTGAGAATGCTCTCAATTGGTATTATTGGAGACTTTAACGGTATCAAAAAATACAGGCCAATAGAATACTTCTTTCATCAATATAGTCCTCATTTTTGGGTTTCAGTTGTAAACAAACCCTCACACCAAGAGACACCCAAAAAATAAATTAATATACCAATAGTAATATTTGTATATTTATTAGAACATAAAAGATTCATAAAATATTTTCAGGTACATACCATATTTACTGTGGTGATTGTACAAGATATAGCACCATTTTTGGGTATAATACAAATGTTTTCCCACCTTAAAACTTCTGTCATTCACATCAGTGGGAATCCAACAAATGTGCCAAGTAAGTAACCCAACGCGTTTCATCTTTATAAGGACTTCTTCAGGGGTAACACTTAAAATTGTGCTGCACCTGGCAAATGCAGAGGATTCTCTGAAATCCACACAATAAATGATCTCTAAAGCTATACAGATTCTACCATAAGAGTGAACACAACTTGTCTATGAGAATGTGCCGATACGAGCACCTGGACCACAAAGTCAGCCCACCTGTCTCACTAATCGTATCGGCACATTCTCGGAGACAAACGGTGTTCACTCCTATGTAGTGTAGAAATGAGGATTCAGACAGTCAGGTATTCGGTAAAGCAGTGTCTTTTAATGGCAGCAGACACTGCACTTTAGCATACATGAGTTTAGGCCTGTATACACACAGGCACATAACAGAAAATAAGCAAACAAACATAAAAGGTTCCAGCACTCCTTGTGCTTAGCAGTCAGCAATTGGCCATGCTCTCCCAGCATAGCCCTTGGACCCTGGCACTACAACACACTAGCTAATACCTGGCCGCTAGTCAGCAAGCATCAGAGCAATGAGCAACAGGTGTATGTGAGTTTTAAACCCTTCCGATGTTGCTCAGTGATGAGTTACAGCTGGACCTGTGCAACTGTGAAAACAGAGTTCCACACCTCCCTTGCTGCAAACTGGACAGCGTTCACTCAAGACCAATTCAGGTAAAAGACAACCCCTCTCAACCACAATATAATATATATATATATATACACACACACACACACACACACACACATATATACACACAGGATCCGGCACTCACTGCAAATGTTTAGATACTTTACCCCACTGCCCTCAGAGTATAATGCCCGGAAGCATGAAAATTCAGCCACACAAAGAAAGCAGCACTCAGGGATTGTGATGATAAACCAGAAGTCTCAAAGTTGTCAGCATATCAATCTTACTGTAACATTTTGGTCCTGACGAAACTGTCCCGACATTAAGACATATGATTCAGACTCACTCGCTAGATGCGATCGCTCGCTTCCAGCTTATGCAAATCTGGCACACACCCAGCAAGGCAAGCGATCGCAAGGCAAGACATAAGCACTCGGCAGCATGGCCCCCACCATCGCTCCATCGAGTGTGTATGCACTTACCAATGCGGGGTCCCCACTGGGTCCCATCGTGAACAAGATCGTGCTGGGTACACATCGTTTAGGGTGTACCCAGCATAAAACCTGCATGGGAAAATTACCTACACAATGGTGAAATCTGCCTCAAAATAGGTTCAGTGGTTGCGAAATGTAAATTATCGCAATCAGACAAACAAATAAACCAAGAGACAGACTCTCTCACTTATCGGTCTCTCGCTAGGCAGAAGTCTCCTTCCCTCAGTGGGCTGCACTCTGGTGGGAATCGGTATGTAATGCCGGCGGCTGATTAGCTGCTGGATGAAATACCGACGCTGGAAGCCTGAATTCTCTAAATCCCGACTGGTGCTGGTAAGTACCCTAAACCTCTCCTGTCCCACCCGAACCCTAACCCTCCCTTAGTGGTGCCTAACCCCAACCTTCCCCCGGTGGTGCATAACCCTAACCTCTCCAGGGTGGTGCCTAAGGGGGGCTTCCCGCACCCTAGACCTAAACCTAATCCTCCCTAGGGGTGCATAAACCTACCCTCTCCCTGGTGGTGCTTAACCCTTACCCCCCTTTCCCTAGCCTAACCTCTACCGGAGGTCCCTATACCAAATCTTCCCCCCCTCGCACGGCTAACACCAAACATACCCCACTTATCTTTGTTCGGCACGGCGGCTGATGGGCTAAAGATAGACGTCTTAATCCTGTTGCCTATCTTTAAACCAGTCAGGCTTCCCGCATCAGGATTCTGGTGGTCGGCATTCCGGACGCCGGTAAGTTAACGACATCCCCTCTGGTGATCTCTGACACTAGCTCCCTTGTACTGAGCTGCGCCTCCTGCACAGGAACCACCTCTAGGGAATTGTACTGGGCTAGCCCTTCTGTTTTCTTCAGTGACTGCCCTCCAGTAATCTTGTCACTGAGGTTTAGTGCTGCAGCCTCCCTAGATGACAGGGAACACCACCGATCACTGCGCATAACGGGTCCCAAAACAGCAGGTACACCAGCGCTTTTGTAATGTGTCTCCTCAGGTGGCAGCTGCCCGCTTTACTACAAGCTCTGGACTCCTGTTCACAGCAAAAACTTCTATTCGGAGTATAGGGATAAAATATTTTAGAGTTGCCGAGAGCAGTGCAGGGGAGCCCCACCCACAGACCCCTGACGACTAATCGTGATGATCCTTAGCCTAAAATCTGCCTGGAAAAATTAATTACAGAACGTTGAACACCACGTCACAATCGGTTCAGTGTTTACGGAGTTTATCGCAATCACAAACAAAGTTTGTTTGTGATTGCAATAAACTCCGTAAACACTGAACCGATTGTGACGTGGTGTTCAACGTTCTGTAATTAATTTTTCCAACGTTCTGTAATTAATGTTTGTTTAACAAACATTAATTCTAATTTATAAGATATATAGAAGATTGACTATATATATATATATATATATATATATATATATATACACAGTATATATATATAATCAATCAGATGTGTCCACATACATACCGTGCCCGTTTTGATAGCACACCGCTAAAACAGCCTGCGGGTGGGAAAAATTGCGCTGCTGCGGGCACCGCCTATTTACTGACACTGAAGAACTTGGGGGCAGCCCAAGAGTGATGAAAAGGGGGCGCATCTTAAAGACATGCCCCCTTTACTTGTGTTCACGCCCCCTTTTTGAGCCGCCCAGCGCTGGACCTAGAGTGAACACTACATACATCTTACCTCCATGCACTGCAAGCTGCGTTAAACATAAAACGAGCGCTGTGCGACTTGGTAGCGCCAAGTGTCTTTTTATGTGACTTTTTACTGTCAAATGTGTCTTATTCGCAAAGTGATGCAAATAGGACACACAAGCAGCCTCTGCGGATAAAACCTTGCCAGTCAAATAACCTTTACAACTGCAGTAGATAAGCCATAGATAACCAGCTTAATGTAACATACCATAGAGCAGATATAAGCAGTTTCTGATATCCCAAGCAGTTAAGGAGTGCTGAAACAGGAGTCATAAATGTAGCCTGCTCAACAAATTCTCAGTAAGTAGCAAAGCACTACTGAATGAAAACATTGCTGTTAACATAAAGCCAGCAGGTATCTCAAGAGACAGTGAATCTGTTTGGGAACACAACCTAAGCCAATTGGTCCATTCACAAACCTCAGCAAGGTCTTCAGTAACTTTTAGTCTACAGTATATCCTGTCTCTTACACAAGTAAAGTGGTTATAAAAGAGGATGTTTCAGATGATAATTCATGCCAAGAGTATTGCAACATTTATCTAGATATTGTAAAAATCTTTTTACCAACCAAGTCTGTTTATAGCTGAGAGGAACTAAACACAAGTGAAATCCAAGATCTTCAGGATGTAAGTGCTACAGTAATGCGGGATAATGCATACTATGAGAACCTACCCTCAATATCCTTGAGTTGGCTTTACAGAATAAATCAATCATGCAATCACTCCTAATCAAATTAAGTTCTTTATTTGCAGACAGGATCCATCATGGCAATATACAAGCTCTGCAATAAAAAAACTCTTAATCTAAAAACTTTCTGAATAAATTATTTTTAAAAAGTTGTGTTAATGGCAATTGTTTTCTTTATTTATTCATTCATCTGGGCTGTCATGGTCATATTATTGAGCTATTACACCAGTCATATTGAAACATTACAATACTCCTTGACATTATACTTTTAAGTTATGAGGTTTTGCTTCCTGAAGCTGACTTGTTTGATATAATCCAAATTATCTCATATAAATCAGGTTTACGGGGAGGGGCATCGACAACTTTGCTGTATATCTGAGTCAGTCCAGCATAGGAATGGCAAGGAGTACCAGCACTAGACACTTTGCGAACTGCTGAAGGTCAGGGCAGCTGCTCTTACGGGAAGTAAATCTCTGTATGTTGCTCTATATAGTTGGGTAGCAGACTAAGGCAGGAATAGCCAACCTGTGGCTCTCCAGCTGTTGTAAAACTACAAGTCCCAGCATGTACTGCTTCAGTTTTGCCATTAGGGAATGCTAAAACCGTGGCAGGGCATGCTGGGATGTGTAGTTTCACAACAGCTAAAGAGCCACAGGTTGGCCAGGCCTGCACTAAGGGGTCAATCCAATTAGCCGCGATGATCTCGCCGGCGCGAGTCACTGCGGCAGTGGATGCACTTTACGGCAGCAAGAATGAGCGGAATTTTGCTCGCAGCCCCATAGAGCTGCGAGCAAAATTCTGCGAATTTGGGCTCAGAGCGGGCCGCGAAGGGTGAGAGATGCCAGTCCGTTGCCGGCATTTTAACGCCGTTGCAACCGCAACTCGCACCCTTCGCAGCTAATTGAATCAACCCCATAGGGATACCCAAATAAAATGAACTCACTATATTTTATTATATAATATAGTAGCAGTTTTCAGCTGCAACTAAAAATGTTGTGTCACTACATTATTTTAAAATGATCAACACTAAACATTTCTATACACTTTTTTTATCTTGCACAGCAGATACATTCTAAATTATTTATAATATTTACATCTGTGAGCAGGGTTCCTAGCAGTGTCTGGAGTTATGTGCTTTTAAATTCCCGGCTAGTCTCCCCACAAATCTATTGTTCTTCTTATCGAAAGTCCAGAGTCTGTTAATTTCCTGTCAGCAGGCAGAGACCTGGAAGCACATCCTAAAGAATAAACAAAACTAACCCACAATCAGCTGACGAACGACGGAACCTCTACCCTTCCTTGTAGGTATGATGTGACAAAAGGATGACAGGACATAAGGATACCTTGTAAAGTCTCCTAGTGCCTGCCTTATCTCTCTCAGAAGAATTTTTTTTAAATAAATTTCCCAAATAATGAAATAATGATTACAAAACAGCAGCCTCACTGCTCAAGTGTAATGCTTTCATTCTGTAATGTCAGAACGCTGATTGCTCCTTTATCAAAGGGTTTCACAAATAAAATAAAGTGTAACAAGTATTTGCCTTACACAACAGCATTATACACAATGTAGCTACAGAGTCACATTCAGGGCAAATTCATAACAGCAGAACATTGTAACAAAAGCAGTGACACATATATAACAGAGTATAAATGATAACATAAATGCTACTAAGTATATTTATAAGTTAATGATCTACAGGATAATAAAAATATGTAAAAAAATATTAATGTTATTAAAAATATTTTTTTTTTCCCTCACAAACTGCAATAAGATGAAAAAATTATATTGATGTCACCATCCAAAAAACAAGAACAAACCCAGAAAAGCCTTTAACTGCAGCTTCCCTCCGACTGCTCCCAATCTGATTTATCTGACTTCTGTCACAATGCAGGAAGGTCCCACAGGACCCACAGATTGCAGTGTGCTCTACGCTGTGTGCTCTCTCTCCTTCCTATGCAGTCTCCAGTAGTAATAGCAAGTAAAGCTGGAGGTGATGTGAGGCATGTGGGTGAGGAGTGATAGGCATTTAATGGACATGTGTCAAGGTCTGGAAGGAAAGGTCATCATATTCCTGGGCCCTTCTACTACTACTGTTTAATTGGATATTAGTACTACGGTTAGTGGTTTCATTCTAGGCCTTGTTGTACAGTTGGCATACATTTGGGCACTACAATTACTGCCATGATTTTGTGCATCACCAATGCTGGTGGATTACTAAGCATTACTCTTACTGCTGCCATATTACTGTGCAGTAGGACTAGTACTGATATTATATTGGGCACTACTACCGCACATACAGTATATCCAGCAGAAGCAGTAATAGCAAGGAGCCTCTATTAGTAAATATACACTAACTGTGACTGGTCTGGTCATGAACACTTTCAGACACTGTGCACTGGCACCGTGACGTCAATGGACCCATACAGGCTGCCGGACAATAGCAAAGCTCCAGCAGCTGACATTTTGCATTGCTGATGCAGTCTGAAGGGCATGCAAGACTTTCTAAAGATTAGGTGCTGTCTGATGGCAACAGTATTCCTTGAATACAAAATTTTATTTGTGTTTATTGCTGGGGAGGTGGCACCGGGTTTGGTTAGACATACATATGTCCATAAAAGTTAAGATAATTTAGCGATCTGTGTATGCTCCTTCTTTCACTGCTTTCTGTCAAATTTCCAAGCCTTTGGATTTGAATGCCTTGAAAACTTGTGGGTAAACAGGGTAGCAGTAAGGTTCCAGGTGATCTATGGTTCTCTACCAGCACCAGTAATGAATAGGGTGCTGACTTTACAGTTTATATGCTACATTTGTGGTTTGCAGCCAAAAAGTACTGAACAGAGCTGCAATAATCTGGAAAGAGACAGCAGCAAACTGTAGCAAAAAGAAAATATCATTATTGTACGAATAATGATAATGAGGAAATTCAGGTGACAAATTACTAGCAACATTTTCATGAACTGAAAAGCTGGTTAAGTAAAGCTGCAGACACACGGTACGATCTGTACTGGTGCATACACAAGGTCAGATCAGACAATAACAATATCGTTGTCTGATCATCCTGCATGTGCTGGATGATTGATATCGATCATCCAGCACACCACCAACCACCAAACGTCTAAACGACCCGCGATCGTCGATTGCAGGTCCCTATAGTAACCTGGTCGATATTGACCAGTTTCGCAGCATGCACGGGCGAGGGTCTTTATAGTTATCGACCATCCGTGCCCACGCATCGTCCGTTTGGGGGTTGGAAGGGGCCAAAAAATGGACAATATAATGATATCGTTATCGTTTATATCATCCTAGAAAATCTGACCGTGTGCGCGCACCATACCACCAACGACTTGAAAGATATCTTTCATCCTGCCACATCTCAGAACAGGCAAAGTTGACGATATTGTCCTCCCGTGGAGCCCTTCTGCTCCACGGGAGGTTTCTGTCCTCCCTGAGCTCGCCTTAGGACACCTGCATTACGGTTTGACAGGTGTACCGCCCCAGTCAAAAACCCCACCTGCCTGCATGCATGGACGATGAAATATATCATTTTCGTTCATGCAGGAAAGTGCATCGTTGGTCGATCTTTCACTGCATAAAAATGAACGATTTATCATTGAACGATATCGTTATCGTTCATATAATTCAGGAAAATCATCCCGTGTGTATGCAGCTTTACAGATACAAAAAAAAAAAAAACATAAAAATATTTCAGGAAACATGAGAGAGAGAAAAATAAATTAAAAATACTCCTTACTAAAGATGAAAAACATAGCAAAACCAAATGTAAGTTGTTCTAAATCAGCCTGCACAGAATCAGTAACATCCAATTCTAAAACTACTTCTGATCCTGAGCACTATGTGGTATATATCAATCAGATGTCAAATGTGACTGGCAGAAAATACAATTAGCCAATGACTGTAATCTGTAAGTGTGTAATTGCATAATCTGAGTGTGTACAATTGTGTAATCTGAGTGTGGTGACTGTGGTGGGGAGATGTCACAACAGGAGTAATGCTGGGTATACACTATACAATTATCTGTCAGATATCTGGCTGGTTGGAATGAAAACCTGGCAATGTATGGGAGCAAATGACAATTTACCATTTTCTCACAAACACTGGAAAACAGACAAAAAAGGTCGTTCAGAGAAATTGGTTAAAACACACGAATTTAACCAATTTGAACAATTGTTTTTTTGTCCGTTTTCCAGTGTTTAAGACCATATGATCGACTGTCATTTGTTCCCATACATTACCAGGTTTTCATTCAAACCAGCCAGATTATACAATTATCTGTCAGATATCTGTCCAGTGTATTCCCAGCATTAGAGTGCCAGCGCTACTGCATATAGTCCCAGTCTGTTAAATTTAAATTACTCCCAAAACAATATCTGAAAGCAGGGCTTCCATCAGAAATTGTAGGGCCTGGGACTGAGAAAATAGACAGCCCCCCCCCTTACTATTCCAACGGTTGATGTAATCATTGACATGTACTGTACTGTATAAGCTAGCTGTCCCTTCATTCCTCACTTCACAACACAATAGCACATTTAATAACTGACACAATACCAAGTACAAGGGAGAATACGGCAGCAGCTTTTTGTTTAAATTTCACCATATCCCAGCCCCCCCTTCTGTGTAAAATAATGTACATTATTCCGACTGTTATTAAACTCACAGACTACTGTATAACAAGAGATATGGTAAGAACTTACCTTTGTTATCTCTGTTTCTACGAAGTCCATAGGGTCCACAGGGTTGACCTTGGGGTATAGGTTGGGAACCAAATCCGGGCACCACGCAGTTAAAGCTTTTAGCTCCCAGGATGCACTTGGGTCCACTCTCCCTATAACCCCACCCCCAGCCAGAGGCACCTCAGTTTGTAAGTAGCCAAAGGCCAGAGGAGGAGAAAGAAAAAAAGAGAGAAAACTGGAACACTCGATAACCATACTCACAGAAATGGGAGACAGAAAACCGGTGACCAGTCACACAGCCCATTTGAAGCCAGGTGCGTCAGGGCGGGCGCCCTGTGGACCCTACGGACTTCGTAGAAACAGAGATAACAAAGGTAAGGTCTTACCATATCTCTTGTTTTCTACTTCAGGGTCCATAGGGGGTCCACAGGGTTGACCTTGGGGATGTCCCAAAGCAGTTCAACCAAGGGAGGGGACGCTCCTGTGCTGAGTGGAGAATCCGCCGCCAAAAAGGAAGCATTCTGAGAGGCAAAGGAAAACAATGCCTAGAACCTTAAAAAGGTGTTGACAGAAGACCACGTGACCACCTAGCAAGGCAAAACAGCCAAGGCGCAACAGCGAGCCACCCACGAGGGTTACATGGCCCGAGAAAAAACAAGCAGCAACAACAGAAAGGCCTACCCATGGGTAGGCCCCTAAAGAAGACATACGGGGCCGTCCAGCCAACATATGGCCATAGGCCGGCCATCCTTTCCTGTTAAAACCAGAAATCTCAGACCACCAATAAGGAGTCCGATTTCCGTCAGGAACTTGAATGGATCACATAAATCCACAGAGGCCGGACCACAGTCAATGAGGCCACACCAGCCGAGAGGACTGGGGACTGAATGGCCGCACCATAAGTTCCAGAATAATATGGAACCTGAAAATCACTAAGAAGAAACACAGGGTGAGAGCAACTCACACCCTGACAAGATGCCCTCCAGAAGAGGGAGCCACATGAGAACGCTCCCAATTCCGACACTCACCTGGTTGATATAAACTCCCTGATAGAAAGAGAAAGCCAAAGCAATAGACCATGTAATGGCTATCACAACCAGCGGTTCCATTAACTTTCCCCGGAGTTAACGAAGAACCACTCCTAACTCCCAAGGAGTCCGTAGGGAGGACAAATGGAGGCATAATCCAGAAAACACTCCAAAGGATGAACTGGATATCAGAGCGGAGCAATTCCATAACCTAATCATACTGACAGTGTAGAGATCTGCACTGTCAGGAAGGCCAGGCCGAGGGTGAAACCCAAGCCAGCCGGAAGGAATGCCAGAATATCTGGAAATCCTGGACACCAGAGGATCGTATCGATAGGTATAATACCACAAGAATTATGGCTGCCACAGTTTGTGGTAGGTCCCAGCAAAAGCTGATCCATGTGCTCCAATCATTCCAACGATGACAAAGCCATGGAAGCCGTAAGACCACTGTAGGGACGTAGTCAAAGACAAATGACCCAGGTCCAAGGCAAACCCCAGGACCCTGAGACAACAGGTCTGGGTAGTGAAGCATCAGGAATGGAGTATCGATGGAGAGACTCCGAAAAACCAAGTACCCCTGACATCTGGGGCAATCAGGAGCCACCAGCAGGAAAGCATCTCTGTCTCGATTGAAACACTTCCCTCGAGGAAGAATGGAGACTGGAGAACACAGGTACGCAAATTGGAAGAACCCCTTCACCGACAAAGAGTCACTGAAGGTTGCTTCAGAATCCCCAGAGTTGGACTGTAACACCATAGTGTGATAGAGTCAGAAGGCCATGAGTGTCACCTCAGGAAGGCCCCCCCCCCCCCTGCTCACCAGGAGATGAAACCTCTCTTGGGGAAGAGACTAGTCCCCGGGATGCACGTCGTAACGGCTGAGGACTCCCGCTTCCCAATGGAGAGCACCTGAAATGAACACTGTCGAGATGGTCGGGAGGAGACCCTCAGACAATGTCCGAATGTATGACATACCTGACATTGCCACCCAACGAACAGTATTGCTAAAAAGGAAGCCACTGTTCTGACCCTGTCGGACTGAACTTTTTCAGGTTCACCGGGAAACAAGGGCTATGCCAGAGTGAAGGCCCAAGACAGGCTAAAGTTCCAACAAGTTAATTGACAGGGTGGAATCGACAGACATCCAATTGCACTGAAATGGATGCGAACCAGACACAGTCCTTAGCAAAGAATACCCTGGACGAGATGGTCATAGTCACCCGAAAAGGGACAGACTTGCCTCCGGGGAGAGCAGCATCATTTGAACAGTGATCAGACAGAAAAAAACTTGTTCCATCTGGAGATAAGCCAATTATGGAAAGGCCTGGAATGGAACTAAGCCCATTCCACCCTTCCAAAGGCAGACACTGAATAGTGGACCATGCATCCCAGAGTGCAAAGACATATGTCGACTGCGCAGACATCCATGTACTCCTAATGGAAGAGTGGAGATGCCGTCTTACGCCAGAAGAATTCTCAGATTCTGAGAATCCAGCAGGGCTCCTAGGTGAAGAATACCCAGAGAGGGATGCAGGGAGGACTTTTTCCCCATTGATTAAAGTTCTGCACCCTGAAGAAGCCACAGTCAACCTGACCCGGCTGTAAAGTACCCCGGTGATCCTGCTAAGAGCAGGAGGCCATCCAGGTACAGGAGCATTGGGATATACTGAACAGAAGAACTGTCAGAAAATCCAAAACGCTCTTAAACCCCTGTGGGGCTGAGAACAGTCCCAACAGGCAGAGCCCGAAAACCGTAAGTGCTGTGATACAGCAAACCTCAGTCCATGCTGAGGCAAGGTCTCTGTAAGTGCCCGTAGGCACGTGTCCTGTATATCCAGTGATACCATAAAGTCCCCAGGTTCCAAACATAGTATGATGGAGCATAGGGATTGCCTCCTGAGCCCAGGTAGCTTTAGGAACTGGTTCAGGGAATTGAGACAGAGAATAGGCCAAAGAGGACCATTCAGCCACCGCACCAGAAAGAAAGCAGAACAACCAGTCCCTCGCTGAGAAAGTGGGGATGGCCCAATTAGCTCCGCTTACCCCAACAACTGTATAGCTTTCTGGATTCGTAAGGCCCTGTTTGGGTCCGAATAAGGGCCTGCGTACCATCACATGGAAATAGGCCGCCTGAGCAAAGAAAGGGCGTACCCTCCTACCCACATAGCCGCGGCAACTAGACACTAGTACTGGGCGAACTGAGAAAATCGCCATCTCCCAGTGGTAGGCCTGTCTCGTCATGCTGACGATATATCCGTAGGTTCAGAAGCAGGATCGGCTGGCAGTCCAGGCCTGCTCGGTTGAAGAAACAGACCTTTAGGCTGACCCAGAGGACAAAAAAGACTTAATAGACTTAGTCTGAGGCCCTGTAGTGGGCATAGCTGAAGGCGGGAAATTTGTACTGCCACTGTCAAGGTCAGGACCCAACAAGATCTACCCTATAGATGGTATCTGCACCTCTGCGTTCCCAGAGCGCAGCCATAGGGTATTACGGAGGATACCGTCGCAGCCGGAACTCTGAAAGTTAGGAGACTGGTATCCAATATAGGCATGTCCACCTATGACAACTGCATATATTACATGAGCGACCAAATACATTTGAACCCCAGACGTGTTGGTGGGGAAAAAACATTACAAATGCATCAGCTCAGTATGCAATAGTATTAACCAACCATGCTATAGCCATGGTAGGATGGGTAACAACCCCTGAAAGCGAGTATACTGATTTCAGGCAGAGTTACCACCTACGGATCAGAAGAATCCGACCACGCAGGAATGGGATGCATAGTAACGTCTGTAATCTGACGAGTAACACGCCCATCCACCCCATGAGGGGCTCGTGATGACCCTCAGGGAATTTGGGACAGGAGGCCAAACACTGTTGTAATACCTCATAACTGACAACAGCCAGAGTCCCGCCATGCGATCCCCCCGCTAGTCAGCAACAGGGAACCAGAAGGCACGCAATACTGAGGGTGTATGATACAGGTGCAGGTCAACATTCGCTCTAACCAGAATGGACCTGCCACCAGCCCAAAGCAGGGATAATAATACTTGAAATAGGCTTCCCCCCGTGTAAGAGGGAAAGAGCCCAAAACAGTATCCAGTTCACGCAGAGCCAACTGGGAAGTAACCACAGGGCGTCAACCACGCCAATTTGCGTTTCGTAGAAAACGACATCCACCCAGGGTGGCCGTGGGAATCCCTGCAAGGGGAATGACAGACTATGGTGGCACCAGGGGGATTTCATATACTGCGAAAAACCCCTGCAGGGAGCAGTAGTCTGTGTCACAGGGGAAGAGTGCAAGAAACTGCGAGATACCCTGAGATGAAAAGGGCATTATGGTGAAGTAACCCCCAGGTGAGGTACAACAATGGGGCCCACCCGGCGATCCGCAATTGAGAGGATCCCGAGAAAACAAACCTCCCAAGGGGGTCGTGAAAGGGACCGGCACCAGATGACGCCACACACAGAACCCTTTATGAAACAAATCCTCCGCACTAACACCTGCAGCACATGACTTGCAGGATAGCAAAAATGGGTGCAGTATAACGCTCTATCTCCTCGTCAAACATATCTGACCAATCTTGGCGGAAATATCAAGCAGTGCTATACTGGTCCTGACTGATGCTAAAATTAGCCGCAGGGACCCATTTTCAGCGTATGCAACACACAGTTCCAACGAAAATGTGGCAACGTGCAGCACGCAACAGTATGTGACAAACCTCACAAATATCAAAGAGTATATAAATGTGAGGTCTCAGAACCACCCTAAGTACAGCTGTATTAGGGCAGATAAGGAAAAGGGATAGATATACACTGACAGGTGAGAGAATTAAAAACAGACAGTCAGCACTAGCATAAGTCACATACCATGCAGATATATACATATATACATAAACATGTCATACAATATACTGCACTATTACACTGCATTCAACTTACCCAGATTCAGTGTCTGGGAAGGCTACAGCACTGTGTACACTGACCTGATGGTGAGGTACGCAGGGGGACTGGACTCACTGCCATCTCCGGAGCTCTGCTGCTGCACCACAAGAAAATGGCCGCTGGAGACCTCAGAAGAAGCGTGGCCCGCGGAGGAAGCAGCTCAGCGACGCCAGACTATACATACTGAAAGGCGCGCTGAGCTGAGGGGAGGAGCCGCTGTAACAGGGAAAGCTTCCTCCCCTGGCCGGCTATTAACCTCCCGGGACGCCGGCTCCCAGCGCCGATCAGTAAGTCCCTGGTGGTCTAGTGGACACACGGGGTATGGGGGGCCCGCCGCCACTGCCGGCGCCTCCGGTCTGTCCCCGGAGACCGGAGGCACAGGACTGCATATTAAATGCGCGGATCACCGCAAGCGGTGATCCGCGACCTTACCTGCTCCCCGTAGATCCGGCAGCAGTCCTGGGCGCCCGCAGAGTCCGGCTAGTACAGACTCTGGGGTCCCGCTGAGATCCCCAGATCTGTACTGGCGTCTCAGCGCCTGCGGGGTGACGGAGCGGCAGCTTAGACGTCCTATGGACAGTCCGACGCTGCCGCTCTGAAAGTCCAAAGTAAAAATAAAAAAACTCTGTACTTAGAAAAAATAAAGCTATGGGGCTGTTAATCAGCTCCCCACTGCACTAAACGGTGACCCGACTCCGGCCGGGCACAACTTAAACTGAGGTGCCTCTGGCTGGGGGTGGGGTTATAGGGAGAGTGGACTCAAGTGCATCCTGGGAGCTAAAAGCTTTAACTGCGTGGTGCCCGGATTTGGTTCCCAACCTATACCCCAAGGTCAACCCTGTGGACCCCCTATGGACCCTGAAGTAGAAATAGCCCTCTTTTGTGTCTCCTATCCTGCTTTGTCTGTCTCTTGTCTCCAGCTAGCCCCCACACTTGACTTTCCCCTCTTGTTGCTCCTCACGCCACAGTTATGGCTCCTGTCAGCGGCGCGGTGCAACATGATGTCACGCACGCCGGGCTAAGTCTCAAAAGAAAAAAAAATACTTTATTGCATGGCCTGGGGGGCGAGCGCCGGGCAGCAGGATGGATTGAGGGCAGATTGAATTGCGGGAGGGCCCCTCTCTACATCCAGGCCCCGGACTCCAGTCCTGGCAGTCCCCCCCTGATGGCGGCCCTGTCTGAAAGGAGTAATCAAAATAAAACCAGCCCAGTCTGTCCAAATATATATATCACATTCACTATGAAACACAAAGACCTGCTGCCACTAAAATTTAGCTGAAGAGTTGGCACTCAGCAGTTGGAGATGGCTGCACTTTAGATTACATTGGTGCTTAACCCACCATATAATCATCGTCCTACAGACATGAAACATCTTAAAATGTGTGAAGGCAGCCTGAAATTATTGTGGTGGTGCCAAGGAATGTCACCACCCCACGGATAAGGTTGTATAGAATACCTACTGGAATGCCACTCAGTCCAGCTGCTAGACCCAGTGAATTTAATGCTCATTATTGTTGCCATCACTGTTCCTCCTTCGGTAATCCAGCTGCCTCCTTGGTGACAGCAGCTGCCAGCAAACATGGCATGGACAACTATCTTGGCCATACATATATGCAGCAGCTAGCATGATGCCACAGAAAAACACTGGGCTATGCACATTATTAGACTAATAGAGAACCACAAAAGTGCATGTACAGCACAAAAGGAGAAGCCTTATCTAGAACCAGTAGAGAAAAGATGCTCACTCATGGCAGACAGCGAAGGACAGTTATGGTTGCTAGCAGGTGATTGTTTTATTTGCAGTTCATTTGGGCAGGGCATATGTACATCAGGGACACTTGTAGAGTTAGAGAGATGATGAGTAAAGTCTGATTCTGAGAAGGGTACTTTAATATAGGCATATTCTGGATATGTTTAGATGTATGTAATATGAGTGTGTTTGAATTTGGGTAACATGGGTAACAATAAAGTTCAGACTTCAGGGATATTGAATTATCTAATGCATTTGAAACCTTACTCAACACTACTATATTCCGCAGGCATAGTCCAATGCTTAAGAAAATTTCAAGCTGCCTAAAGAAATGTATCGTTGACATGATCCAGTCTGATGAAACAGCAAAGCAGGCTGCAATAAGGAGAATTTAAAAACTCCTGAAAATAAAAATGTGTGGGACACTGCAAGGTTTTACATCTGTAACTCGTGAAAAATATATTAGTCTTATTTTAAGTAAGAAATCTCCTTGTGAAAGGTATCTGGGAAAATGAGAGGGGATGACCAGTAACACCAATCACTATTATCTGGCCTGGGGGAGACAGCCCATAGGTTTACTCACAATGTAAGGGAAGGTAGGGTGAGGTATATTGGTGTGCTCCCAACTTCTCCTCCTATGCAGTGAAAGAGCAGTTGTCTCACTTGATTAGGAGGAGAACCAAGGAAGAACGGTTCCCGCACCCATTTGTCACATCCCGCGTTCACAAGGACCTTTCCTGGCAATACAGACTGACTTCATACAGTTTCCACCCAGTAGAGATGGTTTAGATATTGTGGTGTAAAGTATTAATTATACAGATGAAGGTTTTCAAGTTATTTAAATTTTAGTATACTATGATCAGGGTATACATGTCACAGGACAAGTATTTCTGGGTGAACTGCACCTACAAGCCACTAGAAACGTAAAATGAATTGTCAAAAGTCACATAGGATACAGGAATGAATTGGGTGAATGCCCTACCCAAGTCTTGCATAGCATCCGGGTTATTCCCAGGTCACAACAGGCCATGACGTGATGTCTGGTGAGTGTGTGTATAGTAAGTACATTTTCTATGTTCAGGATCATTTATAGATCGTACCAGGTATTCCTAACCACCTCCACATCAGTAAAGGTTGCTGAGAAGCCTACCTAGATCCAAGCTTCATAATGTAAGAGAGTAGCCGACCCGGCATCTTCCAGCTCTCGAGCAAGAGGCGCCTATGAGGAGGCTGATCTGACCCCTGCTTTGGAGGCACTGTTCAAACAGTGACTAAGGAAATAGCTTGGTATGGTAAGGGGGTAATAGAGGAGAGTGGGACAGGTGAGGCTTTCCTGCTCAACCCGAACCCCACAAAGAAGAAGGAGGATAATAAATCTTTAGTACTTAAAAAGTTTCTAATAAAGTTGATTTTAGAAAATTAATAGTAGGAATGTTAACCTTCCAACTGGCTGGAGATCTGGAACCGTGCTGTGGTAAGCAGGTAGCAACACCCACCTATGGGTCCTATGTGATTGTTGACACTGTCCATTACCTCATTATCATGAAATAAAAGAATAATAATACCTGGCATTATCATTACAGGTGCCAGTTGTTATCTGAAGTTCCCTATTGTATATGTAAATATTGAATTAAACTGTATCGTTCCCATAGTTTCTTATGTAAATAGAAGAAACCATTATGATAGTTAGAGATGGTAAATTTTAACCTATACAGATAAACCTGAAAGTTTTCATGTAACAAAATAATACTGATAATAGTATAGAGGAGGTCCAAGATTAATTTTAAATATCTGGATAGATATTTACCAAAGGGTATACTTTTGGTATGTGGGAAAAGTGCTTATTCTTACTTTCCATCTAATTCTTCTGGGTTTGTTATTTAGGACGACTGACATTTCTTGCAGCTCACATCAACAAAACCTCTTTAACATCTTTAACACGAGGGAAAAGGTCATTACCTCCAGATTGTTGGTCAGATTTGCCTCTGTATCTGATGCACAGTATAAAGCTTTGGGTTTCTCTTTATTGGGGATCCCAGGTCTCAGTGTGTACAATGCCAGGGTCATAAATAGTATTGCTTGTGGAATGGCTAAAACTATAAATGCCACTAGCACTGCTATTTCTGTGGTCAATCAAGAATTTAGAGAGGTTTGAGATGTAATGTTAGAAAACAGAGTAGCCATAGATTACGTGTTACTAAAAGCAGGTAGTGGATGTGAACATTTCAAAGGCACATGCTGTTTTAATATTTCAGATAATTATAATCCCATTGAGAAAAAATAAAACAGTTACAAGATATACAAGAAAAGCATGCACCAATATCAAGGCAGGGATGCTTTCGGATGGATAGGAAAAGGTATAACTAATTGGTTTATGCAAATATCGCATTTCGTCATGATGGGTTTGTTAACCAGTGCTTTAGTATACATACAGTCAAGTCCATAAATATTGGGACATTGACAGAATTTTCATATTTTGTCCTCTATTCACCACCACAATGGCTTTGAAATGAAACAAACAAGATGTGATTTAACTGCAGACTTTCAGATTTAATTTGAGGGTAATTACATCCAAATCAGGTGAACAGTGTAGGAATTACAACGGTTTCTATATGTGCCTCCCACTTTTTAAGGGGCCAAAAGTAATGGGACAAACTAAACAATCCTAAATCTAACTTTCACTTTTTAATACTTTGTTGCAAATCCTTTGCAGGCAATTACAGCCTGAAGTCTGGAACACAGAGACATCACCAGACGCTGGGTTTCATCCCTGGTGATGCTCTGCCAGGCCTCTACTGCAAATGTCTTCAGTTCCTGCTTGTTCTTGGGGCATTTTCCCTTCAGTTTTGTCTTCATCAAGTGAAATGCATGCTCAATCGGATTCAGGTCAGGGGATTGACTTGGCCATTGCATAGCATTCCACTTTTTAGCCTTAAAAAACTCTTTGGTTGCTTTTGCAGTATGCTTCGGGTCATTGTCCATCTGCACTGTGAAGCGCTGTCCAATGAGTTCTGAAGCACTTGACTGAATATGAGCATATAATATTGCCCGAAACACTTCAGAATTCATTCTGCTGCTTTTGTCAGCAGTCACATCATCAATAAATACAATGGAACCAGTTCCATTGGCAGCCATACATGCCCACGCCATGACACTACCACCACCATGCTTCACTGATGAGGTGGTATGTTTTGGATCATGAGCAGTTCCTTTCCTTCTCTTCTCATCACTCTGGTACAAGTTGATCTTTGTCTCATCTGTCAATAGGATGTTGTTCCAGAACTGTAATGGCTTTTTTAGATGTTTGGCAAACTCTAATCTGGTCTTCCTGTTTTTGTGGCTCACCAATGGTTTACATCTTGTGGTGAACCCTCTATATTCACTCTTGTGAAGTCTTCTTTTGATTGTTGACTTTGACACATATACACCTACCTCCTGGAGAGTGTTCTTGATTTGGCCAACTGTTGTGAAGGGGTTTTTCTTCACCAGGGAAATAATTATTTTGTCATCCACCACAGTTGTTTTCCGTGGTCTTCTGGGTCGTTTGGTGTTGCTGAGCTCTCCGGTGCGTTCTTTCTTTTTAAGAATGTTCCAAACAGTTGATTTGGCCACACCTAATGTTTTTGCTATCTCTCTGATGGGTATGTTTTGATTTTTCAGCCTAATGATGGCTTGCTTCACTGATAGTGACAGCTCTTTGGATCTCATATTGAGAGTTGACAGCAACTGATTCCAAATGCAAATGTCACAACTAGAATCAACTCCAGACCTTTTACCTGCTTAATTGATAATGAAATAACGAGGGAATAGCCCACACCTGTCCATGAAATAGCTTTTGAGTTGATAGTCCCATTACTTTTGGCCCCTTAAAAAGTGGGAGGCACATATTGAAACTGTTGTAATTCCTACAACGTTCACCCGATTTGGATGTAATTACCCTCAAATGAAATCTGAAAGTCTGCAGTTAAAGCACATCTTGTTTGTTTCATTTCAAAACCATTGTGGTGGTGAATAGAGGCTAAAATATGAAAATTCTGTCAATGTCCCAATATTTATGGACCTGACTGTATGTATAAAGTGTTTTCCCATAATGATACATGGATTCAAGAACGTGTGTACCCCAAAACCAGGATCCTCAACTACCTATCTTATGACCATAAAGCCTGTTCTGTATGTACCCGCAATATAAATTCAGCTTACACATATTACTTTTCCTCCCAATATTTTCTGCTTAAATACTTGCATGCACACAAACCAGCTGCTGAAATATATATGGTAACAAGGCTTGGGCCTCGATCCAATGAAGGACTGAAGAATCTCTTACTGTCGCAAATCCCCAGGTTTTCACCAACTCTGGCGGGGGTGGTGCGCTCCACACCATTACCAATAGCCCTGCGTGACGAAACCAGAGCATGTACTATATCCCCATATCCTCATTTCCTTTTCCTATCTCACTTAGAAATATATTTAGAACTGTGTAATTAGCACCATTTTGATTTAAGTATTTTTAGGTGTTACTTGGCATTAACAAGCGGTGGAATTGTTGATGTTAAATAAAAATGGAGTCAGTATTGCCTGAAATAAAGGAATTATTAAGGTTTTATATTCATATATGTGTTTGTAGCTTTTACAGTGATTCGGATGGATAAGGGTTAAAATGTCTTTTATAATCAGAAAAGAAGTCATAAAACTGTCTTTTACTGTGGACTACGTGATATATGAAGTTGGACGCCTATCAGACTGTGGCGTGATACATTTGAGCCTATTTTTATGTTTGCTTGAAGAGATAACCCCAGCCTTTCGAGAAGATTTCATCTAAGATGTCATGATGCCTAGAGCATAATATGTCAAAGATCACAGACTCATCATCTGATATTAATTACTCATTTACTAAGAAACCCAATCCCGTTACATGCATTATTGTATACTGTCACAACCCTTTCCCTATGCATCAACCAATCAAATATCTTGATTGTAATTTATATGTAAACACCCTCTTGATAATGATTTTGTAATTTATGTAACTATTGTGTATATGGGCCCTCATTCAGAGCCGCTCATTAGCGGCAGTACGCTCGTTCCGAGCGATGTTTGCACATCTGCGCATGCGTACGGTTTTTAGTACGCATGCGCGAACCAGTCAGTGCGGTCGAAAATCGTTGGTACGCAATATAGCGAGTGCCTGCTATTTTGAATGACAGAATGAGGCGTATGTGGGTGGTAACAGGGGAAGGTGCTTGAAAATGGGGAGTGGAGATCCGAACGCAGGCGTGCTTAAAGGTCAAAACGGGCGTTTTATGGGTGTGTATATTTAAAACAGCAGCGTCATTGTTCACGTCACTGGGTTATTTTATAGCCAGAACTGCTCGCAAATTTGTGGTAGCAAACACCAACCACAAGAATAGCGAGCAGTTCATACGCTGGTCGATGTACTCGATTAATCTAATAAATAGCGGACATGACGTAGGATGCGAGCGGCCAGGGGGCGTTTTTAACAAATAAACGAGCGTATGTTTTGCTCGCTCGTTCAGACTTAGAGGTGTGAACAGACTGCAATGTGCGTACGGATCATTTGAATAGCCACCCCTTGTTTTTAAACGAACGACCGCAAATAGCGAACGGCTCTGAATGAGGGCAATAATCCCTTATTTACTGGTATATTGCCAGAGGGATCTGACTGATACTCCATGTGCTAACCCCTCCACTTTACTCTGCGCAGAATAGTGGTGGTATTGCTTTAATAAAACCTATATCTGCTTTATCACAAACTGACGGTCTAAGAATTCTTCCTTATCACATGTATATGTATACAATTTGTTTGCGTCACATGAAGATATACCTTAATGTATGGGGCTGCATAATATGTCAGAACTGTGTGATTAAAAAAATTGTAATAAAAGTAATACTACCTGACAATACCATTATAACCATTTCAACACATATTGTTACTTTACTTAAGAGGGAGAAACAAATATAAAGGAAGGAAGTGGAGAGGAAATAAGGAGGGAGATTATGATATGACGGGATGAAGTCATATGACTGGCGGCTGAAAGGCAGCCGGTCACAATCCCGACGGCAGAATGCCGGCTAGGGATTATTGATAGGTGTTGAAATACCAATGCCTATCATAATCCAGAAGCCAGAACGATGCGGGACCGAACGAGGCAAGTACGGTCTGCGTGTCCTCATAGCGGTGTGGGGGGGGAATATTAGGTTTAGGGCACCCCGGGGAGATTTAGGGTTAGGCATCCCCCTGGGAGGGTTAGGCTAGGGAAAGGGGGGTTGGGGTTAGGCACCCCTGGGGGAAGGTTGGAGTTAGGCACCCCCCCCCGTGATGGTTAGGTTAAGGGTGCGGGGAGGGGGGTTAAGTTTAGGCACCCCGCGGGGGAAGTTAGTTATAGGCCTAAGGGGGAGGTTAGGCACCCCTAAAGGAGGGTTAGGTAGTTTACTCCCCTCCATCGGGATCTCTGCTGTTTGGCCTGCCGGCGTCGGGATTTCGACCGCTGGGCTCTCGTCCGGTGGTCATTCATACCGATCCTGATATGGTCCACAGCAGCCAACCATAAGTGCTTAATACAAATATTGTCCAAGAAAGACTACAAAGCCAATGCTGAAACCTAAGCACTATCTTAATTTACTGTAAGTCTGCCAGGACATCTGCGCCAGAAGATGCAGACCCTAGCCTACGCACTCCAACAAACAAAGGCCTCCATGTAGGGAATGGTCCTCATCGCCGTCCATTCTCCGCCCTCAAAGGACCGCTGCCGCGTTCAGGACACTGCTACTGAGGTCAGAGTGACATCTCAGCGCTTGCATGCTGAGTACACCCACCATTGGACTTGTACGCAAACCATTGGGCCCTCAAACCTTCATTTACCAAACCTTAATTTACTAAAGGTTACCTAGCGGTTCTCACCATTGAAGTCAATGGTGGGAACCATTTATTGGCTGAGAGAGAGGAGGCTCACCTCTCTCAGCCAATGAACTCTCAGCACTGAGATTTCTATAAAGAAATGCCGTGGCTGAGCTGTCATTCGGGAAGTACTGTCCTCAGAGGACGGTACTAAGACTTGGAGGCCTGCTTGGACAAGAGGACCTGTTCAGGGATTGAATGCGAGTATGTGTGAGTGTGTATGAATGTAATAAACTTATACTTTCACGGTGTGTGAGAGTGTTGTCTTTATTTTAACATTACTTTTGCAGCTGAACTACAGATACCAGCCCTTTATGCCCCGAATGTTGTGGTTCCCCAAGTACCAGCATGCGGGGGAGGCTTGCTGGGACCCGTAGTTCTACTGTAAAAGACAATGTTATTACATCTATATTTATACAACACTTTACACAATTAACCCAGCTCCCACCGCCCAGGGGTGCCGAGGATAGCCCCGGGCTATCAGTCCACGCTTGGGGTGCCCTGGAAAGAGGGACCCCTTTATTGGAGAGGTCCCCACCTCCCCAGGGTTCCCCCGGCATGGGCTTACTAGCGGTCAAGCATAGTGCTTTGGTCGGGGGACACGGCAAAAGGGTTGCCCTGGTTGCGGCATTACACCCCCCACTAGTAAGAGTGCGATGCTGGTTATGAAAAATACAGGGGACCCCTACTCATTTGGTCACCTGTACTTCCAAAACTAGGAACGGCTCGCTGAGCCCAGTGCTGGTTGTGCTAAATACAGGAGACCCCTACGTCTTTTGTCCCCTGTACTTTCACAACCAGGACTGGCTCTGAAAAGACCAGGGCTGGTGGTGCTTTCAGGGGAGGCCCCAGGTCAATTTTTCTTTTTTTTTTTTTTTAGACAGATGCATGCACGGGTCTCACAGTACAGCCCCCTATTTAAATTTTTAAGTAATCTTTAAGATAGTCATCAGGGGTTTTGGACTGCAAACAATATATTGTTAACGATCTGACAATTTGGAAATCGGTAAAGATGAATGATATATCGTTTGATCGTTAGTAAAATTGCACAGTGTGTATGCACACACGTACTTCAGTAGGACTCTTGGTGGGCCCTCTTTTGTAGACGTCTCTGCATTCCCAAATTACAGGACAGTGCAGTAGCCCCGACACACACAGATGGGGGAATTCAATTGTTTTTCCGCAAGCTCACGCTCCCAATCTCCCGTCTAAATTGACAGAGCAAAATTAATTTGTTTTGGGTGATTATTACTTTTCGAGCATGTCGCGCCTAAACGCACCAGGTTTAGATGTGTAAAGTGGCTAAATCAGTCTGAACTATTCGGCGTGTTGAAAAAAAAGTGTAGTTTTGGCCCAAAAGCCAAACTTTTTGCGCATTTCTGCTCTCCATTGTAGGAGGGTGTGAGCAGAAATAATGGGGGCCCGCAGCACTCATGCCCGATCGGTACAACAAATTAATATCTCCATTGAGAAAAAACAATTGAAGATCCCCCAAGAGAGGCATTATTGTAGTAGAAAGAGTAAGGCAAAGGAGTAGGACAGACCTAAATCGGGGATAGGATTGGAGTGCCTGCAGTAGGTGACAATGTACGATTTTCTAAAAGTAAGAGAAATAAAGGTCCCAAACTGGCTATCTATGTAGCAGCCACTTGTATAACAGAGAGCCACTCCCAAAAAACTCTATGAACAGGTATACAAAAAACAAAATATACAATCACTGCCACTCACATATAGTCCCAAATAATGGAATAATCTCCTGCGATACACAATTTTCTGCATACAGATACTTATCAACAATGTATGTAGGATATAGAGACATTTCCCAACAGAATTATCACACTAAATTGTCCCTGGTCAAATTCTGAGTCTATTATTGTGCATCTGTCTTTTTGAAGAGCTTATATGCAGTATACGCAGTGAAGCTTAACTGAAGCAGGCGTCACATATAACCAAGTGTATGTACCGTATGCCTTATAATGTTAGACTGGAAGCTTAAAGATTCTGTAGTATAGATGCTTGCCGATATATCAAGCTCAATAAATACTGTTCAATTAAGGTAAAAAAGTTTCTCTCACCTGGCCGGGACTTATAAAGTAAACATACTGAATGCGATATATACTGCAGTGCTTAAGGCATATATGTCCAGTCTACATTGTTCTGTGCCCTTGGAGACGTTGTGGCTATTTGGAATCCTGACGGGGGCATTGTGGAGCCCCCTCTATTCCTTAAGTGATTCAGCAGGTGCCTCGCTGTCTCCTTGTGGACAGATATCTCTGACCGTCTTCTGGACGCTTTCAATACTCTGCTCTCTTTTTGCTCACTAGCCCATCCATGTTCCCTTTAGTCCCAATATTTATCTCAGAGCACCCACTGTGTGACTGTTCTCAACCTACAACTGTTTTACATCTTGTCAGCCTTTGTCTCTATAGACTCTGCCATCCTTCCACTTGCCCTTTACCCTCAAAAGTGTTAGCTGTTCTACTATCCCTCTGGTCCTGAGTATTATTAGGTCCTCCTATCCTACTTCTATATTTCTTCTCTTCTCTGGTGGCTGACCTATTTAACCCCTCCTATGGTTTCCCTTATGTCCCTTTTTCTGCTCTCTGTTCCCCTTTCGTCAGCTGCATTAAAGCTATCTATATACAGAATATATTTTTTCCTTATGCCTCTTTTTCCTGTCTTTTCACAGTCTCACACCTTTCACCCCTTCACCCACTTTGTGCTCTCTCTCTCTACTCTTACAATAGTCTCCATTAAGTCCATCTACCCTTATTACCACCTTATAATTTTATTTAGCTTTCCTCCATTACCACTCCACTCATTTCCCATCCCTCCTGCTGAAACACTCCTGATGCCCGGCTGTAGATGCGCCTTGTCAGCACAAAGTCTGCTGTTACAGTCCAGCTGGCGCTCAAGATGCTTTTTTATTGTCTGTTGTTTGGGAGCACATGGGGTCTCACTGGTCACATAATATTACTGCTCCATTCATCTCATTTCACCATTTCCCTGTCAGCATCAAATGTACATTAACCAACCACATAAATATTGTCTAATAGTACATACCAATCATTAGCTCTTCTCTAAAAGATGTACAATAAAAATAAACACTATCTAACCCTACCAGAATATAGAAGTAACTTGTGGGCTACATCACTTATACTGAAACTTTTTTTTAATCTATATATACTGTGAAGAGTAGAAGGTTTTCAGTATACAGTGATGCTAGAAGACCAAGGGATCTATTGCTGGCCATACACGGGACGACTGATCACACGATTTGGACAGTTTCTACAGGTTGGACAGACCAATCATTTGAAAATAGTTGTATTTTGAGTCTTCGGCGACCCCGATGCGCGTCCCCGCCATCGTTTAGTTGGATCGCAGATCAGATGGTTTTGCAGAGAGAACTCAACTGATCGTGTAGGAATTGACACACAGTATGTGATGTGATTGCTCAAATCGTATGGTCTCATGTGAAATAGTTGCATTTTAAATACAAATCGTCCTGTATCTGAAGGGAAGAATTTTCAAGGGAAATTGTACAACTGATCTGACCAACTTTTGAATCTCATCGTGTATGGCCACCTTTAGACTTATACAAAGTTGGTGTGAATTGGTTATCTCATGTTACACACTATGCAGCAGTCTATCAAACAGTAACTTTTATTTCAGTAGCGTTCTAATCCATGTGTACACACTAGAAATACAATAAATCACATCAAACCTAAAAGGTAATTTAGGTCACTTTAGAAGTTATAGTATGGATACTTGGTTGTGCAATATACATTCTACATATACATTTTATAACACGAGGGTGTGCACCAAGTACATATTTTAAGAACAAAGGGCCTGATTCAGCAGTGAACGCAATTTCACTGCTGATCACAGATTCCCGATTATTGGGTATCTACGTGTGCGAGTGTGCAGAATGGGTCCTGCGTAGTCGCACGCAAACCTTTGAATGTCTCTGCCTGATAGACAGGCAGTGGGATTTATAGGGCGGTGCGGGGGTGCTGCCTTTCCCAGAAACAGGGGCTTGTAATCCCCGTTTTCCTGGAGTGGCTAGCGCTGGATCTGTGTTGATCACCGCAGTGTCCTGGGCTCGCAAGCCGGCCAGCCTGAGTAAATTGAGGCTTACTCAGCTGGCAGGAGGCCCGGCACCGTCCACCATTGCGATGGTCATGATGGTTATATCAGCCTGCGACCTCTACCGCTGTGCTGGGATCGCAAATGCAGTAGAGGGTGTCATACACCTCCTGCTGCACTTGCATTATTGCAAGGATCGTAATTGCAAAGCTGCCTGCGTGCATACATCATATATCTATAGCCTGCGTGCAGCTTTGCAATTGTGATCCTTACTGAGTCAGGCCCAAAGTCTGAACACACCTCAACATCATATTTAATGGTCCCTTATTCGACGCAGATTATGTTATAGGTTAACAGTTGCACCTTTTTATTACGATTTCTTATTATTATTCTTATTATTCTTATTATCAACAATTACTTATAAAGAGTCAGCATATTCCGTTTTGCTTTACAATTGTGACCAAAACAGCAATAATACAACCAGGCAGGGGTGTTCACTCTCTCCGCTCATCTTTGCATTAGTTATTGAGCCCCTTGCCTGTAGGATCCGTGTGATCACGGGCATCAATGTTGGGGACTCTAACTATAAAATATCCCTTTTTGCTGATGACATTCTTCTCACTTTGTCCAGTCCCATAATCTCTCTCCCAAATCTATTTCAGAAATTGTCAATATATGGGCACTTCTCAGGTTATAAAATAAACCATGACAAGTCTGAAGCGCTACCTTTGCACATCCCGAAGTCAACTATTGCTCTCTTGCAGCTAAATTTCACTTTCACCTGGCGTAGGATTCCTTAAATTACCTTGGCATTCATCTGACAAAGTCCTACGATAGCTTATATAGGGCCAACTTTCCACCCCTTTTCAGATCCATTGAGCAAGATATCGTCAGATGGCACAAATATTTCATCTCCTGGATAGGTCGCATAAACTCAATTAATATGAATGTTCTCGGGGCGTGGCTTGGCTCTGGTCGGAGCAGGCAGCTGGTTGCATGAGCTCCTGGTAAACATCCGTTTTTTATCCTGTTCCCCTGGTGGTATTGGGCTGAAACTTGAATCACAGGTGCATTACATATCACTGCACCTCACGGTGGTAGTTTTGTCCCTCTGCGAGCCTGCAAATTCTATTTAATGGCTCCTATACTGAAGACAGTATCCTGGCCTAGCTGAGGTCCCGGCAGTGTCTCTCCCTGCGCTGTTCCAGGCACTCCTGTGCGGTCTGGTCCGTGGCGGTCCTCACTGTCTGGTGTTTGAGGTGTGTGGTCCGAAGATCGTGGCTGCGGGTTGGTGCTCTGGCTCCTTACTGATGTACCAAGCTGTCAGTCTGTCCTGCGGCCATTTTAGGTGAGGACGCTGTTTACAGTCCCTGCCCTGCTTCACTAAGGTTACTGGATCCTGAGTACATGTGGAGGGGCAGTTTCTCTGCAAGACTGCCCACACTGTAACCCTTGGTCATAGAATTGTTTTTGGGCCCCACCCCAGCCTCCATTACACAGCTCCTATACCCAGTCCTTGTTGATTTCTGCTATCATCACACCTGTACAAAACAAACATGGAGGCCTCTCTACAACAGATCCTGCAAGCTATCAATGCCTCTGCTCAGAGACTTATCAGCAAAGTTGGGAATTTACAAATGAATATTCTTGCTTCCTGATGTATCCCTTGGCAACCCCGGGAGGAGACTGAGATGTCTGAATCTCCATTTTTTGTTCATGCAGTTCATACTCCATTTGAGGAAAATCGGTTCATGTATTTCTCCTTCCATCTGACTGTGGTTCTCTCTGCATTGGCCAAATTCAGATGTTTAGCCGTGTGGGGTCTGCCGTGGTTCCAGGACTTGCTGCTGTTATATTTTAGGTACTTCCCTGTCGGATTTCGGGCATGCTGGAATGGGACTGCTCATTATGGTGCATTTTCACAGGTGTCCGAAGCTTGGCCGGACTGATCTGCATCAATTATTTTGCCTTACCAGTTGTTATATGCAAGTTGTTAGTAAGATATGACCTTCCATAGTATATTTGAAAATTCTTCTGTAATTGCCTAGTACTTTATAGTATTCTTGTATATATCCTTTTTATCACATATTTGTATGTCATTTAATATCATTTGTGATTATTATATTTTATTTGGTTATATGTTTGTTATATGAGACTCCTGCTATATCCAGATAATCTGTTTTATATATATTTTGCTGTGGCTATTTTTATGCTTCTATTTTATGGGATTACAATGCTTTCCTGGTAAAGGTAAGTTCTCTCTTAAAGCACCTTAGATATACATAATCTGTTTGTTTTTTAGCCTATTATATTTCAGTATTTCTGTATATATTTATAGTCATTTTACAGAAATGCAGGAAAGTAGTTTATGGGAGCAGCCGGCTGCCTGCTTCGTCCTGGATATGGCCATTTTTGCCCCAGTCAGTTATCCAAATATCTATCCTTTCAAACGGGGGGAGGGAGGGGGCTGTTAGTAGTAGGTTAGTTTAGTTAGGGAGGGAGGGAATTGCGGGATCCAGGTATACCTGAGTTGGGGACAGGCTATACAGGGTGTGGGGTTAAAGAGTAGGTTTGCTTTGGGTGTATTTTGTATTTTAGTTATTATTTTTTATTATTTTTGTGGTAAGTCTTATGGTGGGACATTTATATAGGATTTCCTTGGTTTTTTTATGCACCTCCTATGCTTGTTGTTTTTGGTTTCCAGCACCTGCTTCGGGAACCCAACTGGCGCCTTCGGGTACTCATTATGTTTTCTTTTTTTTTTTTTATATGTTACCTGTGACATGTATGTATATCCTAAATAATATGACCATACCTTATACTTTGTTTTGACTGCATGTATATGTCACAAAACGTACTTTTCATACTTGCCGCACTTTCTTTTATTATCAGTGTTCGCAAATACGTGCTATTGCGCGTATTTTACCCAATATCGGGCACTGGGGACTCACTTTTTTAAAGTAGCCGGATCCCCGAGGACGCGCTTTGCTGTGGCCAATCCCTACCAGCTGGCTGCAGCACAGCGCGTCCCCCTGCAGAGACAGACACAACGCTGTCTGTTAGAGCAGCCAATGAGAGTCAGATAGACTCTCATTGGCTGCTGCTGTGGAAAGCCGTGCTGGGATCAAGTGTCTGATCCCAGCATCGGCACAGCGTCCGTGCCCAGCGCTGGGACAGTGTTTGTTCCCAGGACCGGATAAGCCACCACGGCGGGTACCTGGTGAAGGGACCGCCTGGTCCCTTCCACCAGTGGCGGCGGGAGAAGCCTGGCTCCGGGGCCTGAGCTGAGTGGAGCTCGCTGCCCGGAAGCCAAGTAGCGGCGGCGGTGGTTTGGCACTGGCCGCGAGCTTTTGGCACGTGGTCCAGCAGCCAATAGGAGGCAGACGCGAGGAGCCAATCGCGGCTCTTCACGTCATAGCCCCGCCCACTCGCGGCGTCTTGTATAGACGCTGCTTAGCGGGAACGTTCAGTCCGTCGGCGGAGGGGAGGAGTGAAGACCTCCCGAAGACAAGTGAAGAGCGGTGCGGCAACAATTCCGGTGGCCGCGCAAGAGGCCAGAAGACGGCGCGATCAAGAAGGTAGAGGCAGCGCCGCTGGCCAGGACGATCAGGCCAGCGGCAGAAGACTGAAGCTGAGGACCGGAGAGGACTGCGGGGGTGGAAAGTAAGAGCTATCGAAGCTCCCCCCGCAGCCTCTTCCACCGTGCAGGTAGGCGGGTTTGGGCCACCGTTATTTACCCCTCCCTAGACCACCAGGGTTGTCGGGCACTAGGCCCGTGGCATAAATTCAAGCAATAGGCCTGTAGGTATATAGGCGGGCACAAGGCCCGGGCTACATAGGGGGCATTAGGCCCAATTGAAGGTATCTGCCCTCCCCAAATAGGTGTGTGACCTGCGCATTAGGCCCAGGTCGCTAAAGTGCAAATAGGTGGGTTCCCAGTAGTTGACCCACCAATTTGCCTTTTAGTGACCTGGGCCTAATGCCCATGTCACTCCTATTTGAAGGGCAGCTACCTCCACTGCATAGGGGGTCTGAGAGGCATATGGGCTACTCCATGGGGGCACTGCATAGGGGGACTACTACTGGGGGCACTGCATAGGGGGACTACTACTGGGGGCACTGCATAGGGGGACTACTACTGGGGGCACTGCATAGGGGGACTACTACTGGGGGCACTGCATAGGGGGGAACTACTACTGGGGGCACTGCATAGGGGGGAACTACTACTGGGGGCACTGCATAGGGGGACTAAAGGGCATTAATGTGCAGCATCATTTGTAAGGGGTATTACTGCATGGCATGATGTGTAAAGACCGGGCATTAATGTGTGGCATAATGTGTGAAGGCTGGGCATTTCTGTGTGGCATAATGTGTAAAGGGCATTAATGTGCGGCATAATGTGTAAAGACAGGGCATTTATCCTTTGATAAATATGCCTATTACCTAAAGCGTTATTCATAGGCTAACCATACTATCGCTTTAAAAAGGGACACATAAATTAATTACAAAGGTTCTGTGACTGGCTGACTACAGAACCTGTGTAATCCAGAAGTGTCCCAGTTTAAAGTGATGATATGGTAAACCTACTTATTCATTATGGGTTTTGTGAACAGACAAGTCATATTACCTGAAAGATCGTGGAGGCATTAAAACATGCATTTAAGGGGCTTGTGGGGATATCTGATGCTGTTGGGGGTATCAGATGGGTATTTTAGGGGGATGTGGGGAGGTCTGAGAGGCATATGGGGAGCTCTAAAGCATAAATTATGATGGGACCCAGAAATGGTCAGACAGGACCCCATTTTTTTAAAGTGGTGGGTCCCTGGGACCCACAAATTTTGTCACTCACCGCGATCACTGATTATTACTATTTTTTTATTGGGTGTATTTCAAAACTTTAAATAAAAAAGTACTTCATTTAAAAAAAAAAAAAGATGAATGTTCTCCTTTCCAAACCCTCCGTCGTGGTTCCTGCTCAGGTGCTTGCCTCCCTACAATCCTCTTTCTGCAAATTTATTTGGAATGGTCGGAGGCCTCGTCTGCGTAGGGCAATTCTCTTTAAAAGTTCTCTTGACGGGGGTTTGGGCCTACCAGCTATCTCCAAATACTATCAGGCAGTTTGTCTTAGCCAGTTGGTCGCCTGGCACTCTCCTAGGGGATCCAAGCGCTGAGTGGACCTATGGGGCCTCTCAGTTCCCTCGGTGGCTCTTACCTTATCTGTTTGGGATTCTCTTGCCACAAAATATTAATTATATACCTATCCCTCTCCCCAAACACCCTTGTGGCAACATCCCGCAATTCCTCCAGGCCAATCCCGTCGTATGGCTTCTACTTGGACAGCAGCTAGTATTACTTGTTTTCGACATGTGTCAGACAGTTTTGCTTCCCAATCCTTTCTGGAAATCCAGGAAAAGCACTCCTGACCTTCCTCCTGATTTTTTCAATACCTCCAAATCCGTAGCTTTGTGGATTCATCTTTTTCTTCCTCTGCTACACCCGGTGCCACCACCCCAAAGGAACGCCTATGTATTTACTGTCCCTTGGATAGCGGTACCATATCCCAATTGTACCACTCCAGTCTGACACCGGAACATCCTCCCCTGGCCACCCACGAACTCACGTGGGAGACGGACCTTGGGTCCTCCTTAGGGGAGAGTACTTGGGAGGCAATTCGGTCTAAATGTGTCAAAGTGTTCCATTAGTGTTTCCATTACGGAGATCTCTTATAAGGTGTACACTCGCTGGTATCTAGTTCCGAACCGCTTACAACTAATGTATCCCAATGTCTCACAGTTGTGCTGGCGCCATTGTGGTCAGATTGGCACCTTTTTCCATGTATGGTGGGCCTGTCCTCTGATCGCACCCTTTTGGGCTATGGTCAAATCGCTCATTTCCTCAATCGTGCCCTCACATTCTCCCCTCTCCCCGGCCTCGCTACTCTTGTGTGCCCCAGTCTGCCAGTCATCTAAGCAGGTCAACAAACTGATCCTATATATTTCGTGTGCAGCTAAATAACAGATTGCTAGGGCCTGGAAGCAGTCCTTTCAGCCCTCTCGCCGGGAATTAATAGAATTTGGTATGTCTCCAAAATGGAGTACATAACTAGTCTTCAGAATAACACATTGGACAGGTTTCATGAGGTTTGGACGCCTTGGTATCTCTTTCAAAATGTTCCTCTCCCCGGCAGCTAACACCATCAACCTGTTTTTTCTTTTTCTTTTCATATATACTTTTTGTTTGTTTTCACCCGTCTCACCTCCAGGCCCTTTGCCCTTCCCCCACTCCCCATTTTTCCTGGCTAGCATCTCTATTTTTTTATTTTTTATATCACCCCTCTCTCTTTTCAATTGAACGAGGTACTTTTATATTTGTTTCAGTACATATGCATTTGTATTTCTTATGTTTCTAAATCGACTGATTTAGATTATTTTTATATAGCTTGTTATATATATATATATATATGTATATATATATATATATATATATATATGCTGATGTTTTGTAGTTTTTGCTTCTATTGGTTCTACATTTGTAGACCCATCTGTATCTCTCTTTGTATGACATTTCATTTTCAATAAAAATTTGTGATGTAAATAAGAAAAAAAAAAAAAGTACAGCAATAATACAATACACTGTACTGTGTAAAAACAGATAGACAAAGAGGAAAGAGGGCCCTATTTGCAAAATTACAATAGGGACAATTTCTGAAGTTCTCTGCCTTTACATGGTGTATTAAATAAAAACAAGACACTTATTTCAATGCCCCTGGCCCCAATTACCCACTTGTCCAATGAGAGCAAAAGCGAGAAAACTATTGTTATGAATAGTGTGCTTATTTACAATTGAATTGTTAAAATGCAACGATCACACAACAAAGTTAGCAATTTTATATCAATATTCAGGAGAGATTATCCTATCATTTAATAAGAACCACTAAGGCACAATATGAATACTGTCTGTTTCAGGACATGAAATAGTAGATTACATGGTGTGTGCTTAAGTACCTTAAAGTTAATTTGTTCATTACACACAATGAGGCAAACATTTTGGGATCTGACCAAATCAGGGGTGAAGCTATGCAGAGCTAGGAGGGAGTAGAAGAATAGACAGGGTACAGGAGAGGATGGGGCGAGGTCTTAGGCCAGGACAGAGGAAAGTAGAGGAATGGATTCTAGACAAGGAGGGGTAGAGGTGGAGACCCAGGGTCTCAGCCAGGGACGGGGGACATTTGCATTCTGCAACACAGGCAGCTACCAACTGCCAATAACTAATCAGTTTGCCAGGCTAGCGCCACTCATCCTCCATCACACGTTGTATGTACCCCCCTCCAACTGGTCACCACATATTGCAGCTTACCAAAGTAGCCACAAATCACTCTCTAAGCCATAAAGATCTGTTTATGATGTGGATACCCCCTTCCCTCCTCAAAGGTTAGACCAGAAAATGAACAAACATATATTAGATTGCATGTAGTATGTAGGTTTTTCTAAAAAAGAATTTAGCAGATAACCGCCATCTGCCTAGGTCTGCAGTCACGTAATCTGGTGAAACTAGGCACAATAAAAACACAACCTGTATTTTGGTCATCCAGCCAAGTGCTAGTCCCAGTCCTTAAAATGAACATTTTTTAGAAAAGCTGTCACTTCTCAGGTAATAATACTGAAATAGAACGAGTGAATGTAGTTAATAGGTATATTTTCAAGTCAAAACAAAGAAATGGCCTGAAGACATCTGTGTATGGGAGGGAGGGAGAGAAACAAAAAACTTACTCTTCAACATTGCTTGGCATACTACCGTATGGGTGAGGAAGCAAGTTAGAACAGGTGACTAATGGACACTTTGGGCCAAATGTAATAGGGTGAGAGTTTAGAAAATGTGAGAGATTAGCAGTAAACGCTCACATTGGTTGAGTTTTATCTTCAAAATGGGAAAACATTTGAATGAGATTTTAAATCATGAGAGTTTTTAAAGTCTAAAAAAACATGCAAGTTCGCTCTGTTACTTTGTTTTTGGACTCTATTACTTTGGCAAAGTTTAAAAAGCGTCAGAAACTCTCACTTTTCTAAACTCTCACTCTATTACATTTGGCCCTTTGTATTTGTTGTTTTCCCCTTGTGACCAAATAGTAATTCTCTAAGATCAGGATGGTTAAATAATACACAGAATAATAATGATTTCTAAGTGAAAACATTGTTACAAAATTCGATTTAAAAAAAACACAGTAAAATACCGTAATTAATGCATCACACTTACCTCCGGATTCAATGAAACAGGAAGCCGCCGGGACCAATATCTTGGCGATATATACCTTACAGCCATTATGGGCTTAGATCTGAGGGGTCTATTTACGAAGCAGTGTTAGGAGACAGAGTGAAAAGTGATAAGGTGCCAGCCAATCAGCTCCCAACTGTCATCTCATAGGCTGTGTTTGAAAAATGACAGTTGGGAGCTGATTGGCTGGCACTTATCACTTTTCACTCTGTCTCCTAACACTGCTTAGTAAATAGACCCCTCAGTTACATGCGAAGGCGTATGCAGCAGTGTTTGCGAGTTTATGCACATGCTGCTACAAGACTCCTCCCCATGTGTACATCTGTGTGGCCAAATGTGCAAGGACTGAGGCCCTGATTCAGAGCCGGACGCTCTGACCAGAGCGCTCGCTCTGAATCAGGGCCGTCCTATTTAAATTTGGAGCGACCTTCTGGCCGCTCGCATAGCTGTGGGTTACTACCCACAGCTTATGCGAGCGTCCATGATGATGGTCGCGATGATCAAGACCATCGCGACCATCGGGCTTGCGACGAGACCCTGCGGTAGGGTCTCGCTACCGCAAGCCCTGGAGTGCTTTTGGCTCTATCAGAGCCAAAATCACTCCCACTGACATCACTAGTGATGTCAGTGGGGCCGGACCAAGACGGTAGGCGTTCCCATGGGAGCCACGCCCCCGGCAACGCCCACCGAAGGGGGCATGTTGTCACTCACCATCGACAGCACGCCCCCTCTGGTGCGAGGCCCGGAGCGACAGCTTGGCTGTCGCTAGCCGGGTTTCGCGCAAGCGCACGACGGAGCTCCCTCCGTCGCGCGCATGCGTATTTGGGTAACATCGACCCGCTTGCGAGCGTCCTGCGCTCGCGAGCGGGTCTGAATGAGACCCTGAGACGCCCACTTTTAGCTCCCATGCACGTTGTAATACCGATTGGTGCATCCTTATACACCACTGTACAAACTTGCACCAGCCCTATAGCAGGAGCAGTTTCTCCATCTGATCATGGCCTCCTATGCTTAAGCGGCCCATACACGGTGCGATAAATCAGCCAATCCAACGGATTGCTAAGATTTGGCTGCTATATCGCACCATGTATGGGCATGATATCGGCCAGAGCGTGCACCCGTGGAGTCGTACATCGCATCCCCAGATCTTACTGCAGGTTCAGTCAATCAGGGGATGCGATGTGCGATCCCATGCAGCGCTATGCGGGTGGGGGGGAGCCGGCATATCAGGCGGTCGGCCACCCGATTGCACAGTGTGTGGGGACCGCCCGATATGTCGGACATCGGATCCCCCGTCGCGTTGCACGGTGCATATCGCACTATGTATGGTGCCTTTATAGCTGTGCTCTGAGAACTTGCACTGGCACAACCACTGGATGGACAATTTTTGCATGTACTAAGAACCATCTCCCAGTAACGCCCATCACTTTTCCTCCACTGATACTGGTTCTTCCAAGCGCAACAGCATCTATGTGCATGCACTCTGTTTAAGGTAAGTACCGTAGGGGTTGTCAGAAAATGTCACTCATGCGCAGTTACAAATAATTGCTCAAGTATGTGAACATCGATATTGCATGCAGCTCTGATTCATGCCCTATAAGTGCAACGCAAGCATTGGCAGCTCACTTGTAATTGAGGGGTATATTTACTACAGTGAGTTTTTAGAAATAGAAGATGTTGCCCATAGCAACCAATCAGATTCTACTTAACATTTAACTAGCATCTTCTGGAAGAGAATAGCTAGAATCTGATTGGTTGCTATGGGCAACATCTCCACTTCTATAAACTCTCACTTTAGTAAATATACAGAGTTCGGCCTTTGGAGAACTTGATATCGTTTTTGTTGGTGGAACCTTGAAGAATTGGCCCCATACATATCAGATCTTCCTTAGCGATGCCAATCCGCCAAGATATGATACTGCAAGAGGAGGTTTAGAGCTAATAGTACAAGGATAGGTTAGAATGCGCATACTTTTCTGGCCAGGAGAGTTGGCTACTGACAAACTGTAGTGAAAGGAAATCTCAGTTTCCCAGTTACATGGGTAGTTCTTCCCAAACCAAAAAGGAAAACCAGTGGGTAAATTTACAATGAGGCACGACTTCGACTTCAGCAGTCTTGGACATTGAATTTTTTAAAAAAGCAATAATATTAAAAACAAAACCACCAAAGATTTGTCAGTGTTGAAAAGTGCTATATAGTAAATTTCCCTATGTGTCCATCTTATGGGCAGCATTGTAAAACACCTATATGGAACTATGAAGGGGGTTCTGGGGATTATTAGAAAGAAGATTTCCGTAGGCTTAGTAACATCAGTTCTGAAAGCAAGAATATTCCTACAATAATAATAATAGAAATATACATAGTTGACAGAGAAAACGCACTTCCCTGACATATAACAAGATAAATTAAAGTACCTCAGTTTTTCAAAACTTTAATAAACTGAAAGTACTAGTTTCTATTTTCCTAGTTATTGTAGGTTTAGAGGTCTTTCAAAATGCTCCCATTTTGCTTATGTCATACTTATCCTGAATGTAAAAATAATAATCCCTCTTCCATTAAGATTGCTACAGTTCAGATCTGCCCAAGCGATTTCTGTGGTGTCTTCACAGCTATTTCATGTACGTACATTCACCATTCAAAGCACAAAGCAAAGTCATCGTCTCAGAGTAAAGGGCCTGTTTTTGTGCGATGCTGAGAATTGCAGCGCCACCTCAGCTACAAAAGCTTGATGCAGTCTACTTCATAAGTCGCCAATGAATTACGTTTCATTTATTAAAGTCCATCCAATTTACACAGCTTTGTATGTTGAGGGAGCCATGATACAAATCAACAACATATAATAAAATGAAACAAATAGTGAATATGAGTTTACAATCTAAGGAAAGTGGGGCACACATGAAATGTAAAGTAGTGGAAGACAGAAGCATTATAAGATTCTAATAATAAAGCAGCCATTGGTGACTGGCATTTCTATGCTGGTGGTGCATGTGGCACAGTGGGATGGAGGAGAGAGAGTGGAAGGTGGAGACATGAAAGATGAACCATTGATTGTAGCTCAGTTAATATGTGGTATATTTATTTAGTATCAAACTCACTGCTGAACACAGACACTAAAGTTACACTCTACTAAAACATACACTCATACTACGAGACAGACTTATTTCACTTCCTCCACATCCAGTGGCTGCCCTTGACAACAATGGTGTAGATCCTGTTAGGTACACGTGGGCGAAGTTGGTGTGGAAACGCAGGCACCACCACCACAACTCGCCCTCCTCGTGGTCTGATATGGTTCTGGGCTTGCAGATTTTGTGACGCAGCCCTATGGGGCCGTGAACATAAATGAGCAAGCCTGGAGGTACAGCGAGTGTGGCATATAGCTGCAATTACTCACACCATGAGCTGACTTGCAGCTTATAGTTTTGACCCCTATGTTAATAATGAAAACCCGAGCTGCTGCAGCATTACTATGGACCCCAACATCCTGGTTTTGACCTGACATGACCTTAGCATCTCTAAAGTCATGTAGAAATATTTTCACTACAACAGTCAGCTAATACATGCAGTGGATGTGTGAAAATTAACTGTTTTACAGTGAAGTGCATTGGAAAACTTGAATCAAGATGGAAGATGAAGCACTGACTCCTGAATTCAACAACCAAATGAAGAATTAAGTGACCCGCACAGACTCAATTGAAAAGCTAATTTCATGAGGTGCTTCATTAACTATCTGTAGCTAAAAAAATACAATTAAGTTCCAGCGCTCCCTACTAGACCAACTGTCCCAAAATTCAGAAAAATAAACTTTTTCCAGTCTTCATGGATTTTCCCACATCTAGAGTAATTCTTCTCTTATTCCCCACAATAGTGTCCAATGGAACATGATTCAAGGGTACATAGAAAGAGAGAAATATATGCCAAATATAGTGAAGTACCGCTTTAATTTCACAACATATACAGATGTGGAGGTGTATATGTACACCAGGAAACATAAGCACCTGTATTCACATCCACTGATGTACTCCAAGTCCCTCTGGATAGAGGTTTTGTGACCTCTATTGAATTGCTCTAGCTGCACCAGTTATTGAAGCGCATTTTTATACATATTTTATTATTTTTATTGTAGCTGCCAGGCCTGACAGTAACCTTATGGTGCATACACACGGTCAGATTTTTCTTCAGATCTGAATGATAACGATTTCAAAAATCGTTCAATCGTTCATATCTGAAGGAATATCTGACATGTCTGAACGATGAACGATGCGCGTTCCCGATGGTCAGATAACGATATCTGACATCTGATGTGTTTGCAGTCATTTTTGGACGATTTCATTCATTTTAATGCAGTCTAAAATCGTTCGTAGTTCAAATCATTCAAATTGTTGGTCAAATCATTCAATCGTTCATCTGTCACATCTGACCGTGTGTATGCTCCATAAGAAATGCTCGCCCAGCAGCACAATGCACGGGAGACCTATCAAAACTTGGAGACAGATAAGGTACTAACCAATCAGCTCCTAACTGTCATTTCACAAGCTGTATTTAAATAATAACAGTTAGGAGCTGATTGGTTGGTACTTTATCTCCCTCCAAGGTTTAATGCATCTTCCCCATCAGCAGTCGCTTTGTGGGTTGAAAGCTCAGCCAATGATTAAACAAAAACTAGTGACATCACTGAGGTATGAGGCAAAACATGCCTCAGGGATTCTAGCCACTCTTCGTAAATATATATAGCGTTCCCGCTAGGCTGTTTTAGCGGGGCGCGGCGCCCTGGCCTCCTTCTGGAGGGCAAAAAGCGCCCTGCCCTCCAGAACGAGGACAAAAAGTGCCCTGCCCTCACAGCCTGCGGGTGCCGTCTTTACCTGCGGGATGCAGTGTCCCGCGGGTGGAGAAATGTGTGGTGACCCGGTCACCGCCGGAGAATAGACGCCGGGCGCATGCGCCCGGCATCTATTCTCACTGTATGCAGCGCTTGGGGGCTGCTTGGCGTGTCCATAAGTGCCGGGCACGCCCCCAAGTATGACGAAAAGGGAGCGCGTCTTGTACACGCCCCTTTTCATGGCCACGCCTCTTCTCCGGACGCGCGCGCACAAAGTTGCCCTCTCTAACTCCGGCGCCCTGCCTGCTGCCAGAGCTAGACTGAACACTATATATAGTGAACATTTTTCTAAACATTGGTTCAACCACAAAATGGCTGACTCAGATGTGGCTAGGCGATGGGTCTTCTTTAAGAAAAGAAATGCTGCCCTGTAGCCCACATACAGAACAAGTTCACTTATCTCTGTGTAAGAACACAGACAGATGCGGTCAGACCTCTTGATATAAGATGTTGTCACTTACAGGAGAAATTACCACAAACTCATACTTCCTCCTCTATGGCCAGCAAACCTAAAATCATATCACAAAGTAAATATCGGCTATTTACACTTCTGTATGTCTATAGTTCTGTTTCCCATGTGTTTTAAGAGAAACCTCCCTTAAAAAAAAATCAAGCCTTTTTTTTTTTATATATATATAAATGAAATATGCACATAAGTTTAAACATTAAAGGAGAAATATGTCAAACTATTATGAAGAGCAGTGGTCTCCAACTTCTTATGCTGCATACACACGGAACAACTTGAACAACCATAGATATCGTTGATAGATTTCCCTCCAACTTTCTGTAGTGCAGGTCAAACGATTTTGGTTGTACACACTGATAGATATCTATGATAGATATTTCAGTGAAGCTATCTTTTACAGGCAATCTTTACAAAATCATAGATAGTGTTCACTCTAGCTCCGGCGGCAGGCAGGGCACCGGAGCTAGAGAGGGCAACCTTGTGCGCGCGCCAAAGGCGTGCGCGCGCCCGAAAAGTGGGTGTGGTCATGAAAAGGGGGCGTCATACTTGGGGGTGTGCCCGGCGCTTACGGACATGCCGGGCAGCCCCCAAGCGCTGCAGAAAGGGAGAATAGATGCCGGGCGCGTCTATTCTCCAGCGGTGACCGGGTCACCGCATGTTTCTCCACCCGCGGGACACTGAGTCCCGCGGGTGAGAAAGGCACCCTCAGGCCTTTTATGGGCAGGGTGCATTTTGCCCTCCTCCTGGAGGGCAGGGCGCCGCGGCCTGCTAAAACAGCCTAGCGGGAACGCTACATAGAAGTTGGCATGCCTGCATGCATGAAGGACTATAGATATCGTTATCATTCATGCGGGAACGCGCATCGTTGGTAGTGGTCAGGTTTGTGACTGCCAAAACGTGAACGATATGAAAGATAACGTTATCGTTCAAAACGCTCATAAAAGTTGTACTGTGTGTACGCACCATTAGGTATGGCAGTATTAATATATCCCAGTCTTAATTTTTCCAAAAGTGATCAATTAAATAGTTATTTTTAATACCTCACACATAAGCTGGCCATGCACTAGACCAATTTACATCCAACTACCCAACTAGTTGGTTGGTTGGAATGAAAATCTACTAAGGTATTGAAGCAAAAGACTATCAACCATTGCTCCCAAACCCTGGAAAACAGACAAAAACTGTTTAAAAATAATTGTTTTAACCAAACATTTAACCAACTTGCCTGAACGACCGGTTTAGTCTGTTTTCCGGTGTTTGGGAGCAATTTGCTGATTATTATTTGCTCCCATACCTTACCAGATTTTCATTCCAACCAACCAACTAGTTGGATAAAAGTTGGTCTAGTGTATGGCCTGCTAAACTCTTTAAGCGCAACTCTCCCACTTACTAAAGCAATGATAACCAAGTTGGCCCTCTAATCTTCAGTAGGTCCATTCTTACCCTTAATCTCAGTAATAAGTTAAAACAATATATTTCATGAAAGAAAGAGACACTAATCTGTTATAGCATAATAACAAACACCTTAAACAAGTATAACAAGCTCTAAAAAAAATTTGAGGCTAAAGGAGAAGGGGACTGGGGACCACAGGTGAACGCTAGGATGTCTTCTTGCTGACTATCACTTGTGTAATGCCATTCCAGACTTTACCTGAAGAATAAAATAAGACACTAAACACTGATTGGCGCGATTACAGAGTAGGGAGCGCAAATAGCTCTCACAACAGAGAATGAGAGCTGTTCTATGGATACAAGCGGCTAGGATAAAAGTGGCATTTGATTGGATGGTCACAGCTCCTATTATGTTGCTGCATATACTACACTCCTCCAATTAGAGATTTTAATAAACTTCACAGACTTAAATGCTCTCTACTCCTCTATAGTCTGATCGCTCTGGAAAAGCCTGATCTCCCAGCTTTTCGCAGGTAAGAGGGCAGATCCGAAGGGGGGGATTTCCATCTACACTCAAGGGCCAGTTATTAAGAGGTGACATACCCTTTTATTTCCTTTACATGCAACCTGTGGCATGAAAGGATTGTGCCACATCCCGCCAGCCGATAACTTTACATATATTTATATGGCTGTAACGCGCCACAAAACTCTGCCTCATCGGACATTGGAATTAACAAAATCATATATAAAAATAAAACCGTTACAAGTGAGGATGATGAATACGGAAAGGGTGAGAAGCAGAGGATAGAGAGGGTCCTGCTCACCTCCCATTTCTCTCTGCAAGGACCAAAACCTACAGGGCCTTTTGGACAACCGATAAGCCAGGATCGAAATAACATGCCATACCCCAGGGAAGGTCCCACTGTTTTGTCAGTCATATTAAATACTGTGAACAGCTGTTCCTGCAGGAATGGAGTGATGTACATTACCAATACATATTAATATTACTTCAACTACGTAACTGGTTTGTCTAGACATGTACAAATTAAAAACAATAGTGCCACTAGCAGACGCTAAACCCACACAGAAATACATCATCTATGAACATAAGTGGCAGGCTCCCTGCAACTATTCTTTGCAGAAGGTTAATTACACACCATGTATCCATATAAAAGAAAAATATCTTTGGTACTATTTCAATTACCCATTAATGGCGTCAATGGTTATTTTGAGAGGTTTGCATCACCATCTAAATAATAAACCAACAGAATGAAAAGATGTATGGCCATTTTACATCAGAAAGGCTGTTTATAGGTTTTACATAGGTTTGTTGACTGTATCCAATTAAGCTAATAATATGTATTTTATTTAGTTAGGTTCATACATAAATTAGTAAGATATACAGCCAGAACACTTGTGTGCACCGTCCTTATCTATATTTCTGCATTCATCAAAATAAATTGCAACTGCCATGCCGCTTCCTGAGCCAAGCTAAAAATGAAAAAACAGCCATAAATATCAATGAAGCTTGCTCCCAGTGGGCAAAATCAATCAGAAAACTCCAACAAACATTCTAATTGTAGTGTAATAACTTAATGAAAGGAGAGTTTTTACCACTTTCATGACTAGACAGAGGTTTATGTTTTGGAGATGCATTAGATTCACAGAAATAATTTTTCTATTTTTAAAGGAGTATTTCACTAGGGTCTGACTACCTTATTGTATTCAATTAATGGGCATTATTCAATTAAACGGGAATTGAATAGCGCCGGGAAGGAGGTCCCAGAGTTATTCAATTCAGCGCTGTTTTTTCGGAGAATGCCAGTTCTCGCTCCCCTTGCACCTTAGACATGGTGTTTAGTCGCGAGAACCGGCATTCTCCGACTAAACTGCCCAGCGCCATGCTGTTTCCACGGCTCTAAGGGCAGACAACAGCATCGCGCCTAGAGTATTGTCGATTTCTGCTCGCACCCCAGGAAGGATGCGAGAAGAAATCCTTAGTCGGGGTTAATAGCGCGCTGAGTTGAATAGCTCCAGGAGCTCCTTCCCAGCGCTATTCAATTTGCGTTGAATTGAATTGAGCCCTTTATCTGCCTTAAAACTAATTGTCACTGTAAATCTAGTGGTTATCTTGCCAATATCACGCCAGGAACAGCAAATCAGATGCTATTACATTTGGTCCTGAGAATTAAATACAGAAAGGAGCACAGTTCCGAATATCACAGACTAATCCTTCAGTTCAAGAAGCAAAAGTCGCAGATAGACCTGCACAAACCAGTAATTTAAAGTTATCAAAATATATAATTCTCGCATCAGCTATTAGTGAGCCACATTAAAGGAGATATTTATTAATTATCGGGACCTAGTCGCGATAATTATAAATTCTTATCGCCGCTTATCACAGCAATAAGAAACTAAGGGCCCCATTCATCAACGAAACTTAATACCAACGGCATATTTTGTTTAGTATTGCAGTGATACAAATAAACATGCCACTGGTATTCATCATTACTTACTTCACCAACGAGGTCCAGCAACTTCTCCCGCATCATTGGTGGCCTCCGCCCAACTGCTGTCAGCCTTTCGCTGCCAGCAAAGGGCTTCTATGTCATGTGCATGCGCGATGGTCAGTCTGCGCATGTGCATGACTGTTTCACCCAATGAGGACCCAGCAGTGCCTGGAAGGATTCACTGAAGCCAGAAAGGCTACAAATAGATAAATACTGAAAGGATGACATAAACCCTTTAGCGAGTGCTAAAGGGGTTATGTATCATTGTTACATGGGGCCTTAAATATCTCCTGAATTCACATCCAGGGAGTCCCTGCGACGTGATAGAAGTAAAGTGAAGACTAATATGATCACTTTACTTCCAGGTTCGGGACCCAATCGTGCATGCGATAGCGCCCATTGCCGGTGAGGGATACTACAGAACATTCTCCCGATAAATTGTGCAATCCGTAGCCCATAGGGCATAGGCTATGATGGGTAATGCAATCGGAAGATGGCGTTAGCTACTGGGGCCAAGCTCTGGAATGCAAAGTAAATTCAGCATTTCAACAGGCAATAGACAACTATAGGGGCTGCTTTTGTGAACAACAATCTCTGATATCTGCTGTGGTCCCCATATATACATTGAGACAGTCATTAATATTAGCAGGTAGCCCCAAAAAACATGTTTTTAGGGAATATCCTGCACATTTTTTTTTTTTTTTAGAAATATGCCCATAATTGATCGCTATGCTAAAGCAAATGGCCATGACTTTGTAAACAAATATAAGATTTAAACTGAGCATGTCAAAGCAGTGAAATTACTATTACACACTAATAAAAAGAGACTAATAAAATAATAATTGGCATTCATTGGTTCTCATGCTGCTACATCTCAGGCCATATCCATTAATAAATATAACATAACATTCTGCTATTCCTTGTATCAGTGATGGTTTATATCTAACGAATTATTATTATTATCATCAGTTATTTACAACTGGTAATAATAAATCAGCACTTTACAGAGATATTTGGCTACGCACATCGGTCCCTGCTGCTGAGCATACAATCTATATTCATGCTGACACACGGATGTCGGTGCTCGGGAAATCAAAATCCCGATGCTGGCATCCCATCTTCTCCCTCCCCAGTGCCTGAACCAAACCTCCCCCCCTAGTGCCTAAACCTAACCCACCCCTCAACCCCACTACTTACCTCTGGGATGCCGGCGCCTGGATTCTGACAGGTGTCTGGATTCCGGCGCCGGTATTCTAAGTGCCGCAATCCCCTGTTTCGGGATACTGAACGTACCCCACATACACATTAGGGTTAATTTTTGTTGTGAGCAAAATAACCTGCCAGTATATTTTTTTTAATGTGGGAGGAAACCCACGCAACCACAGGGAGAATATACAAACTCCACACAGTTAGGGCCGCAGTGGGAATTGAACCAAGAACATCAGTGCTGTGAGGCAGTAATGCTAACCATTACACCATATGTGCTTCCTGTGCTACCAATCATTGTGCACATTTAAAAGCCAATTTAATGCATTTGTTTGTATTTCACATAAATATGTTGTACAATGTATTGTGCATTGTCTGTGACAATTCTGCCATGTGTTCATACAAAATAAGGTCAATAGAGACAGAGATAGGGAATGGTATTCTGCTAACACCTACTGTGCTAACTGAATAGGGGAACACCAACAATCATGCTACAGTGCTAATGTGCAGACAGATGAGGCATTAGCTAAAATGTGCTAGCTGCTGTGAGTAAATAGGCAAACAAATCAAAATAGAGTATTACCTTGTCCCAAACCACTGACAAGGAGACATCAGAGCCATACACACAGCAGGGGATGTTATTCTAAACTACACATATAAACAAAGAGATGAAGCTACCAAGCTTCAGATGTAAATGACAGCTCTTAATAAAGACGCTACAATGTCTCCTAAATGCATTGTGTGCTTTATAGAGAACCATGTTTGTCACCCAGGAAACCCAGCACTGCAATGCATGCATATCATACAGCCCTGGCACACTGACATACAGTAACATATACCTACACAGCACCTACATAGTATAGTGATAAAATGCAACACTTCATAATGACCACAAAAAAGATGCAATGCGAAAGTAAACACAAATTCTCACCCACTGACTGTATATAATGTTTTCTCTAAGAAGGATCTCACACCTCATGCTACATACGGCTATTCCACTGACTGTATATAATGTATTCCCTGAGAAGGATCTCACACCTCATGCTACAGTACATATGGCTATTCCACTGACTGTATATAATGTATTCCCTGAGAAGGATCTCACACCTCATGCTACATATGGCTATTCCACTGACTGTATATAATGTATTCCCTGAGAAGGATCTCACACCTCATGCTACAGTACATATGGCTATTCCACTGAGATTATGGGTTAACAATTAGATATTGCAGCCTGTCAGTGACGCTAAACCGGGTATGTCATTAGGAGGATTGGGGAAGACATGGGGTACTTACCAGGCGATTGCAGAGCAGACGGAACATTGCGGTGCAGTGCAGAAGTCACATCTCAGTCACACTATGTACACCATACAGGCAGCAGCATGGGGGAAGAGCTGAGCTGCCGGGTACCAGGTGTAGGTTCAGTATCAGACCCCCACACATGTACTGTCACACTGAGCCTAGCAATAATACAGCAACACCACTATGCCCCCGGCAGTGTCAGATCACGGTGCCGGCCATCCCTACCCCCTGCTGCTGGGAGATGAATGATGATGGGGGGTGTAGTAGAAGACTGCAGCAGCGTGTAACTCCCGGCGCCCTGCTCCTGGGAGGCTGAATGATGGGTTGTGTAGTAGTAGTAGGAGAGGAGACTGCAGGAGCAGCAGCAGCACCGAGTATGTAACACCCGGCTCCCGCCCCCTCACTACTATCTCTTCCTTTCCGCCCCTCAGGAGGAGGAGGAGGGCGCGCAGGCACACACGGGCCACCTAACCCATAGAGCGGCTAAGGCTGTGGGGAAGCCCCTAGTGTCAGTATAGTGTCAGTATAATGTAGAGGCCGCCGGCCGTACACCCATAGCACTGCGGGAGGAGCCGGGCACGGCGCGCTGTGTGGTGGTGGCTCCAGCCTGGGCACACAGCTGCTTGCACTGCCTGCGTGTACTATGTGCTATCTCCGGCTCCCACAGTCCGCCTGCCCGCCTCTGTGTGTAATACTCAGGACAGCCTTCTTCTCCGGGGAACATGGGACTTGTAGTATGTGCACTGCAGCGAGCCGGCACACATTCAGGAAGTGCCAACACATAGGCAGTATCCGAGAAGGTCTTCTGTGTACTAAGCTGTACACTACTTACCACACTTACATAGATATATACATTCAGTATCCGAGAAGGTGCTCTGTGTACTAAGCTGTACTCTACTTACCACACTCACATAGAATTATACAGGCAGTATCCGAGAAGGTGCTCTGTGTACTAAGCTGTACACTACTTACCACACTTACATAGATATATACATTCAGTATCCGAGAAGGTGCTCTGTGTACTAAGCTGTACTCTACTTACCACACTTACATAGATATATACATTCAGTATCCGAGAAGGTGCTCTGTGTACTAAGCTGTACACTACTTACCACACTTACATAGATCTATACATTCAGTATCCGAGAAGGTGCTCTGTGTACTAAGCTGTACTCTACTTACCACACTTACATAGATCTATACATTCAGTATCCGAGAAGGTGCTCTGTGTACTAAGCTGTACACTACTTACCACACTTACATAGATATATACATTCAGTATCCGAGAAGGTGCTCTGTGTACTAAGCTGTACACTACTTACCACACTTACATAGATATATACATTCAGTATCCGAGAAGGTGCTCTGTGTACTAAGCTGTACACTACTTACCACACTTACATAGATATATACATTCAGTATCCGAGAAGGTGCTCTGTGTACTAAGCTGTACACTACTTACCACACTTACATAGATCTATACATTCAGTATCCGAGAAGGTGCTCTGTGTACTAAGCTGTACTCTACTTACCACACTTACATAGATCTATACATTCAGTATCCGAGAAGGTGCTCTGTGTACTAAGCTGTACACTACTTACCACACTTACATAGATCTATACATTCAGTATCCGAGAAGGTGCTCTGTGTACTAAGCTGTACTCTACTTACCACACTTACATAGATCTATACATTCAGTATCCGAGAAGGTGCTCTGTGTACTAAGCTGTACACTACTTACCACACTTACATAGATCTATACAGGCAGTATCCGAGAAGGTGCTCTGTGTACTAAGCTGTACACTACTTACCACACTTACATAGATCTATACATTCAGTATCCGAGAAGGTGCTCTGTGTACTAAGCTGTACACTACTTACCACACTTACATAGATCTATACAGGCAGTATCCGAGAAGGTGCTCTGTGTACTAAGCTGTACACTACTTACCACACTCAGGGCCGGATTAGTAATGGGGCTGATGGAGCTACAGCTCCAGGCCCACCATCAGAATAGGCCCACAGAAGCCAACTACTGAGTATGCTGCTGTAGACAGGAGTTTTACTTGCTTCTACAGCACCCTGCGAGTGGCCGTCCAAGGCCCCGCCCCCCCATCTGCACGTCACCCCCTGCCCCGCCCCCCCCCCGCGCAGCTCGAAAAAAGCCGAATACATAATAGTGATGGCGGCGCATGGAGGGCTTCACTATCCCTCCCAGCGCCGCTAACGCACAGTGTTGGCAGCGACGCCGCCTATTCGCCACGTGACGTCACTGCATGTGATGTCACATAGGTGCCGCCCGCCACCTCCACACCACCTTGAAGCAGCCCACCTGGTCCCCGGCTTAGCCGATTATGTCCTCCAAGATAGCAGCTCCGCATGAAGGTGGCCTGGCAGCAGCAGTCCTGAAGTGAAGTATGTATCAGACCTGCTTGCAAGGCTACCAAGCTGCTGCTGTATAGTAATATAAATTTTATACATAACGCAGAGCGGGCAGAGTTAGTTTTGAAAGCTTAATAATTATATATATTTTATATTTATAATATGAACACATTTGTGTAAAAATATATATATATACACACTATATATAATTATACACTTTATATATTTATTCAATGCATATATTTGCAATGTTATCACAATGCCCGTTTATGTGCCCAGGTCATAACATGGCATTCTGGTTATCATGGGAACCTGGACACATTCCATGGGCGTCATTCACAGTTAGCAGCTGCCCTTGTTGTGTATCACTTCCTGCGTAACGGCTCACTCGAGACCGGAAGCGGGAGTACGGACACCGGGCACATGGCCTCAACATTTGGGGGAGGGTTCTGTTAAGTAAGTACTTAAGTTGCACTTGTTTTATCTGTCACTGTGTGTCCTGATGACGGGGGAATAACCCTGAAACTTTGAAATAAAACACAAGGTTTTTTTTTTTCACTTTGATGTTCGGGAGTGCTGCCTTTTATCTGGTAATTATTATTGGAGTATGGCACCCTGGCAAAGGAAGCAAAGGAATGGTATTGGCTCGAATTATTGAGTGCCAGATTGTCTGGTGTGTGTATATGTATATATATATATATAATATAGCGTTCCCGCTAGGCGCCACGCCCTGCCCTCTTCCTGAGGGGCAGAAAGTACCCTGCCCTCCACCGTGGCGCCCCGCTGAAATAGCCTGTGGGTTCTGTTCTCCACCTGCGTGCTGCGGTGTCCCGCGGGTGAGGAAAACGTCACAGCAGCGGTCACCGCCGGTGAATCCATTCACAGTGACCGTGGAGCTTAGGGGCTGCCCGACAAGTCCATAAGTGCCGGGCACACCCCCAAGAGTTATGAAAAGGGAACGCGTCATAAAGACATGCCCCCTTTTCGTTGGCCATGCCTCTTTTCGGGGGCGCGCAGAAGTGCCCTTGCTCTAGGTCCGGCGCCCTGCCTGCTGCCGGACCTAAAGTGAACACTATATATATATATATATATATATATTTACAACGCAGCCGCAAGCTCAGTGTGTGTGTTGACACATTAACACGGTATGGAGGGAGTGAAGGATAGAGGAGTAAAGCTGCATACACACGGGACGATTCGCTCCATTAGTGACATCATCCCGTGTGTCCTCGGCAGGGGTGTGCTCAGTGTCATTAACGACAGTGAGCACAAACATTGAACGATATCATGAGCAATATCATTCAGTGCCGGCCTCCCTCCCTCATTGTCGAACATGTTCAACCTGACAATATCGTCAGGTTGGACGGGAGGTTCGGGCGATGAACGATAATGACCAAAGACAAACGGGAGCGCGCGTTGATCGTTATCGTTCATCATTTTAGGGTAGAAACTGAACGATATTTTGGACGACTTAACGATATCGTTATCATTCTGTCGTCGAAAAAATTGCTGCGTGTGTACGCACCTTTAGGCGGGCTCGGGACTGTGCTGTATTATTGATATAGATCTGCCAGCTGCTTGCTATCTGATTTATCCAATTTCAGGAGCCATAGTGTGTGACTGTGATGTTCTTTATAGTGTATGGCGGCCACTTGGATGCTTAATGTATTATATGGTGGGCACTTATGCTCTGTATTATATGGCGCTCACTGCAACGCTCTCTGTATTATATGACTGCCACTGTAATGCTCTCCATATACAATGTTGGAGACTGCGACGCTCTCTGTATTATATGGTGGTCACTGTAATGCACTCTGTATTATACGGTGGTCACTGTTATGTTTTCAGTATTATATGGCATGCCCCCCATGTGTGTAATTGATTTTGAACTTCTTGCCAGAGAGGGGTTGTACAAAAATGTCCCCGTCTCCAAATAGCCACACGTTATGCATCCGAGACACCTCACACACCCTTTCCTGCATGATAGAAATTTAGTCTTTTAGGAATCGCATAATTTTGGCCCCGCCCCCTGCTTCACACTGCCTGTAATATCGGCAGTGTGTAGCGGGGGCGGGGCCAAAATGACGTGATTGCGTAGCTCCGCCCCGCCCGCATACACTCGTCATCTGGCCGGCTCCGCTCCTGTTTGCTGGCCACGCCCCTCCCCCAGTCATGCCGAACTGGCTGCTCTCTCCCACAAGGGGCAGCCAGATAGTCGGCAAGTATGCAATAGGCCCTTCATAATTTCAGCTCCAGGCCCATGTGGACCTTAATCTGGCACTGACCACACTCACATAGAATTATACAGGCAGTATCCGAGAAGGTGCTCTGTGTACTAAGCTGTACACTACTTACCACACTTATATAGATATATACATTCAGTATCCGAGAAGGTGCTCTGTGTACTAAGCTGTACACTACTTACCACACTTACATAGATCTATACATTCAGTATCCGAGAAGGTGCTCTGTGTACTAAGCTGTACACTACTTACCACACTTACATAGATATATACATTCAGTATCCGAGAAGGTGCTCTGTGTACTAAGCTGTACACTACTTACCACACTCACATAGAATTATACAGGCAGTATCCGAGAAGGTGCTGTGTGTCCTAAGCTGTACACTACTTACCACACTCACATGGATATATACAGGCAGTATCCGAGAAGGTGCTCTGTGTCCTAAGCTGTACACTACTTACTACACTTACATAGATATATACAGGCAGTATCCGAGAAGGTGCTCTGTGTACTAAGCTGTACACTACTTACCACACTTACATAGATCTATACAGGCAGTATCCGAGAAGGTGCTCTGTGTACTAAGCTGTACACTACTTACCACACTTACATAGATATATACATTCAGTATCCGAGAAGGTGCTCTGTGTACTAAGCTGTACACTACTTACCACACTTACATAGATCTATACATTCAGTATCCGAGAAGGTGCTGTGTGTCCTAAGCTGTACACTACTTACTACACTTACATAGATCTATACAGGCAGTATCCGAGAAGGTGCTCTGTGTACTAAGCTGTACACTACTTACCACACTCACATAGAATTATACAGGCAGTATCCGAGAAGGTGCTCTGTGTACTAAGCTGTACACTACTTACCACACTTACATAGATCTATACAGGCAGTATCCGAGAAGGTGCTCTGTGTACTAAGCTGTACACTACTTACCACACTTACATAGATCTATACAGGCAGTATCCGAGAAGGTGCTCTGTGTACTAAGCTGTACACTACTTACCACACTCACATAGAATTATACAGGCAGTATCCGAGAAGGTGCTCTGTGTACTAAGCTGTACACTACTTACAACACTTACATAGATCTATACATTCAGTATCCGAGAAGGTGCTCTGTGTACTAAGCTGTACACTACTTACCACACTTACATAGATCTATACATTCAGTATCCGAGAAGGTGCTCTGTGTACTAAGCTGTACACTACTTACCACACTTACATAGATCTATACATTCAGTATCCGAGAAGGTGCTCTGTGTACTAAGCTGTACACTACTTACCACACTTACATAGATCTATACATTCAGTATCCGAGAAGGTGCTCTGTGTACTAAGCTGTACACTACTTACTACACTTACATAGATCTATACAGGCAGTATCCGAGAAGGTGCTCTGTGTACTAAGCTGTACAATACTTACCACACTCACATAGAATTATACAGGCAGTATCCGAGAAGGTGCTCTGTGTACTAAGCTGTACACTACTTACCACACTTACATAGATATATACATTCAGTATCCGAGAAGGTGCTCTGTGTACTAAGCTGTACACTACTTACCACACTTACATAGATCTATACATTCAGTATCCGAGAAGGTGCTCTGTGTACTAAGCTGTACTCTACTTACCACACTTACATAGATATATACAGGCAGTATCCGAGAAGGTGCTCTGTGTACTAAGCTGTACACTACTTACCACACTCACATAGAATTATATACAGGCAGTATCCGAGAAGGTGCTGTGTGTCCTAAGCTGTACACTACTTACCACACTTACATGGATATATACAGGCAGTATCCGAGAAGGTGCTCTGTGTCCTAAGCTGTACACTACTTACTACACTTACATAGATATATACAGGCAGTGTCCGAGAAGGTGCTCTGTGTACTAAGCTGTACACTACTTACCACACTTACATAGATATATACAGGCAGTATCCGAGAAGGTGCTCTGTTTCCTAAGCTGTACACTTCTTACCACACTTACATAGATATATACAAACAGATGCAGAGTCTGGGTGCTCTGTGTTCTATGCTACATATGCTGTAGACTGCTTATTACATACATATACAAACATACATACACAGTTCGGGGCTCTGTATTCTATACTATAAAGGCTATACACTGCTAACCACATACATACACAAATACGTACATACATACAGTCTGGGTGCTCTACAGGGGCGAAAAAAGAGGTATGGGGGCCCCAAAGCAAAATGTTCTCAAGGCCCCCATATGTCTAACTGTACAGTGCCCCTGTAGTTGTGCTCATTATGCAATGCCCCCTGTAGCTGTGCCCATACAATGCCCACAGTAGTGCCCTTATACAGTGACCCCAGTAGTGCCCCTTATACAGTGCTCCCAGTATTTATACAGTGACCCAAGTAGTGCCTCCCCCCCCCCCATTAATGCCACTTATGCTGAGTCCCCGGTAATGCTCCAAATGCTGTGCCCCAGGTAATTCCCCTTATGCTGTGCCCCCTTCGCTGTGCAGTACTTACCTGTATTCATGCTTGTCAGCGCTCCAGCTTCACCCAGGCATCTGTGCCTGCTGCTAACTGGATCTAGCTAGATCCAGCAGGCTCCTCACATGTCAGGTGATGCGGGTGACGTCATCACATCATCCGCACACTGCATCACTGGGAACGCTGGCCTCAGAGGCGATCAGAGGTGTCTCTGATCACTTCAGAGACCAGATTTCCTAGTTGCACCAGTTAGAGGGTGCAGGGGGATGCTTGCTGGGCTGGCGGGTTCCCTGATAGGGTGTTCTATCCAGGAAAAACATCAGGGACAGTCTGATCAGCGACGTATCTGGACGGCAGTGCGCCCTGTGCAGCACTGCCTCCCCTCTCGCTCCCTCTCCGCCCTCTGAGCGCTTACCATTCCTTCCAGGGGGTGGAGGGCGGGTGGGGTCCTGCGCCGATGTTCTTTGTGCGCTGCACACCACTGCCGGAGGTCTCTTCCTGCAGACCTCCGCCGCCGGAAAGTGCGTGGCCTGTGCCGCTGGACTATTCCACCCTGTGCGGAGGCACCGGCCACACCACCCTCCCTACGGCCCTGAGTCTGATATTCTGCAAAAGGTACAGGGATTGGACCGCCGGTCTCAATCCCGACGCTGGAACCCGACAAGGGACTTAAAATAGGCATCGAAAAACTGATGCCTATCTTAATCCCGACGCTGGAATCCAGGAGGACGACAGCCCGAACGAAGGTAAGCCTGGGTGCCCTTAGTGTTAGCCGCGGGGGTGAGGGGGGAGGGTTAGGTAGCATAGCGTGGTTAGTGTTAGGTTTTGTGAAGGAGAGGTTAGGGTTAGGCACCCCTAGGGGGGAGGGTTAGGGTCAGGCACTAAGGGGGGAAACTTAGGTTTAGTCACTAACGGGGAGGGTCAAGGGTTGGAGAGGGTTAGGTTTAGGCTACAAAAAGGGAGGGGTAGGTGGAGAACGGGGGAGGGTAAGTATACTTTCCCAACCCCTGTCGGGATACCAACCATCGGGATGCCGCTGTCAGTATTTTGACAGGAGGCATCCCGACAGCCGGCATTACATACCGAGTCTCATCATGATATATAGTACTGACACTTCAGGTTGCAAAATTAATAGTTTTACATTACATTAGGCTGCAAAGCTACACAGAGGGTATGAATGCAGTTCTCTACTTTGCATTGTTTTGGGGGCATTTTTGGCTTTTTGACCTTCCTTCTACCATACAACATCTTGTGGAGCTTTCAGTTTATCACTTTTGTTTGGTACACACTAGGACTACAGATCGGCCAGCAGACCGATTCGCTGTCAATCGCACCGATCCAAGTGTTTTGGCTGACATCACAAGTGAGCGGTCGGTGAGTCGTCTGTACACAATAGCCAGATGCACATATATATAGGCTGTGCGATGTCACTCGCCGACATATCGGGTGTACACACCCGCCTGTGCACTCATGATATATATCGCTTGTCGATAGAACAAGTTTACCCAGCATTAGACACACAGGGATGTTGTAACTTGTTGGCAATTGCTGGTTTTCATGTATACTTTAAGTTGTCAGACAAGCTTATCTTGTTTCCTTGATGGGAGACTTTGCTTTAAAACCTTACCCCTCCATGTTTGCATTGTTGTGAAACATAATACTGTATGTCTGTGTTCTTTCCTTAGTCATGAGAAAACAGCTTCCTTGAGGTTAAAATTGCCTGTTAAATTATATTTGTTGTTATTTGTGTTAATTCTCTTGAATTTATATTTTTGTAATAGCTTTGATATTGTTGTGTTCATGTTTGAATTTGAAATAGTCTGGATATTATCTCAGACCTATTGTATACATTGTAAGCTCCAATAGGGCGGGGATGATGTGAATGGCCAATTTTCTCTGTAAAGCACTAGGGAATATGTGTGAGCTGTATAATAACTGTTAATAAACAATATTGGGCCTGATGCAGAGTTACATGGCAATCGGGTGTATGTTGCGTGCATGTAAAAAATTAGTTTGTTCTTCCGCAAGCAGACTTGTATGTATCTTATCTATATGTATGCTTGGTTTGTTACTAGCCATCATCATGGACATTCACTTACCCTATACTAAATGCAAAAGATAAACCTCTAAACAGGCTTAATTAAGCTAATAAGCTAAATTATATTGTGCTCCTGGCTGTGTTTGAGCAGCTTTCAATTAGTTTAGTCAGTGAAACTGACCAATATACAAGTTTTACATTTATAGAGAAGCGCTTGTGATAGTATGTAACTGGGGCTTGAAACAATGCTATTTAAATATGGGAATGCATTTTAAAAATGGCAATGGAAGATTGAACCTAAAAAAGTGGGGCTAAAATGCTTCTTAAAACTAGTATGATAGACATGCAGGGAAAGAGCTCTGAAAGGAGTCCGTCCCTGCAATGTCTCCGAAGAGCTTATGGCCAGTGCAGGGGGTGCTGCACATGCTCAGTCCCGCAGACGGTACATGCACAGCCGCCATAGCCGGGGAGAGTTCAGACAATCCCTCCGCCGGCTAATTATGCGCGGTGTAGCCCATAGGCATTCAATACATAAAATCAAGCATGTTTAAAGCTCTTTCTGTGAAATAATTGTGTGTATTTAAATGTTCCCCGGAACTGACATAGGCGGCTGGTTCAGGATCAGCAATGTGTACAGCTATGGCCAAAAGTTTTGAGAATTATACAAATATTGGTTTTCACAAAGTTTGTGGCTGTAGGGGCCCATGTATCAAAGGGAATTTGAGGTAAATTCCCCGAAAACACCTGATTTCGGGGGTTTACCTCAAATAATAAGTATCCCCCGAATGTATGAAGCAGGGACCGCAGCAGGTATCCCTCCATTGCCGCTGGCAGCCGCCTCCCCCATTCATCAGAGAACATAACTTTACCCCAAGTCCTCAGCAGTCCAATCCTTGTACCTTTTGCTGAATATTAGTCTGTCCCTGTTTTTCCTAGAGAGAAGTGGCTTCTTTGCTGCCCTTCTTGACACCAGGCCATCCTCCAAAAGTCCTGTGTCATGCCAACAGTAAAGCATCCTGAGACCACTCGTGTGGGATTGCTTCTCAGCCAAGTGAGTGGGATCACTCACAATTTTGCCTAAGAACCCAACCGTGAATAAAGAGGGTACCAAAATATCCTCCAAGAGCAACTTCTCCCAACCATCCAAGAACAGTTTGGCGATAAACAATGCCTTTTCCAGCATGATGGAGCACCTTGCCATAAGGCAAAAGTGATAACTAAGTGGCTCGGGGAACAAAACATTTACATTTTGAGTCCATGGCCAGGGAACTTACCAGACCTTAATCCCATTGAGAACTTGTGGTCAATCCTCAAGAGGCGGGTGGACAAACAAAAACCCACAAATTCTGACAAACTCCAAGCATTGATTAGGCAAGAATGGGCGGCCATCAGTCAGTATGTGGCCCAGAATTTGATTGACAGCATGCCAGGGCGAATTGCAGAGGTCTTGATAAAGAAGGGTCAGCTCTGCAAATATTCACTCTTTGCATAAACTTAATGTAATAGTCAATAAAAGCCTTTGACACTTATGAAATGCTTGTAATTTTATTTCAGTATACCATAGTAACATCTGACAAAAAGGACTAAAAACACTGCGGTAGTAGTACGGAGTCAGCCAGCTGTGTGTAGTCTCTGTGGGTCTGCCGCTAGATCTTCCTCTTGTCGGGATAGCATCCTATCCCCCGGCTACTTGCAGATAGCCACCACGCCTCACTCGTCAGTGTTTGTATTCCCGATGTCTCGTGGTCACTCCTAGGGTCGCCTGTAGTGTGAATGGCATGATCCGGGTCATGCCTAAAATACACTGATTACCCGGCTCAGTGTCCAAGGTCCGAGCCAGGTTAAAGCTGGGGTTCATGTGTAAATGGGGTATAAGTGAGAACACACCATTTTAGCCTAGTTCCGCCTGTTCAGTTATAAGTGTGGATACATTTGGAATGCTTTCTACACTGCATAGTTCGTATTTGCATATACTTTTGGTGTACGCATAGTGCAAAAACACACAAGATATGCTCCACCAACAGTTGTACATTGAACTCGGCATCAGTTTTATTGGCTATGAACACATTATGCAGGGGCATTTTGGATGTGTGTATTTAATTTTTGCTATGTACATCTAAACTTTTGGCAGCAGTATATTAAAATCTAGATATATAAAATATAAATTTGCAACTTGATACATTTTGTTCTGCAGAATCCTTGTCATCTAGTGACAGGAAATGGAAAAGACTTCTGGCTTTTCCACTCACACAAGGAATTTTAAATCACACTAGACACAATCCCATACATTTCAAACCTTTTTAATTATATAATTAAATAGCAAAAGCAGTAAGCACTAATTACAATTACAAATGTAAGTGATCTCGAATTCACTGTCACATTAACGCAACACAATTATTTGAATTTACAATCATGGAGAAGATTAGCTGGACAAAGCTTATCCCACAGGTATTGTATCAATCTGTGTAGTCCGGTTGAAGTTATGGGACCCATACACTAGCGACGGGCGATCACCAGATGCCAGGTCAGAGGATCAGTGAAATCCAACATGAAATCCGATCACGATCAAAATATGATTGTGATTTGCAAATCTCTGATATCTAACATGGAGAATTTCACCGATCCCCCGACTGATCATGGAACGTCGATGGCTGCCGGTCGGCATTTCTGATCCCATCGCAGGATCCGGCAATTCATCGGTAGCTGTATGGGGGCTTAAGGTGTGCTGCCTTGAACCTTAAACTGGTAACGTGTTAGATGCAGCATAAGTGAACTGCACCAAGAAAAATCCTCTCTCCAAACCAGAGGCTGGTAAATTGCAATAAACTCTAGTACATTCAGGAGGTAATGAATGAGATTTAAAATCGGCAGATCAATCAGAACATACATAGCTGACGCGATTCGTCTCAGCTGGAGACTTTATAAAAAATATATATATTTTATACACACATTATGCTGCACAAACCCCAAAGAGTGTAACCACATGCAGTTTTATTTCCCTGTGAATAAAGTGCTAAAATAAGTAAAGCTTATTTAAACTAGGGATGTGCAGGCTCGGTTCTACTCGGTTCCGTTCGGTTCTTTTTACCGAATCTTATTGGCTATCCAAAACTCGTGACAGCTGAAACCCAATAAGATCCGGTAAAAAGAACCGAACGGAACCGAGTAGAACCGAGCCTGCACATCCCTAATTTAAACTTCTGGTATCTAATATACATTACAGATACCAGGGTGAAGGCTGGTATAAAAAGCAGACTACAGTTTTGTTGGGTAGTGTGTAATACAGACCCCAGTTTTAAGCTGGGTCGCTTTATGCAATGTTGGATTACATACTGCATGTAGATACACCGCGTCATTCATTGCATCGTCCCATTTGTTGGCCAGGACCGCAGATGGGACGATACAATGAACGACAGATTGACAGTACATAATATACGATGTGTGCGATATATAGTTCCAATCTGCATTTGAGCGATATATAGTACTATACATCGTAGTGTCTACAATCAGACCACAATCTGATAATTAGCATATTGGCAGCACCAACAAAACTGTTTCAGTCAAGAGTAGATATTAAAGCAAAAACATTTTTTTTTAATTGATATATTCAGCTATCCCATAATAAGGCAGTGTTATGAAATAGCTGAACACAGGACCCTTTATGAAGTTCATGCAATGCTATGAACCATGATGGCATTGTGCTGATTATGGGTCATAATTCTTATAGGCTTTGGCACTTTAGATTTTCTAATAGTTTTCACTACAGACTACAACCTAATGGTTAGGGGTATATTTACTGAAGTGCAGGTTTATAGAAGTGGAGGTGTTGCCAATAGCAACCAATCAAATTCTACTTATCATTAATCTAGCACCTTCTAGAACAGGGCTGGGGAACCTCAGGCCCGGGGGCCATATAAGGCTCTCGGAATCATTTGGTCTGGCCCTCGGACCTATTTTCGGCTTGCCTTATTTGGCTAGAATGGCACCCTGCAGCCAGAATCTATGCAGCAGTGCTGCCTGGAGCGTCCTTAGGACGCTTCAGATGGTCACCGTTGCCCTTACAGCTTCATGGAGCATCCTCAGGATGATCCGGGTAATGCTGTAATCACTAGCTGTTGTGGCCCTGTCCCCGTGAACAATGTTATATATATCAAAATGGCCCTTGGCAGAAAAAAGGTTCCCCACCGCTGTTCTAGAAGATAATTGCTAGAATCTGATTGGTTGCTAAGGGCAATAACTCCACGTCTATAAATCCGCACTTTAGTAAATTTACCCTTTAGTGTACAATAAAGCCCTTAGCCTAGAACAGCCGTGCACAGCCTGTGGCTCTTCACGTTAGATACAGCCCTCTGGTGGAAGCCCCAGACAGGGTCGCCACCCTTGTGGAGGTTATTTTTTTCTTCTTCCTTATGAAGACTTTTCTTTACTATTTTTTTCTGCACTCGACACTGGGAAGAGGGGTGAGAATTACTCATCGATACGTGACTCGAGACATACGTGCGGAAGGTTGCCTGGCAGCCAATCAAATTAGATGGCAGGCACCTGTCGTTGCAGAGAAGTGACAGCGGCACTCTCAGTTTTGATAAGGCAAAGATTATATTGTGAGATTGCCACTACTTGCCTGCTCACTGCTCTAGTTGTACTCTGACAGAAAGACTCGGGCGGATTGGGATGGAAAACCAGCCCGGGAAATTTCTGGAAGCAGCCCTAATGGGGGCGGGTGTGTTGAGGGGGCAGAGTCTGTGGAGGAGGGCAGGATACTCCCTCGTCTTAGGGCTTGGAGAGTCTTTTGCAAGCCACTGAGGGGAGCAGGGCCGGCAACAGAAATCTGGGTGAGTGATACCCTTTTTTTGGGGGCTCCCCATCTCTCTGCGCTAGGTGCAGGCCAGTCAGTTTGAAAGCCTTTTAATACCTATATGGTGGTTTCTCTGCAATAGGGAACCGCTGAAGAATTTGAGCCTCACTAGGCCGCGTCTTCAGCCAGTATTCACTATTCATGTAGAAGATCACATTTTCTGGATAGTGCCTGTTTATGTAGAAATATAACTAATGTCGTCATCATAACCTATAGTAGCAGAAATTTTTGCGCAGGGCAAAATTAATTTTCATGATCAAACAATTTCTGTGTCCCCAGACATCTCTCCATTCCCAGGCTCCCTCTGTCTCTCCATCTCCAGGACCCATTGTCTGTGTGTATCTGTCAGCTCCATTCCCCAGTGTGTATCTCTTGGCCCCATTCCACCAGCCCCAGTGTGTGTCTCAGCACCATTCTCCCAGCCCCAGTGTGTGTCTCAGCATCATTCCCCAGCCCCATGTCGTCAGCTCCCCCTCCCATCCCCCCCGCGTCGTCAGCCCCCCTCAGCCGACACTGCCAACACTTACCTGATGATGCTCTGGCTGCCCGCTGCTTGTCTCTGTGTGCAGCCGCAGGCATCACCTGCTGCTCTTTTGGCTGCTTGTGTCTGTGGCCGGTCGGCAGCGTCAGCAAGCAGGCTGCCTGTGCTTGTTGTTGCAGCATGCATGAAGTGGGGCTGCGGAGGGTCTGGAGGCGGAGCTGTCAATGGTGACTGACAGGCTCCGCAAAAGCATGTTGGAGGAGCTGCTTCTGCTGGGCATGCGCAACACCTCCCCATTTGTTTTTTTCATTAGTAAGCTTGTACAGAAACTGTGCTACTGAAAAGCTGCTCAATTGGAGGCAGCGTGTAGGTAAGTAGAGGTTGGCCATAGTAGGGACAGGCCCAGCGTGAACCAGCCCAGCTTCCTGGCAGCCCAATCCGCCCCTGGATAGACTGAGCCATAGCTTATAGCCCAGTACTTTTTTTTCATAAATCCCCACACTTCATCATTATTAAAGTTATGATACAATGCATTATGGAATAAGCCAAAATGTTCAGACAACGAATTTAGCAATGGCTTTTGTTTAAATTAAAGGAATTAAAAAGAGTAATTTTATTGCCTGCTTACAACAAATGTTGAATGTGTTGGGTATACGTTGTATTTTAGTGAAGTTTGCATAGTTTACTTTCATTCAGTAGTCAGAGCCATCTGGGCTTTTAATGTACATTTTTGCATACAAAGTTCACAAGCTCAGATTTATTTACATGTCTGAAGCAAAATATCTTCCTAAAACTAATGTCACAGTGAGTGCAATTATTCAGGACTGCATCTGTTTGATGGAACCACTACTGACCCTACAGTAGGGGCAGCTACTGTAAATGGAGAGAGTACTGTGGCAGAGCAGGAGGATGTGTTGTGCAGGGCCGGATTAAGGCGTGTGGGGGCCCAAGGGCAACTAAGTTGTGGAAGCCCCCTCCAATAAAGCTGACACGCCACCATGACTATGCCCCTTACCTTGCCGCCCTGTTTGCTACAAAGTGTCACCACCCCCCATGCCACAGAGTAATGCCGCGTACACACGGGACGATGTGCTGTTTGAACGATATTGATGGAAGATTTCCCTTGAACTTTCTGTAGTGCAGGACAAATGATATTGGGTGTACACACTGATAGATATCTTTCAGTGAAGTCATCTTGCCACATCTCTGAACAGGCAATTCTTGACGACATCGTATGTACAGACGACCAAAGATATCATTATCGTCCAGCGGGAGCGCGGATCGTTGGTTTTTCATTGCATACACACAGAAGGATATGAACGATATATTGTTGAACGATATCGTTATCATTTATATCGTTCACAGATATCGTCTCATGTGTATGCTACTTAAGTACTCGCCTCCCATGGCATGGCCAGCTTCACTTGAATGCTTCCGGCGTCTGTGTTCTGCATACACAGTGCATGCAAAGCAGAGCGTTTCCCGAAACTCCTCATCAGTGTCACCAATGTGATGTGTCATGTGCCGCTAATGAGGGGACTCAGGAGCCGCTCTGCTCTGCATGCAGAACACACAGGTGCGACAGCCCCTGCCTGGGAACAGCTGGGCATCTGTTTTTGGCAATTGCCAGGTCAGACCGACCCTGTGTTTGGGGCCCCCAAGGTGACTGCCCCGATACACTCTCTCTCTCTCATGCCCTGGTGTAGTGGTGTTGCTGCAGAGGTGAATATGTTAATACAGGGGAAAGGGGAATATGTTGATACATGGGACATCCTACTTTTCGGCATTGCACACATTTCTGTCTCCATAGAGACCTTTTAACAATGGTGCAAGGCTTTTTCCACGTATAAATTGTATGCATTTTACAACTTTGAACTTGGAAACTTTTATTATGGCGTGTCAATTAGTGCAATCTCCCAATGTGGCGCTCGGACTAGAAAAGGTTGTGCACCCCTGCCCTAGAATATATTATACAGTATATGCAGTATACCAATCTCATGGGCAGTGTATAATACAGATTCTAGTCTGATTCATTTTATACAATACAGATGCCCAGTTGATGACTAGTGTATAATACAGTCCTGGATTCTGGTGGCTAATTTAGAAATCAGATCCCAGTTCTTCTGGGTAGTGTAATAAAATCCATGTTATTTAAAATGGATAATGTGTACTTTGCATGTCCTACCATAGTCACCTTGGCGTCCCATATCAGTATGAAAGCAATTTGGCAAGGCGCCTTGTTCTTTACCTCCTAATATCATACATACTACAGTACATTATGTTATCAACTATACAAGCTTCAGAACTAGTGCTCGAGAGCTGCTTATCAAAAAATGTTTTGTACTTGCAGCACCGTCGAATTATCTCCGTACAGTACTAAGTATGGTCAGAATACTGAAAAATCTCTTGTCATTTTAAAAGTACTTCAAGTACAGAATTGCAGATTTTGGGGGCAGGATTTAAAGTGGCAATTTTTAAAATGGTAAAACCCAAAATGTTGACTTGGAAACTATACATTTTGACAAATTGCAGTTTAGTAAATAAACAAATGTCAAGAAAAAAAAAAAAAAAGTTGCTAATGAAGAATTAAAAGCAAGTCGCCAATAAATACACTGACATTGTGTGCATTGTGTGGAACTAATCCAGATATTTGCCGATATACCAAGTTGCATACATCTATGCGACCACACAACACTACCTCATTAAATTTTGCTGTTGTATAGAGAATATTTGTACTTAATAAGAAAAAGTATTATGTGCCAATGTGAAATCCATATCCCTCATAATCTGTCTGTATTTTAGAAAGAACAAAAGAACATCTATCTTGGAAGCATTGGCATCACTATGGGGATGGGGCCATGGGGGAGGGGGGGAGGACTGGGTGGCACCAAAATGCTGATTCCTCCTCATTGACCTAGAGATGGGTGCTGCACTGTGGTGTTATTGTGCAGCGCCCAGCTACCGGTCACTGTAAAGGAGCCGGCAATGTGGGCAGTTTCTGGGGGCAAACTGGTATCTCCGGGAGTACTGGGCACTCTCACAGAGTGATAAGACTGTGGGCGTGTCTCGGGGCCACACTCCTTACCCATGAGACCACACCTCCTTTTTGGGTTGGACTAATTAGCGCACTGGATGTCACCAACCCCAGTGACGCCACTGCTTTGATGATATGTCCTGTACGCAGATGTCTGTTGCCTTGTCTCTTAGTATTTGGCACAATAAAGATGCACAAAGCCGTATCTGATCATCTAAAGGCACTAACAGTGGGCTACTCAGTCCTTGCACATACAGACACACAATGTACACCAGGGAAGGGCCTGTAGCAGTATCTGCATAAAGTTGCCGAAGCAATACCTGCAAAGACAAACACACGGACACTGCAACGTCTGATTCATAATCAGGCCCATAGTGTGGGAACTACCGTGCTCTGTCCAATTAGAGTCAGATAGTGACCTGTCATTAGTGATGGGCTTCCAATGAAATCAGGCCCTGATTCAGAGCCGGACGCTCTGACAGAGCGCTCGCTCTGAATCAGGGCTGTCCCTCCTACCTTTTGGAGTGGCCTCCTGGCCGCTCGCACAGCTGTGGGTGACCACCCACAGCTATAGCGAGTGGCCAAAATGATGGTCGCGATGGTCAAGACCATCGCGACCATCGGGCTTGCGACGAGACCCTGCGGTAGGGTCTCGCTGCCGCAAGCCCTGGAGTGCTTTTGGCTCTATCAGAGCCAAAAGCACTCCCACTGACATCACCAGTGATGTCAGTGGGGCTGGCCCCAGATGGTAGGTGTTCCCATGGGAACACCTCCGTCTGGGCCGCCACGCCCCCGGCACGCCCACCAAAGGGGGCGTGCTGTCAATCACCATCGACAGCACGCCCCCTTTGGTGCGAGACCCATAACGATGGCTTGGCCATCGTTATTCGGGTCTCGCGCATGCGCACGACGGAGCCGGCTCCCTCGTGCGCATGCGCACTTGGGCAACATCGACCCACTTGCGAGTGCTCAGCGCTCGCGAGCGGGTCTGAATCAGGCCCTCAGTTCAGTGATGTTTATAATTTTTTTGCCACTTCTTATTATCACCTATCCTGCTGTCTGTCAGCACATAAACAGTTTATATGCTGACAGACAGCAGGATCTGTTGATAAGAAGTGGCATGTCTTGAACGGCCCATGAGGAGACCGAGGTCGACGAACGGTATAAGTGAACACTAAGGGCCAAATGTAATAGGGTGAGAGTTTAGAAAAGTGAGAGTTTCTGACACTTTTTAAACTTTGCCAATGTAATAGAGTCCAAAAAAAAGGAACAGAGCGAACTTGCATGTTTTTTTAGACTTAGAAAACTCTCACGATTTAAAATCTCATTCAGATGTTTTCCCATTTTGAAGATAAAACTCAACCAATGTGAGAGTTTACTGCTAAACTCTCACATTTCCTAAACTCTCACCCTATTACATTTGGCCCTAAATGATTGATGAATGTTAAGTTAAGCTTATATACAGTGGATTTACCGGACTGTTGCAATAGATATCCCACAACATGAAGTGGTTGTTAAGAAAGTGTCTCTTGTTTGGGAAGCAGTGCAAGTGCATGGAAATGAAACACCATTAAGAGGCTATTATCTTTGTGTATCTGGGCTCTATTTATTAACATTATTTTTACTAAAATAAAGTGAAAAAGGGTGTTTTCACACCCTTTTCACATTATTTTAGTATCACCTATAGTTACTACAGGGCAATCGGAGTACAATTCGTAAAATTCTACTCCAACCCCTTAGTATCACTTATGTTTAGTAAGCAGATCGCATTTCCCATAATTGTAATGGGAAATGTGATCTGACCAAAGTTACTAAAAATAAATTGTGAAAAAATACAGAGGAAAGCCCTGTGATAATAATGCCACCTGGAGGTGGTGTTATCCCCGGTTACCGGACTACTGCTCTGCTCTAACAGGCAGAGCAGAACCCGGATCCAGCCCCAGTGATCAGCTGTGTGGTCTAAATAGACCACACGCTGATACACTGCAAAAACTTACCTGAGTCCAGGGTCCGGTGATCGGGGCTCCGGATGATGTCCTCCCTCCGGTCAGCTGGTCTTCCAGCCTGCATTGGGGCCCGGTCGTCACCTGACCGAGTCCCAGTGCAGGATGGGATGTCAGCTGACCGGAGCCACGGAGGACATCACCGAAGCACCGAGCACTGCAGGTAAGTGTAATTAAGGGAGGGGGGGTGGTCCGCGATCGAGGGGGGTGGGGCTTAGTGACAGGGGTGGGCACTTGTCATGGTATTTTTTGCAAAAATACCTTGATAAGTGTGCGGAGGGGATTCGCAGGGACAGAGCTTTCTCGCAAGCTCTGGGCCTGATTCAGAGCTGGATGCTATTTGCGGACGGTTGTTCTAAAAAAGGGGCCGGATATTTAAATTGAGCGCTCGCTCTTTGCGGTGTGTTGACGCCTCTATGTCTGAGCGAGCGTTCAAAAAATGCGCTCGCTATTTTGTAAAGACGCCCCTTTGCCGTTCGCATCACACGTCATCTCCGGTATTTATTAGATTAATCAGGAACATCGAAAGGCATCTGAACTGTTCGCAGTGGTTGTGGTAGGATTTTCTTACCGCTATCACTGCGAGCAGTTCAGGATAAAAGACAACCAAGTGACGTGGTCGATGATGCTCCTTTACTAATTATGCACTCCCATTAAACGCCCTTTTGACCATTAGGCACGCCTGCGTTCGGATCTCCACTCCCCCGTTTTCAAGCACCTCCCCTGTTACCACCCACAAAAGGTACATTCTGTCAATCATATTAGCAGCCCCTCGCTGTTTTACGAGCACACGATTTCCAACCGCAATGACTGGTTTGCGCATGCGCATTACGACCCATACGCATGCGCAGTTGTGCGAACATCGCTCAGAGCGAACGAGCGGCCTCTTACGAGCGGCTCTGAATCAGGCCCTCTGTCCCTGCAAGGGATTTTTAGTAAATCCCTGTGATATTGCCTGAATTTGCAATGCGAATTCAGTCAATAATATCACACTACAATCTGCATTCAAAATGCGGATTGTAGTAAATAGAGCCCGTCATTCTGATGAATGCTATAGAGAAAAGCAACCAATAGTCTGGTCACAATTGTTTTCTGATGAACAAAATCTATATGAGTGTAATCTGATGAAAAGCTGCTTAAACAATGATGGCCATGTGTTCACTTGTAAATTATATGCCGAAAATTATATGATAAAGTCCGATGTTTTAAACTAAAGCCTGATGCTGAGTCACTGGGTGAAATGTCAAAACTACAAATAAATGTGTATTGAAAGCTAAGTGGACGTTTATATTTGGAGAGTGCCCGTGCAAGAAAAATATATGTGATTGGTCGCCACAAATGGACATTGCGGTGGATCACTGCTTGAGCACCTCACAAGTTGATTCACGATGGTAGAGTGCAAGTGCTCAAAGACTATATATATATATATATATATATATATTGCCATTCAAAAGTTATTTTCGAAAGAAAAGTACTGTTTTCTTCAATGAAGATAACATTAAATTAATCAGAAATACACTCCGTACATTGGCAATGTGATAAATGACTATACTAGCTGCAAACGTCTGGTTATTAAAGGAATATCTACATAGGTGTATAGAGGCCCATTTCCAGCAACCATCACTCCAGTGTTCTAATGGTACATTGTGTTTGCTAAGCGCGTTAGAAGACTAATGGATGATTAGAAAACTCTTGAAAACCCTTGTGCAATTATGTTAGCACAGCTGAAAACAGGTTTGCTTGTTAAAGAAGCTATAAAACTGGCCTTCCTTTGAGCTAGTTGAGTAACTGGAGCATCACATTTGTTGGTTTCGATTATACTCTCCAAATGGCAAGAAAAAGAGAACTTTCATGTGAAACTCGACAGTGTATTCTTGTTCTTAGAAATGAAGGCTATTCCATGCGAGAAATTGCCAAGAAACTGAACATTTCCAACAATGGTGTGTACTACTCCCTTCAGAGAACAGCGCAAACAGGCTCTAACCAGCCCCGGTGCACAACTGTGCAAGAAGACAAGTACTTTAGAGTCTCTAGTTTGAGAAATAGATGCCTCACAAGTCCTCAACTGGCAGCTTCATTAAATGGCACCTGCAAAACACTAGTGTCAATGTCTATAGTGAAGAGGTGCGACTCCGGGATGCTGACCTTCTAGGCAGAGTGGCAAAGAAAAAGCCATATCCGAGACTGGCCAATAAAAGGAAACTATTAATATGGGCAAAAGAACACAGACACTGGACAGAGGAAGATTGGAAAAAAGTGTTATGGACAGACAAATCGAAGTTTGAGGTGTTTGGATCAGACAGAAGAACATTTGTGAGACGCAGAACAAGTGAAAATATGCTGGAAGAGTGACTGACGCCATCTGTCAAGCATGGTGGAGGTAATGTAATGGTCTGGGGCTGCATTGGTGCTGGTAAAGTGGGAGATTTGTACAAGGTAAAAGGGATTTTGAATAAGGAAGGCTATAACTCCATTTTGCAATGCCATGCCATACCCTGTGGACAGCGCTTGATTGGAGCCAATTTCCTCCATCAACAGGACAATGACCCAAAGCACACCTCCAAATTATGCAAGAACTATTTAGGGAAGAAGCAGGCAGCTGGTATTCTGTCTGTAATGGAGTGGCCAGCACAGTCACCAGATCTCAACCCCATTGAGCTGTTGTGGGAGCAGCTTGACTGTATGGTACACAAGAAGTGCTCATCAAGCCAATCCAATTTGTGGGAGGTGCTTCAGGAAGCGTGGGGTGAAATTTCTTCAGATTATCTCAACAAATTAAAAGCTAGAATGCCAAAGGTGTGCAATGCTGTAATTGCTACAAAAGGAGCATTCTTTGACGAAAGCAAAGTTTGAAGGACAAAATTGTTATTTCAAATAAAAATCATTATTTCTAACCTTGCCAATGTCTTCACTATATGTTCTATTCATTTTGCAACTCATTTGATAAATAAAAGTCAGATTTCATGTAAAACACGAAATTGTCTGGGTGACCCCAAACTTTTGAACAGTAGTGTATATATATATATATATATAAATATATATATACAGTCAGGTGCATAAATATTGGGATATTGACAGAATTTTCATATTTTGGCCTCTATTCACCACCACAATGGCTTTGAAATGAAACAAACAAGATGTACTTTAACTGCAGACTTTCAGATTTAATTTGAGGGTAATTACATCCAAATCAGGTGAACGGTGTAGGAATTACAATGGTTTCTATATGTGCCTCCCACTTTTTAAGGGACTATCAACTCAAAAGCTATTTCATGGACAGGTGTGGCCTATTCCCTTGTTATTTCATTATCAATTAAGCAGGTAGAAGGTCTGGAGTTGATTCTAGGTGTGACATTTGCATTTGGAATCAGTTGCTGTCGACTCTCAATATGAGATCCAAAGAGCTGTCACTATCAGTGAAGCAAGCCATCATTAGGCTAAAAAAAAAAAAAAAAAACCATCAGAGAGATAGCAAAAACATTAGGTGTGGCCAAATCAACTGTTTGGAACATTCTTAAAAAGAAAGAACACACCGGAGAGCTCAGCAACACCAAAAGACCCGGAAGACCATGGAAAACAACTGTGGTGGATGACAGAAGAATTATTTCTCTGGTGAAGAAAAACCCCTTCACAACAGTTGGCCAAATCAAGAACACTCTCCAGGAGGTAGGTGTATATGTGTCAAAGTCAACAATCAAGAGAAGACTTCACAAGAGTGAATATAGAGGGTTCACCACAAGATGTAAACCTGTGATGTGAGCCTCAAAAACAGGAAGACCAAATTAGAGTTTGCCAAACAACATCTAAAAAAGCCATTACAGTTCTGGAACAACATCCTATGGACAGATGAGACAAAGATCAACTTGTACAAGAGTGATGGGAAGAGAAGAGTATGGAGAAGCAAAGGAACTGCTCATGATTCAAAACATACCACCTCATCAGTGAAGCAGGGTGGTGGTAGTATCATGGCATGGGCATGTATGGCTGCCAATGGAACTGGTTCCCTTGTATTTATTGATGATGTGACTGCTGACAAAAGCAGCAGTATGAATTCTGAAGTGTTTCGGCAATATTATATGCTCATATTCAGTCAAATGCTTCAGAACTCATTGGATGGCGCTTCACAGTGCAGATGGACAATGACCCGAAGCATACTGCAAAAGCAACCAAAGAGTTTTTTAAGGCTAAAAAGTGGAATGTTATGCAATGGCCAAGTCAATCCCCTGACCTGAATCGGATTGAGTATGCATTTCACTTGATGAAGACAAAACTGAAGGGAAAATGCCCCAAGAACAAGCAGGAACTGAAGACATTTGCAGTAGAGGCCTGGCAGAGCATCACCAGGGGTGAAACCCAGCGTCTGGTGATGTCTATGCGTTCCAGACTTCAGGCTGTAACTGCCTGCAAAGGATTTGCAACAAAGTATTAAAAAGTGAAAGTTAGATTTAGGATTGTTTAGTTTGTCCCATTACTTTTGGCCCCTTAAAAAGTGGGAGGCACATATAGAAACCGTTGTAATTCCTACACCGTTCACCTGATTTGGATGTAATTACCCTCAAATTAAATCTGAAAGTCTGCAGTTCAAACACATCTTGTTTGTTTCATTTCAAAGCCATTGTGGTGGTGAATAGAGGCCAAAATATGAAAATTCTGTCAATGTCCCAATATTTATGCACCTGACTGTATATATATATACATATATATATATATATATATATATATATATATATGTAGCAAGCAGGTGTTCATGGCAAAGGACCAGGCAACACTCACAAAGACTTTGTGAAATTAAAGAACTTTAATTTATTTCCGTTTCAAGGCTACGCAGGCCTTTTCATCAGACATTGAGTAGCCTTGAAACGTTGGAAATAAATTAACGTTTTTTTATTTCACAAAAGCAGATGTTTATGGCAAAGGACCAGGCAGCACTCACAAAGTCCTTGTGAAATGAAAAAACTTTAATTTATTTCCAACATTTCAAGGCTACGCAGGCCTTTTCGTCAGGCATGCATAGCCTTGAAAAGTTGGAAATTTAACGTTTTTTGATTTCACAAAGTCCGTGTAAGTGCCGCCTGGTCCTTTGCCATGGACACCTGCTTGCTGTATTGTATTTAAGGAAGGCATCCCGGAATTCATACCAGGGAATCAAGAGTGCCCCTCTACATGATTATATATATATATATATATATATATTGTGATAGAAGCACTGGGGGAGTGTGGAATGGCTTCTATGTATGTACTAGGTTCCTGTCATATGTGTTCTGAAACCCCCAGGAGAAGTCTGTTAGGAAAGCAGACTAGTAATGTCAGCTTTTGGAAAAGCCAGTTTGGGTCATGGGGGTGTGGATGTGAGGAGAGGGAGGGCTCCATCCATAGGCCACTCCAGGTCTTGGGCCTTTCAGCTTGGGAGCAGCCTCATTAGGGCTTCCACCTGGTACTGGCTGATTTAAGCTGGGTTTGTTTCTGGCTGAGTGTCTCACACCTGGGAGAGCAGGCAGACTAGCCTGTTCAGAGACACTTGGCTACTTTCCTTGTAAGTACTCTGCACATGATTTGTGGATGGTGAGGGAAATAGGCCCAACCACTATTATAGAGAGGGAATCGGCTATGTAGCTAGTGCTAGGACTTATGTTTATGTTTTGTTTATGTTTGCATTCATTTGGCACAATAAAGACTGGTGCTGGCCAGTTTGTACGAGAACCCCAGACTTGTATCCTGTTTCTACGGCTGCTGTGTGTGTGTAAAGAGGGAGTCCATCTACCCCAGGAGAGGGACCCCTAACCTGACTGTGTCACATTGGTGGAGAATGCGGGCAATCACACACTGAAGTTTGCAGCAAGGAAAAATTTTCATTTAAAATTTGAAGGGACAGATACCAATTTGTCAGGGTGGATATAAAGTTGTGTCCTTTGAAGTCCATAGAGGTGGCATCCGCAGATGCTTACGGAAAGCCAGATTCTGCTTCCAACCTACACCTCAGGACAACATGGAGGACATTGTCAAAGCCTTGCTCCAAGCTGCGGCAGCTTAGCAGGAAACGAACAAACTGCAGCAAGAAGCTACCAGGGCTCAGCAGGAAACAAACAAAGTTCAGCCAGAAGCTACCAGGGCTCAGCAGGAAGCTACCAGGGCCCAGCAGGAATCCACCCAGGTGCAACTATTGGCCTTGGAGGCAGCCCAGAGGCAACAACAAGTCACCATCGAGGAAACCCACCAGGCCATAGCGGAAAACAGCCAGGCCATAAAAGAGGTGGTACAACAGCTTATAGTCTGGTCTGGAGATGCTTCCCCTGCTCTTCTAACTAACACTCACACCATAGGGGCCAGTCACTTTCTGCAAAAGATGACCCAGAGTGACGATGTGGAGGTGTACCTTACGGCCTTTGAAAGAACCGCTGAAAGAGAGAAGTGGCCTAAAAAGCAGTGGGCAAGTCTTGTGGCACCCTTCCTGTCTGGAGAACCACAAAAGGCCTACTATGATTTATGCCTGGATGATGCCAAGTTAAAACGGGAGATCCTAACCCGTTTGGGAGTCACCTCATTTGTTCGGGCCCAATGAGTCCACCGCTGGGAGTTTTAAATGGAAAAACCTCCACACTCACAGATGCATGACCTCGTCCATCTAACCACAAAATGGCTGCAGCCCAAGATGCTGACAGGACCACAGATTGTGGAAAGAGTCGTGATGGACCGGTATCTGCGATCGTTACCTGCGTCTCTGCGCAAGTGGGTGAGCCATGCAGACCCTAAGTCTGCAGACCAGCTAGTCGAACAGGTGGAGAGGTACGTGGCGGCTGAGGAGCTGATGAGTGTGCCCCACCGAGCCCTGATGGCGCATCGGCAAACTTCCATTGACACATTGGTAAGACTGTTCCAGGGGAGAAGGGTGCTGGGTGGTGGAATGTACTCAAGACTGGGGGTGTGGAACCTGGAGATGGGCCAGCCAGGCCAGGAAGATTCCATCCCCGTAAAAGACTAGATATTAATGTAATTCAATGTTTCTGATGTGGTGGTTTTGGCCATATTGCGGCTAATTGTTCACTTACCTCTGAACCTATGCAAGGTGATACTGCTCATGTCGACCGCAGGATATCTTTCTTTGCACAACCAGCCTGTACTGCTGACCAGCAGGTTGAGACAGATAAGCACATGTGTATACTCACTGTAGAAGGCAACCGAGTAGAGGCTCTGTTAGATTCTGGTAGCCTGGTGACACTTATGAAAGCTGAACTGGTGAACCCCTTGAAGCGTAAGTGGAAAACTGTTGGTGTGACCTGCATATATGGGGATACCCGGTATTATGATACTGCAGAAGTGAACATAGAAACACCATGTGGTTCCGTGATAGTCTCTCTGGGTTTGGTTCAGGGCTTAATGTATGATGTAATATTGGGCAGGGGACTTTGCTCACTTCTGGAAGTTGTGGGAAAGCCGATTTTGCACAGAGGTCAATCACCCTGACTCATTTGAGAGGGTTACTGATGTAGTAGCAGAGTCAGAGATGTTCCCTTATTCTAGTATGATTGGCGAACTAGACAATTCGGAGCCTGACGATGGCTCGCCAAGTGGTGTGCCTCCCACTGAGGTAGGGAATGTTATTGAGCCTGTGGACCACCTGCCTGATCTTGAGGTCAGGAGAGAGGTCTTTGCCGTGGAGCAGTTGAATGACCCTACTTTGGTAAAAGCCAGGGAGAATGTCAAGGTGATTAATGGTAAACCCATAGACTCCGATAGTCCTTTGTCATATCCTCACATGGCAGTATGTCAGGATTTGTTGTATCAGGTGACTAAGAAGGGAGAAGAAATTGTGGAACAATTAATAGTTGCCAAAGCATACAGAAGAACATATTAGATCTGGCCCATGGTCATATAATGACAGGCCACCTAGGGGTAGAGAAAACTACTGAGCAGAGGTTTTTATGGCCCGGGGTCCCTAAAGAGGTATCTGACTATTGTGCATCCTGCCCTGAATGTCAGTATCATGCTCCAAGGCCACATATCAAAAGTCCCCTGGTTCCGTTACCCATTATTGAGGTTCCCTTTGAAAGAATAGCTATGGATTTGGTTGGGCCATTAATGAAATCTGCCCGCGGCCATCAATATATTCTGGTGATAATGGATTACGCTACGCGGTACCCGGAAGCAATACCATTACGCAATACGTCAACCAAGACCATTGCTAGAGAATTAGTCCATGTCTTTAGCAGGTTGGGAATACCTAAGGAGATCCTGACTGACCAAGGTACCCCATTTATGTCAAAAATCATGAAAGAGTTATGCCGCCTGTTTAAAATTGACCAATTAAGAACCTCTGTGTACCATCCCCAGACCGATGGGCTAGTGGACAGGTTTAATAAAACTTTAACACACTTGCTAAGGAAAGTAGTGGACAAAGATGGTAGAGATTGGGATTACTTGTTACCTTATTTGCTGTTGGCCATAAGAGAGGTTCCCCAATCCTCCACAGGGTTTTCCCCTTTTGATTTATTATACGGGAGACATCCAAGGGGGCTACTTGACATTGCCAAAGAGACATGGGAGGGGCAGTCCAGTCCGTATAAAACAATTATTGAGCGTGTTTCTCAAATGCAAGAAAGAATTGCTGCTGTGGTGCCGATAGTAAGAGAGCACTTGGAACAGGCCCAACAGGCACAGCAGAGGGTATACAACGGCAATGCTCGCTTATGCAACTTTGCTCCTGGGGACAGAGTGTTGGTGTTGGTTCCCACAGTAAAAAGTAAACTTTTGTCTAAATGGCAAGGACCCTGGCAGACAAGGAAATGGCAGAACAGATATACCATGTAAATCTTATAAAACCCTGGAAGGATAGAGCAGCACTGTCAGCCACCCGAGCCCCTCCAGTAAACCCAGGGCCCATGGTACCAGAAGTGACAGTGGCAAAAACCCAGTCAACAGCAGGAAGTTAAGGAATTTCTGATCAGAAATAGTGTGCTGTTTTCTGATCTACCAGGGAAAACCACGGTCATCAAACATGGCATAATCACTGACCCAGGGGTTAGGATTAACCTGAAACCCTACAGAAGCCCAAAGAGAATCAGTGTTGAAGGAAATTAAAAAAATATTAGAGTTGGGTGTAATTGAAGAATCTCATAGTGAGTGGTCAAGACCCTTTGTGCTCATTCCAAAACCCGACGGGAGTGTGCGATTCTGCAATGACTTCCGGAAATTGAACAGTGTGTCAGAGTTTGATGCCTACCCTATGCCTAGGGTGGACGAACTAATTGAAAGGCTGAGGACAGCCAGGTATTTAACTACTCTTGAGTTAACCAAAGGGTATTGGCAAGTGCCGTTAACTGAGAACGCCAAAGGAAAGACCACTTTTTCTGCACCAGAGGGGTTGTTTCAATACAAAATGTTGCCCTGTGGGCTACATGGGGCACCTGCTACCTTTCAAAGAATGATGGATAGGATTCTAAGGCCCCATAGATAGTATGCTGCTGCTTCTCTGGATGATGTGGCCATTCATAGTCCTGATTGGCAGTCTCACTTGCCCAGAGTACAAGCAGTATTGGACTCCATCTATAAGGCAGGTTGACAGCCAACCCAAAAAAGTGTTGTCTGGGGATGGAAGAAGTAAAATATCTTGGGTACACCATTGGCAGAGGTTTGATAAAGCCACAGCTCAATAAGATTGAGGCAATCCAAAACTTGCCAAGACCCCTGAATAAAAAGCAGGTGAGAGCCTTCTTAGGGATCACTGGGTATTATAGGAGGTTTATACCCAATTTTGCCACCATTGCAGTCCCACTGACTGACCTTACCAAAGGCAAACAGAAAGTCATGGTGGAATGGGGTCCTGAAGCAGAGAAGGCTTTCCAGGAGTTAAAAATAGCGTTATGTACCGAACCAGTTTTGGTGACCCCTGCTTTTGACAAAGAGTTTGTTGTACAAACCGATGCGTCAGATGTAGGCATCGGAGCGGTCCTGTCCCAAAGCAAAGAGGGTGAAGAACACTCGATTTTCTTCTTAAGCCGTAAATTAAATGTACATGAAAGAAACTATGCTACGGTCGAGAAAGAAGCATTGGCCATAAAGTGGGTGTTAGAGACTCTCAGGTACTACTTGGTGGGAAGAAAGTTCAGATTTATCACTGACCATGCCCCTCTGAAGTGGATGTCAGAAAACAAGGACAGTAATGCGAGAATAATGAGATGGTTCTTGGCATTACAAACCTTTAAATTTATGGGCCAGGAAGCCAGCTTGCCAATGCAGATGCTTTGACACGTGTCCATTGTTTTAGGGCTGCAGTTGTTCTGCCCCACAGGTTGAAACAAAGGGGGGGATATGTGATAGAAGCACTGGGGAAGAGTGGAATGGCTTCTATGTATGTACTAGGTTCCTGTCATATGTGTTCTGAAACCCCCAGGAGAAGTCTGTTAGGAAAGCAGAATAGTAATGTCGGCTTTTGGAAAAGCCAGTTTGGGTCATGGGGGTGTGGATGTGAGGAGAGGGAGGGCTCCATCCACAGGCCACTCCAGGTCTTGGGCCTTTCAGCTTGGGAGCAGCCTCATTAGGGCTTCCACCTGGAACTGGCTGATTTAAGCTGGGTTTGTTTTTGGCTGAGTGTCTCAAACCTGGGAGAGCAGGCAGACTAGCCTGTTCAGAGACACTTGGTTACTTTCCTTGTAAGTACTGTGCACATGTTTTGTTGATGGTGAGGGCAGTAGGCCCTACCACTATTATAGAGAGGGAATCTGCTGTGTAGCTAGTCCCCAGCCGGGCTAGGACTTATGTTTATGTTTTGTATATGTTTGCATTCATTTGGCACAATAAAGACTGGTGCCGACCAGTTTGTACGAGAACCCCAGACTTGTATCCTGTTTCTACAGTCACTGTGTGTGTAAAGATGGAGTCCATCTACCCCAGGAGAGGGACCCCTAACCTGACTGTGTCACTATATATATATATATATATATATATTTTCCAGCAATGTTGGCACTCACCAAAGTCCAACAAGGTGTATTTATTAGATAGACTCACATAAACTAAAGTCAATGTTTCGGCCCATACTTATGTCTTTGTCAAGACGTTTCAAATCAAAGCAACAGGGGGCAGAAGTAAACAAAACAGAGCAGGGTCCATCAACTTGAAATTTATGTGAGTCTGTCTGATAAATACGCCTTGCAGTGTGGAAGTGCAGAGTCTTTAGGCCGAGGGGGATGTTGTTGGGGTAGGGGTTTCATTGGGGGCATCAGTGTACCAGGCCCCAAGATTTCTGTTGCTGGCCCTGCCCATGAGATGGCCTTGTTTTGTTTTTACCTCAGGTCACCTCCCAAGAATGGCCATGGCTTTCCCGCCACGGTCTCTGCATACAGTCAGTGTACACAGAGGTTTCCAAGACTTTTCATGCAGTAGCAAATAATCGCTCAACTGAGCAAACTTCTACACTGCGTCCACTTCTGAATCAGGCCATCTGTGATCTATTGACTAGCAGTAACAGAAGAGGCTTAAAGTGTCCTTAACGCGTTTCTCCTTGACTTGGCACACAAGTTTTTTCAGTAGGCAGTGATATTGAATTGCTGTTTCTGTATTACAGAATCGGCATGGTGCTGGCAAAAAAAATATTTTCCTAGGTGTTATCTGAAACTTCCAATTACCAACTATGGAACCTTGTGTACAGAATGTTACTCTTTACAATTTGGCATGAATTGATACATTACTCCACTGCACAGAATAATGTGCAGCTCTGACATCGACAGTCATCAAGAATAACAATCCAATCCTATAAATATACTTTACAGTTGACCAGGGGCGCCAAAAGGGCGAGGGAGGGGGGCAGGTACTGTTTACCCAGGCTCAAGCTTGTTGGAGGGGTCCAGGTCAGCTGCTGAGGGGGACATTTGTCATTGTCCCCTTTTGCAGTAGTTTGCCTGGGATGTGAGTCACATATTACATCATCTGACATGTAAGAGACCCTGAAGAAGAGTATGCGCCAGGAGCCGTCACTCTGGTACCCAAGCTCTGTGCCACATACCACCCCCTTCTTAGCTCTCGGCGCTCCTTGCACTTTTTTCAGGGATTTTTTTGTGGAATGAGGTGTGACCACCCCTGATTTTGCCCATCTCTGCTCTCAACGGCCCTGCAGTTGACTGGCCTAATTAAGGTACGATGCATCCCGCCACTTTCCGCAATCTGAAGATGGTGTTACCCACCACATGCAAAGCTTTCCGAAACTTGGTACATAAGAGAAATGTAGTCAAGCCCCCAAAAACTGCATTTTCGGAGTTTAACCATATTTTTGGCTTTGCTGCATCCCACCCATTGTCTCAGTGTTGCCCTCTCCCTCCAGACTGTAATCTTCCACGAGCTGGTCCCTCTCTAAGATCTATCTCATGTCTGTACCTCCTTCATCAACCTCATCTGTACATGTTCTGTTTTTATGTGTGATTTTGTATGATTTAGATCTCTATTTACCTCAATCAAAGATTACAGGAATCATAACACACCCAGAAAACCCCTGAAGCTGGCACTGCCCTAACACCTCTGCCATGCAGCTACCAGTCACGAACATAAATAATAACTAAAGCCAAAACATAATGTAATAATTAGCAATAAAATGAATCAAATCTTTCCTGTATTATAAGTAAAAAAATTCCCGTTAGCCATTTTAAAATGGCTGCAGAGGGATGTGATTTGGAGGACCAATCAGCAGTAATATCTATGCGATTGTGACTTCTGATGGTTATCTTGTGCTAACGAACCTTCACCCAGATCCATCCCTGCATAGCATCACATAGCCTTGTTTTCAGTGAAAATATTACCTTAAAATAGATTATACATTTATAATTCCAAATATTATCTTAAAAAAGATTATACATTTATAACTCCAATGGTAAATCTATCTATCGATCATCTATCTCTTTATATTTCAGTGATATTAAACATATGTTTTAAAACCACTTGTATTTTCCATTCCTCCCAATAATAAGTGCTAAATTTGAAATTGATGCCTGCAACACACTTAACAGTTATTTTATTCCATCCAGGTTTATTAAACAGAAGTGGAAAATGGGAGCAAAACATTTAGTAACATTTAAAAACAGTCAATTATTGAAATAAAATCCTGCAGCCAAATTGCAGGCACAAAAATACTCTATATTTCTAAAACAAATATAATGGTTGGTTTTATAAATGGCCCCTGATAGCAGCTATTATGACCTGCGGTCCTTTTGTCTGTTGCTGCTGCTATTTATTGCAGCATGGGTCTGACCAATACGTTCTGTTATGTCATGCCATGGCACAAATCCATTTTATGTACAGGTTTGAAATGAATGGAAATTCTAGCTTACATAGATATAGATACAATAGACATATACTGCTCTCAGGAGAGAATACATTATTTACTGCTTCATTTTGTACACGTACCACACTGTGTTATATGTGACAGCTCCCCTCAATAACTATTCAATAATGTTCAGGTTAATAACAACCATAGCAGTCAACCTGGTGGTTACAATACATTTTAAATGTTAGTATATGTCTAGAAATGTGTATACTATTTAATGTCCTGAGATATGCTGACTGATATTCTCTATACTGGAAGGACACCTAGTGGTCTACTTTTGATTTGTCTTAAAGAGAATATGTCACCAGGTTCTACATTTGAATTTTTATTTTCTTAATACAAAGGGGTATTTATTCATCATCACTTAATTTCTACAAAATCATGTGAAAATTAACTTTCCCATACTTTTGAAAAAATGAAGTGTCAGGGCCAGTCATCAAGTTCCAAAAAAGCATTTTTTTTAGAACTTGATGGTGTTACTGAACGACATCCTGAGATGGCGTTCAGCCCTCGATAATCTTCATAGGCTGCCATTTTCACAGCAGCCTGTGAAGATTTACATGGCAGCCCAACCACTGCAGCCAGCAGAGGGTTCTATTGAGCCCCCTCCCTGCTGTAACTGCACTGAGAGCTGCCTCCTGCTCCAACTCACATGTCACAGTCTTCTTCCTGTCCAGGCTCCATGGCGCCGCTCTGGGTAAAAAGAGGAGACAGGTGAGAGGGAGTGGGGAGGCTGACAGAGCGCACACTGGGGAACAAATGTGGGGGTGGGGGGAGTGGGGTCAGCCCGCACAATAGGATGCCGGGGTTGGGACGCAGCAGCAGCAGGGGAAGGAGAGATGGGATGACAGAACGGACACCGGGTAAAGGATGCAGGGGGGAGGAGAGATAATACAGAGGGCAGTGGGTTTAGCAGGGGCCAAAGACGTCTGTAACTGTGGTCGGATGGGCACAGACACCAGCAGCTGCGGGGAAATCTACAGGGACATGGCAGATGTATCACTTTTCCGAAAAGCTGACTCTGTAAAAAGAGCAGCTTTTCGTAAGTGATACGTTACTTAGTGAGGCAAAACAGTTTTTTAATCTCGCAGTCAGTTTAAAACATAATTATCACAAGTGATAATTATGTAATAATGAATAGACCCCTTAGTGGCTTATGTAATTATGAAACAATGAGGTTTCTCCAGTTATGCCCCTGGTAAATATGTATACACCAACAGACAACAAAATTGCCGTCTTATGGAGCGTACACACGGTCAGATTTGTCAGACTTGTCAGATTTGTCAGATGAACGACTGAACGATTTAACGATTTGAACGATTTGGACGATTTGACCAAAGTTTTGAACGATTTGAACGATTGAACGATTTTTGACTGCATTAAAATGAATGGAATCGTCCAAGTCTGACTGCAAACCCATCAGATGTCAGATATCGTTATCTGACAAACGGGAACGCGCATCGTTGATCGTCCATCGTTCAGGCATGTCAGATATGAACAATTTTCCATCAGATATGAACGACTGAACGATTTTTAAATCGTTATCGTCCATATCTGAAGAAAAAATCTGATCGTGTGTATGCACCATTACATGTATATTTTGAATTCTTACTGATTTTAATATACATGGAACTGAAAGTGTAGTGTAAACATGAAAAGAGCACTTAATGATAATGACTGTCATATTTAAAAAAATATATAAATAAATAATAATAGTGGTATGTCCCCATAATAATAATAATAATAATAATAATAATAATAATAATAATAATAATAATAATAATAATAATAATAATAATTTTTTTTATATAGTGCTTTTCTCCAAAAGGACTTAAGGCACTTTACAGATAGAATGAACATAATGTTTAGATTATCATAAAGCACAGAAACCATGAAAATAAGACAGAGATTTAGATTTACATAAAGTATAAAAACCATGAATATAATACAAGGTGTGGCAGACATCAGTTCCAAGGGATTATCCATCCTACCCATGAAGGATCCAGGTGGCGCAGCCATTTTAGGCACACTACATAGGATTACACTGGGCAGAATAGGCAATTCTTGAAAGAAATTACAAACATTGGCAGAGATAAAAATGCTAGGCAAGACCCTTGCAAAATCATCAGAACTCTGCATTATTCATTTTATACAGGCGAGGCAGCCAAGTTGGGCGCACTACATCGGTTACAAAGTGCGTAAAGCAATACATGGTAATAAAACATACAAGGGTAATAAGAAAAGTGACTAATAGGATACCCACTACTTAAATAGTTCATCAGGTGTTCATCCTGCCCTTGAAAGTACCAGGCTAAGCAGCCAACTAAGGCACACTGCATAGGTTGCACTGGGCAGGATGAGCAATTCATAGACGTGTAACATGCAGTGAGAAATTACAGAGAAAAGAAAAAGAACAGTAGGTTGGAGTGGGCGGAGGTACTAGGTAAATGGGATTGGGAAGAAGAGGGACATGGATGGATGGTAGAGTAGGGAGTCCATGATGCACAGTAATGAGAGACATACAAAGTAGTCAGTCATCATACGATTTCCCTCCGACTCCGCGGAGCTCCCTTAAAAAGTCCCAGCAGCATATTTGTTGTATTTTTTAGCACAGGATCTGTCGTAATATCGATCCTGTGTCTCACAGGCTCATAAGGGAAACAGTAATTGAAATTACTTGAATTTCCGCATGATGGATCGCATGAATGTAATCCTGGTTAAGGGTTAAGACCATACTGTATTAATAAATATATATATAAGGCAAAATATATAAATACATTTCATATATTTACAGGTGAAGGGATGTGAATGGTTGGAATTGGTAAATGTGTAGGGACTGCAGTACAATACAATATATGTAAAATTTACAATGTAATGTAATCTATTTATGTACATATTCTGAGGTAAAATGTTAACAAATTCATGCTATATATGAAAAAGTATACATATATACTGTGTGTGAACAAAGGACAATTCATATATATATATATATATATATATATATATATATTGGCATTTATTAAATAGATAACTGTGGTAATTCTGGCTATAACATATACTATGGTACAAGGGGTGGAGTAATATAGCTGGGAGTGATTTGGTTCCTGTAAGGAAAAGAAGGTCCAGTTAGAGATAGGTATATAACAGCTATCAGGAGTAGCTGACAGTTCAGGGGGACATCCACTACACGATTTTAGCAGGCGATTGAACGATAACGATGTCGTTATCGTTCAATCGTTTAAAAATCGTTTATAAATCGGGCAGTGTTTGGTCGTTAATGATCAAAGATGCGCGCTCCCGCTGGTCGTTTGATCGTCTCGTGAGTCATCTGAACATGCAGGTCAATTTCACTTGATGTATTAAAGATAGTTTGCAAATCGTTCAGACTGAAAGATAAAATTTCAAGGGAAAAAATCAAAGGAAAATCATTTAGAGATTGGACAGGGAGTAGATCGTCTAGTCGATGTGCCCCATTAATCAGGAAATCCCTTCCTTGGATGCTCATGCTCACCGCCCTGTGTCCTGCCAGGCACAGGGTGGTGGAGTTGGTGAGGGAGCCTGTCACAGCAGGAGCTGTGAAGATGATGGGAGCCAGCTCCCAACCTGCTGGAAAGGCAGCCACCGGTGGTGCCCGGCAGCAATGGACAGTCAGGTGGCCAGGAGGCTGTCAGTGGCAGATTACACAGCGGCAGTGACTGACAGCAGGTGGTAGGTGAAGCAGCCAGCTGAAGGGCCATACAGGCTAAAGGAGGTGGTGTGATAGCCAGAGGCTAGTCTCCCTGTCCAATGGACAGAAGTGTTGGATAAGCTGTATCACACCAGCACCTAACATCACAGTAGTGGCCAGGCAGCAGGGACAGGTCACAGAGACGCAGCAGAGTGATGGAGGTGGTAAGTGCTGTTCAGAGGACAAGAACAACAGTAGTTATCATTAGTGGAGCTGCATCTCAGGTACATACCGCTGCGGGGAACAGACATAGATTACCAGCACTCCCTACCAAGCTAATTCATCCAAATACAGGGGATTATAATATAAACCCCCTTTTTTACATAAGTTACAAATATGCTGTTATAGTTACTCTACTAAGGAGAGAGCAGGGGAGTATTTACATGCTCACTTACTGAGAATAATGGTGGGCACACACTGGGCGATATTACTGAGCGACTGCACGATTACGACATCGTAATCATGCAATCGCTCAGTAATCGTGCACCTTTATGTCGGAAACGACCAGCGATGTGCACTCCCGCTGGTCGTTTCCAACATTGTCCATCGCCTGAACATGCAGCACAACCTGACGACCTCGTCAGGTTGCTGCATGTTGGGGAATGGGGGAGAGAGGCCGGCGCTGAACGATATAGTTAATGATATCGTTCAGCGGCTGTGCTCAATGTCATGAACCCCATTGAGCACAGCCTGCCGGGGACAACACTACACGATATCGCTCAGGGAGCATGTCGTGTAGTGTGTACGCACCATAAGTGGGCACTACTTACTTATAGTCAGAGACTATATGATCTGGGGGCTGTATTCATCCTCAAACAGCAAGTCACATTACTATCTTCCAGATAATAATCCATCAATGTTTAATGCAACTGGAAGAGGGACATGGATGGATGGTAGAGTAGGGAGTCCATGATGCACAGTAATGAGAGACATACAAAGTAGTCAGTGTATTGCACACAGAAGTACAAGGCCAAATAAATGAATAGCAGAGATGTAACATTTGTGAAGATGGAATGCAGTAATAACAATAGTCAATGATAAGCAACAAGGTGACAGATTACCAAGTGAATATACAGCAACAATGCTATAACTAACAAAAGAAGAATGTTGCATCCAGTACCAGGCCAGCAGGCTGCTTGGTCACACTATGGGGCCTATTCATCATCACTTCATTTTTACAAAAGCAGGTGAAAATGAACACAAGTTTTCTGGTCATTCATCAATGAGGTAAAGCAGGAGATATCACAGATATCACAGATATCTCCTGCTCACCTTCCTCTGGTGGAATGGCCAGCTGTCCCCATATACTAGTATGGGGACAGAATTCATCAATCTCCGCAAATACAATATTTTCGGAGCCTGAGTGCATCTTCAGATGGCAAATGCTCCCACTCCAGGCTCACAAGCGATCACTCCTTTTGGATCCCTTTGCACCTGTCTGGCTCCTCCCGCTGGATGTCAGGGCTCTTGTGCGCATGCATGACCTGTAGGTTACGCATGCGCACTGGTGTCACTGTTCCGAAAGGAGCAGTGAAGCGGCTCGTGGGATAGCTGATTTTCGGATCTGCTGTCACCACGCCGGAGCAATGCTGAATTGCTCCGGATTCCATGGTCAGTTAGAATGTTAATTATTGGGGTTAACATAATGAGTAGACCCCTATTGCAGGGAGGCCACCATCATAATGTGACCCTGGCCCCAGCACTGTCAGCAGCAGGTGCAAAAGATAAATCAATAAATGTTAATAAAATAAGAAAGAATTAAAATTACATAAATAATAAACAAACAAATTTGCTTATTATTTATGTAATTTTAATTCTTTTTTATTATATTAACACTTATTGATTTATCTTTTGCACATCTATACTTTACACTTCACTATCACCTTTCTTCCATTTTTCGTATAATGCCCTGGGAATGGTCCTTGGCTGGATTCTTTTGGGGTGCCTTGCGCCTCAGACGTGAACCCCTTAATGTTAGGGACACTGGTATAGAGGAGCCTTGACGTTGGCCCGGTGCTTAATCATATATTTGCAAATGTATGCAACTAATACCTCTGAATTTCTATTATCATGTAGGATTCAAGTATTTTTGCCAATATTGCTGCAGTGTGCTGGAGGGAATATCCCTTTTGTTTCTTTCATACACCTACACGACCAGCATAAGATCCTATTCATCATACGATTTCCCTCCGACTCCGCGGAGCTCCCTTAAAAAGTCCCAGCAGCATATTTGTTGTATTTTTTAGCACAGGATCTGTCGTAATATCGATCCTGTGTCTCACAGGCTCATAAGGGAAACAGTAATTGAAATTACTTGAATTTCCGCATGATGGATCGCATGAATGTAATCCTGGTTAAGGGTTAAGACCATACTGTATTAATAAATATATATATAAGGCAAAATATATAAATACATTTCATATATTTACAGGTGAAGGGATGTGAATGGTTGGAATTGGTAAATGTGTAGGGACTGCAGTACAATACAATATATGTAAAATTTACAATGTAATGTAATCTATTTATGTACATATTCTGAGGTAAAATTTTAACAAATTCATGCTATATATGAAAAAGTATACATATATACTGTGTGTGAACAAAGGACAATTCATATATATATATATATATATATATATATTGGCATTTATTAAATAGATAACTGTGGTAATTCTGGCTATAACATATACTATGGTACAAGGGGTGGAGTAATATAGCTGGGAGTGATTTGGTTCCTGTAAGGAAAAGAAGGTCCAGTTAGAGATAGGTATATAACAGCTATCAGGAGTAGCTGACAGTTCAGGGGGACATCCACTACACGATTTTAGCAGGCGATTGAACGATAACGATGTCGTTATCGTTCAATCGTTTAAAAATCGTTTATAAATCGTGCAGTGTTTGGTCGTTAATGATCAAAGATGCGCGCTCCCGCTGGTCGTTTGATCGTCTCGTGAGTCATCTGAACATGCAGGTCAATTTCACTTGATGTATTAAAGATAGTTTGCAAATCGTTCAGACTGAAAGATAAAATTTCAAGGGAAAAAATCAAAGGAAAATCATTTAGAGATTGGACAGGGAGTAGATCGTCTAGTCGATGTGCCCCATTAATCAGGAAATCCCTTCCTTGGATGCTCATGCTCACCGCCCTGTGTCCTGCCAGGCACAGGGTGGTGGAGTTGGTGAGGGAGCCTGTCACAGCAGGAGCTGTGAAGATGATGGGAGCCAGCTCCCAACCTGCTGGAAAGGCAGCCACCGGTGGTGCCCGGCAGCAATGGACAGTCAGGTGGCCAGGAGGCTGTCAGTGGCAGATTACACAGCGGCAGTGACTGACAGCAGGTGGTAGGTGAAGCAGCCAGCTGAAGGGCCATACAGGCTAAAGGAGGTGGTGTGATAGCCAGAGGCTAGTCTCCCTGTCCAATGGACAGAAGTGTTGGATAAGCTGTATCACACCAGCACCTAACATCACAGTAGTGGCCAGGCAGCAGGGACAGGTCACAGAGACGCAGCAGAGTGATGGAGGTGGTAAGTGCTGTTCAGAGGACAAGAACAACAGTAGTTATCATTAGTGGAGCTGCATCTCAGGTACATACCGCTGCGGGGAACAGACATAGATTACCAGCACTCCCTACCAAGCTAATTCATCCAAATACAGGGGATTATAATATAAACCCCCTTTTTTACATAAGTTACAAATATGCTGTTATAGTTACTCTACTAAGGAGAGAGCAGGGGAGTATTTACATGCTCACTTACTGAGAATAATGGTGGGCACACACTGGGCGATATTACTGAGCGACTGCAATCGCTCAGTAATCGTGCACCTTTATGTCGGAAACGACCAGCGATGTGCACTCCCGCTGGTCGTTTCCGACATTGTCCATCGCCTGAACATGCAGCACAACCTGACGACCTCGTCAGGTTGCTGCATGTTGGGGAATGGGGGAGAGAGGCCGGCGCTGAACGATATAGTTAATGATATCGTTCAGCGGCTGTGCTCAATGTCATGAACCCCATTGAGCACAGCCTGCCGGGGACAACACTACACGATATCGCTCAGGGAGCATATCGTGTAGTGTGTACGCACCATAAGTGGGCACTACTTACTTATAGTCAGAGACTATATGATCTGGGGGCTGTATTCATCCTCAAGCAGCAAGTCACATTACTATCTTCCAGATAATAATCCATCAATGTTTAATGCAACTGGTAAAGTAAAATATAATCTACCACTCAGGAGAAGGGTTCTACTCTATAGAATTTAAGAGGTACATGTATCCAAAATTGTTTAACATCCTTTTTCAGTGGCAATAGACTTTAAGTTACTAAAGATAGCTGGAGTCATACACTAGCCGGCTGCTGCAAATACAGACTCCAACTTTTCTTATACCAAGGAGGATACTGGCATAATACATTAGTTATAACAGGAACCTGGTGCTGTTGGCTCAATGTGCAGATAACTAAAAGTTAAAAGGGACCTGGACTCATAATTACAAACGAGCACCCTCATATTAAAGGATACGCTGTAGACTCTACATCATTTTTATTATATGGATCCATATATACATATATATTACTCTGATGCAGTATTATAGTATTGTTCAGTTACATTCTATGTATTGCTAGGTATCAAACTGTATGTTATAAGTTATGTAATACAAAAAAAATAAGTTCATGGTTTTATATGCATGAATATGTTGTCTGTATACATTGCGTCAAAACTAAACTACAGAATGGTGTCAACTTACTGGTAAGAGTTCTTGGAGAACACACAAATCCAAGAAGTACAGTATGTGATCAGGAATATGGATATACAGTATATATTGTGTTACTTACACCACATTACTTAATCGCTATTAGCATTTGGGTTTTCCCAAGTAGGCCCCTACCGACCACAAATACTTGGGTGGAGACACTGATAGGAAAAAGGTACACCACTTAGAGAGAGTTTAAGGGTGTGTACAGTACACTAGATGGGTGTTAGTAACCCGGTGACCCTACAGAGGGAAAAAGTGGGGTTACATGAACAAAATAAACGGCATGATCTGCACACGATACGATGGACAAGACGTGCTGCACATCTGATCATAAAATTAGAATCATAGGAGCTGCGGGAGCGCACATCGGATCATATCTTGCTAAAAAAATATACGATTTTCCAAGATCCATCTTATGACCCGTCGAAAATTGGGCAATCAGCCCGAAATCGTGCAGGTGTATGGCCAGCTTAAGAGGCATATTAATCACACCCACATCTCAGATGTGGATTGGCCGTGATAAATTCGCCCAATATTGCAATGTTATATTTGACTACATCACAAGGATGTATCAAAAATTGCATGCAGGGACAGCTTGTGACTGCTAATTATATATATCTATATATCTATATATATATATACATATATATATATATATATATATATATAAATATATATTAAAATTCTATTTTGTGTAGTAAATGTCCCCCCACGCCTTCCCTTATATATATATATATATATATATATAGCTCATCACTCCCACCCCTTTTAAAATTTATTGAAATAATTTAGACTCACCCTTACCCCCACCTCTATATAATATATTTAATGCCTCCCCACCCCTTAAATAATTAATGTAATTATTCTCACAAGCAGCTCATATATTTAATGATTATCCCCCCTAACCCCCAGCTCCTCGTAGTGAAGGCTGAAAATAAGCAGAATCTGCTCCCGATTGCAGCACCATAGACAGGTTACAGGTTGGAGGAGCTCCGGCTGGGGGGACACCCTGAGCGAGGGAGGCCCGGGGGTACTACTCCCCTGTCCCCCCCCCTCCCCATTTATACGGCTCTGATTGGAAATACAATTTGTGATTCTCTGTAATATACAGAAGAAAAAATGTGGATGAAATAATATTGGTGCTGTACAGTTTCCACTGCAAAATGTTTATGTTGACAATCCACTCTCCAGTACATGGCTCTAACATATAACCCAGATTGTAATTGTAATAAATAATTACATTGGTAAGGTTCTATGTGTATTACTGTTGTTAATAAAATACAACATTAGCCTTTTCAGATATTATTAATAATGTGTTCCTAAAATAGCATTACTAAGCCAAACCAATAATAAGTATTATAATAATAACTACTAATTAAATGCAAATTTGGAAAATAAGGATTGTAACTGTGGGACCTGACCAGCAGGGTGAGAGCCTTTGGCAGAGGCAATATATAAGGTATAACAGGACCGCCAATATAAAAGGTGTCCCTGTTACTGATATCATATCCCCAATAGCAATATTGAAGTAATTCTGCATTGCCATATTATATATTTTATATTATAAGCTCACTATAATAGTCCCTGCCAGGTCTAGTTATAAATATTACAGTCCCAGCCAGGTCCTAGTTATAAATATTACAGTCCCAGCCAGGTCCTAGTTGTCATTATTACAGCCAGGACGCATTATAATGGAGCTTCGGCTCATGCTGATGTTATAGACTGTAACAGTGTCTTTCAATAGGAAGCGGTTGGAGGAGTAAGACTCATTATATCTTTGTGTGAAAAGATAATTATTGGATCATTTTGAATTACTACATACGGACAAGAAGAGGCGGTAAAAGAAGCGGAAGGTAAATTGACTCCTCAGTTATTTCAACTATTTTTAAAAGCAGAAAGAAAGTCATTTTATTTGGCCAAATAGTGACACATTTATACTTCAGCAGATAGTACACAGCTTACTGTACATTACACCAAACCTCACACAACACTACAGCAGTCATACAGTGAGTGGTAATTATAATTCTAAATATATCTTGTAAGAACAGAATTGGGATGAAGTGTTTGTCTATCAGCCAGGCAGATGGGATTATTTTTTATTACCCTTGAATATGACACAGATCTCTGTGTATTGGATACAACTGTAACTATATACCGGTTCTGCATTTAAAGGCAAAGCTGATAATTAACATTGCCCGGGTGATATAGAGACATTTAATGGAGAAAATCCAGAAGGTAGAGATGTGCCAGTACCAGTCCCTGCCTAACATGCATCGCTGGTACAATACAACATATATTTCTTGGTACCTGAATATGCAGATATTGAAGATCCATGTGCAAAAAAAAAAAAATTCAATTGCAGGATGAGATAATAAAAAAGATCTTCCAGTGGTAAGTGTTGGAGAACATCCCCAGGATAGAGGGAGCTCAGAACCTTACCCTCAAAATGGAATTGACTTTCACTCATCTTGGAGTTGCTATAGATCAGATATTGGTCTCCTTTTACACCTTGCATTTCATGTTGGGTGGTCCTTTGGAAGCGTATGTGCAAAAATGACAATGTATAGAAACCATTGTAGCACACATGTGAGACATGAAAATATATACAGTCTTAAGAGTATATTTACCAAAATGCTGGTTTTTAGAAGCGGATTCTAGCTATTATCTTCTAGAAGGTGCTAGATACATGATTAGCAGAATACGATTGGTTGCTATGGGCAACAACTCTACTTCTAAAAACCTGTACTTTAGTACACTCACTCTCATGACTTATCTATGACATAAACAAGGATGGAATGATCAATATTTTTGGGGAATAATGAAATGTTGATGTAGCCCCGGAACCTCCAATAATACAATACGAAAACAAGATCAAGGGTTATTATTGAGGAAGCACTGACTCTAGAAATGCACGGAAATGCCCCTGTGCCTTATAGCTCATACAAAGTCACCACCATTTTATACCTATTTTCAGGGAAACTGCTGCGTCTAAGTGCGTCATGTGCCATACTGTCTTATGGCATTTTGGAGCGTTACAACTCCCATCATGTACTGATGTGAAACATAATGTAGCTTTTTCCACATTAGTTATTGCTCTTTACTAGCCAACACATGACTAGTAACAGTAATAAGGATAGTAATAGTAATAAGAATTACATCTGCAAAATAGACAATAAGGATTGTTATGGTACAGTTATTCAATACTCAGCAATACAGATATTTCCAGGGTCATACATATCTAGGATCAGGGGCACTACAACGTTTTTAGGTTGGGTGCCAAAACATAATTTCAAGGGGGTGGGTGCCGCAAGGAGGTTTGGGGGTGCCACAAAGAGGGGTCAGTTGTGCCGTGAGGGGGGGTGTTTGGGTCCAAGGGGGAAGTGAGAAAGTACAAGGGGGACCTGTGGGGTAAAGGAGAGGAATATATAATGTGGGAGGTGAGATAGGCGCAAAACTGGTCCCAGAGGAGGGGCAAGCCCACAGTTACTAGCCACTGTAGGGGATGGAGCTAGGTGGAGTGGGGAGGAGGGAGGAGGCTGTCAGAGAAGAGCTGTGGGGAGGGAGGAGGTGAAGCAGCTGGAAAGGGGAATATCTCTGTGCCCGGCCCCTTGGTAACCCTGCTCCCTATGACCCAGTACATATACAGGTGCCTCTAAAATATTTTTTTGGGGGGTGAGTTGCCTACTTGCCCCCTCCCCTCCTTCTCATTCCGGCACCTATGCTAGGAATACATCTGTACATCCTGGGGCAGACCGTGGAGATTAAGGCCATTTGGCAACTTTGCAGTTAGGTTGGTTGTGTTTAGTAGAGGGACCTGGATCTAATTACCATGAGCAGATAGGAGCCCACTCCTCAGATCTCTCCTAAATCATGGTAGCCGGCCCATGCTTTCTAGCTCAGGGACTGTGTATAGAGAATATAAAGGTGCCAGTCTGCCTTACTTTAGTTATTACCTATATTACTAATTCTCCCCATGTTATGGAAGCCGCTTTGCTGTTTTTATAAATGTTTTACATATTGAATTGCTATGTGTAACATGGCTGTAACTGAGAAGAATAATTCTCCTAATGTGTTTCTTTCTTGTACAGTTGACATCAGACTGATGAACTTACCGTGGACCACCGATAATTGGCGCACATTATTAATTGCAGTTGGTGTATGTGGTCTGGCTTTTATCGGCCTTCTTATATACATTTTCATTAGGTAAGTTACTAACATCATTTACACATTGTATTATGGTTTATTTACCCACATGTTTTTGGTCTTGGTTCTAAAACCCTTTTTCTGTTTTGGTTTTGGCAAACCTCCCTGAAAGATGTTGTTTTTGCTTTTGTATGTGAATTTCCTTACAAATGCTTAAATATGTAAAATTGTATATTTTGTAGCTTTTTGTTCCTACATTAGTATATCTATCGTTAATATCTATTTAAAGTCATTAAAAGTAATTTAAAGTAAATTTTTCAATGATCCTCTCACAACTAGCCCAACTACAGCTACTGTCATTATTACTGTTATCCCCACCAATCTGTCATGTGATCCTACTACTATCTCCACCCAGCTATCATGTCCCTACTATGATCCCTACCCAGCTGCGACCATATTTCTACAACTACCATCCCCAGCTATAATGTGTCCCTACTAATACTAGCCCCCATTTATAATCAAGTGTCCCTCCAAAGACTACCTATTCCTAAATAAATATTGTGGTTGGTATGTTCATTAAATGGCCTGGACAATGTTAGGGAATGTAAGAGGGATGTTGCAGGCTTTAGGTAGTGGGAAGAGAAGGGGCACAGTATACAGTGGCTGAGAATAGTTTGTGACAGGGTAAGAAGTGAGGAGGGGAACAATGGTGAGAGGGAGATGGATCTATAGATGGGGGGAGTATTGGTGTTGGGGGAGGTAAGTGGAGGGACAGGATGGCATGGTAAGAGACTGCAGGGCGAACTAGTAGTACAAAATAGTCAGTACATTTCCTTTTGATGTTAAATAGAGTTTGATTAGTGGTTTTAGTAATATCACAAGACAATTGTCTCAAGAATTGTGACATTACTAAAATCACTAAACAACCTCTATTTACCATCAAGAGAACATTTACTGATTTTTCATGTTAATCTCTGATTTTGTTACATGTGGACAATTACTAGTTTTTGAGAATAAACCTTGTTAGACCACAAGTGATCTGTTGGGAAAACCTGGTTTAAATGTAAAATTACTACACAATACCCAATTTCATGAACATAGGCTGCTTGTCCAACTTATTTTCAAGACGTGTCATCTATGCAGTAACTTTATATATTTTGTCTATGTATATCTTTCTGACTATGGGCCTGATTCAGCAAGGATTGCAACTGTGATTATGCACGCAATCGGCCGAAGGTTACGTTCTGCACATCCGAGCGCATCGCAGTGATGTGCGCAAACACTCCACTGCCATTGGGACTGCGTCGCAGTCACTACGCAGACCCATTGCAAAGTGATGGTGAAGGGCGGCTGGAGGGCGAAATGCAGGAGTGGCAGGGCGTTTAAACGGCATTGCAGGGGCGTGCATAAATTAACCATTGCGATGCCATATGCAGCTTGTGTACTCACAGCGTGTGAAGAGGTTACAATTCCTGAGTAAGGTCAGAGCTTGTACAAGTGTGCATGAGGCTGCGATGGTACTCGATGTTACCGATGGCTTCACAGTCTTGCTAAGTATTACGGATGTGTGTAAGGTAAGGTGGGCGTCCTTATGTTGTGCTGCGACGGCATAGCGATCGCAATGGATTAGCATATCTTCACTGTGAGACTGGGTACGTAATCACTATTGCAATCACAGTTGCGATCCTTGCTGAATCAGGCCCTATATCTTTTATACCTTGATGTGATTTGTGTATTGTTTTATTTGATTGCAGCAGCTAGCTTTACTTTTATTTTATTTGTTATGATTTTACATTTTTATTTATACTAAAATATTTAATAAAATTGATGTTTATTAATGTATCGGTTCTTCTCAAATTGTTTTACAGATGTGTCCTCCGTGTCAAAACACCATACGGCACAAAATACCTAGCGTGACTGAGACGCTCCGAGAGGTGTAGCGTAGCGTCTTTTCTTTACATTTTGCATCTTATTTGAATCAGAGATGCAGCAAAACACCACTAAAAATGTTATAGAGGTGCTGGTCTGTGACTTTAACCGCACAGGAATTTGTTTTTTCTAAAACAAGTTTTATTGAAGCATCATTCGTCAGATACTGTACACATAAAATTTGGAGAATGACAATACAAACAGAAAAGAACACATGAAATTATTTATAATAGATAATATGTGCAAGGAAAACAATGAGGAACCAAAGAGGTCCAAATCATATGGAACCATAACAATATATGACAATACAATAAAGTATAAAGTCAATAAGAAAAGGTGCCTCGCCCCACCCCCACTCACAGAAACCCCACAGAGAGCGATGAATGTCTGCAATGGTAAAAGTTGAAATCCAGAAAAAAAGGAACAGATTAAAATTGTATAGGAGGGTCATTAGCTACAAGTCGTGTTAAGTACCAGGACTAACTTTTCAGGCTATGATGAATTTGAGTCTTTATGGGGATGAAAACTGTATCAATGTGACTTTTCCACATGAGAAAAACTTCTCTATTTTAGATTCTTTATCTAAAATGACCTTCATCCAAATCAATAAACATGTACTAAAGTCGCAGATGAAGCACAACGGAACATGGCGTGAGAAAAAGATTCAGTCTCAGTCTCACACAGATGTACAAATATAACACATCATATTCACTAGTGCAATTTAGCAAAGTAGTTTTTGTTGCTTCCAGTTGTTTTATTCATGCAAATAAGATGCACATCTTGAGCGGGAAAGATGATTGTCACGGACAAATTGCTCGGGTCCTAGCACGCCGAGAGGGGCTATTTGTGCAACTTTAGTAACATTCTATGAGGACACATCTGTATGTTTTTATTCTGACTTTCTTGAGTGCAGTTTTCTCTATGATTTGTACTTATTGGAGATGGCCACTTTTTTATTTTTTTTGTTTGCTGCTGTGATAGTTGCACCATTACCATTAACCAGTGCAGAAGGCTTTTGTTTGTTTGTTTAGATTAAGTAAAGCACCCATATTGGCATGACATGACTATAGTGGGTAACCTTATATAGGTCCTGCCACTGTGCTGTGGGCAGGGGACATCTCATTGGTCCAGGAAGCGAACCTGGAAGGTTTTCCCTGTGATTGGGAGATAAGATTTCTCAGGATTTATACACTTCCCAGCAAGCGGATGTAGGAGATAGGGGAGAGCAGCGTCAATATCTGGTGCGGAGGTGGGAAATATAAAAAGCAGGTGCCCGCATGCATTAATCTCTATTTAATCTTCTCTTTAATCTTCTCTTTATTCTTCTCGCTGTTCAGTCATCTGGACCATTATGGACCGATTCTCAAAGATGGTGCATATTGTTCCCCTCAGCAAACTGCCCTCAGCTAAAGAATTGGCAGTACTCTTTATCCAACATGTTTTTAGACTTCATGGACTTCCGTGGTACCCAATTTGTTGCTCGGTTTTGGAGGTGCTTTTGTGCTGATCTGGGCATTCATGTCAGTCTGTCATCAGGCTACCACCCACAGTCCAACGGACAGACGGAGCGGGCCAATCAGTCTCTATAGCAGTACCTCCGTTGCTTCATCTCCAAGTGCCAAAACAACTGGGTTACTCTTTTGCCATTCGCTGAATTTGCATTTAACAACTCCTGCCATTCTGCTTCGTCAGTGTCTCCTTTTTTCTGCAATGTTGGGATTCACCTTATGAGTAATTCCTTTGAGACTACGTCAACCGCAACTCCTTCTTCTTCATCTGCATCCAGGTTATGGTCAGTCTGGAAGAAAGTACATAATTCTCTTCTTCAAGCTTCTGGTCGTTCCTAAGTTTGGGCTGACAGATGTCGAAGGCCCTGTAATTTCAAAGTCCTCCAGCAACATTAACCTGCGCCAGAGATCACAAAAGTTGGGCCCCAAGTTCATTGGCCTTTTTTAGAATTATTTCTCAAGTGAATCCTGTGGCCTTTCGACTGAAGTTACCTGAGACTCTCTGGATCAATAACACGTTCCACTGTTCTCTCCTGAAACCGATTTTTCTTTCCTCCTGTATTACTCCTAGGTGTTCAGTCAGGCCTCCACCAGTGCTCATCCAGGGGTGCCAGGAGTTTGTTGTGGAGAGGATCCTTGATTCCAGAATGTCTTCAGTTTCTTGTACACTGGAAAGGGTAGGGACCGAAGGAGCACTCCTGGATTCCTGAAAGGTCTTTGCATGCTCTTACATTGAAGAGAATATTCTTAGAGAACTTTCCTGGCAAACCAGGGTCTAGGGGTTCTTTAACCCCTCGTCAAGCGGGGGGGTACTGACACAAGCCGCTGCACTGCGAATGCAGGACGAGACGAACACTGGGCGAGCGTTTGCTGAAACTTCTCCTAAATCCTGTCCGTCATTCTGGGATCATTTTGGATTGGCTCCTGCATCTATTTCCATCTCGTGCGAACGCTGCTCCGATGCCGGTGATAGCGTTTCATGTGTTTCCGGTTTTTGGTGTTGTCTCCTGTTAGCCAGTCGAGTACCCAGTTCTCCTATCTGCTCTTGTTACCTGCTGTTTGTATCATCTAGGCGACACGGTCAGCATATCTACTACCTGCCGTTTGTGTCATCTAGGCGGCACGGTCTGCATATCCACGCTCTGCCGTTTGTGTCATCCAGGCGGCACAGACTGCACTCAGTTCTGCGTCCAGCTCCTTGTGTCACCCCGGCGGCACAGGCCGCACTTCAGCATCCAGCTGCTTGTATCAACCCAGCAGCACAGGCCGCAATCCAGTGTCCAAAGTACGCAATCCATCATCCCACTGCTTGTATCAACCCTGTGGCACTGGTCCTTCTTCAGACCACCACAGCCTGCCAAGGCTGCTACATGGCCTAAATGCCGCATCTTCTCCTACGGCCCACAGGCCACAACCAGCAAAGATTTACCAGCCCTCAAGGCTGCTCCATGGCCGCAGCTAGCCAAGCATTACCAGCCCTCAAGGCTGTTGCAGGACAACCTTCACGGACAATGCCTCAATTCCTAACAATGACTCTATAACACACAAGTACTTTGACTTGCAGTGAGTGTTGATTAGTAAATAAATACATAAACCTAGTAGTTTTGTACAAATTGAGTGTTTTCATCAATATGGATCACTACTACCAACCGAGTGTAAAGCAGAAGCAGCAAGAAATTGCTAGCAGTGCAGCTGCTGCAACCAGCCATGATGACGATACTAGTCATTCACTATCATCTAAAGCTGATGCTCAAGGGTGTAGAGGCTTTAAAAAAATAGGGTATCTGAAATAAAAAAATTGAGATTTCACAGGGGTAAAGACAAAAAAACTCTAAATGTTAGAAAAACAGAAAATTGGCAACATACCATTCACCACATGAAGTGGCAAGGAAAGGCTCAGGCCTTTGCTTTTAATTGTTAGTGGTGGTTCTGCAACTGTTAGTGAGGCATCTTCTGCCTCTCATAACAATGAAAGACCTTTTCACTCAGACTATAGAAGCAGTGTAAAAAAACTGAAAACTACTAAGGCTAGATCAAACTGTGCGTTCAGAAACACAGATGTCAGAAATCCCTGAGGAGAGTCTAAGTCTGTCCATGAGTGTTATGTGTGAGCCTGACTTTTCAGAGAAGCTGTCTTCCACAGTTTCTGCTCCCTCTGTATTTGTGGGGACAAGCAGCATAAGTACAGCTGATGACATAGAAATTGAGGATGACAACGTAGAAATGCAAGAGGATGAGGAGGATACTTCTGTAGCTGACACTGGCACTAATGAGGATATTGAGGATGAGGATATTGTTTGTGTAAGTCAGGCGCCGATGGAAGCAGCTCTTGGCCATGATGAGAAGAAGGACATTGTCATGCCTGGGCATAGGACCAACAAATCCACCTCTTATGACTGGAATTATTTTTACCCAAATCCTGACAACATTTGTCAAGCCATTTGTAGCCATTGTGGAAGGACAGTAAGTAGAGGTAGGGACATTAAGCATCTAGGAACCTCCATGCTATTACGTCATCTGCAGCGAGCTCATGACAAGTATTTTATAACATCAGAAACTGGTGCTAAAAAAATAACAACAAGCAGTCCAGCATCAGCTCCTTCTCTCTACTAGATCCCAGCATCTGCAATTTTCACCGACAACACCTCCATCCTCAATATCCTCAGTAATGATCAGAGGTAGTTGGCATCCAATTTGCTAGGTTACTCATCCTCTTTCCAGGACTCCTCAGAAGAATCCTTGAGCGCTAGGCCTGCTGCTGCTGCTGTGGGTAGATCTTCATCCCAGAAGTGGACCAATAAGACTAATAGTAGTTATTTAGCAAAACAATTGACTGTTAAAGAATCTCTTACAAGGGGAAGCAAGTATGACAGCTCTCACCCAGTCGCACAGCCGATCACTGACGCCATGACAGCTATGCTAGTATTAGCTATGCATCCAATATCTGCAATTAATGCAGTGAGTTTTACACAATTAACTGATGTCCTGTGTCCCCAGTACCAAATTCCATCTCGGTTTCATTTTACCCGAAAAGTCATTCCTCGGCTGTACCAGGACTTTAAAAAGAACTTAATTACTGCCCTACAAAATGCCACTGTAGAAACTGTCCACTTAACCACAGATATGTGGACAAGCGGTAGTGAGCAAACTAAAGTTTACATGACTGTGACAGCTCACTGGGTGGGTGAATTGCCTTCAGCAGCAGCAGAATCTAACAAACAATGCCAGCTCATTCAGAGGCAGGCTACTATGTGTATCACCCGATTCAATACGAGGCATACCACTGACAACCTCTTAGAAAACCAAAAAAAAGAGATGTCATAGAAACATGGCTTATCCCACTTGGACTCTCCTCCAGGATTTGTGATTTCTGATAATGCCACAAATATTGTAAAAGCATTACAGCAGCGTGAATTTCAACACATTCCCTGTTTTGCTCACACAATCAACTTAGTGGTGCAGTTTTTTTTTAAAAAGGACAGGGGTGTGCAGGAGATGCTGTCTGCGGCCCGAAATATTTCAGGACATTTTCGACATTCAGTAACAGCATGCAGGAGTTAGTAGCACCTGCAAGAGCAGTTTAATTTGCCCTGCCATCAACTGAAGCAAGAGGTGGTAACAAGGTGGAACTCCACCCTTTAAATGCTTCAGCGGATGGAGTAACATCAAAAAGCCATCCATAGCTATACAACAAGCCATGACATTGGGAGAGGAGAGGGAATGTACCTTAGCCCAAAACAGTGGAGACTACTTTCTGTCTTGTGCAAGGTGCTCAAACCATTTGAAGTAGCCACATGTGAAGTGAGTGCTGACACTGCTAGCTTGAGTAAGGTGATTCCCCTAATTAGGCTTTTGGAAAATCAGCTGGAGAAATTGAAGGAGGAGATTAAACAAAGCGAGTCCACAAAGTATACTGGACTTGTAGAGCAAGTCCTTTATTCGCTTCTCCAGGATCCATGAGTGGCCATGATCTTGAAATCTGATCACTATATTTTAGCAACCATGATTGCTCCCAATTTGAAGTTGTATGCTGTGTCTTTCTTTCCAACTGACCCAGATCTTAAAGGATGCAAAGAGCTACTGGTGAGCAAGTTGGCAAGTGTCACAAGCACTACGACGTCTCCTCCTTCAATTTCTTTAGCAGCAGCCAGAAAAAAAATCAGCTTTCTCAAAAGACCCAGTGGGGTTACAAATAAGTCAACCCAACATTTTGACATCTGGTCGAGTCTACAAGAATTGCCAAACATTAGTGACACCTCTATCGTAACTTCATCTGATACGATTACTATCCAAAGAATGGTGGAGGATTATTTTCATGACACCATACAAATAGACATGTCACAGAGTTGCTTCGAGTACTGGAAGGAAAAAAAGCCAATTTGGAGGCCCTTATTTGAACTGATTTTGCATTACTTAAGCTGCCCACAATCCAGTGTGTACTCAGAGAGAGTTTTCAGCACAGCCGGGAACCTTGTGAGCGAATGGCGTAGGAGACTACTTTCTCAAAATGTGGAAAAGATGATGTTCATCAAAATTAAATGGAAATTTCTAAAGGAAGACCTTTCCCGGCAACTACATCACAGTACAGAGTCTTCTGTTATGGTGGATTCCAGTGATGATGAATTAATATTGTGTACATACTGATGAGGGTGAGGATGGCAATGACGCAATGACGGTGACATCTTGCCATTGTAAAGCTGTTTCCTTAAGCCAATTGGTAGCTTGTTTTGTGGGGGCCCAAACAAACCAAGCATTTCAGCCACAAAAGTGGCAGTCCCTGTCGCTGAAATGCTTGGTTTGTTAAAGTGTGCATGTCCTTTTTAATATCCAACATAAGGGTGGGTGGGAGAGCTCAAGGACAATTCCATATTGCACTACCTATCATTTCTGCCACCGATGTGTGGCAATGTTTCATAAATGTGCTTTAAACTGTGGTGTCTGTGCCACTGCTCTGTCGCTTAGTAACCAGCCAGCTCACTGCAGCCTTTGGCCAATAATGGTGAAAACAATATTGTAAGCTGTGATGTGGTCTAAATTGACTGTAAATGACTGGAAATTAAAGTTGTTGAGGTTAATAATACTCTAGGAACAAAAAAAAACCAAATTATGTGATTTTAGCTTTCTTGGAATTTTTTGTAAAAAATCCAAATCCAAAACCAGTCACAGTAGGTTTGGAAAATCCAAATCCAAAGCCGGCTGATGAATTAGAGCCAAATCCAAATCCAAAATGGTCCAGAGCACATCCCTAATATCTGTGTGCAGCTCAGTCTGTATACAAAGTACATTGGATCTTGTCGTGGAAAATAGCAGCGTCCACTGCTTCGTAGCGCTTCGTGTATAGATTCATAGCAGGGGCATAACTAGGTGCATCCTCCTCATATCACATTGTGACTAAGATGCATTTTCTGCAAAACAGACACAAAAAAGTCACCTGGCATTAATAGAGTCGTACAGGATTTAGGGCACTGAGAGGGGCTTTTTAATCTATAGTATCTGTTATATTGCCTACTACACCCCTCATCTTTAAGTCTAAGTTATTTAAAGTTTTGTAATTAGGGCTGTAACCAAATGCTGCCACTAGTGATCTAAACGGTACTAGGAAGTTATACGCTGCCTGTTTAGCTGTACTGTACTGTAACACCATATTCTGCCCTGTAATACATTGTACCATGATATATTGCTATCTGACATCATACAGGAACTGGTGACTTACTGAGAACTCATCTAACGTTTCTGGCTTGTTGTAATCTCTTATTGACCCTTTTTTCTTATTTTTGCAGTTGCAGGAAAATGTTTATAAGAAAAGCTAACACTGATATAGAATTGGCTGCTGACCTTAAGCAAGGTAACAATAACTAGATACAGGATCTATATTATAATAAATTGTTACAAGGATTATCACGCTCAGCCCCTATATATGTAATTTACGATTGTCTTATGTGTATTGTGGTAAACCGGGTACGAATGTATAACTAGTAAGAAGGACTCACTCATGGATATAGAACATGATTTTATTTGTTAATCACAGTGTTAACCTATTGACATACAATGTTAGCATGCAGGGGTACGAGAACACATGTCCTTATACAATAGACATGTTTTGGGTGGGGGTAGGTGCAGGCAGTATATTACACAATAAAGCAATAAAACTTGAAACAATGAATATGAAAAATAAAAATGTCAGGAATAGTTGTCCACAGATAGTTGTTCAGAGCAGTCAGTATTATGATAAATTGTGTACAGTCTCATATGCTGGTTAGAGAATGGTATTGCATAGAGTGGTGTCGCGCTGTGATGCTAGGAGATATATTCAGTTCCAGTCTAATGCTGGGCTTCAGTTACCTCAGTCTGTGATGTATTTGCACTCTAGTCGGCAGCTTGTGGCAGTGTGTAGGGTTGGCTTGATTCCTTTTAAGAGATGCTGCAGACGACGTACCAGTTTCGAGGTGACCGTTGGGCATCAATCTATAATTAGTAACTACTAATCTGTCCATTTACTAGAGAAATGAAAACTAAGTTGAGTGAAAATTGTTTTAGATAGGGCTTCTGCCTACTTATCAATGACTACAACCGTGCTATATCCACTTATTGAAAGGCACACATCTAGCATATAGCAAGTGTTAGACATGAACAAAATCACTAAAAATGTTTCCTGATTGTCTGCTTTCCACAGATATACTGGCAGCACCTACACCAGTATCCCCAATCCTACCAACCCCATCCCCCCCACCTTGCCCATCACCCCTACCCCCAACAAACCACACCCATACCCATCCCCAACTCCAATACCCTTATCTCAATTACCCAGATATTTCCACCTCTTTCTGCCCCTACTGCAAGGCTGTGGTATCAAAGTAAGGGTTTATCTCGCCACCTCCTTGACCACCAGAACACTCTCAAAACTCTCCCCATCACCACCCCGTGTATGTGTTGTGTCTGTCTCCCTCCCATAGATGTTGATAGACATCAACAGGTACCACCAAGGATGGTGCCTCCAAACCTCTCACCACTACCAACACCTCCTCTACCTGAGTTCCCAACATCTCAGGAGAGAATAACAACTAGCATGGAGAGAATGGCAACAGGCCAGGAGAGGCACAATATATTTGGTAAATGCCTGCTGGAAAGAATAACTGGCCAATTAAGTCCTGCACTAAGTGATATGGCACAGGTGAGACTGAGAAATAACTAGCATGTGCTTCCCCTCCTGCGGCCTCTGATACGGACTTCAAACAACAACCTCAAGTGGATGAGGGAAAAGAAGGTCCCATTTTGTCATTTCTAAATAAAAAAATGAGTGAAAATTGTTTTCATGTTCTCATAACATGTAAGTCCTTAAATATGTATTTAAAGATACAATGGTCAAACTAGTGGTTTCTGCTGAAATACACTGAAAGTAGAAAAAGCAGGTGCAGTGGACTTGTATGCCCCATTCATTACATAGGTTATGCTATATGTATGCGTCATTTACATTGTTACCCCTTACACTGACACAGATTCCTTCATGCTGCCACATCTGTGTAAGAAACTGGTAAGCATACCCACATTACATATACAAAATGCTATAAAATGGGTTATGGTTAACCCAAAATATGATGCATTTTCCACCAATGTTTTGGGTGTGAAGTGTTAATGGAAACTTGGAAGGATGACCTCTTATATGTCCATTACTATATTAACTATGAACAAACAGGAGAAGCAGATTTTAAAGCTGCTTTCGTTACATGCCCATTACATGTATCATTAACAAGCATGATATTGGCTCCAAGGTTAGCCGAATGTGAGAGGGCGCCCATAGGCAAATGCAAGGGGGGTTTTCGTCTGCCTGGAATCCCCCCTCCCCAGCAGACATCATGACCAATAGAAATAGTAATATAATACAATGTTACTAGTTCTGCCTGTTCTCAGTATCACAAATGAAATGATTAGCAACACCTGTGGATCTTTTACAATGTGTCAGCCAGTAATAAATACACTTGTGCACCAACTAGGATATGTGGAAAACATGCACTGTTAGGGGTGCACTGCTATAGACCATCAATATGGTAAATTATTACTGTATAATAATACACTATCCAGGACATAAGGAGACCAGTATGTACACATATGTCCAGGGCAGTGCTAGGTTCTTCTGCTGCTCCCCCAGACTACTGAACTTGCTCCAATGCTCTGGAATGATACCCGCATCTGAAAAAAAACATTCTGCTCACACAGGATGGATCTACTGCCGCATCTAATGGCTCACTGTGATCGCTGGTCCTGTATATGCTGAAATTATGCAACACAATATACCTTGTATGTAACATATTAAAGCTGGCTAAGTGCTAATTATACCCTCTTCATGGACTGGCCACACTCACTCTAAAATCAAGCATTTGGAAAACCCCCTCTAGAAATCCTGCGTTTGTCACTGAGGGCACCTGCAAAGGTGCTGAGCCTATATGTATATTGACAATGAACAAACAAGAGAAGCAGATTTTGAGGCTGCGTTCAGTACATGACCCTTATATACAGGGCTGCCATCAGAAGGATATAGGCAACATGCCTATATGGGGCCCTGGCTGGCAGTGATGATGCCAATTGCCAGGTTCCATGTTTTTAATATTCTGCAGAGGCTCTCACTCATTGTGAGTGGGACCCTAGTCTTACTGTTGTAGAGAGAGCTGTGCTGGACCTGGCACCCTGGTCTGTGCAGTTTAAACATTGCTATGTTTCACATTCACTCCCATGGGACCTCTGCTCTGCACCACTTTCTTTGTGACCATCAGGGCTGTCTAAACAGCAGTGCAGGCCCCTGGGCAAAGCAATGCACTGGGGCCCCTATTAAACAATCCTCTGCCTGGGATGGCATGCTATCTGTGGAGGCTGTGCCGGAGGGAAAGGGGGGGGGGGTGTTGGTTATCAGCAGAAAAACAGAAGTCATTTACAGGAAAAGTCACAGTCTGAACATGTACAGTACAACAAATTTCCCATGCAGTGCCCCTTATACAGTGCCCCCAGAAGTGGTTCCCCCTATGCAGTGCCCCACTAGTAGTACCCCTGTGCATTGCCCCCAGTAGTAGTCCCCCCTATGCAGTGGCCCTAGTAGTCCCCCCTATGCATTGACCCCAGTAGTAACCCCCCTATGCATTGCCCCCAGTAGTAACCCCCCTATGCATTGCCCCCAGTAGTAGTCCCCCTTATACAGTGTCCCCAGTAGTAATCCTCCTATGCAGTGCCCCCAGTAGTAATCCCGCCTATGAATTGTCCCCAGTAGTAGTCCTCTTATTCTGTGCCCCTAGTAGTAATGCCCCCTGTGCAGTGCCCCCAGCAGTAATCCCTCCTATGCAGTGCCCCCAGTAGTAATCCCCTCTATGCATTGCCCCCAGTAGTAGTCCCCCCATACAGTTCCCCCAGTAGCGGCCATCCGCCCCATACCTACAGTACATATGCTGCCCAGAACAATGATATAATATGGTGGCTATGTCATATCATTGTTCAGGGCAGCATATACTCAGTGTATATGCTGCCCAGAACAATGATATGACACAGCCACCATATAGTACACAAGACAGCCTGCTTATTGGTGCCATCTATTCTAGCCTGGGTGTGGAGAATGTAACATCCATTCCCAAATCCAAACCCTAATGAAGGATGCAATGCCAATGCCCAGTCAGAGACCCTGTCACAGAAAACAGCCTGGCTCTTACCTGCTGGGTCAGGAGGCAGTGGCTCGCCAGGCTGAGTGAGGAGTCCTGACCCACGTGACTCCTGAGGACTCGGAGGTGACGACGGACAAGACGGACCCTCCAGTGACCAGTCCGACTCCGGCACCAGACAGAGGTCACTACGCAGCAGGCGGCGAGAGCGGCTAAGCGGCACACTCAAAGGAGCCAGCAGCTGCTGGCCTAATCGGAGCTGCTGTGGCTCGCAGATCAAGGCAACCAGTCAGTAGTCGTCTCTCAGGGAGACTCGGTCTGACTGGCATTGGTAGCAGTAGAGGACAGGAAAGTGTAACGGTGGTGAGTACTCGTCAACCACCGGAGGAGGGGAGGGGGGTCATTTGTCACCAGGGGAGGGGCCTGGCGGATCAGAACACAGTACTGAAAATAAAATAAAACATTTAACAATTGGCCATGGCTTAAGGGGGGTTGGCGGGTCCCATGAATCTTATGGCCCTTCCAATAAGCCCAATGGAAAAGATGACCCTGGTGACCATGCCCCTTTTTAGTATGCACGACGTGAAGTGTAACAACTCCTCCACTGAGGTTGGTGCTTCCTATAAATACCTTTCTCATGCCCAATTACTGAATAATGTTCAGCTCTGAAGCTTGTTGGAGGGGTCCGGGTCAGTTGCTGAGGGGAACATTTGTCATTGTTCCCTTTTGCAGCAGTTCGACCTGGAGGTGAGTGACATATCACATCATCTGACATGTGAGTAAGAGACCCTGAAGAAGAGTACGCATTGGGAGACGTCACTCTATTACCCAAGCTCTGTGCCACATACAACCCCCTTCTTAGCTCTCGCCGCTCCTTGTAATTTTTTCAGTGGATTTTTTTTGTGGAAGGGGGTGTGACCATCTTTGATTTTGCCCTTCTCTGCTCTCAAAGGCCCTGCAGTTGACTGGCCTAATTAAGGTGACCAATAAAGTATGCATGCCCAAGCTGAGGGGTCACTTCTCCCCACTCATCCTTCTGGACCTTTCTGTAATTTTCAGTACAGTTGACCACTCTCTTCTCAACATCCTTCAGACGCTTGACACTCTCCTGGATCACAACCAAACCTTTTGAACACTCCTTCAGTGTCTCTACTAACACATCATCTGCTTGCTTTGCTCTTGGCCCACTGCTTTTCTCTCTTTATACCTATTCCTTCCACTAACACCTCTATGTTGATGACACACAAATCTACTTTTCCTCCCCTGATCTTTCTCCTTTTCTCTTATCCCATGTACCTCTCTGCCATCTTAACCTGGATGCCTTAACACTACAATGAGCTCAATATGTCCAAAATGGAGCTCTATTTCTACTTTCTTTTTCTTTGCATGTTCTACCAGCTGCAGTGCTATGTCCCAGTAGCTTCTATTGGGCAGTATGCATAATGCATCGCATTTGGGATGTGATGCATCGTATTTGGGATACGATGCATCCCGCTACTTTCCACATTCTGAAGATGGCGTTGCCCACCACATCCAAAGCTTTCCGAGGCTTGGTACATAAGATAAATGCGGTCAAGCCCCCAAAAATTGCATTTTCGGGATTTAACCATATTTTTGGCTTTGCTGCATCCCGTCCATTGTCTCAGTGTTGCCCTCTCCCTCCAGACTGTAATCTTCCACGATTCCCGTTAGCCATTTTAAAATGGCTGCAAAGGGAGGTGATTTGGAGGACCAATCAGCAGTAATATCTATGCGATTGTGACTTCTGATGGTCATCTAGTGCTAACGAACCTTCACCCAGATTCCTCCCTCCATAGCATCACAAAGCCGGGTTTTCAGTGCAAATATTACCTTAAAATAGATTTTATAATTCCAAGTATTACCTTAAAAAATGTTATACATTTATAACTCCAAAGGTAAATCCCAATGGTAAAATTAGTGAATAAAATAATACAATCTGTGGTTCAAATATTCCTCAACTAATACAATGTTTCATATCTATCTATCTATCTATCTATCTATCTATCTATCTATCTATCTATCTATCTATCTATCTATCTATCTATGTATCTATCTGTCTGTCTATCTATCTATTTATATTTCAGTGCTATTAAACATGTTTTAAAACCACTTGTATTTTCCATGCCTCCCAAAAATAAGTGCTAAATTAAATAAATGATGCCTGCAACACACTTAACAGTTATTTTATTCCATCCAGGTTTATTAAACAGAAGTGGAAAATGGGAGCAAAACATTTAGGAACATTTAAAAACAAACAGTAAATTATTGAAAAAAAATCCTGCAGCCAAATTGTAGGCACAAAAATACTCTATATTTCTTAAACAAATATAATGGTTGGTTTTATAAATGGCCCCTGACCTTGCTAAACAGCAGCTATTATGACCTATGGTCCTTTTGTCTGTTGCTGCTGTTATTTATTGCAACATGGGTCTGACCAATACTTTCTGTTATGTCATGCTGGGCACAAGTCCATTTTATGTACAGGTTTGAAATGAATGGAAATTCTAGCTTACATAGATATAGATATAGGGGTGAGCGGGTTCGGATTTCTGAAATCCGAACCCCCCCGAGCCCCCCGATCCGAGTCAGGCTCGACTTTTCCCGCCTGACTCGGATCTGAAATCGAGGCAAAACGTCATCATCCCGCCTTCTGGGTCTCGCGGGTTTTGGAACCTATATAAGGTACCCGCGTCGGCGCCATTTTCTCGCTCGGCTGTGGACAGTGAAGAGGGAGGGTGGGAGTTAGGGCTGGCTAGGCTGTGTAGTGTAGTGTAGTGCAGTGTAGTGTTGTGTTGTGCTGCGCTGTGCTGCTGTTGTCCATAAGGGCTGTGTCCACTCCTCCAAAGTCCATAGGGGCTGGCTGTGTTGTGCTGTGCTGCTGTTGTCGATAGGGGCTGTGTCCACTCCTCCAAAGTCCATAGGGGCTGGCTGTGTTGTGCTGTGCTGCTGTTGTCCATAGGGGCTGTGTCAACTCCTCCAAAGTTCATAGGGGCTGGCTGTGTTGTGCTGTGCTGCTGTTGTCCATAGGGGCTGTATCCACTCCTCCAAAGTCCATAGGGGCTGGCTATGTTGTGCTGTGCTGCTGTTGTCCATTGGGGCTGTGTCCACTCCTCCAAAGTCCATAGGGGCGGGCTGGACTGTGTTGTGCAGTCAGTTGTCCATAGGGGCTGTGTCCACTACAAAGTCCTGTGCAGAGTCCCAGTCCTAAAGGGGTGCTGTAGTGTTGTCCAGGGGGTGCTCTGTCCATCAGGGGTGCTCCCCCCAAGTGCAAAAAAAAATAACATATTTTCTGTGTTTGTGAATTGTGTGTGCAGTAGCCGCATGTGCATCAACAAAGTAGTGCCAAGCGTGCGCCTGTGCCATAAGTAAAGGGCCGGCTGGCTTGACCGATAAAGGGTGCTGTAACCCCCAAAGTACACTCCAAACAAAATAAAAAAATATTTTCTGTGTTTGTGAATTGTGTGCGCAGTAGCCGCACGTGCATCAACAAAGTAGTGCCAAGCGTGCGCCTGTGTCCCATAAGTAAAGGGCCAGCTGGCTCATTTTTTAAAGGGTGGTGTAGCCCACAAAGTGCACTAGTCTCCGAAAAAAATAAATAATTATTTTCTGTGTTTGTGTGCGCCTTAGCCGCACGTATATATCAATATAACATAAATGGAGGACCAAACTTTCTCCGATAAAAATAAAATAGGGAAAGATCAAGAACCACTTCCTCCTAGTGCTGAAGCTGCTGCCACTAGTCATGACATAGACGATAACATGCCATCAACGTCGTCTGCCAAGGCCGATGCCCAATGTCATAGTAGAGGCCACATACAATCCCAAATTACAAAGTTCAGGAAAATGACCTTGAAAAAAACATTTAAATCATCTGAAGAGAAACGTAAACTTGCCAATATGCCATTTACGGCACGGAGTGGCAAGGAACGGCTAAGGTCTTTCCCTATGTTCATGACTAGTGGTTCAGCTTCACATGACGATGGAAGCCCTCCTCCCGCTAAAAAAATCAAACGAGTTAAGCTGGCAAAAGCACAGCAAAGAACTGTGCGTTCTAAGAAGATATCACAAATCCCCAAGGAGAGTCCAAGTGTGGTGGCGGTTGCGATGCCTTACCTTCCCAGCACTGGATGGGAAGAGGTGGCTCTTTCCACCATTTGCATGCCCCCTGCAAGTGCTGAAAGGAGCACCCACAGTCCACTTGCTGATATGCAAATTGAAGATGTCACTGTTGAAGTACAACTGGATGAGGATACTGGTGTAGCTGGCACTGAGAAGGAAGTTGGCGAGGAGGATTCTGATGGTGATGTGGTTTGTTTAAATCAGGCTCCAGGGGAGACAGTTGTTGTCCGTGGGATGAAAAAGCCCATCACGGTCATGCCTGGGCAGAAGACCAAACATTCCACCTCTTTGGTCTGGCAATATTTCTATCCAAATCCGGACAACAACTGTCTTGCCATATGTACCATATGTAAAGGTGAAATAAGTAGGGTTAGGAATGTCAACCACCTAGGAACATCCTCCCTTATACGGCACCTGCAGCGCGTTCATAAAAAGTTACTGTCAAGTTCAGAAACTTTGGCTAAGACCGTAAGCAGTCCAGGGACACCTAAATCCCTTTTTCCTGTTTTATCCAAGGAATCGGTGGATGAGGAGGATGAGGATGACATCTTGCCTCCGTAGAGCCAGTTTGTGCAGGGACACATTAATTGCCAGCTTGTTTTGTGGGGGCCCAAACGAACCAATCATTTCAGCCACAGTCATGTGGCAGACCCTGGCGCTGAAATGATTGGTTTGTTAAAGTGTGCATGTCCTATTTATACAACATAAGGGTGGGTGGGAGTGCCCAAGGACAATTCCATCTTGCACCTCTTTTTTTTCTTTGCAGTATGTACTGTTTGGGGCCTAGTTTTTCAAACTGCCATCCTGTCTGCCACTGCAGTGTCACTCCTAGATGGGCCACGTGTTTGTGCCGCCCACTAGAGTCGCTTAGCATAGTCATCCAGCTACCTCGGTGCAATCTTTTGGCCATAAAAACAATATTGTGAGGTGTGAGGTGTTCAGAATAGACTGGAAATGAGTGGAAATGAAGGTTATTGAGGATAATAATTGCATAGGAGCAGAAAAACCCACAAATTCTGTGATTTAAGCTGTTTTTATGCTTTTTTAAAAAAAAATACAGATCCAAAACACAAAACCCAGAACCCAAAACACGGAAGGGTGGTTTTGTCAAAACCAATCCAGATCCAAAACACGAAGAAAGATCCAGATCAAAAACCAAAACACAAAACACGAAAAGTGGCCGGTGCACACCCCTAATATAAATACAATAGAGAATACATTTATTTACTGCTTCATTTTGTACATGTACCCCACTGTGTGCTATGTGACAGCTCCCCTCAATAACTATTCAATAATGTTCAGGTTAATAACAATCATAGCAGTCAACCTGGTTAAAAAAATACATTTTACATTTTAGTATATGTCTAGAAATGTGTATACTATTTAATGTCCTGAGATATGCTGACTGATATTCTCTATACTGGAAGGACACCTAGTGGTCTACTTTTGATTTGTCTTAAAGAGAATATGTCACCAGGTTCTACATTTGAATTTTTATTTTCTTAATACAAAGGGGTATTTATTCATCATCACTTAATTTATACAAAATCATGTGATAATTAACACTTTCACATACTTTTGAAAAAATGAAGTGTCAGGGCCAGTCATCAAGTTCCAAAAAAGCATTTTTTTTTGGAACTTGATGGTGTTACTGAACGACATCCTGAGATCGTGTTCAGCACTTGATAATCTTCACAGGCTGCCATTTTCACGGCAGCCTGTGAAGATTTACATGGCAGCCCAGCCACTGCAGCCAACAGAGGGATCTATTGACCTCCCTCGTTGCTGTAACTGCACTGCAGAGCCCAGGGAGCTGAGAGCTCCAGGCACTGCAGCCCACACTGCCTCCGGCTCCAACTCACCTGTCACAATCTTCTTCCTGTCCAGGCTCCATGGCGCCACTCTGGGTAAAAAGAGGAGACAGGTGAGAGGGAGTAGGGAGGCTGATAGAGCGCACACTGGGGATCAAATGGGGGGGGAGTGGAGTCAGACCGTACACCAGGATGACGGGGACGGTCCACAGCAGCAGGGGAAAGAGAGATGGGGTGGACAGAGCGGACACCGGGTAAAGGATGCGGGGGGTAGGAGAGATAATACAGGGAGCAGTGGGTTTAGCAGGGCCAAAGACGTCTGTAACTGTGGTCGGATGGGCACAGACACCAGCAGCTGCAGGGAAATCCACAGGGACATGGCAGATGTATGGAGAAAAGTATCACTTTTCAAAAAAGCTGACTCTGCAAAAAGAGCAGCTTTTCGGAAGTGATACGTTACTTAGTGAGGCATGATGAATGCCTACAAACAGTTTCTTAATCTCTCAGTGAGCTAAAACATAATTATCACAAGTGATAATTATGTAGTGGCTTATGTAATTATGAAACAATGAGGTTTCTCCAGTTTTGCCCCTGGTAAATATGTATACACCAACAGACAACAAAATTGCAGTCTTACATGTATATTTTGAATTCTTAGTGATTTTAAGATACACGGAACTAAAAGTGTAGTGTAAACATGAAAAGAGCACTTAATGATAATGACTGTCGTATTTTAAAAAAATATATAAATAAATAATAATAGTGGTATGTCCCCATAATAATAATAATAATAATAATAATAATAATAATAATATTTTTTTTATATAGTGCTTTTCTCCAAAAGGACTTAAGGCACTTTACAGATAGAATGAACATAATGTTTATATTATCATAAAGCACAGAAACCATGAAAATAAGACAGAGATTTAGATTTACATAAAGTATAAAAACCATGAATATAATACAAGGTGTGGCAGACATCAGTTCCAAGGGATTATCCATCCTACCCATGAAGGATCCAGGTGGCGCAGCCATTTTAGGCACACTACATAGGATTACACTGGGCAGAATAGGCAATTCCTGAAAGAAATTACAAACATTGGCAGAGATAAAAATGCTAGGCAAGACCCTTGCAAAATCATCAGAACTCTGCATTATTCATTTTATACAGGCGAGGCAGCCAAGTTGGGCGCACTACATCGGTTACAAAGTGCGTAAAGCAATACATGGTAATAAATCATGCAAGGGTAATAAGAAAAGTGACTAATAAGATACCCACTACTTATATAGTTCATCAGGTGTTCATCCTGCCCTTGAAAGTACCAGGCTAAGCAGCTAACTAAGGCACACTGCATAGGTTGCACTGGGCAGGATGAGCAATTCATAGACGTGTAACATGCAGTGAGAAATTACAGAGAAAAGAAAAAGAACAGTAGGTTGGAGTGGGCGGAGGTACTAGGTAAATGGGATTGGGAAGAAGAGGGACATGGATGGATGGTAGAGTAGGGAGTCCATGATGCACAGTAATGAGAGACATACAAAGTAGTCAGTGTATTGCACACAGAAGTACAAGGCCAAATAAATGAATAGCAGAGATGTAACATTTGTGAAGATGGAATGCAGTAATAACAATAGTCAATGATAAGCAACAAGGTGACAAATTACCAAGTGAATATACAGCAACAATGCTATAACTAACAAAAGAAGAATGTTGCATCCAGTACCAGGCCAGCAGGCTGCTTGGTCACACTATGGGGCCTATTCATCATCACTTCATTTTTACAAAAGCAGGTGAAAATGAACACAAGTTTTCTGGTCATTCATCAATGAGGTAAAGCAGGAGATATCACAGATATCACAGATATCTCCTGCTCACCTTCCTCTGGTGGAATGGCCAGCTGTCCCCATACACTAGTATGGGGACAGAATTCATCAATCTCCGAAAATACAATATTTTCGGAGCTTGAGTACATCTTCAGATGGCGAATGCTCCCGCTTCAGGCTCGCAACCGATCACTCCTTTTGGATCCCTTTGCCCCTGTCTGGCTCCTCCCACTGGACGTCACGGCTCTTGTGCGCATGCATGACCTGTAGGTTACGCATGCGCATTAGTGGCACTGCTCCGAAAGGAGCAGTGAAGCCGCTCAAGGGATAGTTGATTTTCGGATCTGCTGTCACCACGCCGGAGCAATGCTGAATTGCTCCGGATTCCATAGTCAGTTAGAATATTAATTATTGGGGTTAACATAATGAGTAGACCCCTATAGCAGGGAGGCCACCCTCATAATGTGACCCTGGCCCCAGCACTGTCAGCAGCAGGTGGAATTTCTTAGGAGAACTGAGACTGCCAATGGCTGCCCACAGCTCACACTGCCTGCCTTGTCCCCACCGTTGCTAGGCAACTGGGATGCTCTGTGACGTGACACTAAATAGGCCGCACTGGTTTCTGGTCTGGGCTAGTGTCAGACATGAAAGAAATATATAAAAAATTTGTTTCTTGATTGTCTTATTCCCATAGACCAACTTGCAGCACCAACACCATTATCGCCAATCCTACCACCCCGGCCCCTTTCAACACTTTAGCAATGGCTCCACCCACAACCTCAAGTGGATGATAGATAAAATAAGGTCTAAGTTTTTAATTTATAAATAAAACTAATTTTTAAATGAAATGTGACTTTGCATACTTGACTGAGCTACACATCCTGCATGTTACATGTAGGTCCCTAAACATGTATTTTAAGGTACAATGGTCAAACAAGGGGTTTCTGCTTGAATTCACTGAAAGTAGACAATACAAAATAACAGGTGCAGTGCATTTCCAGGCTTCATTCATTACATAGGTTATATGCATGAGTCATTTACATTGTTTACCATCTTATATTAAGTATGAACTAACAGGAGATTTGAGGCTGCATTTCTTACATGCCCATTACATGTATCATTAAGAAGCATGAAAGTGATAAACAACAACATTTTGCCAACATATGTCTTTGTCTGCAACTGGAAACTAAGGGGCTGGTGGGTGTTTAGAGCCGGGCACTGGAAGTTGGAGACCTCAGCAGGGGCACCTTAAAGGGGGTACCAGAGTATTCATTAAGTGCCCTGGTGGGCTATTAGTACAGCTGGCAGTTTTGCACCAGCAGTGTGCACAGGAGGCCCGACAATTACCACTAATGCTGGCCATACACCTACACGTAGTAAGTATGGTGGTCGCTCAAATCAGCTACATGATATTGGCCAGGTGGTTGTAAAGGGCGGGGTATACATTGAACCAGAGAAAAAAAAGGGATATTCCCTCCAGCACACTGCAGCAATATTGCCAAAAATACTTGAATCCTACATGATAATAGAAATTCAGAGGTATTAGTTGCATACATTTACAAATATATGATTAAGCGCCGGACCAACGTCAAGGCTCCTTTATACCGGCGTCCCTAACATTAAGGGGTTCACGTCTGAAGTGTAAGGCACCCCAAAAGAATCCAGCCAAGGACCATTCCCAGGGCATTACACGAAAAATGGAAGAAAGATGATAGTGAAGTGTAAAGTATAGATGTGCAAAAGATAAATCAATAAATGTTAATATAATAAGAAATAATTAATATTACATAAATAATAAACAAACCAATTTGTTTATTATTTATGTAATTTATGTAAGCGCCCTTAAAAAGTCCCAGCAGCATATTTGTTGTTTTTCTTAGCACAGGATCTGTCGTAATATCGATCCTGTGTCTCACAGGCTCATAAAGGAAACAGTCATTGAAATGACTTGAATTTACACATGATGGATCGCATGAATGTAATCCTGATTAAGGGTTAAGACCATACTGTATTAATAAATATATATATAAGGCAAAATATATAAATACATTTCATATATTTACAGGTGAAGGGATGTGAATGGTTGGAATTGGTAAATGTGTAGGGACTGCAGTACAATACAATATATGTAAAATTTACAATGTAATGTATTCATTTATGTACATATTCTGAGGTAAAATGTTAACAAATTCATGCTATATATGAAAAAGTATACATATATACTGTGTGTGAACAAAGGACAATTCATATATATATATATATATATATATATTAGGGGTGTGCACCGGCCACTTTTCGTGTTTTGTGTTTTGGTTTTGGATCTGGATCTTTCTTCGTGTTTTGGATCTGGATTGGTTTTGCCAAAACCACCCTTCCGTGTTTTGGGTTCTGGGTTTTGTGTTTTGGATCTGTATTTTTTTGAAAAAAAGCATAAAAACAGCTAAAATCACAGAATTTGTAGGTTTTTCTGCTCCTATGCTATTATTAACCTCAATAACCTTAATTTCCACTCATTTCCAGTCTATTCTGAACACCTCACACCTCACAATAGTGTTTTTATGTCCAAAAGGTTGCACCGAGGTAGCTGGATGACTATGCTAAGCGACACGAGTGGGCGGCACAAACACGTGACCCATCTAGGAGTGACACTGCAGTGGCAGGCAGGATGGCAGTTAGAAAAACTAGGCCCCAAACTGTACATAATGCAAAGAAAAAAAGAGGTGCAAGATGGAATTGTCCTTGGGCCCTCCCACCCACCCTTATGTTGTATAAACAGGACATGCACACTTTAACAAATCAATCATTTCAGCGCCAGGGTCTGCCACACAACTGTGGCTGAAATGATTGGTTCGTTTGGGCCCCCACAAAACAAGCTGGCAATTAATGTGTCCCTGCACAAACTGGCTCTACGGAGGCAAGATGTCATCCTCATCCTCCTCATCCACCGATTCCTCACCCTCTTCAGTGTGTACATCCTCATCCTCACAAAGTATTAACTCGTCCCCACTTGAATCCACCACCACAGGTCCCTCTGTACCTTCTGGAGGCTGGTCTCCCTGGAAGAGCTGATAATTCATTTTGATGAACATCATCTTCTCCACATTCTGTGGAAGCAACCTCCTACGCCTTTCGCTGACAAGGTTCCCGGCTGCACTAAACACTCTTTCGGAGTACACACTGGAGGGGGGGCAACTCAGGTAAAATAGAGCCAGTTTGTACAGGGGCCTCCAAATTGCCTCTTTTTCCTGCCAGTACAGGTATGGACTGTCTGACATGCCTACTTGGATGCTGTCACCGATGTAATCCTCCACCATTCTGTCAATGGTGACAGTATCATATGCAGTGACAGTAGACATGTCAGAAATTGTTGCCAGGTCCTTCAGTCCGGACCAGATGTCCAAACTTGGTCCTGCCTGCCCTGCATCACCGCCAGCGGGTTGCTTAGGATACCTAAGTTTTTTCCTGGCAGCCCCAGTTGCGGGAGAAAATGAAGAAGGAGCCGTTGACGTGTCACGTTCCGCTTCAGCTGACAGTGTGTTCACCAGCAGGTCTTTGCACCTCTGCAGGCTTGTGTCGGCCGGAAAGAGAGACACCACATAGGCTTTAAACCTAGGATCGAGCACGGTGGCCAAAATGTAGTGGTCTGATTTCAACAGATTGACCACCCTGGAATCCTGGCAAAGCGAATGAAGGGCTTCATCCACAAGTCCCACATGCCGAGCGGAATCGCTCCGTCTTAGCTCCTCCTTCACTTTCTCCAGCTGCTTCTGCAAAAGCCTGATGAGGGGAATGACCTGACTCAAGCTGGCAGTGTCTGAACTGACTTCACGTGTGGCAAGTTCGAAGGGCTGAAGAACCTTGCACAACACGGAAATCATTCTCCACTGCGCTTGAGTCAGGTGCATACCCCCTCCTTTGCCTATGTCATAGGTGGATGTATAGGCTTGTATGGCCTTTTGCTGCTCCTCCATCCTCTGAAGCATATAGAGGGTTGAGTTCCACCGCGTCACAACCTCTTGCTTCAGGTGATGGCGGGGCAGGTTCAAGAGTGTTTGCTGGCGCTCCAGTCTTCGGCACGCAGTCGCTGAATGGCGAAAGTGGCCAGAAATTTTTCGGGCCACCCAAAGCGTCTCCTGCACGCCCCTGTCGCTTTTCAGAAAATTCTGCACCACCAAGTTTATTGTGTGAGCAAAACATGGGACGTGCTGGAATTTGCCCAGATGTAATGCCCGCACAATATTGGTGGCGTTGTCAGATATCACAAATCCCCAGGAGAGTCTAAGTGGGGTAAGCCACTGGGCGATGATTTCCCTCAGTTTCTCTAAGAGGTTGTCGGCGGTGTGCCTCTTACTGAAACCGGTGATACACAGCGTAGCCTGCCTTGTAACGAGCTGGCGTTTCTGAGATGCTGCTACTGGTGACGCTGCTGCTGTTGCTGCGTAAGGTGATACATCTACCCAGTGGGCTGTCACAGTCATATAGTCCTTAGTCTGCCCTGTTCCACTTGTCCACATGTCCGTGGTTAAGTGGACATTGTGTACAACGGCATTTTTCAGGACACTGAGGACACTTTTTCTGACGTTTCTGTACAGTCTCGGTATCGCCTGCCTAGTGAAGTGGAATCTAGACGGGATTTGGAACCGGGGACACACTACCTCCATCAATTGTCTAAATCCCACTGCACTAATGGCGGATACCGGACGCACGTCTAACACCAACATAGCAGTCAAGGCCTCAGTTATACGTTTTGCTTCAGGATGACTGCTGTCGTACTTCATCCTCCTCGCTAAGGACTGTTGGAGGGTCAATTGTTTAGTAAAAGTAGTGGTGTTCCTACTTCCTCTCTGGGATGATGAACGACTCCCAGCAGCAGCAGCAACAGCAGCAGCGGCAGCAGTAGGCGTAGCAATGCAGGATCCTCCGGAGGAATCCCGGATAGGAGAGTCAGTCATGCCAGTGATATGGCCTGCAGGACTACTTCCGATCCTGACTAAGGAGGAAATTGACGAGGAGGGAGTTGACGGTGTGGTTTGCAGGCGCTTGGATACAACAGGACAACGGGATTTAGGTGTCCCTGGACTGCTTACGGTCTGAGCCAAAGTTTCTGAACTTGACAGTAACTTTTTATGAACGCGCTGCAGGTGCCGTATAAGGGAGGATGTTCCTAGGTGGTTGACGTCCCTACCCCTACTTATTTCACCTTTACATATGGTACATATGGCAAGACAGTTGTTGTCCGGATTTGGATAGAAATATTGCCAGACCAAAGAGGTGGAATGTTTGGTCTTCTGCCCAGGCATGACCGTGATGGGCTTTTTCATCCCACGGACAACAACTGTCTCCCCCGGAGCCTGATTTAAACAAACCACATCACCATCAGAATCCTCCTCGCCAACTTCCTCCTCAGCGCCAGCTACACCAGTATCCTCATCCTGTTGTACTTCAACAGTGACATCTTCAATTTGCATATCAGCAAGTGGACTGTGGGTGCTCCTTTCAGCACTTGCAGGGGGCGTGCAAATGGTGGAAAGAGCCACCTCTTCCCGTCCAGTGCTGGGAAGGTCAGGCATCGCAACCACCACCACACTTGGACTCTCTTTGGGGATTTGTGATATCTTCTTAGAAAGCACAGTTCTTCGCTGTGCTTTTGCCAGCTTAACTCTTTTGATTTTTTTAGTGGGAGGAGGGCTTCCATCGTCATGTGAAGCTGAACCACTAGTCATGAACATACTAGGGATCGACCTTAGCCGTTCCTTGCCACTCCGTGTCGTAAATGGCATATTGGCAAGTTTACGTTTCTCTTCAGCTGATTTAAATGTCTTTTTCAAGGTCATTTTCCTGAACTTTGCCATTTGGGATTGTATGTGCCCTCTACTATGACATTGGGCATCGGCCTTGGCAGACGACGTTGATGGCATGTTATCGTCTATGTCATGACTAGTGGCAGCAGCTTCAGCACTAGGAGGAAGTGGTTCTTGATCTTTCTCTATTTTATTTTTATCGGAGAAAGTTTGGTCCTCCATTTATGTTATATCGATTTGATATATACGTGCGGCTAAACACAGAAAATAAATTTTTTTTTGGTTCGGACTGGAGTGTACTTTGTGGGTTACAGCACCCTTTAACGGTCAAGCCAGCCGGCCCTTTACTTATGACACAGGCGCACTCTTGGCACTACTTTGTTGATGCACGTGCGGCTACTGCGCACACAATTCACAAACACAGAAAATAATTTTTTTTTTGGTTTGGACTGGAGTGTACTTTCGGGGGTTACAGCACCCTTAACGGTCAAGCCAGCCGGCCCTTTACTTATGACACAGGCGCACGCTTGGCACTACTTTGTTGATGCACGTGCGGCTACTGCGCACACAATTCACAAACACAGAAAATAATTTTTTTTTTGGTTTGGACTGGAGTGTACTTTCGGGGGTTACAGCACCGTTAACGGTCAAGCCAGCCGGCCCTTTACTTATGACACAGGCGCACGCTTGGCACTACTTTGTTGATGCACGTGCGGCTACTGCGCACACAATTCACAAACACAGAAAATAATTTTTTTTTTGGTTTGGACTGGAGTGTACTTTCGGGGGTTACAGCACCCTTAACGGTCAAGCCAGCCGGCCCTTTACTTATGACACAGGCGCACTCTTGGCACTACTTTGTTGATGCACGTGCGGCTACTGCGCACACAATTCACAAACACAGAAAATAATTTTTTTTTGGTTAGGACTGGAGTGTACTTTCGGGGGTTACAGCACCCTTTAACGGTCAAGCCAGCCGGCCCTTTACTTATGACACAGGCGCACGCTTGGCACTACTTTGTTGATGCACGTGCGGCTACTGCGCACACAATTCACAAACACAGAAAATAATTTTTTTTTTGGTTTGGACTGGAGTGTACTTTCGGGGGTTACAGCACCCTTAACGGTCAAGCCAGCCGGCCCTTTACTTATGACACAGGCGCACGCTTGGCACTACTTTGTTGATGCACGTGCGGCTACTGCGCACACAATTCACAAACACAGAAAATAATTTTTTTTTTGGTTTGGACTGGAGTGTACTTTGGGGGTTACAGCACCCTTTAACGGTCAAGCCAGCCGGCCCTTTACTTATGACACAGGCGCACGCTTGGCACTACTTTGTTGATGCACGTGCGACTACTGCGCACACAATTCACAAACACAGAAAATAATATTTTTTTTGGTTTGGACTGGAGTGTACTTTCGGGGGTTACAGCACCCTTAACGGTCAAGCCAGCCGGCCCTTTACTTATGACACAGGCGCACGCTTGGCACTACTTTGTTGATGCACGTGCGGCTACTGCGCACACAATTCACAAACACAGAAAATAATTTTTTTTTTGGTTTGGACTGGAGTGTACTTTCGGGGGTTACAGCACCCTTAACGGTCAAGCCAGCCGGCCCTTTACTTATGACACAGGCGCACGCTTGGCACTACTTTGTTGATGCACGTGCGGCTACTGCGCACACAATTCACAAACACAGAAAATAATTTTTTTTTGGTTTGGACTGGAGTGTACTTTCGGGGGTTACAGCACCCTTAACGGTCAAGCCAGCCGGCCCTTTACTTATGACACAGGCGCACGCTTGGCACTACTTTGTTGATGCACGTGCGGCTACTGCGCACACAATTCACAAACACAGAAAATATATTATTTTTTTAGCACTTGGGGGGAGCACCCCTGATGGACAGAGCACCCCCTGGACAACACTACAGCACTCCTTTAGGACTGGGACACTGCACAGGACTTTGGAGTGGACACAGCCCCTATGGAGAACTGACTGCACAACACAGTCCAGCCAGCCCCTATGGACTTTGAAGTAGTGGACACAGCCCCTATTAACAACAGCAGCACAGCACAACACAGCCAGCCCCTATGGACTTTGAAGTAGTGGACAACAGCAGCACTACACTACACTACACTACACAGCCCTAACTCCCACCCTCCCTCTTCACTGTCCACAGCCGAGTGAGAAAATGGCGCCGACGTGTGTACCTTATATAGGATCCAAAACCCGCGAGACTCGGAAGGCGGGAAGATGACGTTTTGCCTCGATTTCAGATCCGAGTCAGGCGGGAAAAGTCGAGCCTGACTCGGATCGGACTCGGATCGGGGGGGCTCGGGGGGGTTCGGATTTCAGAAATCCGAACCCGCTCACCCCTAATATATATATACAGTATATTGGCATTTATTAAATAGATAACTGTGGTAGAGATGGCTAGTGAGTGAGTGTCTCAACACACTGACTCGAATCATTCAGATGAGTGAGTGAATCGAGTCACTCAGTGTTTGGTGTGTCGAGACACCCACCTCCCCAGCCTCTCTGTCAGTGGGAGCTAGAGTTAATGGCAGCTCCGCCCCCTACACTGCTGATTCGACCTGATCATACTTCTCCACTGTGTCAGATCAGCAGTGTAGGGGGTGGAGCTGTCAGTGACTCACTCTGAGTCGCTGGCTCCCCTGCTGGCTGCACTATCTAAAGAGTCGTGTCTCGAGACACTGACTCGAGACACTTCACTGAGTTGAGCTATGTGGCTCAACTCAGTGTAGTGAATCGTTCACCCCATCCCTAAACTGTGGTAATTCTGACTATAACATACACTATAGTACAAGGGGTGGAGTAATATAGCTGGGAGTAATTTGGTTCCTGTCAGGAAAAGAAGGTCCAGTTAGAGATAGGTATATAACAGCTATCAGGAGTAGCTGACAGTTAAGGGGGGCATCCACTACACGATTTTAGCAGGCGATTGAACGATAACGACGTCGTTATCATTCAATCGTTTCAAAATTGTTTATAAATCGTGCAGTGTTTGGTCGTTAATGATCAAAGATGCGCGCTCCCGCTGGTCGTTTGATCGTCTCAACATGCAGGTCAATTTCACTCGATCTATTAAAGATCGTTTGCAAATCGTTTGCAAATCGTTCAGACTGAAAGATATAATTTCAAGGGAAATTATCAAGGGAAAATCGTTTAGAGATTGGACAGGGAGTAGATCGTCTAGTGGATGTGCCCCATTAATCAGGAAATCCCTTCCTTGGATGCTCATGCTCACCGCCCTGTGTCCTGCCAGGCACAGGATGGTGGAGCTGGTGAGGGAGCCTGTCACAGCAGGAGCTGTGAAGATGATGGGAGCCAGCTCCCACCCTGCTGGAAAGGCAGCCACCGGTTGTGCCCGGCAGCAATGGACAGTCAGGTGGCCAGGAGGCTGTCAGTGGCAGATTACACAGCGGCAGTGACTGACAGCAGGTGGTAGGTGAAGCAGCCAGCTGAAGGGCCATACAGGCTAAAGGAGGTGGTGTGATAGCCAGAGGCTAGTCTCCCTGTCCAATGGACAGAAGTGTTGGATAAGCTGTATCACACCAGCACCTAACATCACAGTAGTGGCCAGGCAGCAGGGACAGGTCACAGAGACGCAGCAGAGTGATGGAGGTGGTAAGTGCTGCTCAGAGGACAAGAAAAACAGTAGTTATCATTAGTGGAGCTGCATCTCAGGTACATACCGCTGCGGGGAACAGATATAGATTACCAGCACTACCTACCAAGTTAATTCATCCAAATACAGGGGATTATAATATAAACCCCCTTTTTTACATCAGTTACAAATATGCTGTTATAGTTACTCTACTAAGGAAAGAGCTGGGGAGTATTTACATGCTCACTTAAGGTGCATACACACTAGACGATATGCTCCCTGAGCGATATCGTCTAGTGTGTCCCCGGCAGGCTGTGCTCAATGTCGTTTATGACATTGAGCACAGCCGCTGAACGATATAATTAACGATATCGTTCAGCGCCGGGCTCTCTCCCCCATTCCCTGACATGCAGCAACCTGACGAGATCGTCGGGTTGGCCTGCATGTCAGCCCGATGAACGATGATGACGAACGACCCGCGGGAACGCGCGTCGTCGTCATCGTTCATCTTTTTGGGCTTAAAAATGGACGATAAAGTGGACGACTGAACGATAATGATATCGTTATCGTTCAGTCGTCCACTTTATCGCCCAGTGTGTACGCACCTTTACTGAGAATAAGTGGGCACTACTTACTTATAGTCAGAGACTATATGATCTGGGGGCTGTATTCATCCTCAAGCAGCAAGTCACATTACTATCTTCCAGACAATAATCCATCAATGTTTAATGCAACTGGTAAAGTAAAATATAATCTACCACTCAGGAGAAGGGTTCTACTCTATAGAATGTAAGAGGTACATGTATCCAAAATTGTTTAACATCCTTTTTCAGTGACGATAGACTTTAAGTTTCTAAAGACAGCTGGAGTCATACACTAGCCGACTGCTGCAAATACAGACTCCAACTTTTCTTATACCAAGGAGGATACTGGCATAATACACTGGTTATAACAGGTGCTATTGGCTCAATGTGCAAATAACTAAAAGTTAAAAGGGATCTGGACTCATAATTACAAATGAGCACCCTCATATTAAAGGATACGCTGTAGACTCTACATCATTTTTATTATATGGATCCATATATACATATATATTACTCTGATGTAGTATTATAGTATTGTTCAGTTACATTCTATGTATTGCTAGGTATCAAACTGTATGTTATAAGTTATGTAATGCAAAAAATATAAGTTCATGTTTTTATATGCATGAATATGTTGTCTGTATAAATTGAGTCAAAACTAAACTACAGAATGGTGTCAACTTACTGGTAAGAGTTCTTGGAGAACACACAAATCCAAGAAGGACAGTATGTGATCAGGAATATGGATATACAGTATATATTGTGTTATTTACACCACATTACTTAATCGCTATTAGCATTTGGGTTTTCCCAAGTAGGCTCATATCCCGACGACAAATACTTGGGTAGAGGCACTGATAAAAAAATGTACACCACTTAGAGAGAGTTTAAGGGTGTGTACAGTACACTAGATGGGTGTTAGTAACTCGGTGACCCTAGAGAGGAAAAAAGGGGGGTTACATGAACAAAATAAATGGCATGATCTGCACACGATACAATGGACAAGATGTGCTGCACATCTGATCATAAAATCCTAATTATAGGAGCTGGGGGAGCGCACATTGGATCATATCTTGCTAAAAAAATATACGATTTTCCAAGATCCATCTTATGACCCGTCGAAAATTGGGCAATCAGCCCGAAATCGTGCAGGTATATGGCCAGCTTAAGAGGCATATTAATCACACCCACATCTAGGATGTGGATTGGCCGTGATAAATTCGCCCAATATCGCAATGTTATATTTGACTACATCACAAGGATGTATCAAAAATTGCATGCAGGGACAGCTTGTGACTGCTAAATATATCTATCTATCTATCTATCTATCTGTCATATATATATATATATATATATATATATATATATATATAAATATATATAAAACATTCTATTTTGTGTAGTAAATGTCCCCCCACACCTTCCCTTATATATATATATATATAGCTCATCACTCCCACCCCTTTTAAAATATATTTAAATAATTTAGACTCACCCTTACCCCCACCTCTATATAATATATTTATTGCCCTCCCACCCCTTAAATAATTAATGTAATTATTCTCACAAGCAGCTCATATATTTAATGATTATCCCCCCTAACCCCCAGCTCCTCGTAGGGAAGGCTGAAAATAAGCAGAATCTGCTCCCGATTGCAGCACCATAGACAGGTTACAGGTTGGAGGAGCTCCGGCTGGGGGAACACCCTGAGCGAGGGAGGCCCGGGGGTACTATTCCCCTGTCCCCCCCCTCCCCGTTTATCTGGCTCTGATTGGAAATACAATTTGTGATTCTTTGTAATATAAAGAAGAAAAGATCTGGATGAAATAATTTTGGTGCTGTACAGTTCCCACTGCAAAATGTTTATGTTGAAAATCCATTTTCCAGTACATGGCTCTAACATATAACCCAGATTGTAATTGTAATAAATAATTACATTGGTAAGGTTCTATGTGTTTTACTGTTGTTAATAAAATACAACATTAGCCTTTTCAGATATTATTAATAATGTGTTCCTAAAATAGCATTACTAAGCCAAACCAATAATAAGTATTATAATAATAACTACTAATTAAATGCAAATTTGGAAAATAAGGATTGTAACTGTGGGACCTGACCAGCAGGGTGAGAGCCTTTGGCAGAGCCAATATATAAGGTATAACAGGGCCACCAATATAAAAGGTGTCCCTGTTACTGATATAATATCCCCAATAGCAATATTGTTAAATCTTTTTATTGAAATTTTATAATAGTTACATTCAAAAGACTTAGATGATTTGTGTTAAGTACAAATAGATATTATGGTAACAATTTGACATATATGGAAATTATAACCAGAATATAAAATATATATAGTCGAACAACTAACTCACTATACAACAGTAACGATATCTGAAGTGATGATGCACATAGGGGTTTTAATACTAGTTTGAGAAAATATGAATATCTGTACTCAGAGGCCTGCTCTGAATTTTTCCCCATTCGTGCAATTTGAGAACACAACAAAGAAAAAAAAAAAGATAAGAAATCACTGTCTACATGAATTAAACCAGATTAACAAACATTTACATCATTTCTCGTTTGTACACCATTTCAATAAGTACAATTATTCATAAAAAGGGGGAAGGACACACAAGACAAACATACATGTGGGGGAAACACGATAGGTAGGGTGGGAGGGACATAGGGAAGATTCTCAAAAATAAGTTGTATGTCGAACCTCACAATTTCTCCATCCGTATATAATTAGGCTCCTATTTTTCTGTTTCTGTCAGTCATATCCGCATATCATCACAAATAAACTAATAGTATATATATATATTATTCACTTATAGTGTAATATAATACAATCATACCCTCTATATTTAAATCAGCTGTCTCAGCAAATACCAATTTGTATTTTCAAACACCTGTAATATTTGGGTTTGGGTCTGTTGTGGCAAATAATCAATATAAGGACCCCATCTCCTGTAAAATTGCACTACTCACTTCTCGACATCCGGAAATGAAGCCCTCCTATCAAAATATACATTTTTAAGTAGTAACTGTTGTACCTCAGAAATAAAGGGTGGGGTCTTACTGGTCCATTGTTTTAAAATAACTTTTTTGGCCGTAGTTAAAATAATAGAAAGTAAAGGAATAATGGATCTTTTATGTGGTCCCTGTTCCCAATTGGTATAAATAAAACATAAGACCGCTGAAGGGTCTGGGCGTAAATGTAAGGAAATTTTTTTATTAATAAATACAATTGTTTTGTTCCAAAAATGGCGAATCTTCCTACACTCCCAGAAATTGTGATAAAAGGAGGCTGATTCATGATGACATTTAAGACATCGACCTGTTTCGTTAGCAGAGGGAAATAGTGGATTATCACAGATAGAGATAAATGGAGTGAAATGCCAATCCCTTTTCAGTCTGCGGTTAATCGCTATCCAGGCTAGATAGGTGCTATTAAACAGGGGGTTTGCTATAATTTGTTGGGGAATGGATTTTCTGGGGGTGTGGAGAAGAGCACTCAGGGAGTATGGTTTAAATAACTCTCTCTCCACATACAGGTAGGTATAAACAGAATGATTCAGTAACCAATCTGAAATATATCTAAAGGCAACTGATACAGAAAAAATCTTTAGATCAGGGACCCCCAATCCCAAATTTTTTGGAGTGCATATAGATCAATTTTGGTAAGGGAGATCGGCAACATCTGCATAGGGTATGACATTTTGGGGAATATAACACTCTTCAAGATGGCAATGCGTCCCAGTAAGGACAATGGTAAGGATAACCAATCTGTTAGTAAATTTGATATTGATCAGAGTAATGGGGTGTAATTCACTGAGTATAGTTTCCCAGGATCAAAAGGAATATGTATCCCCAGATATTTCAAGGTTGGGCGTGCTAAACGAAAATTTGAGAATATGGGGATTGAGTGAAAGTCCTCTGGTGCACCAGACAGTGGTAAGTATTCCGACTTGGCTAACCCTGTAACCCGCAAAAGATTCAAATAAATCCATGAGGCGCATCACCTCCGGCATCGAGGAAGCCGGGTCGGACATAAATAAAAGCATATCATCAGCGAATAATGCTACTTTTAGTTCTACTGTGCCAACCCGGATTCCCCGAAACACTGTGGAGGCGTGGAGCGCCATAGTAAGCGGCTCCAAAGCGAGTGCAAACAGGGGTGGTGACAGGGGGCAGCCCTGTCTGGTACCCTTGCAGATAGGGAAGGGATCTGAGGCATAGCCATTACAGACAATTTGTGAGGATGAGTGAGTATATAGTGAGGTAAGAAGCATAATAAAATCTGACTGGAATCCAAATTTTCAGAAGAAAGTTTATGTGAATTCCCGCACAGAATTTCTTGACAAAAGTCTTAAACCTCCTATTAATATATTTTAGTTAGTATTGCATCTATAATGTAGTTATATTTTGTTCTTCACATACTTTAATATGGGGGAAGTGGTGCTACCTTGCTCACTAAATAAATATGATATCACATCAAAAAGGAGAGGAACAATGTGAGACTATTTGGGTGCACACAAAGACACTCAAAATTAATAGATTACTGAAATAATAAAATTTCATTGTTCCTCTCCTTTTTGATGTGATATCATGGAATCCAAATTTATGGAGTGTGAAAAACAAATGGTCCCAAGATACCAGGTCGAAGGCCTTTTCGGCATCAAACGATAAAATAGTATGTAAATCCCTGGTTCTTAATGACTGTACCCAATTGGACGCTGCCAGTATTCTATGTATATTGGCCGTCGAGTGACGTCCCCATATAAACCCAGTCTGATCTTCATAAACCAGCCTAGGGAGTACTACTTTCACTCGCTCGGCCAATATTTTTAATAATATTTTGTAGTCATTATTAAGAAGAGAAATAGGCCTATATGAGCCAGAGCATTCCAGGTCTTTGCCTGGTTTGGGTAGGACTTTTAGGATTGCTGAGTTGAAGTAAGATGGTAAGGTCTTAGAAGTCAAAATGTGATTATATACAGACGTTAATGTATCTATAATTTTGGGGGAGAGAAATTTATAAAATTCCCCGGTAAGCCCGTCAGGGCCAGGGGCTTTACTCAAACTCATACCTTGTATAATTTTTTGTGCCTCTGATTCAGAGATCGGGGCGGTTAAGGAAGCAGCCAAGTCGGAAGGCAACTGAGGAGGGGTAATAGTAGACCAGAACAAATCTCTGTTTGATTCGTCAGGGGGGGACGCAGCATATAGTTTGGTATAAAAAGAACAAAATTCTTCGACTATTTGTTTACTAGAGGAAGTGTAAGAGCTGGTGGATGTGCGGAGTCTTTTAACCAGAGTGGATGGTCGTGGGCCCTTTAAAAGATTGGATAAGAGGCGACCGATCCTATTGCCGTGCTTGTAAAATTGAAACCCTCTTTGGAATGTGTGCCTATCTCCCTTGTCAGTTAGGATAGCATCAAAATGGGTTTTACAGCCCAAGTACAATTGTTTATGTGCGGGAGTAGGAGAAGTTTTAAATTTCGAAAAGGATTCTGTAAGTGCTTGTTGTGCAGATTTAAAAGTTTTCAAAAATCTTTTTCTATTATAACTGACATATGAAATCAATTCCCCTCTGAGTACTGCCTTTTAGGTCTTCCAGAACAACAGAGGGTCTTCTTGCTCATGTGTTTGATTATCCTGCTTGTAGTTTTGCCACAAGGACTCAATTTTTTTACGAAATTTCAGTGAGGACATTAGACTGGACGGAAAGCGCCATTGGCGAAATGGGCCCTTATCAACATTGACTGCAAGATCAACCCAGACCAACGCCTGATCTGAGAGACATATTGGTTCGATACAACTATCAAGTGATTTAAAAAATATGGAGTCGGACATCAAAATATAGTCCAGCCGGGATAATAAGCCATGGGCAGCCGACAAGCAGGAGTAATCTTTTTCAATGGGATGCTTGGCTCTCCAAACATCAATAAGCTGCAGTTGTTGCATGACATACGATATACCATATCTGGGCATATGTGCAGATCAACGGGATGGGTGTTGACAATCCATCTCCTTTGATACTATTAAATTAAAATCTCCACATAATATTACGTTCTCATTACATATAGGGTATAGTTTTGAAAGAACAGATCGTAAAAATCTCTTGTCATACCGGTTAGGTGCATAAATAGTACAAATCACATAAGGCACATCATAAATGGAAGTTTCCTGGATGGCAAATCGTCCCTCAGGATCTGTCTCAGTCCCAAGGACTGTAACAGGTAGATCATGTCTGAATATCACCACCACACCTCTAGATTTGGAGTTGTATGGGGATGACGCCAACACTCTCCATCCCATCATATTAAGTTTAGCAATCTCTGTCGCAATTAGATGTGTCTCTTGTAAACACACCAAATCTAGATGTAATTTCTTTAAATATATTAGAATTTTTTTACGCTTAATTGGGGAGTGGAATCCTCCCACATTCCAAGTGCCAAATCTTATTTGTGACATAACGTTAATTTAAAACGATTCTAATAGGATATGTGCTATAATTCCAATGAGCCAAAATATCAAACCTATCATAAGGACATGGTGAAAAGAAAAAAAATTACATACATGGACAGGGGGAGGGGGGGTGGACACAGTGGGGAAAAGACATACAATAGGGCAATAGTAACACAGCCATTGTAAAAGGCGCTGATGAATACTTGTAATTACAAACAGGCTGTTTCATTATCAAGATTGAGACTTCCGGTTGGCGCAGGTGGATAGGCGCCAATAATAAAGAGTCCTGGCCAGTAAACTCCTAACCAGACCCAGCACAACAATAGTAATATAGCCTTCAGCAGAGAATATTTTCACTTTTGTAAAACAACGTGTATTATAACTGAATGTATTATCCATTATCAACCAAAGGAGGTGACACAAGGTAGTGAATTAAACAGCAATGTCAGTAGAACACATTATACTCAGGCCTTCGTGGGTGAAATAGGAGAAGACAGTGCGGAGTCTTTTTCGGATTCAAATAACTCCCGAGTATAAGCTTCAGCATCTGCTGCAGTGGTGAAATCTTTATATGTGTCGCCGTCGTATAATCTCACACGTGCTGGGAATAATAAAGCAATGCGACGACCATGTTGGATTAAATTTTGGCAGATAGGGGAAAATTCCTTCCTAGCCTTGGTGACTTATGTAGAAAAGTCTTGGAATATAAATAGGCGGTGACCTTCCCATGTAAGGTTACGACATTTGCGGTATGCTGACCATATAATATCTTTATGGACATAATTCAGACAACGGAATAAGACAACTCGGGGTCGCCTGTCAGGAGTGTTTCTTTGCGGGCCCAGACGATGCGCTCTCTCCACAATCATATCCTGACAGATCTCAGCAACGTCTATAAGTGCCGGGAGTTGTGTAGTTAAAGGTCTGTCCCTTTAATGGTCTCCGGGAGACCTATGACTCTTAAATTGTTCCGACGTGACCTGTTCTCAAGGTCGTCAACTTTAGATAGTAGTTGCTGGTGAGATTTATGTAATGTACTAAATTCAGCTTTTAAAGTGGTAAGTTCATGAAAATTAGATCCAGGCACATTTTCAGTTTCAGAGACTCTTTGAGAGATCTGCTGCATCTGGCCCTTTAAGGCAGACATTGCTGAAACAGATCTGCCTGTTCCTGAAGCATAGGTCCCATAGCTTCTTTAACTGCTTGGACCACCTCCCCATAAGTTATGAAAGAATCAGCGGTACCTGCAGCAGGCTCTGAGGATGTCTGAGCTGTTTGCTGTGCCGAAATAGGAATCGATTCTCCCTGCTGCGGAGTCGCGGCCGCCATCTTGGATTCGGAGGGGCGGCGGTCAGCGCGGATCCTCTGTGATTTCCCCGGCATTAAGGAGGGGAAATACTTTTCCCAACAGGTAAGCGGGGTCTCGAGTGTCTGAAGAAGCTTCAGAGGGCAGATTGGAGGCTGTCAAACAGCCCTGTGGTGCGTAGTTCACCGGGTCTGGAGCGGAGCCCTAGCCACACACAGCTCACTGCATAGTGGGCGGAGCCGGAAGTCCCCAATAGCAATATTGAAGTAATTCTGCATTGCCATATTATTTATTTTGCTTCATAAGCTCACTATAATAGTCCCAGCCAGGTCCTAGTTATAAATATTACAGTCAGCTGTACACATACCGACTTGCTCCTAATCAGCCGATGTACACAATTTCCCCTGAACTCTCCCTGAACTCTCTCCAAGCAGTCGTGGTCACGATTTATAGTTAAAAATGTCCAATCTGACTAAAGATCTATCTTGCAGCCAATGCATTGTATCCCAGATTGGCTAATCTGCCCTACAGCACAGCAAAACTGAAGATGCGATGTACGACGAGCGGGGACGCACATCAGCATCGTGATCAAGTGTAGAAACTCACAATTTGGCCATTTTTTACATGATCTGTCGTCACGATGCGTCAAAATCGGCCAAATTGGATGAAAAGTCGGTATGTGTGTGGGCACCTTAAGACTCATTATATCTTTCTGTGAAAAGATTATTTTTAATAATTCTTAATGACTACATACGGACAAGAAGAGCCGGTAAAAGAGGCGGAAGGTAAATTGACTCCTTAGTTATTTCAATTATTTTTTAAAAGCAGAAAAAAAGTCATTTTATTTGGCCAAATAGTGACACATTTATACTTCAGCAGATAATACACAGCTTACTGTACATTACACCAAATCTCACACAACACTACAGCAGTCACACAGTGAGTGGTAATTATAATTCTAAATATATCTTGTAAGAACAGAATTGGGAAGAAGTGTTTGTCTATCAGCCAGGCAGATGGGATTATTTTTTATTACCCTTGAATATGACACAGATCTCTGTGTATTAGATACAACTGTAACTATATACCGGTTCTGCATTTAATGGCAAAGCTGATAATTAACATTGCCCGGGTGATATAGAGACATTTAATGGAGAAAATCCAGAAGGTAGAGATGTGCCAGTACCAGTCCCTGCCTAATATGCATCGCTGGTACAATACACCATGTATTTCTTGGTACCTTAATATGCAGATATTGAAGATCCATATTGAGATCCATGTGCAAAAAAAAAAAATTCAATTGCAGGATGAGATAATAAAAAAGATCTTCCAGTGGTAAGTGTTGGAGGACATTCTCAGGATAGAGGGAGCTCAGAACCTTACCCTCAAAATGGAATTGACTTTCACTCATTTTGGAGTTGCTATAGATCAGATATTGGTCTATAAATATATACTCCTTTTAAACCTTGCATTTCATGTTGGGTGGTCCTTAGGAACCATATGTGCAAAAATGACAATGTATAGAAACCATTGTAACACACATGTGAGACATGAAAATATATACAGTCTTAAGAGTATATTTAGCAAAATGCTGGTTTTTAGAAGTGGATTCTAGCTATTATCTTCTAGAAGGTGCTAGATACATGATTAGCAGAATACAATTGGTTGCTATGGCAACAACTCTACTTCTAAAAACCTGTACTTTAGTAAATATACTGCATAATGTCCACTCACTCTCATGACTTATCTTTGATAAAAAACAAGGATGGAATGATCAATATTTTTTGGGAATAATGGAAATGTTGATGTAGCTCCTGCACCTCCAATAATACAATACAAAAACCAGATCAAGGGTTATTATTGAGGAAGCACTGACTCTAGAAATGCTCGGAAATGCCCCTGTGCCTTATAGCTCATACAAAGTCACCACCATTTTATACCTATTTTCAGGGAAACTGCTGCGTCTAAGTGCGTCATGTGCGATACTGTCTTATGGCACTTTGGAGCGTTACAACGCCTATCATGTACTGAAGTGAAACATAATGTAGCTTTTTCCACATTAGTTATTGCTCTTTACTAAATATTGACTACTATAGCCAACACATATGACTAGTAACAGTAATAAGAATAGTAAAAGTAATAAGAATTACATCTGCAAAATAGACAATAAGGATTGTTATGGTACAGTTGGTCAATACTCAGCAATAAGGATATTTCCAGGGTCATACATATCTAGGATCAGGGGCACCACAACGTTTTTAGGTTGGGGGCCAAAACATAATTTCAAGGGGGGGATGGGTGCCGCAAGGAGGTTTGGGTGTGCCACAAAGAGGGGTCAGGGGTGCCGTGAGGGGGTGGTGTTTGGGTCCAAGGGGGAAGTGAGAAAGTACAAGGGGGACCTGTGGGGTAAAGGAGAGGAATATATAATGTGGGAGGTGAGAGGTGCAAAACTGGCCCCAGAGGAGGGGCAAGCCCACAGTTACTAGCCACTGTAGGGGACGGAGCTAGGTGGAGTGGGTAAGAGGGAGGAGGCTGTCAGAGAAGAGGTGTGGGGAGGGAGGAGGTGAAGCAGCTGGAAAGGGGAATATCTCTGTGCCCAGCCCCTTGGTAACCCTGCTCCCTATGACCCAGTACATATAGAGGCACCTCTAAAATGTTTGGGGGGGGCGAGTTGCCTACTTGCCCCCTCCGCCTCCTTCCCATTCCGGCACCTATGCTAGGAATACATCTGTACATCCTGGGGCAGACCGTGGAGATTAAGGCCAGTTGGCAACTTTGCACTTAAGTTGGTTGTGTTTAGTAGAGGGACCCGGATCTAGTTACCATGAGCAGATAGGAGCCCACTCCTCAGATCTCTCCTAAATCATGGTAGCCGGCCCACGCTTTCTAGCTCAGGGACTGTGTATAGAGAATATAAAGGTGCCAGTCTGCCTTACTTTAGTTATTTTATTACGTATATTACTAATTCTCCCCATGTTATGGAAGCCACTTTGCTCTTTTTATAAATGCTTTACATATTGAATTGCTATGTGTAACATGGCTGTAACTGAGAAGAATAATTCTCCTAATGTGTTTCTCTCTTGTACAGTTGACATCAGAATGATGAAGATACCGTGGACCACTGATAATTGGCGCACATTATACATAGCAGCTGGTGTATGTGGTCTGGCTTTTATCGGCCTCCTTATATACATTTTCATTTGGTAAGTTACTAACATCATTTACACATTGTATTATGGTTTATTTACCCACATGTTTTAGGTTTTGGTTCAGAAACCCTTTATCTGTTTTGGCTTTGGCAAACCTCCCTGAAAGATGTTGTTTTTGCTTTTGTATATGAATTTCCTTACAAATGCTTAAATATGTAAAATTGTATATTTTGTAGCTTTTTGTTCCTACATTAGTATATCTATCATTAATATTAATTTAAAGTCATTAAGAGTAATTTAAAGTAAATTTTCCAATGATCCGCTCACAGCTAGCCAAACTACAGCTACTGTCATTATTACTGTTATCCCCACCAATCTGTCATGTGATCCTACTACTATCTCCACCCAGCTATCATGTCCCTACTATGATCCCTACCCAGCTGTGACCATATTTCTACAACTACCATCCCCAGCTATAATGTGTCCCTACTAATACTAGCCCCCATTTATAATCAAGTGTCCCTACAAATAATACCTTTTCCTAAATATATTGTGGTTGGTATGTTCATTAAATGGCCTGGACAGTGTTAGGGAATGTAAGAGGGATGTTGCAGGCTTTAGGTAGTGGGAAGAGAAGGGGCACAGTATACAGTGGCTGAGAATAGTGTGTGACAGGGTAAGAAGTGAGGAGGGGAGCAATGGTGAGAGGGAGAGGGTCTATAGATGGGGGGAGTATTGGTGGAGGGGGAGGTAAGTGGAGGGACAGGATGGCATGGTAAGAGACTGCAGGGCAAACTAGTAGTACAAAATAGTCAGTACATTTTCTTTTGATGTTAAATAGAGTTTGATTAGTGGTTTTAGTAATATCACAAGACAATTGTCTCAAGAATTGTGACATTACTAAAATCACTAAACAACCTCTATTTACCATCAAGAGAACATTTACTGATTTTTCAACTTAATCTCTGATTTTGTTACATGTGGACAATTACTAGTGTTTGAGAATAAACCTTATTAGACCACAAGTGATCTGTTGGGAAAACCTGGTTTAAAAGTAAAATTACTACACAATACCCAATTTCTTGAACATAGGCTGCTTGTGCAACTTATTTTCAAGATGTGTCATCTATGCAGTAACTTTATATATTTTGTCTATGTATATCTTTCTGACTATGGGCCTGATTCAGCAAGAATTGCAACTGCGATTATAAACGCAATCGGCCGATGGTTGCGTTCTGCGCATCCGGGCGCATCGCAGTGCATGTGTGCGAACACTCCACTGCCACCGAGACTGTGATCGCAGTCACTACGCAGACCCATTGCAGAGTGATGGTGAAGGAGGGATGGAGGGTGAAATGCAGGCGTGCCCGGGGAGTTTAAACGGCATTGCAGGGGCGTGCATAAATGAACCATTGCGATGCCATATGCGGCTTGTGTACTCACAGCGTGCGATGAGATTAGCAATTCCTGAGTAAGGTCAGAGCTTGTACAAGTGTACGTGAGGCTGCGATGGTACTCGATGTTACCGATGGTTTCCCAGTCTTGCTAAGTATTACAGATGTGTGTAAGGTTAGGTGGGCGTCCTTATGTTGTGCCGCGACAGCATAGCGATCGCAATGGATTAGCATATTTTCACAGTTAGATTTCGTGCGTAATCACTATTGCAATCACAGTTGCGATCCTTGCTGAATCAGGCCCTATATCTTTTATACCTTGATGTGATTTGTATATTGTCTTATTTGATTACAGCAGCTAGCTTTACTTTTATTTTATTTGTTATTATTTTACATTTTTATTTATAGCAATATATTTTATAAAATGTATGTTTATTAATGTATCGGTTCTTCTCATAATAGTAAATTGTTTTACAGATGTGTCCTCAGTGTCAAAACACCATACGGCACAAGATTCCCAGCGTGACTGAGATGCTCCGAGAGGTGTAGCGTAGCGTCTTTTTCTTTTAATTTTGCATCTTATTTGAATCAGAGATGCAGCAAAACACCACTAAAAATGTACTATAGGTGGTCTGTGACTTTAACCGCACAGGAATTAGTTTTTCTTTTAAAATTAGTTTTATTGAAGCATCATGTGTCAGATACAGTACACATAAAATTTAGAGAATGACAATACAAATAGAAAAGAACACATGAAATTACATTATAATAGATAATATGTGAAGCAAAAACAATGATGAACCCAAGAGGTCCAAATCATATGGAACCATAACAGTATGTGATAATACAATGAAGTATAAAGTCAATAAGAAAAGGTGCCTCGCCCCACCCCCACTCACAGAAACCCCACAGAGAGCGATGAATGTCTGCAATGGTAAAAGTTGAAATCCAGAAAAAAAGGGAACAGATTAAAATTGTATAGGAGGGTCATTAGCTACAAGTCGTGTTAAGTACCAGGACTAACTTTTCAGGCTATGATGAATTTGCGTCTTTATGGGGGTGAAAACTGTATCAATGTGACTTTTCCACATGAGAAAAACTTCTCTGTTTTAGATTCTTTATCTAAAATGTCCTTGATCCAAATCAATAAACATGTACTAAAGTCGCAGATGAAGTACAATGGAACATGGCGTGAGAAAAAGATTCAGTCTCAGTTGCACACAAATGTACAAATATAACACATCATATTCATTAGTGCAAAGTAGTTTTTGCTGCTCCCAGTTGTCTTTTTCAAGCAAATAAAGCTGGCCATCCACTATACAATTTTCCGTCAGATATCTGTCCAATCTGGCTGGTTGGAATGAAAACCTGGTAATGGATGGGAGCAAATGACAATCGACCATTTGCTCACAAACACTGGAAAATAGCCCAAAATGGTAGTTCAGACAAACTGGTTAAAACACACAAATTGAACTAATTTGAACAATTTTATTTGTCCTTTTTTCAGTGTTTAAAACCATATGATCGACTATCATTTGTTCCCATACATTATCAGGTTTTCATTCCAACCAGCCAATTATCTGTCAGATATCTGACAGATAATTGCATAATGGCTGGCCAGCTTAAGATTCACATTTTGACCGAGAAAGATGATTGTCGCGGCAAAATTGCTCGGGTCCTAGCACGCTGAGAGGAGCTATTTGTGCAACTTTAGTAACAGTCTATGAGGACACACCTGTATGTTCTTATTCTGACTTTCTTGAGTGCAGCTTTTTCTATGATTTGTACTTAATGGAGATGGCCACATTTTTTTAATTTTTTTGGTTGCTGCTGTGATAGTTGCACCATTACTATTAACAAGCGTGGAAGGCTTTTGTTTGTTTGTTTAGATTAAGAAAAGCACCCATATTGGCATGACATGACTATAGTGGGTAACCTTATATGGGTCCTGCCACTGCGCTGTGGGCAGGGGACGTCTCATTGGTCCAGGAAGCGAAAATTTCTCAGGACTTATACACTTCCCAGCAAACTGATGTAGGAGATAGGGGTGAGCAGCGTCAATATCTGGTGCTGAGGTGGGAAATATAAAAGGTAGGTGCACGCATGCATTAATACTTTTCAGTCAGACATCTATCCCACTCAGTTATGGGGTGATTTAGGTTCTTTTTGAGATGATGCTAGGCTTTCTATCACCCTGGGTAAAGACTCTGCTCTGCTTCACCCTTCCTGTAGATCAGGGGTGGGGAACCTTTTTTCTGCTGAGGGCCATTTTGATATATATATATAACATTATTCGCCGGCCTGATGCAGACCACGCCCCCTCTCCGCATGATGGCACCACAATCACTGGTGATTACAGCAATGCCCAAAGCATCCTGAGGATGCTCCGGGGAGCTATAAGGGAAGCTGTGTGACTGAAGCATTCTAAGGACGCTACAGGAAGCACTGCTGCATAGATTCTGGGTGCAGGGTGCCATTCTAGGCAAAGCTCCAAGGGCCAGACCAAATGGCTCTGAGGGCCTTATACGGCCCCCGGACCTGAGGTTCCCCATCCCTGCTATAGATAGTAGTCATTCTCAGGGGCACCGAGAGGGGGGGGGGGCGGGTACAGATTACCGGGGCCCGGGCTTCCTGAGGGGCCCCGCGGGGGCCCAGGTCCGGCGCCGCTCCCCCTCCCACACAGCAGCCCAGCACACAGCGTGTGCTGAACTGCAGTGGAGACTGCTCGTGGCTGCTGAGCAGCAGCCACAGCAGTCTCCTATGCCTGTGGGGGGGAGCGATCGCACCCCCACTGGCTTTGAGCAGGGGGCCCAGAGCGCCAGCGGCGCTGCAAATCTTTTTTTTTGTCGGGAAGGGGGCGTGGCCACGCCTCCAGTGATTAGGCCACGGCCCCTATTACCCGGGCTCGCCGCGGCTCTCAGCGGGCCTGGTCATCCTCAGTGTACTGATGAATTAGAGCCAATTCCAAATCCAGCAAAAATGGTCCGCAGCACATCCCTAATATCTGTGTGCAACTCAGTCCGTATACAAAGTACAATGGATCTTGGCGTGGAAAAAAGGGGCGTAACTAAGTATTTAAGGGCCCATAGCAAAGGTTTGTAAGAGCCCATATGTACCACCCAATGGTGAAAAATGTATCAAATCAATCAATAATAAAGTCTCCTCGTCACATCACATTGTGACTTATGCTGGCCATACATGCTACAATTATCGGTACGATCCGCCTGATATCGGCGGATCGCCGCGATAATGGTAGCGTGGGGGGGGGGCGACTGAGGGTTAAATATTGCTCGGTCGGGCATGCTGGATTGTCCAGCATGCCTGTCCGGTGCGATATTACCCGGTAAACTGTCGGCCGCATCGGGCAGTGCATGCCCAGCGCAGCCGACAGACAGACATTTCCTGTGTTCCTTCCTACGGAAGGAACAGGGAAATGTCTCCTCCCCCGGGGTCGGAGCGCGGATGTCGGGCTATACACTGGGAAATTTCTCTCACAGTGTATGCCGGCGACATCTGCGGCTGGCAGCCGGCCAGATAAAATGTCTGTCGGTCTGACAGACATTTTGTCTGGCTGTGTATGCCCAGCATAAGATGCATTTTCTGCAAAACAGACACAAAAAAGTCACCTGGCATTAACAGAGTCGTACAGGATTTAGGGCACTGAGAGGGGTTGTTTAATCTATAGTATCTGTTATATTGCCTACTACAACCCTCATCTTTAAGTCTAAGTTATTTAAAGTTTGTAATTAGGGCTGTAACCAAATGCTGCCGCTAGTGATCTAGACTGTACTAGGAAGTTATACGCTGCCTGTTTAGCTGTACTGTACTGTAACACCATATTCTGCCCTCTGATACATTGTACCATGATATATTGCTATCTGACATCATACAGGAACTGGTGACTTACTGAGAACTCATCTAACGTTTCTTGCTTGTTATAATCTCTTATTGCCCTTTTTTCTTATTTTTGCAGTTGCAGGAAAATGTTTACCAAAAAAGTGAATACTGATATAGAAGTGGCTGCTGACCTTAAGCAAGGTAACAATAACTAGATACAGGATCTATATTATAATAAATTGTTACAAGGGTTATTGCGCTCAGCCCCTATATATGTAATTTACAATTGTCTTATGTATATGGTGGTAAACCGGGTGTGGATGTATAAGTAGTAAGAAGGGTTCACTCATGGATAGAGAACATCATTTTATTGGTAAATCACAGTGTTAACCTCTTGACATACAATGTTAGCATGCAGGGGTATGAGTACACATGTCCTTATACAATAGACATATTGTGGGTGGGGGTATATTACACAACAAAGCAATAAAACTTGAAACAATGAATATGAAAAATGAAAATGTCAGGAATAGTTGTCCACAGATAGTGGTTCAGAGCAGTCAGTATTCACACTCTAGTCAGCAGCTTGTGGCAGTGTGTAGGGTTGGTTTGATTCCTTTTAAGAGATGCTGCAGACGGCGTACCTGTTTAGAGGTGACCGTTGGGCATCGATCTATAATAAGTAACTACTAATCTGTCCATTTACTAGAGAAGAGAAAACTACTGAGTGAAAATTTTCTAGATAGGGCTTCTGCATACTGATCAATGACTACAACCATGCTATATCACCTAATGAAAGGCACACATCTAGCATATAGCAAGTGTTAGACATGAACAAAATCACTAAAAATGTTTCCTGATTGTCTTGTTTCCACAGATCTACTAACAGCACCAACACCAGTATCCCCAGTCCTGCCAACCCCATCCCCCTCAATATCCCCCCCACCTTCCCCATCAACCCTACCCCCAACATACCACACCCATACCCATCCCCAACTCCAATACCCTTATCTCAACTACCCGGACATTTCCACATATTTCTGCCCCTACTGCAAGGCTGTGATATCAAAGTAAGGGTTTATCTTTCCCCCTCATCGACCTCCAGAATCCTCCCAAACCTCTCCCCAACACCACCCCCATGTATGTGTTGTGTCTGTCTCCCTCCCATAGATGTTGACAGACTTCAACAGGTACCACCAAGGATGGTGCCTCCAAAACTCTCACCACTACCAACACCTCCTCTACCTGAGTTCCCAACACCTCAGGAGAGAATAACAACTAGCATGGAGAGAATGACAACAGGCCAGGAGAGGCACAATATATTTGGTAAATGCCTGCTGGAAAGAATAACTGGCCAATTAAGTCCTGCACTAAGTGATATGGCACAGGTGAGACTGAGAAATAACTACCATGTGCTTCCCCTCCTGCGGCCTCTGATACGGCCTTCAACCAACAACCTCAAGTGGATGAGGGAGAAGAAGGTCCCATTTTTTCATTTCTAAAAAAAAAATTGAGTGAAAAGTGTCTTCATGTTCTTGACTGAGATACACATCCGGCATATTACATGTAAGTCCCTAAATATGTATTTAAAGGTACAATGATCAAACTAGTGGTTTCAGCTCAAATACACTGAAAGTAGAAAAAGCAGGTGCAGTGGATTTGTATGCCCCATTCATTACATAGGTTATACTATATGTATGCGTCATTTACATTGTTAACCCTTACACTGACACAGATTCCTTCATGCTGCCACATCTGTGTAAGAAACCGGTAAGCATATCCACATTACATATACAAAATGTTATAAAATGGGTTATGGGTAACCTAAAATCTGATGCATTTCCATAAATCATTAGGGTGTGAACTGTTAATGCAAACTTGGAAGGGTGACCTCTTATATGTCCATTACTATATTAACTATGTTTTAAATTTCTTTTATTCATCAGAGCAATAATACAACAAAAATATGACTGTTGACAAAATTAGCAGGCAACACATGGAATAAAGAATCATGAATGGCAGTAACATACAAATAGTGTTAAATCAATAAAATGTATAACATTTTCTTCTTTGAGTAGAACCAGAATAAACATATATTCCTTAAGTAATCTAGACACGGCCGGCACACCCCTCAAAAATAACAAGATATCCGAATTCCCACCAGAGACATGTTTCCTCTTATCCCGTGATAGGAAGCACAATAGGCGGATCGTCTTGTAAAATTCTTGTTTCATACCAAGAGATATGTCTAAAACATAAATAAATTTGGCTACGTATTTCCACCGCAAGGGAGTCTATAAAACCTTCCCATAATTGAAAAAATTCTGCTGTCTTAGCCTCCTTATGTAGTGTAGTCTCTAGCCAGTCCATTTGAAAAGCAAAAAATAATTTAGATTTAAATAAAGAAATCGACGGGGGATCTGCATGGGTCCATCTCTGTAATATACATTTACGAGCTACCGCTGATACAATCAGTAATAGTTTTTTACTATCTCTCGTACCCGAAACATATGGTGGTAAGATACCCAAAAGCGCCCATTCTGCCGACAATGGGAGGTAATTAACCAGACATCTTGATGCAAATCTATTAAACGTTGACCAGAATCTACGTATAAGGGGACACTCCCACATACAGTGGGTGAAAGTTGCTTCAGAGGCCCCACATTTAGCACAGTTACTATCATCAGACAATCCCATCAAGAACGTGCGGTGAGGGGAGAAATACCCATTATGATAAATGTTATAAAACATTTCTTTGTACATGCTCGATGAGAGTACTGATTGAGAATAGAGGAATGAGCGCAATAGACCCTCCACAGTGATATGAGGAAAGACCCTACACCAAGTAGATAATCCCGTAGAGACTTTTGAATGATCTAAAGGAATCTGAAGAATTTTGTAATGGAGGGAAATTACTCCCCTGCCTCCCATAGGTCTATTTAGTAGCAGGTCCAAGGAGTTGGACCAATCTACTGGAGAAAAGACATGTATCATAGAGCTCACATAATGCTGTGCCTGATACATTGCCAAAGAGTGGGAATGAGGCAAATTATATGTATTCACCAGTTCCGCCACTCGATAGGCTCTACGGTTCTCAATGTCGACCAATGCCCGGACATAAGATATTCCCCTATCTGGCCATGACGAGAAAGGCGCAGAAGCCTCTCCGTTTTGAAACTCGGGATTTAGTAAAAGTGGGAGGAAAAGAGAATGGTGAGAATTTAAATCTCTTTGTTTTCTAGTGTATTGCCAAACTCTCCATGTAACCATCAGCAAGGGATTATTAATAATATCCTCAGAAATCTCCTATCTATGGGAATGAAGGAATTCCAATATGTGTTGGTCAGGTAAAAAAAATTGGTCTATCTGTGAATCAGTATATAGATCAGTCTTGTGTATCCAATCTCGTATATATCTCAAAATACCAGCATGACTATATAATTTTAGGTCAGGTAGATTAACCCCTCCGTTGGCCCTAGTTTGCTGAAGTTTCACTAAGCCAATACGAGGTCGTTTGTTCTTCCAGATAAATTCCCTAAATGTTTTATACAGGGACTTTTCATCTTCCTTGGAAAGCAAAATTGGCAACATCTGTAAGGGATATAACAATTTCGGGAAAGATATCATTTTCAGTAAATGGATTCTACCCAAGTATGATAACATGAGGTGTCGCCATTTAGACAAATCCCCCACCACCTCCCGAATAAGTGATTTCATATTAAGATCATATAAATCCCCCATATTTTGAGGTAATTCAATTCCCAAATATCTAAGTGAAGTAAGGACCCATACTACCGGATATAAATCCCCCCAACGCAGCCTTACTGTAGGACCCAAGAACAGTGCTTCTGATTTGTCTGAGTTAATACTAAAACCTGAAACCTTGGCAAAATCTGACATTTTATAAAAAAATTTTGGTAAAGTTTGTTCTTGATCCGAGATATAGAGTAATAAATCATCAGCAAAAGCCTGAACTTTAAGTTCGTGAGAACCCATCCGGATACCTGTAAAATCTGGCCAGGACTGGAGAACACGCAACATTGGGTCTAGGGCAATGTTAAATAACACTGGTGACAAAGGGCATCCTTGTCTAGTGCCCCTCATCATTGTAAAGGAGGAGCTACAAGTGCTATTGATCATCAATGTAGTGGTCGGTTCATGATATAGAAATCGAAATAGATCCGAAAAGGATCTACCGAAATCTCGTAATTCAAAAATTTTAAGCAAATGATTCCATGACACTGTATCAAATGCCTTTTCAGCATCTAAGCTCAAAAGCATTTCTTCCAAATGGGATCGGGAGCTAGAGTGAGACACTATAGCTGCTAAGGCCGTTCTAACCCACTTTAACGAAAACCTACCTCTTGTGAAGCCCAATTGATGGTGTGTTAGGATGTCAGGCAAAATTAATTGAAGACGATTGGCCATAATTTTGGTCAGTATCTTGAAGTCTAGGTTCAGAAGTGTAATAGGTCTGTAGGACGTAACTAATTCTGGGTTTTTAGAAGGCTTAGGTATGACTATGGTAAATGCATCATTAAAATTTGGATAATGTAATTGACCCTCCAATATTCCCTTAAATAAGGTAGTAAGGAATGGGACTAATTGGGGTTGCAACATCTTATAATATTCCCCTGCAAAACCGTCAGGACCTGGAGATTTGTTATTATGAAGGTGAGAAATAACCTCTGAAATCTCTGTCTCTGTAATATCTTGAAGTAAAATGTCCCTTTGGGTTGAAGTGAGTTTCGGAAGCTCCGCTTCATTCAGCAGATCTCTACGTAACTCAGGGAATTCTGGGGGAGCTGTATATAGAGACTTATAATAATCTTGGAATGTGGATACTATTTCAGGTGTAGATATCAAACGAGCAGCTGTAATAGGGTGTCTTATTGTTTTAATAGTGTGTCGAGCATTGTGTACCTTCACCATATTAGCTAATAGGCGTCCCGATCTATTGCCCCATCTATAATAACGATTTTTTGCATAATCTATCTGAGTCCGAGCATTGGTAAACAGAAAACCCTCTAATAATTGACGATGTTGTTTGTAGACCTCAAAATTATCATCAGAGGGGTCAGCCTCATATTTAACATAGGCCGAATGCACAGCATCATGTAATATGCCATATTTACTCCGATATTCCCTCTTCCTCCCAGCCTGATAAGCCAATATATGACCTCTAATGACCGCCTTGGAAGTTTCCCAAAAAAGGACTGAGTCCTCCCAATGCTCTATATTGTCATCGACGGTCCATCCATTTGGATTGGAGATATTGTTTAAAGTGATCTGATTGGCTAAAGAAAGATGGGAACCTCCAAAATCTATTTGATACCTCAGACGACTTAGTTCGGATATCTAAAGAAACCGGAGCATGATCCGATATGACTATGCTATGGATATCGCTAGAACGTACAGAAGGAATCAATTGATCATCCACTAATATGTAATCAATTCGGGAGAATGATCTGTGTACTCGAGAGTGATAGGAGTGTGTCCTGTCGGTGGGATTAAGAAGTCGCCACACATCACATAGATTGTGAAGCGAAAGTAATAGCCCCACACCCCCCGGTCCCGATGATGATAAAGAGGCTGAAGATCCAAGTCTATCAAGTGTCTCATCAGCCACCCCATTAAAGTCTCCCCCCACCAGCAGGCTCGGAGTGGATTGACCCAAAAGCAAATTAGAAATTGTTCGAAAAAATTCCATATTAGGAGAGTTGGGGGCATAAATATATAAATATTCAGGAGGGTATAGGGTTCCCCCCGCAAAAGCACATCTAGTAAAATATAACGGCCCTCCGGATCACATTCTGAGCTGATTATAGAATAATCTAAACGTTTGTGAAACACTACAGCCACACCTCTTTTCTTAGTGACAAAGGAAGATGAAACGCATTCCTTAATCCAGGAGCTACGCAGACACATATCATCCGAATGCGCCCAATGCGTCTCCTGCAAAAATGCTATATCCGATTCTAATTGTTTAAGGTGTGTAGCCACTCGTCTACGTTTAATTGGAGAGTTTAATCCCCTCACATTCCAAGAGACCATACGGATAGAGTTATGTACTGTGGAAACTAAAGTAGAATTATCAGCTGAAGACATTACCACTATCTAACCCCAGTCTAGAGACTGAACCCATGCAGATATTATAAACCACCATGTCCGCCCCCCATCCCAGCGAGTGGGGAGCCAAACTAGAAAAACAAAAAGGGGGGTGCCGTCCGCCACTCCCAAACCACTCAGGATAAGAAGAATTCCATATATTACCATTAGAACATCACTTTGCTCTGACAAACTCCATTTTCTATTTTCCTCCAAACATAAAAACAAGGAAACATGTAGTACATTACATATTTCCATGGCACATAAAAATAATACAACAAAAATGAGAAAAGTCAGAACCCAAAACCGAGGGAACCCAACCTCCCATAACATATTTTGTATAAAATAGAACAGTACACTATGTGTGTCCCTCTTTTGTAAATAAAGACACAGAAATATCAGGATATCAAACATTAGGTCCCGTTGAATCAGCAAATCTAATGGGCAGGGAGCGCACGTATGTTTTGGCCTTGTCTAAGTCATCATACATATGGACTACTCCATCCACGGTAACTTTCAGTTTCGCAGGGAACAACAGTGCAAATTGGATATGGTTATCGGAGAGTATTTTGCAAAGTGGAGAGAATTCTTTTCTTTTTTGAGACACTGCGGCCGAGAAATCCTGGAACATCAAGAGTCTGTGACCCTCAACAACCAGAGACCCTTGTCGTCTATAGGAACGAAGCACTAGCTCCCTGTCTCTAAAATTTAAATATTTAGCTAGTACAGGGCGGGGTCTAGAAACGTTAGTACATCCCTCTGGTCCCAATCAATGTGCACATTCAATAATCATGGGAGGAGACATCTGGGTTATACCTAAGGCATTATTGAGATCATTTTGCAGATATTCAATTAAGGCGAACCCTTCACCGTTTCCGGAATTCCCAGAAACCTGAGGTTGTTCCTTCGATTTCTATTCTCCAAATCATCTATCTTATCTAGGAGAGCCTTAATAGTATCTCCCTGTGAGGTAGAAGACGACTGTAGAGCCGACATAGTGTCCTCCACATCGCTTGTGCGTTGTTCCACTGCATCAAGCCTCTTTTCATGAGACTCTATTTGTGAGGTCATGGACACCAAAGTGGAACTAAATTCCTTAAATTGTTGTTCCATTAGGGGCTTAATGACCAAAAGCATCTCCTGAGCCGCTGCCGTAGCCGTAGGAGCTGCCAAAAGCACTGAGTGCTGTGTATCTCCCTCCAAGGCCAAATTAGGTGACGATGGGGGAGTGATAGAAGGACCAGGGGAATTAGAGGGGGAAGACACCGTGGAAGCATATGGCTTCACCTGAGACATAGTACCCTTCGCAGATTTCCTGGTCATTGTAAAATATTTTTGCATACGCAAAAAGGCCACAGTAAGAATGAAAAATAAAAACGTATATATTCCTGTATCTACTTATACACACACATATATATATTGGTTGTAGAGGGACTACTACATATAATCAAAAATCATACATCACGACATGATGTATCCTAAGAATAGAAAAATATCTCAAAAATACAAATACACAATATGCATTATAACGTGAATTGCAACATTCGCCACTAGATGGCAGTAAGATCACATAGATCAATGAAATAAGCCTCCTAAACTGTTAAAGTATAATCCACTATATAGAGGTATTAGGAAGGAGACATAGGATTGGCATATTTAGGAAAGAAAGGGGGTACAGGGGGTAGAAAAATCACAGACAAGGAGAAACATAAGGTCAATAACCCTGAAATAAACACTTGCGTAGTTTAGCGGTGTATCAGGACAAATTGACAAAAGGATAACAAGTCCGCCTGTATGTGTCCCCAAGGAAATCTCCCTCCTCCACTGCTTGGATAGGTTTCAAACACTTCGTTCAGGGCAGGCCAGACATCCACAATCAGGTGTAGCCAAACAGCTCAGCCCCAGCTAAAGTCGCAAGGTCCAATATGCAGATCTCAATTCCGTGGGACTCTGGACCCAGAAGCGATCACCCCAGACATCCACCACATAGAACGCCAGGCACAGCAGACACTAAAACCTCCAGCGGCACAGCCGACAGCGGCCCTCCAGCCGTTCAGGCAATCGAGCACCACAGAGGGAGACCAGGTGTGGTCAAAAATGGCCGCCAAGTTCACAGGCAGCTCCCCTCCGCATCGCCCCGGCCTCCGACAGCTTCCCAACAGGAGGAGAAGGCCATTCCGCTCAATGGGGCAGTAAGGATTGTCCCAGTCTCCGGGTCCCATCTGCGGATTCGGGAAGAATTCGGCGTCCTCACCCGCGATCCAGGCAAGCCAGGTAAGTCCGCACCACAAGGCCCGCTACCGCAGGCGTTAGTTAGGCACTCCCCCGCTAGAATTTCACGGGGAGTATTCTGCTGAAGATGGCCCGTCCAGTCTCCGACCAGCCCACGTGCAGGAGTCAAGCAGATTTTGAGGCTGCATTCGTTACATGCCCATTACATGTATCATTAACAAGCATGGTATTGGCTCCAAGGTTAGCCGGATGTGGGAGGGCGCCTGCAAAGGTGCTGAGCCTATATGTATATTGACAATCAACAAACAGGAGAAGCAGATTTTGAGGCTGCATTTGTTACACGACCATTATATACAGGGCTGCCATCAGAAGGATATAGGTAACACGCTTATATAGGGCCCTGGCTGGCAATGATGATGCCAAATGTTTTTAATATTCTGCAGAGGCTCTCACTCATTGTGAGTGGGGCCCTAGTTTTACTGTTGTAGAGAGAGCTGTGCTGGACTTTGCACCCTGGTCTGTGCAGTTTAGACATTGTTATGTTTCACATTCACTCCCATGGTACCAGCCACCAATCAGTAATTGCTTATCCTTCCTCTACTCCTCCCGTCTGCTCTACACCACTTCCTTAGTGACAACCAGGGCTGTCTTAACAGCAGTGCAGGCCCCTGAGCAAAGCAATGCACTGGGGCCCCTATTAAGCAATCCTCTGCCCGGGATGGGATGCTATCGGTGGAGGCTGTGCCGGAGGGAAGGAATTGGCAGAAAAACAGAAGTCATTTACAGGAAAAGTCATAGTCTAAGCATGTACAGCACAACAAATTTCCTATGCAGTGCCCCTTATACAGTGCCCCCGGAAGTTGTCCCCTTCTATGCAGTGCCCCCAATAGTAGTCCCCCCTATGCAGTGTACCCCAGTAGTAGTCCCCCCTATGCATTGCCCCCAGTAGTAGTCCCCCCTATGCAGTGCCCCCACCAGTAGTTCCCTTATGCATTGCCCCCAGTAGTACTCCCCCCTATGCAGTGCCCTCAGTAGTAGCCCCCACTATGCAGTGGCCCTAGTAGTCTCCCCTATGCATTGCCCCCAGTACTAACCCCCCTATGCATTGGGCCCAGTAGTAGTCCTCCTATGCAGTGCCCCTTTTAGTAATCCCCCCTGTGCAGTGCCCCAGTAGTAATCCCCCCTTATCATTGCCCCCAGTAGTAATCCCCCCTTATCATTGCCCCCAGTAGAAATCCCCCTTATGCAGTGCCCCCAGTAGTAATCCATCCTATGTATTCCCCCCAGTAGTAGTCCCCCCATACAGTGCCCCCAGTAGCGGTCATCCACCCCATACAGTGCCCCCCGTAGTGCCTCTCCCTACCTACAGTACATATGCTACCCAGAACAATGATATAATATGGTGGCTATGTCATATCATTGTTCTGGGCAGCATATACAGAGTGTATATGCTGCCCAGAACGATGATATGATACAGCCACCATATAGTACACAAGACAGCCTGTTTATTGGTGCCATCTATTCTAGCCTGGGTGTGGAGAATGTAAATCTATTCCAAAATCCAAACCCTAATGAAGGACGCAATGCCAATGCTCAGTCAGAGACCCTGTAGAGGAAAACAGCCTGGCTCTTACCTGCCGGGTCAGGAGGCAGTGGCTCGTCTGGCTGAGTGAGGAGTCCTGACCCACCTGACTCCTGAGGACTCGGAGGCGACGACGACGGACCGGACGGACCCTCCAGTGACCAGTCCGACTCCGGCACCAGACAGAGGTCACTACACAGAAGGTGGCAGAAGCAGCCGGTCTGCAGCAGTACAGGACTGGAAAGTGTAATAGCGGAAAGTACTTGTCAACCACCAGAGGAGGGGAGGTGGGGTTCACTCATCACTGGGGAAGGGGGTGGCTGGCGGATCAGAACACAGTGCTTGAAAAAAAAAACATTTAACAACTGCCCGCAGCTTGAGAGGGAGCTGGCGGGCCCCTTGAAGCCTAGGGCCCTTGGGCAACTGCAATAAGCACAATGGAAAAGAAGGCCCTGGTGACCATGCCCCTTTTTAGTATGCACACCGTGAAGTGTAACACCTCCTCCATTGAGGTTGGTGCTGCCTATGAATACCTTCCTCATGCCCAATTATTGAATAATGTGCAGCTTTGACAATCATCAAGAATAACAATCCAATCCTATAAATATACTTTACAGTTGACCAGGGGTGCCAAACGGGGGTGGGGTAGGTACTGTTTACCCAGGCTTAAGCTTGTTGGAGGGGTCCGGATCAGCTGCTGAGGGGGACATTTGTCATTGTTCCCTATTGCAGCAGTTCACCCGGGAGGTGAGTCACATATCACATCATCTGACATGTAAGAGACCCTGACGAAAGAGTACATGCCAGGAGCCATCACTGGTACCCAAGCTCTGTGCCACATACCACCCCCTTCTTAGCTGTCGCTGCTCCTTGTAATTTTTTCAGTGGATTTTTTTTGTGGAAGGGGGTGTGACCACCCCTGATTTTGCCCATCTCTGCTCTCAATGGCCCTGCAGTTGACTGGCCTAATTATGGTGACCAATAAAGTATGAATGCTCAAGCCGAGGGGTCACTTCTCCCCACTCATCCTCCTGGACCTTTCTGTCATTTTCAGTACAGTTGACCACTCTCTTCTCAACATCCTTCAGATGCTTGACACTCTCCTGGATCACATCCAAACCTTTTGAACACTCCTTCAGTGTCTCTACTAACACATCGTCTGCTTGCTCTGTTCTTGGCCCACTGCTTTTCTCTCTTTATACCTATTCCTTCCACTAACAGCTCTATGTTGATGACACACAAATCTACTTTTCCTCCCCTGATCTTTCTCCTTCTCTCTTATCCCATGTACCTCATTTCCATCTTAACCTGGATGCCTTAACACTACATAGAGCTCAATATGTCCAAAATGGAGCTCTATTTCTACTTTCTTTGCATGTTCTACCAGCTGCAGTGCTATGTCCCAGTAGCTCCTCTTGGGCAGCATGCATGATTTATCACGTTCAGGATGGGATGCATCGTATTCGGGATACGATGCATCCCACCACTTTCCGCAATCTGAAGATGGCGTTGCTCACCACTTCCAAAGCTTTCCGAGGCTTGGTATATAAGAGAAATGCGGTCAAGCCCCCCAAAATTGCATTTTCGGGTTTTAACCATATTTTTGGTTTTGCTGCATCCCGTCCATTGTCTCAGTGTTGCCCTCTCCCTCCAGACTGTAATCTTCCACGAGCTGGTCCCTCTCTACAATCTTTCTCATGTCTGTACCTCCTTCATCTATGTTATCTGTAGTACATGATCTCTTTTTATAAGCGATTTTGTATGATTTAGTTTTCTATTTACCTCAATCAAAGATTACAGGAATCATAACACACCCAGGAAACCCCTGAAGCTGGCGCTGCCCCAACACCTCTGCCATGCAGCTACCAGTCATGAACATAAATAATAACAAAAGCCAAAACATAATGTAATAATTAGCAATAAAATGACTCAAATCTTTCCTGTATTATAAGTAAAAAGATTCCCATTAGCCATTTTAAAATGGCTGCAGAGGGATGTGATTTGGAGGACCAATCAGCAGTAATATCTATGCGATTGTGACTTCTGATGGTTATCTTGTGCTAACGAACCTTCACCCAGATCCCTCCCTCCATAGCATCACATAGCCTTGTTTTCAGTGCAAATATTACCTTAAAATAGATTATACATTTATAATTCCAAATATTACCTTAAAAAAGCTTAAACATTTATAACGCCAATGGTAAATCCCAATGGTAAATTTTGTCAATAAAATAATAATACCTGTGATACAAATATTCCTCAACTAGTACAATGTCTCATATCTATCTATCTATCTATCTATCTATCTATCTATCTATCTATCTATCTATCTATCTATCTATCTATCTATCTATCTATCTATCTATCTATCTATCTATCTATCTATCCTAACCTGCTGCTTACATGATGCTTCCTCACTGTCTACCCTATCTGTGTCACCCCTGTCTGTCTCCCCCCTATAGAATGTAAGCTCTCACGAGCAGGGCCCTCTTCCCTTATGTACTCAAAACTCTCCACAAGGACACTAAACACTTGGTAGCTGACACCCTACTGCTCTTTTGAGTGCTATGATCGCTGCAGCAATGTTTATAAACCATGTTCTTATTTTGTATTGTCTTGTACTGGAAGTCGCTGTTTTACGAGTTTGCTCATTTGTTAATGTACTTTGTGAGGCGCTGCGGAACCCTTGTGGCGCCGTATAAATAAAGGATAATAATAATAATAATTTATCTATATATTTTTTTATTTCAGTGCTATTAAACATGTTTTAAAACCACTTGTATTTTCCATGCCTCCCAATAATAAGTGCTAAATTAAATAATTGATGCCTGCAACACACTTAACAGTGATTTTGGGGGTCATTCAGACCCACTCGCGAGCGGCTGTACGCTCGCAAGTGGGTCGATGTTCCCCACTGCGCATGCGCACGACGGAGGGAGAACTTTCCTTCGCTCGGAGTGTCTCATCAAAAGGGGCGTGCTGTCGATGGTGACTGACAGCACGCCCCCTTTGGTGGGCGTGCCGGGGGCCTGCCTGCCAGACGTAGGCGTTCCCAAGGGAACGCCTACCATCTGAAGCCGGCCCCACTGACATCACTAGTGATGTCAGTGGGAGTGATTTTGGCTCTGATAGAGCCAAAATCACTCATGGCCTTGCGGTTGAGAAACCCAACCGCAGGCTTTCACTCGCAGTTCCGATGGTCGCGATGGTCAAGACCATCACGACCATCTTTTTGCACACTCGTATATGCTGTGGGTGGTGACCCACAGCTATACGAGCGTCCAGGAGGACGCTCCATTTTAATGGAGGTGGGCCCTGATTCAGAGCGAGCGCTCTGGTCAGAGCGTCCGGCTCTGAATCAGGGCCTTTATTCCATCCAGGTTTATTACACAGAAGTGGAAAATGGGAGCAAAACATTAGGAACATTTAAAAACAAACAGTCAATTATTGAAATAAAATCCTGCTGCCAAATTGCAGCCCCAGTTGCAGGAGAAAATGAAGAAGGAGCTGTTGACGAGTCACGTTCTGCTTCAGCTGACAGTGTTTTCACCAGCAGGTCTTTGCACCTCTGCAGGCTTGTGTCGGCCGGAAAGAGAGACACCACATAGGCTTTAAACCTAGGATCGAGCACGGTGATTTCAACAGATTGACCACCCTGGAATCCTGGCAAAGCAAATGAAGGGCTGCATCCACAAGTCCCACATGCCGAGCGGAATCGGGCCATCTTAGCTCCTCCTTCACTTTCTCCAGCTGCTTCTGCAAAAGCCTGATGAGGGGAATGACCTGACTCAAGCTGGCAGTGTCTGAACTGACTTCACGTGTGGCAAGTTCGAAGGGCTGGAGAACCTTGCACAACACGGAAATCATTCTCCACTGCGCTTGAGTCAGGTGCATACCCCCTCCTTTGCCTATGTCATAGGTGGATGTATAGGCTTGAATGGCCTTTTGCTGCTCCTCCATCCTCTGAAGCATATAGAGGGTTGAGTTCCACCGCGTCACAACCTCTTGCTTCAGGTGATGGCGGGGCAGGTTCAAGAGTGTTTGCTGGCACTCCAGTCTTCGGTACGCAGTCGCTGAATGGCGAAAGTGGCCAGAAATTTTTCGGGCCACCCAAATCATCTCCTGCACGCCCCTGTCGCTTTTCCAAAAATTCTGCACCACCAAGTTTATTGTGTGAGCAAAACATGGGACATTCTGGAATTTGCCCAGATGTAATGCCCGCGTTGGCGTTGTCAGATATCACAAATCCCCAGGAGAGTCTAAGTGGGGTAAGCCACTGGGCGATGATTTCCCTCAGTTTCTCTAAGAGGTTGTCGGCGTTGTGCCTCTTACTGAAATCGGTGATACACAGCGTAGCCTGCCTTGGAACGAGCTGGAGTTTCTGAGATGTTGCTACTGGTGACGCTGCTGCTGTTGCTGCGTAAGGTGATACATCTACCCAGTGGGCTGTCACAGTCATATAGTCCTTAGTCTGCCCTGTTCCACTTGTCCACATGTCCGTGGTTAAGTGGACATTGGGTACAACGGCATTTTTCAGGACACTGAAGACACTTTTTCTGACGTTTCTGTACAGTCTCGGTATCGCCTGCCTAGTGAAGTGGAATCTAGACGGATTTGGAACCGAGGACACACTACCTCCATCAATTGTCTAAATCCCACTGCACTAATGGCGGATACCGGATGCACGTCTAACACCAACATAGCAGTCAAGGACTCAGTTATACTTTTTGCTTCAGGATGACTGCTGTCGTACTTCATCCTCCTCGCTAAGGACTGTTGGATGGTCAATTATTTTGTAAAAGTAGTGTTGTTCCTACTTCCTCTCTGGGATGATGAACGACTCCCAGCAGCAACAGGAGCAGCGAAAGCAGTAGCGATGCAGGATCCTCCGGAGGAATCCTGGATAGGAGAGTCAGGTCCTCCATGCCAGTGACATGACCTGCAGGACTACTCCCGATCCTGACAAAGAAGGAAATTGACGAGGAGGGAGTTGACGCTATGCTTTGCAGGCACTTGGATACAGCAGGACAACGGGATTGAGGTGTCCCTGGACTGCTTATGGTCTTAGCAAAAGTTTCTGAACTTGACAGTAACTTTTTATGAACACGCTGCAGGTGACATATAAGGGAGGATGTTCCTAGGTGGTTAATGTCCTTACTTATTTCACCTTTACATATGGTACATATGGCAAGACAGTTGTTGTCCGGATTTGGATAGAAATATTGCCAGACCAAAGAGGTGGAATGTTTGATCTTCTGCCCAGGCATGACCGTGATGGGCTTTTTCATCCCACGGACAACAACTGTCTCCCCCGGAGCCTGATTTAAACAAACCACATCACCATCAGAATTCTCGTCGCCAACTTCCTCAGCGCCAGCTACACCAGTATCCTCATCCTGTTGTACTTCAACAGTGACATCTTCAATTTGCATATCAGCAAGTGGACTGTGGGTGCTCCTTTCAGCACTTGCATGGGGCGTGCAAATGGTGGGAAGAGCCACCTCTTCCCATCTAGTGCTGGGAAGGTCAAGCATCGCAACCACCACCACACTTGGACTCTCCTTGGGGATTTGTGATATCTTCTTAGAAGGCACAGTTCTTCGCTGTGCTTTTGCCAGCTTAACTCGTTTGATTTTTGTAGCTGGAGGAGGGCTTCCATCGTCATGTGAAGCTGAACCACTAGTCATGAACATTGGGAAAGACCTTAGCCATTCCTTGCCACTCCGTGTCGTAAATGGCATATTGGCAAGTTTACGTTTCTCTTCAGATGATTTAAATGTTTTTTTCAAGGTAATTTTCCTGAACTTTGTCATTTGGGATTGTATGTGCCCTCTACTATGACATTGGGCATCGGCCTTGGCAGACAACGTTGATGGAATGTTATCGTCTATGTCATGACTAGTGGCAGCAGCTTCAGCACTAGGAGGAAGTGGTTCTTGATCTTTCCCTATTTTATTTTTATCGGAGAAAGTTTGGTCCTCCATTTATGTTATATTGATATATACGTGCGGCTACGGTGCACACAAACACAGAAAATAATTTTTTATTTTTGTTGGAGACTAGGGCACTTTGTGGGTTACACCACCCTTTAAGAAATGAGCCAGCCGGCCCTTTACTTATGCAGCCACAGTGCACACAATTCACAAACACAGAATTTTTTTTTTATTTTGTTTGGAGTGCCCTTTGGGGGTTACAGCACCCTTTAGCGGTCAATCCAGCCGGCCCTTTATTTATGGGGCACAGGCGCACGCTTGGCACTACTTTGTTGATGCACGTGCGGCTACTGCGCACACAATTCACAAACACAAAAAAAAATATATTTTTATTTTGTTTGGAGTGCCCTTTGGGGGTTACAGCACCCTTTAGCAGTCAATCCAGCCGGCCCTTTATTTATGGGACACAGGCGCATGCTTGGCACTACTTTGTTGATGCACGTGCGGCTACTGCGCACACAATTCACAAACACAAAAAAATATATATTTTTATTTTGTTTGGAGTGCCATTGGGGGTTACAGCACCCTTTAATGGACAAGCCAGCCGGCCTTTTACTTATGGGACACAGGCGCACGCTTGGCGCTGCTCCTTTGTTGATGCACGTGCAGCCACAGTGCACACAATTCACAAACACAGAAAAAAATTTTTTATTTTGTTTGGAGTGCCCTTTGGGGGTTACAGCACCCTTTAGCGGTCAATCCAGCCGGCCCTTTATTTATGGGACACAGGCGCACGCTTGCCACTACTTTGTTGATGTACGTTTGGCTACTGCGCACACAATTCACAAACAAAAAAAAATATATTTTTATTTTGTTTGGAGTGCCCTTTGGGGGTTACAGTACCCTTTAGCGGTCAATCCAGCCGGCCCTTTATTTATGAGACACAGGCGCACGCTTGGCGCTGCTCCTTTGTTAATGCACATGCAGCCACAGTGCACACAATTCACAAACACAGAAATTTTTTTTTTATTTTGTTTGGAGTGCCCTTTGGGGGTTACAGCACCCTTTAGCGGTCAATCCAGCTGGCCCTTTATTTATGGGACACAGGCGCACGCTTGGCACTACTTTGTTGATGCACGTGCGGCTACTGCGCACACAATTCACAAACACAAAAAAAAATATTTTTTTATTTTATTTGGAGTGCCCTTTGGGGGTTACAGCACCCTTTAGTGGTCAATCCAGCTGGCCCTTTATTTATGGGACACAGACGCATGCTTGGCACTATTTTGTTGATGCACGTGCGGCTACTGCGCACACAATTCACAAACACAAAAATATATATTTTTTTATTTTGTTTGGAGTGCCCTTTGGGGGTTACAGCACCCTTTAGTGGTCAATCCAGCCGGCCCTTTATTTATGGGACACAGGCGCACGCTTGGCACTACTTTGTTGATGCATGTGCGGCTACTGCGCACACAATTCACAAACACAAAAAAATATATTTTTTTATTTTGTTTGGAGTGCCCTTTGGGGGTTACAGCACCCTTTAGCGGTCAATCCACCCAGCCCTTTATTTATGGGACACAGGCGCACGCTTGGCACTACTTTGTTGATGCACGTGTGGCTACTGCGCACACAATTCACAAACACAAAAAAATATATATTTTTATTTTGTTTGGAGTACCCTTTGGGGGTTACAGCACCCTTTAAAGGACAAGCCAGCCGGCCTTTTACTTATGGGACACAGGCGCACGCTTGGCGCTGCTCCTTTGTTGATGCACGTGCAGCCACAGTGCACACAATTCACAAACACAGAAATTTTTTTTTTATTTTGTTTGGAGTGCCCTTTGGGGGTTACAGCACCCTTTAGCGGTCAATCCAGCCGGCCCTTTATTTATGGGACACAAGCGCACGCTTGGCACTACTTTGTTGATGCACGTGCGGCTACTGCGCACACAATTCACAAACACAAAAAATATATTTTTTTATTTTGTTTGAAGTGCCCTTTGGGGGTTACAGCACCCTTTAACGGACAAGCCAGCCGGCCTTTTACTTATGGGACACAGGCGCACGCTTGGCGCTGCTCCTTTGTTGATGCACGTGCAGCCACAGTGCACACAATTCACAAACACAGAAAAAATATTTGTTTTTTTTGCACTTGGGGGGAGCACCCCTGATGGACAGAGCACCCCCTGGACAACACTAGAGCACCCCCTTTAGGACTGGGACACTGCACAGGACCTTGGAGTGGACACAGCCCCTATGGACAACTGACTGCACAACACAGTCCAACCAGCCCCTATGGACTTTGAAGTAGTGGACACAGCCCCTATGGACAACAGCAGCACAGCGCATCACAGCACAGCACAGCACAGCACAACACTACACTGCACTACACTACACTGCCCAGCCAGCCCTAACTCCCACCCTCCCTCTTCACTGTCCACAGCCGAGTGAGAAAATGGCGCAGACGCGGGTACCTTATATAGGATCCAAAACCCGCGAGACCCGGAAGGCTGGATGATGACGTTTTGCCTCGATTTCAGATCCGAGTCAGGCGGGAAAAGTCGAGCCTGACTTGGATCGGGGGGGCTCGGGGGGGTTCGGATTTCAGAAATCCGAACCCGCTCACCCCTAATATAGATACAATAGACATATACTGCTCTCAGGAGAGAATACATTTATTTACTGCTTCATTTTGTACATGTTCCCCACTGTGTGCTATGTGACAGCTCCCCTCAATTACTATTCAATAATGTTCAGGTTAATAACAACCATAGCAGTCAACCTGGTTAAAATACAGTTTAAATTTTAGTATATGTCTAGAAATGTGTATACTATTTAATGTCCTGAGATATGCTGACTGATATTCTATATACTGGAAGGACACCTAGAGATCTACTTTTGATCTATCTTAAAGAGAATATGGGGCCTATTCATCATCACTTCATTTTTACAAAAGCAGGTGAAAATGAACACAAGTTATCGGGCCATTCATCAATGAGGTAATGCAGGAGATATCATAGATATCACAGATATCTCCTGCTCACCTTCCTTTGGTGGAATGGCCAGCTGTCCCCTTACACTAGTATGGGGACAGAATTCATCAATCTCCCAAAATACAATATTTTCGGAGCTTGAGTGTGTCTTCAGATGGCGAATGCTCCCGCTCCAGGCTCACAACCCGCTCATTCCTTTTGGATCCCTTTGTTTTCACCCATCTGGCTCCTCCCGCTGGACATCAGGGCTCTTGTGCGCATGCATGACCTGTGTGATTTTCGGATCTGCTGTCACCACGCCGGAGCAATGCTGAATTGCTCCAGATTCCATGGTCAGTTAGAATGTTAATTATTGGGGTTAACATCATGAATAGACACCTATAGCAGGGAGGCCACCATCATAATGTGACCCTGGCCCCAGCACTGTCAGCAGCAGGTGAAATTTCTTAGGAGAAATGAGACTGCCAATGGCTGCCCACAGCTCACTATGGGCTCTATTTACTACAATCCGCATATTGAATGTGGATTGTAGTGTGATATTACCGAGTGAATTCGCATTGCGAATTCAGGCAATATCACAGAGATTTACTATAAATCCCTTGCAGGGACAGAGCTTGTGATAAAGCTCTGTCCCTGCGGATCCCATCCGCACTCTAGTCGCGGTATTTTCGGAAAAAATACTGCGACTAAGAGCCCGTGCATGCGCCGACCCACCATCGCTGCTACCCCCTACCGACGCTAAGCCCCACCCCCGCGATCGCGGACCCCAGCAACCCCCCCTCCCCTCGCGACCCCCCCTCCCTTCATTACACTTACCTGCATCCTCCTGGCCTCCGGTGATCTTCTCCGGGCTTCCCGATCAGGTGATCTCCCATACTGCACTGGGACCCGATCACCTGATGACCGGGCCGCAGTGCACTACGGGAGACCAGCTGACCAGAGAGGAGCCATCACCGGAGGCCCGATCACCGGTCCCTGGATTCAGGTAAGTAAAAAAAAAATGTTTCAATTTTTGTTTTCTTTTTTTTACAGCAATCAGCTTGCGGTCTGTTTAGACCACATAGCTGATTACTGGTACCGGCTCCCGCCTCTGCTCTCCCCGTTAGAGCAGAGTGGGAGCCCGGTAACCGGGGGAGACCCTGGATAATGCCACCTCCAGGCGTTATTATCACAGGGCTTACCCCGGTATTTTTTTACAATTTATTTTTAGTAACTCTGGTCGGATCACATTTCCCATTACAATTATGGGAAATGCGATGTGCTTTACTAAAAATAAGTGATACTAGGGGTTGGAGTAGAATTTTACTAATTCTACTCCAATTGCCCTGTAATAACTACAGGTGAAACTAAAATAATGTGAAAAGGGTGTGAAAACACCCTTTTTCACTTTATTTTAGTAAAAATAATGTTAATAAATAGAGCCCACTGTCTGCCTTGTCCCCACCGTTGCTAGGCAACCTTGATGCTCTGACATCACACTAATTAATAGGCCGCACTGGCTTCTGGTCTGGGCTAGTGTTAGACATGACAAAAATATATATAAAAATGTTGTTTTCTTGATTGTCTTATTCCCATAGACCAACTTGCAGCACCAACACCATTATCGCCAATCCTACCACCCCTGCCCCTTTCAACACTTTAACAATGGCTCCACCCACAACCTCAAGTTTATGATGGATAAAATAAGGTCTAAGTTTTTCATTTATAAATAAAACAAATTTTTAAATGAAATGGGACTTTGCATACTTGACTGAGCTACACATCCGGCATGTTACATGTAGGTCCCTAAACATGTATTTTAAGGTACAATGGTCAAACAAGGGGTTTCTGCTTGAATTCACTGAAAGTAGACAATGCAAAATAACAGGTGCAGTGCATTTCCAGGCTTCATTCATTACATAGGTTATATGCATGAGTCATTTACATTGTTTACCATCTTATATTAAGTATGAACTAACAGGAGATTTGAGGCTGCATTTCTTACATGCCCATTACATGTATCATTAAGAAGCATGAAAGTGATAAACAACAACATTTTGCCAACATATGTCTTTGTCTGCAACTGGAAACTAAGGGGCTGGTGGGTGTTTAGAGCCGGGCACTGGAAGTTGGAGACCTCAGCAGGGGCACCTTAAAGGGGGTACCAGAGTATTCATTAAGAAGTGCCCTGGTGGGCTATTAGTACAGCTGGCAGTTTTGCACCAGCAGTGTGCACTGGGGGCCCGACAATTACCACTAAGAGGCATATTTATCACACCCGCATCTCAGATGTGGATTGGCTGTGATAAATTCACCAAATATCGCAATGTGATATTTGACTACATCACAAAGATGTATCAAAAATTGCATGCAGGGGCAGCTTGTGACTGCTAAATATATATGTATATATATATATATATATATATATATATATATATATATTAGGGGTGTGCACCGGCCACTTTTCGTGTTTTGTGTTTTGGTTTTGGATCTGGATCTTTCTTCGTGTTTTGGATCTGGATTGGTTTTGCCAAAACCACCCTTCCGTGTTTTGGGTTCTGGGTTTTGTGTTTTGGATCTGTATTTTTTTTAAAAAAAGCATAAAAACAGCTAAAATCACAGAATTTGTAGGTTTTTCTGCTCCTATGCTATTATTAACCTCAATAACATTAATTTCCACTCATTTCCAGTCTATTCTGAACACCTCACACCTCACAATAGTGTTTTTATGTCCAAAAGGTTGCACCGAGGTAGCTGGATGACTATGCTAAGCGACACGAGTGGGCGGCACAAACACGTGACCCATCTAGGCGTGAAACTGCAGTGGCAGACAGGATGGCAGTTTGAAAAACTAGGCCCCAAACTGTACATAATGCAAAGAAAAAAAAGAGGTGCAAGATGGAATTGTCCTTGGGCCCTCCCACCCACCCTTATGTTGTATAAACAGGACATGCACACTTTAACAAACCAATCATTTCAGCGCCAGGGTCTGCCACACGACTGTGGCTGAAATGATTGGTTCGTTTGGTCCCCCACAAAACAAGCTGGCAATTAATCTGTCCCTGCACAAACTGGCTCTACGGAGGCAAGATGTCATCCTCATCCTCCTCATCCACCGATTCCTCACCCTCTTCAGTGTGTACATCCTCATCCTCACAGAGTATTAATTCGTCCCTGCTGGAACCACAGGTCCCTCTGTACGTTCTGGAGGCTGGTCTCCCTGGAAGAGTTGATAATTCATTTTATGAACATCATCTTCTCCACATTTTGTGGAAGCAACCTCCTACGCCTTTCGCTGACAAGGTTCCCGGCTGCACTAAACACTCTTTCGGAGTACACACTGGAGGGGGGGCAACTCAGGTAAAATAGAGGCAGTTTGTACAGGGACCTACAAATTGCTTCTTTTTCCTGCCAGTACTGGTACGGACTGTCTGACATGCCTACTTGGATGCTGTCACCGATGTAATCCTTTAACAGACAGACGCACGCTTGTCGCTGCTGCTTTGAGGATGCAGGTGCGGCAACAGCCCACACAATTCACAAAGACAGAAAAAAAAAGGAATATTTTTATTGTTTGTGGAGCGCACTTTGAGGGTTACACCACCCTTTAACAGACAGACGCACGCTTGTCGCTGCTGCTTTGAGGATGCAAGTGCGGCTACAGCCCACACAATTCACAAAGACAGAAAAAAGAAGAAGAATATTTTTATTGTTTGTGTAGCACACTTTGAGGGTGTCACCACCCTTTAACAGACAGATGCACGCTTGTCGCTGCTGCTTTAAGGATGCAGGTGCGGCTACAGCCCACACATTTCACAAAGACCGAAAAAAAAAAACAATATTTTAATTGTTTGTGTAGCACACTTTGAGGGTGTCACCACCCTTTAACAGACGCACGCTTGTCGCTGCTGCTTTGAGGATGCAAGTGCGGCTACAGCCCACACAATTCACAAAGACAGAAAAAAGAAGAAGAATATTTTTATTGTTTGTGTAGCACACTTTGAGGGTGTCACCACCCTTTAACAGACAGATGCACGCTTGTCGCTGCTGCTTTAAGGATGCAGGTGCGGCTACAGCCCACACAATTCACAAAGACAGAAAAAAGAAGAATATTTTTATTGTTTGTGTAGCACACTTTGAGGGTGTCACCACCCTTTAACAGACAGACGCACGCTTGTCGCTGCTGCTTTGAGGATGCAAGTGCAGCTACATCGCACACAAGTCACAAACACATTAAAAAATAGTTTTTTATTTTTTGGAGCACTTTGAGAGTTACACCACCCTTTAACAGACAGACGCACGCTTGTCGCTGCTGCGGCTACAGCCCACACATTTCACAAAGACCGAAAAAAAAAGAACAATATTTTAATTGTTTGTGTAGCACACTTTGAGGGTGTCACCACCCTTTAACAGACAGACGCACGCTTGTCGCTGCTGCTTTAAGGATGCAGGTGCGGCTACAGCCCACACAATTCACAAAGACAGAAAAAAGAAGAAGAATATTTTTATTGTTTGTGTAGCATACTTTGAGGGTGTCACCACCCTTTAACAGACAGACGCACGCTTGTCGCTGCTGCTTTGAGGATGCAAGTGCGGCTACATCGCACACAAGTCACAAACACATTAAAAAAATAGTTTTTTATTTTTTGGAGCACTTTGAGAGTTACACCACCCTTTAACAGACAGACGCACGCTTGTCGCTGCTGCTTTAAGGATGCAGGTGCGGCTACAGCCCACACATTTCACAAAGACCGAAAAAAAAAGAACAATATTTTAATTGTTTGTGTAGCACACTTTGAGGGTGTCACCACCCTTTAACAGACAGACGCACGCTTGTCGCTGCTGCTTTGAGGATGCAGGTGGAATCTAGACGGGATTTGGAACCGAGGACACACTACCTCCATCAATTGTCTAAATCCCACTGCACTAATGGCGGATACCGGACGCACGTCTAACACCAACATAGCAGTCAAGGCCTCAGTTATACGTTTTGCTTCAGGATGACTGCTGTCGTACTTCATCCTCATCGCTAGGGACTGTTGGAGGGTCAATTGTTTAGTAAAAGTAGTGATGTTCCTACTTCCTCTCTGGGATGATGAACAACTCCCAGCAGCAGCAACAGCACTAGGAGGAAGTGGTTCTTGATCTTTCCCTATTTTATTTTTATCGGAGAAAGTTTGGTCCTCCATTTATGTTATATTGATATATACGTGCGGCTAATGCGCACACAAACACAGAAAATATTTTTTTATTTTTACTGGAGAGTAGTGCACTTTGTGGGTTACACCACCCTTTAACAAATGAGCCAGCCGGCTCTTTACTTATGGGACACAGGCGCACGCTTGGCGCTGCTCCTTTGTTGATGCACGTGCAGCCACAGTGCACACAAGTCACAAACACAGAAAATATATATTTTTTTGTTTTGGAGTGTACTTTGGGGGTTATAGAACCCTTTAACGGTCAAGCCAGCCGGCCCTTTACTTATGACACAGGCGCACGCTTGGCACTACTTTGTTGATGCACGTGCGGCTACTGCGCACACAATTCACAAACACAGAAAATATTTTTTTTTTGGGTTTGGACTGGAGTGTACTTTCGGGGGTTACAGCACCCTTAACGGTCAAGCCAGCTGGCCCTTTACTTATGACACAGGCGCACGCTTGGCACTACTTTGTTGATGCACGTGCGGCTACTGCGCACACAATTCACAAACACAGAAAATATATATTTTTTTGGTTTGGACTGGAGTGTACTTTCGGGGGTTACAGCACCCTTAACGGTCAAGCCAGCCGGCCCTTTACTTATGACACAGGCGCACGCTTGGCACTACTTTGTTGATGCACGTGCGGCTACTGCGCACACAATTCACAAACACAGAAAATAATTTTTTTTTTGGTTTGGACTGGAGTGTACTTTCGGGGGTTACAGCACCCTTTAATGGTCAAGCCAGCCGGCCCTTTACTTATGACACAGGCGCACGCTTGGCACTACTTTGTTGATGCACGTGCGGCTACTGCGCACACAATTCACAAACACAGAAAATAATTTTTTTTTGGTTTGGACTGGAGTGTACTTTGGGGGTTAAAGCACCCTTTAACGGTCAAGCCAGCCGGCCCTTTACTTATGGCACAGGCGCACGCTTGGCACTACTTTGTTGATGCACGTGCGGCTACTGCGCACACAATTCACAAACACAGAAAATATATTATTTTTTTAGCACTTGGGGGGAGCACCCCTGATGGACAGATCCCCCCGTGGACAACGCTACAGCACCCCTTTAGGACTGGGACACTGCACAGGACTTTGGAGTGGACACAGCCCCTATGGAGAACTGACTGCACAACACAGTCCAGCCAGCCCCTATGGACTTTGAAGTAGTGGACACAGCCCCTATTAACAACAGCAGCACAGCACAACACAGCCAGCCCCTATGGACTTTGAAGTAGTGGACAACAGCAGCACTACACTACACTACACTACACATCCCTAACTCCCACCCTCCCTCTTCACTGTCCACAGCCGAGTGAGAAAATGGCGCCGACGCGGGTACCTTATATAGGATCCAAAACCCGCGAGACTCGGAAGGCGGGATGATGACGTTTTGCCTCGATTTCAGATCCGAGTCAGGCGGGAAAAGTCGAGCCTGACTCGGATCGGACTCGGATCGGGGGGGTTCGGATTTCAGAAATCCGAACCTGCTCACCCCTAATATATATATATATATATATATATATATATACACTGTATATATCTATATATATACGACACTGGGCCTGATTCATCATGGATCGCAACAGCGTACACAGATCGGCTGATGGTGCATCCTGCGCATGCACCACAGTGCACATGCGTGAGTCAGCATTGCGATCGCACTGTGACCACCTACGCAGATACAAAGCCATTGCATATATACACAATTGTGGTGTGCTCAGAGATCTTCCTAATAAGTCTTGTGTATCCTACTGTATTATGGTGAGAAAAAATTTATGCACAAGTCCAAAAAAGTCAATCTGTAGGTAGGGTGTTCTTAATAGGAATTGAATGCAAGTTCAGTTTGATCTTTTCCCTAACCGGGAAAGTGTCACTGTTTATATCCCAGAGTCCAAAAACACTCTTTGGGGAGCAATAAATATATATATATATATATATATATATATATATATATAATTATATAGTTTGTGAATAGTTCCAGAGTAATAACTCGTGATGTCTGTAGGAAGGGTGTTCTGATATCAGTGCTACGCCTCTTCTTCCTCCTCTCCACCTCAAATATAAGACATACGCACAGTATCAGGAACTTTGAAACACGATATTGCAGGATAGGTAAGTTATGGTGTGTACTTACCAAATGCGTGATCGATTTCTGCTGGTATCCAAAGTCCCAGTGCTTGCAGTGATGGCAGTGATGGATGGTATGGAGGTGATGCTATGTGGCTATGCACTATATAAGACTCAGAACTCTGGTCTCATACAACACTTATTTAATAATGCAATTAATCACAAATGACCAGTTACAAACTACTGGTAATAAAAAAAACAATGTCCACAGATGCCTTGCACAAATGTTCCCATACATGGGTCTCTATGTTAAAAAAAGGGGGCGTGGCCCAACACGTTTCATCCGAATCTCTGACTTTTTCAAGGTGCCCACCCTTCTCTAATTCACTCTCTTATATACCCTCTGTTGTAGAAGTCTTTGCCGTTGTGATCGGCATTACCCGCACTTCTGGGTTCGTGGGCGCGTCATCTCCATTGTGCTGTGTCGTCTCCCATGCACTAGAGTGTGCATACATGTCTCTAAGTCTGTTGTGCGCATGCGTCGTTCGGCGGCCATTTTGATAGAGGTTTTTAATGTGAGATGTCATACGGCGGCCATTTAATTGGTTATTTAGAGTACTCTTAGTGTAGGGTATGGTGGAAATATGTCCCTTAGTGGTGAGCGGCCATTTTATAGGTTATATATTCTCGCAGATGGCACTCATCTCCCCACATTGATCTTACTGGACCTTCCTAATTATATCGTACTTTCTCATTGTGACTCTAATATTTATATCAGGCTAAATTGTTCCCATTTCTCTACAGGGGATCTGACTTATCAGATCAGAGGTTTAAGATAATTACATTTCTCCCTTCAGTGATGATCCTAATGATAAACAACAATAACATTATATTTAATAAATGCTGTACATATATTTGTTTAACCCCATCCTATAAAACCTATGCACTCTCTGTATGTTCCCTGCATGGTCAGTAAATTATTAGGAAGAATTCACATACATATATATATATATATATATACACACATACATATATATACACACATACTGGAATAAAACATCTTTACTTCATTGCTAAGTCCGGATGAGTGCCGCTTATTCCTGCTACTCAGAGCAGGAGACATGGCTTATATATATATATATATATATATATATATATATTAGGGGTGAGCGGGTTCGGATTTCTGAAATCCGAACCCCCCCGAGCCCCCCCGATCCGAGTCCGATCCGAGTCAGGCTCGACTTTTCCCGCCTGACTCGGATCTGAAATCGAGGCAAAACGTCATCTTCCCGCCTTCCGAGTCTCGCGGGTTTTGGATCCTATATAAGGTACACACGTCGGCGCCATTTTCTCACTCGGCTGTGGACAGTGAAGAGGGAGGGTGGGAGTTAGGGCTGTGTAGTGTAGTGTAGTGTAGTGCTGCTGTTGTCCACTACTTCAAAGTCCATAGGGGCTGGCTGTGTTGTGCTGTGCTGCTGTTGTTAATAGGGGCTGTGTCCACTACTTCAAAGTCCATAGGGGCTGGCTGGACTGTGTTGTGCAGTCAGTTCTCCATAGGGGCTGTGTCCACTCCAAAGTCCTGTGCAGTGTCCCAGTCCTAAAGGAGTGCTGTAGTGTTGTCCAGGGGGTGCTCTGTCCATCAGGGGTGCTCCCCCCAAGTGCTAAAAAAATAATATATTTTCTGTGTTTGTGAATTGTGTGCGCAGTAGCCGCACGTGCATCAACAAAGTAGTGCCAAGCGTGCGCCTGTGTCATAAGTAAAGGGCCGGCTGGCTTGACCGTTAAGGGTGCTGTAACCCCCGAAAGTACACTCCAGTCCAAACCAAAAAAAATATTATTTTCTGTGTTTGTGAATTGTGTGCGCAGTAGTCGCACGTGCATCAACAAAGTAGTGCCAAGCGTGCGCCTGTGTCATAAGTAAAGGGCCGGCTGGCTTGACCGTTAAGGGTGCTGTAACCCCCGAAAGTACACTCCAGTCCAAACCAAAAAAAAAATTATTTTCTGTGTTTGTGAATTGTGTGCGCAGTAGCCGCACGTGCATCAACAAAGTAGTGCCAAGCGTGCGCCTGTGTCATAAGTAAAGGGCCGGCTGGCTTGACCGTTAAGGGTGCTGTAACCCCCGAAAGTACACTCCAGTCCAAACCAAAAAAAATATTATTTTCTGTGTTTGTGAATTGTGTGCGCAGTAGTCGCACGTGCATCAACAAAGTAGTGCCAAGCGTGCGCCTGTGTCATAAGTAAAGGGCCGGCTGGCTTGACCGTTAAAGGGTGCTGTAACCCCCAAGTACACTCCAGTCCAAACCAAAAAAAAAATTATTTTCTGTGTTTGTGAATTGTGTGCGCAGTAGCCGCACGTGCATCAACAAAGTAGTGCCAAGCGTGCGCCTGTGTCATAAGTAAAGGGCCGGCTGGCTTGACCGTTAAGGGTGCTGTAACCCCCGAAAGTACACTCCAGTCCAAACCAAAAAAAAAATTATTTTCTGTGTTTGTGAATTGTGTGCGCAGTAGCCGCACGTGCATCAACAAAGTAGTGCCAAGCGTGCGCCTGTGTCATAAGTAAAGGGCCGGCTGGCTTGACCGTTAAAGGGTGCTGTAACCCCCGAAAGTACACTCCAGTCCTAACCAAAAAAAAATTATTTTCTGTGTTTGTGAATTGTGTGCGCAGTAGCCGCACGTGCATCAACAAAGTAGTGCCAAGAGTGCGCCTGTGTCATAAGTAAAGGGCCGGCTGGCTTGACCGTTAAGGGTGCTGTAACCCCCGAAAGTACACTCCAGTCCAAACCAAAAAAAAAATTATTTTCTGTGTTTGTGAATTGTGTGCGCAGTAGCCGCACGTGCATCAACAAAGTAGTGCCAAGCGTGCGCCTGTGTCATAAGTAAAGGGCCGGCTGGCTTGACCGTTAAAGGGTGCTGTAACCCCCGAAAGTACACTCCAGTCCTAACCAAAAAAAAATTATTTTCTGTGTTTGTGAATTGTGTGCGCAGTAGCCGCACGTGCATCAACAAAGTAGTGCCAAGAGTGCGCCTGTGTCATAAGTAAAGGGCCGGCTGGCTTGACCGTTAAGGGTGCTGTAACCCCCGAAAGTACACTCCAGTCCAAACCAAAAAAAAAATTATTTTCTGTGTTTGTGAATTGTGTGCGCAGTAGCCGCACGTGCATCAACAAAGTAGTGCCAAGCGTGCGCCTGTGTCATAAGTAAAGGGCCGGCTGGCTTGACCGTTAAGGGTGCTGTAACCCCCGAAAGTACACTCCAGTCCAAACCAAAAAAAAATTATTTTCTGTGTTTGTGAATTGTGTGCGCAGTAGCCGCACGTGCATCAACAAAGTAGTGCCAAGCGTGCGCCTGTGTCATAAGTAAAGGGCCGGCTGGCTTGACCGTTAAGGGTGCTGTAACCCCCGAAAGTACACTCCAGTCCAAACCAAAAAAAATATTATTTTCTGTGTTTGTGAATTGTGTGCGCAGTAGTCGCACGTGCATCAACAAAGTAGTGCCAAGCGTGCGCCTGTGTCATAAGTAAAGGGCCGGCTGGCTTGACCGTTAAAGGGTGCTGTAACCCCCAAGTACACTCCAGTCCAAACCAAAAAAAAAATTATTTTCTGTGTTTGTGAATTGTGTGCGCAGTAGCCGCACGTGCATCAACAAAGTAGTGCCAAGCGTGCGCCTGTGTCATAAGTAAAGGGCCGGCTGGCTTGACCGTTAAGGGTGCTGTAACCCCCGAAAGTACACTCCAGTCCAAACCAAAAAAAAAATTATTTTCTGTGTTTGTGAATTGTGTGCGCATTAGCCGCACGTGCATCAACAAAGTAGTGCCAAGCGTGCGCCTGTGTCATAAGTAAAGGGCCGGCTGGCTTGACCGTTAAAGGGTGCTGTAACCCCCGAAAGTACACTCCAGTCCTAACCAAAAAAAAATTATTTTCTGTGTTTGTGAATTGTGTGCGCAGTAGCCGCACGTGCATCAACAAAGTAGTGCCAAGAGTGCGCCTGTGTCATAAGTAAAGGGCCGGCTGGCTTGACCGTTAAGGGTGCTGTAACCCCCGAAAGTACACTCCAGTCCAAACCAAAAAAAAAATTATTTTCTGTGTTTGTGAATTGTGTGCGCAGTAGCCACACGTGCATCAACAAAGTAGTGCCAAGCGTGCGCCTGTGTCATAAGTAAAGGGCCGGCTGGCTTGACCGTTAAGGGTGCTGTAACCCCCGAAAGTACACTCCAGTCCAAACCAAAAAAAAATTATTTTCTGTGTTTGTGAATTGTGTGCGCAGTAGCCGCACGTGCATCAACAAAGTAGTGCCAAGCGTGCGCCTGTGTCATAAGTAAAGGGCCGGCTGGCTTGACCGTTAAGGGTGCTGTAACCCCCGAAAGTACACTCCAGTCCAAACCAAAAAAAATATTATTTTCTGTGTTTGTGAATTGTGTGCGCAGTAGTCGCACGTGCATCAACAAAGTAGTGCCAAGCGTGCGCCTGTGTCATAAGTAAAGGGCCGGCTGGCTTGACCGTTAAGGGTGCTGTAACCCCCGAAAGTACACTCCAGTCCAAACCAAAAAAAAAATTATTTTCTGTGTTTGTGAATTGTGTGCGCAGTAGCCGCACATGCATCAACAAAGTAGTGCCAAGCGTGCGCCTGTGTCATAAGTAAAGGGCCGGCTGGCTTGACCGTTAAAGGGTGCTGTAACCCCCAAAGTACACTCCAGTCCAAACCAAAAAAAAAATTATTTTCTGTGTTTGTGAATTGTGTGCGCAGTAGCCGCACGTGCATCAACAAAGTAGTGCCAAGCGTGCGCCTGTGTCATAAGTAAAGGGCCGGCTGGCTTGACCGTTAAAGGGTGCTGTAACCCCCGAAAGTACACTCCAGTCCAAACCAAAAAAAAATTATTTTCTGTGTTTGTGAATTGTGTGCGCAGTAGCCGCACGTGCATCAACAAAGTAGTGCCAAGCGTGCGCCTGTGTCATAAGTAAAGGGCCGGCTGGCTTGACCGTTAAGGGTGCTGTAACCCCCGAAAGTACACTCCAGTCCAAACCAAAAAAAAAATTATTTTCTGTGTTTGTGAATTGTGTGCGCAGTAGCCGCACGTGCATCAACAAAGTAGTGCCAAGCGTGCGCCTGTGTCATAAGTAAAGGGCCGGCTGGCTTGACCGTTAAAGGGTGCTGTAACCCCCGAAAGTACACTCCAGTCCAAACCAAAAAAAAATTATTTTCTGTGTTTAGCCGCACGTATATATCAAATCGATATAACATAAATGGAGGACCAAACTTTCTCCGATAAAAATAAAATAGAGAAAGATCAAGAACCACTTCCTCCTAGTGCTGAAGCTGCTGCCACTAGTCATGACATAGACGATAACATGCCATCAACGTCGTCTGCCAAGGCCGATGCCCAATGTCATAGTAGAGGGCACATACAATCCCAAATGGCAAAGTTCAGGAAAATGACCTTGAAAAAGACATTTAAATCAGCTGAAGAGAAACGTAAACTTGCCAATATGCCATTTACGACACGGAGTGGCAAGGAACGGCTAAGGTCGATCCCTAGTATGTTCATGACTAGTGGTTCAGCTTCACATGACGATGGAAGCCCTCCTCCCACTAAAAAAATCAAAAGAGTTAAGCTGGCAAATGCACAGCGAAGAACTGTGCTTTCTAAGAAGATATCACAAATCCCCAAGGAGAGTCCAAGTGTGGTGGTGGTTGCGATGCCTGACCTTCCCAGCACTGGACGGGAAGAGGTGGCTCTTTCCACCATTTGCACGCCCCCTGCAAGTGCTGAAAGGAGCACCCACAGTCCACTTGCTGATATGCAAATTGAAGATGTCACTGTTGAAGTACAACAGGATGAGGATACTGGTGTAGCTGGCGCTGAGGAGGAAGTTGGCGAGGAGGATTCTGATGGTGATGTGGTTTGTTTAAATCAGGCTCCGAGGGAGACAGTTGTTGTCCGTGGGATGAAAAAGCCCATCACGGTCATGCCTGGGCAGAAGACCAAACATTCCACCTCTTTGGTCTGGCAATATTTCTATCCAAATCCGGACAACAACTGTCTTGCCATATGTACCATATGTAAAGGTGAAATAAGTAGGGGTAGGGACGTCAACCACCTAGGAACATCCTCCCTTATACGGCACCTGCAGCGCGTTCATAAAAAGTTACTGTCAAGTTCAGAAACTTTGGCTAAGACCGTAAGCAGTCCAGGGACACCTAAATCCCGTTGTCCTGTTGTATCCAAGCGCCTGCAAACCACACCGTCAACTCCCTCCTCGTCAATTTCCTCCTTAGTTAGGATCGGAAGTAGTCCTGCAGGCCATGTCACTGGCATGACTGACTCTCCTATCCGGGATTCCTCCGGAGGATCCTGCATTGCTACGCCTACTGCTGCCGCTGCTGCTGTTGCTGCTGCTGGGAGTCGTTCATCATCCCAGAGAGGAAGTAGGAACACCACTACTTTTACTAAACAATTGACCCTCCAACAGTCCTTAGCGAGGAGGATGAAGTATGACAGCAGTCATCCTGAAGCAAAACGTATAACTGAGGCCTTGACTGCTATGTTGGTGTTAGACGTGCGTCCGGTATCCGCCATTAGTGCAGTGGGATTTAGACAATTGATGGAGGTAGTGTGTCCCCGGTTCCAAATCCCGTCTAGATTCCACTTCACTAGGCAGGCGATACCGAGACTGTACAGAAACGTCAGAAAAAGTGTCCTCAGTGTCCTGAAAAATGCCGTTGTACACAATGTCCACTTAACCACGGACATGTGGACAAGTGGAACAGGGCAGACTAAGGACTATATGACTGTGACAGCCCACTGGGTAGATGTATCACCTTACGCAGCAACAGCAGCAGCGTCACCAGTAGCAGCATCTCAGAAATGCCAGCTCGTTACAAGGCAGGCTACGCTGTGTATCACCGGTTTCAGTAAGAGGCACACCGCCGACAACCTCTTAGAGAAACTGAGGGAAATCATCGCCCAGTGGCTTACCCCACTTAGACTCTCCTGGGGATTTGTGATATCTGACAACGCCACCAATATTGTGCGGGCATTACATCTGGGCAAATTCCAGCACGTCCCATGTTTTGCTCACACAATAAACTTGGTGGTGCAGAATTTTCTGAAAAGCGACAGGGGCGTGCAGGAGACGCTTTGGGTGGCCCGAAAAATTTCTGGCCACTTTCGCCATTCAGCGACTGCGTGCCGAAGACTGGAGCGCCAGCAAACACTCTTGAACCTGCCCCGCCATCACCTGAAGCAAGAGGTTGTGACGCGGTGGAACTCAACCCTCTATATGCTTCAGAGGATGGAGGAGCAGCAAAAGGCCATACAAGCCTATACATCCACCTATGACATAGGCAAAGGAGGGGGTATGCACCTGACTCAAGCGCAGTGGAGAATGATTTCCGTGTTGTGCAAGGTTCTCCAGCCCTTCGAACTTGCCACACGTGAAGTCAGTTCAGACACTGCCAGCTGTCAGGTCATTCCCCTCATCAGGCTTTTGCAGAAGCAGCTGGAGAAAGTGAAGGAGGAGCTAAGACGGAGCGATTCCGCTCGGCATGTGGGACTTGTGGATGAAGCCCTTCATTCGCTTTGCCAGGATTCCAGGGTGGTCAATCTGTTGAAATCAGACCACTAAGTTTTGGCCACCGTGCTCGATCCTAGGTTTAAAGCCTATGTGGTGTCTCTCTTTCCGGCCGACACAAGCCTGCAGAGGTGCAAAGACCTGCTGGTGAACACACTGTCAGCTGAAGCGGAACGTGACACGTCAACGGCTCCTTCTTCATTTTCTCCTGCAACTGGGGCTGCCAGGAAAAAACTTAGGTATCCTAAGCAACCCGCTGGCGGTGATGCAGGGCAGGCAGGACCAAGTTTGGACATCTGGTCCGGACTGAAGGACCTGGCAACAATTTCTGACATGTCTACTGTCACTGCATATGATACTGTCACCATTGACAGAATGGTGGAGGATTACATCGGTGACAGCATCCAAGTAGGCATGGCAGACAGTCCATACCTGTACTGGCAGGAAAAAGAGGCAATTTGGAGGCCCCTGTACAAACTGGCTCTATTTTACCTGAGTTGCCCCCCCTCCAGTGTGTACTCCGAAAGAGTGTTTAGTGCAGCCGGGAACCTTGTCAGCGAAAGGCGTAGGAGGTTGCTTCCACAGAATGTGGAGAAGATGATGTTCATCAAAATGAATTATCAGCTCTTCCAGGGAGACCAGCCTCCAGAAGGTACAGAGGGACCTGTGGTGGTGGATTCAAGTGGGGACGAGTTAATACTTTGTGAGGATGAGGATGTACACACTGAAGAGGGTGAGGAATCGGTGGATGAGGAGGATGAGGATGACATCTTGCCTCCATAGAGCCAGTTTGTGCAGGGACACATTAATTGCCAGCTTGTTTTGTGGGGGCCCAAACGAACCAATCATTTCAGCCGCAGTTGTGTGGCAGACCCTGGCGCTGAAATGATTGGTTTGTTAAAGTGTGCATGTCCTGTTTATACAACATAAGGGTGGGTGGGAGGGCCCAAGGACAATTCCATCTTGCACCTCTTTTTTTTCTTTGCATTATGTACAGTTTGGGGCCTAGTTTTTCAAACTGCCATCCTGTCTGCCACTGCAGTTTCACGCCTAGATGGGTCACGTGTTTGTGCCGCCCACTCGTGTCGCTTAGCATAGTCATCCAGCTACCTCGGTGCAACGTTTTGGACATAAAAACACTATTGTGAGGTGTGAGGTGTTCAGAATAGACTGGAAATGAGTGGAAATTAAGGTTATTGAGGTTAATAATAGCATAGGAGCAGAAAAACCTACAAATTCTGTGATTTTAGCTGTTTTTATGCTTTTTTTAAAAAAAATACAGATCCAAAACACAAAACCCAGAACCCAAAACACGGAAGGGTGGTTTTGGCAAAACCAATCCAGATCCAAAACACGAAGAAAGATCCAGATCCAAAACCAAAACACAAAACACGAAAAGTGGCCGGTGCACACCCCTAATATATATGTGAACCGGGTGTTAATCAAACATCAGATCTTCAATGTTTTGTTACAGGACTGTTCCTATTGAATTATGGATCTATATTTAAACCTTCTGGAATTAACGTATGTAGATTAAATATCCACCTGCTTTCAATTCTATCTATCTTACTATTGTGGTCTCCTCCTCTCCAATTAGGAATGACCTGATCTATAGCCATGAATTTCAATCCCTTGGGTTTACTCTGATGTTTATTTTTGAAATGCTCCGACACACTGTGTTGTTCAAAACCAATCTTGATATTGCGGATATGTTCTCCTATCCTCGTTTTCAAGTTCCTGGTGGTGCGCCCTACATACTGTAAATGGCATGGGCATTCCAGCAGGTATATCACATTCCTACTGTCACAGCCTAATGTATGCCGTATTTTGTACTCCTGGTGGGTCTGATTGCTAATAAAACTCTCTGTGGGGGTGGTGCTACGATAGCCTTGATGTCTGCATTGTTGGCATCTGCCACAGTGATAGAAGCCTAGCCTCATGGTCTTCCCATCTAATGTTGTCTGCTTATTAGTTTTATCAATCTTCAAATTATTTCTAACCAGTTTCTTTTTCAGATCTGGTGCCTTCCTATATACTACATCAGGTTTATCTGGTAGGATTGTCGTTAATTTGTTTTCCAGACATAAAATGGACCAGTGTTTCTGTAGAATCTTTCTGACTTTGGGAGCTGATTGTGTATAGTTCGTGATAAAGTATATTTTGTTACCATCTGTGTCTTTTTGCCCCTTGTTGTTATCGTTATATGTCAGTAATTGGTCTCTTGGTTTCTCCTTAACCTTTTCATAGGCTTCTTTCACTTGTAATTCGTCACAAAGTCATTGCAGCCCGAAGGGCGGGATGTCAGTGTTTGGAGGTGGTGACGGGGGAGTGGTTAGAGAAATGCAGGCGTGTCTGTCCGTTTGAACAATGTTGCTTGGGCATGCATAAATTAACCACTTTGATGGCATTCGCAGCTTGTGTACTCACTGCGTGCGACAAGGTTAGCAATTTCTGAGTCAGGTCAGACCAGTTGTAATTGTGCGTGAGGAGTCGATATTATTCAATGTTCCTAATGTATACACAGGACTGCAAGGTATTATGGTTGTAAGATACCGATAGTGGGCATCTCTATGCTGGCTGTGCGCCGGCTTTGCGATTGCAGTCATTAGCATTTATTCACAGCAGACCTGCTTGTGTAATTGCAGCCGCAATCGCATAAGCGATCCGTGATGAATCAGACCCACTGAAAAAGTTTTAGGCAGGTGTGGAAAACATCCTGCAAAATAAGAATGCTTTTAAAAATAGATGTGTTAATAATTTATTTTTTATGAATTAACAAAATGCTAAGTAAATGAACAGAAGAGAAATCTAAATCAAATCAATATTTGGTGTAACCACCCTTTGCCTTCAAAAACAGCATCAATTCTTCTAGGTACACTTGCACACAGTGTTTGATGGTACTCGGCAGGGAGGTTGTTCCAAACATCTTGGAGAAATAACCACAGCTCCTCTGTGGATGTAGGCTTGCTCAAATCCTCCTGTCTCTTCATGTAATCCCAGACAGACTCGATTTTCCTAGGCAGGGCCGGATTAGGGCATGTGGGGGCCCCAGGGAAATTTAACTGTGGAACCTCCCTTAAACCACACATAGCCGAGCCTACACGAACCCCCCCCCGAAAGCCCCACACAAAGCCACCACTCACACATACACATAAACAATATGCACACACTAACACATACACACATTAACACATACAGTATGTACACAGTACACACACTAACACATATGTACACATTAACACATACATACACAGGATACACATATGCACAATATCACATACATACTGTACATAGATACATACATACATACACACACACACACACTAAAACAGTACACTTACACTTGAGGCAGTAGCAGGTTGCAAAAGGACCCGGGCACCTTCTCAATTCGTTAGGCTCTGCCCTCTGCGATTAATGTCACGATTCACTGGGATATGGGGCGGGGGTTGCCATATTGGCTCCACCCCCAATGTGGTCAGCAGAGGTGTCGGCAAGGGGTCGCGGTGGGAGGGATTTATGCGATAGTGAAGCTGGCCCTCTCTCTCCCTTAGACAGCTGATGCAGCAACACTGACTGTGCTGCTGCATGCAGTCTGTCAAACAGCGCAGCTCCAGAGCTTCTAACCGGGAACAGGTGCTGCTGGACACCTGTTCTCGGCAGGGTCACATTGACCCTGTGTGGGGGCCCCTCTGTGGGGGCCCCGGAGTGACTGCCCCTGTCGCCCCCTTTTAATCCGGCCCTGCTTCTAGGTCCACTTGCACAAACTCAGGGATTTTGTAGGTTTATGGTCAGGTGTATGATTAACCAATCATACTAAACAAGTGATAATGATCATCATTTTCATGTGTAGGTTGAAACACAGTCATTAACTGAAACAGAAACAGCTGTCTAGGAGCCTTAAAACTAGGTGAGAAACAGCCAAGCTCTTCTACAAAAGTGAGGTTGTGGAAGACAGATTCATGTCACAGGTCATACACCATGACAAGACTGAGCACAGGTAGTAATACTGCATCAGCAAGGTCTCTCCCAGGCAAAGATTTCAAAGAAGACTGGCATTTCAAGATGTGCTGAACAAGCTCTTTTCAAGAAGCACAATGAGATGGGTAACGTTGAGGACCATAGACGCAGTGGTCGGCCAAGGAAACCTAGTGCATCAGATGAAAGACACATCGTGCTTACTTCCCTTTGCAATCGAAAGATGTCCAGCAGTGCCATCAGCTTAGAACTGGCAGAAACAAGTGGGTCCCAGGTATACCCATCTTCTGTTCGCAGAAGTCTGGCCAGAAGTGGTCTTCATGGAAGAATTGCAGCCAAAAAGCAACGGAGGAAACAAGGCGTGGAAACAAGGCCAAACGACTCAACTATGCTTGAGAACATAGGAATTGGGGTGCAGAAAAAATGGCAGCAGGTGCTCTGGACTGAAAAAAACCCTGAGAGAGGGGAGAAATTAGTCAAGGCTTTACAGTGGACTGCTCTCATACTTTCTGCATACCTCCTACTAACGGGACATTACTTCTGTGGCTATCACCGGCATCCCAGAATTTGAAGAACTGCCCATCACATCAGAGGCAGAGCCGTTTTTCTATAAGTGGAGAAGTGACATACCATATGGAGTTGCAGTATACAGGTATCCATTTTCTCCACCCATAACCAATATACTGCTTTCAGTCACTACATATGCTATACTGGACAGTGCTATATTCACCTCCATTACCTGGTCGCGAGTCGCTGGAGCGACGCTAATCCAAGGACACTGTCACATCTACTCCCCTGGCCTGGTCGGGAGCCACCGGAGCGGTGCCACCATAAGGAGATGCGAGAACGTGGATCTATTGTGAGCAAATTATTATACAAGCTGGAGCTCTGTTATCCAGAACGTGATGCAGGATTGTGCAATAGTGAGGTTGATTCCTTGCTTTCTTATGATACGGAGATAACACAATGTGGTCACACAACATATGTATGAGCTTTAGCAGTGGCTCATCCTACAAACGATCTCGTATGGTGACTATACATCAATATATCGTTTCATACCTAAAGCCTCTTTTCCTTATGTACATGATATCAATTCCATATAAGGTATATAGAGGGGATTGAACTTTACACTGATCCCAAATACTTTATAGTAGGGGTGTGCACCGGCCACTTTTCGTGTTTTGTGTTTTGGTTTTGGATCTGGATCTTTCTTCGTGTTTTGGATCTGGATTGGGTTTGCCAAAACCACCCTTCCGTGTTTTGTGTTCTGGGTTTTGTGTTTTGGATCTGTATTTTTTTAAAAAAAAGCAAAAAAACAGCTAAAATCACAGAATGTGTGGGTTTTTCTGCTCCTATGCTATTATTAACCTCAATAACATTAATTTCCACTCATTTCCAGTCTATTCTGAACACCTTACACCTCACAATATTGTTTTTAGTCCAAAAGGTTGCACCAAGGTAGCTGGATGAGTATGCTAAGCGACACGAGTAGGCGGCACAAACACGTGGCCCATCTAGGAGTGACACTGCAGTGGCAGATAGGATGGCAGTTTGAAAAACTAGGCCCCCAAACAGTACATAATGCAAAGAAAAATAGAGGTGCAAGATGGAATTGTCCTTGGGCCCCCCCACCCACCCTTATGTTGTTTAAACAGGACATGCACACTTTAACAAACCAATCATTTCAGCGCCAGGGTCTGCCACACGACTGTGGCTGAAATGATTGGTTCGTTTGGGACCCCACAAAACAAGCTGGCAATTAATCTGTCGTTGCACAAACTGGCTCTACGGAGGCAAGATGTCGTCCTCATCCTCATCCACCGATTCCTCACCATCTTCAGTCTTGTGTACATCCTCATCCTCACAGAGTATTAATTCGTCCCCGCTGGAATCCACCACCACAAGTCCCTCTATACGTTCTGGAGGCTGGTCTCCCTGGAAGAGTTGATAATTCATTTTTATGAACATCATCTTCTCCACATTTTGTGGAAGCAACCTACTACGCCTTTCGCTGACAAGGATTTCAGCTGCACTAAACACTCTTTCGGAGTACACACTGGAGGGGGGGAAACTCAGGTAAAATAGAGCAAGTTTGTACAGGGGCCTCCAAATTGCCTTTTCCTGCCAGTATAGGTACGAACTGTCTTACATGCCTACTTGGATGCTGTCACTGATGTAATCCTCCACCATTCTGTCAATGGTGACAGTATCATATGCAGTGACAGTAGACATGTTAGAAATTGTTGCCAGGTCCTTCAATCCAGACCAGATGTCCAAACTTGGTCCTGCCTGCCCTGCATCACTGCCACTGGGTTGCTTAGGATACCTAAGTTGTTTCCTGGCAGCCCCAGTTGCGGGAGAAAATGAAGAAGGAGCTGTTGATGTGTCACATTCCGCTTCAGCTGACAGTGTTTTCACCAGCAGGTCTTTGCACCTCTGCAGGCTTGTGTCAGCTGGAAAGAGAGACACGACATAGGCTTTAAACCTAGGATCGAGCACGGTGGCTAAAATGTAGTGGTCTTATTTCAGCAGATTGACCACCCTGGAATCCTTGCAAAGTGAATGAAGGGCTTCATCCACAAGTCCCACACGCCGAGCGTAATCGCTTCGTCTTAGCTCCTCCTTCACTTTCTCCAGCTGCTTCTGCAAAAGCCTAATGACAGGAATGACCTGACTCAAGCTGGCAGTGTCTGAACTGTCTTCACGTGTGGCAAGTTCGAAGGGCTGGAGAACCTTGCACAACACAGAAATCATTCTCCACTGTGCTTGAGTCAGGTGCATACCCCCTCCTTTGCCTATGTCATAGGTGGATGTATAGGCTTGAATGGCCTTTTGCTGCTCCTCCATCCTCTGAAGCATATAGAAGGTTGAGTTCCACTGAGTCACAACCTCTTGCTTCAGGTGATGGCGGGGCAGGATCCAGAGTGTTTGCTGGTGCTCCAGTCTTCGGCACGCAGTCGCTGAATGGAAAAAGTGGGCAAAAATTTTTCGGGCCACCCAAAGCGTCTCCTGCATGCCCCTGTCATTTTTCAGAAAATTCTGCACCACCAAATTTATTGTGTGAGCAAAACATGGGATGTGCTGGAATTTGCCCAGATGTAATGCCCACACAAAATTGGTGGCGTTGTCAGATATCACAAATCCCCAGGAGAGTCTAAGTGGGGTAAGCCACTGGGCGATGATTTCCCTCAGTTTCTCAAAGAGGTTGTCGGCGGTGTGCCTCTTACTGAAACCGGTGATACACATAGCCTGCCTTGGAACGAGCTGGTGTTTCTGAGATGCTGCTACTGGTGACGCTGCTGTTGTTGCTGCGTAAGGTGATACATCTACCCAGTGGGCTGTCACAGTCATATAGTCCTTAGTCTGCCCTGTTCCACTTGTCCACATGTCTGTGGTTAAGTGGACATATGGGTACAACCGCATTTTTCAGGACACTGAAGACACTTTTTCTGACGTTTCTGTACAGTCTCGGTATCGCCTGCCTAGTGAAGTGGAATCTAGATGGGATTTGGAACCGGGGACACACTACCTCCATCAATTGTCTAAATCCCACTGCACTAATGGCGGACACCGGATGCACGTCTAACACCAACATAGCAGTCAAGGACTCAGTTATACTTTTTGCTTCAGGATGACTGCTGTCGTACTTCATCCTCCTCGCTAAGGACTGTTGGACGGTCAATTATTTTGTAAAAGTAGTGTTGTTCCTACTTCCTCTCTGGGATGATGAACGACTCCCAGCAGCAACAGGAGCAGCGAAAGCAGTAGGCGTAGCGATGCAGGATCCTCCGGAGGAATCCTGGATAGGAGAGTCAGGTCCTCCATGCCAGTGACATGACCTGCAGGACTACTCCCGATCCTGACTAAAAAGGAAATTGACGAGGAGGGAGTTGACGCTATGCTTTGCAGGTACTTGGATACAGCAGGACAACGGGATTGAGGTGTCCCTGGACTGCTTATGGTCTTAGCAAAAGTTTCTGAACTTGACAGTAACTTTTTATGAACACGCTGCAGGTGACATATAAGGGAGGATGTTCCTAGGTGGTTAATGTCCCTACTTATTTCACCTTTACATATGGTACATATGGCAAGACAGTTGTTGTCCGGATTTGGATAGAAATATTGCCAGACCAAAGAGGTGGAATGTTTGGTCTTCTGCCCAGGCATCACCGTGATGGGCTTTTTCATCCCACGGACAACAACTGTCTCCCCCGGAGCCTGATTTAAACAAACCACATCACCATCAGAATCCTCCTCGCCAACTTCCTCCTCAGCGCCAGCTACACCAGTATCCTCATCCTGTTGTACTTCAACAGTGACATCTTCAATTTGCATATCAGCAAGTGGACTGTGGGTGCTCCTTTCAGCACTTGCATGGGGCGTGCAAATGGTGGAAAGAGCCACCTCTTCCCATCTAGTGCTGGGAAGGTCAGGCATCGCAACCGCCACCACACTTGGACTCTCCTTGGGCAGAACGCACAGTTCTTCACTGTGCTTTTGCCATCTTAACTCGTTTGATTTTTGTAGCAGGAAGAGGGCTTCCATCATCATGTGAAGCTGAACCACTAGTCATGAACATAGGGAAAGACCTTAGCCGTTCCTTGCCACTCCGTGTCGTAAATGGCATATTGGCAAGTTTACGTTTCTCCTCAGATGATTTAAATGTTTTTTTTTAAGGTCATTTTCCTGAACTTTGTCATTTGGGATTTTATGTGCCCTCTACTATGACATTGGGCATCGACCATGGCAGATGACGTTGATGGCATTTTATCGTCTATGTCATGACTAGTGGCAGCAGCTTCAGCACCAGGAGGAAGTGGTTCTTGATCTTTCCCTATTTTATTTTTAGGGGCCAAAGTTTGGTTCTCCATTTATGTTATATTGATATATACGTGCGGCTAAGGCACAAATAAACACAGGAAAGAAGAATTTTTTATTTTTGTTGGAGTGCACTTTGGGGGTTACACCATCCTTTAAGAGATGAGCAAGCCGGCCCTTTACTTATGGGACACAGGCGCACGCTTGGCGCTGCTCCTTTGTTGATGCAACCACTACAGTGCACACAATTCACAAACACAGAAAATTATTTTTTATTTTGTTTGGAGTGCACTTTGTGGGTTACAGCACCATTTAACGGTCAAGCCAGCCGGCCCCTGATTTATGACACAGGCGCACGCTTGGCACTACTTTGTTGATGCACGGGCGGCTACAGCACATACATTTCGCACACAAACACAGAAAAAAAAGAATTGTTTATTTTTTGTGGAGTGCACTTTGGGGGTTACACCACCCTTTAGCAGACTTATGACAACACTAACACTCTGTCCCCAGGAGCAAAGCTGCGTAACCGAGTATTACGGTTGTATACCCTCTGCTGTGCCTGTTGAGCCGGTTCCAGGTGCTCTCTTACTATCGGCACTTCTATAATAGGCACTGGAACTAGTGGACCCTTAGAACGTGGCCTGGGAGCATGATACTGACACTCAGGGCAGGATGCGCAAAAGTCAGATACCTCTTTATGAAGCCCGGGGGTTACACCACCCTTTAACAGACTTATGACACAGGCTCATGCTTGGTGCTGCTCCTTTGTTGATGGACGTGCGGCTACAGCGCACACAATTCACAACACAGAAAAGAAGAATTTTTTTTTTTTCGGAGTGCACTTACGGGTTACACCACCCTTTAAGAGATGAGCCAGCTGGCCCTTTACTTACGTGACACAGGCGCACACTTGGCACTGCTCATTTGTTGATGCACGTGCAACCACAGTGCACACAATTCACAAACACATAAAAAAAAAATGTTCATTTTTTTTTGGAGAGCACTTTGGGAGAGCACCCCTGATGGATAGATCATCCCCTGGACAACACTACAGCACCCCTTTAGGACTACAGCCTTTATGGGACACTGCACAACACAGTCCAGCCAGCCCCTATAGACTTTGGAGTGGACACAGCCCCTATGGACAACTGACTGCACAACACAGTCCAGCCAGCCCCTATGACAGCAGCGCAAGACAGCCCAGCAAGCCCCTATGGACAACAGCAGCACAACACAGCCCAGCCACTCCCTATGGACAACAGCAGCACAACACAGCCCAGTCAGCCCTATGGACTGAGTGGACACAGCCCCTATGGACAACAGCAGCACAACACAGCCCAGCCAGCCACAGATCCCACCCTCCCTTTTCACTGACCACAGCCGGAGTAAAAAATGGCGCAGAGGCGGGGACCTTTTAAAGAATCCAAAACTCGTGAGACCCGGAAGGCGGGATGATGACGTTTTGCCTCAATTTTCGATCCGAGTCAGGCGGGAAAACCCAAGCCGGACTCGGTTCCCGACTTGGATCGGGAGGCCTGGGGGGGTTCGGATTTCAGAAATCTGAACCCGCTCATCCATACTTTATAGACACATTGTGTAGTTCTATAATATCAATATTGTGTTAGTTATTTTGCCACAGGCCGTAATATTTGGAGGCACATTTATACTGTGTATTAATGCTTAATGTATGTATATATGTTTAGTTTGAACTGCAGTTCTCTTATACATGTTTAATACATATACAGTATGTTTAATACATTTTTTATAATTATTAAACAGTCTTGGGTTATTTTGTATTGGAACTAGTGCAGACACCTCTTTTACATTCTCTGGACTGAAGAGTCAGAATTTTAAATATTTGGCTGTAACAGAAGGCAGTTTGTATGCCAAAGGGCTGGAGAGTGGTACAATAATGAGTGCAGGCAACAGTGATGCATGTTGGAGGTTCCTTGTAAGTTTGGGGCTGCATTTCATCAAATGGAGTTGGGGATTTGATCAGGAATAATGGTGTCCTCAAAGCTGAGAAATACAAGCAGATACTTATCCATCATGCAGCACCATCTGGGAAGCGACTGATTGGCTCCAAGTTTATTCTGCAGCAGGACAACGACCCAAAACATACAGCCAATGTCATTAAGAACTATCTTCAGCGTAAAGAAGAACAAGGAGTCCTAGAAGTGATGATATAGCCCCCACAGAGCCCTGATCTCAACATCATGGAGTCTGTCTGGGATTACATGAAGAGACAGAAGGACCTAAGCAAGCATACATGAACAGAGGATCTGTGGTTAGGTCTCCAAGAAGTTTGGAACACCCTCCCTGTCGAGTTTCTTCAAAAACTGTGTGCAAGTGTACCTAGAAGAATTGATGCTATTTTGTAAGCAAAGGGTGGTCACACTAAATATTGATTTGATTTAGAATTATCTTCTGTTAATTCACTTTGAATTTGTTACTTGATATAAAGTAACACTTCTATTTTTTAAATCATTCTTACTATACTTTGCAGCATTTTTTTCTTCACCAACTATTGCACAGTATATATATATATATATATATATATATACATTGTGACACAGTCAGATTAGGAGGTCCCTCTCCTGGGTAGGGTACTCCTTCCTTACACACACACACAGCAGCAGGGAAGCAGCACACCAGTCTGGATGCGAGTACAAGCTGGTCGGCGCCAGTCTTTATTGTACAATGTCAGAAATAACACAAAGAAAACATAAACTTAAATCCTAGCCCTGTCGGGGCACTAACTTCACAGGTAGTTCCCTCACTACCAGAACCTGGCAGGGCCTAATGCCCTTGCCAGCAACAAAAGCACAGCACAACACTTACAGTTAGGTTTTTAAGTGTCTCTGAGCAAACTCCCTGTCTGCTCTCCCAGGTGAGACAATCAGCCCTCAACACACTAGGCTTATATTGGCCACTCTCAGGTGGAAACCTTAACAAGCCTGTTACCAGGCTGCGAGAACCAAAACCTGGAGTGGCCATGGGTGGAGCCCTCCCTCTCCTCTCACCCACAACCCCCAGGTCCCAAACCGGCTTTTCAAAAAGCCGAAACTCAAGCCTGCTACACTGCAGACTTTCTCCTGAGGGTTTAAAACACATAAGACAGGAATCTGGAACAAAGGTACCTGCCACAGACCACTTTACCAATGATCCTATCACATATGCCCCCCCTTTGTTTCGACCTGTGGGGCGGAACAACTGAAGCCCCCAAACAATGAACGCGTGACAACGCGTCTGCATTAAACAACAGGCCCCCTGGCCTGTGTTCCACTGAAAATTTAAAAGTTTGTAACGCCAAGAACCATCTCGTAATTCTCGCATTACTGTCCTTATTTTCGGACATCCACTTCACAGGGGCATGGTCAGTGATCAATTTGAACTTTCTTCCGACCGAGTAGTACCTGAGAGCCTCTAACGCCTACTTTATGGCCAACGCCTCCTTCTCCACTGTGGCATCGGGTAGGCATCGAATTTTGAAACATTGCTCAACTTTCGGAAGTCATTGCAGAAACGCACACTCCCGTCGGGCTTTGGAATCAACACAATGGGACTTGACCATTCACTATGTGACTCTTCAATAACCCCTAACTCTAGCATATTTTCAATTTCTTTTGACACCGATTCTCTTTGTGCTACTGGTAACCTATAGGGCTTTAGATTTACTGGAGGGGCTCGGTCGGCCAACAGTACCGTTCTATCTTTCCAGGGCTTTAACAGATTTATATGGTATATCTGTTCTGGCTTTCTTTTCCCTGGCTGGTAAATTTTGTAATTGACCTGACCCACTCTTTCTAAGATTTCAAAGGGCCCTTGCCATTTAGCCAAAAGTTTATTTTCCACAGTGGGAACCAACACTAACACTCTGTCCCCAGGAGCAAAGCTGCGTAACCGAGTATTACGGTTGTATACCCTCTGCTGTGCCTGTTGAGCCGGTTCCAGGTGCTCTCTTACTATCGGCACTTCTATAATAGGCACTGGAACTAGTGGACCCTTAGAACGTGGCCTGGGAGCATGATACTGACACTCAGGGCAGGATGCGCAAAAGTCAGATACCTCTTTATGAAGCCCGGGCCAGAAAAACCTCTGCATTATTCGCTCAGTGGCTTTCTCTACCCCTAGATGGCCTGCCGTTATATGACCATGGGCCAGATCCAACACTGTTCTTCTGTAGGGTTTGGGAACTATTAGTTGTTCCACAATATCTTCCTCCTTCTTAGTCACCTGATATAACAATTCCTGACACATTACCATGTGGGGATAGGACAAAGGACTATCAGGGTCTACGGGTTTACCATCAACTACTTTTACATTCTCCCTGGCTTTTACCAAAGTAGGGTCATTCAACTGCTCCACAGCAAAGACCTCTCTTCTGACCTCTAAATCAGGCAGACAATCACCTGGCCCAACAACACTTCCCACCTCAATGGGAGGCACATCAGTTGGCGGGCCACCGTCACGCTCCGCATTCTCTAGTTCGCCAATCATAGTAGAAAAAGGGAATAACTCTGACTCAGAAGAAACTCCCTCCTCCACTACATCGACAACCTTCTCAAATGGATCGAGGTTGTTCACTTCTGGAACAAAACGGCTTTCCCACAATTTCCAGAAGTGAGCAAAGTCTCTCCCCAATATTGCATCGTACATCAGACCATGCACCAAACCCACAGAAACTATAGCAGAACCAGATGGTGTCTCGATGTTCACCTCGGCAGTAACATAATATCGAGTATCCCCATGTATGCAGGTCACACCAACAGTTTTCCCCTTATGCCGCAAGGGGTTCACCAGCTCAGCTTTTATAAGTGTCACCAAGCTACCAGAGTCTAACAGTGCCTCTACTCGGTTGCCATCTACAGAGAGTACACACATGTGCTTATCAGTCTCAGCCTGCCGGTCAGCCATACAGGCTGTCTGTGCAAAGAAAGCCCCCTGCGGTAGACATGAGCAGTATCACATTGCATAGGTTCAGTTGTAAGTGAACAATTAGCGGAAATATGGCCGAAGTCACCACACTGGAAACACTGAATCATATTAATGTCTGGTCGTTTATGGGGCAAGAACCTTCCTGGCCTGGCAGGCCTGTCTCCAGGTTCTACACCCTCAGTCTTAGGTACATCCCACCTCCCAGCACCCTTCTCCCATGGAACAGTCTTACCAGTGTCTGTGGGAGTTCGCCGGTGCACCATTGGGGCTCGGTGGGGCATACTCATCACCTCCTCAGCCGTCACGTACCTCTCCACCAGTTCGACCAACTGGTCCGCGGACTTAGGGTCTGCATGGCTCACCCACTTGCGCAGAGTCAAAGGTAACGATCGCAGGTACCGGTCCATCATGACCCTTTCCACAATCTGTGGCCCCGTCAGCGTCTCGGGGTGTAGCCATTTTGAGGACAGATGGACGAGGTCATGCATCTGTGAACGTGGAGGCTTGTACATATGGAACTCCCAGCGGTGGACCCGTTGGGCACGAACAAAGGTGGTGACTCCCAAGCGAGTTAGGATCTCCTGTTTTAGTTTTTTATAGTCCTTGGCATCAGCCAGGCATAAGTCAAAATAGGCCTTTTGTGGCTCCCCAGACAAAAAAGGTGCCACCAGACTTGCCCACTGCTCCTTGGGCCAACTCTCCCTTTCGGCCGTTCTTTCAAATGCGGCGAGATAGGCCTCTACATCATCGCCCGAAGTCATCTTTTGGAGGAAGTGACTGGCTCGTACGGAGTGAGTGGTGGTGAGAGGACCAGTATTAACATCTCTGGGCCGGGCGACCAGGTGCTGTACCACCTCTTTTATGGCCTGGCTGTTTTCTGTGATGGCGACCTGTTGTTGCCTCTGGGCTGTCTCCAAGGCCAACAGTTGCACCCTGGTGGCTTCCTGCTGAGCTCTGGTAGATTCCTGCTGAGCCCTGGTAGATTCCTGCTGAATTTTGTTTGTCTCCTACTGAGCTGCTGTAGCTTGAAGCAAGGCCTTAATAATGTCCTCCATTTTGTCCTGGGGTGTAGGTTGGAAGCTGAACCTTGCCTCTCTGAGCATTGGCTGACGCCTCCTCTATGGGACTCCAAGGACACAGTGTTATTTCCATACTCACAAATTGGGTGTCTGTCCCTTTAATTTTTGAACGGAAAGTTTTCCTCTCGCTGCAACTTCAGTGTGTGTGGGTTCCCGCATTCTCCACCATCTTGTGACACAGTCAGATTAGGAGGTCCCTCTCCTGGGTAGTGGACTCCTTCCTTACACACACACAGCAGCAGGGAAGCAGCACACCAGTCTGGATGCGAGTACAAGCTGGTCGGCGCCAGTCTTTATTGTACAATGTCAGAAATAACACAAAGAAAACATAAACATAAATCCTAGCCCTGTCGCGGCACTAACTTCACAGGTAGTTCCCTCACTACCAGAACCTGGCAGGGCCTAATGCCCTCGCCAGCAACAAAAGCACAGCACAACACTTACAGTTAGGTTTTCAAGTGTCTCTGAGCAAACTCCCTGTCTGCTCTCCCAGGTGAGACAATCAGCCCTCAACACACTAGGCTTATATTGGCCACTCTCAGGTGGAAACCTTAACAAGCCTGTTACCAGGCTGCGAGAACCAAAACCTGGAGTGGCCGTGGGTGGAGCCCTCCCTCTCCTCTCACCCACAACCCCCAGGTCCCAAACCGGCTTTTCAAAAAGCCGAAACTCAAGCCTGCTACACTGCAGACTTTCTCCTGGGGGTTTAAAACACATAAGACAGGAATCTGGGACAAATGTACCTGCCACAGACCACTTTACCAATGATCCTATCACAACATATACATTTCAGCTCTTTCCGGTTTATAGGACTTGTACGGTTAAGTGACAGATATGGAGATACTAAATTAGCACTTTCTAAATGGGCGTCATATTGGATTTATGAGTTGTCCAGCCAGCTTACCCCACGGGGGTTAATTAGATAAAATTGCACTATACAAAGTTTTTATTGATTCATAATAATTTTTGAAGCATATATTTAATGATCTTGTTAAAAAATGTATTGTTAATGTAGATAGATCTTCTCCCTATTTTTTTTATTATTTATAATTTATATATTTTTATTACAAATGTATTTCATTTACAAGTATCACATTAAAAATGTTTATAAATATAGTTATTGCAGCAGCAATGACATCATCGCACAGATTATATTTTTGTATTAGACATATGCAAATGTAGCTTTATTCACAATATTAATATTTTATGTTGGCAATACAGTATAATCTTTTCTCTATTCTTGTTTTTGGTTTCCATATAAACCATCTACTTTGCGACATGTGCCTAAAGCCATATGGGAAATTGCCTTTGTAAACATTCGGAAGTTCCTGATATGATGTCACCCAAGATGTAAACAGCGGTCACGGTTAGGAATGCACGTCCCCCTCTAGTTCGGCGAGGAAGCTGCAACTAGAAACCAGGAAGAGACAGCTTGAAAACTGTGTATTGGTGCCACAATGGTAGGTTGCCTTGGTGATAGTATACTCTAATGCCTGAATCACAGACCTATCACATTATATTAGACACTAAATGGGATCATTTAGGGTCTGGATTAGCTCTGTAGCCCAGTAACCATGGTTACGCTTGGCATCGTCACTAGCAGGTGATTAAGTCAGTTTATTAGGTCACATTGTTATATATGACAAAGATTAATCCAAATATTTATATTCTATATGTAATGCAAGTACATTTTATTTCATTTGTTTTTTGAGGTAAGATGTTTTTTTTAATTGGACCTTTGAGCTGTGTCTCTGATATTTAAGTATGACATCAGAGGTGGGAGGTCACATCGCTGATAAAGTCTTTGTGATGAAACATGTTGGGTGGCCTCCCATGTTCTTACATCATTCTGAAGGATGGATTTTCCTGATGCCGTGGTGATTTAATTTCCTGGGGGCATTTATATGCAACATTCAGCTAAGCCTAATTGTATCTCTTTTTGGATGTTTGTTTTTTGCAATTTTTCTATAAATGTGTCAGATTTACCGTACAGTATGTCATGCTGCAGCTGCTTGTCTCTTATTTAGAGAAATAGTTGGAAGTGTCCCAGTTGGCTCCATCTCCAGTGCAAATATTCTTGGTGATGAGTATTGTTTACATTCTTGAGTATATTTAAATCTACCTATAATCTCTGAGAGAGGGACTTTGAATAATTGACAAAATGATACTATGTGCGCCCTCCTGTCCTCTCTTTTACAGAATTTTTGATTTTGGTGTGCTGCTGGGTTGAACAAGTGTCAAGAGGATGCTGCCACCTACACATACCTTCTCAGTGTTACTTGGACTATTTGTAATTAATGAAGAAGGATATTATATTTGTGACAGTTGTCTGTCCATCGAAATAGGATATATATATATTCTTGCCATGTCATCCCTATAATTTGAGACACATGAATTACACAGGTTCTGTGGCTTACTAAAACCAGGTGAACTGGAGAGTTGAGGTCAGCCAGCCACAAAATTTGTCTAATTCATATGTGTCCCAAATTTAGGGGATGATATGGCAGTCCTATGTATATATAAATATAAAATGATGTGGTATAGTGATAGAGCTAAAACCAATATGATTGGACACACTAGGTCACATGACCATGCATTATTTCCCAATGATCACACACCTCAAGGCCCCCATACATCAGAGATGGATTGCAGCAATCGTGCAATTTGCAATCGATTGTGTATAAAAATCTTTCCCTTTTTCAATCGATTGTGGCTATTCTGCAATCTGAAATCGATTGAAAAAGGGAAAGATTTTTATATACAATCGATTGCAAATTGCACGATTGCTGCAATCCATCTCTGATGTATGGGGGCCTTCAGACTTGTTCTATTCCAAATGTAATCTGATCCTCATCACAAAGTCAGAGCTGAATCACTTCACAAATGTAAACAATAACATCTCTCAGAGACAAAAACAAACTGCTCACAGAAAAGTAGCATATCACTGCCTCACTGACATACATACACATCACTACCTCACTGACATACATACACATCACTGCCTCATTGACATACATACACATCACTGCCTCACTGACATAAATACACATCACTGCCTCACTGACATATATACACATCACCGCCTCACTGACATACATACACATCACTGCCTCACTGACATACATACACATCACTGCCTCACTGACATAGATACTAGGGATGAGCAGGTTCGGTTCCCTGAGAACCGAACCCACCCGAACTTCGGGGATCCAGGGCGATCCGAGCCCAAGCTCGGATCTCCCTGTCTGCCCCGGATCCCTCTCCCGAGGCAAAACCTCGAGATCTGCTGTCGGATCTCGAGGTTTTGCCTCGAGTGGCCATTTAAAAAAAAATGCCTTTGCCTTTGCCCATTAAAGTGCTGATTGGCTGACAGAGCCGTCTGTCATGGCTCTCAGCCAATCAGCATTATGGTGCTCATTTGCATGTAGCACGGACTCGTAAGATCCGTGCTACATGCATCTGTGTGATTGACAGTGACAGAGCACAGATGGGTCAGTGAGACCTGTCTGTGCTGCTGTGTATTTCAATGACACAGATGCACGCACGGACCAGGAGATCCATGCTACTTGCATCTGTGTCATTGACACAGAGCACTGACGGGTCCGTGAGACCTGTCTGTGCTGCTGTGGTAAAAAAAAAAAGAAACCTGTGTAAAAAAAGAAAAAAATGGCGTGCCCCCCCCCCAAAAAAAGAGCAACCAGCCCCGGGCATTAGTGACCCAGTGCTGGGTGTGCTAAAATACAGGGAACAAACGACGTAGGGATCCCCTGTACTTAAGCACAACCAGCACTGGGCTAGTCAGAACCAGCGCTGGTTGCCAAAATACGGAGGACAAACGACGTAGGGGTCTCCCGTATTCTGCGCAACCAGCTCTGGGCTCTGTTCCGGTCTTGGTTCTGGAAATACAGGGGAAAAAAATTAGTAGGGTACCCCTGTATGTTCCAGAACCAGCACTGGACTTTTTGTAGCGGGGGGCCCCCCAGCCACAGCATCAGCCCTGACCGCTAGTCAGCCGAGGCCGGGGATCCCTGGAGAGCTGGGGACCCCCCTAATAAAGGGGTCACCCTCTCCAGGGCACCCCAGGCCCAGGCTGATAGCCACCCCTGGTGGCGGTGGGTGGCGGGTTGATTGTGTGGTGTGGTGTAAATAAAGAATATCAAACATTGTCTTTACAATTAGAACTGCAAGTCCCAGCAAGCCTGCCCCGCATGCTGGTACTTGGAGAACCACAAGTACCAACATGCAGGGCATTAAGGGCCGCAAGGTTATTAAAGTTTGCCCTGCGGTTCCCACCATTGACTACAATGGAGGGAGCCGTTCATTGGCTGAGAGACGGGAGATGACCTCTCTCAGCCAATGAACACTTAGCAGCGGGGTTTCCATGGTGATACCCCGCCGCTAAGCTCTCATTCGGGAAGTACCGTTCTATAGAACGGTACTAAGTTCGTGGATCGCGTTTTCGTTTTTTTTTTTTGCCAAGTCCGGGGATGCCTACTTTGGAACGAAGAGGACAGAACCTTGCATAGGAGATGGTGAGTATGTTTTTTTTCACAGGTCCCGTAGGAATACTTTACCGGACAAGTGGACCGATGCTACAGGTTACATAGGTGAGTATGTGTACATGTGTGTGTGTGTGTGTATGTATGTTTAATAAACTTATACTGTCACGGTGTGTGTGTCCTGTGTTTTTTTAAACATTTTTTTTACAGGTGAACTACAGGTACTAGTGGGCCCTTAATGCCCTGCATGCTGGTACTTGTGGTTCTCCAAGTACCAGCATGCGGGCAGGCTAGCTGGGACTTGCAGTTCTACTTGTAAAGACAATGGGCCTGATTCAGAGCCACTCGTAAGCGGCAGCTCGTTCGCTCCGAGCGATGTTTGGCCAACTGCGCATGCGTACGGATCGTTATACGCATGCGCGAACCAGTCAGTGCAGCCGAAATTCATGTGCTCGCAAAATAGCGAATGCCTGCTAATTTGAGTGACAGAATGAGGCGTATGTTGGTGGTAACAGGGGAAGGTGCTTGAAAACGGGGAGTGGAGATCCGATCGCAGGCGTGCTTAAAGGTCAAAACGGGCGTTTTATGGGTGTGCATATTTAAAACAGCAGCGTCATTGACCACGTCACTGGGTTTTTTTTAAGGCAGAACTGCTCGCAAAATTGTGGTAGCAAAAACCAACCACAAGAATAGCGAGCAGTTCATACCCTGTTCGATGTACTTGATTAATCTAATAAATAGCGGACATGACGTAGGATGCGAGCGGCCAGGGGGCGTAGTTTCCCGAAAAACAACCGCAAGTTTTGTTCGCTCGTTCAGACCTAGAGACAGACTGCAAACAGCGAACGGTTCATTTGAATAGCCACCCCTATTTTCAGGACGAGCGAGCGCTAATTGCGTCCGGCTCTGAATCAGGCCCAATGTTTGATATTCTTTATTTACACCACACCACACAATCAACCCGCCACCCACCGCTATCAGGGGTGGCGGGGATAGCCCCGGGCTATCAGCCTGGGCCTGGGGTGCCCTGGAGAGGGTGACCCCTTTATTGGGGGGGTCCCCAGCTCTCCAGGGATCCCCGGCCTGGGCTGACTAGCGGTTAGGGCTGATGCTGCGGCTGGGGGGCCCGGTGAAAGGGCTCCCCTGGCTGTGGCATCAGCCCCCCGCTAGAAAAAGTCCAGTGCTGGTTCTGGAACATACAGGGGAACCCTACAAATTTTTTTCCCCTGTATTTCCAGAACCAGGACCGGATCAGAGCCCAGAGCTGGTTGCGCAGAATACGGGTGACCCCTACGTCGTTTGTCACCCGTATTTTGGCAACCAGCGCTGGTTCTGACTAGCCCAGTGCTGGTTGTGCTTAAGTACAGGGGACCCCTACGTCGTTTGTCCCCTGTATTTAAGCACACTCAGCACTGGGTCACTAATGACCGGGGCTGGTTGCTCTTTTTTGGGGGGGTGCACGCCAATTTTTTTACACAGGTTTTTTTTTTTACTACAGCAGCACAGACGGGTCTCACGGACCTGTCATTGCTCTGTGCCAATCACACAGATGCATGTAGCCAGTGGCGGTTCTAGGGGTGGGCTAACAGGGCAGTCGCCTGGGGCGCCACTGAGTCCCCAGAAGGTAAAAAAAAAAAAATATCCCATAATAAAAAAAAACAGCGCCGGTCCCTCCCGCGTTGCCGGGCGCCGGCTGATATTTGTTATCAGGGGGCACCCGGCTCCCTCCCTGCAAAGGCAGACAAAACTCACTCCAGAGCTCCGGCTCCTTCATAGAGCACTATGACGTCATGACGTCTCTCTCATAGATCCGTGGTGGAGCCGTGGTCGGACCGGACGGCAGCGGACGTAGGAGCGGGGCCTAAGGTAAGTATTGTGTTTGTATTTTTTATTTTTCAGAAGGGAGGCATGGGGGCATTACTACTGGGGGCATGACTATAAGGGGTATTACTACTGGGGACATGTCTATAGGGGGGCATTACTACTGGGGACATGTCTATAAGGGGCATTATTACTGGGGCATGTCTATAAGGGGGCATTACTACTGGGGCATGTCTATAAGGGGCATTACTACAGGAGGCATTACTACTGGGGGCATGTCTATAAGGGGCATTATTACTGGGGGCATGTCTATAGGGGGCATTACTACTGGGAGCATGCCTATACAGGGGCATTACTGATGGGGGCATGTCTATAAGGGGGCATTACTACTGGGGGCATGTCTATAAGGGGCATTACTACTGGGGGCATGTCTATAGGGGGGCATTACTACTGGGAGCATGTCTATAAGGGGGCATTTCTACTGGGGGCATGTCTATAAATGGGCATTACTACTGGGGGCATTTCTGCTGGGGGCACTACTATAGCGGGCACTAATGGGGGCATTCCAATTTTGGGCACTACTATAGGGGGCATTATTACTGGGGCACTACTAATGTGGGCACTACTCTAGGGGGCACTACTACTGTGGGCATTGTATTAGGGGCACTACTACTCAGTACTGTGGGCCTTGTGTATAAGGGGCACTAATTTGGGCATTGTGTAAAAGGGGCACCACTGTGTGTCATAACATGAATAAGGGACTAATGTGTGGCGTAATTTGAATTGGGGATACTGTATTATATAGGGAATTACTGCATGTGGCATAATGTGCTATACAGGGCATTACTGCGTGTGGCATAATGTGTTATACAGGGCATTACTGCGTGTGGCATAATGTGTTATAAAAGGCATTACTGCATGTGGCATAATGTGTTATACAGGGCATTACTGCGTGTGGCATAATGTGTTATACAGGGCATTACTGCATGTGGCATAATGTGTTATACAAGGCATTACTGCATGTGGCATAATGTGTTATACAGGACATTACTGCGTGTGACATAATGTGTTATAAAGGCCATTACTGCGTGTAGCATAATGTGTTATACAGGGCATTACTGCGTGTGGCATAATGTGTTATAAAGGTCATTACTGTGTGTGGCATAATGTGCTATACAGGGCATTACTGCGTGTGGCATAATGCATTATACAGGGCATTACTGCGTGGGGCATAATGGGTTATACAGGGCATTACTGCGTGGGGCATAATACTGTATGTTTATAAAGGCCATTACTGCGTGTGGCATGTGTTATACAGGGCATTACTGTGTGTGGCATAATGTGTTTATAAAGGGCATTACTGCATGTGGCATAATGTGTTATACAGGGCATAATGTGTTTATAAAGGGCATTACTGCATGTGGCATAATGTATTTATAAAGGGCATTGCTGTGTAAGGCGCATTACTGCACATGGCAATTATTCGCCACGAGGGGAGAGCTTGGGGGAAGCCCAGCACCTTCATAAGTGATGGCACGCCCCACAGTTTGATGAATTGGGGGTGTTCCGCAAGGACACGCCCCCTTTCCGGAAGCGCGTGTGCTTTCAGCGCGTGCAGAGGAATGTCATCTACAAAAAGTTGTTGTTTTTTGGGGGGGGTGGAGGGGGGGGCGCAACTGTGAACTTTCACCCTGAGCTCCACAATGTCTAGAACCGGCCCTGCATGTAGCACGGATCTCCTGGGTTCGTGCTACATGCAAATGGGCACCATAATCCTGATTGGCTTCCTGTCTGCCACTGCAGTACCACTCCTAGATGGGCCACGTGTTTGTGCCGCCCACTTGTGTCGCTTAGCATAGTCATCCAGCTACCTCGGTGCAACCTTTTGGCCTAAAAACAATATTGTGAGGTGTGAGGTGTTCAGAATAGAGTGGAAATGAGTGGAAATTAATGTTATTGGGGTTATTAATAGTGTAGGAACAAAAAAGGCCCATTTTATGTGATTTTAGTTTTTTTTTTATTTTTTAAGAAAAAATCCAGATCCAAAACACAAAACCCAGAACCCAAAACACGGAAGGGTGGTTTTGGCAAAACCAATCCAGATCCAAAACACGAAGAAAGATCCAGATCCAAAACCAAAACACAAAACACGAAAAGTGGCTGGTGCACACCCCTAATAGATACACATCACTGCCTCACTGACATACATACACATCACCGCCTCACTGATCGTAATACACATCACTGCCTCACCGACAAACATGAACATCCCTGCCTCACTGACATACATACACATCCCTGCGTCACTGACATACATGCACATCACTGCCTCACCAACATGCATGCACATCACTGCCTCACTGACATACGTACGCATCCAGGGCCAGCACTTCTATTAGGCAGCTTTAGGCAGCTGCCTATGGGCACTGGGACCTGAGAGGCTGCCTTGGAGAGGACATGGTCTTGCCTCTCCTGCTGGCCCTGTGCAACTGGCCTACCCCAGTGGTGGGTTCCCACCCAGCACAACACCATGAACACTCCTGTAGATTCCCAGGAGGCGTCCTCCCGTTGCCCGCCTGGCCGACTACCATTTCCCCCGGGGTTGCTTTAGTTGTGTTTTGATTGCAACATCAAGCAAGCATACTACAACACCCAGGCATTCTGTTCACGCCTGCCTGATGTGCAACCTCGGTTGTGGTCTACATTATCCTGGAGGCCTTCCTGTGGCCACTCGTATGGGCCATGCTATGTGGAACCTTCCTTCACCTCTTCAAACACTTGCTAACAGTCGTATGCCGCTGCTGGCTGTGTGGGCTCCAGCGCCAGTGCTCTCCCTTGGCGTTGGCCGCACTCCTGCTGCCAGCAGCTTTGCTAACCAAAGCCTGGAGGCCCTGTGGGGAATGGTCTCCCACAGGCTGCGTGTCCTGATGCCTGTGCTTGTCAGAGTGCCGCTCTCATACTTGTTGTACTGCACCAGAAGCTTCTTGGGAGTCCGAGAGCTGCTGGGACACCTGTGCGGCCTGATCTGTGGGGCCCTGGACTACTTCAGCACACTGTGGGTGAGGAGGGCTAGGGAACATGTGACACTACAGTTTGTCACAACGCAATTAACTTACTGCCTCTTGTATACACTCGGTTGTACATCATGCCAGTTGTGTGTGTGCTCATCACTGTAAAATAAAATATAAGAAAATTGGTATATTACACAGGGCCGGCACTTCCATTAGATAGCAGCCTATGGGCACTGGGCCTGAGGTGCGGCACACTGAGGCTGCCTTGGATAGGGCATGGTCTTGCTTCTCCCAGAAGCCACTCCTGCTGGCCCTGTGAAACTGGCCTACCCCAGTGGTGGGCACCCATCTACACCCACTTCCAGATCTCTCTCCTGCCCCAGGAGCCTCCATAGGCTCAAAGCAGTTTACAGCATCTTAAGATGGTGTAAAGCTACCAGTACTAAACTCCAAAAAGCTTTGCTGTTCTATATCTATCAATATAAAATGTTAACTAGTCATATATATATATATATATATATATATATTATATAGTATCCAAATGGATGGCACTCCCAATCAGTAATACAAAAAGTCCCGGGTGCCCTCCGTGGGAAAAACAAGCTCCCCAATATACACAGCAGCTCGGCGGCACTCCAGCATAAACAAGACAAGTAGACAGGATAAATATTCCAAAGTTTCGATGCTTTATTGCATCTTTGTCAAGGTACAAAATGCATAACATAAACACACTTACTTACACCCATCACCACAATACTTGTGTCACCACGGCTTCCGGGTCCGGCCAAAGAGCGCCCACAAGTGACGTCATCAGCACAACTCCTGTTGCCCGGCAACCATGTGAAACTAAAAACAAACATAACATAGCAGCATATCACAATAATGCATCACAATAATGCAAGAGTGTAAACATTAATGAAACACAAGAATGCAAATAAGGTATACACAAATAATCAGTGCAATTCAGTTGGCTATAATAGATGTTCTCACTAACATTTTAAAACAGACTCACAGATGATTTAATCCAGCCGGTATATATACAAACATAATTCTACCTGAGGCAATACCTCTAATACCCTATACTGTATTCCCGGACGCACATCTGTGGAAACAGTCAGGGATTACATTAAAACAGATATTAGGAACACCCCTTCTCCACAAATAGAATATGTAGATTAATCCCTTAAAATAGGTAAGTCATAAGAAGCAATGCAGCTCTAGATTCTCATTCAATCCTTTTGGCTGTAACGTACCCAATCTTTGAATCCAACGTGATTCACACTGAAGTAACTTCTGTGATCGATTACCGCCCCGATTGGACAGCGGTACATGATCTATGATAATATACCTGAGAGCCGACAAATTGTGGCCCGCCTCCACAAAGTGTCTTGCCACCGGCTGGTCACTAGAGCCCGCTGAAAGCACAGCCCTAATGGTCGACCGGTGCAAGGCCATCCGCTCCCTGAGGGTCCGATCTGTTTTGCCGATGTAACTGAGGCCACAAGGACACGTGATCTTGTAGATCACAAACTTGGTAGTACATCCAACCCAATGACGGATAGTGTACCGTTTACCACTATGTGGGTGGAGAAAACTATTACCTGTATTCAAATACCTACAGGTTAAATAGTTCAAGCACTTGTAACATCCTGTTTTAACTTTCAAAAAATGGTCCTGTTCTTTAACCCTTAGTTGACTGATGTCTGTTTTCACCACCTAATCACGAATGTTCTTACCCCTGGTATAACAGAGCATAAGAGATGTTTCTGTCAAATTTAAGTCACTATCCTTTTGTATTACAGGCCAATATTTTTTAGAGATGGTACTAATCTCATTACTTAAGAGTATTATAATGATTCACCCAAGGTAATCTACTTGGGTGAATCTTTGGCCGGACCCGGAAGCCGCGGTGATACAAGTGGTGTGGTGATGGGTATAAGTAAGTGTGTTTATGTTATGCATTTTGTACCTTGACAAAGATGCAATAAAGCATCGAAACGTTGGAATATTTATCCTGTCTACTTGTCTTGTTTATGCTGGAGTGCCGCTGTGGAGAGAGAGAGAGAGAGAGAGAGAGAGGGAGAGGGAGAGGGAGAGAGAGAGGGAGAGAGAGAGAGAGAGAGAGAGAGAGAGAGAGATGGATCGGCACTCACATGATAAAATTCCAATGACTCTCGTGCATCAACAAAGTAGCACCAAGCTTGCGCCTGTGTCTTAAGTAAAGGGCCAGCTTGACCGTTAAAGGGTGCTGTAACCCCCAAAGTGCACTCCAAAAAAAATAAAAATATATATTTTTTTGTGTTTGTGAATTGTGTGTGCAGTAGCCGCACGTGCATCAACAAAGTAGCGCCAAACATGCGCCTGTGTCATAAGTAAAGGGCCAGCTGGCTTGACCATTAAAGGGTGCTGTAACCCCCAAAGTGCACTCCAAAAAAAGGTAAAAATATATTTTTTTGTGTTTGTGAATTGTGTGCGCAGTAGCCGCACGTGCATCAACAAAGTAGCGCAAAGCGTGCGCCTGTGTCTTAAGTAAAGGGCCAGCTGGCTTGACCATTAAAGGGTGCTGTAACCCCCAAAGTGCACTCCAAACCAAATAAAAAAAAATATTTTTTTGTGTTTGTGAATTGTGTGCGCAGTAGCCGCACGTGCATCAACACAGTAGCAGCGCCAAGCGTGCGCCTGTGTCATAAGTCAAGGGCCGATTTAGACATCTGGTCCGGACTGAAAGATGTGCCAACAATTTCTGACAAGTCTACTGTCACTGCATATGATACTGTCCTCAAAGCAGCCGCGACAAGCGTACGTCTGTCTGTTAAAGGGTGGTGTTACCCCCAAAGTGCGCTCTAACAAAATAAAATAATCTTCTTTTTTTCTGTGTTTGTGTGTGAAATGTATGTGCAGTAGCCGTACCTGCATCCTCAAAGCAGCAGCGACAAGCGTGCGTCTGTCTGTTAAAGGGTGGTGTAACCCCCAAAGTGCGCTCCAACCAAAATAAAATAATCTTCTTTTTTTCTGTGTTTGTGTGTGAAATGTATGCGCAGTAGCTGCACCTGCATCCTCAAAGCAGCAGCGACAAGCGTGCGTCTGTCTGTTAAAGGGTGGTGTAACCCTCAAAGTGCGCTCCACAAGCAATAAAAAAATTCTTTTTTTTTTTCTGTCTTTGTGAAATGTGTGGGCTGTAGCAGCACCTGCATCCTCAAAGCAGCAGCGCCAAGCATGCGTCTGTCTAAGGGTGGTGTAACCCTCAAAGTGCGCTCCACAAACAATAAAAAATGTCTTCTTTTTTTTTCTGTCTTTGTGAATTGTGTGGGCTGTAGCCGCACCTTCATCCTCAAAGCAGCAGCGACAAGCGTGCATCTGTCTGTTAAAGGATTACATCGGTTACAGCATCCAAGTAGGCATGTCAGACAGTCCGTACATGTACTGGCAGGAAAAAGAGGCAATTTGGAGGCCCCTGTACAAACTGGCTCTATTTTACCTGAGTTGCCCCCCCTCCAGTGTGCACTCCGAAAGAGTGTTTAGTGCAGCCGGGAACCTTGTCAGCGAAAGGCGTAGGAGGTTGCTTCCACAAAATGTGGAGAAGATAATGTTCATAAAAATTAATTATCAACTCTTCCAGGGAGACCAGCCTCCATAACGTACAGAGAGACCTGTGGTGGTGGATTCCAGCGGGGACGAATTAATACTCTGTGAGGATGAGGATGTACACAACACTGAAGAGGGTGAGGGATCGGTGAATGAGGAGGATGAGGACGACATCTTGCCTCCGTAGAGCCAGTTTCTGCAGGGACAGATTAATTGCCAGCTTGTTTTGTGGGGGCCCAAACAAACCAATCATTTCAGCCACAGTCGTGTGGCAGACCCTGGCGCTGAAATGATTGGTTTGTTAAAGTGTGCATGTCCTGTTTATACAACATAAGGGTGGGTGGGACAATTCCATCTTGCACCTCTTTTTTTCTTTGCATTATGTACTGTTTGGGGCCTAGTTTTCAAACTGCCATCCTATCTGCCACTGCAGTGTCACTCCTAGATAGGCCACGTGTTTGTGCCGCCCACTCGTGTCGCTTAGCATAGTCATCCATCTACCTCGGTGCAACCTTTTGGACATAAAAACACTATTGTGAGGTGTGAGGTGTTCAGAATAGACTGGAAATGAGTGGAAATTAAGGTTATTGAGGTTAATAGCATAGGAGCAGAAAAACCCACACATTCTGTGATTTTAGCTGTTTTTATGCTTTTTAAAAAAAAAAATACAGATCCAAAACACAAAACCCAGAACCCAAAACATGGAAGGGTGGTTTGGGCAAAACCAATCCAGATCCAAAACACGAAGAAAGATCCAGATCCAAAACCAAATCACAAAACACGAAAAGTGGCCGATGCACACCCCTACTATATATATATATATATATATATAAAACATTATATTTTGGTTAGTAAATGTCCCCCCACGCCTTCGCTTATATATATATATATATATATATATAACTAGCTCATCACTCCCACCCCTTTAAAAATATATTTAAATAATTTAGACTCACTCTTACCCCCACCTCTGTATAATATATTTAATGCCCCCCACCCATTAAATAATTAATTTTATTATTCTCACCCCCAGCTCATATATTTAATGATTATCCCCCCTAACCCCCAGCTCCTCGTAGTGAAGGCTGAATATAAGCAGAATCTGCTCCCGATTGCAGCGCTATAGACAGGTTACAGGTTACAAGAGCTCCAGCTGGGGGGACACCCTGAGAGAGGGAGGCCCGGGGGCACTAAGACCCCTGCCCCCCCTCCCCGTTTATCCGGCTCTGATAGGAAACACAATTTGTGATTCTTTGTAATATACAGAAGAAAAGATCTGGATGAAATAATTTTGGTGCTGTACAGTTCCCACTGCAAAATGTTTATGTTGAAAAATCCACTTTCCAGTGCATGGCTCTAACATATGGCCCAGATTGTAATTGTAATATATAATTACATTGGTAAGGTTCTATGTGTATTACTGTTGTTAATAAAATACAACATTAGCCTTTTCAGATATTATTAATAATGTGTTCCTAAAATAGCATTACTAAGCCAAACCAATAATAAGTATTATAATAATAACTACTAATTAAATGCAGATTTGGAAAATAAGGATTGTAACTGTGGGACCTGACCAGCAGGGTGAGAGCCCTTGGCAGAGGCAATATATAAGGTATAACAGGGCCACCAATATAAAAGGTGTCCCTGTTACTGATATCATATCCCCAATAGCAATATTGAAGTAATTCTGCATTGCCATATTATTTATTTTACTTCATAAGCTCACTATAATAGTCCCTGCCAGGTCCTAGTTATAAATATTACAGTCCCAGCCAGGTCCTAGTTGTAAATATTACAGTCCCAGCCAGGTCCTAGTTGTAAATATTACAGTCCCAGCCAGGTCCTAGTTGTAAATATTACAGTCCCAGCCAGGTCCTAGTTCTAACTTGTAAGTATTACAGTCCCAGCCAGGTCTTAGTTGTCATTATTACAGCCAGGACGCATCATAATGGAGCTTCGGCTCATGCTGATGTCATAGACTGTAACAGTGTCTTTTGATAGGGAGCGGTTGGAGGAGTAAGACTCATTATTTCTTTGTGTGAAAAGATAATTATTGGATCATTTTGAATGACTACATACGGACAAGAAGAGGCGGTAAAAGAGGCGGAAGGTAAATTGACTCCTCAGTTATTTCAACTATTTTTAAAAGCAGAAAAAAAGTCATTTTATTTGGCCAAATAGTGACACATTTATACTTCAGCAGATAGTACACAGCTTACTGTACATTACACCAAACCTCACACAACACTACAGCAGTCATACAGTGAGTGGTAATTATAATTCTAAATATATCTTGTAAGAACAGAATTATAATGAAGTGTTTGTCTATCAGGCAGGCAGATGGGATTATTACCCTTGAATATGACACAGATCTCTGTGTATTGGATACAACTGTAACTATATACCGGTTCTGCATTTAATGGCAAAGCTGATAATTAACATTGCCCGGGTGATATAGAGACATTTAATGGAGAAAATCCAGAAGGTAGAGATATGCCAGTACCTGTCCCTGCCTAATATGCATCGCTGGTACAATACAACATATATTTCTTGGTACCTTAATATGCAGATATTGAAGATCCATATTGAGATCCATGTGCAAAAAAAAAAATAATAATTCAATTCTAGGATGAGATTTTAAAAGATCTTCCAGTGGTAAGTGTTGGAGGACATTCCCAGGATAGAGGGAGCTCAGAACCTTACCCTCAAAATGGAATTGACTTTCACTCATCTTGGAGTTGCTATAGATCAGATATTGGTCTATAAATATATACTCCTTTTAAACCTTGCATTTCATGTTGGGTGGTCCTTTGGAACCATATGTGCAAAAATGACAATGTATAGAAACCATTGTAACACACATGTGAGACATGAAAATATATACAGTCTTAAGAGTATATTTACCAAAATGCTGGTTTTTAGAAGTGGATTCTAGCTATTATCTTCTAGAAGGTGCTAGATACATGATTAGCAGAATACGATTGGTTGCTATGGCAACAACTCTACTTCTAAAAACCTGTACTTTAGTAAATATACTGCATAATGTCCACTCACTCTCATGACTTATCTATGACATAAACAAGGATGGAATGATCAATATTTTTGGGGAATAATGGAAATATTGATGTAGCCCCGGCACCTCCAATAATACAATACAAAAACAAGATCAAGGGTTATTATTGAGGAAACACTGACTCTAGAAATGCTTGGAAATGCCCCTGTGCCTTATAGCTCATACAAAGTCACCACCATTTTATACCTATTTTCAGGGAAACTGCTGCGTCTAAGTGCGTCATGTGCCATACTGTCTTATGGCACTTTGGAGCGTTACAACTCCCATCATGTACTAAAGTGAAACACAATGTAGCTTTTTCCACATTAGTTATTGCTCTTTACTAAATATTGATTACTATAGCCAACACATGACTAGTAACAGTAATAAGAATAGTAATAGTAATAAGAATTACATCTGCAAAATAGACAATAAGGATTGTTATGGTACAGTTGGTCAATACTCAGCAATACGGATACTTCCAGGGTCATACATTTCTAGGATCAGGGGCACCATAACGTTTTTAGGTTGGGGGCCAAAAAGTAATTTCAAGGGGGGGTGGGTGCAACAAGATGGTTCGGGGGTGCCACAAGGGGGGGTTAAGGGTGCCACAAAGAGGGGTCAGGGGTGCCGTGGGGGAGGCGTTTGGGTCCCAAGGGGGAAGTGAGAAAGTACAAGGGGGAGCTGTGGGGTAAAGGAGAGGAATATATAAAGTGGGAGGGAGATAGGTGCAAAACTGGTCCCAGAGGAGGGGCAAGCCCACAGTTACTAGCCACTGTAGGGGACGGAGCTAGGCGGAGTGGGGAGGAGGGAGGAGGCTGTCAGAGAAGAGCTGTGGGGAGGGAGGAGGTGAAGCAGCTGGAAAGGGGAATATCTCTGTGCCCGGCCCCTGGGTAACCCTGCTCCCTATGACCCAGTACATATTCAGGCGCCTCTAAAATGTTTTGGGGGGCGAGTTGCCTACTTGCCCCCCCCTTCCCCCTGTTCCGGTACTTATGCTAGGAATACATCTGTACATCATGGGGCAGACCGTGGAAATTAAGGCCACTTGGGGCAACTTTGCACTTAGGTTGGTTGTGTTTAGTAGAGGGACCCGGATCTAGTTATCATGAGCAGATAGGAGCCCACTCCTCAGATCTCTCCTAAATCATGGTAGCCGGCCCATGCTTTCTAGCTCAGGGACTGTGTATAGAGAATATAAAGGTGCCAGTCTGCCTTGCTTTAGTTATTACTTATATTACTAATTCTCCCCATGTTATGGAAGCTGCTTTGCTGTTTATATAAATGCTTTACATATTGAATTGCTATGTGTAACATGGCTGTAACTGAGAAGAATAATTCTCCTAATGTGTTTCTCTCTTGTACAGTTGACATCAGAATGATGAATATACCATGGACCACCGATAATTGGCGCACATTATACATAGCAGCTGGTGTATGTGGTCTGGCTTTTATCGGCCTCCTTATATGCATTTTTATTAGGTAAGTTACTAACATCATTTACACATTGTATTATGGTTTATTTACCCAGCCTGTTTTTGGTTTTGGTTCTAAAACCCTTTTTCTGTTTTGGTTTTGGCAAACCTCCCTGAAAGTTGTTGATTTTGCTTTTGTATGTGAATTTCCTTACAAATGCTTAAATATGTAAAATTGTATATTTTGTAGCTTTTTGTTCCTACATTAGTATATCTATCGTTAATATCTATTTAAAGTCATTAAAAGTAATTTAAATTCAATTTTTCAATGATCTGCTCACAGCTAGCCCAACTACAGCTACTGTCATTATTACTGTTATCCCCACCAATCTGTCATGTGATCCTACTACTATCTCCACCCAGCTATCATGTCCCTACTATGATCCCTACCCAGCTGTGACCATATTTCTACAACTACCATCCCCAGCTATAATGTGTCCCTACTAATACTAGCCCCATTTATAATCAAGTGTCCCTCCAAAGACTACCTATTCCTAAATAAATATTGTGGTTGGTATGTTCATTAAATGGCCTGGACAGTGTTAGGGAATGTAAGAGGGATGTTGCAGGCTTTAGGTAGTGGGAAGAGAAGGGGCACAGTATACAGTGGCTGAGAATAGTGTGTGACAGGGTAAGAAGTGAGGAGGGTAGCAATGGTGAGAGGGAGATGGATCTATAGATGGGGGGAGTATTGGTGGTGGGGGAGGTAAGTGGAGGGACAGGATGGCATGGTAAGAGACTGCAGGGCAAACTAGTAGTACAAAATAGTCAGTACATTTCCTTTTGATGTTAAATAGAGTTTGATTAGTGTTTTTAGTAATATCACAAGACAATTGTCTCAAGAATTGTGACATTACTAAAATCTATTTACCATCAAGAGAACATTTACTGATTTTTCATGTTAATCTCTGATTTTGTTACATGTGGACAATTACTAGTGTTTGAGAATAAACCTTGTTAGACCACAAGTGATCTGTTGGGAAAACCTGGTTTAAATGTAAAATTACTACACAATACCCAATTTCATGAACATAGGCTGCTTGTCCAACTTATTTTCAAGACGTGTCATGTATGCAGTAACTTTATATATTTTGTCTATGTATATCTTTCTGTCTATGGGCCTGATTCAGCAAGGATTGCAACTGTGATTATGCACGCAATCGGCCGATGGTTGCGTTCTGCACATCCGGGCGCATCACAGTGATGTGCGCAAACACTCCACTGCCATCGGGACTGCGATCGTAGTCACTACGCAGACCCATTGCAAAGTGATGGTGAAGGGGGGTGGAGGGCAAAATGCAGGAGTGGCAGGGCAAACGGCATTGCAGGGGCATGCATAAATTAACAACAGCGTGCGATGAAGTTACCAATTCCTGAGTAAGGTCAGAGCTTGTACAAGTGTGCATGAGGCTGCGATGGTACTCGATGTTACAGATGGTTTCCCAGTCTTGCTAAGTATTACGGATGTGTGTAAGGTAAGGTGGGCGTCCTTATGTTGTGCTGCGACAGCATAGCGATCGCAATGGATTAGCATATCTTCACTGTGAGACTGGGTGCGTAATCACTATTGCAATCACAGTTGCGATCCTTGCTGAATCAGGCCCTATATCTTTTATACCTTGATGTGATTTGTGTATTGTTTTATTTGATTGCAGCAGCTAGCTTTACTTTTATTTCATTTGATATTTTATTTTACATTTTTATTTATACTAAATTATTTAATAAAATGTATGTTTATTAATGTATCGGTTCTTCTCATATTAGTAAATTATTTTACAGATGTGTCCTCAGTGTCAAAACACCATACGGCACAAGATGCCCAGCGTGACTGAGACGCTCCGAGAGGTGTAGCGTAGCGTCTTTTTCTTTACATTTTGCATCTTATTTGAATCAGAGATGCAGCAAAACACCACTAAAAATGTTATAGAGGTGCTGGTCTGCGACTTTAACCGCACAGGAATTTGTTTTTTTAAAACAAGTTTTATTGAAGCATCATTCGTCAGATACTGTACACATAAAATTTAGAGAATGACAATACAAACAGAAAAGAACACATGAAATTACTTTAATTTATAATATATAATATGTGCAAGGAAAACAATGAGGAACCCAAGAGGTCCAAATCATATGGAACCATAACAATATATGACAATACACAAAGTATAAAGTCAATAAGAAAAGGTGCCTCGCCCCACCCCCACTCACAGAAACACCACAGAGAGCGATGAATGTCTGCAATGGTAAAAGTTGAAATCCAGAAAAAAAGGGAACAGATTAAAATTGTATAGGAGGGTCATTAGCTACAAGTCGTGTTAAGTACAGGACTAACTTTTCAGGCTATGATGAATTTGAGTCTTTATGGGGGTGAAAACTGAGCAATGTGACTTTTCCACATGAGAAAAACTTCTCTATTTTAGATTCTTTATCTAAAATGGCATTGATCCAAATCAATAAACATGTACTAAAGTCGCAGATGAAGCACAACGGAACTTGGCTTGAGAAAAAGATTCAGTCTCAGTCGCACACAGATGTACAAATACAACACATCATATTCATTAGTGCAACTTAGCAAAGTAGTTTTTGTTGCTTCCAGTTGTTTTATTCATGCAAATAAGATGCACATCTTGAGCGAGAAAGATGATTGTCACGGACAAATTGCTTGGGTCTTAGCACGCCGAGAGGGGCTATTTGTGCAACTTTAGTAACAGTCTATGAGGACACATCTGTATGTTTTTATTCTGACTTTCTTGAGTGCAATTTTCTCTATGATTTGTACTTATTGGAGATGGCCACATTTTTACATTTTTTTTTTGTTTGCTGCTGTGATAGTTGCACCATTACCATTAACCAGTGCGGAAGGCTTTTGTTTGTTTGTTTAGATTAAGTAAAGCACCCATATTGGCATGACATGACTATAGTGGGTAACCTTATATAGGTCCTGCCACTGTGCTGTGGGCAGGGGACATCTCATTGGTCCAGGAAGCGAACCTGGAATGTTTTCCGTGGGATTGGGAGATAAGATTTCTCAGGATTTATACACTTCCCAGCAAGCTGATGTAGGAGATAGGGGAGAGCAGCGTCAATATCTGGTGCTGAGGTGGAAAATATAAAAAGCAGGTGCCCGCATGCATTAATCTCTATTTAATCTTCTCTTTATTCTTCTCACTGTTCAGTCATCTGGACCATTATGGACCGATTCTCAAAGATGGTGCATTTTGTTCCCCTCAGCAAATTGCCCTCAGCTAAGGAATTGGAAGTACTCTTTATCCAACATGTTTTTAGACTTCATGGACTTCCATGGTACCCTATTTGTTGCTCGGTTTTGGAGGTGCTTTTGTGCTGATCTGGGCATTCATGTCAGCCTAGCATCAGGCTACCACCCACAGTCCAACGGACAGACGGAGCGGGCCAATCAGTCTCTATAGCAGTACCTCCGTTGCTTCATCTCCAAGTGCCAAACAACTGGGTTACTCTTTTGCCATTCACTGAATTTGCATTTAACAACTCCTGCCATTCTGCTTCGTCAGTGTCTCCTTTTTTCTGCAATGTTGGGATTCACCTTATGAGTAATTCCTTTGAGACTACGTCAACCGCAACTCCTTCATCTGCTTCCAGGTTATGGTCAGTCTGGAAGAAAGTACATCATTCTCTTCTTCAAGCTTCTGGTCGTTCCTAAGTTTGGGCTGACAGATGTCGAAGGCCCTTTAATTTCAAAGTGGAAGACTTGGTTTGGCTGTCCTCCAGCAACATTAACCTGCGCCAGAGATCACAAAAGTTGGGCCCCAAGTTCATTGGCCTTTTTTAGAATTATTTCTCAAGTAAATCCTGTGGCCTTTCGACTAAAGTTACCTCAGACTCTCAGGATCAATAACACGTTCCACTGTTCTCTCCTGAAACCGATTTTTCTTTCCTCCTGTATTACTCCTAGGCGTTCAGTCAGGCCTCCACCAGTGCTCATCCAGGGGTGCCAGGAGTTTGTTGTGGAGAGGATCCTTGATTCCAGAATGTCTTCAGTTTCTTGTACACTGGAAAGGGTAGGGACCAGAGGAGCACTCCTGGATTCCTGAAAGGTCTTTGCATGCTCTTACCTTGAAGAGAATATTCTTAGAGAACTTTCCTGACAAACCAGGGTCTAGGGGTTCTTTAACCCCTCGTCAAGTGTGTGGGGGGGGTACTGTCACAAGCCGCTGCACTGCGAATGCAGGATGAGACGAACACTGGGCGAGCATTTGCTGAAACTCCTCCTAAATCCTGTCCGTCATTCTGGGATCGTTTTGGATAGGCTCCTGCATCTATTTCCATCTTGTGCAAACGCTGCTCCGATGCCGGTGATAGCGTTTCATGCGTTTCCGGTTTTTGGTGTTGTCTCCTGTTAGCCAGTCGAGTACCCAATTCTCCTGTCTGCTCTTGTTACCTGCCGTTTGTATCATCTAGGCGACACGGTCAGCATATCTACTACCTGCCGTTTGTGTCATCTAGGCGGCACAGTCTGCATATCCACGCTCTGCCATTTGTGTCATCCAGGCGGCGCAGACTGCACTCAGTTCTGCATCCAGCTCCTTGTGTTACCATGGCGGCACAGGCCGCACTTCAGTGTCCAGCTGCTTGTATCAACGCGGTGGCACAGGCAGCAATCCAGCATCCAAAGTACGCAATCCAGCATACCACCGTTTGTGTCAACTCGGCGGCACAGGCCGCAATCCAGTGTCCAAAGTACGCAATCCAGCATCCCACTGCTTGTATCAACCCTGTGGCACTGGTCCTTCTTCAGACCACCACAGCCTGCCAAGGCTGCTACATGGCCTAAAGGCTGCATCTTCTCCTATGGCCCACAGGCCACAACAGCAAAGACTTACCAGCCCTCAAGGCTGCTCCACGGCCACAGCTAGCCAAGCATTACCAGCACTCAAGGCTGTTGCAGGACAACCTTCACGGACAATACCTCAATTACTAACAATGACTCTATAACACACAAGTACTGTGACTTGGAGTGAGTGTTGATTAGTAAATAAATACATAAACCTAGTAGTTTTGTACAAATTGAGTGTTTTCATCAATATGGATCACTACTACCAACCGAGTGTAAAGCAGAAGCAGCAAGAAATTGCTAGCAGTGCAGCTGCTGCAACCAGTCATGATGACGATACTAGTCATTCACTATCATCTAAAGCTGATGCTCGAGGGTGTAGAGGCTTTAAAAAAATAGGGTATCTGAAATAAAAAAATTGAGATTTCACAGGGGTAAAGACGAAAAAACTCTAAATGTTAGAAAAATAGAAAATTAGAAACATACCATTCACCACATGCAGTGGCAAGGAAAGGCTCATGTCTTTGCTTTTAATTCTTAGTGGTGGTTCTACAACTGTTAGTGAGGCATCTTCTGCCTCTCATAACAATGAAATACCTTTTCACTCAGACTATAGAAGTGTAAAAAAACTGAAAACTACTACGGCTAGATCAAACTGTGCATTCAGAAACATAGATGTCAGAAATCCTGAGGAGAGTCTAAGTCTGTCCATGAGTGTTATGTGTGAGCCTGACTTTTCAGAGAAGCTGTCTTCCACAGTTTCTGCTCCCTCTGTATTTGTGGGGACAAGCAGCATAAGTATAGCTGATGACATAGAAATTGAGGATGACAAAGCGGAATTGCAAGAGGATGCGGAGGATATTTCTGTAGCTGACACTGGCATTAATGAGGATATTGAGGATGTTGTTTGTGTAAGTCAGGTGCCGGTGGAAGCAGCTCTTGGCCATGATGAGAAGTAGGACATTGTCATGCCTGGGCATAGGACCAACAAATCCACCTCTTATGACTGGAATTATTTTTACCCAAATCCTGACAACATTTGTCAAGCCATTTGTAGCCATTGTGGAAGGACAGAAAGTAGAGGTAGGAACATTAAGCATCTAGGAACCTCCATGCTATTACATCATCTGCAGCGAGCTCATGACAAGTATTTTATAACATCAGAAACTGGTGCTAAAAAAATAACAAGCAGTCCAGCATCAGCTAGCTCCCTTCTCTCTACTAGATCCCAGCATCTGCAATTTCCACAGACAACGCCTTCATCCTCAATATCCTCAGTAATGATCAGAGGTTGTCGGCATCCAATTTGCTAGGTGATTCATCCTCTTTCCAGAACTCCTCAGAAGAATCCTTGAGCGCTAGGCCTGCTGCTGCTGTGGGTAGATCTTCATCCCAGAAGTGGACCAAGAAGACTACTAGTAGTAATTTTGCAAAACAATTGACTGTTAAAGAATCTCTTACAAGGGGAAGCAAGTATGACAGCTCTCACCCAGTCGCACAGCCGATCACTGACGCCATGACAGCTATGCAAGTATTAGATATGCGTCCAATATCTGCAATTAATGCAGTGAGTTTTACACAATTAACTGAGGTCCTGTGTCCCAGTAGCAAATTCCATCTCGGTTTCATTTTACCCGAAAAGTCATTCCTCGGCTGTACCAGGACGTTAAAAAGAACTTAATTACTGCCCTACAAAGTGCCATTGTAGAAACTGTCCACTTAACAACAGATATGTGGACAAGTGGTAGTGAGCAAACTAAAGATTACATGACTGTGACAGCTCACTGGGTGGGTGAATTGCCTTCAGCAGCAGCAGAATCTAATAAACAATGCCAGCTCATTCAGAGGCAGGCTACTATGTGTATCACCGGATTCAATACGAGGCATACCACTGACAACCTCTTAGAAAACCGAAAAAAAGAGATGTCATAGAAACATGGCTTATCCCACTTGGACTCTCCTCAGGATTTGTGATTTCTGATAACACCACAAATATTGTAAAAGCATTACAGCAGGGTGAATTTCAACACATTCCCTGTTTTGCTCACACAATCAACTTAGTGGTGCAGGGTTTTTTAAAAAAGGACAGGGGCGTGCAGGAGATGCTGTCTACTGTCCGAAAAATTTTGGGACATTTTTGACATTCATCAACAGCATGCAGGAGATTGCAGCACCTGCAAGAGCAGTTTAATTTGCCCTGCCATCAACTGAAGCAAGAGGTGGTAACAAGGTGGAACTCCACCCTTTAAATGCTTCAGCGGATGGAGGAACAGCAAAAAGCCATCCATAGCTATACAACAAGCCATGACATTGGGAGAGGAGAGGGAATGTACCTTAGCCCAACACAGTGGAGAGTACTTTCTGTCTTGTGCAAGGTGCTCAAACCATTTGAAGTAGCCACATGTGAAGTGAGTGCTGACACTGCTAGCTTGAGTAAGGTGATTCCCCTAATTAGGCTTTTGAAATATCAGCTGGAGAAATTGAAGGAGGAGATTAAACAAAGCGAATCCACAAAGTATGATGGACTTGTAGAGCAAGTCCTTTATTCGCTTCGCCAGGATCCATGGGTGGCCATGATCTTGAAATCTGATCACTATATTTTAGCAACCATGATTGCTCCCATTTTTAAGTTGTATGCTGTGTCTTTCTTTCCAACTGACCCAGATCTTAAAGGATGCAAAGAGCTACTGGTGAGCAAGTTGGCAAGTGTCACAACAACACATGCAAATAAGTCAACCCAACATTTTGACATCTGGTCGAGACTACAAGAATTGCCAAACATTAGTGACACCTCTACCGTAACTCCATCTGATACGATTACTATCCAAAGAATGGTGGAGGATTATTTTCATGACACCATACAAATAGACATGTCAGAGTTCCTTCGAGTACTGAAAGGAAAAAAGGCAATTTGGAGGCCCTTGTTTGAACTGGTTTTGCATTACTTAAGCTGCCCACAATCCAGTGTGTACTTGGAGAGAGTTTTCAGCACGGCCGGGAACCTTGTGAGCAAACGGCGTAGGAGACTACTTTTTCAAAATGTGGAAAAGATGATGTTCATCAAAATGAAATGGAAATTCCCCAAGGAAGACCTTTCCCGGCAACTACATCACAGTACAGAGTCTTCTGTAATGGTGGATTTCAGTGAGGATGAATTAATATTGTGTACACACTGATGAGGGGGAGGATGGCAATGGCGGTGACATCTTGCCACTGTAGAGCTGTTTCCTTAAGCTATTTGGTAGCTTGTTTTGTGGGGGCCCAAACAAACCAAGCATTTCAGCCACAAAAGTGGCAGTACCTGTCGCTGAAATGCTTGGTTTGTTAAAGTGTGCATGTCCTTTTTAATATCCAACATAAGGGTGGGTGGGAGAGCTCAAGGACAATTCCATCTTGCACTACCTATCATTTCTGCCACTGATGTGTGGCAATGTTTCATAAATGTGCTTTAAACTGTGGTGTCTGTGTCGCTGCTCTGTCGCTCACTGCAGCCTTTGGCCTCTAATGGTGAAAACAATATTATAAGCTGTGAGGTGGTCTAAATTGACTGTAAATGACTGGAAATTAAAGTTGTTGAGGTTAATAATACTCTAGGAACAAAGAAAAGCCCAAATTAAGTGATTTTAGCTTTCTTGGCATTTTTTGTAAAACAGCAGGTTTGGCAAATCCAAATCCAAAGCCGGCCGATGAATCAGAGCAAAATCCAAATCCAGCAAAAATGGTCCGGAGCACATCCCTAATATCTGTGTGCAACTCAGTCTGTATACAAAGTACAAGGGATCTTGGCATGGAAAAAAACAGCGTCCACTGCATCATAGCACTTCATATATAGATTCATAGCAGGGGCGTAACTAGGTATTTAAGGGGCCATAGCAAAGGTTTGTAAGGGCCCCTATGTACCACCCAATGGTGAAAAATGTATCAAATGAACCAATAAAGTTTCCTGGGGCATCCTAGTCAAATCACATTGTGGCTAAGACGCATTTTCTGCAAAACAGACACAAAAAAGTCACCTGGCATTAACAGAGTCATACAGGATTTAGGGCACTGAGAGGGGCTGTTTAATTTATAGTATCTGTTATATTGCCTACTACACCCCTCATCTTTAAGTCTAAGTTATTTAAAGTTTTGTAATTAGTACTGTAACCAAATACTGCCACTAGTGATCTAGACTGTACTAGGAAGATATACGCTGCCTGTTTAGCTGTACTGTAACACCACATTCTGCCCTCTGATACATTGTACCATGATATATTGCTATCTGACATCATACAGGAACTGGTGACTTACTGAGAACTCATCTAACGTTTCTGGCTTGTTATAATCTCTAATTGACCCATTTTTCTTATTTTTGCAGTTGCAGAAAAATATTTAAAAGGAAAGCTTATACTGATATTGAATCGGCTGCTGACCTTAAGAAAGGTAACAATAACTAGATACAGGATCTATATTATAATAAATTGTTACAAGGGTTATCACGCTCAGCCCCTATATATGTAATTTACGATTGTCTTCTTATGTGTATGGCGGTAAACCAGGTGCGAATGTATAACTAGTAAGAAGGACTCACTCATGGATATAGAACATGATTTTATTGGTTAATCACAGTGTTAACCTATTGACATACAATGTTAGCATGCAGGGGTACGAGTACACATGTCCTTATACAATAGACATATTGTGGGTGGGGGAAGGTGCAGACAGTATATTACACAACAAAGCAATAAAACTTGAAACAATGAATATGAAAAATGAAAATGTCAGGAATAGTTGTCCACAGATAGTTGTTCAGAGCAGTCAGTATTATGATAAATTGTGTACAGTCTCGTATGCTGGTTAGAGAATGGTATTGCAGAGAGTGGTGTCACGCTGTGATGCTAGGAGATATATACAGTTCCAGTCTAATGCTGGGCTTCAGTTACCTCAGTCTGTGATGTATTTGCACTCTAGTTGGCAGCTTGTGGCAGTGTGTAGGGTTGGCTTGATTCCTTTTAAGAGATGCTGCAGACGGCGTACCTGTTTAGAGGTGACTGTTGGGCATCGATCTATAATTAGTAACTACTAATCTGCCCATTTACTAGAGAAAAGAAAACTATCTTGAGTGAAAATGTTCTAGATATGGCTTCTGCCTACTTAACAATGACTACAAATGTTCTATATCCACCTAATGAAAGGCACACATCTAGCATATAGCAAGTGTTAGACATGAACAAAATCACTAAAAATATTTCCTGATTCTCTTCTTTCCACAGATCTACTGGCAGCACCAACACCAGTATCCACAAAACTACCAATCCCATCCCCCTCAATATCCCCCCCACCTTCCCCAACATACCACACACATACCCATCCCCAACTCCAATACCCTTATCTCAATTACCCAGACATTTCCACCTCTTTCTGCCCCTACTGCAAGGCTGTGGTATCAAAGTAAGGGTTTATCTCTCCCCCTCCTCGACCACCAGGATACTCCCAAACCTCTCCCCATCACCACCCCGGTGTATGTGTTGTGTCTGTCTCCCTCCCATAGATGTTGACAGACATCAACATGTACCACCAAGGATGGTGCCTCCAAACCTCTCACCACTACCAACACCTCCTCTACCTGAATTCCCAACACCTCAGGAGAGAATAATAACTAGCATGGAGAGAATGGCAACAGGCCAGGAGAGGCACAATATATTTGGTAAATGCCTGCTGGAAAGAATAACTGGCCAATTAAGTCCTGCACTAAGTGATATGGCACAGGTGAGACTGAGAAATAACTACCATGTGCTTCCCCTCCTGCGGCCTCTGATACGGACTTCAACCAACAACCTCAAGTGGATGAGGGAGAAGAAGGTCCCATTTTATCATTTCTAAATAAAAAATTGAGTGAAAAGTGTCTTCATGTTCTTGACTAAGATACACATGCGGAAAATTACATGTAAGTCCCTAAATATGTATTTATAGGTACAATGGTCAATCTAGTGGTTTCTGCTCAAATACACTCAAAGTAGAAAAAGCAGGTGCAGTGGATTTGTATGCCCCATTCATTACATAGGTTATACTATATGTATGTGTCATTTACATTGTTACCCCTTACACTGACACAGATTCCTTCATGCTGCCACATCTGTGTAAGAAACTGGTAAGCATACCCACATTACATATACAAAATGCTATAAAATAGGTTATGGGTAACCTAAAATATGATGCATTTTTGATTTTTCACAAATGTTTAGGGTGTGAAGTGTTAATGCAAACTTGGAAGGGTGACCTGTTATATGTCCATTACTATATTAACTATGAACAGATAGGAGAAGCAGATTTTGAGGCTGCATTCGTTACATGCCCATTACATTTATCATTAACAAGCATGATATTGGCTCCAAGGTTAGCCGGATGTGGGAGGGTGCCTGCAAAGGTGCTGAGCCTATATGTATATTGACAATGAACAAACAGGAGAAGCAGATTTTGAGGCTGCATTTGTTACATGACCATTATATACAGGGCTGCCATCAGGGGGATATAGGCAACACACCGATATAGGGCCCTGGCTGGCAGTGATGATGCCAATTGCCAGATTCCATGTTTTTAATATTCTGCAGAGGCTCTCACTCATTGTGAGTGGGGCCTTAGTTTACAATACTGTTGTAGAGAGAGCTGTGTTGGACCTGGCACCCTGGTCTGTGCAGTTTAGACATTGCTATGTTTCACATTCACTCCCATGGTACCAGCCACCAATCAGTAGTTGCTTATCCTTCCTTACTCCTCCCCTCTGTACCACTTTCTTTGTGACCACACCCCTTTTTAGTATGCACACACCATAAAGTGTAACACCACCTCCACTGAGGTTGGTGCTGCCTATGAATACCTTCCTCATGCCCAATTATTGACACTTACTTTGCTTATGTGGTAATAAAATCACTTTCTGCTCATCAAGACAGCAAAGTGATATGACACCAAGGTGCCCAAATTGTGGAGCACTGTGAACTCTGTAGAAGATTAAAATATCTAAACCAAACTTGTAATTATACAGTACCTATAAATGATTTAAAGAAATTCTGCTATATTCTTTAAAAAAAAAAAATAGATATAGAGATGTGTGCAGACCCCCGTGTTTTGGTTCTACATTATCTTCAAGTTTTGGTCTTAGCAAAACCACCAAGAAATGTTTAATAAAAACAATAAGATCATGTAACTTGGACCTGTTTTTTCTCCTGTAGTATTAACATCAATAACATAATTTCCTGTCAATTTTGAGCACCTGAAATCTGTCAGGGTTCAGCCTAGGATCAGCCATCTCTTACCTCTGCGCCGGCTTCCCCTGACTTCTGATTCGGTCAGACGTCTGGTGCAGTGATGGGGGAGGTGCTGAGCATTCTGCCTTAGGTGCTTGCGGACTGCCATGTTTGGCTGTGTGTGTCGGGGATCGGAGTTCCCAGCATGGGCACCGCCATGACAGTGCCTATCATGTGACAATATCCCAACCAATGGTAGCATGGACTAGGTCAGCTGACGCTGTGCTCCAATCATCTGCTACCCCTGGGTATATATTCCGGCTCCAGAACTCCAGAAAGTTGCCTGATCAACATATGTCACGCCTAGTGTGCTAGTAGAGTCTTGTTCCAGGTTCCCTTGGTTCTCTCATTTGTTTTCAGAGTTTACGGTGTCTCCTCGAGCTGCAGTGAGACCAACATCCCTGCCTGTGTGCCTAGTCTCCAGTGTCTCCTTTGAGCTACAGTGTGTTTACATCTCTGCCTGTGTACAATTACCAGTGTCTACCAGAGCAGCAGTACGACTAACATCCTTTTGCCTGAGTGCTTCCTTTCCGGCAACAGTGCTTTAACAACTCTGCCAGTGTGCACTGCCTGTGCCGTCCTGTGGTGCAAAAGGGAATCCGCATGCCTATACCTGTGAATCCCTCAAGTGCCACCCCGTGTTACAAAAATGCATCCACACGTCTCTACCTGTGAATCCCTTGAGTGCCACTCCGTGGTGCAAAAGTGTGTCAGCACACCACTCCCTGTGTATCCCTTGTGTGCCATTCCATGGTTCAAAAGTACATCTGCCTGTGAACCTCTTGTGTCATCCCGTGGTGCAAAAGTTCATCAGCACACCACTACTTGTGTATCCCTTGTGTGCCATTCCGCAGTGCAAAAGTGAGTCCGCACGCCACTCCTTGTGTATTCCTTGTGTGCCATTCCGCAGTGCAAAAGTACGTCCACACGCCACTCATTGTGTATCTCTCAAGTGTCACTTTTCCAAGTACCTCTCAAGTGCCATCCGGTTGTGCTAAAGTGCATCAGTACGCTATTCCTGAGGTACTCCTCAAGTACCAACCTCTGGTGGAACCCCCTGTACAATAATGCCTCAGTTAAGCACTTTCCCCAGGCCATTGATATCTCGAATTTCTATTCCTACGAATATAGGATACCTGGTCAAAGGACCGTGACCTGCCTGCAGGGTGCAGCTAAGCCCATATCCCGCTTGGAGGGGACACTGGCGAACACCTCCCTGCAGGTTAGACGCCGCACCATTGACCAGGTCTCGCCAACGTCCAAAATCTGTGGATGAGGAGTTCTTATATCCAAGTCTCTCACCCTGAATTCTTCCAAACCCAAGACCACAACCCCTCAGTAGGGGATTTCTCTTCAGCAAACCTGACAAAATCATGAGGGAAGGACTTAAATAAAAAATCCTTCCCTCAAGATCCAGTTTTTAGATCCAGGTTCCGAACTTGCGAGACGCCCACAGTCAGGACTCGGTTCTATTTGGAACCCCAAAATGATCCTAGGTGGAACTCTGTTTGAGTCTGAACCCCAAAGTTCAGGTGTGTTCAGTTTTCAACCGAACCACTCATCTCTAATGTATATATATGGGCTTGTTTTACTATGCATTAGCCCTATGGCTGGTACAGTTTTTTCATGTTAAATTAAAGGAGGAAGGTATGAAAATACAATACATTTCCAACATCTTATACTGTTTTGCTGTTTGGGTAATTTACAAATATATATATATATATATATATATATATATATATATCTATTGTGAGAATAAAAGGACACAGCGCCTGAAGATAACACAGACCCTTACTCAAACAAATGAAAATGTAAGAAACTCTTTTCAATTAGGAATAAATATATAAAAAAACTTTTTTGAGAAGCATATATAATTCTAAAATAGTGTGTGTATAGCACTCCCCTGTGGTATGGGTGTCAGCTCAAACAGAAAGATACAACAGTGGTGATCTACTCTATTGCTCAGAATAATAACATGGACATAGCCATCACATTAGTGTTAAACTCAGGGTATGCTATCAAGGTTTAAAGCTCACAGCAACTTTGCTTTTAAATGTGAGACAGTTACCAAGCACACCTGTTGCAAAGCACCTAGGAAAACAGCTGACACAAGTTAGATAACTAGTTAAAAGGGGTGTATGAGAAAATGTGATCACAAAAATGATTAATTATAAAAATTAATCATAATAAACAAAAAGCACTAATCCACGGCACTCACCATTCCTAGATTTGGGGTGCAACATGGTATGTGACCACATTGTTTAAATAGAAATCACAGGGGCTCTGCACTCACCATAATAACTAACAATGATAATAATAATAATAATAATAATAATAATAATAATAAACAGTGGGGTTTTGCAGTAAAGTGGGGTCCCGTGACGGGGGCTGCAAGCTTAAATGCATTGATCAATTCATGAACCAAAACCCCACTGTTTATTATGTTTATTATTATTATTAGTTATTATGGTGAGTGCAGAGCCCCTGTGATTATATATATATATATATATATATATATATAATCTGTCCAACCAAACCTTCCTTAGTAAGAAGCAGACGGCGCTCCATCGGTATTAATCAAAAAGTTTTAGTGCATAATAGTACAGCCAACGTTTCAAAGCTGTTTCAAAGTTAATGGCTAAAACGAGGGCATGGATCCAAGTATTCACAGGTCACGCAGGATGCACATCTGTAACACCCTGGTTTCTTCTGGCTGATGCCAATAGTGGGTTTCTTTAACGGGGTGACATCGGTCTTCATCAAGATATTTTTCAAATTTCCACCTCTTTTAAAGCTAATTAGCTAATAGCTGAGATATATCATGCAAAGCCGGAAGATCTTTGTCTGTGGGTATAATCGGCCAAAGTGCTTTGGCTGCTTTTGACACCACTGGGCTCGCCAATGTATATTCTGTGACAAAGGGGATACGTTTGTTGACATCTACCTTGGGTTTAGACGATAATAGTTGCTCTCTGGGTATTTGAAGCACCTCTTGTTTCTGTTGGGGCAAAACTTGTTTATTATATCCCCTTTTTTTAAATCTATCCACTATGTGGTTTAATTCTTTATCCCCATCTTCAGGTTGGTTAGTAATTCTGACGGCTCTCATCATTTGGGATTTAGCCAAATTGCTTTTCAAGGCAGGTGGGTGGAAACTGTTCGCCACTAGCAGTGTGTTACGATCCGTGGGTTTGCAATAGATGGAGGTATTAATCTTGCCGTTATTTAAGGTAAGCAAGATTGCACTTTTCTCTTGTTTCACACCCTGATGACAAGGCCTCTCCGGCTTTGAAACATTGGCTGTACTATTATGCACTAAAACTTTTTGATTAAGACCGATGGAGTGCCACCTGCTTCTTGCTAAGGAAGGTTTAGTTGGATATATGCTACTATAAAAAGGCACCCTGGCATTAATTATCTATTTCCGAGAGTGCCCATCTACATGTTTGTTTTATATATATATATTACCTTCATTCGGTATGACAGGCGTCGGGCTCCCGGCGTAGGGATAATGACGGGCGTCGGTATTTCGGCGCCTGTCATTAATCCCCTGTTGGGATTAGACAGTTGGGAAGCCGGCGGTCGGCATTGCGACTGTCGGCTTCCTGGCTGCATCCCATAAAGACAAGAAAAACAGTTAAAAGTAATACTAAACAATACAGGACAAGTTCATGGTTTATAAACATAGCTGCATAACACAAGCAGCAGGACATCAGCAACTAGGTGTTAGGTGCCGTTGTGGGGAGTCAGGAGTAAATTATACTAAAAAAAGGGGGAGAAGCACATGAGGGACGAGGGCCCTGCTCGTGAGAGCTTACATTCTAAAGAGGAGGGGCAGACAGACAGGGACGACACATATAGGGTAGATAGTGAGGAAGGAGCATGGAGCAGTGGATTAGGATATGTGCTGCGTAATGTGTGTGTATAAGGTGATCTGATGTTATGTCAAAATTAAGTCCTTCATTCATCTATCTCTATGACAGAAAATAGATTTTAATTATGTGTTATTTACATGAGAGATGTACAAAATAAAGTAGTAGCAATTTAATTATTGTGTGTTACATTTTAGCATCTAAATACATCCTGATAAAAATGCAGCTATTATGGGACGGTCCTGCCATCCTAATACAGTAGTGAATACTTTAGTCCCAGCTGCTGGGTGCTATGCCATGCTCCTGTGAGTGGGTGCATCTCACATACTAGACCCACCCACAAATGGGTGCAGACATGCCCATCATGATGTGGCCCCACAGGATGTTGCAGTACCCAGGCCCAGAATTTCTCTTGGCAGCCCTGGAGGTGACAGGCAGAACCATGTGGGCATAGTGGTGGGGTAACAAGGCCATGGAGGGAGGGAGGTGGCTGAGAGTGGAGGAACAGGAAAGGCGGGGGAAAGAAGCAAACAGTTGGAAGGGAGACTGATGAGAGGAAAAAGGGGAGACAGCAAGTGGACTAGACAAGAGGGAAAGGATGGGGGTGGATAAAGTAGAGGATTATGTGGGCACTGAATATGGGGGGTGTTTGAAGTAAGGGTGTTCATGCTGTGGACGTGGTAATAAGTGAGATGAAAACTGGAGTGGAGGCTGTGTGATGTAGGGACAGTGTGGATAAAAGTTGTTAAATGTTAAAAATAGAGATAATAGAACAATGCTGCTAATGTATGAGCGCAGCTCCAAAAGTGATATATAAAGAGAGGTATGTGAGTAGTGGGTGCAGGAATTAATTATTAAACAAATGATTAAAGTGGACAAATGTGACGCAATGGGAAAAGGCAATACAAACAAGAATTTATGTAGTATGAGGGCAAAATTACAATGTACCGAGCCAATCCAGTCCAAGGTGTTATGATCAACAAAGATCAATCAACCATAGCAGCACACAGATAGGGGAGTACTTGCAATGTCCAAGCAGTGAGTGCAGTAAGGACTTTCCTGGATATTCTTAAAGCAGAAGATGGTGATTTTGGTAATTCACCTAAATATGTTGCTTGATGTCATTCAGAAAGTTTTCTTGTTTTGAGGTTGTTTGGCCTCAGTTTTCCTCCAGTTTAACTCCGGCGTAACTCTGACTAAAGCTGGCCACACACTAGACCAACTTACATCCAACCAGCCAACTTGTTGATTGGTTGGAATGAAAATCTGGTAACGTATGGGAGTAACTGATGATCAGCAATTTGCTACTAAATGCCAAAAAACAGATGAAAATGGTCGGTCAGACAAGTTTGTTAAATGTTTGATCTAAACAATTTGTTCAAACAACAGTTTTGGTTCATTTCCCAGCGTTTGGGAGCAAATTGCTGATTGTATTCCTTACCAGATTTTCATTCCAACCAATCAACAAGTTGGCTGGTTGGATGTAAGTTGGTCTAGTGTGTGGCCAGCTTTAGTTATCAAATTGTAATTACACTTATAATCTCACACTTTGAATCTAATACAGCCTACGTCTATGCAGCCTTAGTGAGCACTAATAACTAAAGTTACAAACAGGTCTCTGTGTGCTCACTGATTGGGACCCCACCCCAGAGCTCAACACACTAAATTGGGATGCAATAAAAGTCTAAGATAAACAATTTGTGAGAATGGAGTGGACCATCACAGATTCACAATATATTCCTAACTTCCTTTATAGAAATTGCTCTTAATATAGTAGTAGTGATAATTTACCTAGTAGGAATTTATCAAAACTGTGCTGAGGCAATCAATAACACAGCATCTGATGGGAGCAGTAGTGATAATTTACCTAGTAGGAATATATATATATATATATATATATATATATATATATATATATATATAATTATTATTTTTTGTGGATGCTTAATAATGATATATTATTCTCTTCCATGTAAAATCCAGAGTTAATACATTTCTAATGCAATATTGAAACCTTTGTGTTTGCTCCTGAAATATAACATTTATTTTATTTGATACCCTAGTACATCCACTAGATGGCGCATTTCTCCTACTTTTTTAACTGTCTTCAGCAGGTAAGATGTCACTAAGGTTGTTAATGTTTGATAAATGATACAATTGTAGAAAACAATTATTATTTGCTTTTATTGAAAAAACGTTTTTTTTACTTATGCCTAATGAGAAGCTGACAAAATGTTTAGAAAACAATCTCACAGGCAACATTGTAATGCGCAACTAATCCTTTTAATAGCTTTTCCATTTAATATTGATCCATTAAAGGGTAATTTCACTAATCTAAAATTGAAAGTAACATATATGGCCTTCGAGCTGTTCTCAGTTAAGAACAGTGGATGCAAGGTCAATTGAGCTGCCTGTATGGAATAAGCAGAAGGTTTTCCCATACAGAGACAAAAATAAGTTTTCTTGCCAATTGAGTACTTACAAGAGGAGTTTAAACTGAATTTCCACCTTGGGAACAGTATAAGAAATCAAATGAAAAGAAATCTCACTGCCCAGAAGAAGTCACAATGAATTGCAATGGGTCTGCTAAGAACTTGTTCAAAGTAAATATTAATGTAAATCGATGCAAAAGTGTTTAATGTTAAACTGTATACTAAGGTACTTCTCAGTTACTAAAAATCAATGTTTGGCTGACTATATAGTATTTTATTTAGCTTTGTAAAAGTTGTGAACACACACACATATATATATATATATATATATATATATATATATATATATATATATAATCCAAGAAAACTCTGCACTCACACACCTTTATTACAACTTTTATCCAGGGTGCACTTCAAGACGGAAAGTCCATAAATATAGAAAAAATCGTATCCTCTAATTAATGTTGGAGGATACAATTTGAGATAATTGCCTTCATCCAACAATTATTGGAGGATACGATTTTATATATATATATATATATATATATATATATACACATACACACACTTTACAATAAGTAGAATAGTTACAAAAATATAATTTTTTAGCAGTTGAATCAACTTTAAGATTAAATTGCAATATGTTTAAACCATGGAGGTCATAGAAGACGCTGTTCCTGAGATGCTCCCAGATTCATAAGAATGTGAAACGTGTCCTTTATTTAATATATAGATTTTTGCATGTGTTATAGTATCGGTGACTCTTGACAAGGCCAGATTGACAATGGGGCATATGACACTACGGGGTATATTTACTAAAGTTTGATTTTGGATCTGTGGTGTATTTGAATTAGATTATAATTCGAGTTTGCACATCAGAGAATATAAAACCGAATCCCGTTCAAAATTGAATATCGTCAAAACATCGGTACTTTTACATAGAGGGACATAGGATCCCCCAATTTACTAACTTAGGAATAGAAAATCAATCACAAATGGAACATAAAATGGAACACAAAATACCCCAAATAATAGACTAATAGCAGACAGGCGATTTTAGCTCCTAAACAACATTCTATTCCCTAACCTTTCATTATGATACCTATAAAAGTAGATACCATGGACGCTATGCCAGTTTTTTTTTTGCAATTGAGCAATTATTGGTAAATTGCGCATGAATATAATTTACACTACGCATGCGCGAAAGTCTAATAGTGATGCCGCTCTCAGCACTTACCTTTACGCAGAGTTATTGAAGGTCAGGTACCGTTTACGCTGTTGCCGGGTGAGTAGTGGAAAAACACAGACGTGTCATGGCAGTGTTTGAGGTGCATCGCTGGGTGCGCCTGCTCACCGTACTCAAGCAGTGAGCCTCCGGCATCTCTATTCAGTCTGCCATGCTGCATGTCCATTGATTTAATTGAGCTGATATATCGGAGGATGTGCGTGTGCACTGGGAATGTGTACGCAGTCGCTGTTGCTTAGCGACTGCACTGCTGGGCGTCTCTGTACTTTTCAGGGTTGCTGTTTTTTTCAATAATTTCGCACATTATCAACATGCACAATCGCATCTGCAATCGTCATAGCGAATATCAATAAATCAGGCCAGATATTAATAATACTGTAAAAGGCTCTATGTGTCTCAGGTAGAAATTACATGATTTTATCAATTTTAAAAGAAATCAAGAAACACTTGAGGATTTGCGCACACATCTAATGAAAAGGGCACCAATCATTCAGAGATGGACGCAGTGCACATCGCCCCTGCCTCTTGGGTTCCCCACCCCCAAACGGTGACAGGCTGAGGCTTAGGGGCAGGGCAGGGCCGGCTCCAGGGATCTGAGCACCCTGTGCCGGCTCGGTACATAGTGCCCTGTAATCGCGCATGGCACGTCTCCAAATAACGTCAGGCTGGGGGTAAAGCCCAGCCCTCCATCACTGGCTGGGCTTCCCCCAGCCCTCTTCCATCAGTGAATGGATGCCGCGTGCGGCATCCATTCACACTCCGGGGGTCCGGCACCGCTGCACAGCTGTGGCGGTGGGGGTCCCCAACCTCCCGATTTGACCACCCGCCGGCCACTTTGACCCACGGGTGGAACAGCAGGACAGTACTGTCCCGCTGAAATCGGGATGTTGGGGAGAGGTGCGCCCTCTAATCGTGGCGCCCCTGTGTGACCGCTCAGCTTGAACACCCCTAGAGCTGGCCCTGCTTAGGAGGCACTGTGTGCTACGAAGCAGGACCTATTCTGCACATACCTGTACACAGAACGCATCCTGTGCATGCGCAAACGCCCCACCACCAGAATTAGAGAAACCACAGCAGCTTCTTGCATGTGGTATGTTTTGTGCAATAGGAATACATAAGGAAGTGTCTGTTGATTTTTTATTCGATTTTATAGCTGAATTTATATCTGATTTTTAAATAGACAGAGGCCCTGAATCAGGGCCATCCTTCCTGATTTTAGAGCGGCCTCCTGGCCAGTCGCATAGCTGTGGGTGACCACCCACAGCTATAGCGAGCGGCAAAAAAGATGGACGCGATGGTCAAGACCATTCGCGACCATCGGGCTTGTGACGAGACTCTTGTGGTAGGATCTCGTCTGCTGCAAGCCCTGGAGTACTTTTGGCTCTATCAGAGCCAAAAGCAATCCCATTGACATCACTTGTGATGTCAGTGGGGCCGGCCCCAGACGGAAGGCGTTCCCATGGGAACGCCTCCGTCTGGCCAGCCAAGCCCCCAGCAAGCCCACCAAAGTGGGCGTGCTGTCACTCACCATCGACAGCATGCCACCTTTGTAGCGAGACCCATAGCGACGGGTTGCCCGCCGCTATCCGGGTCTCGCACATGCGCACGACGGAGCCAGGTCCGTCATGCGCATGCGCACTGGCCCAACATCGACCCGCTTGCGAGCGCTCAGCTGAATCAGGCCCAGAAACCACTAGTCAAAATCGACCAACATCAAATTCCATTTTGAAATCGATTTTAAAATTGAATTTTAGTAAATGTGGGATTTTGACCATGAAACTTAATGTCGATTTGATTTGATTTCAGATGAGTTAAATCGAACATAAAACTGAATGCAAAATCGAACTTTCATAAATATACCCCTATAGCTTCAGACCTCCCCATAAAAATAGGCCGCTGATCATAACAGTATGATTACCAGCATCCCACACATCGGCCTTAAATCATAAGTATTAAACTTGTATTTCTGTTTTCTGTACAAAATTATGCTTTTCTACTTTTATGTATTTAGGGAGACATTGGGGCTGATAGTGTAGGGAACGTACATGCCCACATAGCACTGACCACACCCACATAGCACTGACCACACCCACACAGCACTGACCACACCTCCTCCGCATCTCACAATACTCCTTGGTCATTTTCAAAATGCCCATGGTCCCTGATCTAAATGAGGTCATCACACATGCTTGTGTGATGACCTAATTGCTCTAACGTACATGGCGCGCCGCCCAGCTCACATTGCACTTCATGCGCATGATATTTGTGACGTGCACGCGCACCACAACAATGGAAGAAAAAAATGGATACTGGGGTTGTAAGAATAACGAGGCCTGGACATGAGGATTGGGAATGGGCTGGGGAGATAAGGGGCGCGGAAAGGGGTGCTAGTAAAGGGGGAGGGGCTGCTGAGGTGACCCGGCAGATACCAGATGCATTTATTTTTTAGCAATAAATAATTTTCTACTTGCAGATTAACGGCTGTAACTGGGTGGTAACAAGACAATCACACCTAGGCAAAGTTTAACAAAGGCATGTCAGCAGAATTGTGGGCTATTTAGGGTCGTATGTATGCAGAGATTCGTCTGTTTTCATACTGATCTCTTGTGCCAAGGACAGGGCTGGTGTACTGTAAATGCATACTGATAATGATGATGGCAATGAAAACAATCAAAAATAAAAAAGGTTTTAAATACTGTACACCCGTGCTCCAATGCTACAGGAGTGCAGCTCAAGAATGTGACCTACACATGTCACCAAGGATATATATATATATATATAAAAAATGACAAAGTCCGCGGCACTTGAAGATTTAAAAAAGTAATTTAATGTGTATTACACACGTATATGACCGACGTTTCGGAGCCACACGCCCCTTTGTCAAGGTGAACAGAGAGAAAGAAAAGAACAACTAAAGTGACACTTACCTTATACCCGAAGAAACCCGACTGACAGGTGTGTTCGGACGCCGCCCGGGACCCCACGTGACGCTGCCGGAGTTCCGCACTGAAGACGTCATCGCGCTGGGAGTCGTCAGTCGCCAAGGCAACCCCGACGCCCGTGCTCAGACGCGGCTCTTCCGTCTAGGTAAAAATAGTGAAGAACAACCATTAGAATAAAAAGAATATAAATAACCACACCACAAGTTTGTGTATACAAGAAGAAAGCAAGAAAAACCACAGACAGATATACTAATAATTGAATATTGAATCTAAATGATATTAAAGAAAACTCAGCCTAAATATAGCCTTATGGTGGCAGAGGTTAGCAAAAGAAGGTGAAAGTAGAAAAGAGAAAAACTATTGTATAAATACATTTGCATTCAAAGATCAAGTATTACAGAGACTTGATGACATCAAGGAACTTCCTTTAAAGTCCAAACCCTATGGGTCATAATGATTCAAGACACATCTAGTAAAATAGATTACCGGTGATAGACCTAGAAGGGACCAAAAAGAGATATCTTGTCATGAAACAGGGGTTACTGATAGTCCCCACAATAAACAAAGAACTCCAAAACATAAAGATGTCAGTGGAATACACTCCAATTGATTTTCTCATTGAGCCCTGCTGGATTCATGGAATTAAGGGTAAAAATCCACTTCGCTTCGACCTGGAGTAGTCGAGCAGCCCTGTCGCCCCCTCGTATAGATTTCGGGACGTGGTCAATTGCCATATGTCTGAAATCTGTTAAGACGTGTTTCCTTTCAAAAAAGTGCCGTGCTACCGGCTGGTCGGAACTCTTACCTGCAATGGCTGACTTAATCGCAGACCTATGTAGTGCCATTCTCTCTCTCATTGTCCGAGTTGTTTTTCCTACATAAAGTAATTTGCAAGGGCAAGAAATTACGTATATAATAAAAGATGACGTACAAGATAGTACGTATCTAATATGATGTAGTCGTCCGGAATGTGGATGAGTAAAAATATGACCCGTGTCCATATGTTGGCACGTGGTGCATTTAAGACATTTGTAGCAACCCAGGCTTCCTAGAGAGAAATGAACCTGTGGACACGTCATTGGTGGAAAAACCTGTGATGTCACTGTGGACCACCATGTCTCTAATATTGCGCCCCCTGGTAAAGCAAGCAAGAGGTTTTTTATTTCTAAACATGGAGAGATTTCTATCCGTTGACACAATAGGCCATAGTGCCCGAGTGGCCCGCTGGATGACTGCACTAGAAGTGGCAAACTTGCTTTTCCAGGGAATAACGCCCTCTGGATTTTTGGTTTTAGGTGTAAATAAAGAACTCCTCGGTGTGTCAAGAACTTCCATCTTCTGTTTATATAACAAAGTTGGATCGTAGCCCCTCTGTAAAAATTTATCTATGATCAAATCGAGACTGGCTTCTATTTCTTTAGGGTCACTGGTGATCCTTGCCACCCTAATCATCTGTGACTTAGGGAGACCCCTCTTGAGGGCCGGTGGATGGTGACTGTTAGCTTGTAGTAAGGTGTTCTTGTCCGTCGGCTTGGTGTAGACCCCCGTGTGAATCCGACCATTAACTATAGAGACTTGCACGTCTAAATAATTCAATGTGTAAGGACTGAACTGATAAGTCAGTCTAATGGGTGAATTCCTTGAATTAATAGAGGACATGAGTTCTAGAAAACCCCTCTCGCCCCCAGACCATAGCATAAAGAGATCGTCTATATAACGGGCAAACATGATGATATGGTCAGTTATTCTAATGGTTGTTCTTCACTATTTTTACCTAGACGGACGAGCCACGTCTGAGCACGGGCGTCGGGGTTGCCTTGGCGACCGACCACTCCCAGCGCGATGACGTCTTCAGTGCGGGACTCCGGCAGCGTCACGTGGGGTCCCGGGCGGCGTCCGAACACACCTGTCAGTCGGGTTTCTTCGGGTATAAGGTAAGTGTCACTTTAGTTGCTCTTTTCTTTCTCTCTGTTCACCTTGACAAAGGGGCGTGTGGCTCCGAAACGTCGGTCATATACGTGTGTAATACACATTAAATTACTTTTTTAAATCTTCAAGTGCCGCGGACTTTGTCATTTTTTACATTTATTTTCCGAAGGCACGGGAGTATTTTCTACCCAGTTCAGTGGAGTGCCGGTCCAACAAACGCAACTATATATATATATATATATATATATATATACACACACACACACAACCAAAATACTTCAGCGCACCTCCTTCAAAAAGGTATATGTCAACAATTATCTCAAAAGAAGAAAAAAGAAAAGATCCCGGATGCTAGAAATCGTAAAATAGTAAAAGTCATTCAGCAGGTAAAATTCTACATAGAGGAAATGTCCTGAAATCTTGACAACAGTTTTCTAGAACGAAAAGTCCCAGATGCTAGAAAAAAACTACTGAAATGCACCTCTTTTTGAAGTAAACATCAATAATAAAAGTACACATAAAAGAAATATCCTAAATTCTTGACAATATTCTCAGGTGATGGGTTTTCTCAGTCGATGTTCCTTTCAGCCTGGATATTGATTTTCAACACACTAGCAAATACCCCTTCAGTGTCCGCACAGCATCTCAAAGAAACAACAAAATGGAATCTCCCATAGTGCAGAACTGTCAAATTTATTTAACATAAAACACTTAAAAAATAGAGTAAAAAAGATGGCAGCGTACCACAAATAACCTTTTTGGAAAGGCACAATAACAAGCATTAGGGGTATAACGCTACCCCAAAAGCGGTTCACCTTCCCTGGTCTCAGCTCTTGAAGGATCCTCAACAGTGGCAGCTCCCACAGACCAACGTGTTTCAGCTTAGAAGCCTTTATCAAGGTAACTCTATGCTGGTAAATCCTGGATATATATAGGGGTTTAGTTTGCTAATCCCACCCACTGCTTAATTCCAGGTGGGGTTAGGTAAAAGCTAATTCTATCTATTTCATACCTTTAAAACAGGTTTAATATGGGTCACTCTTGGATCCCTCAGTGAAGCGGAAATATTTTCTAACATACCGCTCTGATCCGACTTAAATAAAAACTAAATTTTCGTGGATGCATTCCATAACTTGGAACGCATACTGTTTCTGTTGGAAGTCAGTACCTGGCCATGGGACAATCACTTAGTTGACCGGGTCTCTCTGGCGGAAGTCGGGCTAGGTAGCGGCCACGTGCTTCCTCTCTCCTGGACTCCTATAAACTCTATGGTGGTGGTATATTGCTTGTGATGCTATGCCTTTATAGTTTGTCACTTCTGCCCCACGATCAGTGTTGGACTGGCCCACAGGGGTACAGGGGAATCCCCGGTGGGCCCCACTGCCTGGGGGCCCCACCACTTGTTCTAATGTCAGGTTTCAGACTGTACACTTGAATTATACATTGTTACTCTATTATAGGGTCAGTTACATGGTCTCCCGTCCCGTCGTTCTCTGTCCAAGCCTCTGTGGGGACTGACCCCATCCCCCATGGTAACTGGCCACACCCCAAAGCATGGGCCCCTACCACTGCATTCCCCCAGTGTGCCCTTCATGCTCCAGTCTGACACTGCCCACGATACAAAGGGTCATGCGTTCCAACTATTGGAGTGCATGTATTCCTTCCGGTATTAGCCTAATAACGAACGAAAGCTATAGGTCTTTAATATTAATGTGCAAATGAAGCAAATATACAATAAATGCAAAACATTTTGATGAAACATCATATAAAACACGATAAAAAATAATAAATAATAAGATATAAAGAAAAATTTGCTCAAAACGATAAAAAAGGGATAGCCTGATATTAGCACCTTAATAAAATTAATATACTAACCCCAATAAATAGGTTAAAACATGATATGATCATATAACCCAATATACATTAAATCATAAATTACAACCTGCAGGAACACTAGTCGTGAACATGAATAACTATGGGCAGTAGGAATCCTGCTATAAAAACCATTTAATTTCAAAATCATTGTTTAAACCAAAAGCAGTTAGTGTTTTTATTTTGTATATTAATTTCATTTCTGCTTTTGCTAAGAATCTCTGAACACCTTTAGTATGCCAGTTCCCTTCAACTATTTTTATTCCTATAATGTTCTTGATGTCATTGACCGAACATTGGTGCTTCTCTTTAAAATGATGGGGAAGGGAATTAATTTCTACACCTTTTTTAATGTTGTGTAGATGTTCTCCCCATCTGTCCTTTAGTCTTCTTGAAGTTCTCCCAAATGTTGACATATACCTTTGAAGGAGGTGCATTGAAGTATTTTGTTTGTTTATAATGAAAACAATCATGTGGATAGAGGCGGTGCACCGTGCAGCCAAATAGTTGCAATTTTATACATGCATGCAATGCGGGGGCAATTACATCTGACTTACATGCATTTCTGAATCGGCACAATACTGCACGTACATTTACTTAAAATGAAATGTTTGCCTGCAGTTTCTGTGAAAAAGGCTCGATACTGTATATGTTCTGTCTCCTTGCTGATTAAGAAAGCTACAGACCTGAGAGATCTTTTTAGCAAACAAATATATAAAATTATAACGCATTTATAGGATTATACAGCTAGATACATATGTATTATGTATATATATATATATGCTGTAATTTATATATATATATATATATATATATATATATATATATATAAAAACACACAGAATGTATTAAGTTATTAAGAAGACAGTAAGCCATTTACTAATACATAGGGCCTGATTCATCACAGATCGCTATTGCGGCTGCGATTACGCACGCAGGTCTTCTGTGAAAATATGCTAATGAATGCAATCACAAAGCCATCACACAGTCAGCATAGAGACTCCCACTACCACTAACTCACATCCATAATACCTTGCAGTCTTGTGTATACATCGGCATACCCTCCAACTATACAGATTTAGCCAGTACAGTACTGTCTTTTAAAGGTCTGTATCGGTAAACAGGGGCTGTACCGTTTTGTACCGGGTGGGTACAATCTCTCGAATTCTTGAGCAGTGCTGCTGGAACACAGGACTCCCGCAGAGCTGCTGAGTGCCAGGCAGCTCCGCTTGGCCCTCCGTGGTTCTCTGCCGTGCAGTCAGCACTGATGCTGACATAATCACGCCAGCGCCGGTGTACAGAAGTCAGACTGTAAAACCAGCCAGCGCCAGCAGCCTCCAGCCCCCATGTCCAGTGCCCGTGGACACGCCCCTTTATATGTAACCACGCCTCCTTTAATATGTGGCCATGCCCCATTACCGGGTTTTTCCTGTGAAATGTTGGAGGGTATGCATTGGAAACATTGAGTAACATCGGCCCCTCATGCACAATTACAACAGGTCTGACCTTATTCAGTAATTGCTAACCTCTTGCATGCACTGAGTATACAAGCTGCGCATGCCATCGCAGTGGCTAATTTATGCACGCCCATGTAATGTCGTTCAACAGTCAGGCATGCCTGGAGAGACGCCAGCCAGTCAGTCTCTCCCCCGTTACCACCCCCAAATGCTGACGTCCCTTCACTCGTTCTGCGATGGCTTTTGTCTCTGCGTAAGTGATCTCAGTGGGATTGCAATGCTAACTCATGCACGCGCACTGCGTTGCATATGCATGCCCAGTACGCACCATCCGCCGATCTGCGTGCGCTGTTGCAGTTGAGATCCATGATGAATCAGGCTCATAGTTCAGCACTGCTGTGAAGCACTGTTAAGACTTAAGACTAACTACCTGCAGATCACGTTACTGATGAATATAGGGAGTTTGTAAGGAAGCTGCAGAAGTCAGTAAGTTAGGACTTGTCTATGAATCGCCAACTTTTCTGGTTTCCTTACTAAACGTGCAAATAAAAAATGTGAAAGAAAAAATAATGGAAATAGATCTTGAAATAAATTTTGACCACTATACCACTGACAGAAGATAACTCGTATCTATTTAAAAAAAAGCCAAAAACAAACACTAAATATGCTAACTATATACACTCAATGTAATATTCACTAACAAGAGTAAAAACAGACAAAAGAAAAAAAGATATGGACCTTTAAAAATCAATATACAGTAAGTAGTAAGCATGTCCAAACTAAGCAAAGATACACAGTACTCATCCCCATCTTAGTTTCTCCTATCATAATCCAATCTATAGTGTTATAGAGATAAGTCCAGTCTATGTTAAATTATTGTGTCATGAAGTTAGAGCTGAAGGTAGTGGACTCTCTGTTGCCCACTAAGATTTCTGGTGGCAGAATAGAGATGTGGAGTATAACAGAGCTCCCGAGTATTCACCAGAGATTCCTACAAGAAAGTTTGAAATGTGCTGTACAGTTCACAGGTCATGGGCCTCGGATCTGTCCATTGATATGACAAACTGATATATAACGCAAAGCTTGCTTCCAAATCAGTAAGCAGAAAAGTAAGCTGTAGTCAGATTCATCAGGAAGCACTGGATCAGCTGTCCTATCAGAAGGTGGAAGAGAAATCAGCGAGCTGGGAAGAGAAGTCAACACTGATTAGGACATCGAACTGGATAGAACAGGAGAAGGAAATGTAGCGGCAAAGGTAAGACCTACTGCTCTGGCACTGAGAAGTACTCAAAACGCAGATTAAATAGGTGCAAATAGCGTGAATTTGCTGCGCATGTGACCTGCTCACAGCTAGAGACAGGAGAGTCCCGCATCCACCCCAATATGTAAGAATGGGAAGCAATACGATGTAAGTCAGGGAGAAATGCTGGACACAGGTCCAGTAGGTAACAATACTCTCCTCATAAGGGTGGATTTTGAACATCTGAATAAGGGTTTGTTGGGATATTTTTTTTCATTATAACAAACAAGTTTAAGAAGGTAAGAATTTTGAACATCAGAAGCCTTAATTTCTGGGGTTCATAACCCTTCCAATCAATTGTAGAACAAACTAAAGCTTACAAGAATCTATAATGTTATTGAGGGTAGCTCGTTAACCCTTTGTTTACTAAAAACAATAAAGTAGGAGACTTACAGGGGTATTCAATATGGGAGCGAAAACATCGTTTTTGCGTTAATATCGGAGGTATGACGTCATTATCGCAGGTTTTACTTTAACACCGTATTCAATTTCAAAGACTTATCGCAGTTTTGAAAAGTCTTTGATAAAAAACGGGGATAACTTTTCACCATTGAATAGGTGTCGAAAAAAAGTGCAGAATTAGTGTTTAGGGGTGCAGGCTTAAAAAAAATAGCCTGCACCCCTGGGAATGACATTTAAAAAAGAACTGTCAAAAAAAGTTTTTTAAAAAAATAGGGACACCCCAAAAAATTATTTAAAAAATTGGGGTGAAAAAAAAAGAAGGGAAAAAATTGTATAACAGTAGGGAAATAGGTTCAGGGCTATTCTGCAAGTATGCGGCAGATGTTTTGAAGAATAGAATTATAGCGGCAAGTGCACAAATGCAGAATTTTAAAAAATTTACTTTAGGGACTTAAAAATATGCTAGCACCCATTTTCATGTACCCCAAATTTGATGGGACCACTTATAAAAACGAAAAAAATAACCTGAGTGCTCTTCTGCAACGCTTCTTCAATGTCGGGAAAAAAACACCTGCTGCGGCTATTTAAATCCCTGACTTTCAATTAAAGGCTAAAACGGGGGTACCCATAGTGATCCTCCATGTTTTTACAACTTTACGGGAGTCTTATAATTTTTTTAAAGAAAAATTCGTACATTTACGTAATTCCAGCTTTGGAGTTTCCCGTTTTCGTTCATTTTATATTGAATACCGGGATAAGCGGGAACGCGCCCGATACTTTAAAGCAGGTAAAAACTCCAATATGAAAAGTTAACTTCGACAGTGAAGTTAACGTTTCATATTGAATACCCCTCATAGTATGGCTGCAGCAGACCTTCCAATTTCATAGAGCACAAAGGCAGATGTGAGCGAGGAGACAACTTTTCAAGGGAATTATGATAGCAACCGGGACCCCAGGATGTAGCCTGAGCAGAATAATAGTAGAGAACTGGGAAGAGTAGACAATGGGCCTGATCCAGACCTGGTCGCTCCCAGCGTATGCTAATCCGGCTTAGTGACGGCATGGAAGGCTATCGCTCGCCAAGGCATAAGCACGGCCACTATGTCTTGGCGTGCAATCACTTTGTCTATGTAGGCGCCCATTAGTGTGTCTTTACACGCCTACTAGAGCACGTCATCTCCAGGAAGTGTCTTAAAACATTGGTACATTGAGGTCCATCGGAAGCAATCGCAGTGCTTGTTGTTGACTCTACCCTCCCGCAAGCACTACGAGGACTTCAGTCTAAAAAACTACCAAGTGACGTGTAGAAGGACGCCTCTTTGCTAAGTATGCGCACCCACAAAACTCAGTTTGGACACTCACACACGCCTCCGTTCGCACATCCAGTCCCCCATTCACAAGCACCTTCCCCTGTTACCACCCACAAATGGCACATTCTGTCACTCAGAGTAGCGGGCAGTCTGTGTACTACGAGCGCATGATTCCCGGCCGCAATGAATTGTTCGTGCATGCGTACTATGATGCACATGCATGCGCAGATTTGTGATAATCGCACCTAGCGAGTGGCCGCAGCTTAGCTGGATCAGGCCCCATGTCTGAAAAGACCTAAAGCAACAGGGTTAATGGCATTGATAATAAGGAGAAATTGATTTTCTTTGAACAATTCAAACTTACTGTAGGTGGAATGGTTTTGTGGAATATTGTTCTGTGGAATCTTCTTGCCATTACATTTCCCATGTTGAAATGCCAACTTTGGCCAAGTTTTTGATACCAAAGAGGAATTAGGATTAAAGAGAAATAAAGTTACCAACCAAACATGAATCATAGAAGGTTGAAATCAGTATGAGGCCACCATTGGAATGCAAAGGATGAGCAAACTAAAAAATAAATAAATCAAGTTTATGTTGGTAGAGGAAGAGTTGCTAATACCCAGGAAGGACCCGGGAATTTGCTCCTAACCCCCTTTCACACAGCACATAATTGCCGGGAAATTCCTGGGTCGACCCCTTTCACACAGAACACAGATTATCCCTGCAATATGCAGTGTGCCATAATAAATGGACTGCTTTTATGGCACACAGAGATGAGGTGATGAAAAGTGGGTGGTGACTGCTCACTGCATTGCACTGGAAAATTACATACAGTGACATAGTATAGAGGACACAAGTGTTGTTTTGCAATCAAATTTTTTTTATTTGAAAGGCTCATGTTATGTACATGTTATGTCACATGTAACACCTACTGTATTAAATTTCTAAAAGTGCTTCTTTTATTCTTCAACAAATATGCATTAGCCATTAACAACATGGCCTTAATGCATTCAACAATTTAAATATATATATATATATATATATATATATATACAGTCAGGTGCATAACTATTGGGACATTGACAAAATTTTCATATTTTGGCCTCTATTCACCACCACAATAGCTTTGAAATGAAACAAACAAAATGTGCTTTAACTGCAGACTTTCAGATTTAATTTGAGGGTAATTACATTCAAATCAGGTGAACGGTGTAGGAATTACAACGGTTTCTATATGTGCCTCCCACTTTTTAAGGGGCCAAAGTAATGGGACAAACTAAACAATCCTAAATCTAACTTTCACTTTTTAATGCTTTGTTGCAAATCCTTTGCAGGCAATTACAGCCTGAAGTCTGCAACGCACAGACGCTGGGTTTCATCCCTGGTGATGCTCTGCCAGGCCTCTACTGCAAATGTCTTCAGTTCCTGCTTGTTCTTGGGGCATTTTCCCTTCAGTTTTGTCTTCATCAAGTGAAATGCATGCTCAATCGGATTCAGGTCAGGGGATTGACTTGGCCATTGCATAACATTTGACTTTTTAGCTTTAAAAAACTCTTTGGTTACTTTTGCAGTATGCTTCGGGTCATTGTCCATCTGCACTGTGAAGTGCCATCCAATGAGTTCTGAAGCATTTCACTAAATATGAGCATATAATATTGCCCGAAAAACTTCAGAATTCATTCTGCTGCTTTTGTCAGCAGTCACATCATCAATAAATACAAGGGAACCAGTTCCATTGGCAGCCATACTTGCCCACGCTATGACACTACCACCACCATGCTTCACTGATGAGGTGGTATGTTTTGGATCATGAGCAGTTACTTTCCTTCTCTTCTCTTCCCATCACTCTGGTATAAGTTGATCTTTGTCTCATCTGTCCCGTCCATAGGATGTTGTTCCAGAACTGTAATGGCTTTTTTAGATGTTGTTTGGCAAACTCTAATCTGGTCTTCCTGTTTTTGTGGCTCACCAATGGTTTACATCTTGTGGTGAACCCTCTATATTCACTCTTGTGAAGTCTTCTCTTGATTGTTGACTTTGACACATATACACCTACCTCCTGGAGAGTGTTCTTGATTTGGCCAACTGTTGTGAAGGGGTTTTTCTTCACCAGGGAAATAATTCTTTTGTCATCCACCACAGTTGTTTTCCGTGGTCTTCAGGGTCTTTTGGTGTTGCTGAGCTCTCCGGTGCGTTATTTCTTTTTAAGAATGCTCCAAACAGTTGATTTGGCCACACCTAATGTTTTTGCTATCTCTCTGATGGGTTTGTTTTGAATTTTTCAGCCTAATGATGGCTTGTTTCACTGATAATGACAGCTCTTTGGATCTCATATTGAGAGTCGGCAGCAACTGATTCCAAATGCAAATGTCCCACCTAGAATCAACTCCAGACCTTTTACCTGCTTAATTGAATCAAATGCAATAATGAGGGAATAGCCCACACCTGTCCATGAAATAGCTTTTGAGTTGATAGTCCCATTACTTTTGGCCCCTTAAAAAGTGGGAGGCACATATAGAAACCGTTGTAATTCCTACACCGTTCACCTGATTTGGATGTAATTACCCTCAAATTAAATCGGAAAGTCTGCAGTTAAAGCACATCTTGTTTGTTTCATTTCAAAGCCATTGTGGTGGAGAATAGAGGCCAAAATATGAAAATTCTGACAGACAAGCCTAAGTATTATGTTGGATATTTGAACTGTCTTTAATGACTTTGATGGCTGAAGATACATACAGCTATTGTATTTTTGTACTGGGTGGTGAATAAAAGAAACAATTTAATGGACATTGCTATTAAGGAGTTGTGCTTCCATTTTATGAGGACATATTGATGGGAGTACTACAGTTTGGTATTCCAATCGAAGAGCACCCCTGTGATGAAGAGGAAGTGTGTGCATAAGCTCAAGACAATATATATATATATATATATATATATATATATATAAAGACAATAGAAAAATAGGTTGTGCTGTCATGGAACTGAAAAATATAATAGGGGAGGCACCCCGACTATTAGAACTGTGTCAGGGCCAGCTTTAAAAACGACACATACAGTATACATTTGGCAACACAGCGGCCACACATGGGAGAAAGCTCACAACTTGCCTGTTAAGTGCAGTATGCACATTTTTGAATACAAAACAAATGGAGGTAATGTGTGTACACCGGTATGCAATCGGAAGCCGACTGCCTAAATACCGGCAGCCGGCTTCCCGACTGTCATATCCCGGCAAGGGTGAAATGCCGGGCGTCTAGATGTAGACGCCCGCATTTCCCTGACGTCGGTAGACCGGCACCCGGCATCCCGATCGGAGTGATGCCAGGCGCTGAGAGCGGACAGCCGCGGGGGGGGAGGGTTAGGTTTAGGGCTCCCGGGGGGGGACTTAGGGTTAGGCACCCCCACGGGAGGGTTAGGGTTAGGCTAGGGGGAGGGAGGGTTAGGGTTAGGCACCCCCGGGGGGGACTTAGCGTTAGGCACCCCCCCGGGGGACTTTAGGCAGCGGGGAAGGGGGTGGTTAGGGTTAGGCACTTAGAGGGGGGAATTAGGGTTAGGCACTTGGGGGGGAAGTTAGGGTTAGGCACCCTTAAGGAGGGTTAGGGTTAGGGGGGTTAGGTTAGGTTAGTAGATAATCACCTATCCACGATCGGGATTTCCAGCGCTGTCGGGCTTCCGCTGCTTCGAACTCAGCTCATGTCGGGCTGCCGCTGATGGGAATCGGCATGCGGCCGGCGGTATTTCATACCCATTCCTGTACACCCCCATATATACATGTAGCTGACTTAAAGGGCACCCACACATTAATAAGCACTGTTTACTATGCCCGGAGTAGAAAAACCCGGGTCGGCGCCTTTCAGACAGCCGCAAACCCGTGTAAGACCCGGGAAAAATCCAGGTAAATACCTGGGTCGAAATTCCGGGATTTAGATCCCGTGTTGACCCTTTCAGACAGAAAAAAAACCCGGGTCGACCCGGCTAGAGCCGGAAAATTACCGGGTTCTTTTCCCTGTCTGAAAGGGGTATAACTGAACTGAACCTTGCATGCCCTCTCTGAAAAAAGATAGGCTTTGACAATTCCTATCCACTTGGGACAAGCTCCAATCAAATGGTTTGGTATGGCAAAATAAAAAACACAAGTTATTTTTGAAGCTCCTTTCTTGTTCTTCAGGAGATAGACAGTGATGTATGAGCTGCATGAGCTCTTCTGGGGGCAAATCTGAGGTTGTTTCTTCTCTAGTGACTGATCCTTAAACAGGATATCAATCTTGCTGTCGTTGTGGTGTGGCTCCCCTATTTGAATTTTGGACAGTGCTGCAGCCCCACCTCTGGAGCCGCCACTGGTTGGAACTAGAACTAGGAAAGTACATTTTTCCTTATTTCTGTGAGAAAATCCTTCCAGAAGGTTGCCACATTGTTCCACTGAGGCTCGGGAGCTAGAATATGGAATTGGATTGCATATTGTACTATAGTATGGGATCTCTGATCAGTTGCAGAATGCTGGAAGTAGCATATGAGAACTCTTCCACTGTGTCTCTAGAAATGAAGAATAATTGCGTAAGTGAGGGTCCTTCTCTTCCCACAAAGATGTAGTCTAAACTTTGACTTGTCTGGACAATAATGAATTCACATTTTCCTTTTGAGAGGAGAAGTTCTCTGGAAATAGCTCAAAATGGATTGCTCAATGATTGATGAGGAACGACTGTACGATTATGATGTTGTAATCGTACTGTCGTTACCCCATCGCCTAGTGGATACGCACCTTTACTGTTGTCACCACACTACTCTGCTACTACTATCTGCTGTCACCATACTATTCTGGTACTACTATCTGCTGTCACCATACTACTCTGCTGCTACTATCTGCTGTCACCACACTACTCTGCTACTACTATCTGCTGTCACCACACTACTCTGCTACTACTATCTGCTGTCACCATACTATTCTGGTACTACTATCTGCTATCACCATACTACTCTGCTACTACTATCTGCTGTCACCATACTACTCTGCTACTACTATCTGTTGTCACCACACTACTCTGCTACTACTATCTGCTGTCACCATACTATACTGGTACTACTATCTGCTGTCACCATACTACTCTGCTGCTACTATCTGCTGTAACCACACTACTCTGCTACCACTATCTGCTGTCACCACACTACTCTGCTACTACTATCTGCTGTCACCATACTACTCTGCTACTACTATCTGTTGTCACCATACTACTCTGCTACCACTATCTGCTGTCACCATACTAGTCTGCTACCACTATCTGCTGTCACCATACTACTCTGCTACCACTATCTGCTGTCACCATACTACTCTGCTTCTACTATCTGTTGCCACCATACTACTCTGTTACTAGTATTTGCTGTCACCATACTACTCTGCTACTACTATCTGCTGTCACCATACTACTCTGGTACTACTATCTGTTGACACCATACCACCCTGCTACTACTATTTGCTGTCACCATACTACTTTGCTACTACTATCTGCTGTCACCATACTTCTCTGCTACTACTATTTGCTGTCACCATACTACTTTGCTACTACTATCTGTTGTCACCATACTACTCTGCTACTACTGTCTGCTGTCACCATACTACTCTGTGACTGTCTGCTGTCACCATACTACTTTGCTACTACTATCTGTCGTCACCATACTACTCTGCTACTATCTGCTGTCACCATACTATACTGGTACTACTATCTGCTGTCACCATACTACTCTGCTGCTACTATCTGCTGTCACCACACTAGTCTGCAACCACTATCTGCTGTCACCACACTACTCTGCTACTACAGTCTGCTGTCACCATACTACTCTGCTACTACTATCTGCTGTCACCATACTACTCTGCTACTGTCATCATACTACTCTGCTAGCAAGTTTTCCTTAAGATTATTTTTAGATCATTAGATAAGTTGCTGAAATTCAAGATAAAAGCTAAACTTGTGTTGATTTTGGTCTTGTTTCTCTTACTGTGAACCACCTGAAGAAGAGTGTCTCTATCAACATCTGTGACGTTCCTAAGGGCTCTGTTTAATAAATCAATTGAGCATTATTACACAGAAACAAATATTAGATAGGCAGTGTGAAATGGTCTAATACAAAGTGCAACACTGCCGTCAAGCGATGTTAAATTCAGTGTAACTAGTTGCAGATCATGTTACTGAGGGATAAGGGGAGTTCGTTAGGAAGCTGCACAGGTCAGCAAGTTAGGACTTGTCTGTGAATCACAAACTTTTCAGGTTGTCTCACTATACAGGTTCATATATTAAATGTGTATTATAAATATTATCAAAATATATTTTGAGATTTTAGGTAAGCCTTTATTTTCAGAAAATATTTATGAAACAGATATATTCAATGTACCTGTTTTATGGGGACACACTTTTAGCTGCAGCATCGGGTTATATGATAAAAAGAAAACTTGGTTAATATCCCTTCTAATCACATACAAATATTGCATGAATGAGTGATAAATAAACCTTTTATTACAATCATTACAAAAATATCAACTAAACCTGGGGGGCCCATAGCATACTTTCCAACATTCCAGGAGGGAGCTGAATGTCTGCTTACAGCGGGCAGCGTGGCCGGACAATAATGACATATTGTGGCCCTGCCCCTCTTCACAATGCCGGAATAAAGGGCGTTGTGAAGCAGGGGACAGGGCCACGATGACTCTATTCTTCGCGAATTGTGTCACCGCCCCCTCCCCCCGCTGTGGGAGTTTCTATGTTTACTCTGCGGGGGGCCGGGAGGGTCGGCGGCCGCCAGGAGGCCTGCTTACCTTTCCGGAGGGCCGAGAGCGGCACCCAATATTCAGGAGGCTCCCGGGCCAAATCGGGAGGGTAGGCAAGCCTGGCCCATAACAAAATTTTCTCTGGCCCACATAGGTCCAACGCCTCGGCCCCCTCCCCTCACTTCCTCCCCGCGATTTACTTCATGGTCGCGTCCTCTTTCAACAGGGTTCTGCACAGGGCAGGCATATGTCCTCACATGTCCTCTCCCAATTGGCTTCATGTCTCATGGGAGGGGCCATGCTGAGCCTGCTGGGACATTCCCGCATCACAGTAATGCCTCCTCCCAATATCAGTCAGTGAGAAGGGATGGAGGCGGAGCTGACTGGGAGGGCAGATGAGCCTACCCTGTGCAGAGCAGCACACTGGCACTGCTGCTGAAGGAGGACGCACAGAGCCCCAGAGGTGACACGGGCCCCATAGCAGCCGCACCACCTGCACCTACAGTAGTTATGCCAGTGCATAATAGCTAAAAGCTGATTGGTTGCTATGGGCAAGTTTCTGTGTGCTATTTCCGTAATGCTTCTCTAAGAAAGCTTTTGCCTTTACCAAAATGGCTACAGGTTAAGTCTTCTGCACATCAGATTTGCCAACTCTCCTGAAATGGTCAGGAGGCTCCCGAAAATTGGGTGGTCCTCCCGACCACCCGGAAAAGAAGCCAAGTCTCCCAGTGCTGGCTGCTTCCCCGGCCACGGGGCCACGGGTCGGAAAGTATGCTGCACATGCGAGGTGCCATCTCCTTACTGTGTATGAGTGCCACAGTTGGACACAGATATGTTCTATTTAGCTTGAGAGAGGCCCTATTTATATATATATATATATATATATATATATATAGTCCACAACAGGTACAGCGGCACTCTACATATATACATATAATATAGATAAATATACATATACAGAACATGTGGGTGACACTGGGAGGGATCCTATTGGATCCCTCTGAGAGAATGCAGCAAAAGAAGCCCATAGGCTTCTATTAGACAATGACATCTATAGATGATGTTACCTATCGTGTGCACGACATGACGTCACTCCCATAGTGCAGAGGAGCGGGCGCCGGGGCGGACGGTGGCTTCACAGGAGCGGGGATAAGGTAAGTGGTTTTTGTGTGCGCGGGGGTAGGGAGGCAGCTACTGGGATCTCACTACTGGGGGCAGCTACAGGGGGCTCATTACAGGAGGCAGCCACAGGGGGCTCACTACTGGGGACTGCTACTGGGATCTCGCTACTGGGGGCAGCTACAGGGGGTCACTACTGGGGGCATTACAGGGGGTCACTACTGGGGGCAGCTACAGGGGGTCACTACTGGGGGCATTACAGGGGGTCACTACTGGGGGCAGCTACAGGGGGCTCACTACTGGGGGCATTACAGGGGGCTCACTACTGGGGGCATTACAGGGGGCAACTACTGGGGGCACTGCGTAAGGGGCACCATTACAGTGGGCATTGCATAAGGGGCACCATTACAGTGGGCATTTAATGTTTTAGGGGAACTGCTGTGGTTATTGTGTAAGACCTAAGTTAGGGGGGCCCCTTAAAAATGTTGCTATGGGGCCCAAAAAGTTCTAGTTACGCCCCTGTATGAGAGCATGTGTGTGAGGGAACCTAGAATAGCATGTGTGAGAGAGCATGGAAGAGCATGTGCGGATAAAGCATATAAGAGCATATATGTGAGAGCATGGAAGTTTGTATGTTTGTGAGAGAGCATGGAAGAAGGTTTGTGTGAGAACATGGAATAGCGAGTGTGTGAGAGAGCATGGAAGAGAGGGTCTATGGACCTGATTCAGACCCGCTCGAAAGCGGGTCGATGGACGGGCAGTGCGCACGTGCTGCGTGCGCACTGTGCGTGTGCAAGCCCGGGGCGAGTGAGAAATTCACTCGCTCCGGGGTTCGCTACAAATGGGGCGGCTGTTGATGTAGATCGACAGCTTGCCCCGTTTTGTAGGCAGGGAGGGGGGTGGCTGGACAAACGGAGGTGTTCCTGAATGAATGCCTGCCATTTGTGGGCGGCCCTACTGACATCACCAGTGATGTCAGTAGTGAGCTTCCGGCTCTATTAGAGCCAGAAGCTCACTGGGGCTTGCGGCAGATGAGATCCTACCATAAGGGTCTCGTCGCAAGCCCAATAGTCGCTACCATCGCGACCATCACCTGGCCGCTCGCAAAAGCTGTTGGTGGTCACCCACAGCTTAGCGAGCGGCCAGGAGGCCGGCTTTTAAAGAAAAAAGCGGCTGCGCTGATTCAGAGCGAGCGCTCGCTTTTTGCGAGCGGCTCTGAATCAGGTCCTATGTACTAAGCCTTAGAGAGAGATAAAGTGGATTGAAAAAACTGTACTAACCAATCATCTCCTAACTGTCACTTTACAGGCTGTGTTTGAAAAATGACAGGAGCTGATTGGTTTGTACTTGATCTCCGTCCACTTTATCTCTCTCCAAGGCTTAGTACATAGACCCCTTAGTTAAAGAAAAGAGTATTGCAGTAGAGTTAAACAGTAAAATAGTATTGCAGTTAGAAAACAGTATTGAAGCAGGGTTAGGGTTAATAGATAATGAAACAGTATCGCAGAGTAAGGCCCGTATTCAATTTGAGGCGAAAAGTCCAGACTTTTCGCCTGCTGGACTTTTCGCCTCCTTCGCCTGTTTTCCATGCGGAAAAGTATCGCACGCGTGCCAGCTATTCCCCTTATTCAATTCCAAAGTAGGCAAAATCGGGAACAGGTGAAACATTGATCAGCGAAAAAATATGGGAAAATTCGGGAAATAATTGTAGGACCCCCCTAAAGATGTCCAGACCTGGGGGATCACTATGGGTACCCCCGTTTTTGCCTGCAAAAGAAAGTCGGGTTTTTAAATAGCTGCCGCAGGTGTTTTTTTTCCCGACTTTGAAGAAGTACTACAGAAGAGCACTTAGCTTCTTTTTTGTTTTTAAAAGTGGTCCCATCAAATTTGGGGTACCTGAAAATGGGTACTAGCATATTTTTAAGTCCCTAAACAAATTTTTTAAAAATTCTGCAAAAAAGCACCTGCCGCTAACAGCCTATTCTACAAAACACCTGCCACATACTTACAAATACCCCTGAACCTATTTCGCATTTTTTAAACATTGTTCCACTTTTTTTTTTTACCCCAATATTTTAAATAATTTTTTTGGGGTGTCCCGATTTAAATTTTTATTTTTTACTTTTTTTGCGCATTTCGGTTTATGGGGCCATTCCCAAGGGTGCAAGCTATTTTTTTTAAAGCCTTTTTTCACCTGCTAAAGTCAATTGACTTTTTGCACCATCTAAAAAAAAAACAAACGGGAACTTTCGGGAAATGTGCCTGGGACCCCCCTAAAGATGTCCAGACATGGGGAATCACTATGGGTACCCCCATTTTTGCCTGCTGATGGAATCCGGGGTTTGTAATAGTTGCGACAGGTATATATTTGCGGCTATGAAGAAGGGGTGAAGAATAGCACTTAGTTTTTTTTTGTTAAAATAAATATTCAAATTTGGGGTACATTAAAATGGGGGTTAGCATATTTTTAGGTCCCTAAAGTTTTTTTGTAAAATTCTGCAAAAATGCACCTGCTGCTACTCTGTGCAATGAAGAAAACACCTGCCACATACAAGGGTACCCATGTGGATTTAATTTGCCTATTTTAGAAGTGTTTTTTTTGTTTGTTTATTTTTGCACCCCCCAAAAAAGTAATTTTTTGTTTTTACTTTTTTTGACACAGTTTATTTTTAAATGACATTCCCAGGGGTGCAAGCTATTTTTTGTTAGCCTGCACCCCTAAACCCCAATTCTGCACTTTTTTACGCCATGTAAAACATGGTGAAAACTTATCCCCATTTTTCTTCAAAGACTTTTCAATGTGGGGATAATTGAAACATGCGAAAATGATTTATCGCCGATTTTGACTTTTCACTGCCTAATTGAATACCCCCCTTAGTGTAGGGAAGCAAACCCTAGAGATGCAGAGCACACTGGGAAGAGTGCTAAAAATCTCCTGTAAAAAGGTTATAGTATGTGTTTCTGTAGTGTAGGGCAGAGGTTCTCAAACTCCGCCATTACCATACAGGATTTAAGGATATCCATGGTTGAATTCAGATGGCTAAATCAAATTGGTTGAGGTGCTAAGTCATCTGTGCTCAAGCATGGATATTCTTAAAAAGTGGACTGTAATGGAGTTTGGGAACCTCTGGCATAGGGGCAGAGAAAGTGAATGAGTGTGAGGTCTGGGCATATAAAGTCCAGAACTCACACTCCAGTTGCCTTGACATAGTCACTCACACATAGGCACATATCTGTAATGTTGGGCATACACTATACAATTATCTGTCAGATATCTGTCCAATCTGGCTGGTTGAAATGAAAATCTGGAAATGTATGGGAGCAAATGACAGTCGACCATTTGCTCACAAACACTGGAAAACAGACAAAAATGGTTGTTCAGACAAACACACAAATTTAACCAATTTGATCAATTGTTATTTGTCTGTATCCAGTGATTCAAACCATATGATCGACTGTCATTAGCTCCCATACATTACCAGGTTTTCATTCCAACCAGCCAGATTGGACAGATATCTGGCAGATAATTGTAAGTGTATGCCCAGAAATACAGATGTCCAACCATCCAACTAGTTGATTGGTTGGAATGAAAATCTGGTAATGTATGAAAGCAAATGACAATCAGCAATTTGCTCCCAAATGCCGAAAAATGGACAAAAACTGTTGTTTGAACAAATTGTTTAGATCAAACATTTAACAAACTTGTCTGACGACCATTTTCATCTGTTTTCTGTCATTTAGGAGCAAATTGCTGATCATCATTTACTCCCATACATTACCAGATTTTCATTCTAACCAATCAACTAGTTGGAATTGGGATGGAAAAAGAAGTTTGTAGCTTGCAAATAGGAAAGTGCTTCCACTTTTTAATACTCTGGCCACTTGCTAGTGAGTACAAATAGGTACCATTGTCTCCTTTGGTTGAGTTACAATTAGCTTGTGTGCTTTTCTCTGCAGGAAACAATGTTACTCTATTTTGTTAGCTACAAGTTATACATGTGTTCATTCCCTTGGGGCTAAAATACACAGACTATTTGTAGATGGGAGAAAATAGGTATCATTGTTTTCTAAGGAGCAAATCACAAAAAGCAGAAACAAAAAAACTTGCAGCTCATCCATAAGAGACAATACCTCTTTCTAGCAGCTACAAGTTTCCCTTGTGGTTATGTCCTCATTGTAAGACTTGACCTTAGCTATGACCTTCTTATAAGCAATCCTGGACCACAATGCGGACATATTAAAATGTAGTATGTGTAAATGCTTGTCTTGACAGTAAAAAAATAATATATATATATATATATATATATATATATACAGTGCTCGAAGTGTGCCGCTATGCAACGGTATGACATACCGGCACTTCAAGCACTCAACGTTTTTTTTTTTTTGTCTGGCCTGCATAGCTTAAAGCGGAGGCTTGGCTTGAGTCTTACGCAAGCACGATCAGGAGCCCTGCTGTGCTGCTGCCCTCCGTCTCCCACTACCCTGACATCCTGTCAGAAACAGGACAGACCCTCATACTATCGCCGCCCGCCCACCGCTAGTCGGATCATCGTCATTGATGATCCCCAGACTGGCTGGTCCTTCACTGTAGTTTAGCAGCAGTGGTCCCATTGCTGCTGTTCATATAATCAGTCCAGTCCAGCACCTTTGTAGGGAGCTGAGATGGCTCCTGCTGGTGACTGCAGCTTGCGGTGGAGGCTGATTTCCGCTGCGCCGGCCAGCCGGCTTGAAAGTGCCCAAGTCTTCCCTTACTGGGCAGGGGCATCACCAAAGTGATCTGCGGTCCGCGACCCGCGGCCCAGAAACTGCCATATGATCTCTAAGGAAATCTCCGTGGGAGGGGGCGGAGACAAGACTCGTTACGTCAGCAGCCACTCTGTCTCCGCACAGTCCCTTCCAGCCCGGTGCTGAGTGATCCGACCGCTCGTCTTTGTCCCCTGCATGTCTCCGGGTGCTGAAGTAAGACTCTTGCTGCGAGAGTTGCAGGGCACTTCAGCATACACAGGTCAGTGTGACCCGGTCAGTGTGCTCTCTCGCCGGCTGCACAGAGCCACCATATATGCAGCTCAGCCTTGCCCTGGTCTTTGCACTGCAGGGATTATGCAGGAGATGGGGGCACAGTGACATAGTGGTAGGGGGGAAAGAGGGGTCAGTGCAAGCTCTGTGTCATGTGGTGTAAGACAATACTCCAATGTGGCAGTGGTTGTCACCTGCATACACCATACACATGCTAGTCTACAGTATGTCTTATGTCGGCACCCTGCCAGTCTCCTGTAGATAACATGTACTGTGTACACTGCCAGTCTCCTGTACAGGGCCAAGCACCACCATTAGGCAGCTGCCTATGGGCGCTGGCACCTGGAGGGCTAAGTCTGCAAAAATAAAAAGAAGGATGTCTCTTTAACAATACAACACTGGCGGCGGCCGCGGGTTGCAGCAGCTGCTGTTATGCCCAATGTGTGCCTCTACTCCATGGTTTGCAAGCAGCCATAGAAGAAACTACTGGGTAATCCAGAATTGCATAGGACCACCTTTTAGCAGTGCATTCGGGGATGGTGTGCTCTTCCCCTTTCCAGCGGCCCTTACGAGATCTGCCAGTACACTACTCAGACAAGTCCTACATATGTGACAGGCCAGGTGGCCACGGCAGTGTCACAGGACAGGTAAGTGGGAGGAAGCGGTACCATCAAGCACTGCGGAACCAGGGGCTGGCTGGCAACTTTTAGCCTGGGGGGCAAATGCATGCAGGCGGCCCTGGCAGAGGAGTAGCGTGTAGCCAGGGTGCCTGAAGAATGTGCGTGTGCGAGAGGACCCCCTTATGCAGGCATCCAGTAGTGCCCCCAGTAGTGATCCCCCCTATGCAGTGCCCCTTATACAGTGCCCCCAGTAGTGGTCCCCCCTGTGCAATGCCCCTTGTGCCCCCAGTAGTAAGCCCCTTATATAGGCCCCCAGTAGAGGTACCCCTATGCAGTGCCCCTTATATAGTGCCCCCAGTAGCAGTCCACCCCCCATGCAGTGCCCCCAATAGTGGTACCCCTATGAAGTGCCCCTTATATAGTGCCCCCAGTAGCAGTCTGCCCCCCATGCAGTGCCCCCAATAGTGGTAACCCTTATGCAGTGCCCCTTAAATAGTGGCACCAGTTGTAGTCTCCCCCTTTGCAGTACCCCCAGTATTGCCCTTTTTATAGAGCTCCCAGCAGTGGTCCCTTGATGCAGTACCCCAGTGGTAGTCCCCTCCCCCCTATGTAGTGCCCCCCTCCCCCCTATGCAGTGTCCCTAGTAGTTGTCCCCTCCCCTTGTAGTGCCCCTAGTAGTAGTAGTCCCCCCTTGTAGTGCCCCTAGTAGTAGTAGGCCCCCCCTTGTAGTAGTAGTCCCCCCGTTTAGTGCCCCCAGTAGTACTTCCCCCAGTTGTAGTCCCCCCCTTGAAGTGCCCCCAGTAACAATCCCCAGTAGTGGTCTCCACCTTACAGTGCCGCCAGTAGTGGTCCCCCCTTGTAGTGCCCCCCCTGTAGTCGCCCCCCCCTTGTAGTGCCCCCAGTAGTGATATCCCCCTTGCAGTGCCCCCAGTAGTGGTCTCCCTCTTGTAGTGCCCCCAGTAGTAGTCCCTCCCTCTTGTAGTGCCCCCCAGTACTGGTTCCCCCTTTGTAGGGCCCCCAGTAGTAGTCCCCCCCTTGTAGTGCCTCCAGTAGTGGTTCCCCCCTTGTAGTGCCCCCAGTAGTGGTAGTCCTCCCCTTGTATTGCCCCAGTAGTAGTCCCCCACTTGTAGTGCCCCCAGTATTAGTAGTCCTGCCCCCTTGTAGTGCCCGCCCCTCTCCCAGTAGACACACATAATAAAAAAAATAAAAAACACTTACCTCAATCCCCGCTTCCGGCGTCGCCATCCGCTCCTCTGTCTGTCCGGGTCGGGCCGCTCTGCATTATGGGAGAGTCATCATGACATCATGACGCCTCTCCCATTGCCCTCTGCGGGAGCCGGAAGATGGAGCGGCTCCCGCAGTGGGCGCAGCAGCAGCTAATGAGAGTCTGACAGACTCTCATTGGCTGCTGATCAAAACAAACACACAGCTGCCTGTGCCGGCGGCTGTGTGTTTGTCACTTGTGTAGCGCTGACCGAACTCCGTCCGGTCAGCGCTACACACGCGGTGCAGTCTGTGTCACAGTGACACAGACTGGCCGCGGCCCGCTGCCCGAATGACGCTGCGGCCCGGGAGGCACATGGCCCCCTGCCCCCCGGCCCAGCCCGCCACTGTGCGGAACCCTGCTATGTTAGGTGATGTAAGCTGGGTATGTCCTGCAAGTCAGGGTGTATATGGCATTAGCTGCGTGGTGGAGGCAAGGGACAGTATGGTGGGCACTGTCTGCAGTAAGTGCCCAATGCACTCTGGGTCTCACAGATGGGCTGTGTAGTGATGAGTTACCCAGGGTGAAGTGAGCTGACACTCCCCAGTAACTGGTGACAGATGAGGTGACTGAGTATGACCCTGTTAACTGCAGCCCACCACACCTGATCCCTCAGCCTGCCCACTACCACCATCCACAGCCCCACTACCATCTATCCTCAGCCCACTGTAACCCAGTCTATGCTCTGCCCTAGCTTATCACAAGCACCCCTCAATCATTGGATCATTGATCTCACTCTCCTCTATCTCTGTATGATAAAAGGGTGAAAAGTGGTAAATTCCATTTTTAAAAATATAAACGTAATTATATCCTGAGCAGGTTACAGTTGATATAGAATTTTTTATTCACTTATTATGCTCTTCTGGATCTTATTTATATATAATAATTTTTAATACTTCACTTACCAGAATCCCAATTTAGGGGAAATTAATTATGTGTTTTAAAGAATAGTGATCTATAGGGCACTATGTTGCTAGAACTGTTTCTTTCGTTGGGGCAATAGGATATGTAAGCAAAAAGCTGGGGGGTAAGATGGTGGGCAGATGTGCATGCGAGGATATGTTGGAGGGCAGATGTGCATGTGAGGAAAATGTTAAGGTGCCTACACACTTAGCAATATTTTACACGATTTGCCCGATTCAGACACATCGTGACGTCCAATAGTGTAAAATATGCCCAAATCGTGAGTGTCCCCACAGGCCGTACATCGCATCTTCAGATCTGCCGTGCTGTAGGGCAGATTTGACAATCTCAGTCACGATGCACTGGAAACAGCAGGATGCACGATAGATCGTGGGTCAAATTGTACAGTTTTTAACACCAAATCGTGCCCACGACTGCCAGGGAGCTGCCAGGGAGAGTTCAAGGGAAAACGGACACGATGTTGGATCGTGAGCACATCGCCAAGTGTGTAGGCACCTTTAGCGGGCAGATGTGCATGCAAGAAATGAGTTGCTGAGCACAATTATATGTGAGATAGAAGCTGGCAGGCTGTATGGGGCATGTGAGGAAAGTAGTAAAGTTGGTCTTGGAGGGGGGGGGACAGGTGGTAAGCTTAAGTATTGCTTAGGGTGACAGGAACCCCTGCTCCTGTATATACTGTAATATATTATATGCCCTATGTGAGCACACTGCCAGTCTTCTGTATATAACAGTTATATACTATTCTCTATGTGGGTAAACTGCCAGTCTCCTGCATGTATATATATACGATGCTATACGTAGGTACGCTGCCAGTCTTCTGTATGTATATATGATGCTCTATGTGGGTAGGTACAGCCAGTCTGCTGCACATAACCTGTATACACTATGCTGTATGTGGGTCACTGATACCGGATAAGTGCACAATAAAAACCTATTTTTGAAGCAGTAACCTACCCTGGTATGTAATGCACAGTGCCGAGTACGCAACCAGCAGACCCATCTATCAGCCCCATATGTCATCAAATCCCTCTCTCTGCACAGACTCCACCCCTTATTTAGGGCTGCTTTAAAAATTTCCAAGGCTGGTTTTCTATCGCAGTCTGACTTTTTGCCAGTTATTATACGATAACACCCTATTCCACCCCCATCTGCCCACCCTACTCTGTTGTCTCCTTGTTATTGTTTGTCACACTGCAGTATTGTCACCCTCTCTCATCACCTTCTGTCTCTCCAGGTCACTTTCTGTTCATCTGGCTCTGCCCGTCACCCTCTGCCTGTCACCGTGTGCCTCTCCACATCACACTCTGCCGCTGGCCGTTTACCTCTGTACGTCTGCCTTTGTCCATCACCCTCTGCTCTTTACCCTGTGTCTCTCTCATCACCCTCTGCTCTTTACCCTGTGTCTCTCTCATCACCCTCTGCCTCTGGGCGCTACCCTCTGCCTATCATACTCTGTCTATTCCCATCACCCTCTGCCCGTCACCCTCTGCTTCTGGGTTGTTAACCTCTGCCCATTGCTCTCTGCATCTGCCCATCACCCTCTGCCAGCAGAACAATTATTATTCCTGTGTAGTGTATACTCCACGACCCCTGTGTCCCTCACCTCCTATGTGTATCCCACCACCCCTGTGTCCCTCACCTCCTATGTGGATCCCACCACCCCTGTGTCCCTCACCTCCTATGTGGATCCCACCACCCCTGTGTCCCTCACCTCCTATGTGGATCCCACCACCCCTGTGTACCTCACCTCCTATGTGGATCCCACCACCCCTGTGTCCCTCACCTCCTATGTGGATCCCACCACCCCTGTGTCCCTCACCTCCTATGTGGATCCCACCACCCCTGTGTCCCTCACCTCCTATGTGGATCCCACCACCCCTGTGTACCTCACCTCCTATGTGGATCCCACCACCCCTGTGTCCCTCACCTCCTATGTGGATCCCACCACCCCTGTGTCCCTCACCTCCTATGTGGATCCCACCACCCCTGTGTCCCTCACCTCCTATGTGGATCCCACCACCCATGTGTACCTCACCTCCTATGTGGATCCCACCACCCCTGTGTCCCTCACCTCCTATGTGGATCCCACCACCCCTGTGTCCCTCACCTCCTATGTGGATCCCACCACCACTGTGTCCCTCACCTCCTATGTGTATCCCACCACCACTGTATCCCTCACCTCCTATGTGTATCCCACCACCCCTGTGTCCCTCACCTCCTATGTGTATCCCACCACCCCTGTGTGCCTCACCTCCTATGTGTATCCCACCACCCCTGTGTCCCTCACCTCCTATGTGTATCCCACCACCACTGTGTCCCTCACCTCATATGTGTATCCCACCACCCCTGTGTGCCTCACCAACCTTGTGCAGCCCATCAACTTTGTGTACCCCTTGTGACGAGTGGCCACACTCATTAATACTGAGACATTGGTTCTACTTGCACCACTGCCATGACTTCTGAATTTTCCATACCCCTACTTCAAAATTCATCTTCGACCACTGTATATATATATATATATATATACACATATATATTTTTTTCTATCTATCTATCTATCTATCTATCTATCTATCTATCTATCTATCTTTTTGTATCTATCTATCTTTTTTCTCCATAGGCTTTGGTAGACAAGTACAAATAAATAAAGATATCACTGAACTAATGAAACCTTAAATTGCCTCAAAAAGGACCAGTAAAATGAAGTACCCAAAAAATTACTGTATATGATTTTTATATCATCTAAAGTTTAAAAGCAAAAAATTTCAAACAAAATTGTTCCATAAAATGTAATTTATTTAAAGAAACATAGATCCTGAGATCCGTGTTTCATTCAGAGATGTACTCAGACCCCATGGTATGCACACATCTCCAATGGTGGGTCATCTGCGCATGTGCAGAGCTCATTCTGCGTTGTTGCACGCAGTGCTCCCTGAAGCCGACAGGCTACGGCTGTTTGGGGGCAGGGTAGTGGCGGTGCCATATTCCATTCTGCAAAATGGAGGCACATCGCCCCTCTGTCTGGGAGTGCCGAGGCCAGTGTTTGCATCTCCTGACGCAGATTTCCTGGCCTCGGCTATGGAGCTACAAGGGTCAATCTGAGAAACTCAGGGTTACTCAAATGCCTGATGGTCTCGCAGATGATCGGATGCTGCATCTTAGGACAGAGATGAAACAAACTAGTATATGTAACCATATACAATTCAGGCGCAGAAAAAAGTTACTAATCTAATCACCTTAAGTATAACATAAAGCAGCTCCTTACAGCGGTAAGATCTATCTATCCTACTAAACATACAACATTGAATAGTTTGGAAATACTTCACTACCATATGATCATTTAATGAAAGCTCAAACGAGAAACAGAGTGGAAATACAAGTGATAATCCACGGAGCACTACACATATAAATATAAAAATCAATTTAATAAATAAAACAGTATAATACACATAAATATATATAATAAACATCAAACTGATGAGCAATATAGTTAGTTCAGAAAAAATTTACATTTCCAAACTATTCAATCTTAGGACAGAGCACTGGGATCTGCAATGCTGTCAGCAGACGTTTTTTCTCCTCAGACGCCTCCTGCAGCATTAGCATATTTTCACATTGCTGCTGCGTCCAAAGGTGCATCAGCGATGTGAGCTGCATCCATTCCTAAATCAGGCTGTATGAAGATTATGTATATATAACAAGCCGTAAAAAAACACAATTATTAGAAGCAATATACAATATTGTTTCTATATTAGGAAGCAGCAACTTGTCACAGCCAGGGTTTCTCGGCATGGTGGTCACTGGGTATTATCTGTGAGGTCATTGTGGCAGGGGTTGTCTGGCAGCGGTGCTGGTGTTTGGCGAGGGACATTGTCTGCGCGTGGTTCTGTGCGGGCACATTGTCACTAGGCCTGGTGAGGTCTGGCGGTACTTCTGTTCCATTTGGCATGGGCGCCGCCATCTTGCCTACGGCCATGTGATTCAAGTTGTCCAATCCTGGTGGTCATGTGTTCTTTCTAGCCAGTCACAGCGCGGCACCGGGTATTTAGGAAGGTCCAGAGCCTTCCTTCCATGCCAGTGCAACGTGTTTCTCAGCTGAGCGTGAGAGAGAGTACCTGTGCCTTACCTACCTCCTTGGAAGCGCTACTAGCCTGAACCTTGCCTGCTTCAACCTGCTGGACTTACCCTGCACCCTCCATTTACCTTTTCCCCTGCTTGAGTACCTGAACCTGCTGTTTCCCTGCACCTTGCCTCCGCTCACACCCAGCTGGACTTCATTACCTCTAACTGCATTATGTTACAATTCACCAAACCTGCATTCTGTTACAGCTCACCAAACCTGCATTCTGTTACAGTTCACCAAACCTGCATTCTGTTACAGCTTACCATACCTGCATACTGGACTGTTCCTGCCTGTCACTATCTGGACATTCTCCCATTTACCTCACTGCAGTTATCAAGTACACTTCAGTGCTATACCTGAACTTTTTCATTTGCCATTCCCATGTCTTCTTAGTCACTTATTAAAAACTCCACCTTTTCATTTAAATCTGCTTCTGTGTTCCGCTCCTATCACCACTCCGGGTCCACAACAAAATCAGAACCTCACAGTTTGCACTGGCCCCATGGATCCGGCCAAAGCAAAGGAGTCTGGAGTGGATTTATTCCATTGTATTGCTGGCCGTTTAGAAAACCTGGAAGCTATGCAGCATCAAATGGCTCAGTTTCTACAGGAGATGTCTAAATGACAAGATAATCTGCAAGCCTCGCTAATCAACCCTGGGGTATCAGCAACTACACCTCCTCCTGTGTCTGGTAATACAGGGACCAGGGTATCCACTCTTCTACATCTTCCTATGCCAAGCAAATTTTACGGCAATCATAAGCTCTGTCGTGGTTTCTTAAATCAGTGTGATATACACTTTACATTACAGTCTGATAACTTTCCCACTGCTAGAACTAAAGTGGCATTTATTGTGTCTTTGTTGTCCGGCTCGGCTTTGGATTGGGCCTCCCCACTCTGGGAGCGTTCTGACTCGCTGCTGGATAACTATACAGACTTTGTATCATCATTCAGGAGGATTTTTGATGAACCTGGCCACACTGTGTCAGCATCGTCCATTATCAGGACCCTGAGACAAGGAACCCATCCTGTCAGCCAATATGCCATACAGTTTCAAATCTTGGCAGCAGAGCTTAAGTGGAATGAGGAGGTCCTCACCTCAGCCTTTTGGCATGGCCTTTCTGACTGACTAAAAGATGATCTAATCACCCGTGAGCTTCCCACTAATTTAAATGATATGATCTCACTCTGCAACAAAATTGACCTATGCTTCAGAGAACATCAGGCTGAAAAGCACAGAACTGACCGGCAAAGGTCATTTACGCCTCCCTTGCCTACCCATCCACCCCATCCTCCTATAGCTGAGGAGCCTATGCAGGTGAACCAAACCCATATCTCCAAAGAGGAACGTCAGAGAAGGATGCTAAAAACCTCTGTCTATACTGCAGAGATTCGGGTCACCTGGTGGCCTCCTGCTCCCGTAAATCGGGAAACGTCCGTTCCTAACTGACCCTGGGGACATCAAGTTAGGAGTTATGAGCCCGTCCCCAAATACTTAAGATTTCAAAATTTTCTTAGCTTTGGATCTCAAGCCTAACCTTGTCTTCGTTTCTGCTCTATTAGACTCTGGAGCAGCCGGAAACTTCATGACTTCCAGCCTAGTTGATAAACTACAGATTCCTTGTTCATCTCTCAATTACGCAATTTCCCTGACTTCTGTAGATGGACGGCCTCTAGCTAAAGGAGTGGTCACCAAGGAAACTCAACCAGAATTAGTCTGTGTTGGGGCACTTCATTCCGAGTCTTTAAAGTTCTTAGTGATATCTGAGGCTTCCCAAGAAATCATTTTAGGACTACCCTGGTTATGCCAGCATAATCCCAGGATAGACTGGTGTTCAATGCAGATTCTTTCATGGGGACCTGACTGTCAGAAATCCTGTCTTCCCAATATACGACCTGTAAGAAATACAGCTTCGTTAATATTTCCAGCTATTCCCAAGGAGTACCAGATGTTCTCTGATGTATTTCCCAAACAACAGGCGAATGTTTTACCTCCTCACCTCGTGGTCGCACCTATCCTCTCTTCTTGCCTGAGACTCAAGCCATGTCTGAATACATCCAGGACAACCTAGCGAAAGGTTTTATTCATCCTTCCACCTCTCCTGCCGGAGCTGGGTTCTTTTTTTTGTTGACAAGAAGGATGGTGGCCTGATGCCTTGTATAGAATACAGGGGCCTTAATGATATAACGATCAAGAATCGATATCCTCTTCCCCTGATCACAGAGTTGTTCGACAGAGTTAAGGCATCCATCATATTCTCAAAGTTGGATCTGAGAGGGGCTTATAATCTCATCCATATTTGTGCTGGTGATGAATGGAAGACCGCCTTTAATACTAGAGATGGACACTTTGAATACCTTGTGATGCCCTTTGGATTGTGCAATGCCCCTGCCGTGTTTCAGGGCTTTGTTAATGAGATATTTTGGGACTTGTTGTACATCTCGGTTGTTGTTTACCTGGACGATATATTGATTTTTTCGTCTTCTGTAGCAAAACATCATGAACATGTGAAAGAAGTATTGTCCCGTCTGAGAAAGAACCACCTTTACTGCAAACTGGAGAAATGTGTCTTTGGGGTACCCAGTGTGCCATTCCTTGGTTACATCATCTCTGCCTCCAGTCTAGAAATGGACCCCAAGAAGGTGCAGGCGATTTTGGATTGGTCCCGTCCTCAAACCTTGAAAGCCATCCAGAGATTGCTTGGGTTCGCCAACTACTATAGACGCTTTATTAAAGGATTTTCATCATTATTGGCTCCCATTACCACTCTGACCCGAAAAGACTCTAATCCTGCCTTATGGTCACCCGAGGCAGAGACTGCCTTCCAGCTTTTAAAACAGTCGTTTATTTCTGCTCCAGTCTTATGACAACCAGATCTGGATAGGCTGTTTCTATTTGAAGTGGATGCATCATCAGAGGCCGTGGGTGTAGTTATTTCCCAGTGTTATGAGGATAATCGAGTTCATCCCTGTGGGTTTTTCTCCAAGAAATTCTCTCCTCCCGAAAGAAATTAAGCTATTGGTGAACAAGAACTCCTGGCGGTGAAGTTGGCATTAAAAGAATGGACATAACTGCTGGAAGGGGCCAAGTGTCCCTTCAATGTCTTCACAGACCATAGAAATCTCCTCTTCCTCAAGAATCTTCAGTGCGTGAGTCCTTGTTTGGCCCGATGGGCAATATTTTTTGCTCGGTTCCAGTTCACCCTGACCTTCCGGTCTGGAGCCCTTAATCAAAAGGCAGATGCTCTGTCCAGATCTCTCCTCTGTGATGAGAAATCAGAGAATCAACAAATACCCCTGTTTTGGAGTCAAGAGTGTTTGCCACCTTACAGTTACAGACCCCTACTGGGAAATCCTTTGTGGCCCCGGAGTTAAGGAAGCAGCTCCTCACCTGGGCTCATTCCTCTCACTTTGCAGGTAACTCAGGTACCCGGAAGACCTTGGAATTTTTAAAGAGAGGCTATTGGTGGCCATCCATGAAAGCAGACGTGTCGGAGTTCATTTCTTCATGTTCTTCGTGTGCCCAGCATAAATCTTCACATCAGGCTCCGGCTGGTGAGTTGTTGCCACTACCTATTCCATCATGTCCATGGATGCATCTCTCCATGGACTTCGGCACGGATCTGCCAAACTCTCAAGGGTTTACTACCATCTGGGTCGTAGTAGACCGATTCTCTAAAATGGTCCATTACATACCACTAAAGAAATTGCCTTCTGCTCCTGACTTGGCTCACTTGTTCATTCAACATATTTTCCGTCTCCATGGTCTTCCTGCTGAGATAGTCTTGTACCGTGGTGTTCAGTTCACAGCGAAATTTTGGAGAGCCTTATGTTCTGTATTGCAAGTGAAGTTACATTTTTCTACTGCTTATCACCCACAAAGCAATAGTTCCACTGAGAGGGTTAATCAAGACCTTGAGACCTTCCTGAGGATTTTTATGACATCTTCCCAAGACAATTGGTCTGTATTGCTGCCATGGGCTGAATTTGCATATAATGCCTCCTACCACTCTTCCACAAACCAAACTCCATTCCAAATGGTCTACGAACTTCATCCTCGGGTTCCCGAATTTCAAAGCCTGCCCGTCTTTGATGTTCCAGCTGTACAAGAAATTTGCATCAATTTGGTCTCAAGTTCGTGCTGACCGGAAGAAGGCGTCCTCCCGTTACAAATTTCAAGCTGATAAGAAGCGTAGGAAAGTACCACGTATGCAAGTTGGAGACCCAGTCTGGTTGTCCACCCGGAACCCATGGCTTAGAGTACCATCTATGAAATTTGCTCCACGCTTCATTGGGCCCTTCTCCATCATAGAAATAATTAACCCCATGGCTTATCGCCTTCAGTTAGCCCCTTATCTGAAAATTCCCAATTCATGTCTCCCTGCTAAAACCTCTGGTGCTGAACAAATTCCACAGAGTCCTGCCTGCTTCTCCCTGTGTCCAGACTGAAAGGGGCATGGAGTTTGAGGTCTCCCAGGTCTTGGATTCTCGTCTCCGCAGAGGACATTTGCAGTACCTGTTGGATTGAAAGGGCTATGGCCCAGAGGAACATTGTTGGACTGATGCCTGAGATATCCATGCTCCTGCACTCAACATGAGGTTCAACGCTGCCCATCCAGAGTAGCCTGGTGAGTGTAGGTCACCCATAAGGGGGGGGGTACTGTCATGGCCAGGGTTTCTCGGCATGGTGGTCACTGGGTATTACCTGTGAGGTCATTGTGGCAGGGGGTGTCTGGTGTTGGTGTTTGGTGAGGGGCATTGGTTGCGCGTGGTTCTGTGCAGGCATATTGTCACTAGGCCTGGTGAGGTATGGCGGTACTTCTGTTCTGTTTGGCATGGACGCCACCATCTTGCCTGCGGCCATGTGATTCAAGCTGTCCAATCCTGTTGGGTCATGTGTTCTTTCCAGCCAGTCACAGCGTGGCACCGGGTATTTAGGAAGGTCCAGAGCCTTCCTTCCATGCCAGTGCAATGTGTTTCTCAGCTGTGGCTGAGAGAAAGTACCTGTGCCTTACCTGCCTCCTTGGAAGCGCTACTAGCCTGAACCTTGCCTGCTTCAACCTGCTGGACTTACCCTGCACCCTCCATTTACCTTTTCCCCTGCCTGAGTACCTGATCCTGCTGTTTCCCTGCACCTTGCCTCCACTCACACCCAGCTGGTCTTCATTACCTCTAACTGCTTTATGTTACAGCTCACCAAACCTGCATTCTGTTATAGCTCACCAAACCTGCATTCTGTTACAGTTCACCAAACCTGCATTCTGTTACAGTTCACCAAACCTGCATTCTGTTACAGCTCACCATACCTGCATTCTGTTACAGCACACTATACCTGCGGGATATAGTCTGGAACCAGACGGTGTAAATGCTGACTGCCGGTTTCCAGCCTGCTTTATCCTGACTAGGGATGAATGACAGGCATCTAAATGTAGACGCCAGTAATTCGTCCAATGCCGGGAGACTGGCGCCCGGCATCCCGATCGAGCGGATGCCGGGCGCCGCAGCAGACAGCCACGCGGGGGGAGGCTTAGGTTTAGGGCTCCCGGGGGGGACTTAAGGTTAGGCACCCCCCTGGGAGGTTAGGGTTAGGCTAGGGGAGGGAGGGTTAGTCACCCCCGTGGGGAGGTTAGGGTTAGGCACTCCCCAGGGGACTTAGGTTTAGGCAGCGGGGAAGGGGGGGTTAGGCTTAGGCACTTACAGTGGGGATTAGGGTTAGGCACAGGGGGGAGGTTAGGGTTAGGCACCCCTAAGGAGGGTTAGGGTTAGGGGGGTTAGGTTAGTAAATACTTACCTTTAGGACGATCGGGATTTCCACCGTTGTCGGGCAGCTGCTGTCGGGAATGCGGCCAGCGGTAATACATATCACACCGGTACCTGCATACTGGACTGTTCCTGCCTGTCACTATCTGGACATTCTCCCTTTTACCTCACTGCAGTTATCAAGTGCACTTTAGTGCTATACCTGGACTTTTTCATTTGCCATTCCCATGTCTTCTAAGCCACTTATTAAAAATTCCACCTTTTCATTTAAATTTGCTTCTGTGTCTGCTCCTATCACCACCCCGGGTCCACAACAAAATCAGGACCTCACACAGCTACAGTGAATCTCGTTAGTAAGCAAGGGCCAGTTATAGTTATTGGTAGTTAGCACCAAGTACATTTCTGTTGTTACAAAGATAGTCATATATGGTACCATATGAAATGAGCCTCGGTGCTCATGTTCCTAGTTAATAGATTAAATATTCGCCAGGTTGTAATCTGGATGGTGCATGTCCCAATCAAGGGTTCAAGCTTGGACTGGGCTGTCATGGAGTCGGGGAAATCCCAAGCAAGCCCCCGGAATTGTAGCTCCACCCACTTCTGCGGGCCACAGCAACAACACTTCAACCACAATCCTGCCTGCTGGGGAGCAGCTATACTTACATTAATATAATTTCCTTGGTTGATCTGTTTCAGGGCACCGCATTATAACACATTTTTCTTTTATAACACATTTAACCCTTCACTGTTTGTTTATTATACATGTACCTCACTTTCTTATTTTCATTCTTTATATGCAGCTGTGGCTGCTCTTAACTATCTCTTTTACACTGCACTTTTCTTACTATGGCGGTGCCCTGGGGTGGCTTAGCTGGGCCAGTTTGGGGGTGTCCTGCGCTCTGGATTTGAATCCTAGTATGTTAGGGACCTACCCTAAAGAGGTTACCTGGATATGGGGGGTAGGCCCATAACCTTGGCCAAGATTATGCTAAAAACCTCTATTGATTGCAAAATTCTATTGCATTTATATATTATTAATAATTTGGAGTTGTGCACCTGAGATTTGTCTGTTTTTGTGCCTGCAATTAGTCTCATCAGGTAGCACCTCCCATTATATATATATTACAGGGTGTGCAGTCCAGAAATCTGTCCCATATTAATATAATTGTGCAAGCTGCTGCCATTCGGGAATGTTTCTAAAGTGTCACTGTCACCACCACTGCTCTACGGGCTGAAACCACCGTATTTGTAGCTCCACCTCCTTCCATGGAGACCAGTGGTGGGGACAGTAGCACATGAATCATTCACAAACTGGCAGCAGCTCAGCTGCAAAAATATTCTAATAGTTCCAAAGCTTTCCCGAGCATAGGGACACCCACTGCTGCCTTCTCATCTGCGTATGACGTCACGTACCAGTGTAAAAATCTGTAACATCGATGAACATTGACCAGCCCTGCAGCCCTTGTGGAAGGTCTGACCTGTCTCAAATACAGTGGCTCTCCTGACACGCAGAGAGTTCTCATGCTGCAAATGCGATCGCAATGGCTAATTTGTGAACGCATATGTAACAGCATTTAAATGGTAAGACACACCTGTGTTTTTCTAACCATCCCCCGTTATCTCCCTCAAATGCTGACTGCCTATCACTGACTTTCTGAATGGGTTCTCTGTGCAGGTGTTGTTACAAGACAATCGCTGTTCGTGCACAGTGTGACTTTGACGCATGCGCAATAGCAAAAACATTTCTTGATCTGCGTAACACCATTGCTCATTTTTAGAGTAGACCCTGCAGGTGATGCTGATGGATACTCGTCAGTTACACATAGTATTAATAATACATTTCTCGTTGCATTGTAAATTAAGAATATATATGTAGATTTATCACTTGATCATTTCTCCAATACTGCATTGTAGTGTTACTAGGTGGGCCCCAGCCATTGGTTACCCTGTTGGGCCCATTATACCCCAGTGCGACACTGCAAGGGTTTATATGGCCCCTTTATCAATATTTGTTTTAATAAAGTAATGTGAAAAGTTAAACAGGTGTTTTCACACCCATTTCACATTATTTAAGTGCATCTAATTGTATCAATGGGCAAATGGAGGACAAATTCCAAATTACTCCTCCAAGCCTATTTTTTTAAATAAGCAGTTTGCATTTCCCATACTTGTAATTGGAAATGCGATGTGCTCAAATTTTCTGCATTTTAATTATGAAAAGATAACAGGGGAAGCCTTGCGATAACACCACCTGGAGATGGCTTTATTAGGGCTTTCCCCCGAATTTACATATTCCAGCAAAGCCGGAAACTGGTGCCTGTGATCAGCCTTGAGTGTCTAAATAGACCACAGGCTGATCACTGTAAAAAAAAGAAAATAGTTAAAGAGAATAAAACCACTTACCTGCACCCAGAGATCAAGCTGTTAGAAGTCTATCAGCGATGTGAAGTTACTTGCTGTGCCGAGTATAGCAAGCGCACTACAAACCACTCCTGGAGTAGGTGCAGATCAGAGCTCCATATCCCTAGTGATGACAAAAGCAATAGGAGGTTTCTACAAAAACTGGCTTCTGTGGTACACCAGTAGTGCCGAGTGCTCAGGCACGTTTGAGGGCACGCTGGGAGCTCTCACATTCAGAGCTCCATGATTCATCCTGTAGCTGCAGCTTTGTATTAGATGGCTGTATTCTAGTTTAAGGGCCAAAGCACTGTTGCTTACTATTCCATTGCTGTTAGCTTCAATCACAGTGTGTTTATTGGGGCAACAACATGTTTCATCCACCTCTGTGGACTTTTTCAAGCTTTCATAGACAAATACAATGCTGAATGGCACTGCGGATGTGGAATGGTACTGTGTGGAATGGCACGCTTCGAATGTTGAATGGTACACTGTTAAATAGCTCCATGTGGAATGACACCATTCAGAATAGAACTTGTAGAATGACACCATGCAGAATAGCACTTGTGAAATTACACCATGTGGAATAGTACTTTGTGGAATGATACCATGTGGAATAGCACTTTGCGGAATTACACCATGCAGAATAGCATTTTGTGGAATGACACCATGCGGAATAGCACTTTGTGGATTTACACCATGCAAAATAGCACTTTGTGTAATGACACCATGTGGAATATCACTTTGTAGAATGACAATGTGCGGAATAGCACTTTGTGTAATGACACCATGTGGAATAACACTTTGAGGAATGACAACGTGCGAAATAGCACTTTGTGGAATGACACCATGCAGAATAGCACTTTGTGGAATGACACCATGCTGAATAGCACTTTGTGGAATGACACCATGTGGAATATCACTTTGTGGAATGACAACGTGTGGAATAGCACATTGTGGAATGACACCATGTGGAATAGTACTTTGTGAAATGACACCATGTGGAATAGCACTTTGTGGAATGACACCATGCAGAATAGCATTTTGTGGAATGACACCATGTGGAATAGCATTTTGTGGAATGACACCATGTGGAATATCACTTGGTGGAATGACAACATGTAGAATAGCACTTTGTGGAATGACAACGTGCGGAATAGTACTTTGTGGAATAACACCATGCAGAATAGCACTTTGTGGAATGACACCATGCGGAATAGCACTTTGTGGAATGACACCATGTGGAATAGCACTTTGTGGAATGACCGTGCGGAATAGCACTTTGTGGAATGACACCATGCGGAATAGTACTTTGTGGAATGACACCATGCGGAATAGCACTTTGTAGAATGACACCATGTGGAATAGCACTCTGCTGAATGGCACCTTGTGGAATGAAACTCCTATAGATTTATTAACATTCATTTATATAGTGCCAGTATATTCTCTTTTCCTTATCATTTAGACAACGTTAAAAATTATGGCTATTATTGGCATATTTTTTGCCTGTTGTCCTGATCAAAATTAATTGTGTTATTTTTACACCTTTTTGAAAATCCAGTTGACAGATGACCACTCTCTGCCAGGCCAGTGTGTGTGTGTGTGTGGGTTGGGTATGAAATCCCGGTGGCTTAATAGCTGCCGGGATGAAATGCTGACCCTGGAAGCCCGACAGAGGAGAATCCCAATGGAGCATGTAAATACCTTACCCTTCTCCCCCCCCTAACACTAACCCTCCCTTAGGGGTGCTAAACCCTAAAATTCCCGGGGTGCTGCCTAGCTCTAAGTCCCCCGCAGGGGTGCCTAAACCTAACCCTCCCCCCTGCACCATAAACCTAACTCTCCCGGGGGGTGCCTAACCATAACTTCGTCCCAGTGGCACCTAACCCTAACCCTTCCCAGGTGGTGCCTAACCCCAAGTCCCCCCAGGGGTGCCTAAACCTAATCCCCCCCTTCCCTGTGGCTAAGTGCTAAGGACGGCTGGACTTACCTCGATCGGTCCGGCGTACTTCGGCTTCTGCTGTCGGGATATAGACTACATCCCTGTATGTTGCTTGCACTGACACAAGGTCAGTGTGTATGGACCATTTAAAAACATGCCAGTGTTTTTTACCTAGAAAATGAGCTTCTACAGAGCTGCATAATTTCAATTTTCTTACATGGTAAAAGATGTAGAACTTTTCCACCTTCCCAGCCTGTGACAGAGGTAAGATGGAATGTGGCGTAACAAGAAGCCTCACACCCTTTTCTCAGCATTACTCTGTCACACTGCATAGCTCCATCTTTCCACCCACTGCACACCTGGTACTAATCTTTGATTCTTCATTTGTTACTTCCGCTTAATGTTAGAAAAATAATATGATAAAATAATCTGCTGTATATGTTCTTTGTCTGGTAATAAAATATCATATATCGTAGAAGCCACGATCAAGTTGCAATTCATGCCATTCCAAACTGTTGCTGTGGATGTTAGTTATGCAGATCGACTGCTGCCCCTTCATGAGAGATCAGTGGGGCCCTGGTACTGGGGAGAAGGGGAGGGGGGGCACATTTGGGATTCCCCTTAAAAAAATATAGACCAAAACTATAAATGCGCCACCGTGCGTTGTAAAGGGGAGCGGATGCAGTTATGCGACCGGCAGCTAGGGATTTATGACAGGCATCAAGATACCGATGCCTGTCATAATTCCGATGCCGGAATGCAGAACGACGCGGGCCCGAATGAGGTAAGTACGGGCTACATCCTCTCAGCCATGGGGGGGGGGGTTTTAGATTTAGGGCACCCACGGGGCACAGGGTTAGGGTTAGGCTAGGGGAAGGGGGGGGTTATGGTTAGGGTTAGGCTAGAGGAAGGGGGGCTAGGGTTAGTCACCCCCGGGGGAGGTTAGGGTTAGCCACCCTTCGGGAGGGTTAGGTTTAGGTGCGGGGAGGGGGAGTTAGGTTTAGGCACTAATGGGGGGAGGTTAGGATTAGGCACTAGGGGGAGGTTAGGGTTAGGCACCCCTAAAGGAGGTTTAGGGTTAATGGGGGGGAGAGGGAAGGGTAGATGTACTTACCTCCGCTGTCGGGATTTCCTCCCTTTGGCCAGCCGCTGTCGGGATTTGAACCAGCGGCTATACAGCAGCCAGCAATACATAACCCATTCCAAGGGGACAATTGTTCCCTTCAGGAGCTGGCCTGGGCCCCCACTGGATTAGTCCAACAGGCCCTGGTAATAAGTACCCTCCCCTCCTCCCTGTCGACTCCCCTGGATAATATTTGTTACTAGAGATGAGCCTCAGAAATGCAGGTGGTAGAACTATAAAATGTTTATTAATGGTATTGTAAATCGTAGTTATGTCCCAGTAATAAAAACATGAAAATTATTATTTCATTCAGACTATTTCCAAACACAAAGATCCTTTCTGTTATTATAAATCTGTAATATAGTTATTACTCTTCTTAAGGATCCACCCTATACATGGTGCTTCTTTGCAGTCCTGTTGGCACCTTCTGAATCCTCTATATTAAGATTGATTTTGTCCAACTCTTAAATGTGCAGGAAGACAATGCATTCAGTATTGTCGCTGAATGGTGCACCCATGCAGCAAGGCTAAAGTGCAGGAGCAGCAGAGATATCAATATGCACAAAAGGTAAAGGATTATCATGACATCAGGCCCACAATCAATACACCACGAAAAACACTCAGGGGATGAGCTGACACTATGACTGACTACGCCGTGTATTAGCCCAATACATTGCCCACTAACCAGAAGACCCTGATAATAACAGACCTGTCTGTGTTGATTGACACCTCTGTATCCAGTTTGTCATAACAAAGCAGCCCCAATCTACAGCTAATGTCATTCATCTGTTTGTCTCTCTCTTGCCAGGGCTTCACTTCTCTCCAGGGCAGCAGTGCCCATCTGGGTCCAGGGACACATCAACCGAGATTACTGATACAGTATGGGAGGCATTGACAGCTATATGGTCTCCATGGTTTCCCGGTGACCATGCTCTTACGCAATATATTGTAACACTAGTGTCCCATCCATCCCTAGACACTGATCACATGCAGCCCTCTCAGTCTTTGCTTGAAGTCCGGGACTTTCATTGTCTGCTCCAGGATGCACACAAGCCATGCTCCCACTTCTACATATATGCAAATGATATGTAGGTGGGGGAAGCTGTTGGCTTTGTGCACCCAGGCAGTTCCACTGTTCAGATTAAATGCAAAGCTCAGTGACATCTTATAAGTACTTGCAGAACCTATGGTGTTGGTAGATGTCAGCAGTGTGCGCTGGAGGTCTGTCCACAGATAACTTAACCAGGCTTATTGGTTTAATAACCGGCAGATAGCAGGATGCACAGTAACACAGGGTTAACGCAGGTATGCACATACAACAGGAAAAGAGAGGAGGATATAGCAACAATCTTGGTTATAACCTGCTAAAATGTGTCTGTGACACAGTGTTGTGACTAGACTGTCCCTTACTCTCCTAAAATAAAAGAACTTTACAGTGTCCTGGGACTGTCCTGATGGGAAGCAGTCAGGAAGCCGGTGGTCGCAATGCCGACCGCCAGCTTCCCGACTGCTTAATCCCGGCAAGGTACAAATGACAGGCGTTGAAATGTCGACGCCTGTCATTAGACCTACGCCGGGAGCCTGACACACGGCTTACCGATCGACGGTAAGCCGGGCGCCGGGAGCTGACACCTGCGCGGGGTGGGAGGGTTAGGTTAGGGGCTCCCAGGGGGGACTTAGGGTTAGGCAGCCCCCTGGGAGTTTAGGGTTAGGCTAGGGGAAGGGGGGGTTAAGGTTAGGCATCCTGGGGAGAGGTTAGGGTTAGGCACCCCCCCTGGAGACTTAGGGTTAGTCTGCAGGGAAGGGGGGGGTTAGGTTTAGGCACATAGAGGGGGGTTAGGGTTAGGAACTTGGGGGGGAGGTTAGGGTTAGGCACCCCTAAAGGAGGGTTAGGGTTTGGGAAATTAGGTTAGTTATACTTACCCTAAGGACGATCGGGATTTCCTCCTTTGTCGGGCTGCCGCTGTTGGGATTAGAACCATGGGGCCCACGGGAAATCATACTGATTCCGTCCTGATAATTCTCTCAGCTTTAACCAATACAATGATCAACCTTCTACTCACACAGGGCCTGATTTTGTAAGGATCGCAATTGCAAAGCTGCACCCTCCCGTCCTGTTACCACCCCCTCCCTGCCACCAAACGGCAGCAGACTGTCAATCACTGACAGTCTGCTGCTAGTTTGCAAGTGGACTCGCCGACCCGTTCTGCACATGCGCAGAACGGGTCTGGCGCTTGCGCAGATTCCCAAACATCGGGAATTCTCAAACTAGCGTGCACTGCTCAATCAGGCAAAAAGTGCGCTATATTATAAAGTAGGAATTACCAAAAGAGAGTGACCAAAGTATAAATGCAAATAAATAGTACATTTTTATTTATTAATCACATCAAAATACATACAACTACTGTCCTGGATAAACGAAATGCATAATTAGGGATCTCGGGATTTAGGGCAAAACTTGGTGTGATTCCAATCCCAGGGTTTTCAGGATTAAAAAGCGTGGCTTGCCTTCAGCCAGGGGCAGCACTGAGTGACTTTCATTACAAGGTGTGAGTTAATTACATCTAACATCCACTTTCACATGTGTCATCCTATTGGGATTACCCCAAGGTTCCACCATTAGATCATATACATAAGACTGGCTTGCTCAGTAGGTGTCAGAAGTCTTAGGTACTGACATAATTCATGCTGGTGGGAGGGTTCAAAGTTCAGACCATCATTAACTGTAATGTAGCTGGTTGTTCCTTTCATTACCAGCAATCTACATAGACAGTGGTAACATGGAGAACATCTAGGAGGCACTTTTCAGAAATGCTTTGTGAAACTTATGGCCATCTAATGTCCTACATAGCAACTGAGAAATATATAACAATCATGCATTGTCACAAACTGTACTTCACATCACTGTGGAAAGTTTAATATCCCCATCAATTCTGATGTACAGATTGGCAGTGTTGTCTGGCTGGGGTATATTTTAGTGTAAACCTCTATACTTTTTAGTGTAGCCGGCATTAGGTGTCTCACTAGTTAGTCTGGGTATATTCAGTAGTACACCTTTCCCAATGATAACGGACTCACCCAGTTTGTTGACTTCTGTGTTATTGCTACTATGGTATTGCGGCTGGGTTCCGGACTGTAGATAGACAGTAATTAGAGAGACAATGTCTAGGTAGACAGATAAAAGTTCGACAGGGACAAAAGTTCGACAGGGGCAAAAGATCGACACACAAAAGGTCGACATGTAAGAAGGTCGACATGTACAAATGGTCAACAGGGTCAAAAGGTCAACGCAAATTTTCACCTGGTTTGCAACTAGTCAGCATAATCTACATGCACTTACATTCAGGTCTGCATATCCCGCCTTTGTGGGATACCACTAAATATGCCATCATGCAGGCTCTTGTCACTAAACATGCCTGGCAACCTGCCCCTTTTTGACTTGGAAAGAACACAGAATCAACTTGTTTGATAGACAGGCTGTGGAGAAATTTTTCTTTATTGGCTCTTCCTCATTTGCTTTTTTTGTTTTATACACAACATTATATTATTGGAGTCCTGAGGCTAAGAAAGATTGTTAAATCTCTCTGGGCTCATTCTCAGGGGCGACGAGGGGGGAGAGCGCGGGTACTAATTACCCGGGCCCGGACTTGATGCCGTTCCCTTACCTTGTGCTTGTGTCTCCTCTGCCCTAGCATATATTGCTGTGTGTTGGGCTGCAGTAGGACCAATGAGGCTGCTTCCATTGATCGTCATCAGCAGTCTTCTGTGGCTGAGTGGTGGGGATAGGGGGGGTAGCGATCACACTGTTGTTGCACCCCCTGAATTTGCCCTTGTCTGAGGTGCACGCAGTGTCCGCATGTGGAGCAAATCTCTTTGCAGTATTTTTTAACAGTTTCAAGGCAGTGTGGCCACGCCTACTAGCATTAGGCCACGCCCCCCCCCCCCCCCCCCCCCGAGCCCAGAAAAGATCACTACGGCCCGGCTCATTCTTATTCCTTAAACTCCCCAACATAAAGACATAACTATACACAACATGGAAAGTAGGGGTGCTTTCATTTTATATCCTTTATATGTGAATCAGGTATCCTTTGTAATATCTTCAACGTCAATGTCATCTTTCTGTGAAGATGATACACAGCATGAGGAAGCAAATGTGAGATCTGCAAAGTGCATAGCGCCACAGCTGGACATTATTAGAGTTACTGTATGTCAGTTCAAAAAGGAAAGAGGAAGGAAGGACCCTCTGTATGGGCACACTTCATGTTAATCAGATACTTTAAATAGTAAGAGTAATAATTACAACAGTATAATATCAACAAATAACATTGCAAATTCTACCAAAAATGATATTTCCAAAGCAAAAAATATAATATTACATAATAATAATCAAAAAGCATTTAATATAGATGCCGGTTATAACCTCTCCCTGCACTTATGTAAATATCATATGAGAGCACAAAGATGGCAATCTAGTTCATCAATCAGAACTAATATCAATATGTCAACATAATAAAATTGTATCACAATTCTGTATGTCAACATCATTTTCCAAGCTATGGTTAGATCATAAATCTGCATATATGTATTTTACTTTGTAGCAGGTGTTTATGCAAAGAAGTGTACAAATAAAGGGCCTGATTCAGCAAGCAACACAACTACGAATACAATAGTGATTACGCTAATATGCTAATCCACTGCGATCGCAATGCCGCTGCAGCACTACATAAGGACGCCCACTTTACCTAACACACATCCGTAATGTTTAGCAGGATTGCAAAATCATCGGTACAATCGAGTACCATCGCAGCCTCATGCACTTTTGCGCAAGGGCAGACCTTACTCAGAAATTGCTAATTTCCATGCACGCTATCAGGCCTCAGGCTGCGAAAGCCATCACAGTGAATGATTTATGCACGCCCCTGCAACGCTGTTGAAATGCACTGGCACGCCTGCATTCGCCCGACTCCCCCCCCATTACCACCCACAAATGTCAGTTCCTGTCAATCACTGTGCAATGGGTCTGCGTAGTCACTGCAATCGCAGTCCCGATCGTAATGGCTAGTTTGTGCACACGCACTGCAACAATCGGCCAATTCCATGTGTATTAGCAACTGTGGGTCTGATTCAGACCCGTTCGCTATCTGCATACGCTCGCTAGATGCGTATGCAAATTTGTCAAAGTGACGCCACTGGAAGTGATCGCTCGCCAAGGCATAAGCACGCCCACCATGTCTTAGTGAGCGGCTGCTTTGTGTATGCGTACGCCCAATCGCACAGGCAGAGCCGCCCAACAGCACCACATCATCTCCAGAAAGTGTATTAAAATATTGGTACATCGAGCACCATAGGATGTGAACGCAGTGCTTGAGGTAGCTTTACCCTACCGCAAGCATTGCGAGGAAATCAGTGTTAAAAAAAGCCAAGTGACGTGTACTATGACGCTGCCTGTTAATTATGCACGCCTCTAAAACGGCGTTGAAACACTCTGGCACGCCTGTGTTCGCATCTCCAACCACCCGTTACTAGTGTCTTGCCCCTATTACCACCCACAAAAGGCCTCTCCTGTCACTCATTTCACTGGGCTGTCTTTGCAGGGCGAGCGAGCGGTATGCGATCGCAGTGAGTAGTTCGCGCACGCGCAGAACGAAGTGTGCGCATGCACGTACGCAGAACATCGGGCCGCTTGCGAACACACGCATATAGTGAACGGGTCTGAATCAGGCCCTGTGTTCCTTGCTGAATTCGGTCCAAAATCCTGTAGGAGGTTTCCCTCTAAGATAAGTACATGCACATTCCTCCCGCTGAAGTAGTGTGTCCCTTATTCACATATGCATCACATATCACATAGTTTTACAAATTAGGATCATCCATTTTCACAAACAAAGAAGAAATAAGTGCATCAATAATGTCCTGTGGGAACAAATACTCGTATATATACACAATCATCCTACTGGAGCAGTAGAACTCTTAAATCACATAAGCATCACACATAACATAGTTTAGCACTTAGGATCATCAAATGTCCCTTTTATACAGATGCATACAGCATATAAACCCATCTCCTGCTCCTGCTGGAACAGTATAGCTCTTATATCACATAAGTATCATACATCTAATGGTATTGCATTTAGGATCATCCATTATTTCACAAAACAAATTAGCCAAGGGGTTCCCAAACTTGGTCCTCAAAGCACCCTAACAATCCAAGTTTTGAGGATATCCATGCCTGTAGATAATATATACTCAAACTGAGGGAAGCACTAATTAAGTTACCTGTGCTTAAGTATGGATATCCTGAAAACCTGGACTGTTTGGGGGCCACTAGATAAGCCCCTCAGTACCATCAATAATAAATAAATCATCTTCTCTGTAGCACATAGCATGAGCAGACAGAAATGTACATGTGGGTACTACTAAGTAGGCTTTTTTTAGTAGTCTTTCAGTATGCAAATAAAGTTGCATGCAAAATATGCACTTTATCAAGCCTTGCAATAATGTAAACATTTTAACTCTTTGAGACAAATCATAGGTTATTACACCATGACTATCTCAATCTCCTAATAGCGAATACAGGGCCTGATTCAGACCCGCTCGCAAGCGCTTTGTAGGCGGGGAGGGGGGGTGGCTGGACAAACGGAGGCGTTCCTGAAAGAATGCCTGCCATTTGTGGGTGGCTCTACTCACATCATGAGTGATGTCAGTAGTGAGCTTCCAGCCCTATTAGAGCTGGAAGCTCACTGGGGCTTGCAGCAGACGAGACCCTACCACAAGGGTCACGTTGCAAGCCCGATTGTCGCGATGGTCGCAACCATCGCGACCATCACCTGGCCGCTTGCTAAAGCTGTGGGTGGTCACCCACAGCTTAGCGAGCGGCCAGTAGGCCGGGTTATTTAAAACAAAGCGGCCACCCTGATTCAGAGTGAGCGCTCACTTTTTGCGAGCGGCTCTGAATCAGGCCCATAGTGTACTGTATATTCTCCAAAGTGATTTTACCTTCTGAAGAAGGGGAGTTTTATGAATTCACTACTTTATATCAAAGATCTTTTTTACAGTGTACAAAATTAATTTTTATTTATTTCCCCATTAATTCACAGAAAGACAGCACTGACACTGAAGACATTTCAAAGGATATCTGATTGACTGATTCACATATAAAGGAAAGGAAAGTGCCAGATCACCCCCTTTTTTCACTTACAGGGGCTGATTCTGAGTCGCACACTGTTTAGTGTCTTTTGACGTAGTTGTGGCTGCAGCTTTATGCTAATGCTAGTATCAGCCCTTCCCCTGGTATACAAGTGTGCGTCTGACTGTGCAAGGACTGAGACGTCCACTTTGTGCATCTTTAGGTGCAAAATCCCACTTTGTGTGTATTTAGACACCATACAAACTAGCAACTACCCCATGCTACAGTAGGTGCAGATTGTCCATAAAAGTATGGCCTCCATTGTAAGCAATTAAGCATCTGAGTTTGTAAACACTTATGTGACACACCTGTGACACTGCTATGACATGCCCATAAAACAGTGCATCTCTATGCATCTAAATGAGCACCACCTAGTCACTGCCGAGGAATACCCAATACATTTCTGAGATTGTGTATCTCAATCATAATGGCTTACTTTTAAATTCTCCTCTCCAGAAGAAGCCCATAGAGGATGCAGCAGACCACTTTGTCATGTCATTAAGCCCCCATAGCAGCAAAATGCTGCATTTTGCTGATCAGTGAGGAGGGGTGGAGCTAATATTATGCAATATGGGCCTTTTTAGCCTCACCTACTCCCTACAGACTCGCGATTCAGGTACTATATCCCCAACCTACGCACTTCACTAGAAAGTGGGTAGGATGCAAGAAGTCCATCCACTTTTCTGGGGGTGTGGGGGACTTCCCGCATCTTTTGAGGGAATAGGTCAGTATGGTGTCAGTTGCTACTACATGTGTGCACACCGTGGGGCACATGTGCTGTGTGACTTTTTATCTACTTAGATGCAGTGGCATCACTAGGGGAGTGCGGGGGTGTGCACTGCTCCGGGTGTCACACTCCAAGGGGGTGACACCAAATGTGCTTGGGAGCCGGAACTACCCTGTGACTTTAGTGAGCACGACCCAGCTCCCAATCACGCAGAAGGAGCTGGCAGTGCAGGGAGAGTGTCTGGGAGCAGCCCAACATCTCCAGGAGTGCTGGGCATACCCCCAGAGTAGGGTATTACTTGCCGCACAGGGTGTCACCTAGCCTATTGATGCCACTGCTTAGACGCATTAAAAAAATCAACCATTTGCGCAAAATATGGTCACTCTTAATCAAACCCACAGTTTTAAGGAGTAGCTGATTCTGAATATATTATCCTTATCACCTCCTGATCCCCCAGTGCTAGAACACTTGGAATTTCATAAGTATACATTTTTCTACAATACAAGGTAGATCACAGCTTATCCAAGACAGGAATGGCCCAATGGCTGGTGCATTTTCCCACTTTTCTGGTGGCTATCCTTCTCAAGTCCTTACCAGCTTCTATATACACAACAATGCTTCTCAATCAGTTCCATAGCGAATATCTGTTTCCCCTTAGAGGTTTTTATTTTTTTTGTCAACCTTTCATAATTGCCCTAAGTCACAGAGAAAGTCCTACTACTTGTTTCTGGGGATGTACCAAGAATTAGGAGTCTTTAGTTCATGGAAAAGAGAGAGAGAGAGAGAGAGAGAGAATAATAATAATTTTACCTAATCTCCCAGAACTTGTGGTAGTCCCCAGCACCCCCAGGCAAGTGGATGCAGGGCCGTAGCTAGGGTAGTGTGGCCGTGCCATCGCACAGGGCACCACAGGTCAGGGGGCGCTGTATGGACCTGTCAAATTTCTGTTTATTATCATTCTTGCTTGTAGCTTCCGTTTATTTCATCCCCAGCATCTCCTGGCCTCCCATATCTCTTCCCTGGCCCTTCCCATGCAGCCATGGCCCTTTTTTGGGTGCATTATGTCCCTTTGAATAATGAGGGGGGCGCCAATGCTCTTTCTTGCACAGGGCACCAAAAAGTCTAGTTACGGCTCTGAGTGGATGGATCTGTAAAAAGGAGGTCATTCTAAAGTAGGCACACATAGGCCCGTATTCAATTTGATGCAAAAAGTCCAGACTTTTCGCCTGCTGGACTTTTTGCCTCCTTCGCCTATTTTCCAGGCGGAAAAGTATCGCGCGCGTGCCCGCTTATCCCGGTATTCAATTTCAAAGGACGCGAAAACGGGACCTGGCGAAACAGGAAGCGGCAAAAAAAATGGGAATTTTTCGGGAAATCATCCTTGGCCCCCCCTAAAGATGTCCTTACATGGGGGATCACTATGGGTACCCCCGTTTATGCCGGCTGAAGGAAGTTAGGGTTTAAAATAGCCAGCAGTGCATTTATGCATTTCTTCAAAGTGCATAAATGCGGCTTTGAAGAGGTTGATGCAGAATAGCATTTAGCAATTTTTTTGGGGAAAAATAACTATGGCCATCAAATTTGAGGTACTTGAAAATGGGTGTAAGCATATTTTTAAGTCCCTAAAATTATTTTTTAAAATTCTGCAAAACGCACAAGCCGCTAGCACCCTCATTTAAGAAAACACCTTTGGAACCCCCTCTGGATTTAGCTATTTTAGAGGTCTTTTCCCTAATTTTTTTTTTTTAACCCAAAATGTAAATTTTTTTTTTTGGGTATCCCAATTTTATTTTCTAACTTTTTTGACATATATAAATTTTTGGGACAATTCCAAGGGGTGCAGGCTATTTTTTTTAAGCATGCACCCCTAAACCCCAATTCTTCACTTTTTTACATCAGCTAAAGGCTGTCGAAAAAGTATCCCCGTTCTTTTACATTGACTTTTTGCACAGGCAAAAAGTCTTTGTAATTGAAAAGGGGGATAATGACATCATTGGCGATAAATTATCACCGATAACGGGTTTTCGCCTGGAACTGAATACGAGCCATAGTGTGGGATAATAGTCAGATGTAGTCAGACAGTGGGTTTTCCTCACCACTGCAAAATATTCATAATAATACAAGTTATGCACCGACCAGCATGATTGTTCATTTTCAATGGTGGGATATTTATGTGACCTGTTATGGGCGGATATGGGTCTAATACAGAGAGGTACACTAATGCCACCGCTGTTGTGAATTTGTAGGCAGTGGCTGTGTGAAAATAGGCAAACGTTGTAGCCGCCAGGATTTGTATTGAGACGCCCACCTGCTGCTTTGCAAATCCAGGTAACTGCGCACAAAGGCGCAGCATCGGTCGTAGATCAGATGATTATCAGACTTCTGAGTAACCCTATGGTCGCGCAGAATGACTGCAGGAACTAAGACGCTGGCACCATTTTCACTGTGTATGGAGCAAGCTCTAAAAAGAGTAGCGACACATCTGTGTTTGAGTCGCCATCCGCCCATTGCCCACCACTGGTCCATGCTTTGCTGTGACTGATGTCTATAATGGAACTAGATGAGTGCACAGTGTGATTCAGACGCATACTCAGATTACCGATAATCACTAAAGTGCATAAAAATTGCTAGTGCATCCATCTGTGAATCAGGCTCATGCTCCTAACTATAGTGGACCTTAGTGTCTGTAATGCTGCACAGTTTTTTAGCCACACAACTGAACTGAAACTTGTACCATGTTAGAAGGTGGCAGAAATCATCTTCCAGTTAGATGCCTAATAAGTTAGAACAGTGATAAGATCCTATTCACCCTCAATCTGTGAATTTGTGTAGATCAGGAATTTAAACTATGGTAACATCCATATTGCAAGTTATAGATTTGAATGTCAATGATTTTCAGCAATTTTTGAAACAGAATTTAAAAGGTCAATTTTATATGAAGACAAAACCAAGCTAGTTTTACTAAAGACATACCTTTTAAATTCTGCTGCAAAAGTTGCTTAAAATCTATGATATTGCCAAATTGGGGCTCATTTCATTACAATGACCTCTTTGGATGGAAATACAGATTTTTCTGGGAAGAGTGGGACACGTTGGAGCTGTAGTTTTGCTTTTGATGATAGCTATAAATGCCATGACAGATACATTCTTAAAAATGAATTATGACGCAAGTGATATTGCTCAGGGACATAGCAGTGTGGAAATCACAACAAGGGGGCCAGCACAAATAAGGAGCTGACCACATAGGGTAACCTAATGATGCTTCAGGTGGCTCAGCGGCACTTTCCTCTGAGACCAAGGATAAAATCTGTGCTATGGATTTATTGGGATTCCCTACAGCACCTTTCCACTGGGACCAGGGAGAAGCTGAGCGCCTGAAGTGTCCTAAGGACACTCCAGGCAGCATCTTTCTAGGCTGCGGGGTGTCATTCTGGGTACCCTACATACTAATACAGGTGCCACGGGGCAGCCACTTAAGCCCTTCACCCTGGGTGACGTCACCGTTCACCCATGCCTAGTTATAGTCAAGATATATATATCAGGACTATAACTAGGCATGGGTGAACGGTGACGCCACCTAGTATATATATATATATATATATATATATATACACTCACACAGATTTATTTCACAGAAGGCTTAACATATTTTGCTGTCACTTGTGTAATATGAGTGAGTGTGTATATCTACAGTATGTGTGGCATGTGTATTGTTATTACAAAAATGCAGATTCTTATGAATAGGATTAGAAATGCCATGGCAGGTAGTTCCATAAGATACTATTCTTAAATGATGCAAGATATGATAGAAAATCCCTTAAATTGCTGATATGGTCCTTATTTATACTGCTTGACAGGACACTTTTGTTTGCAGTTCAAGTCCCCATTTGTAGCTGTGAGGTTTGTATCCCCATAAATGCATCTGACAAGCATGAAACGTCTAATTTATTTTCATGATATGTTAACTTTTTCAGAGGCATTCATATGCTGCAAAGTGAATCCAGGACACACAGAAGTACTAACTTACTCATGCACAGTGTTACATATTATGTTATGTATTTTTATACGTTTGCGTATGTGTGCATATATATATATATATATATAGCGCTATATTTATCTGTAATTGCAGGTGCTATCCTAACTGAAAGCATAGGGTGGGTAGCATTTGCTGTGCCCCCATTAACACATCTGGTGTAAGCTTACAAATACACTTAGTGCCTGCCTGGTATTGTGGTAAAAAGTTCAACATTTTGTAGCAGTGACTTGAACACACCTTTCTGTACCACCCATGTACCATTTACCATCTGTCTATTACCCTAAAACACCCATCATCATATTCCCACAGTGCTCTATTGTCTGAAGTTCCTGTTTCTCAGGGGAGGAGCTGAGGGAGGCAGTCATGGGTGCTATAATAGGCACCTGCGGCCTGCACAATGGGCTGTGGGTGCTTGTGGGAGAGACAGATTGATGTATTGTGCACAGGGGGAGGGGGCCTGTCACTTGAATCCATGTGAACCCAGGCTTTAGGGGCAAGGAAGATTGACAGCTTTTGTAGATGCATTTCTCTTTGAAAGCTTTGGTTTAATAGACAGTAAGTTAGGAGGCTCTGGCATTCAGTCGTATAATTCTAACAGGGCAATCACCAGCATTCAAAATGTCTTTTTCCCCCACTGCTTGTTACGCCTTAAATGATTTCAGTAGAGGAATGCTCGGCATTAATTAGAATTTGTTAGCAGATACGAAGGGGAAAAGTTTCTTTGCAACAACTTTAGGAGGTGGTCACATTACAAAGCCTGTTTTGTTCCCCCTAGCCCTTACATTATCCGTGCAATATGTAAGGTAGTGGTTCTTTTCATTTAAATTAAGTGAAAAACTACTAAATCTTTTTTTATACTGAAAAAAAGAATACAGTACTAAACACTATGTATATATTCTTTTATTCCTTTATTTACTTCTTATACCCAAATATATCTACCTCTACGTTTGGATTCAATGCTAGTGATGATCATATCTCATCTCAGATATCTTACTTCCTTCCCCAAGGAAACAGTTTTATTGTAACAAAAATCAGAATATTCTAAATAAACACAGCAATGTTTCAAACAATTTATAGATTTGTTACATTACATGACTGTTGCTATGCTGCAAGCTTAGTCATATTCCTAAGTGTTACAAGCTGTTTGATCATTTGCAACTATCCTATTTATTTATATAATTTTCATGTTAAAAAATCAAACAAATAAAATGTTGTGTTGCTACATAAAATCACACACAGACAAAAACTCATGTATATCTATAATAAATTGTTGTTGTATTTTATCCTTTAATATTATTGTTAGTTGCTAGAAGCTCATCTATCTGATGTCCCTATAGCTCCTGACAGTATTCTACCTCCATCATGCATGTAAATGTAATGAGCCAGGTCCAATTGCACACATAGAAAATAGGTTTAATGAATCATGAAAGTGGGGAGTTTACACCAATGAGGCACAATCTCACTTTCCCTTTCTGAAGAGAAGTCCATTGTTTCAGTTTGGAGACTCTGGTGAAAGCTCGTTTGAAATTAAAATGCTTAAATACTTCAGATCAATTGAATATTATACAATAAAAAGATATCGGCTATATAATAACTGATTTCTAAACATGTACATTCAAAGGTAGTTAAAAAAGACAAAGAGCATTTTAGGGAAAATGAACAAAACAATCAACAAGTGTCACGTGAATTTAAAGAAAAAGTTGAGTTTAACATATTACTGAAAGTAAATTACAGCTTTGTTTTTTTTTTGTGGGAGAAAATCCATAAAAAAACCTAAATATTTTATTTTAATTTGTTGCAAAGTTATTTCAATGAATTGCGGTCAGTGATATTCTGGGTGAGTTTTTACTTTTTAACACCATTTTTCTAAATAAATGTAACAGATAAAATCTGTGCTATAGATATAGTATGAAGAGTTCATGTATTTCTTCAAGGGGCAGTAAGATCTACTGGAATGTTTTATTGTCTAAAGAGACTACGATAGCTCATAAAATATAATTACTGGTAATAAGAAACATCTCAATAGACAGTAATTGCAACAGTGCCACTGCCCCTATATGCAAGTTCAGGAAATGAGAAATCTAAAAGAAAATTGTAATTTAACTGCTAGATTGAGGCAGCAATTTGTTTTAAGGAAAAATCAACCATGTTTTGCCTTAAGACAAATTAATGTTTTAAATCTAGTGGTTACAGCGGCAAAATTTTTACGCTGCTCGGAACTTGCAAGTTATTGCATTCACTCCAAAAAGGTTATTTTTCAGATATTCCACTGAAGATGGGAGAATTGTTTTGTAGAATAGGAATGGCTCCTGAGTTGTTACAATTTTGTAATTTTGTAGGAAATATGTTATTCAGGTTTCAGCAAATAAACAGACAATCCACCATGTTAGAAATAGTTAGCAGCATTTATTTGAACTTATTTATTGAACCAGGAGATACATAGTACCAAATTATATTAAGATATTCATGTAAAATATTATGGGGGTCGTTTATGAAAACTGAATCAATTTTAAAAAAAATAGTCGAAAGTAGCCAGTCAGACATTCAGGGGTCTATTTACTAAGCCTTCGAGAGAGATACAGTGAACAGAGATAAAGTACCAGCCAATCAACTCTTAACTGCCATGTCACAGGCTGTATTTGAAAAATGACAGTTAGGAGCTGATTGGCCGGTACCTTATCTCCATTCACTTTATCTACATCCAAGGCTTAGTAAATAGACCCCTCAGTTTCTAAACTGAATAACAAAATGAAAGACTGTGGTTGCTAAGGGTTACAGCATGTTTTCTTTGCATCAGATAAATGTCACTCTATACTGTATGTCCATCCATATATGTCTTTTAATATACAAGAATAACAAATCTCCCAACATTTACCCAAGCAAAATTGGCGACAGTGGGATAAAATAAGCTCCACCCTAACTAGTCCTCAAACTCCATATCACACAAAACACACCCCTAACCCAAATCTGTCCACTTCCATGAAAGCACCTTCCTTTTGGAGTTTGCAAAGTGCAATTGTCATTCTTAAATCAGGGACCAGAAAGAAATCACTTGTATAGATGTTGATGCAGAATTACCATTCCTCTGCAGTCTGGGTATTTTCACAGTTTTGGAAGATTTTATAGGGGCTGAAGAATGTTATTAGTCTTGCAAAACTGATTGCACTTCATGTTACACTGATCTATCTATCTATCTATCTATCTATCTATCTATCTATCTATCTATCTATCTATCTATCTATCTATCTATCTATCTCCTAACTATCTATCTCGTATATCTATCTATCTATCTATCTATCTCATATCTATCTATCTATCTATCTATCTATCTATCTATCTATCTATCTATCCCATATCTATCTATCTATCTATCTATCTATCTATCTATCTATCTATCTATCTATCCCATATCTAACTATCTATCTATCTATCTATCTATCTATCTATCTATCTATCCCATATCTATCTATCTATCTATCTATCTATCTATCTATCCCATATCTATCTATCTATCTATCTATCTATCTATCTATCTATCTATCTATCTATCCCATATCTATCTATCTATCTATCTATCCCATATCTATCTATCTATCTATCTATCTATCTATTTATCTATCTCATATCTATCTATCTATTTATCTATCTATCTATCCCATATCTATCTATCTACTATCTATCTATCTATCTATCTATCTATCTATCTATCCATCCCATATCTATCTATCTATCTATCCCATATCTATCTATCTATCTATCTATCTATCCCATATCTATCTATCTATCTATCTATCTATCTATCCCATATCTATCTATCTATCTATCTATCTATCTATCTATCTAAATATCTATCTATCTATCTATCTAAATATCTATCTATCTATCTATCCCATATCTATCTATCTATCTATCTATCTATCTATCTATCTATCTAGCTATCCCATGTCTATCTATCTCATATTTATCTATCTATCTATCTATCTATCTATCTATCTATCTATATCTATCCGTCTGTCTGTCTGTCAGCTTATATTTATATATCTCTTATCTCTCTACAAAATATAAATAATTGACCATTGTCATTCCAATTCTCTTCAAAGGCTTCTTAAGCTGGGTACACACTATATAATGTGTTACACGATATATCGTTCCAATTCGGATTGGAATGATATATCATGCTGTACTCATCATAGTATGTATGCCCAATCCATCATTCCCAGCTGTCATTCATCACATCATCTCATCTCTGTCCTGCATGTCAGATGAGATGATGCAGTGAATGACATGGTGCATTACATGCAGTATGTAATGACACATTGTGCAGTCATACCCCGGATTGTATGGTGCGAATGATGTATCATTACATCGGTCACCACAATACTTGGTGGGACCATTGTATGGTGTGTACCCAGCTTTAGACAAATACAATGTGGAATGGCACTCTGTGGAATTGGCCCTTGTGGAATGGCACTCTGTGGAATCGGCACTTGTGGACTAGCAATCTGTGGAATTGCCACTTGTGGAATGGCATTCTGTGGAATTGTCACTAGTGGAATGGCACTCTGTGGAATTGCACACTGCAGAACTGAAGCGCAAGCCAGGGATCTGGCTGAGCATAACTAAACCCCTGAGTTAATTCAGACTAGGCCCCCCTTTAAGATTTTTGGTTGCTCCTTTAAGTTTTGGTCCATATATGTGATAGATAAGTTAGTCAGCCAGTTGTGCTGAGAGGGGCATGTTATTGTTAGTTTATAAGAAGCTGTCATCTTGCAGCTCTCCATTTTTTTTTTCTGGAAGTACCATCCTCCCTCCCTTTGTTGTTCTATGTCATTTATGGTGGCATCAGCAGAACAGCTGTATTATTTGAGTTTTTAGATTTAGTAGTGGGTGCGCTCTCCTTATGTTATTTGATGGCCAATTAAAATGTCCCTCCCCGGCATTAACACAAACCCGTCCAGGTGTGTTATTAATTTATGGAGCGTTGAATACCAACATTTGGTTGTATGAATTTATGTTTGTCTTGTTATTGTCATCCGCTATTCTGTCCACCACCATACTAACTTTAATCACCAAACATTACATCGAATAAAATAATGAATAATTCAATTTAAATTTGGTTGTCAAAATACATTCATTTATTTATTAGATACATTTATAGTGAATAGTATAAGAGGGCCTGTTTGAAGAAGGTAGCTTATACCCCTTTTGCATCCGAATGCCGGGTCGCACCCGAGATTATGTTTCATTTTCGTTATCACTTGCGGAGAGGTTTTATCCACAAAGTGATTGACAGGCAGAGACAGTTTGTGGGCAGCAACAGAGGGATGGAGCCTCAAATGCAGGTGTGTCACTACCATTTTCGGGATATGTCTTAGTCTGTGACTGCGATGGCTCTGGTGTCTTAGCTCCTGCGGCCATTCTGCACGACCATAGGGTTACTCAGAAGGCTGATTATTTACTGAACTGGAACCAATGCTGCATCTTTGTATGCTGAGAAATTTCACAAAGCCGCTGGTGGGAGTCTCAATACAAACCCAGGTGGATACGACATTGGCATATTTTCCTACAGCTGCTGTGTATAAATTTGCAGCTGTGGTGGCATTAGCATCCATCTATGAATCAGGCCTAATATGCGTAATGGCACTGTGCATAATAGCAGTCTGTAGAATGGCACTCTGCATAATAGCACTCTGTGGAATGGCACTCTGCGTAATAGCACTCTGTGTAATAGCACTCTGTGGAATGGCTTTCTGCGTAATAACACTCTGTGTAATAGCACTCTGTGGAATGGCACTCTGTGTAATAGCACTCTGTGGAATGGCACTCTGTGGAATGGCACTGTGCATAATAGCACTCTGTGTAATAGCTCTCTGTGTAATAGCACTCTGCGGAATGGCACTCTGTGGAATGGCACTCTGTGTAATAGCACTCTTGTATGTTGAATGACACTCTGTTGAATGGCACTATGTGAAATGGGATTCTGTGGAATTGAATTGCACACTGCAGAAATTCTGGCACTCTGTGGAATGAAACTATGCAGAATGGCACTATTTGGAATGGTACTATGTAGAATTGCACCCTGTGGAATTGACTTTATGGAATGACACTCTATTGAATGGGATTCTGTGGAATTGAATTGCACACTGCAGAATGACACCGTAGAATGGCAGTCTGCTGATGTTGAATGACAATCTGTTGAATGGCATTTCATTGAATGAAATTGCATTTGTGAATGTGGAATGGCACTCTATTGAATGGCACTATGTGAAATGGCAATCTGTGGAATGATACTCTGCAGATGTTAAATGGCACTATGGGGTATGGCACTCTGTGGAATCTCAACCTGCGCAATTGCACTATGTGGAAAGACTGTGGAATAGTACTGTGGAATGGCATTCTGTGGATGGGAACTCTGTGAAAAGGGACTCTGGAATGGCATTCTGTAGAATGACACTATGTTGAATGGCACCACTATGAAGTGATGCCCTCTGGAACAGCACTATGTGGATTAGCAAAAGCAGATCTCCAATTATGTATCGTAGGATCCATCCATCTACCTGAATAATGAGTTAAACAAACATACAGTATTTGGTTTGTAAGTGGTAGGACCTATGTCTAGTAACAGTAATAACTCATCCACTAATGTAAAATATTAGGATATAGTACTTTAGCTATGAAGGACCATAATAAGGCATTAGACTGCAGACCAAAGACATTTGCATGCTCACTGGACTATGAGAAGTTTTCTTATATCAATTTTATTTTACAGTAGGTAACACGCTATTTCCTAGAGATGTGCCCTGATCCCCGTGTTTTAGTTTTGGTTTTGGATCTGGATTCATCTTCATGTTTTGATTTTGGAAAACCACCCTCCAGCGTTTTGGTTTTGGATCTGGATTTTAAAAAATAAAAATGAAAAAACATAAAATCATGTAATTTCGACCTATTTACATGCAATCCAAAACCCAAGTTCGGTTATTAAATCCGTGCTAACTACAGAACCGAACCGGGAATTGGTTCAACTTGGTACCCCAAAGTGATTCCGAACTCGGACTTGGTTCGACTCAAAACCCCTAAATTCGGTTGTTGTCAGTACTCTAGTACCCAAACCCTCACATTTCTATTACCTATAATAAACAAGTGTTGATCTGATACAAAGCAATTTGCTTGTGTAATGTTATCCTCATAACGAGGTGTGTTTCCAGTCATGCATGCTATCACAGAATACTTTCAAAACTAATTATGTGACTCAAGTGACACAACAGCCAACCAAATGTAAGAACTGGTTATAGAAGTAACATCAGCACAATCAAAATAAAAATAGTGACATCACTACTTACTTGCAATTATATATGTTTATAATTAAATGTAAACTTGTACAGTAATGTAAAGTAAAATTTTTGTACATACCAATGCCATTTAGTTATCGTGTGTGTGTATTTAACATGGGTGTGTATACAATATGCCCAACAGAGACCAATGAATATGAATTATCCATCTTGCACATCGCACAGGCTAAAGTCACCATTAACATAATCTAAAGTCAGACTAATTGATAGTTAGCATTGCATCTGTTATAAAGAGACAGATCAGTGAGCTGTATCATTTTTCTTGTGTAACGCAATGGTGCCAATTCGATTACCTGCTAGCCGCGGCTGGTGCAGTTCATGGTAATGAATTAACGCAATTGCTGTTATATGCTCAGCACATGTCACGCAAAGCTGCTTGCGTGTAACTGAATCTGGCCCACTGATATATTCAGTTATAGATACCTGTCTTTCTGAACCCTATATAATGGTAGTTCAGACCATATTCTGATATCTTTCAGTACATTTTCAATACAATCTTATATCATATAAGTATAATTACCTTTTTAAGAAATCTCTCTCTAGATTCATGATACATCTGTAATTAAATCTCTCCCTTGACCACCCATGCATACAAAATGAAGCATGATAATAAACATGCTTTATTCGTCATGACCTGACCTTTGACATAATCATTAGTAATCTTATATCATATTGTTAACTTTTCCAGAGATCTTTCCAGATTCACAAATGTCTGTATATTATATTTATCACACATACTAAACTCCCAGCTATGGGGAATTTCAAATGTATTAGTTATTGATGAGTGACATTTTGAAAACTGTTTAGCAAAATATTTGCCTTATTTTGCATTTTAATTTTACTGGCATAGTTTGGTCTTTAGTGTTCCTAGTCCTCCTCCAACCACACCACATGGCAGAATGAATGGCTGTTGTCCCAGATTTACTCATAGACTATTAAAACGCTCCCTTACAAATACAGGGTATGATTCCATATGGATCCAAACTGCAACAGTGTATGCAATTGGCCATTTGTTGCGTACCGCAGATGAGTATGCATTGCTGTGCGCATGCGCAAAGGCTACACTGTGATCACACTACGATTACGCAGAGCACGGTAAGCCATCGCAGAGTGGGTGACAGGTAGTCAGCGTTTGGGGGTGGTGACAGGGGAGTGGTTGGAGAAACGCAGGCATGCCTGTCCGTTTGAACACCGTTACATGGGCGTGCCTAATCTATCCACTGAGACGGCATATGCAGCTTGAGTATTCACTGGGTGCAACGAGGTTAGCAATTTCTAAGTAAGGTCAGGGCTGCTGTAATTGTGTGTGAGGGGCCGATGGTACTCGATGTTTCCGATGTATGTGCAGGACTGCAAGGTATTATGGATGTGAGATAGGGGTAGTGGGAGGTAGTGGGTGTCTCTATGCTGGCAGTGCGACGGCATTGCGATAGCATTCATTAGCATATTTTCGCAGCAGATCTGCGTGCGATTACGGAGCTGCAATGGCAAAAGCGATCCACAATGAATCATGCCCACAGTTCACAATGGCCACTCCATAGACTGGTCAAGCCAGGGCAGAACTTGAATATTGGAGCATACACACTAGACGATATGCTCCCTGAGCGATATCGTCTAGTGTGTCCCTGGCAGGGTGAGCTCAATGTCGTTCATGAAATTGAGCACACCCGCTGAACGATATCTTTAACGATATCGTTCAGCGCCGGACTCTCTCCCCCATTCCCCAACATGCAGCAACCTGACAATATCGTCAGGTTGGCCTGCATGTTTGCCCGATGTACGATAAAGACGAACAACCTGCGGGAACGTACACTGTTCGTCGTTCATCGTTATCGTTCATCATTTAGGTAAAAGAATGGACGATAAAGTGAACGACTGAACGATAACGATATCGTTATCGTTCAGTCGTCCACTTTAATCACCCAGTGTGTACGCACCTTATTGCCTGGCACCTCGGCAAAATGACCTGCTCTACTGTAGACCACAGTTTGTGCCAAATGTCACAGCAATTCCTCTCCTCTCTAAATTTGATAATCATAACAATCTTTTATCCATATAACACTTTCCTAGTTTATTTGCTGAATGTGCTTTTAAGTGTGGTGTAAGCATGCCTAAACATATACACATATACAGCCTCGATTATTTTCAGAACAAAATGTGAAAAAAAATCAAAGATAGTTTGTTAAATTTAGACAACGGAAAACAAGTGCGTAATATCCAAACGTTATTTACTGTTTGACCATAAATATGTGCAAACAAACAGAACTCACACCACTTCCATTTGTTGGATCTGTGCAAATTTTTCCTCGTGAAATCAATGCGACAGTTCAAACATTTTTAATTTAAACTGTCTTTTTTAAGATTTCTATTGCCTGTTCAATGTGAGGTCTGCCTCAGGTCTAAAGTACTTATGTATTTTTGTTGTTGAATAGGAGCAATACAATTAACAGAATGCAATTAAGGAAAATCATGTGGTACAACTTTGGTGGCCATGACCCATCTTAGGGATACAACACTGTGATGTCACTTCATTCCCCTGAATTCCAGTTTCACGGGTAGTATCTCTGAATGAAATAGCTTGAAAGAGATTGTTCAAATAAAAAGTTCACATGATGGAGTTTGAAGAGTTTGTTTCACTTGAGTCTCAGCAGGACGGAGCGGTTCGGGGAGAAGTATTCAGCACATTCTGTTTTGGTGAAAGCTGTCACTGTGAACAAGTACTTAACAAACAGCATGAACTAGGATTTGAACCGGAAAACTAGCGGGGCCTCTACAATATTATAATACTTCCTTGTCTTCCTGAAATTTGTATAATGGTTGATAGAGACATTAACTATCTAGATGCATATATGGGATAGCAGAAACATCAAAGCATAAATAGAAATGTAGAAAAGTCATTAAAGGAACCTTACTTAAATGCAAACTCTTTATATATAAAATGCATCTTTGTAGCACTTATGTAAAAAACTGCTCATGATTTGAAAAGACATAGGGACTAATGCAGATTATGCAGAGTTGAATGTATTGCTGTTTGCATGTATCTGGCATGTTTTTGCACTGCACTTGCTCCTGAACTTAGCAAATACTTAGCAAATAGAAGTACAGGCAATTAAGAGATGTACATATTTAAGTCACTTCGCCACTTGCAACTGAAAGGGTGTAAGAGGGCCTTAATGGCGAGTTCTCACATAGACAATGGTCAATAAGGGTGTTATGATGAGGGTGTTATGATGAGGGTGTTATGACGGATTTGTGGGCTATTCAGAGTTGACTGGGACTGTAAATATGTATGTGTTCAGATGTATCTTTTGCAGCAAGGATAGGGCTTTTGCGAGTGCAGGCCAAGCGTATGGATAGGGATGGTCATCTCGCAGATATGCATACAAACAAATATAAGCATTTAGTTCTGTGCACGCAATGTGGGAACGATTTAGGCCAACATGCGTTCAACTCTGCATTAGCTCCATATTAATTGTGTAGGTCGTTTTCAAAACCATGGTGGGAGGAACAATTTTTGTTTATTGCCCAATATATCAGAGCATCTGCATGTGTGTATGGGCGATCCACTGACCACATGTTCACTTGCTCTAGGGACCACCGACACGGTTACATTTAAATGCCTGTCCAACTGTGATGTGTCAATCCAGACATAACGAGCGGCCAATTGGTAATTTACCAATCCACCGCTTTAATGGCGGATCAGTTTACTTACCAATCCTTTGTCTCAGTATGTAACCAGCCTTTCATTATAATAAGACTGACCACCCTATAACAGCAGCAGAGCTAAACAAATATATCAACTGTCACATGCGCCCGGCTCTTTGTTTTTTTTTTGCCAAGAGATGAACCTCACTAATAACAGACAGGGGGGGCCTATTCATCCAACTATATATCGCCTGGTAACCATGCGGAGAAGCTAGATCTGAGCAGATCCCTCTGCCGCCTTCTCACTATCTTCCCGGTGTCTTAGCACACGCGTGACCTCGGGATACGCATGCGTAGCTATGCCAACGGGGGACAGGTAAGTAAAGCAGCTACTTATGTAGCTGCGCTACTAACCCTGGGGACAGTTGCTTTTTGGAGCAGCTGTCCCCTCACCAGAGCAATGATGAATTGTTCCGGTGTAAAGTTTCCCCCGCTACGAGTTGGATATTTAAGTATCCCTTTGCAGCTAGATCATTACTTAGTCATCATCATGAATAGGCCCCAGATCCTGAAGCTTAGGCTCTACTCTAGCTACTCTCCTCTTATAAAATTAAACATTGCCTGAGCAGCATTGCGTTTGCGATTGGGAATGCAGCAGCATTCTGATATACCCGTGACACTCCCATGACACGCCCGTGAAATGGCTCCTTTTTATCATATTCATACATCTTTATTTTAAATACTATCACATTGGTGCTGCTCGAAGTAGCACCAGGAGTCCCGTTCATGTGACCATGGACTTGGAGTCAGAGTATTACTATAAAAGATCAGTGTATAATTGGCACACACTGAGACTTATATCTGCTGCATCTTTGTTTATTAAACATATGTAGAGGAACAGGAGTACCGTATATACTCGAATATAAGCCGAGTTTTTCAGCACATTTTTTGTGCTGAAAAAGCACCCCCTCGGCTTATACTCGAGTGATGCCTGCATGGTACGCAGCTGAGTAGTGTACCATGTGGGCCGCGGTGCAGACTGAGTCTCTGTGACACAGCTGCACCGCGTGTGTAGCGCTGACCGGACGGAGTTCGGTCACCACTACACACTGCCAAACACACAGCCGCCGGAGCCAGCAGCTGTGTGTTTGTTGTAATCAGCAGCCGATGAGAGTATGTCAGACTCTCATCGGCTGCTGCTGCACCCACTGTGGGAGCCATCTTCCGCCTCCCGCAGTGGGTAATGGGAGAAACGTCATGACGACGTCTCTCCCATAATGCAAAGCGGCCAGAGGAGCTGATGACAGCGGCGGGACCAGGAGCGGGGTTTCAGGTAAGTGTTTTTTTTAATTTTTATTAGGACTACTGGGGGCACTACCAGGGGGGGATTACTTCTGGGGGCACTACCAGGGGGAATTACTACTGGGAGCACTACCAGGGGGAATTACTTCTGGAGGCACTACCAGGGGGAATTACTTCTGGGGGCACTACCAGGGGGAATTACTTCTGGGGGCACTACCAGGGGGAATTACTTCTGGGGGCATTACCAGGCACTACCAGGGGGAATTACTTCTGGGGCACTACCAGGGGGAATTACTTCTGGGGGCACTACCAGGGGGGATTACTACTGGGGGCACTACCAGCTGCTGCATTTTCCACCCTAGGCTTATACTTGAGTCAATAAGTGTTTCCAGTTTTTTGTGGTAAAATTAGGTACCTCGGCTTATATTCGGGTCAACTTATACTCGAGTATATACAGTAAATGTATTTATAAAAAGATACTTTTTTTTTTTAAATTGAGTATTTTTATTGAGTTTTCGAACAAACACCCAACAACAATTAGAAAATGCAGAATATTCGAGTCAAGGCAGATGTGAAAGCACATAGAACATACATTGGGGAGAAACATATAGCAATGTACACAGGATTATAATATAATACATAAATATCAGGATATGTTAAGTACTCTGTAACCTAAAATCTTGAAACAAAAAATGACTTGGCGCCAATCAAGCCAGTAAGTCCGGAGATATGAGACATACAGTGTATAATCCTTGAATCTCCCCCTTAAATATTACAGATACCCCAACACTACCACTCTTAATATAAGGATCCCGTATCAAGGCTACACGGAATATCTTAATAGAAATACATGCACATCAATCCAAATATCAAAAAAACATACATATACCCCAAAGGAAATAAATATAAATCGAACCTCCCCATAACCCCCCACCCTGTATGGCCTAACCCCAACCCAGGCATACTTGGATCCCTTAAAAGTAAAAATACCCTCCCTATCCCCTTAAACTAACTAACACCAATACGCCCCTCCACTAACTTTCCAGCCTAACCAGACATATAATTACTCCCACACATTAATACATAACAGGAGACAGACCCAACCCAGACAATAATTAGCAGATCAATCAGGATATACAGGTATAGACGTATAGACCTGAGCATCAAATTCAACAACATTAAATATATATATATATATATATATATATATTAGGGGTGTGCACCGGCCACTTTTCGTGTTTTGTGTTTTGGTTTTGGATCTGGATCTTTCTTCGTGTTTTGGATCTGGATTGGTTTTGCCAAAACCACCCTTCCGTGTTTTGGGTTCTGGGTTTTGTGTTTTGGATCTGTATTTTTTTGAAAAAAAGCATAAAAACAGCTAAAATCACAGAATTTGTAGGTTTTTCTGCTCCTATGCTATTATTAACCTCAATAACCTTAATTTCCACTCATTTCCAGTCTATTCTGAATACCTCACACCTCACAATAGTGTTTTTATGTCCAAAAAGTTGCACCGAGGTAGCTGGATGACTATGCTAAGCGACACGAGTGGGCGGCACAAACACGTGACCCATCTAGACGTGACACTGCAGTGGCAGACAGGATGGCTTTGAAAAACTAGGCCCCAAACTGTACATAATGCAAAGAAAAAAAAGAGGTGCAAGATGGAATTGTCCTTGGGCCCTCCCACCCACCCTTATGTTGTATAAACAGGACATGCACACTTTAACAAACCAATCATTTCAGCGCCAGGGTCTGCCACACAACTGTGGCTGAAATGATTGGTTCGTTTGGGCCCCCACAAAACAAGCTGGCAATTTATCTGTCCCTGCACAAACTGGCTCTACGGAGGCAAGATGTCATCCTCATCCTCCTCATCCACCGATTCCTCACCCTCTTCAGTGTGTACATCCTCATCCTCACAGAGTATTAATTCGTCCCTGCTGGAACCACAGGTCCCTCTGTACGTTCTGGAGGCTGGTCTCCCTGGAAGAGTTGATAATTCATTTTATGAACATCATCTTCTCCACATTTTGTGGAAGCAACCTCCTACGCCTTTCGCTGACAAGGTTCCCGGCTGCACTAAACACTCTTTCGGAGTACACACTGGTGGGGGGGCAACTCAGGTAAAATAGAGCCAGTTTGTACAGGGACCTCCAAATTGCTTCTTTTTCCTGCCAGTACAGGTACGGACTGTCTGACATGCCTACTTGGATGCTGTCACCGATGTAATCCTTTAACAGACAGACGCACACGCTTGTCGCTGCTGCTTTGAGGATTCAAGTGCGGCTACAGCCCACACAATTCACAAAGACAGAAAAAAAAAAAGAATATTTTTATTGTTTGTGGAGCACACTTTGAGGGTTACACCACCCTTTAACAGACAGACGCACGCTTGTCGCTGCTGCTTTGAGGATGCAAGTGCGGCTACAGCCCACACATTTCACAAAGACCGAAAAAAAAAGAACAATATTTTAATTGTTTGTGTAGCACACTTTGAGGGTGTCACCACCCTTTAACAGACAGACGCACGCTTGTCACTGCTGCTTTAAGGATGCAGGTGCGGCTACAGCCCACACAATTCACAAAGACAGAAAAAAGAAGAATATTTTTATTGTTTGTGTAGCACACTTTGAGGGTGTCACCACCCTTTAACAGACAGACGCACGCTTGTCGCTGCTGCTTTGAGGATGCAAGTGCGGCTACATCGCACACAAGTCACAAACACATTAAAAAAATAGTTTTTTATTTTTTGGAGCACTTTGAGAGTTACACCACCCTTTAACAGACAGACGCACGCTTGTCGCTGCTGCTTTAAGGATGCAGGTGCGGCTACAGCCCACACAATTCACAAAGACAGAAAAAAAAAGAACAATATTTTAATTGTTTGTGTAGCACACTTTGAGGGTGTCACCACCCTTTAACAGACAGACGCACGCTTGTCGCTGCTGCTTTAAGGATGCAGGTGCGGCTACAGCCCACACAATTCACAAAGACAGAAAAAGAAGAAGAATTTTTTTATTGTTTGTGTAGCACACTTTGAGGGTGTCACCACCCTTTAACAGACAGACGCACGCTTGTCGCTGCTGCTTTGAGGATGCAAGTGCGGCTACATCGCACACAAGTCACAAACACATAAAAAAAATAGTTTTTTATTTTTTGGAGCACTTTGAGAGTTACACCACCCTTTAACAGACAGACGCACGCTTGTCGCTGCTGCTTTAAGGATGCAGGTGCGGCTACAGCCCACACATTTCACAAAGACCGAAAAAAAAAGAACAATATTTTAATTGTTTGTGTAGAACACTTTGAGGGTGTCACCACCCTTTAACAGACAGACGCACGCTTGTCGCTGCTGCTTTAAGGATGCAGGTGCGGCTACAGCCCACACAATTCACATAGACAGAAAAAAGAAGAAGAATATTTTTATTGTTTGTGTAGCACACTTTGAGGGTGTCACCACCCTTTAACAGACAGACGCACGCTTGTCGCTGCTGCTTTAAGGATGCAGGTGCGGCTACAGCCCACACATTTCACAAAGACCAAAAAAAAAAGAACAATATTTTAATTGTTTGTGTAGCACACTTTGAGGGTGTCACCACCCTTTAACAGACAGACGCACGCTTGTCGCTGCTGCTTTAAGGATGCAGGTGCGGCTACAGCCCACACAATTCACAAAGACAGAAAAAAGAAGAAGAATATTTTTATTGTTTGTGTAGCACACTTTGAGGGTGTCACCACCCTTTAACAGACAGACGCACGCTTGTCGCTGCTGCTTTGAGGATGCAAGTGCGGCTACATCGCACACAAGTCACAAACACATTAAAAAAATAGTTTTTTATTTTTTGGAGCACTTTGAGAGTTACACCACCCTTTAACAGACAGACGCACGCTTGTCGCTGCTGCTTTAAGGATGCAGGTGCGGCTACAGCCCACACAATTCACAAAGACAGAAAAAAAAAGAACAATATTTTAATTGTTTGTGTAGCACACTTTGAGGGTGTCACCACCCTTTAACAGACAGACGCACGCTTGTCGCTGCTGCTTTGAGGATGCAGGTGGAATCTAGACGGGATTTGGAACCGAGGACACACTACCTCCATCAATTGTCTAAATCCCACTGCACTAATGTCGGATACCGGACGCACGTCTAACACCAACATAGCAGTCAAGGCCTCAGTTATACGTTTTGCTTCAGGATGACTGCTGTCATACTTCATCCTCATCGCTAGGGACTGTTGGAGGGTCAATTGTTTAGTAAAAGTAGTGATGTTCCTACTTCCTCTCTGGGATGATGAACAACTCCCAGCAGCAGCAACAGCACTAGGAGGAAGTGGTTCTTGATCTTTCCCTATTTTATTTTTATCGTAGAAAGTTTGGTCCTCCATATATGTTATATTGATATATATACGTGCGGCTAAAGCGCACACAAACACAGAAAATATTTTTTTATTTTTGCTGGAGAGAAGTGCACTTTGTGGGTTACACCACCCTTTAAGAAATGAGCCAGCCGGCTCTTTACTTATGGGACACAGGCGCACGCTTGTCGCTGCTCCTTTGTTGATGCACGTGCAGCCACAGTGCACACAAGTCACAAACACAGAAAATATATATTTTTTTGGTTTGGAGTGTACTTTGGGGGTTACAGAACCCTTTAACGGTCAAGCCAGCCGGCCCTTTACTTATGACACAGGCGCACGCTTGGCACTACTTTGTTGATGCACGTGCGGCTACTGCGCACACAATTCACAAACACAGAAAATAATTTTTTTTTTGGTTTGGACTGGAGTGTACTTTCGGGGGTTACAGCACCCTTTAACGGTCTAGCCAGCCGGCCCTTTACTTATGACACAGGCGCACGCTTGGCACTACTTTGTTGATGCACGTGCGGCTACTGCGCACACAATTCACAAACACAGAAAATAATTTTTTTTTTGGTTTGGACTGGAGTGTACTTTGGGGGTTACAGCACCCTTTAACGGTCAAGCCAGCCGGCCCTTTACTTATGACACAGGCGCACGCTTGGCACTACTTTGTTGATGCACGTGCGGCTACTGCGCACACAATTCACAAACACAGAAAATAATTTTTTTTTTGGTTTGGACTGGAGTGTACTTTCGGGGGTTACAGCACCCTTAACGGTCAAGCCAGCCGGCCCTTTACTTATGACACAGGCGCACGCTTGGCACTACTTTGTTGATGCACGTGCGGCTACTGCGCACACAATTCACAAACACAGAAAATAATTTTTTTTTTGGTTTGGACTGGAGTGTACTTTCGGGGGTTACAGCACCCTTAACGGTCAAGCCAGCCGGCCCTTTACTTATGACACAGGCGCACGCTTGGCACTACTTTGTTGATGCACGTGCGGCTACTGCGCACACAATTCACAAACACAGAAAATAATTTTTTTTTTGGTTTGGACTGGAGTGTACTTTGGGGGTTACAGCACCCTTTAACGGTCTAGCCAGCCGGCCCTTTACTTATGACACAGGCGCACGCTTGGCACTACTTTGTTGATGCACATGCGGCTACTGCGCACACAATTCACAAACACAGAAAATAATTTTTTTTTTGGTTTGGACTGGAGTGTACTTTCGGGGGTTACAGCACCCTTAACGGTCAAGCCAGCCGGCCCTTTACTTATGACACAGGCGCACGCTTGGCACTACTTTGTTGATGCACGTGCGGCTACTGCGCACACAATTCACAAACACAGAAATAATTTTTTTTTTGGTTTGGACTGGAGTGTACTTTCGGGGGTTACAGCACCCTTAACGGTCAAGCCAGCCGGCCCTTTACTTATGACACAGGCGCACGCTTGGCACTACTTTGTTGATGCACGTGCGGCTACTGCGCACACAATTCACAAACACAGAAAATAATTTTTTTTTTGGTTTGGACTGGAGTGTACTTTCGGGGGTTACAGCACCCTTAACGGTCAAGCCAGCCGGCCCTTTACTTATGACACAGGCGCACGCTTGGCACTACTTTGTTGATGCACGTGCGGCTACTGCGCACACAATTCACAAACACAGAAAATATATTATTTTTTTAGCACTTGGGGGGAGCACCCCTGATGGACAGAGCACCCCCTGGACAACACTACAGCACCCCTTTAGGACTGGGACACTGCACAGGACTTTGGAGTGGACACAGCCCCTATGGAGAACTGACTGCACAACACAGTCCAGCCAGCCCCTATGGACTTTGAAGTAGTGGACACAGCCCCTATTAACAACAGCAGCACAGCACAACACAGCCAGCCCCTAAGGACTTTGAAGTAGTGGACAACAGCAGCACTACACTACACTACACTACACAGCCCTAACTCCCACTCTCCCTCTTCACTGTCCACAGCCGAGTGAGAAAATGGCGCCGACGCGGGTACCTTATATAGGATCCAAAACCCGCGAGACTCGGAAGGCGGGATGATGACGTTTTGCCTCGATTTCAGATCCGAGTCAGGCGGGAAAAGTCGAGCCTGATTCGGATCGGACTCGGATCGGGGGGGCTCGGGGGGGTTCGGATTTCAGAAATCCGAACCCGCTCACCCCTAATATATATATATATATCAATGACAGTTATTAACAGGGCAACACACATAAAAACATCAGTAATGAGACAATATATTCTAAAATCCCCTAAGCACCCCCCCCTACCCAAATAAAGGATTTTAATACCACATATAAGACAGGGGCAATATACTATAAGACCATGAGCCAGGTATGGCCCAGCTCCCAGGGACAAAAGGAGAATGAAAATGAAATCCCTCCAGCACATGAAAGCAAAACAGAGTCCAGACTGGACACTATAAATATATATAAACAAAGCAACAGGATATACATGTATATAGAAAAAAAAAATGGTTTCCAATATACTAATCAGGTCATGCTTCAGCCCCCTGTGAAATAGTTAAAAGAGATAGAGTCCCGGACCCGCCTACCCAAAAACAAACATAATAGTATAAATCACGAATTTCCATCACAGCCGGTGGGAATAGATATCGAGCTTTTGGAAAAGCCACTGAAGAATTAAAATATCCAGAAACTGAGAGATCGTTAAACTTGGGGAAAAAACACTTCAGATCCAGAAAGTGAAGGAGAAAATGGAGCACCAACGACACAGCCAGCAATGATGGCAGATGGTAACTGAGGCTTTAAGGTGGTTAGACAGCCATCATCTCCCCCCAAATTAGGATCACAGCCCTCATTTTCAGGAAGCTGAACTTCAGTATATGGAATGTCATAATGTAATGGAGAGAGTTCAAAGAGTAATTTTTCCACCCTGGCCACAAGCCTTTCTCTGGAGTTGGTGATGGCTTTAAGGAGAAGTTCCATATTATTTATAGAAAGCATAACCACCTCAGGAGATATTCGTATAGTCAGGTATGTATTAGGGGTGTGCACCGGCCACTTTTCGTGTTTTGTGTTTTGGTTTTGGATCTGGATCTTTCTTCGTGTTTTGGATCTGGATTGGTTTTGCCAAAACCACCCTTCCGTGTTTTGGGTTCTGGGTTTTGTGTTTTGGATCTGTATTTTTTTTTTAAAAAGCATAAAAACAGCTAAAATCACAGAATTTGTAGGTTTTTCTGCTCCTATGCTATTATTAACCTCAATAACCTTAATTTCCACTCATTTCCAGTCTATTCTGAACACCTCACACCTCACAATAGTGTTTTTATGTCCAAAACGTTGCACCGAGGTAGCTGGATGACTATGCTAAGCGACACGAGTGGGCGGCACAAACACGTGACCCATCTAGGCGTGAAACTGCAGTGGCAGACAGGATGGCAGTTTGAAAAACTAGGCCCCAAACTGTACATAATGCAAAGAAAAAAAAGAGGTGCAAGATGGAATTGTCCTTGGGCCCTCCCACCCACCCTTATGTTGTATAAACAGGACATGCACACTTTAACAAACCAATCATTTCAGCGCCAGGGTCTGCCACACAACTGTGGCTGAAATGATTGGTTCGTTTGGGCCCCCACAAAACAAGCTGGCAATTAATGTGTCCCTGCACAAACTGGCTCTATGGAGGCAAGATGTCATCCTCATCCTCCTCATCCACCGATTCCTCACCCTCTTCAGTGTGTACATCCTCATCCTCACAAAGTATTAACTCGTCCCCACTTGAATCCACCACCACAGGTCCCTCTGTACCTTCTGGAGGCTGGTCTCCCTGGAAGAGCTGATAATTCATTTTGATGAACATCATCTTCTCCACATTCTGTGGAAGCAACCTCCTACGCCTTTCGCTGACAAGGTTCCCGGCTGCACTAAACACTCTTTCGGAGTACACACTGGAGGGGGGGCAACTCAGGTAAAATAGAGCCAGTTTGTACAGGGGCCTCCAAATTGCCTCTTTTTCCTGCCAGTACAGGTATGGACTGTCTGCCACGCCTACTTGGATGCTGTCACCGATGTAATCCTCCACCATTCTGTCAATGGTGACAGTATCATATGCAGTGACAGTAGACATGTCAGAAATTGTTGCCAGGTCCTTCAGTCCAGACCAGATGTCCAAACTTGGTCCTGCCTGCCCTGCATCACCGCCAGCGGGTTGCTTAGGATACCTAAGTTTTTTCCTGGCAGCCCCAGTTGCAGGAGAAAATGAAGAAGGAGCCGTTGACGTGTCACGTTCCGCTTCAGCTGACAGTGTGTTCACCAGCAGGTCTTTGCACCTCTGCAGGCTTGTGTCGGCCGGAAAGAGAGACACCACATAGGCTTTAAACCTAGGATCGAGCACGGTGGCCAAAACGTAGTGGTCTGATTTCAACAGATTGACCACCCTGGAATCCTGGCAAAGCGAATGAAGGGCTTCATCCACAAGTCCCACATGCCGAGCGGAATCGCTCCGTCTTAGCTCCTCCTTCACTTTCTCCAGCTGCTTCTGCAAAAGCCTGATGAGGGGAATGACCTGACTCAAGCTGGCAGTGTCTGAACTGACTTCACGTGTGGCAAGTTCGAAGGGCTGGAGAACCTTGCACAACACGGAAATCATTCTCCACTGCGCTTGAGTCAGGTGCATACCCCCTCCTTTGCCTATGTCATAGGTGGATGTATAGGCTTGTATGGCCTTTTGCTGCTCCTCCATCCTCTGAAGCATATATAGAGGGTTGAGTTCCACCGCGTCACAACCTCTTGCTTCAGGTGATGGCGGGGCAGGTTCAAGAGTGTTTGCTGACGCTCCAGTCTTCGGCACGCAGTCGCTGAATGGCGAAAGTGGCCAGAAATTTTTCGGGCCACCCAAAGCGTCTCCTGCACGCCCCTGTCGCTTTTCAGAAAATTCTGCACCACCAAGTTTATTGTGTGAGCAAAACATGGGACGTGCTGGAATTTGCCCAGATGTAATGCCCGCACAATATTGGTGGCGTTGTCAGATATCACAAATCCCCAGGAGAGTCTAAGTGGGGTAAGCCACTGGGCGATGATTTCCCTCAGTTTCTCTAAGAGGTTGTCGGCGGTGTGCCTCTTACTGAAACCGGTGATACACAGCGTAGCCTGCCTTGTAACGAGCTGGCATTTCTGAGATGCTGCTACTGGTGACGCTGCTGCTGTTGCTGCGTAAGGTGATACATCTACCCAGTGGGCTGTCACAGTCATATAGTCCTTAGTCTGCCCTGTTCCACTTGTCCACATGTCCGTGGTTAAGTGGACATTGTGTACAACGGCATTTTTCAGGACACTGAGGACACTTTTTCTGATGTTTCTGTACAGTCTCGGTATCGCCTGCCTAGTGAAGTGGAATCTAGACGGGATTTGGAACCGGGGACACACTACCTCCATCAATTGTCTAAATCCCACTGCACTAATGGCGGATACCGGACGCACGTCTAACACCAACATAGCGGTCAAGGCCTCAGTTATACGTTTTGCTTCAGGATGACTGCTGTCGTACTTCATCCTCCTCGCTAAGGACTGTTGGAGGGTCAATTGTTTAGTAAAAGTAGTGGTGTTCCTACTTCCTCTCTGGGATGATGAACGACTCCCAGCAGCAGCAACAGCAGCAGCGGCAGCAGTAGGCGTAGCAATGCAGGATCCTCCAGAGGAATCCCGGATAGGAGAGTCAGTCATGCCAGTGACATGGCCTGCAGGACTACTTCCGATCCTGACTAAGGAGGAAATTGACGAGGAGGGAGTTGACGGTGTGGTTTGCAGGCGCTTGGATACAACAGGACAACGGGATTTAGGTGTCCCTGGACTGCTTACGGTCTGAGCCAAAGTTTCTGAACTTGACAGTAACTTTTTATGAACGCGCTGCAGGTGCCGTATAAGGGAGGATGTTCCTAGGTGGTTGACGTCCCTACCCCTACTTATTTCACCTTTACATATGGTACATATGGCAAGACAGTTGTTGTCCGGATTTGGATAGAAATATTGCCAGACCAAAGAGGTGGAATGTTTGGTCTTCTGCCCAGGCATGACCGTGATGGGCTTTTTCATCCCACGGACAACAACTGTCTCCCCCGGAGCCTGATTTAAACAAACCACATCACCATCAGAATCCTCCTCGCCAACTTCCTCCTCAGCGCCAGCTACACCAGTATCCTCATCCTGTTGTACTTCAACAGTGACATCTTCAATTTGCATATCAGCAAGTGGACTGTGGGTGCTCCTTTCAGCACTTGCAGGGGGCGTGCAAATGGTGGAAAGAGCCACCTCTTCCCGTCCAGTGCTGGGAAGGTCAGGCATCGCAACCACCACCACACTTGGACTCTCCTTGGGGATTTGTGATATCTTCTTAGAAAGCACAGTTCTTCGCTGTGCTTTTGCCAGCTTAACTCTTTTGATTTTTTTAGTGGGAGGAGGGCTTCCATCGTCATGTGAAGCTGAACCACTAGTCATGAACATACTAGGGATCGACCTTAGCCGTTCCTTGCCACTCCGTGTCGTAAATGGCATATTGGCAAGTTTACGTTTCTCTTCAGCTGATTTAAATGTCTTTTTCAAGGTCATTTTCCTGAACTTTGCCATTTGGGATTGTATGTGCCCTCTACTATGACATTGGGCATCGGCCTTGGCAGACGACGTTGATGGCATGTTATCGTCTATGTCATGACTAGTGGCAGCAGCTTCAGCACTAGGAGGAAGTGGTTCTTGATCTTTCTCTATTTTATTTTTATCGGAGAAAGTTTGGTCCTCCATTTATGTTATATCGATTTGATATATACGTGCGGCTAAACACAGAAAATAATTTTTTTTTTGGTTTGGACTGGAGTGTACTTTGTGGGTTACAGCACCCTTTAACGGTCAAGCCAGCCGGCCCTTTACTTATGACACAGGCGCACGCTTGGCACTACTTTGTTGATGCACGTGCGGCTACTGCGCACACAATTCACAAACACAGAAAATAATTTTTTTTTGGTTTGGACTGGAGTGTACTTTCGGGGGTTACAGCACCCTTTAACGGTCAAGCCAGCCAGCCCTTTAGTTATGACACAGGCGCACGCTTGGCACTACTTTGTTGATGCACGTGCGGCTACTGCGCACACAATTCACAAACACAGAAAATAATTTTTTTTTGGTTTGGACTGGAGTGTACTTTCGGGGGTTACAGCACCCTTTAATGGTCAAGCCAGCCGGCCCTTTACTTATGACACAGGCGCACGCTTGGCACTACTTTGTTGATGCACGTGCGGCTACTGCGCACACAATTCACAAACACAGAAAATAATTTTTTTTTTGGTTTGGACTGGAGTGTACTTTCGGGGGTTACAGCACCCTTAACGGTCAAGCCAGCCGGCCCTTTACTTATGACACAGGTGCACGCTTGGCACTACTTTGTTGATGCACGTGCGGCTACTGCGCACACAATTCACAAACACAGAAAATAATTTTTTTTTGGTTTGGACTGGAGTGTACTTTCGGGGGTTACAGCACCCTTTAACGGTCAAGCCAGCCGGCCCTTTACTTATGACACAGGCGCACGCTTGGCACTACTTTGTTGATGCACGTGCGGCTACTGCGCACACAATTCACAAACACAGAAAATAATTTTTTTTTGGTTTGGACTGGAGTGTACTTTCGGGGGTTACAGCACCCTTAACGGTCAAGCCAGCCGGCCCTTTACTTATGACACAGGTGCACGCTTGGCACTACTTTGTTGATGCACGTGCGGCTACTGCGCACACAATTCACAAACACAGAAAACAATTTTTTTTTTGGTTTGGACTGGAGTGTACTTTCGGGGGTTACAGGACCCTTTAACGGTCAAGCCAGCCGGCCCTTTACTTATGACACAGGCGCACGCTTGGCACTACTTTGTTGATGCACGTGCGGCTACTGCGCACACAATTCACAAACACAGAAAATAATTTTTTTTTTGGTTTGGACTGGAGTGTACTTTCGGGGGTTACAGCACCCTTAACGGTCAAGCCAGCCGGCCCTTTACTTATGACACAGGCGCACGCTTGGCACTACTTTGTTGATGCACGTGCGGCTACTGCGCACACAATTCACAAACACAGAAAATAATTTTTTTTTGGTTTGGACTGGAGTGTACTTTCGGGGGTTACAGCACCCTTTAACGGTCAAGCCAGCCGGCCCTTTACTTATGACACAGGCGCACGCTTGGCACTACTTTGTTGATGCACGTGCGGCTACTGCGCACACAATTCACAAACACAGAAAATAATTTTTTTTTTGGTTTGGACTGGAGTGTACTTTGGGGGTTACAGCACCCTTTAACGGTCAAGCCAGCCGGCCCTTTACTTATGACACAGGCGCACGCTTGGCACTACTTTGTTGATGCACGTGCGGCTACTGCGCACACAATTCACAAACACAGAAAATAATTTTTTTTTTGGTTTGGACTGGAGTGTACTTTCGGGGGTTACAGCACCCTTAACGGTCAAGCCAGCCGGCCCTTTACTTATGACACAGGTGCACGCTTGGCACTACTTTGTTGATGCACGTGCGGCTACTGCGCACACAATTCACAAACACAGAAAATAATTTTTTTTTGGGTTTGGACTGGAGTGTACTTTCGGGGGTTACAGCACCCTTTAACGGTCAAGCCAGCCGGCCCTTTACTTATGACACAGGCGCACGCTTGGCACTACTTTGTTGATGCACGTGCGGCTACTGCGCACACAATTCACAAACACAGAAAATAATTTTTTTTTTGGTTTGGACTGGAGTGTACTTTCGGGGGTTACAGCACCCTTAACGGTCAAGCCAGCCGGCCCTTTACTTATGACACAGGCGCACGCTTGGCACTACTTTGTTGATGCACGTGCGGCTACTGCGCACACAATTCACAAACACAGAAAATAATTTTTTTTTGGTTTGGACTGGAGTGTACTTTCGGGGGTTACAGCACCCTTTAACGGTCAAGCCAGCCGGCCCTTTACTTATGACACAGGCGCACGCTTGGCACTACTTTGTTGATGCACGTGCGGCTACTGCGCACACAATTCACAAACACAGAAAATAATTTTTTTTTTGGTTTGGACTGGAGTGTACTTTGGGGGTTACAGCACCCTTTAACGGTCAAGCCAGCCGGCCCTTTACTTATGACACAGGCGCACGCTTGGCACTACTTTGTTGATGCACGTGCGGCTACTGCGCACACAATTCACAAACACAGAAAATAATTTTTTTTTTGGTTTGGACTGGAGTGTACTTTCGGGGGTTACAGCACCCTTAACGGTCAAGCCAGCCGGCCCTTTACTTATGACACAGGTGCACGCTTGGCACTACTTTGTTGATGCACGTGCGGCTACTGCGCACACAATTCACAAACACAGAAAATAATTTTTTTTTGGGTTTGGACTGGAGTGTACTTTCGGGGGTTACAGCACCCTTTAACGGTCAAGCCAGCCGGCCCTTTACTTATGACACAGGCGCACGCTTGGCACTACTTTGTTGATGCACGTGCGGCTACTGCGCACACAATTCACAAACACAGAAAATAATTTTTTTTTTGGTTTGGACTGGAGTGTACTTTCGGGGGTTACAGCACCCTTAACGGTCAAGCCAGCCGGCCCTTTACTTATGACACAGGCGCACGCTTGGCACTACTTTGTTGATGCACGTGCGGCTACTGCGCACACAATTCACAAACACAGAAAATAATTTTTTTTTGGTTTGGACTGGAGTGTACTTTCGGGGGTTACAGCACCCTTTAACGGTCAAGCCAGCCGGCCCTTTACTTATGACACAGGCGCACGCTTGGCACTACTTTGTTGATGCACGTGCGGCTACTGCGCACACAATTCACAAACACAGAAAATATATTATTTTTTTAGCACTTGGGGGGAGCACCCCTGATGGACAGAGCACCCCCTGGACAACACTACAGCACTCCTTTAGGACTGGGACACTGCACAGGACTTTGGAGTGGACACAGCCCCTATGGAGAACTGACTGCACAACACAGTCCAGCCAGCCCCTATGGACTTTGAAGTAGTGGACACAGCCCCTATTAACAACAGCAGCACAGCACAACACAGCCAGCCCCTATGGACTTTGAAGTAGTGGACAACAGCAGCACTACACTACACTACACTACACTACACTACACTACACTACACAGCCCTAACTCCCACCCTCCCTCTTCACTGTCCACAGCCGAGTGAGAAAATGGCGCCGACGCGGGTACCTTATATAGGATCCAAAACCCGCGAGACTCGGAAGGCGGGATGATGACGTTTTGCCTCGATTTCAGATCCGAGTCAGGCGGGAAAAGTCGAGCCTGACTCGGATCGGACTCGGATCGGTGGGGCTCGGGGGGGTTCGGATTTCAGAAATCCGAACCCGCTCACCCCTAGTATGTATCACAAACAGGAAAGTAGGATAATACAATACTTCACTGCACTGCACTCCAGGACACTCGGCATAAACAGCAGGAGATCGACCTTCAGCCTGCAGTGCTTGCAAAATCAGAATGGTCACCAACAGTCTACTCACTGCAAGAAGACGGTTATCCACAACCTTAGTTCCACAGGGCACTGACCGGCATAAATATATTCCCAATCAGGGTATTGTAGCAAGAGCAGCAGCAATCATTTATACCGAATGTGAGATGGCAGTCGGGCCCGGTAGCCACAGGTCCTCAGAAGTCAACATAAATTTGTGAACTGACAGGAGCAACGTCCTCCACCCTCTCACCCACCCAGGACACCAGGCAGGAGGGCTGTGGAATCAGCGCCGAAGCTAGGATCCGGAGCAGCTACCAAAGCTGGATCCAAGATGGTGCCCGCAATGAGGAGACGCTGCAGGGGGAAAGAAAATTATCCCACAGCACCGCAGCCAGAGGAGACAGGCAGGTCGAGAGACTTCAGGAGCGAGGAGGGGTAAGTAGACCACAACGTGCCGAAGTAAAAGACTGGTCAAAGAGTTCAGGATATTAATACCGGATAACTGGGCCTGGGAGCTGTAAAATCAGCTTCCTTCTCCTAGCTCGTCCTGGCCACGCCCCCATAAAAAGATACTTTTAGCGAGCTGTCATTCCACTACCGTCTCTGCCGGTCACGTGATGTAAACAAAGTCACGTGTCTCGTTGAAGAGCGGGCAGTGCGGACTGGATACATAATAATTGAATTCTGTTTCCTTTTATAACACAATCCACCGTCGCCAATTCCACTGGTCACATGAGGTATAATGGCCTATTTCTAGTAACAATGTATAACATTAGATAAGTAGTTGGTATTGAATCAAAGGGACTAAAGGGTATATTTACTAAAGTGAGAGTTCTTAGAAGTGGAGATGTTGCCCATAGCAACCAATCAGATTCTAATTAACATTTATCTAGCACCTTTTAGAATATAATAGCTAGAATCTGATTGGTTGCTATGGGCAACATCTCCACTTCTAATAACTCTCTCTATAGTAAATTTATCTCTAAAAATACATAACTTTTGTTACATGTATTGAAAATTATATTTATAAAGCCCTTTAATATCTAGCTGTTTCTGATTTATACTGAGTAACAATAAATATACTAAGATGGTAATGTCATAGGGTATATATATCTCCTGTACGGTAAACCCAAAATAGGTTAGTAAACCAAGAGAAGGTAAGTAAACAAATAGATATATAACAGACGGAATCCATAAAATGTGCTGCATACAGAGGTCACTGCTTGAGATTAATAAAGCCTAAACTAAATGTACAACTGTTGTCAAACCATACATAGAAAAGAGAATACAAAAACAAGATAGAGATTTTAGTAACCACTACAAGACTGTATTCAACTCCAGTGCCTAGTTCAGCAGTCATTCAAAATATCTATAGTGTTTCTTGTCTGCACAATTTCTTATATCAATCACCTCCTCGATCTGTCTTTGGTATTACTTAAATTCCTATCATTCTTAATGATGCAGGATCACTCATATGATATTCAATGAAATGTCATGATACACTATGGGGCAGATTCAATTGGGTGCGAGAATAGCAAAAAACCCGCACCAGCAAAGTTTTCCTGCAGGTGCAGGTTTTTTGCTATTCAATTAGGTGCATGTTTTTTTTTTTTGTGCGCGCAGGGTTTTTTTTCCACGCACACGGTATTCCTAAACTGGGCATCCACCACCGCAACCATTGACCACCGGTGGTCGCGATGGTCTCGATGGTGATCTCAGCCTGCGAACTCCGTCGCAGTGCTGGGATCGCAAATGCAGCAGGGCGTGCCATACATCTCCTGTGCATTTGCATTATTGCAAGGATCGCAATTACAAAGCTGCCTGCATGCATACATCATATATCTATAGCCTGCGTGCAGCATTACAATTGTGATCCTTGCTGAATCAGGCCCTTAGTTTTATTGACAACATAGTTACACGTCCTACATTTGTTTTTCCCACATTTGTTAAAACTTACTGGTTTGGTGCCTAACCATATATCATTGGATTTTTGTGTGCACGTACCATTGTTTTTCGGAGGTAACTAGGGGCTAACAAAGTTTTCAATTAACTGATTTTCCTAAAGATTAAACACCCTTTTTTACCGGCAAATATGTTTTTAAGATGTTATCTTGTTTTAAAATGTCATAATTTTTTAAAATTACTTTTTTAATCTGACTTGATTATTGTAGGTTGAAATAAAGGATAAATTCGGGATAAATCATTGCGCATAGGGTAAGGTCCTAATGGGCGGGGTATCCTGCATCTATGAAGAAGGGTGTCTGGCCTTCTGATAATAAATTAAATAATGATGGTATATATGCGCTGAAAAACCCCTTTTGTGCTGGTGTGCAAATGAAAATGATAAAAGAAATAAGGTATCTACAGGTTACGTTAAACTAATCTTTACTATTCGAAACTGAAAGTAAACATGCAAAGAAAAATGGTATACATTAACAAAACGTAGCTCTGAAACACGTTGGCGCTACACCTATTCACACTAACCAAGAGGAGATCTGGAGACCACAACGGACATCTCACACCTCGGTGGCACCAGACGGGCCGTGAACACGTGACTGACCTGGAAGCGACAGGAGGAGATACGCGATTTTCAGGGGCATTTCTACACCTCTTCCTCTGATAAAATGGTCCCATAGAGGCAGAGAAACATGTCAGAGTCATATAGACATGTGGATATACAAGCAGCCTGTGGAAACTGTTCATGGCTGAAGTACTGTATATCACAATTTGCAGACTTCCCGTGATGCTGCTCCAGGTGTGCTCCAGCAGCAAGGAGGATTAGACTAGACGAGGGCTGCCTAAGCTGGAGACTATTTAAGAGTTCTACAATTTTTGTGATGGGTAGCCTAGAGAAGCTGTTGCTAGGCAGATTCTAGTTTGTGAGGTATTTGGTTATCATTTAGGGTCAGCCAATTAAGGTTGATAGGGGCGTGTACATTTAGGCTGTACTATTTAAGGCAGAATTTGAATAAGGTTCTGCCTCTTTTTCAGTTTAAAGCCAGATAAGTTAAACCTGTATCGCTCTTGTATTATCTCAGGAGTTGTGCCAGCTTTTCTGTCCTCTACTGTTTAAGCCTCATTTTCCCTTATCACTTTTCTTAACCTTCTTGTTTATTTTATATTGTATCTTGCATTTTTCTTTAGTTAATTTTACCCCAAACCTCGTTTAAGCCCCCCACCCCCTTGTCTGCTTTACTTCACCACTCCTTTTCCTTTTTATTCTTGCATTGTGATTCTCCTTTATCCTCCCTTTCCCAGTCAGGATGCCCCGTCCTAAACGTTCAGCACCCCCTCCCCTCCGTTTAGCGGAGGCAGCCCGCCCACTCGTGGCCGCAGGCTATCACCGGGCTGTGCTTTTGGCGGGCCTTCCTTCACCTGGGGAGCCCGCCGGAGTTCAGCCCGTTTTTCAAACGTGAGGTGAGGTGGCTTCCCATTTTCCCTCCGGGCCCCCTGCTGCCTGTGCGTGCGGCGGTGGAGCCAGGTGGCCCGGGCGCGCGCTCAAGTCGAGCGTGTGTTCCCGCACCAGCGGAGGGAGGTGATGACCCCCCGCGAGTCGGGGATGTAGAATCCCCGGCAGCGGTAGCGCCGCTGCTGGCCTTACCTTCCGGCAGTCCTGGCATCCATCGCGGCTCGGGTGTCCTCCCTGGCAGCGCGGTGGACGCTGGGGCGGGAGGGGGGGCATGTGACGAGGCGCATGCCGGGGATAGGGAATTCCCGGCTGTGCTAATTATCAATAATGAAGCGGCAAGTGGCATAGGGACCCCTGGCCTCTCTGCGGAGGTCTCAGGGCCCTTGCCAGCTGCTACCTCCACAGGCGCCATTTTAGGGGCTGCGAGGGAGAGCATTGCAGCTCCTGGGATGGCTGAGCCTGTCAGATATTTGAATAGGGCGCCACCTGCTGGTTCAGCTGCGTATGTGCAGGCCATGAGCACTGCAAGCTCATGGTCAGCAGGTTATAGTTTGCACCATCAGCCCACTATTTTAAACTCGCATAATACTTTTGCGGGTTATGCTGTTAATACTTTGCCCGTTAATGCCCCTCTTTTTCAGGCCGTGCCTGCTGTCAGTACGGCTCGGCAGCCGTTTTTCCAGATGTCAGGGTCGCATGCGATCAGTTCGCAATTACCTTCGGTGGTTTCCTCTCCACAGGCCGTGCAAACCACTTGGTCATTATGCGCGCACCATGTTTTTCCCCAGCATTCCGTTTTCCCCCCCATGACAGTTTCTTAGCCCTCCTACACCCCCTCGGCCCCTACTTTTAGCCAGCTTCCCTATGGTCAGCCGAGTCTTTTTGGGTCACAACAGCCACTTAGCCCATATGGCTCCTGGCACCCTGCTTACGCTTCACCTGGATCCTGGTTGCCAGCATACCCCCCGCCAAGCACTCTGCAGCAGAGTTTTCCTCAATCACCAGTAGTTTCCGCTCCTTATTTTTGCCCTGTTTCCATATTGAGTCAGACTGTTCCGATTACTGCACTGAAGCGCCTCCCATCCCTCCGACCCCACCTCCCCCTCCCCCAACACCAGTTTTTGAGTCACTGTCCTCTGTGGATGTTAACACGTCTTTTGCCACACCTGATGTTCTCCCTATTGGTTCAGCAGCCGCTTCGGTATCAGACACGGTGGTACGTAGAAAGAGGAACGTGTCTCGGGACGAAGTTGCAGCATCAGGGAGCAATACTACGGGGACGGCAGGAGTGATATCGGAGGATTCGGAGCTTCCAGGCCCTTCAGGAACAGGTAAGCATACATCTGCACAGATTTCCAATGACAGTTATTCGTCTGATTCATCTACTAGCAGCGAGTCGTCGGGGTCCCCTAAATGGCCGTGGAAATTAGCAAAATTGATTGCGCACCGCATAGTCAAGAAAGCGGCAAAGGGCAAGGGTCCTGAGAAGACAGTTGCTCCTGCTGAAGTGCCACCATATTCTGATATGGTGCATTGCGCCAATACGGCTATTACTAGGGGTTTAAGGAAGAGAATCCGGGAAAAGATAAGAAAGGGGAATTATATTGATATGTTTACTCTCACGGATGACATGAGGCAGGATTTTGAGAAGGTCAAGAAGACAGGTGGCATTGGGGAGAATGCTATTCGTAGTATTCATCATTGGATGAGGGGTGTTTTAGTGTTTGCGGCTTGTTACCTTGAAACTAGGCCTGGAGAGCACATGAACATGCTTAAATACATTTACCTCGTTCACGATATGTTTTTGGCTTCTCGGGGTTATGTTTGGAGAGATTACGACGAAAAATTCCATCGTAAGCAGGAAGGAAATTTGGTCATGCCTTTGGGGGTAAAAGACGTAGAGGTGTGGCTAGAGGTAACCCAGCATAATAAAAACCCATCAGAGAGTCAGTATAAGAAGCCGAGTGTAGTAGGGAAGGGCAGCTCAAGGTACACGGCAAAAGGTAAATGTTTTGCCTTCAATGATGGGAAATGTAATAGAGGGACGAATTGTCGTTTTCGCCACTCCTGTCGCAATTGTGGGGGAAGACACCCAGCCAAGGACTGCAAGGACGGGGTGGTGCTTCCCATTCGGAGCAGCGGGAGAGCACTGGGGCCAATAAATAGGGCACCAACACCCATTGTTTTGGAAGAACTTAGTAAGTGGTTGGCGCGTTATCCTTTGCGGGATGATGCTAAGTTTTTGTTGGAGGGTTTTAATTTAGGTTTTCGTTTACCCATTTCCGTTTCTTTCCAAGTAGTTGCTCGCAGAAATCTCAGGTTGGCGAGAGAGTTACCGCTGGTGGTGCGGCAGAAAGTGGATACGGAGGTTCAATTAGGACGTATGTGCGGTCCTTTTGATGCAGAACCCCTGCTGGGTTTGTGCATTTCCCCCCTGGGGTGGTGCCCAAGAAAGTACCCGGCAAATTCCATATAATCCAACATCTGTCTCACCCACGCGGGGGCTCTGTCAACGACGCCATTCCTGAGGAGCTTTGCAGGGTGCGGTATCAGTTGTTTGACGATGCGCTGTGTTTGATTCACAGTTTTGGCCCCGGGGCGTCGATGGCAAAGTTATATATCGAGTCGGCTTTTCGGCTACTGCCACTACACCCCGATTCCATGCGTTATATGGGTTTTAAGTTGGAGGGTAAGTTCTACGTGGATAAGTGTCTGCCCATGGGGTGTTCTGTTTCTTGTGCCTATTTTGAGAAATTCAGCACTTTCCTTCACTGGTGCATTGTCGCGGGCACAGGTCAATATGGTGTTGCCCATTATTTAGACGATTTTCTCTTTATAGGTCCAGGAAACAGTAATATTTGTCAGGAAATTTTGTTTTCAGCCAGCTCGTTGTTTCATGTTTTGGAGGTTCCAGTTGCTCAGGAAAAGACAGAGGGCCCCACTTTTTGTTTGTCCTATTTGGGTATCGAAGTCGATACCAGGCCGGGATGCTGCCGCCTCCCAGCAGATAAGGTCCAGAAGCTTTTGGAGCAAATAGAGGAATGTTTGCAGCTACAAAGGCTCCGGTTGAAGCAGGTGCAATCCCTTTTAGGCTCTTTTAATTTTGCTTGCCGAATTATTCCTATGGGGCGGATTTTTTGTCGTAAGCTTGAGAAATCAACGTTGGGTGTGCTAAAGCTGCATAATACCATCCGCCTCTCTAGAGAAATTAAGGATGATCTTCGAGTGTGGTTTTCCTTTTTGTCAAATTTTAACCGGGAACTCATATGGCCTTCTAGTACGGTTTTTAACTCCACTCTGCAATTATTTACCGATGCGGCTGGTTCTACGGGTTTCGGAGCATTTTTTCAAGGGGAATGGTGTGTGGCGCGTTGGCCGTTGTCATGGGTCGCACAAGGTTTCACGGCCAATCTGTTGCTACTGGAGTTATTTCCAATAATTGTGGCTGTGTAGCTTTGGGCCACCAGATTGGCGAATCAGAGCTTGGTATTTCGATGTGACAATTTGGGGGTAGTACATGCTGTTAACAATCAGTGCTCATCTTCCCCTGAGGCTTTGAGGGTTCTGAGGCATTTGATGCTGAGGTGTTTGCAGTTTAACATAAATTTTTCAGCAGAACATGTACCAGGGGTTGAAAATGACATAGCGGATGCTTTGTCACGTTTCTAATTTTCTAGGTTTCGCATTTTGGTGCCTGGGGCTGCCCCTATTGGCTTAACATGTCCTCCTTATGTCTGGCAGATTATTGAGCAGGCATAGCTGGACTGGCGCGTAAGTCCTTGGCAACATCTACATTACGGGCATGCACATCTGCATGGCAGGACTGGGAGGCTTACAGGGTTAAGTATGGGGTTGCGGGTAAGTCACAGGAGGATTGCTTGTTAGCGTTTGTTTGGGGTCACTACGAAAGGGGTAGATCTAGGGCAGCCATGGCTGCTGCGTTAGCAGGTATTTCCTTTTACTCGAAGATTTACCAGATACCTGATCCCACCAAGACATTTGTGCTATCCAGGGCTCTTAAAGGTTGGGCCAGAGATAGACCTGCCTCTGCGGATGACCGCAGGCCCATTGATTTGAGATTGCTTTGGGACCTTATGTCAATATTGCCATCGATGGCTGCGAATGATTTTGAAGCCTTGCTTTTCCGGTGTGCTTTTTCATTTGCTTTTTTCGGTGCCTTTCGGGTCAGCGAGCTGGTGGCGATTAATAAATGTTCGGAGGTCACCGGATTGCTGTCCCGAAACGTGCTGATTAAAAAGGAGTCAGTCTTGTGTAAAATTCCCCGTTCTAAAATGGATCAGACTGGCCGCGGGAAGTGGGTTTCCCTTAAATCCCATGCCATACCTGACATCTGCCCTTTGCGCCTCGGGGGCCTTTACAGTCAAGCGAAGCCGGCGGGGGGTTTCCAATTTTTAGTTCATGTAGATTCTTCCCCTCTTACGAAATTTCAGTTTGCGGCGGTTTTTAATCAATGTTTACTTGCTTTAGGCTTGAAGAGTGAGGAGTATGGTACTCACTCGTTTCGCATCGGCACAGGTGGAAATCAGCTGCTTTTAAAAGTTATGTTTGTTGCGATAAGTTGTGATGTTGCGCCAACCCAGAAACGCTGCTTACCCATCAGTTTTTGAAAGATTAGCTTTCAAAAACTGGGGGTGTGAAGGGATTTTTAAAATTTTTCCTCTGTAGGGACCTTAATTACAATTGGCTATACAAGTGGTCCACGGGAGGTTTTTTAAGTTTTCTCCTTCGCCTGGGTTTATGTACTAACATTGTATGTCGCATGTGTTTTTCGTTTACATTGGTTTTGGGTTCACAGCACATTATCTGACGGTTAGGTGTTTTCTTTTTCAGCATCCACGGGCTCTACGGAGCAAGCATGGCTGGTGGGCCACTCCAATATGTTTTGGGCTGAAAGACACCCTCTAGCCAAAAGAGCGGTTATGCTAATGGGGGCGCCGCACAGTTAGATGGTTATGAGTACGAGGATTGCATTGGTATTCCCTTTTGGGTCTGCTTTTTAGCCATGAGAGGCAAATGGGCCATCCTGATTGGTTGATTATACATTTAGGAGGTAATGATGTAGGTCAGATCAAAGGCATCGAGTTGATACTAAGAGTCAAAGAGGATTTGGATAGGGTGTTGTCCCATTGGCCGGGGGTACGTTTAGCGTGGTCAGAAATTGTACCTCGTTTTAATTGGAGAGGGTCTGTAGATGTAGTTGCTTTGGACAAAGCCAGGAAGAAGGTAAATATTGCAGTGGCTAAGTTTGTGTTGGCTGCCGGGGGTATTGTAATCAGGCACCCTCTTTTGGTTCTGGAGAATGCACACTATTTTAGGTCAGATGGGGTACATTTATCGCCTTTGGGGATGGGAATTTTTCTTAAAGGTATTTTTTCTGTTTTTGATTAGCTATTTTGTTGTTGGGTGGCAGGCTGCGGTTCCTGGAACCTGGCGTGGCGGGAAGACGCTACTAACCAGTGGCCACATGTGGTGTAAGCGGTCGTTGTGAGGCACTTGCCCTTTTGAAGGACGGCGAGTGGGTCCTACCTATGTGGGTTGGACAATCGGGCACTATTCTTTGCGGAAGTGTCCGGACTGTGCCAAAGTAAGGAGCGGTGAGACTTGCACAGCGCAGGTTACGCATTTTTGAGAGGTGGGGGCGTTTTAGTCCCCCCCCCAATTTTTGTAGTAAGATTTATATGGGCTAGAGCTAGGTAGTGGTAGCGCCTTCTTTTGCCATCCTTTTTAATTAAATTTGCAATTTAGTAAATAAACCAATTCTAATTCAATCTAAGCTATCGTTGTCTGTGTGGTTATTTAATTTAGAAGTTAAGCTTAGCATAAGAGGTTATTATGTTTTTATCATAATATATGTATGAACGCCTTAAGGATATTTAACTGCATGATCGAATGTTAACATTTGATATTCCACATATATTCTGCAATCCCAAACATATTAGCAGCAAGGAGCTTAACATACAGGACAGACCACAACAACACTGAGCGATAAGCTTGTATAATGGATTTGACCTTGTGATTTGCATGTGGTAGATGTCTTGATCCTGTGAAGCGGAAGTCATGTGGATTTCTGTTTAATTGTAGAATAGTTTGCTAAATACTGTACAACTAACTTTATACTAAAGTAATCTACCAGTGATGTGCGGTGAGGTCAGTGGCTGGGGAGGCACACATGGAGAAGTCTGAGTGCTGTGAGCCTGTCTCACCCCCTACTCACTGTAACTCTCTCCTCACTACACTAAGTTTCAGTGTCCATGGATTCTCCTACATGCATCCCTGTGTCTTCTCTTGCTTCTGCTGACTGAGCTCTGATCTCTAAACACTGCAGTGCACTTCCTGGTCACATGACACATCCAATTTGTCCATCAGTGCTCAAGGCAAGCCCCCCATACTCAGAAGCATGCCTCTATTAGTTATTTTTCTGTGCAGCTTACTGCCTGTGGTATGGCCCCACCCCCAGCTCTGCAAGCAGTGTCTGACTATGCAGAAATGAGGCTGAGCTGTTACTGCCTCATCTCTCATCTCCATACAATCCCATCGATTTCCACAAAGCTGGTGAGTGTTAACTATCAAAATTATTACAATAAACAAAGAATATGTTTCTAAGTTATAAATATCTTCTTTGTATTATTCTAAGAATTTTTTTTATCAAATCTCCGGAGTAGCCTCCCCTGTCTACCCTGACTGCATGTTCCTGTAATCTACTAACAAGGAATGTGAGATCAGCCATACTAATTATGTTATGAGCAACTGATTACTGCGCTAAGCACTGTAAATGAGAAAATGTAATAATGATTTAAATATTTCTATTTGTTGCTTAGGGGTGTACAGGCTCCTTATTAGAGGTAGTAGACAAATATACCATTATAATTAAATATTAATAAGCGCCTTATATGTATGTATTTTTCATCCTAAACCTACACATTTGTTTTGGCCTGTCTACAAATTGGAGCCCACCAGGGCCGTAACTAGGGTAGTGCGACCAGTGCCCTGGCACAGGGCACCACAGGGCAGGGGGCGCTGTTTAAGCATATCAATTTTCCTGTTTTTTATCATTCTCACTTGTAGCTTCTTCTTCTATTATCCCCAGCATCTCCTGGCCTTCCCTATCTCTTCCCTGGCCCTTCCACATGAGGCAATGGCCCTTGTTTAGGTGCACTATCTTATGTCCTTATTTAAAAAATAGGGGGGTGGGGCACCAATGCTCTCACTGGCACAGGGCACAAAAAGTCTAGTTATGGCTCTGGAACCCACTATCGCATATAATTTAGAAACAACTCCCCCCTTGCACTTAACAACTATATATCTTATCCTTTTACTTCAAATATTTTCAACACACCAACTTTTCAGAGCCCAATTGGATCTTTCCTCAGGGTACCCTGAGGAATGGGCCAGTTGGGCATGTTGGCATGTTGAATCTACTTTATTTTTTCTTAAGTCCTGGAGTGCTATCTCTTTGTCCTCGAACAAGCTGTACATGTATGTATGTATATATATATATATATATATATATATATATATATATATATACAGTCAGGTGCATAAATATTGGGACATTGATAGAATTTTCATATTTTGGCCTCTATTCACCACCACAAAGGCTTTGAAATGAACCAAACTAGATGTGCTTTAACTGCAGACTTTCAGATTTAATTTGAGGGTAATTACATCCAAATCAGGTGAATGGTGTAGGAATTACAACGGTTTCTATATGTGCCTCCCACTTTTTAAGGGGCTAAAAGTAATGGGACTATTAACTCAAAAGCTATTTCATGAACAGATGTGGGCTATTCCCTCATTATTTAATTATCAGTTAAGCAGGTAAAAGGTCTGGAGTTGATTCTAGGTGTGACATTTGCATTTGGAATCAGTTGCTGTCGACTCTCAATATGAGATCCAAAGAGCTGTCACTATCAGTGAAGCAAGCCATCATTAGGCTGAAAAATCAAAACAAACCCATCAGAGAGATAGCAAAAACATTAGGTGTGGCCAAATCAACTGTTTGGAACATTCTTAAAAAGAAAGAATGCATCGGAGAGCTCAGCAACACCAAAAGACCCGGAAGACCACAGAAAACAACTGTGGAGGATGACAGAAGAATTATTTCCCTGGTGAAGAAAAACCCCTTGATAACAGTTGGCCAAATCAAGAACACTCTCCAGGAGGTAGGTGTATATGTATCAAAGTCAACAATCAAGAGAAGATTTCACAAGAGTGAATATAGAGGGTTCACCACAAGATGTAAACCATTGGTGAGCCACAAAAACAGGAAGACCAGATTAGAGTTTTCCAAACAACATCTAAAAAAGCCATTACAGTTCTGGAACAACATCCTGTGGACAGATGAGACAAATATCAACTTGTACCAGAATGATGGGAAGAGAAGAGTATGGAGAAGGAAAGGAACTGCTCATGATCCAAAACATACCACCTCATCAGTGAAGCATGGTGGTGGTAGTGTCATGGCGTGGGCATGTATGGCTGCCAAATGAACTGGTTCCCTTGTATTTATTGATGATGTGACTGCTGACAAAAGCAGCAGAATGAATTCTGAAGTGTTTCAGGCAATATTATATGCTCATATTCAGTCAAATGCTTCAGAACTCATTGGACGGCGCTTCACAGTGCAGATGGACAATGACCCAAAGCATACTGCAAAAGCAACCAAAGAGTTTTTTAAGGCTAAAAAGTGGAATGTTATGCAATGGCCAAGTCAATCCCCTGACCTGAATCCGATTGAGCATGCATTTCATTTGATGAAGACAAAACTGAAGGGAAAATTGCCCCAAGAACAAGCAGGAACTGAAGACATTTGCAGTAGAGGCCTGGCAGAGCATCACCAGGGATGAAACTCAGCGTCTGGTGATGTCTATGCGTTCCAGACTTCAGGCTGTAATTGCCTGCAAAGGATTTGCAACAAAGTATTAAAAAGTTAGATTTAGGATTGTTTAGTTTGTCACATGACTTTTGGCCCCTTAAAAAGTGGGAGGCACATATAGAAACCGTTGTAATTCCTACACCGTTCACCTAATTTGGATGTAATTACCCTCAAATGAAAAAAGTCTGCAGTTAAAGCACATCTTGTATGTTTCATTTCAAAGCCATTGTGGTGGTGAATAGAAGCCAAAATATGAAAATTCTGTCAATGTCCCAATATTTATGCACCTGACTGTGTATATATATATATATATATATATATATATTATAATGGCACCGCCGTGCCCTTATATCACGGCTGAATAAAAACTAAATTAATTCTCCCATAGAGAATTCCGGAGGGGGGGGGGCATGGTGTTTAAGGGGATACACCTCAAATACTATTGGACGTGCTGAGCTGAAATTTAGCATGGACTGGTAGAACTGTCGCTCGGTGCTGCATATGTCAGGGCAAAAAAATACAATAATGAGGATTTGGGAGTGATCTAAAGTTCCAACTGTCAGTTTTTTAGGCCACTTTCAAATAGGACCACTTTTCTTCTGTAGTCTATGGAGGAATTTGGGAAGGCATAAGTCAGAGTAGAGGGTGAATTTAGACTTGGGGTTTGTTTTATTAAGTAGCTCTCGTTCCAGGGTTGGTGCTTTTGGGGTTCAGGTAATTAAGAAACTTATAGTTTTTAAACTATTACCTCACAAATGCACCATTACATAGATAGGGAGCTTCAACTTGTTGCGCAGCCTCAGTAGACGCATGCTGTAGGGGGTGTACTGTGGCTTCACTTGGGTGCACAAAGATGGCTGTCCTTTGTGAGCAGTAGCAGTGGCTGGACCCGGGGGAGGTAGCGGGCCTTAATGGTAGCTGAGACCCGCAGAGGTAGCGGGCCGGTTGGCACCCGCCAGGTGAAGACGCTGGTAGTCCTGGGGCGGCAGTGGCCCCGTAAAAGAGCTTAAAGGCCACCGTCCCCAGGTGAAGATGCAGTAAAATAAACTTTTAAAATTTTAAAGTGTATTGTTTTTATTTTACATTTTTTTTACAGGTGCCAACGGGCTCGTAATGCTCTGCATTCTGGTACTTGAGGTTCTCCAGGTACCAGCATGCGTGGGAGGCTTGCTGGGACCTGTGGTTCACCTGAAAGGACAATGGCCCTGATTCAGAGCCGGACGCGCTGACCAGAGCGCTCGCTCTGAATCAGGGCTCACCTCCATTAATATGGAGCGTCCTCCTGGACGCTCGTATAGCTGTGGGTCACCACCCACAGCATATACGAGCGTGCAAAATGATGGTCGCGATGGTCTTGACCATCGTAACTGCGAGCAAAAGCCCGCGATTGGGTTTTTCAACCGCAAGGCCAGGAGTGATTTTGGCTCTATCAGAGCCAAAATCACTCCCACTGACATCACTAGTGATGTCAGTGGGGCTGGCTTCAGACGGTAGGTGTTCCCTTGGGAACGCCTCCGTCTGGCAGGCATGCCCCCGGCACGCCCACCAAAGGGGGAGTGATGTCAGTCACCATCGACAGCACGCCCCCTTTGATGAGACACTCCGAGCGAAGGAAAGTCCTTCGCTCGTCGGGTCTTGCGCATGCGCACGACGGAGCTCCCTCCGTCGTGCGCATGCGCTGTGGGGACCATCGACCCACTTGCGAGCGGACAGCCGCTCGCGAGTGGGTCTGAATGAGGGCCAATATTTTTTAACACTACACTTTACACAATCAACCCGGCACCCACCATCCAGGTGTGGGGTGCCATGGAGAGAGGGACCCCTTTATTGGGAGGGGGTCCCCAGCTCCTGGTCTGACTAGTGGTCAGGAGTAACGCTTTGGCCGGGGGACCCGATGAAAGGGTTCCCTTGGCTGTGGCATTATTCTCCCGCTAGAAAGTGTCCGGTGCTGGTTATGGCAAATACAGGAGACCTTTATGCTTTTTGTCTCCTGTATTTCCAAAACCAGGACCGGCCCATCTAAGCCCAATGCTGGTTTTGCTAAATACAGGGGACCCCTGCATCTTTTGTCCCCTGTATCTTGACAACAGGACTGGCTCTGAAAAGGCTGGTGCTGGTTGTGCTTAATACAGGGGACCCCTATGCTATTTTTTCCCAGTATTTTCACAACCAGGACCGGCAGTGAAAGTTCCAGGGCTGGTTGTGCTTTGGGAAGGGGGCACATTATTTTTTTAAAAAATTTAAACATATTACATTTTAAACACAGATGCATGGATGGATCTCACTGATACATCCATGCATCTGTGTCTTATTGATTTTATTTTCTCAGATGCATGCCCAGATCCAATGAGCCCCTCTGTCACACACTGATGCCCCTGTGCACTGCCCCGCTGCTGCCACTGTTCCGCACACCCACTGCTGCCACTGCTCCGAACACCTGCAACCCACCCCCGCAGCCGTCTCTCCCTCTGCACCTCCAAAACACCTCCTGTGTGCTGTCCCCTCTTCCACATGCATTAGTGTACCATTTTGTTGCCCTTCTCCCCTGCAGGTGGCCCGGTTTGCTCATCCAAACCCTGATGGTTAATAAATTGTAAAAAAGCAATGAAATTCCATAAACAAAAAACCTTACGGTTTCACATGTCTCATTAAGGCTACTTAGACGTAATCTGAAATTTCACAAAACCTACTGAATTTCTGCCACTCAAACTAAAAAAAGCAATGGAATTTTGATCATTAAGGCTGATGCCTTAATGGACGTGTTCCTTGCGCAATACAGATATGGTATGTCATCACACCTTGTGGTTAACTGCAGATTCAGCACTCTCACACAGTGAGATTGCTGTCACTCACAAAATGGTGGAGCTGCTAATTCACAGAATTGGGTGCTCATTGGAATACACACATGCAGTCTATGCAACTGAGGTCTGAGCAGAAGATAGAGCTGCGCAGATACAATAAGAGTGGTGTGGACGAGGGGAGGATCACTCAAATGTATGAGCAAACACATGCAGGGACTTGCCTGTGTCCCTGTGATAATTAAGAAGTAAAGTCACTTTGTTTCCCGGTTCAGGATATTTTCCTGCTACTGCGTGTTCATCAGACCATGAATATTCTATCTTCCAATACAGGGTAGGGATCCTATGGCTACCTCTCCCATAATGTTTTGTGGAATGTAGTTAATTTGATACAATGGCTAATGCCACCTGAAGATGGCGTTAGCCTCCGGGGCCAAGCTCAGGAACACTTGGGATTTGGGAGTTTGTAAATTCTGGAAACACGGTCCCCCATACATCATCCATGGGGTCCTTAGTACTTGCCGGATGTAGTGAATTGCCTACAATCTGGATGCCGGTGGTCGAAACCCCAGAGCCAGATGGGAACTGTCAGTAGCCAGAGCCAATCAGCGGCCGCTCTACAGTCAGTGTGGCCGCTGATTGACTGGCGGGACTTGCGAAGCCTGTTCAGTCCTGTCAGCTGGCATTCGGGAGGTATCAGTATGTGTGGCAACACACATACTGATACCTGGTGCGTGGTTCGGTAAGATCGTTTTTTTGTTTTCAAAATGCCACGGATTACTGCGGAGACCAGTGCCAGGATATAGGTGAGTATGAAATCTTTTTTGCAGGGCCAGTCAACACGGATTCTACTGGAGAAGGGAACAGAAACATCTGGTATAGGTAAGTATGTGTGAATGGGTAGGTGCGTGTAATAAAGTTATACTTTGCACGGTGTGTGTTTTGTCTTTCTTTAACTATTTATTTTACAGTGCGGGTACAGGTGCCGCCCGTCTGCTGGCACTTGTAGTTCCACAAGTGCCAAAGGGCAGCATGCTGGCACCTGTAGTTCCACTGTAAAATACAATAGTTTAATTATATTTCCCCACTTTATTACCCCCGTACCCAATGCTCCAGCGGTGCGGGGAAGAGCCCCAGGCTTCAGACCAAGCTTGGGGTTAAGGGAGAGGAGGGACCCCTTTTTTGGGGGGCCCCCACCTCTCCTGAGATCCCTGGCTTGGCCTGACTAGCTTGGGCTGCTAATGCTTTAGACCCGGAGCCCCGGTGAAAGGGTCTCTGGGCTGTGGCATTACAGCCCAGTCGTTTTGGGTCTGTTGCTGGTTTTAAATATAGGGGGGACCCTACGCAAATTTTGACCCCTATAATTAAAATCAGGACTGTCCCTGCAGCCTGCTGTTGGTTTCTAAATTACGGGGGAACCCTACACATTTTGTTCCTCGTAATCTTAGAAACCAGGACAGGCTGGCAAGCCTGGGGCTGGTTGAGCTTTAGGGGGGGGACCCCATGTAATTTTTTCTGATATTTAAATTTATTTTCTATATTTACAGGCAGAAACATAAATGGATCACAGCGATCTGTGTATGTTTCTGCCAAACTCTCAGATCACAGGCAGGTGTATTTTTTTCACGAGTTTTTACAGGAGAGTTTGCCCATCTCATTAGAGTTTCGAAACTCTCTGCTTGGTAAATTCCAGAATCCTATCTTCAAAAGGTTCTCAAGTTTTTCCGTGGGTGAATAGAAGAGAGTTTGCTAACTCTCCATTATTTTCCCTTAGCAACGGAGATCTCTCTCCCGACTTTGACATTAGTAAATTTGAGAGTGGAAAAAAATGCCCAAACTCTCCAGAGTTTGCAAACTTTCACAAACTCTCAGTTTAGTAAATTTACCACTTAGAGTGCTCTGATTTTTTGCTAATCTAAGTAATTGTACTGCTTTCCTGTATACAGTACATACAGTATACACTCAAGGCTTATCTATGTCATCTCCATGCATCAAGTCTTGCTACTTCTTATGTGCAGTGTAATATGGAACGGACTTGGGGCCTGATTCAGAGCCGCTCGTAAGCGGCCGCTCGTTCGTTCGTTCCTACCAATGTTCGCACAACTGCGCATGCGTACGGATTTTAATACGCATGCGCGAACCAGTCAGTGCGGCCGAAAATCGTGTGCTCGCTAAATAGCGAATGCCTGCTATTTTGAGTGACAGAATGAGGTGTTTGTGGGTGGTAACAGGGGAAGGTGCTTGAAAACGGGGAGTGGAGATCCGAACGCAGGCGTGCTTAAAGGTCAAAACGGGCGTTTTAAGGGTGTGCATAATTAACAAAGCAGCATCATTGACCACGTCACTTGGTTGTTTTATAGTCAGAACTGCTCACATGATTGTGGTAGGAAAAACCAGCCACAAGAATAGCGAGCAGTTCAGACGCCTTTCGATGTACTCGATTAATCTAATAAATAGCGGACATGACGTATGATGCGAGCGGCCAGGGGGTGTTTTTTTCAAAATTATGTTCGCATGTTTTGTTCGCTCGTTCAGACATAGAGGCGTGAACGGACAGCAAAGAGCGAACGGTTCATTTAAATAGCCAGCTCCTTTTTCTGAACGAGCGAGCGCAAATAGCGTCCGGCTCTGAATCAGGCCCTTGATCTATTGTACTTGATCAGGTTGAAGAGCTATATGAAATGTATTTCTCCAGGTGTACACTGTTTATGTCCTGTTTAGATAGACTTGCTAGATAGCTTGTACATTATCTTTTCTTCATGGACTATCTCTGGGCCTCCAGTAAAATGAGGATTAGGAGTGCTCTGGTGCTGCCTCCATGCTCAGTGCAGGCAGGTAAGCTGAGCAGGCGGTCTCTAAAGTGGCCCATACAGAGGGCGATATTACACACAATATGCATGATTTTGATCGATTGCAACGTTCAATCATGCATATCGTGTGTGTTTTGGCATGCTGTACGACGGCGATGCGCGTCCCCGCCATCGTACATCGGCATCGTAGATCTTATGGAAAAACCATAAGATCTGCGATCCGTCATGCTGTTAAATAGGTAAACAAAACATCTTGTAAGATGCATCGTATACCATTCACAACAGCATGCGATGCATCGGGCTGAAAATGTACTGAGGTGTCGTACGTTTTCAAATCGCACCGTGTATGGGCCGTGTATGGGCCGCAAAAGACCTGCCGGAGCTCAGTGAGTGTAACCTGTGACATGCACTGCTATGTATTAGCGGTGTCTCCACACATCTTTCTCCCTGGTATTCACAGGGCCGACGAGAGCTGCACCGGAATTTTTTTTTTTTTTATAATTTTTTTGCTGGGGGGGCCCACAGCCATTGGGGGCGCAATCAACGTGATCGCTCCCCCTATAGGCATAGGAGCAGTGGCGCAACTATAAATTTTTCTCCCCCAGTAGCGCACGCAGGGGGGGTTTACGAGTACCTAGAAACTCCCCCTGATGGGCTGAGGCTTTTTTTTTGAGACGGAGACAGCTCTGGCTCCATCTCTACAGTGATGCTGCAGCCACGATCGGATCACTCAGACAGAGATCTCTGCTCAGATCAGAGCTTCCTCTAGTTTGAGGAGAACTGCGGGCACTCAGCAGCGGTGAATACTCAACTGCACTGAGCTCTGCAGTGACTTCAGAGGGACCCCGCAGAGTGCAGATGATCCTGCCTGCGAGTACAAAGCAGTTTGGTGTTAGGATCAGCAGCTGCGGGCCCCCTTCAGTGTCAGTCACAGTGACTACTGACTAGCGGCAGCTGCAGAGTTTGGACCCCCCCTTCTCATAGTAGAGAAAAGTAGAGCTTCTCACCCTGTGTCAGGTGTCTGCAGACTAGAAGGATGGAAGTCTCCTCTCCCTGTCCCTCCCCAAGTAAGTCCCCGCCCCTCCTGCTCTGCCTGGTATATCCTCCCCAGCAAACAGTATCATCTCCCTGCCCCCTTCCAGTCCCCACCACGAGTCCACACCCCTTCTGCTCTTCCTGGTATGTCCTCCCCAGCAAACAGTGTCATCTCCCTGCCTCCTTCTAGTCCCCACCACAAGTCCCCGCCCCCTCCTGCTGTTTCTGGTATGTCCTCCCCAGCAAACAGTATCATCTCCCTGCCCCCATCCAGTTCCCACCACAAGTCCCTGCCCCTTTCTGCTCTGCAAGGATTGTACTTCTCCCTTGCAGGCAGCTTCCGGTGTGTGAAGGAAGACAGACAGACAGAGCTTACTACAGTGCTGCAATCACAGGTAAGTACCAAAGGATGGCAATGTATTCATGCTATGGGGGAGGTTAGGAGGTGTAAATTATCAGGGGGTGTGTGTTATAATCCTATTATTTGGCAAGGGAGGTAGGTTGGGGGATGTAGTAATGTATTGTGGAGGTTTAATAAGCTAATATTTTTTGGGGGGGTTAGGTGGGTTGTAGTACTGTATCAGGGTTAGTGCAGTAATATTTTCTGCGGTGGTGTATATTTATATTACAGATTGTATACTATGTTCTATTGGGATATATTGAATGTATGTGGCAATTATATACTGTTTACATACACACATTATATGTGTGTGTATATATATATGTATATATATATATATATATATATATATATTAGGGATGTGCAGGCTCGGATAGGTTCGAGTTTGCACGTTGAGTTTGGATTTTTCCCTCCAAAAAAATGGAACTCAGAAAGAGGCTAAACATCATCTTACATGGACGAACATCATCATTCCTGGACAAACTCGAACCTATCCGAGCCTGCACATCCCTAATATATATATATATTAGGGGTGTGCACCGGCCACTTTTCGTGTTTTGTGTTTTGGTTTTGGATCTGGATCTTTCTTCGTGTTTTGGATCTGGATTGGTTTTGCCAAAACCACCCTTCCGTGTTTTGGGTTCTGGGTTTTGTGTTTTGGATCTGTATTTTTTTGAAAAAAAGCATAAAAACAGCTAAAATCACAGAATTTGTGGGTTTTCCTGCTCCTATGCTATTATTAACCTCAATAACCTTAATTTCCACTCATTTCCAGTCTATTCTGAACACCTCACACCTCACAATAGTGTTTTTATGTCCAAAAGGTTGCACCGAGGTAGCTGGATGACTATGCTAAGCGACACGAGTGGGCGGCACAAACACGTGACCCATCTAGGAGTGACACTGCAGTGGCAGACAGGATGGCAGTTAGAAAAACTAGGCCCCAAACTGTACATAATGCAAAGAAAAAAAGAGGTGCAAGATGGAATTGTCCTTGGGCCCTCCCACCCACCCTTATGTTGTATAAACAGGACATGCACACTTTAACAAATCAATCATTTCAGCGCCAGGGTCTGCCACACAACTGTGGCTGAAATGATTGGTTCGTTTGGGCCCCCACAAAACAAGCTGGCAATTAATGTGTCCCTGCACAAACTGGCTCTACGGAGGCAAGATGTCATCCTCATCCTCCTCATCCACCGATTCCTCACCCTCTTCAGTGTGTACATCCTCATCCTCACAAAGTATTAACTCGTCCCCACTTGAATCCACCACCACAAGTCCCTCTGTACCTTCTGGAGGCTGGTCTCCCTGGAAGAGCTGATAATTCATTTTGATGAACATCATCTTCTCCACATTCTGTGGAAGCAACCTCCTACGCCTTTCGCTGACAAGGTTCCCGGCTGCACTAAACACTCTTTCGGAGTACACACTGGAGGGGGGGCAACTCAGGTAAAATAGAGCCAGTTTGTACAGGGGCCTCCAAATTGCCTCTTTTTCCTGCCAGTACAGGTATGGACTGTCTGACATGCCTACTTGGATGCTGTCACCAATGTAATCCTCCACCATTCTGTCAATGGTGACAGTATCATATGCAGTGACAGTAGACATGTCAGAAATTGTTGCCAGGTCCTTCAGTCCGGACCAGATGTCCAAACTTGGTCCTGCCTGCCCTGCATCACTGCCAGCGGGTTGCTTAGGATACCTAAGTTTTTTCCTGGCAGCCCCAGTTGCGGGAGAAAATGAAGAAGGAGCCGTTGACGTGTCACGTTCCGCTTCAGCTGACAGTGTGTTCACCAGCAGGTCTTTGCACCTCTGCAGGCTTGTGTCGGCCGGAAAGAGAGACACCACATAGGCTTTAAACCTAGGATCGAGCACGGTGGCCAAAATGTAGTGGTCTGATTTCAACAGATTGACCACCCTGGAATCCTGGCAAAGCGAATGAAGGGCTTCATCCACAAGTCCCACATGCCGAGCGGAATCGCTCCGTCTTAGCTCCTCCTTCACTTTCTCCAGCTGCTTCTGCAAAAGCCTGATGAGGGGAATGACCTGACTCAAGCTGGCAGTGTCTGAACTGACTTCACGTGTGGCAAGTTCGAAGGGCTGAAGAACCTTGCACAACACGGAAATCATTCTCCACTGCGCTTGAGTCAGGTGCATACCCCCTCCTTTGCCTATGTCATAGGTGGATGTATAGGCTTGTATGGCCTTTTGCTGCTCCTCCATCCTCTGAAGCATATAGAGGGTTGAGTTCCACCGCGTCACAACCTCTTGCTTCAGGTGATGGCGGGGCAGGTTCAAGAGTGTTTGCTGGCGCTCCAGTCTTCGGCACGCAGTCGCTGAATGGCGAAAGTGGCCAGAAATTTTTCGGGCCACCCAAAGCGTCTCCTGCACGCCCCTGTCGCTTTTCAGAAAATTCTGCACCACCAAGTTTATTGTGTGAGCAAAACATGGGACGTGCTGGAATTTGCCCAGATGTAATGCCCGCACAATATTGGTGGCGTTGTCAGATATCACAAATCCCCAGGAGAGTCTAAGTGGGGTAAGCCACTGGGCGATGATTTCCCTCAGTTTCTCTAAGAGGTTGTCGGCGGTGTGCCTCTTACTGAAACCGGTGATACACAGCGTAGCCTGCCTTGTAACGAGCTGGCGTTTCTGAGATGCTGCTACTGGTGACGCTGCTGCTGTTGCTGCGTAAGGTGATACATCTACCCAGTGGGCTGTCACAGTCATATAGTCCTTAGTCTGCCCTGTTCCACTTGTCCACATGTCCGTGGTTAAGTGGACATTGTGTACAACGGCATTTTTCAGGACACTGAGGACACTTTTTCTGACGTTTCTGTACAGTCTCGGTATCGCCTGCCTAGTGAAGTGGAATCTAGACGGGATTTGGAACCGGGGACACACTACCTCCATCAATTGTCTAAATCCCACTGCACTAATGGCGGATACCGGACGCACGTCTAACACCAACATAGCAGTCAAGGCCTCAGTTATACGTTTTGCTTCAGGATGACTGCTGTCGTACTTCATCCTCCTCGCTAAGGACTGTTGGAGGGTCAATTGTTTAGTAAAAGTAGTGGTGTTCCTACTTCCTCTCTGGGATGATGAACGACTCCCAGCAGCAGCAACAGCAGCAGCGGCAGCAGTAGGCGTAGCAATGCAGGATCCTCCGGAGGAATCCCGGATAGGAGAGTCAGTCATGCCAGTGATATGGCCTGCAGGACTACTTCCGATCCTGACTAAGGAGGAAATTGACGAGGAGGGAGTTGACGGTGTGGTTTGCAGGCGCTTGGATACAATAGGACAACGGGATTTAGGTGTCCCTGGACTGCTTACGGTCTGAGCCAAAGTTTCTGAACTTGACAGTAACTTTTTATGAACGCGCTGCAGGTGCCGTATAAGGGAGGATGTTCCTAGGTGGTTGACGTCCCTACCCCTACTTATTTCACCTTTACATATGGTACATATGGCAAGACAGTTGTTGTCCGGATTTGGATAGAAATATTGCCAGACCAAAGAGGTGGAATGTTTGGTCTTCTGCCCAGGCATGACCGTGATGGGCTTTTTCATCCCACGGACAACAACTGTCTCCCCCGGAGCCTGATTTAAACAAACCACATCACCATCAGAATCCTCCTCGCCAACTTCCTCCTCAGCGCCAGCTACACCAGTATCCTCATCCTGTTGTACTTCAACAGTGACATCTTCAATTTGCATATCAGCAAGTGGACTGTGGGTGCTCCTTTCAGCACTTGCAGGGGGCGTGCAAATGGTTGAAAGAGCCACCTCTTCCCGTCCAGTGCTGGGAAGGTCAGGCATCGCAACCACCACCACACTTGGACTCTCCTTGGGGATTTGTGATATCTTCTTAGAAAGCACAGTTCTTCGCTGTGCTTTTGCCAGCTTAACTCTTTTGATTTTTTTAGTGGGAGGAGTGCTTCCATCGTCATGTGAAGCTGAACCACTAGTCATGAACATACTAGGGATCGACCTTAGCCGTTCCTTGCCACTCCGTGTCGTAAATGGCATATTGGCAAGTTTACGTTTCTCTTCAGCTGATTTAAATGTCTTTTTCAAGGTCATTTTCCTGAACTTTGCCATTTGGGATTGTATGTGCCCTCTACTATGACATTGGGCATCGGCCTTGGCAGACGACGTTGATGGCATGTTATCGTCTATGTCATGACTAGTGGCAGCAGCTTCAGCACTAGGAGGAAGTGGTTCTTGATCTTTCTCTATTTTATTTTTATCGGAGAAAGTTTGGTCCTCCATTTATGTTATATCGATTTGATATATACGTGCGGCTAAACACAGAAAATAATTTTTTTTTTGGTTTGGACTGGAGTGTACTTTGTGGGTTACAGCACCCTTTAACGGTCAAGCCAGCCGGCCCTTTACTTATGACACAGGCGCACTCTTGGCACTACTTTGTTGATGCACGTGCGGCTACTGCGCACACAATTCACAAACACAGAAAATAATTTTTTTTTGGTTTGGACTGGAGTGTACTTTGGGGGTTACAGCACCCTTTAACGGTCAAGCCAGCCGGCCCTTTACTTATGACACAGGCGCACGCTTGGCACTACTTTGTTGATGCACGTGCGGCTACTGCGCACACAATTCACAAACACAGAAAATAATTTTTTTTTAGGTTTGGACTGGAGTGTACTTTCGGGGGTTACAGCACCCTTAACGGTCAAGCCAGCCGGCCCTTTACTTATGACACAGGCGCACGCTTGGCACTACTTTGTTGATGCACGTGCGGCTACTGCGCACACAATTCACAAACACAGAAAATAATTTTTTTTTTGGTTTGGACTGGAGTGTACTTTCGGGGGTTACAGCACCCTTAACGGTCAAGCCAGCCGGCCCTTTACTTATGACACAGGCGCACGCTTGGCACTACTTTGTTGATGCACGTGCGGCTACTGCGCACACAATTCACAAACACAGAAAATAATTTTTTTTTGGTTTGGACTGGAGTGTACTTTCGGGGGTTACAGCACCCTTTAATGGTCAAGCCAGACGGCCCTTTACTTATGACACAGGCGCACGCTTGGCACTACTTTGTTGATGCACGTGCGGCTACTGCGCACACAATTCACAAACACAGAAAATAATTTTTTTTTAGGTTTGGACTGGAGTGTACTTTCGGGGGTTACAGCACCCTTAACGGTCAAGCCAGCCGGCCCTTTACTTATGACACAGGCGCACGCTTGGCACTACTTTGTTGATGCACGTGCGGCTACTGCGCACACAAGTCACAAACACAGAAAATAATTTTTTTTTTGGTTTGGACTGGAGTGTACATTCGGGGGTTACAGCACCCTTAACGGTCAAGCCAGCCGGCCCTTTACTTATGACACAGGCGCACGCTTGGCACTACTTTGTTGATGCACGTGCGGCTACTGCGCACACAATTCACAAACACAGAAAATAATTTTTTTTTGGTTTGGACTGGAGTGTACTTTCGGGGGTTACAGCACCCTTTAACGGTCAAGCCAGCCGGCCCTTTACTTATGACACAGGCGCACTCTTGGCACTACTTTGTTGATGCACGTGCGGCTACTGCGCACACAATTCACAAACACAGAAAATAATTTTTTTTTAGGTTTGGACTGGAGTGTACTTTCGGGGGTTACAGCACCCTTAACGGTCAAGCCAGCCGGCCCTTTACTTATGACACAGGCGCACGCTTGGCACTACTTTGTTGATGCACGTGCGGCTACTGCGCACACAATTCACAAACACAGAAAATAATTTTTTTTTTGGTTTGGACTGGAGTGTACTTTCGGGGGTTACAGCACCCTTAACGGTCAAGCCAGCCGACCCTTTACTTATGACACAGGCGCACGCTTGGCACTACTTTGTTGATGCACGTGCGGCTACTGCGCACACAATTCACAAACACAGAAAATAATTTTTTTTTGGTTTGGACTGGAGTGTACTTTCGGGGGTTACAGCACCCTTTAACGGTCAAGCCAGACGGCCCTTTACTTATGACACAGGCGCACGCTTGGCACTACTTTGTTGATGCACGTGCGGCTACTGCGCACACAATTCACAAACACAGAAAATAATTTTTTTTTAGGTTTGGACTGGAGTGTACTTTCGGGGGTTACAGCACCCTTAACGGTCAAGCCAGCCGGCCCTTTACTTATGACACAGGCGCACGCTTGGCACTACTTTGTTGATGCACGTGCGGCTACTGCGCACACAATTCACAAACACAGAAAATAATTTTTTTTTTGGTTTGGACTGGAGTGTACATTCGGGGGTTACAGCACCCTTAACGGTCAAGCCTGCCGGCCCTTTACTTATGACACAGGCGCACGCTTGGCACTACTTTGTTGATGCACGTGCGGCTACTGCGCACACAATTCACAAACACAGAAAATAATTTTTTTTTTGGTTTGGACTGGAGTGTACTTTCGGGGGTTACAGCACCCTTAACGGTCAAGCCAGCCGGCCCTTTACTTATGACACAGGCGCACGCTTGGCACTACTTTGTTGATGCACGTGCGGCTACTGCGCACACAATTCACAAACACAGAAAATAATTTTTTTTTGGTTTGGACTGGAGTGTACATTCGGGGGTTACAGCACCCTTAACGGTCAAGCCAGCCGGCCCTTTACTTATGACACAGGCGCACGCTTGGCACTACTTTGTTGATGCACGTGCGGCTACTGCGCACACAATTCACAAACACAGAAAATAATTTTTTTTTAGGTTTGGACTGGAGTGTACTTTCGGGGGTTACAGCACCCTTAACGGTCAAGCCAGCCGGCCCTTTACTTATGACACAGGCGCACGCTTGGCACTACTTTGTTGATGCACGTGCGGCTACTGCGCACACAATTCACAAACACAGAAAATAATTTTTTTTTTGGTTTGGACTGGAGTGTACTTTCGGGGGTTACAGCACCCTTAACGGTCAAGCCAGCCGGCCCTTTACTTATGACACAGGCGCACGCTTGGCACTACTTTGTTGATGCACGTGCGGCTACTGCGCACACAATTCACAAACACAGAAAATAATTTTTTTTTGGTTTGGACTGGAGTGTACTTTCGGGGGTTACAGCACCCTTTAACGGTCAAGCCAGCCGGCCCTTTACTTATGACACAGGCGCACTCTTGGCACTACTTTGTTGATGCACGTGCGGCTACTGCGCACACAATTCACAAACACAGAAAATAATTTTTTTTTAGGTTTGGACTGGAGTGTACTTTCGGGGGTTACAGCACCCTTAACGGTCAAGCCAGCCGGCCCTTTACTTATGACACAGGCGCACGCTTGGCACTACTTTGTTGATGCACGTGCGGCTACTGCGCACACAATTCACAAACACAGAAAATAATTTTTTTTTAGGTTTGGACTGGAGTGTACTTTCGGGGGTTACAGCACCCTTAACGGTCAAGCCAGCCGGCCCTTTACTTATGACACAGGCGCACGCTTGGCACTACTTTGTTGATGCACGTGCGGCTACTGCGCACACAATTCACAAACACAGAAAATAATTTTTTTTTGGTTTGGACTGGAGTGTACTTTCGGGGGTTACAGCACTCTTAACGGTCAAGCCAGCCGGCCCTTTACTTATGACACAGGCGCACGCTTGGCACTACTTTGTTGATGCACGTGCGGCTACTGCGCACACAATTCACAAACACAGAAAATAATTTTTTTTTTGGTTTGGACTGGAGTGTACTTTCGGGGGTTACAGCACCCTTAACGGTCAAGCCAGCCGGCCCTTTACTTATGACACAGGCGCACGTTTGGCACTACTTTGTTGATGCACGTGCGGCTACTGCGCACACAATTCACAAACACAGAAAATAATTTTTTTTTTGGTTTGGACTGGAGTGTACTTTGTGTATTACAGCACCCTTTAACGGTCAAGCCAGCCGGCCCTTTACTTATGACACAGGCGCATGCTTGGCACTACTTTATTGATGCACGTGCGGCTACTGCGCACACAATTCACAAACACAGAAAATAATTTTTTTTTTTGGTTTGGACTGGAGTGTACTTTCGGGGGTTACAGCACCCTTAACGGTCAAGCCAGCCGGCCCTTTACTTATGACACAGGCGCACGCTTGGCACTACTTTGTTGATGCACGTGCGGCTACTGCGCACACAATTCACAAACACAGAAAATAATTTTTTTTTGGTTTGGACTGGAGTGTTCTTTCGGGGGTTACAGCACCCTTAACGGTCAAGCCAGCCGGCCCTTTACTTATGACACAGGCGCACGCTTGGCACTACTTTGTTGATGCACGTGCGGCTACTGCGCACACAATTCACAAACACAGAAAATCATTTTTTTTTTGGTTTGGACTGGAGTGTACTTTCGGGGGTTACAGCACCCTTAACGGTCAAGCCAGCCGGCCCTTTACTTATGACACAGGCGCACGCTTGGCACTACTTTGTTGATGCACGTGCGGCTACTGCGCACACAATTCACAAACACAGAAAATAATTTTTTTGGGGTTTGGACTGGAGTGTACTTTCGGGGGTTACAGCACCCTTTAACGGTCAAGCCAGCCGGCCCTTTACTTATGACACAGGCGCACGCTTGGCACTACTTTGTTGATGCACGTGCGGCTACTGCGCACACAATTCACAAACACAGAAAATATATTATTTTTTTAGCACTTTTGGGGAGCACCCCTGATGGACAGAGCACCCCCTGGACAACACTACAGCACTCCTTTAGGACTGGGACACTGCACAGGACTTTGGAGTGGACACAGCCCCTATGGAGAACTGACTGCACAACACAGTCCAGCCAGCCCCTATGGACTTTGAAGTAGTGGACACAGCCCCTATTAACAACAGCAGCACAGCACAACACAGCCAGCCCTATGGACTTTGAAGTAGTGGACAACAGCAGCACTACACTACACTACACTACACAGCCCTAACTCCCACCCTCCCTCTTCACTGTCCACAGCCGAGTGAGAAAATGGCGCCGACGCGGGTACCTTATATAGGATCCAAAACCCGCGATACTCGGAAGGCGGGATGATGACGTTTTGCCTCGATTTCAGATCCGAGTCAGGCGGGAAAAGTCGAGCCTGACTCGGATCGGACTCGGATCGGGGGGGCTCGGGGGGGTTCGGATTTCAGAAATCCGAACCCGCTCACCCCTAATATATATATTAGGGGTGTGCACCGGCCACTTTTCGTGTTTTGTGTTTTGGTTTTGGATCTGGATCTTTCTTCGTGTTTTGGATCTGGATTGGTTTTGCCAAAACCACCCTTCCGTGTTTTGGGTTCTGGGTTTTGTGTTTTGGATCTGTATTTTTTTTTAAAAAAAGCATAAAAACAGCTAAAATCACAGAATTTGTTGGTTTCTCTGCTCCTATGCTATTATTAACCTCAATAACCTTAATTTCCACTCATTTCCAGTCTATTCTGAACACCTCACAATAGTGTTTTTATGTCCAAAAGGTTGCACCGAGGTAGCTGGATGACTATGCTAAGCGACACGAGTGGGCGGCACAAACACGTGACCCATCTAGGAGTGACACTGCAGTGGCAGACAGGATGGCAGTTAGAAAAACTAGGCCCCAAACTGTACATAATGCAAAGAAAAAAAAGAAGTGCAAGATGGAATTGTCCTTGGGCCCTCCCACCCACCCTTATGTTGTATAAACAGGACATGCACACTTTAACAAATCAATCATTTCAGCGCCAGGGTCTGCCACACAACTGTGGCTGAAATGATTGGTTCGTTTGGGCCCCCACAAAACAAGCTGGCAATTAATGTGTCCCTGCACAAACTGGCTCTACGGAGGCAAGATGTCATCCTCATCCTCCTCATCCACCGATTCCTCACCCTCTTCAGTGTGTACATCCTCATCCTCACAAAGTATTAACTCGTCCCCACTTGAATCCACCACCACAGGTCCCTCTGTACCTTCTGGAGGCTGGTCTCCCTGGAAGAGCTGATAATTCATTTTGATGAACATCATCTTCTCCACATTCTGTGGAAGCAACCTCCTACGCCTTTCGCTGACAAGGTTCCCGGCTGCACTAAACACTCTTTCGGAGTACACACTGGAGGGGGGGCAACTCAGGTAAAATAGAGCCAGCTTGTACAGGGGCCTCCAAATTGCCTCTTTTTCCTGCCAGTACAGGTATGGACTGCCTGACATGCCTACTTGGATGCTGTCACCGATGTAATCCTCCACCATTCTGTCAATGGTGACAGTATCATATGCAGTGACAGTAGACATGTCAGAAATTGTTGCCAGGTCCTTCAGTCCGGACCAGATGTCCAAACTTGGTCCTGCCTGCCCTGCATCACCGCCAGCGGGTTGCTTAGGATACCTAAGTTTTTTCCTGGCAGCCCCAGTTGCGGGAGAAAATGAAGAAGGAGCCGTTGACGTGTCACGTTCCGCTTCAGCTGACAGTGTGTTCACCAGCAGGTCTTTGCACCTCTGCAGGCTTGTGTCGGCCGGAAAGAGAGACACCACATAGGCTTTAAACCTAGGATCGAGCACGGTGGCCAAAATGTAGTGGTCTGATTTCAACAGATTGACCACCCTGGAATCCTGGCAAAGCGAATGAAGGGCTTCATCCACAAGTCCCACATGCCGAGCGGAATCGCTCCGTCTTAGCTCCTCCTTCACTTTCTCCAGCTGCTTCTGCAAAAGCCTGATGAGGGGAATGACCTGACTCAAGCTGGCAGTGTCTGAACTGACTTCATGTGTGGCAAGTTCGAAGGGCTGAAGAACCTTGCACAACACGGAAATCATTCTCCACTGCGCTTGAGTCAGGTGCATACCCCCTCCTTTGCCTATGTCATAGGTGGATGTATAGGCTTGTATGGCCTTTTGCTGCTCCTCCATCCTCTGAAGCATATAGAGGGTTGAGTTCCACCGCGTCACAACCTCTTGCTTCAGGTGATGGCGGGGCAGGTTCAAGAGTGTTTGCTGGCGCTCCAGTCTTCGGCACGCAGTCGCTGAATGGCGAAAGTGGCCAGAAATTTTTCGGGCCACCCAAAGCGTCTCCTGCACGCCCCTGTCGCTTTTCAGAAAATTCTGCACCACCAAGTTTATTGTGTGAGCAAAACATGGGACGTGCTGGAATTTGCCCAGATGTAATGCCCGCACAATATTGGTGGCGTTGTCAGATATCACAAATCCCCAGGAGAGTCTAAGTGGGGTAAGCCACTGGGCGATGATTTCCCTCAGTTTCTCTAAGAGGTTGTCGGCGGTGTGCCTCTTACTGAAACCGGTGATACACAGCGTAGCCTGCCTTGTAACGAGCTGGCGTTTCTGAGATGCTGCTACTGGTGACGCTGCTGCTGTTGCTGCGTAAGGTGATACATCTACCCAGTGGGCTGTCACAGTCATATAGTCCTTAGTCTGCCCTGTTCCACTTGTCCACATGTCCGTGGTTAAGTGGACATTGTGTACAACGGCATTTTTCAGGACACTGAGGACACTTTTTCTGACGTTTCTGTACAGTCTCGGTATCGCCTGCCTAGTGAAGTGGAATCTAGACGGGATTTGGAACCGGGGACACACTACCTCCATCAATTGTCTAAATCCCACTGCACTAATGGCGGATACCGGACGCACGTCTAACACCAACATAGCAGTCAAGGCCTCAGTTATACGTTTTGCTTCAGGATGACTGCTGTCGTACTTCATCCTCCTCGCTAAGGACTGTTGGAGGGTCAATTGTTTAGTAAAAGTAGTGGTGTTCCTACTTCCTCTCTGGGATGATGAACGACTCCCAGCAGCAGCAGCAACAGCAGCAGCGGCAGCAGTAGGCGTAGCAATGCAGGATCCTCCGGAGGAATCCCGGATAGGAGAGTCAGTCATGCCAGTGATATGGCCTGCAGGACTACTTCCGATCCTGACTAAGGAGGAAATTGACGAGGAGGGAGTTGACGGTGTGGTTTGCAGGCGCTTGGATACAACAGGACAACGGGATTTAGGTGTCCCTGGACTGCTTACGGTCTGAGCCAAAGTTTCTGAACTTGACAGTAACTTTTTATGAACGCGCTGCAGGTGCCGTATAAGGGAGGATGTTCCTAGGTGGTTGACGTCCCTACCCCTACTTATTTCACCTTTACATATGGTACATATGGCAAGACAGTTGTTGTCCGGATTTGGATAGAAATATTGCCAGACCAAAGAGGTGGAATGTTTGGTCTTCTGCCCAGGCATGACCGTGATGGGCTTTTTCATCCCACGGACAACAACTGTCTCCCCCGGAGCCTGATTTAAACAAACCACATCACCATCAGAATCCTCCTCGCCAACTTCCTCCTCAGCGCCAGCTACACCAGTATCCTCATCCTGTTGTACTTCAACAGTGACATCTTCAATTTGCATATCAGCAAGTGGACTGTGGGTGCTCCTTTCAGCACTTGCAGGGGGCGTGCAAATGGTGGAAAGAGCCACCTCTTCCCGTCCAGTGCTGGGAAGGTCAGGCATCGCAACCACCACCACACTTGGACTCTCTTTGGGGATTTGTGATATCTTCTTAGAAAGCACAGTTCTTCGCTGTGCTTTTGCCAGCTTAACTCTTTTGATTTTTTTAGTGGGAGGAGTGCTTCCATCGTCATGTGAAGCTGAACCACTAGTCATGAACATACTAGGGATCGACCTTAGCCGTTCCTTGCCACTCCGTGTCGTAAATGGCATATTGGCAAGTTTACGTTTCTCTTCAGCTGATTTAAATGTCTTTTTCAAGGTCATTTTCCTGAACTTTGCCATTTGGGATTGTATGTGCCCTCTACTATGACATTGGGCATCGGCCTTGGCAGACGACGTTGATGGCATGTTATCGTCTATGTCATGACTAGTGGCAGCAGCTTCAGCACTAGGAGGAAGTGGTTCTTGATCTTTCTCTATTTTATTTTTATCGGAGAAAGTTTGGTCCTCCATTTATGTTATATCGATTTGATATATACGTGCGGCTAAACACAGAAAATAAATTTTTTTTGGTTCGGACTGGAGTGTACTTTGTGGGTTACAGCACCCTTTAACGGTCAAGCCAGCCGGCCCTTTACTTATGACACAGGCGCACTCTTGGCACTACTTTGTTGATGCACGTGCGGCTACTGCGCACACAATTCACAAACACAGAAAATAATTTTTTTTTGGTTTGGACTGGAGTGTACTTTGGGGGTTACAGCACCCTTTAACGGTCAAGCCAGCCGGCCCTTTACTTATGACACAGGCGCACGCTTGGCACTACTTTGTTGATGCACGTGCGGCTACTGCGCACACAATTCACAAACACAGAAAATATTTTTTTTTTGGTTTGGACTGGAGTGTACTTTCGGGGGTTACAGCACCCTTAACGGTCAAGCCAGCCGGCCCTTTACTTATGACACAGGCGCACGCTTGGCACTACTTTGTTGATGCACGTGCGGCTACTGCGCACACAATTCACAAACACAGAAAATAATTTTTTTTTGGTTTGGACTGGAGTGTACTTTCGGGGGTTACAGCACCCTTTAACGGTCAAGCCAGCCGGCCCTTTACTTATGACACAGGCGCACGCTTGGCACTACTTTGTTGATGCACGTGCGGCTACTGCGCACACAATTCACAAACACAGAAAATAATTTTTTTTTAGGTTTGGACTGGAGTGTACTTTCGGGGGTTACAGCACCCTTAACGGTCAAGCCAGCCGGCCCTTTACTTATGACACAGGCGCACGCTTGGCACTACTTTGTTGATGCACGTGCGGCTACTGCGCACACAATTCACAAACACAGAAAATAATTTTTTTTTTGGTTTGGACTGGAGTGTACTTTCGGGGGTTACAGCACCCTTAACGGTCAAGCCAGCCGGCCCTTTACTTATGACACAGGCGAACGCTTGACACTACTTTGTTGATGCACGTGCGGCTACTGCGCACACAATTCACAAACACAGAAAATAATTTTTTTTTGGTTTGGACTGGAGTGTACTTTCAGGGGTTACAGCACCCTTTAACGGTCAAGCCAGCCGGCCCTTTACTTATGACACAGGCGCACGCTTGGCACTACTTTGTTGATGCACGTGCGGCTACTGCGCACACAATTCACAAACACAGAAAATAATTTTTTTTTGGTTTGGACTGGAGTGTACTTTCGGGGGTTACAGCACCCTTTAACGGTCAAGCCAGCCGGCCCTTTACTTATGACACAGGGGCACTCTTGGCACTACTTTGTTGATGCACGTGCGGCTACTGCGCACACAATTCACAAACACAGAAAATAATTTTTTTTTAGGTTTGGACTGGAGTGTACTTTCGGGGGTTACAGCACCCTTAACGGTCAAGCCAGCCGGCCCTTTACTTATGACACAGGCGCACGCTTGGCACTACTTTGTTGATGCACGTGCGGCTACTGCGCACACAATTCACAAACACAGAAAATAATTTTTTTTTGGTTTGGACTGGAGTGTACTTTCGGGGGTTACAGCACCCTTTAACGGTCAAGCCAGCCGGCCCTTTACTTATGACACAGGCGCACGCTTGGCACTACTTTGTTGATGCACGTGCGGCTACTGCGCACACAATTCACAAACACAGAAAATAATTTTTTTTTAGGTTTGGACTGGAGTGTACTTTCGGGGGTTACAGCACCCTTAACGGTCAAGCCAGCCGGCCCTTTACTTATGACACAGGCGCACGCTTGGCACTACTTTGTTGATGCACGTGCGGCTACTGCGCACACAATTCACAAACACAGAAAATAATTTTTTTTTGGTTTGGACTGGAGTGTACTTTCGGGGGTTACAGCACCCTTTAACGGTCAAGCCAGCCGGCCCTTTACTTATGACACAGGCGCACGCTTGGCACTACTTTGTTGATGCACGTGCGGCTACTGCGCACACAATTCACAAACACAGAAAATAATTTTTTTTTAGGTTTGGACTGGAGTGTACTTTCGGGGGTTACAGCACCCTTAACGGTCAAGCCAGCCGGCCCTTTACTTATGACACAGGCGCACGCTTGGCACTACTTTGTTGATGCACGTGCGGCTACTGCGCACACAATTCACAAACACAGAAAATAATTTTTTTTTTGGTTTGGACTGGAGTGTACTTTCGGGGGTTACAGCACCCTTAACGGTCAAGCCAGCCGGCCCTTTACTTATGACACAGGCGCACGCTTGGCACTACTTTGTTGATGCACGTGCGGCTACTGCGCACACAATTCACAAACACAGAAAATAATTTTTTTTTTGGTTTGGACTGGAGTGTACTTTCGGGGGTTACAGCACCCTTAACGGTCAAGCCAGCCGGCCCTTTACTTATGACACAGGCGCACGCTTGGCACTACTTTGTTGATGCACGTGCGGCTACTGCGCACACAATTCACAAACACAGAAAATATATTATTTTTTTAGCACTTGGGGGGAGCACCCCTGATGGACAGAGCACCCCCTGGACAACACTACAGCACCCCTTTAGGACTGGGACACTGCACAGGACTTTGGAGTGGACACAGCCCCTATGGAGAACTGACTGCACAACACAGTCCAGCCAGCCCCTATGGACTTTGAAGTAGTGGACACAGCCCCTATTAACAACAGCAGCACAGCACAACACAGCCAGCCCCTATGGACTTTGAAGTAGTGGACAACAGCAGCACTACACTACACTACACTACACAGCACTAACTCCCACCCTCCCTCTTCACTGTCCACAGCCGAGTGAGAAAATGGCGCCGACGCGGGTACCTTATATAGGATCCAAAACCCGCGAGACTCGGAAGGCGGGATGATGACGTTTTGCCTCGATGTCAGATCCGAGTCAGGCGGGAAAAGTCGAGCCTGACTCGGATCGGACTCGGATCGGGGGGGCTCGGGGGGGTTCGGATTTCAGAAATCCGAACCCGCTCACCCCTAATATATATATATATATATATATATATATATATATATATATATATAGTGGGGAGGGTAGTGCTGTCACATGGGAGCTAATCTTTATCTGGAAACCTCCCCCTTACAAATCCTGCATTTGCCCCCATCCCCCCTGCCAAAAATGTTTCTGTCCCCCCCCCCACCACGGCATTTTGGTAAAATAATTACAGGGCCATTTATATGCAATTTAGCTCCCAGTGCAAAAGTTAATACTGTGCTCCCACCCCCCCTATACAGTTTACAGTATATTTCCTTCTTGTAGTAATGCCCCTTACACATTATTCCACACACCGTAACACCCATTACACATTGAAATGCCTATTACCAAGTGTCACTTACATATTTGCCCCCTGACACCATTTTATGCCCCACAGTAAGGCTTCTAATTTCTTTAAAATTACCTGCTCATCAGGGGTCTCATGCTCGTTTTATGCTCCTAGTCACAGGGCATTCCTTCTAGTCACAGGGTATCCCTTCTAATTCACAGCACATCCCTGCTAGTCACAGGGCATCCCTCCCAGTCGTATAAAGCATCCTATACAGCCAGCATCCCTCACACTGCATTTATATGTACAGTACACCATGTATCACCGAGCACCATAACGAGCATCCTGCACATATCATCCCCCCCGTACACAGAGCACAACAGCAGAGCATTGCTCCAGTACACAGAGACAGAGCATTGCAACCTGCACACAGCAGCATCTGGTATACATCCAGCATCCTGAGTGGCCTGGGTGTGGGGGACATCATCAGGTTGTGGCCACTGCAAACCCTTTGGCTCCTCCCACTGGTGTCTGACAGCCCCGAGGAAGAGGAGAGAGCCAGTATGAGTACCTGTCAGATAGCAGGAAGCGGCTGTACTCCTCCGTCTCCTCGGCACTGTACAGTGCGCGTGGGAGCACCTGGGTGCAGGGCCGATGCAAGGTATCTTGGCACCCTAGGCTTTAATTCAACCTTGCACCCTCCCCACCTCTCGGATAGCTACATAAGCCCTTACACAGTGCCCCTTATACAGTGCCCCCAGTAGTGGTCCCCCTATGCAGTACCACTTATATAATGCCCCCAGTAGTAGTCCCCCTTATATAGTGACCCCAGTACTAACCCCCAGCAGTGCCCCCAGTAATAGACACCCCAGCAGTGCCTCCAGTAGTAGTCCTCCCCCAGCAATATCCCCAGTAGTAGTCCCCTCCTATGCAGTGACCCCAGCAGTAATCCCCACCTATGCAGTGCCCCCAGCAGTAATCCCCACCCATGCAGTGCGCCAGTAGTGGTCCCACCAGTGCAGTGCCCCCAGTAGTGGTCCCACCAGTGCAGTGCCTCCAGTAGTAGTCCCCCCCAGCATTGCCCCTAGTAGTAGTCCACCCAGCAGTGCCCCCAGTAGTAGTCCTCCCCAGCAATGCCCCCAGTAGTAGTCCTCCCCAGCAATGCCCCCAGTAGTAGTCTCCCCTAGTAATGCCCCCAGTAGTAGTTCCCCCAGCAATGCCCCCAGTAGTAGTCTCCCCTAGTAATGCCCCCAGTAGTAGTGCCCCCCAGCAGTGCCCCCAGTAGTAATCCCCCTCTATGCAGTCCTCATAGTAGTAGTAAACACCCCCCCGCCAGACAGATACACACACAAAAAAATCCACTTACCTTGATCCACGCTCCGGCTTCTGCTCCTCCGTCCTGCCTCCTCCTGGGCCGGCCCGCTCTGCATGATGGGAGAGACGTCTCTCCCATCACCCACTGCAGAAGCAGGAAGAGCCCGGCTCCGGCAGTGGGCACAAGGCAAGCAGCCGATGAGAGTCTGACACTCATCGGCTGCTAAAACAAACATACTAGTAGTGTAGTGCGGACTTCACTTATGGGCGGTCCACACTACCGCCCTGCCTGGGTGACTAACAGATGCTAGAGGTCTAGCATATGTGTCCTCCTAGGCGGCGGCCATTTTTGGAGGGCCGTTTTCAGCAGATATCATGCGGACGGCTAGTCTGCATGGAATCTGCAGCCCCCCCACCACCACGCCCCACAAGCCTCTGCGCCCCCAAGCCACCACAGGGTCTGCGGTGGCGGTAGTTACGCCACTGCATAGGAGACTGGTCTATGCTGTGCTGCTGCGTGTTCTGTGCTGCTGTGACTTAAGAGGGAGGGGGAGCGGTGCCAGACCCAGGCCCCCGCCGGGCCCCTGCAGCAAGCCCGGGCCTGGGTAATTTGTACCTGCCCCCCCTCTCGGGGGCCCCTGGGTATTCATGCCGACGAGATGTGACTACAAGACTCTCCAACATACTAGCCATGCAGAGCCTATACAAACATCTCAAGTAGACTATATCACCACTGCTACAGTGTGTGGGCATATTGCTAATATCCACCAGTGCATTTACCACTCAGATGCCCAGTTCACTACAAATTCCAGCAATACACTAAAGCTCCAGGCTGCTTTTATATACTACAGTTATTAACGTAATACCCCAGTGTCTAATGTTACTTGTTGTTCTACCTGGAATAATAAACTTAAGAACTGGTTATACTGTACCACCTGATGGGTGTGGGGGCCCCCACACCTGCAGGGCCCCCACACCCATCGGGGTTAATGTGAACTGGAGGAGATGGAACCAGTTTCGCCTCCTCCGGCCAACCTAACCCCGGCGCCGCGAGGGGACTCTATTTGCCAGATGCCCGCTGACTGTAACCAGCGAGCGCCCGACTCCCTCCCCGCAGTGTCAGCCAGAGCCAGAGATTGGAGCTCATTCGTGAGCTCCGGCTTCTGGCTCATGCAGTGCACTATGGGAGATACGTCATGATGTGTCTCCCATAGTGTAGAGGAGCAGCCAGGCGGAATGGATGTGGACAGCGGGAGCGGGGCTTTAGGTAAGTATTAGCTGTTTTTTTTTTAAGTGCAATTGGCTTTTCTACTGGGGGCATTACTCAAGGGGGGGATTACTACTGGGGACATTACTCGGGGGGATTACTACTGGGGGGGCATTACTCAGGGGGGCATTACTACTGGGGGCATTACTCTAGGGGGCTTTACTATTGGGGGCATTAATATTGGGGGCCTCTACTCTTTGGGGCTTTACTTCTTGAAGGCGGGGCATTACTACTGGGGCACTACTACAGGGGACACTACTACTGGGGCCACTACAACAGGGGGCATAACTACAGGGGTATTACTACTGAGGGAATTTATACAGGGGGCATTACTACTAGGGCATTACTATTGGGCACACACACAGGGGGCATTACTATTGGGGACACAAACACAGGGGGCATTACTACAGGGGGCATAACTACAAGGGGCATGACTACTGGGGGCACTACTGATGGGAGTATTGCATAGGGGCACTGCATAAGGGGCACCACTCCTGGGGGGCACTGCATAAAGGGCACCACTACTGTGGGCTCTGCATACGGGGCACTACCACTGTAGGCACTGACACTACTGGGGTCTCCATTGCGCATACCCCCAGTTTGTCACATTTAATACGGGCCCCCAAATGTTTGTTGCCCAGGGGCCCCCACAGAACCTAATCCGGCCCAAATAACTGAGCAACACACTCTACATCATACTGTATATACTTTAGCCAAGTGTATTCCTTCCTGATGGGTACATTGTCTGGGGAACTACTACATCTGCAGGCTCAAGTTAAAAGGTTCTGGATCCCCATACACCTACCGGTACTATGCTAACAGCATTGTTTGCCTATGGTGCTGTAATTGTTCTCTTGCTTCTGTATGTATTGGTAGGAAATAACTGGTCTGCTAATTTATTTGGTTTTGTATTTTGCAGTTCCCTCCTAGCCACAGCCTGATTGACAGGCTGCAGTTGTTTGGGGGTGGGGAGTGGACGGGGCAGGCCTCTGTTCCAGAAAATGTTGCTACCATTTTCTGGGAGGTACAAGGCCAGGGACTACGTCTTCCGATGCAGGCTTCCAGGCCTTGGCTACAGAGCCTTGAGAGGCAATCTTAGCAGTGGCGTAACTAGGGCAGGGGTTTGTGCCCTGGGTGCCGTGGGCTGTGGGGAAGTGCCGCCAGCCACGGTCCAGGTCCTCCGGTAAAGTCAGTGTAGTGCGGACCGCAGTGAGTGCAGTCCTCACTACACAGTAACAAAGACATCGCCGCCAGCACTGGGTAGTACACTCGTTGTGTATGTATGTATGTATGTGTGTGTGTCATGTAAGGGGCACTACTGGCTGGGGGCACTGTATAGGGGGCTCTGTATCACTATTGGGGACAGTGAATAGGGAGGGCCACTACTGGGGGCACTGTATAAGGGGCACTGCATAGGGGGGATCACTACTGGGGGTACTGTATAAGGGGCACTACTGGGGGCATTGCATACTAGGGGTACTGTATAAGGGGCACTACTGGGGGCCTGCATAAGGGGGACCACTACTTGGGGCACTTCATAGGGGGAACTGTATAAAGGGCACTGCATAGGGTGGCATAGTATAAAGGTGCACTACTGGGGCCACTGCATAAGGGGCACTGTATAAGGGTGCACTACTGGAGGCACTGTAAATAGGGCCCTACTAGGGGCACTGTATAAGGGTGCACTACATGCGGCACTGCTACTGGATACATTGCATAAGGGGCACTACGACAGTGGGCATTGCAAGTGGGGCACTACTACTGGAGGCATTAAGGTGCATATGGAATGGAAAGGTATGTTCCCAGAGTGATGAGAAAGGGGGTGTGCGTCATGTTTACACTCCCCATTTTTCAGTGACCATGCCCCTTGTGGCATGTCACTATGCCCACTTTTCGGCGCACACATAGGTGGAGGTTTCGATTTTTCATCTTGCCCTGGGCTCCAAATACCCTAGTTACGCCACTGAATCTGAGTAACCTCAGGGTCACTCAGATTGCGATGGTCCTATGGAATGCAGCACTCAGATCTACGATGCGGTCAGGAGGCATCTATTTACACCAGACGCCTCCTGCTGCATTAACATATTTGTTGTGCGGTATTGCACAGCCACTTCTCTGCGGCTACGCAATATACTACAATTTGGAATCAAACCCTACATGCATACTATGATACCAGTGCTATATGAGAAACTACTTGCTAATATTGTACTGGTATACAGTACCTGCCAATCACTTGTAGAACTATACAGCAGTGGCTTCACAAGGGGGGTGCGGGCCGCACCCTGGTGTCACCCGCCAAGGGGTGACACCAAGGTGCAGGCTCCCCCTCAATGACAGGAACCAGGTGCTGCACTGTAGCATTAAGTGTAGCACTCAGCTCCTGTCACACCTCCTGCACTCCCCACCACCCCAGTGATAACCACAGGCCGGGGTTTGGGCCGCAAGGCCAAGCCCCTTCCCCATGGCATCCCTCCCCACACCGGGTGTCACCGCGGGGAGGGATGCCACTGCTATACAGCAATTATAATTGTTACATGGCAGTCTCTGGAGATGTAATATACTGTATATTCTGGTTGTTCCTGGATACAGATACTTGTACAGTCTGATTCAGGTTGCCTAACCTGTCCACTACATCAACACAAAATTAAAAGTCTCCCTGTCATTAACTTGCTAGAGAAACAGCCAAAGCTAAATAATAATATAGGTACTTGAGAATAATTAGTCAATCAGATAGGACTAAACAATAATGTTAAACCGGTCTCTTGTTGACACTTTTAGTGGTGCCCTACAATTTCAGCATTCCATTGTTATGGCTTCTGGAGGAAACATCCATATAGGGCCAAAAATAATATAGAAATATAGTTAAATAAAATACAACTAAATATATTATCAAAATGTATAGACCTCAAAATATGGATTTATTAAACATAGATGCTAGTATGATAACATCACCAATAAAATCCATTAGGGTAGATTTACTAAAGTATCTAAAAATTTTAGAATCTGGTTGGTTGTTATTGACAACACCACCACTTGTCTGTTTTAGTAAATCTACCCCATTGTCTTTGTCAAAACCATTTAAATCAATCTTGATGTAATAATGGCTTTATTTACCAAACATGCAATCTAGACATGCGTATAGGGTAGCAGTGTTCAGGAAGTACACCAACATAAAAATGGATTTATGTATATTTAATTTATATTTTATGTTTCATTTTTTTTTTAGCGTCATCTTAACTATTTTCTCTATTGAATATAATAAAGAATGGGTAGTTTGCACAATCACTAATATAGAGTTTATTAACCAACAATACCTTTGGCATTAACTGAAAAATATAAAATTATCTTATATTATTCTTTCAATGGATTTACCATACCAAAGAATATAGAGAGCATGCGCATTAAATCTTTGTAAAGCATGGAATTGAGTCATGGTCAGTGTCTTTATAATAATTATGTCATAATTAATTTTTAAGAGTAGAGATGTTAAAGAATCAGTCAGTTTTATTTTAAATTTGAATCAAATTTTACTGGTTCGTTGACCCTGATCATGTTCATAGAACAATTATTAGACTAATTTGAATTTGTAATACAAAATGTGTGGATTGCATTCACTATACGCAGTTTGCGCCTGCTCTTCTATTTTAAAGTTCAAAATTCACATTGGAAATTTTCAGTTCAGTACTACTAAATATAAACGTATTTTAAAATGTTAAATGTTTGCCAGTCACTATTAAAAATGGCCAAAATATACCAAAGACTGAGAGTACAGTTCAATTTTGACTTAGAAATTCAAATTAGTCTAATAATGATTGTTTTATGAAAACAAGATGATGATGATAATGAAGGAACTAGTAAAATGTTATTAAAATTTGAAATAAAGATCCAGAAATGTTTATGTAGGATGACCATATATATTTGGCTGCATTCTCTATTTAAGTCATTTGTTCTGGAGATACCCCACCAATTATTATTTTATTTTAGAAGTGCTCCGGACTCCCTTATATAAAACACTCATGAAATTTGCTGCACCTAAGCCTTTATTCAACAACCTAATGCATTTTCACACCCACAGCAGAACATTTCAACTGTCAATATAATCTTCTAGTTACCAACATGATATTTTCTCTATAAAAAGAAACCCCTCATTATAGACCCTGTGATAGCCCTATAGCACCTGCTAGGAAGGAAGGTGGGCTAAATGTAAAATATACACTTTATATATACAAGTACCCATAGTGGACTTTATAACGCAACAGCTTTATAAACAGCTATTCAAATTTGTTTCTGAAATAATTTTTACATTTTATATAATTTTTAAAGAGTTTTGTTGTGTAGTTTATTCATTTCTCCTTGACCACAATCACTTGCTTTGATAAAAATTTTGAATAATTTCTAATGCTAATATAGAATATTACTAACTAGTTGGCAACTATATCTTATTTACAATAATGTTAAATCTCCAGAGTAAATGACTTAAAAATTTGCATATGATTAGTCAGACTTAAATGTAAATTTTAAGTTTATGTTAAACTACTATATTTAAATTAGTTTAAGTATTTTGACAAAATAATGTGTTTATTTTATACATTTTCTTTCATTACTAAATATATCTCTAACTTAAAGGACCTCATGGAATTTATAGGATTGTAGACCTGCCATTGAGAGAATAAAAGCATGGTAAATTGAGTTGATTTGCCTGTGAAAGGAATAGTTCCATTATTCATGTCAGTGGTCTGTCACATCAAATTGCAGGAATGAAGAAAACCCTTTTTTTTAATCAACTTTTAGAACCAAGAAGAACCAGCCATTCAAGAACTGAATTTAAATTCGGAGAAAGTCATACTGAAAGCACAAAGTTTTTTTTCTCTTTGCTAAGGAGGTTAATGTTGATTGATTTACCATTGGTAGAAAATCCTGTTAAAAAAAATCCACGATTAATAAACCTTTTTAAGATACAAATAATAAATATAAATTTGTGCTTGAAGATTGCAAATTCCACAGTTTTAAATAATTAAATTCCAGTTTGACTGAGTTATTATGGGTTTCCTACTGTGAAGAAAGACAAACTAAACTACAAAGTGTTATAGTGTTCCATCTTTATAGAAATCTCAATTTGTATTATATTTTTTGAACTGTAGGAGTACTAGAGTATGTTGTGATTAACTCAAACCATCACCTTACTAAAAAAAACCAACTGAAACTAATAGGACGACCTATTGCTTGAGAACAGCCTAAGTTATTATTATTTTTATCATTAATAATAACACATATTCCGCAGCACTTTACAGAGAATATTTGGCCATTCACATCAGTCCCTGCCCCAGTGGAGCTTACAATCTAAATTCCCTACCACATGCACACACACTTACGTTAAGTGTGGGAGGAAACCGGAGCACCCGGAGGAAACCCACGCAAGCACAGGGAGAATATACAAACTCTACACAGTTAGGACTGTAGTGGGAATCAAACCCACAACCTCAGTGCTGTGAGGCCATAATGCTAACCATTACACCGTCTGTGCTGCCCTAAGTTCTTTGTGACATGGATTGAACAAGGTACTGGAAATATTCTGACCTATGTTGACATGATAGTATCAAGTAGTTGCTGCAGATTTGTCAGTGGTCAATCTTCCATTCAACAACATACCAAAGGTGCTCTAATAAATTCAGATCTGGGGGAGATGCATCAAGCCTTGGTGAGACATAAAGTTGAGAAAGATAAAGCCACAACCAAATAGATGCCATTTTTACAGGCTATGTATGAAAAATCACAGAAGCTAATTGGTTGGTACTTTGGGCCTGATTCAGACCCACTCGCAAGCGGCTGTCCGCTCGCAAGTGGGTCGATGGTGTGCACTGCGCATGCGCACGACGGAGGGAGCTCCGTCGTGCGCATGCGCCAGACGCGACGAGCGAAGGACTTTCCTTCGCTCGTTGTGTCTGATCAAAGGGGGCATGCTGTCGATGTTGATTGACAGCACGCCCCCTTTGGTGGGCGTGCCGGGGGCGTGCCTCCCAGACTGGGGCGTTCCCAAGGGAACGCCTACCATCAGAAGCCGGCCCACTGACATCACTAGTGATGTCAGTGGGAGTGATTTTGGCTCTGATAGAGCCAGAATCACTCCGGGCCTTGCGGTTGAGAAACTCAACCGCAGGCTCCGGCTCGCAGTGGTGATGGTCGCGATGGTCAAGACCATCGCGGCCATCAACCTGCACGCTTATATAGGCTGTGGGTGGTGACCCACAGCTATACGAGCGTCCAGGAGGACGCTCCATAATTATGGAGGACGGCCCTCATTCAGAGCGTGCGCTCTGCTCAGAGCGTCCGGCTCTGAATCAGGGCCTTTATCTTTCTCCAAGGCTTGATACATCTCCCCTTTGGAAACTGTGGTGGCAGTTGGAGTACAGTGATCTCATTGTCATGTTTGGGGAACCAGCTTGTGGTGAAGAATGCTCTGTGACATAGAGGGAGATGTATCAAATTTTGGAGAGAGATAACGTGGAGAAGTTGTCCATAGCAACCAATCAGCTTTTAACTATCATTTTAGAGAATTATTAATGTTATCTGTCTCCTTGTTTGATACATAATAATTGCCCCTATTATAAGTGTATTGTTATTCCTCTTCTTCTGAATGGCCAGGTAGATTAAACAACATGCTGTTTGTACCCTCTCAACCACCTTAGTTTTTTGGGTGGTTTTGGCTCCAGTTTTAAAACTACTGTTTGATAAATGTAATAGTTTCTATTCACGTGTAAAAAAATATCTGGATGGAGATGTGTTCTTGTAACCTCATTGTTTCACTGCAATTTTATCTTTGTCAATCTGATGTTTTTCAAAACTGCCGGAAAACCACCATAAACGAACACTTAGCAAATTCATCCAAAACTGTAGAGTAAACATAGACATAAATTCACAATAAACACTTAGGTGAGGCAAAAAGGTAGGCTAGACACTAATGGCTACTACATTACTTGAGCTCCACAGTGTATTATAGGATGGACATTGTTGTGTGTTATAGGCTGGACATTGCTCTGTGTTATAAGGTGGACATTATTGTGTGTTATAGGATGGCCATTGCTGTGTATTATAGGATGGACATTGCTCTGTGTTATAAGATGGACATTACTGTCTGTTATAAGATGAACATTACTGTGTTTTATAGGATGGACAGAGTCGTGTGTTATAGGCTGGACATTGCTATGTGATATAAAATGGACATTACTGTGTGTTAGTTCGTGGACATTGCTGTGTGTTATAGGAGAGACATTGTTCTGTGTTATAGGCTGAACATTATTGTCTGTTATGGGCTGGACATTACTGTGTGTTTATAGGATGAACATTGCTGTGTTTTATAGGATAGACAAGGCTGTTTTTTAGGATGGACATTGCTGTGTATTCAGGGCCATAACTAGGGTGGTGCGACATGTGCCATGACACAGGGCGCTGCCCGGATATGTCAATTCTAGTAATTATTCTCATTTGTGGCTTCCTTTTCTTTTATCCCGGCATCTCCTGGCCGCCCATATCTCCTCCCTGGGTGACTCCACCTCCATATGGCCACCTCCCTTGAGCACCTTCATTCACATCTTCTTTTATTTTAAACACACATTTCAAAATACTGTCATACCTGGAACTCAAACATATCATCTCTCGTATGGCAATCAGACACCTTACACATGGAGCTATCTGCCCCACAATTTCTGATGGCAGCCCTAAACACAACCACTCTAGAGCTGGTGAGCTATACTGCATACTTATTGTGTATCATGACTGCAGCCATTGGATTCACAATGTATTTAGCAGTAACACCTAGCTAACAGTGGTACAACAGGATCGGTACCCCTTCATCATCGTATGAGAAAAATCAGATTTATCGTGCCCCTTACCCATGAGGCCCCACCTCTTTTTTGGGTACATGTCTTGTCCCTATTTGAAAAAAGGAAGGGGGGCACCAATGCTATTTCTGGCCAAGGGCACCAAAAAGTCTATTTATGGCTTTGTGTGTGTCATCAGATGGACATTGCTGTGTATTATTAGCTGGACATTACTGTGTGTTATAGGATGGACATTGCTATGTGTTATAGGATAGACATTGCAGTGTGTTATAGGCTGGACATTAATGTGTGTTATAGGATGTACACTGCTGTGTGTTATAGGATGGACAATGCTCTGTGTTATAGGCTGGACATTGCTATGTATTATTGGCTAGACATTACTGTGTTTTATAAGCTGGACACTACTGTGTTATAGGATGGACAATACTGTATATTTAAAACTGGACATTGCTGTGTGTTATAGGATGGACATTACTGTGTATTGTAGGCTGGACTTTGTTCTGTGTTATAGGATGGACATTGCTTTGTATTACAAGATGGACATTGCTCTGTATTATTGGCTGGACATTACTGTGTAATATACAATGGACAATACTGTGTATAAAAGACTGAATATTAATATATGTTATAGGATGGACTTTGCTGTGTGTTTTTGGCTAGACATTACTGTGTGTTATAAGGTGGGCATTATTGTGTGTTACAGGCTGGGCATTACTGTGCGTTATAGGATGGACATTACTGTATACTAAATACTGGACATTGCTGTGTGTTATAGGATTGAGATTGCTGTGTATTATGGCAAGGTTATGTTATAAAAGATAGACAGTTAAATGGTCAACAATGTCTAGCTAGACACCAGATGTTAGATAGGCAATAGGTCGACAGGGACAAAAGGTCAACAATGAGAAAATGTTGATACACTAAATGTCGCCATGGAAGAAGGTCAACAGATACAAATGGTCGACAGGGTCAAAAGGTTGACATACAAATGGTCAACACATTTTTCTGAACCCTAATCCTCACCCTAACCCTACCCTTGGTGCCTAACCCTAACCAGTGGGGTAGGTGCCTGACCCTAACTGTCCCTCCTAATGCCTAATAATAATAAATGGGTTGCTCTCAGCCTAATGTGTACCTGAACTTGTCGTTTGTCTAGTTTCTGGTGACTAAACGGTATGAAGAACCAAATATTGTCCCAAATAAACCATAAGTGACCATGTAGTATTAATAGTATGATAACAAAAGGGAGATAAACGCGGATGTTATAGAGTTAATACTAATTTACTTCAATAATAATTAAAAATACAAGGATGCAGATAATTCCATTACGGGTATCAGTCTCTTGATAGGATCTCCCTGGTTTGAAAAAACCGAGTCACTGAGTTCAGAAGTGGTTCCAGGTAATAATGTCCAAATTATAGGTATAAAGTCAGTTACACTGCATAAAGTCTGTGACAGAGGGCCTGATTCAGAGCCGCTCGTAAGCGGCCGCTCGTTCGCTCTGAGCAATGTTCGCACAACTGCGCATGCGTATGGGTCGTAATGCGCATGCGCAAACCAGTCATTGCGGTTGGAAATCGTGCACTCGCAAAACAGCGAGGGGCTGCTAATTTGATTGACAGAATGTACCGTTTGTGGGTGGTAACAGGTGAAGATGCTTGAAAACGGGGGAGTGGAGATCTGAACACAGGAGTGCCAAACGGTGAAAAGGGCATTTAATGGGAGTGCATAATTAGTAAAGGAGCGTCATCGACCACGTCACTTGGTTGTCTTTTAGCCTGAACTGCTTGAAGTGATTGCGCTAAGAAAAACCTACCACAAGCACTGCGAGCAGTTCAGATGCCTCTCGATTTTCCCGATTAATCTAATAAATACCGGAGATGACTTGTGATGCAAACAGCAAAGGGGTGTCTTTACAAAATAGCGAGCACATTTTTCGTTCCCTCGCTCAGACATAGAGGCGTCAACAAACCGCAAAGAGTGAGCGCTCAATTTAAATAGCCGGCCCCTTTTTTTGGAATGACCGTCCGCAAATAGCGTCCAGGTCTGAATCAGGGCCAGAGTGCGGTGTCCCGCTGCTCTGTCTATCATTTTAAAGGTCCGTACACATACCCGTTGCAGATGTCTCCTTCAGTGGACTTCAAAGGTTGGAGTTAGGTAAGTGTCTGGTAGTCGGTGGTCCAGGCTGGGACTCATCTCCCCACAGGTCGGGTCCCAGTGGTATGCCTGGCAACAGGTTTTCCCCGGGGTGGCGGACCATGGTCTGAGGGGGGATGATCCCGGTTCAAGTTCCAGAGAACTCTTGGCCAGGCACCCCATCCCTTACAGAGACTTACCTGGCAACCTTCACCTGTACCAGGATCTCCGTTGCCCTCTACTCCTTATCTGATGTCTTCTGTTTTCAAGCGCCGCTGCAGTGTATTTCTCGAACTTCCGGGTTAGTCGTGTCACGTGACGGGTGGTTCTCTGCTGCTCAGTAATGCAGCCTGTGTCTAAACTTTCAACGATAGAGGTAATATCGTAATAAAGATGGTAGATGTGTCTTTGGTTAATACCTAATGCGTTTGAGCCTTATCTTGCCTTGTTCTGGGAGGTAGCGTGCTGGGTAACTTTCATGCTCCTTTATTTAGGGCTGTGGGGTGGTCGTTACATATGCAAATTGCCCTAACCCTCCGGTAAGTGCCTAACCCTAACCCTGTTGTAAGTGCCTAAACCTACCCCTTAAAAAAAAAAGATGTCTACAATTTGTGTGTTTACTATTTGTGCCTGCTGACCTTCTTACATGTCAACCTTTAGTGTGTCGACCTTTAGTCCCTTGTAACCTATTGCCTGCCTAACAACTGGTGTCTACAGTATCTAGACATTTTCGACCTTTTATCTGTCTATCTATGGTCTGGATACCGTGTATTATATGCTGGACATTGCTCTGTGTTATAAGATGGACTTTTCTCTGTATTATAGGATGGACATTGCTCTGTATTATTTGTTGGACATTTCTGTGTGTTAAACGATGAACATTACTGTGTATTAGAGACTGAATATTACTATGTGTTATAGGATGGACAATGCTGTGTTTTTAGCTGGACATTACTGTGTATTATAAGCTGGGCATTACTGTGAGTTATAGGCTTGGCATTAATGTGCGCAATATATACTGGACATTGCTGTATATTATAGGCTGGACATTACTGTGTATTATATGCTGGATATTACTATGTATTATAGGCTGGACATTGTTGTGCATCATTGGCTGGACAGTACTATGTGATATAGACTGGACATTATTGTGTATTACTGGCTGGACATTACTTTGTGTTATAAGCTAGGCATTACTGTATATTATAGACTGGATATTACTATGTGTCAGAGGCTGGACATTACTGTGTATTATAGGCCCGGGCTTGCTAGAGGGGCCAGGCATTGCCCCCCCTCCTTCACAGCAGCTCAGCACACAGCTTGTGCTCGCGGCTGCTGCAGCAGCCGGAGCAGTCTCCTATGGCTGTGGGGGGAACAATCACACTGATCGCGCCCCCCCCTGCTTAGCGTTGTGCTGGGGGGTTTACAGCGCCCCCCTCCCCAGCGCTGCAAAAGTGATTTATTTAGTTATTTTTTGTCAAGGGGGCATGGCCATGTGTCCTGCGATTAGGCCACGCTCCCTCTTTTACCTGGGCCCGGCCGGGCTCTCTACGGCCCTGATTAGACATGTCCAGGCATACAGTTTGGGACAGTGCCAAATGGTGGCTGGGGGTCACTAGGAATAAGTTCCACTCACCAGTATAGAAACAGTGATTCACAGGGACTACTCTGAGTTGTATTTCCTACTAAACACCAGTTCAGATAAAGTACAAAATATAAACATAAACAGTAAAAGTCCAGCGCTTACTTCTAGGCCAGTATAGAAGATCTAATTCCCTTTTGTTGGTTCTTTAGAATGATAGTCCCTTTATAAGTGGTTCTTCTTTTTTTCTCCACATTGATTGCCACCAGGCATATATTTCAGATACATATAAAAGAAAAAAAAATTGCCAAATATAGTGAAGTACAATCTTTTAATGAAAAAACAATTTAAACATATTATCCACCAGCTCTAAAGGGTTTAGGTAACGTACCAGATAGAGAGGTGTATATGTACACCGGCAAACACATGTGATAACAGGAAGCAGTCCTGGAAAAAGCACCTGCCTTCACATTCACTGATGTATCCAAACAAATCCTCACGTCTGTGTCTGTACCCTCCCCTTAAACACCAACGCTTTTCAACAATTACAGTCTTTATCAAGGTGTGCTGGTATAGTGGATCTTCAATCTTAATATACCCTACCCTTCCCTCTCATTGGTCAGCAACAGGAAGTAGACAAAAACATTCTATATTTCACATATAAACATAATTTTCTATTATAAGCATATTCCAATTGCATATCTCCTTTCAATCTTGTTGAGTATAAAGTAAAATGATCCGTTTAGCCACTAAGATAAACTTATGTTTTAAATTGTTTTTTCATTAATAGATTGTACTTCACTATATTTGGCAATCTTTTTTTCTTTTATATGTATCTGAAATATATGCCTGGTGGCAATCAATGTGGAGAAAAAAAGAAGAACCACTTATAAAGGGACTTTCATTCTAAAGAACCAACAAAAGGGAATTATATCTTCTATACTGGCCTAGAAGGAAGTGCTGGGACTTTTACTTTTTATGTTTGTGTTTCTATAAATATAGAGTTTGTGACCTCTATTTATATTGTTCGAGTTGCATCCAATATTGAAGCGCATCATTGTATCAATATAATTTTTGGTTAAAGTACAAAATATGCTGTGGTTACAACTGGGTTTTATGTACATAACAGATTTGTGCCAAACCGTGCACTTTAAATATTTATATTTATGTTGTGCTGAAACAAGTATATCGGGGTCTGTCATAGGGAGCAAGCTATGTATTATCTTTTATGATGCAAAACATATTCCTTTTTGTTGTTTTTTTTGTCAAATTATGCCTATTATATGCTAGCTGGGATTCCTGGTGTTGCCGGGTTGAAGAATGGACTTTTGAAGTACATCTGCAGCCATTTTATTATTTATTTATTATTTTATTAACAGTTTGTTATATAGCGCAGCAAATTCCGTTGCGCTTTACAATTTGAATCAACATTAACATTTTACCGGGTTGTAAAAGACATACATACATGACATACGTAAGACACATACATAAGGGTAAGAGGCCATCATTTTTTACATTGTCCTCACCTATAACCCCATTCCACTGATCCTGAAAAGGTTTGCTAACATGGTTTTACCCCTGAAAAGACCTATATATCCATTTACATAGAGTATTTAGACACTGTTACATCATTGCAGAACAGAAATCTTTGCAGAGCAGAAATCTCTGCAGACCAACATTGGAGACCATGGCATATGACAATGTACTTGGAGGATATTAGTAACTGTCAGTGCAGGTGCAGTATGACAGTGCATCCACACTCACTGCTCTTCCATTGGAGCTCAGCCTGCCCCCTAGTGGTACATTTCAGCCTGTGCCTTCAGACCAGTGCAGTTTTTGGCACTGGAAGAGCAGAGTACGGCAGTTACGATCTGCCTGAGCCAGGTTAAACCCCGGGGTTGTAGTGGCAGGGTACCTTTAAGAATTATTGTGGTCGTTAGTGACAGGCACTTAGAATTAGCCTATAGGGTTCTTGGGAGGGGGGGGTTATGCTAATATTATGGCTAGTTACCAGAAATCAGTCAGTAGTGTGCTTTTTATTCGTTATATAATTTAAATGGGTGCGCTCTCTTTATTCAAAAATACTGTAGGCCAAATCATCCCTACAGGGAAATGACACAGCCCGTCCGGGCGTGCTTTTCTGAAGAGTTGAACACCAACAAGTGGGTTGTTTGGTCTGCATGTGTTTGTTGTCTGTTCTTAGTTCTCCGCCACCATACTAACTTTAATTCACTGCTTAATTCAATAATTAATAAATCATAAAAGTTCATTTCAACTGGCTTATGTCAAAATAAAACTTGACCTGACGAACTTCAAACATAACCAAAAACATAATCCTGGTCAAAATACACCACCATGCCAAATTTGGTGGAGCTAGGTACAAAACTCTGGCTGTACATAAAGGGCACACAGACAGACATCCACACACACTTCTATACTAGCTGGGATAACTGGTGTTACCCAGGTTAAAGAATGGACCCTGAAGTACACCTGCAGTCTTTATTTTTTTACATTGTCCTCGCCTATAACCCCATTCCATTGACCCTGAAAAGGACCCAACTGTTTGCTAACATGCAGCAAAGCTACTAATGGCACACAGGGAGAGGCAAGAGGCTGTTGGAGGGACATGGGATGGATGAGTTGCTGTGGGGGGCATAATGTGTACAGGGCACTACTTTTGTGTGATATAATGTGTTATATGGGGCACTACTAGTATGTGGCATAATCTGTAAAGGGCATTACTGTGTGGTATAATGTGTAAGGGACATTACTATGTAGTGTAAGGGGGATTACTGTGTGGCATAATGTATAAGGGGCACTACTAATGTGTGGCATAATGTGTTTAAGGGTTACTACTGTGTGGCATAACCTGAATGGGGTATGTGTGGGGGCAAATGTATGTGTTTTCTTTACCTCTGGGAGGATCTTTTAGATCTTACTATGTGGCCCACAAAGTTCTAGTTTGCCCCTTGCATGCAAACACAGAGGCTCTGGATTTAATATGAACTCATTACTCTATAAGAGTCATTAATTTTGATCAGACTGAGGTTAAAAGGATACATTCGCAGCTTTCTCACAGGTTTTTGGCAGACAGCCATTTTCCACTAGAGCCAGCCCCGGGACCTGTGTCATTTAAGAGTGTCCCCATTTTTAGGGATTGTGTGACAGTGTGTGGCCCTGACGAAGTTCAAACCTAGGCAAAAACCTAATACTTGACAGACTACACCACCATGCCAAATTTGGTGGAGTTAGGTCCAAAACTCTGGCCGTGCATAACAGACAGACAGACAGACAGACACGCTTTCTTGCTTATTATATAGATATATATTATAAGGGCACAGTCGTGCCCTTATATTAAGGCTGCATCTAATAAAAACAGATTTCTCCATAGAGGGACCTGTAGTATTACTGCAAAAGACAATATTTATATTTTCATATGCACCACACAACACAATCAACCCAGCACCCACTGCCCAGGGGTGCTGGGGATAGCCCCGGCTATCAGCCTGGGCCTGGGGTGCCCTGGAGAGGGGGACCCCTTTTTTGAGGGGGGACCCCAGCTCCCCATGGATCCCCGGCCTGAGCTGACTAGCGGTCAGGGATGATGCTTCAGCTGGGGGGCCCGATGAAAGGGCTCCCCTGGCTGTGGCATCACCCCCCCCCACTAGAAAGAGTCTGGTGCTGGTTCTGGTAAATATAGAGGGACCATATGCATTTTTTTCCCCTGTATTTCCAGAACCAGGGCAGGCTGAGAGCCCAGTGCTGGTTGCGCTGAAAACGGGAGACCCCTACGTCATTTGTACCCCGTATTTTGGCAACCAGGGCTGGTTCTGACTAGCCTGGTGCTGGTCATGCTTAAGTACAGGGGACCCCTATGTCATTTTTTTCCTGTATTTAAACACAACCAGGACTGGCTGTTAAAAGCCCAGTGCTGGTTGTGTTTTGGGGGGCACCTTTTTTATTTTACACATTCAATTGTTAACATAGATGCATAGATGGATCTCACTGCTGCGTTCGTGCATCTGTGACTTATTTTCTCAGGTGCATGCGCAATACCAGTGAGCCCTCTGTCACCCGCTGATGCCCCCTTTGCACTGCACCACTGCTGCTGCCACTACCCCGCATGCCTACAGCCATCTCGCACTCTGCACCTCCCAAACCACCTCCTGTGTGCTGTCCCCTCTTCCACCTGCGCTAGTGTACCATTTTGTTGCCCTTCTCCCCTGCAGGTGGCCCGGTTTGCTCATCCAAACCCTGATAGATAAATTTTAAAAAAGCTATGAAATTCCATAGACAAAAAACCTTGCGGTGTCCCATTAAGGCTTCTTAGACATGATCTGAAAATTCACAAAACCTACTGAATTTCTGTCACTCAAACTCCAAAAAGCAATGAAATTACGATTATTAAGGCTGACGCCTTAATGGACGTGTTTCTTGCATATTACAGATATGGTATGCCATGACACCATGTGGTTCACTGCAGATTCAGCACTCGCACAAAGTGAGATTGCTGTCACTCACAAAATGGTGGAGCTGCTAATTCACTGAATTGTGTGCAGGTATTGCTGAGTCCCCTTTGGGTGAAAGTGTAATGTGCAGACTGGTCATCGCACATTTGCATGACAGAGCAGCCCATCACTGGCAGTGGTTGGCTGCCAGCAGCAAAGCGCAGGATGTCGCCAAGAAGCTGGGCGCCGCTGGACCTCGCCACAGGTGTAAGCAATGTTGAATACTGGTGGCATATTTGTTAGTAACACAGTCATATTAAACAAAATATGCCTATGGTATTAAGACTTGTTATTAAATAGGGCCCAATAAATATTTCATTAATTTGTGCATTTATCCTTTCTTGGGAGTCCCAGTGATATTCAGCTTGGAGAAGGTTTATTCTACTGGAGAGGCACAAGTTTTTTTTGCCTGATTTCTTTAAGAGAAGACTATGGGGTAAATTTACTAAAGTGAGAGTTTTTAGAAGTGGTGATGTTGCCCATAGCAACCAATCAGATTCTAGCTATTATCTTCTACAAGGTGCTAGTTAAATGTTAAGTAGAATCTGATGGTTGCTATGGGCAACATCTCCACTTCTAAGAACTCTCAATTTAGTAAATATACTCCTATGACTGTTGTGCTGGTTTCTTTTTTACTGGGTAATTTTTAGATATCATGGCTCTGCCCCACCATGTTGCAATGTCACCTATCGAGCAAAGAATGGCGTCCACTTCCTAGTGCAATGGGTCCTCTCCCATTTCACTAGTAGGTGGACGGAATGCGGGAGGGGACATCATTCTGTCCCAGGTGTCTATGTGGACCGCCCCTGAAAATCGCAAGTTACCTGGATGTTCTTCTAAGGCAGTAGGCAAGTATGAAATAAACACATTTTTGCAGCTGTAGGTACTTATGTATTAGGGTGCGATCATGTGCACCTGCGGGAATTCATGAGAGCGTTCCCGTATTTTGAAAGCAGCAATCATTTTAAAGGCTAAACCAGCTTGGTTTTGCCTTTAAAATGATTGTCACTTTAAAAATATGGGAACACTCGCATGAATTCCTGCATCTGCACAAGCTCGCACCCTATTACATAAGTCCCGTAATTCTGCATCCAAGATTGCACTGTAGAATTTCAGCCTCTATAAAATGCCTATTTTATCTAGATAGTTTAGCTACAGTATGTCATCTACTTTTCGTACAGCCCTGTTTTGCAGTAATTTTAGTGTGTTTAGTATCAGGCATGGAGAATGCTTCTCAAAATGATCATTAACTGGTATCACCTAACTTGACTTTTTGTTATTACATCTAAAAATAAATAAAATAGTTTTATATACAGGTGTACAGACATCTACGTCCATCTGTTACCTCAGACAAGCTCTCATCACTTCCCACAAACTAATTCCATGTATTGGTTAGACATAACAATAGTGTATATGTTGTTATAATAAAGCTGTATTTTTATGGCACAGAGTTGCCGTGTTATTGTATGCACATCTTAGTGTTTACATGGTTTAGTGAGTATTCTCTATGTAAGGATATGTGCTAACTCATGCGGGTGTGGCAGGCAGGCTTTCCTAGTATCGGAAATCCACGACACTGAGCGATAATCTGCCTAGTGAAGCGAAAAACTGAGTCATACATTTTACTCCTCTTGCTGATTCCAGAAGAGGAATTTGCAGATGGTTGTAGTGTCCACAGAATGTTCCATGTCTGACTGCAAGACCTGCACTTTCATCGCAATTCTTTCTGCTAATCAGCAACTGAACCGACAATGTGCTTTCTGTAGTCAGTGAATGGAGCATGTAAAGACTCACATTATTCTAAAGTGCAGAATGCAACACAATAATACAGGTATGCATTAAAGCATGTTTTTCAGTCAAATCTCTAGTTGGATGACAATTTTAAAAGTTACTCTTAGATAACTTGAGAAATACCTAATTTCTGCATGGTTCTAACCATTACCTGTAGTCAATGTGTACACACTCAGTAGACATTACTTTTTTAACAGACACAATATTAAGTTTATAAAATCTCTAGTAACTAGAAACATCACCGAGGAATAGGACACAAATAGGTTGACATAGAGTTGACAGCAACTGTGCCACAAATCGCAGATGTAATGGGTGCAGGCAGTGCGGGGCACACTGGCCCCTGGATCTAGTGAGGCCCTCACTGCACACCCTGCATCCATATTTTAATACTCTCCAGAGTCCCACGTCGGCGCTATGAGGTCAATAAAAATTGCTTGGAAAATGGCCACAGCACCATTTTCCTAGTGATTTGTGCATGTGCAGTAGACTCTGAGCACAGACTAGTGCCCACAGTCTACTGCTGGGCTGCTGCCCTCAGTGTGCTGCCGGCCGCCGGAGAGAGAGGAGGGGCCCCCGGATGGAGACTGCACACTGGCCCTCTCCTCTCTTAATACGCCCCTGGCAGATGTAAAATGTGTTTACTCACATCTGCAATTGAATACCTATACAAAGCTGCCCTTACATACGCCCGGTTTATGTCAAGGCAAATGTTACATGCACTCAGGGCCGGCAACAGAAATCATGGGGCCTGGTACACCCATATTTTTAGGGGCCCTCCCAGTCGTGCAAGTTCATCCCAGTCGCCTGGAGGCAGATAACTGCTGCAGTCCCTACTTTCTGCCGTGCATGCATGCATAGTCAGCAGACCATGCATGTGCAGTAGCACTGAAGGAGAAGTGAAAGGGCCGCATTACTCGTTTCGGAGTCCATGTCCCTGCTGGTGTTTTTAGTACATCTGTGCAATAATTAATTTCTTATTACCGCAATGAAGTAGGGATGTATGCAAAATTTGCATTTATAGACAACCACACACATCATTTACATGTACAGCCTGGCTGTTTAGCAGTACAAATCTGCTGTAGACACAGGTAGACCAAGCTGAGTGTGCATATAAAACAGAAGTTCACTTTTGACCTACTGATCTACATTCACATGTTTCATTATGCTGTACTAATAGCTAAAATGTATAGTTGGATGAAAGATTTACTTCTTGGTGTGCATATTGTTTATTATTTTTTCAATAAATAATGCAAATCTTTCTGCCTCTCCTCCTCACCTGCCATCACGCCTTTTCCCCTCACCCTCTACTATATGCCAGCAGCTGGCCACCAATCCCAGAGCCCATGCAGGGGGCAGGGCCATGTAGGGGGTGTCGCCAGCCCCTGTTCTGGCCAAGTGCAGCCCTCCGGCTGACTGATGTGGCGACAACTCACCCCCCTACCCAGGCCATAGCTACAGACTTTGATATCTGTGCTGTGGATAGCTGTGTGTTATGGGGAGCAATCGACCTATCACCTCCCCCTGTATCTGCGTGTGACAGTACCCTCCAGGACCGTTGTTACAGCCCGAGCGACTATTGTGGACACTGTCTGAAGCAATGGAAGAGGTGCTCCTTCAGGGCGGGCACCTCCATTGTCTCTGGTAGATCTGCCCATGGACCCTCCATCCCTGGCAGGTACACGCCAGTCGCTTGAGAGTCTGCCTTACCTACATGTACTTTCTCTGCAATGGGGAACCTCTGAGGAAATTGTTCCTCCCTGGGCAGATGGTAGTAGTACTGAGAGCATGGAGTGGGACTAGGGTGGAGTGAAAAGGACATAGATAACATTAAAACATGCAACCTGAGGGAGCTGTGATTTGAGAGAGCATCACCAAGGGCAGATCTGCTACCTGATATCTATTCCTTCCTCAGGAACCAGCCAACTTTTTAATATTTGCTACAAATTGCTGTGGATCAGAGAGAATAGGTTGCTAAATTCAGATACAGGTAAGTAGTGGATATTTAACTAGAATTGTTCTCCGAATTGTATGGCAGTCCAGTGATCGCGCTGAACAAAAAAAATTGTGGGACCCCTCACTTTAAATTGGGTCCTACTCCACAGTTTATGAGTCCCATCACAATTTATTGGACGAAGCGCAGCAGAATCTCCACAATCAATCACCACCGGCGGTGATTGGCTGCTCTGCGGTGAGCACGCAAGTGAGGGACTCGTCACCAGGTCCTATGGGACTCGGTAATTTTTAAGAGTCCCTCACTTCCTGTATCATGTAAAAATGCGTTATAGCACATATTTTGCGATCACTGGCAGTTTGTATGATGCTGTCTGTATTGTATGATGCTTACTGGGAAGTTCTCTGTACTGTATGTCAGACTGGTTGATGCTCTATATTTTGTGTTGCAGTCTACATTGTGCTGGATTGTATGATGCTCACTGTGATTCTCGATTGCTCTCTATATTACATGCTAGTCAGTAATATGAACTCTGTATTGTATGGTGGTCACTAGGAGACTATCTGTATTTTATAGCAGTCACTAGGATGCTCTGTGTATTATATGGCAGTCATTTGGATGCTCTCTTTAAAGTAAGTTGTTTTTTATTATACTCTTTGTATTGTATGATGGTCACTTGGATGATTTCTGTATTGGATGTCAGTCTGTGTGATTGTCCCTGTAATGTAGTGAGGTCTATATGTTATGGTGGTCACTGGGATACTACACTGCTCATTTCATTGTATTGCAGATATTAGGATGCTCTATATTGTATGGCAGCCTGTATGATGCTCTCTATATTGTATGGCATCTGCAGGATGCTCTGTGTGGGATGGCAGTCTGTAGGCTGCTCTCTGTATTGTGTGCAGCCATTAAAATGTTCTATGTATTGTATTACAGTCACTAATATGCTATCTGTATTGTATATAGGTAACTATTATGCTCTCTTTATTGTATAGTTGTCATCAGCATACTCTCTATATTGTACTATTAGTAACAATTAATTATATAGTGCCAGCAAATTCTGTTGGGCTTTAGAATTGGGAACAAAATAATATTATAGTAGTAATAATAATACAAGACTGGCTAATAGCAGACAAATAGCTAAGAGTGCCCTGCTCGTAAACACATGTTGGTTAATAGGGTGCACTGTGGGCATCTTTTTAAAATAAATCCCATTTTTATTTTGCACACTGTAGAGACACCTGCATCTACATCATACGGCCATGCAACGCCATCGCACAGGGCACCACAGGTCAGGAGGCGCTGTTTGGGCCTGTCAAATTTCTGTTTACTATCATTCTTGCTTGTAGCTTCCTCTTATTTCATCCCCAGCATCTCCTGGCCTCCCCTATCTCTTCCCTGGCCCTTCCCCATGAAACCATGACCCTTTTTTGGGTGCATTATGTCCCTTTGAAAAATAAGGGGGGCGTCAATGCTCTTTCTGGCACAGGGCACCAAAAGACTAGCTACGGGTCTGTGCAACACCCCCGAACCCCTAGTGAATTGGAAAGAATGTCTGGATCATGGGACCATGGGCAGTCTTCCAAAAGAGGGTCAGTTGGGGTGGTATGCAATTCTGCAAATTGTTACATAGACCGTTTACACCGAGGGTACATTTCAGTGGCACATGGGTTCTCCTTATCTAATCAGTTCTCAAGTACGTGCATTTGCTGCAAATTACATTGTTGTACATGTGCATTGTTCTGTGGTAAGCACATGACCCTTTGTGATTCAAAGACTCACGTCTAATAACACATTTCTGTTAAGTATTCCACAACATTTTGAAAGGGTTAATCTTGACAATACAATAATGAATTCTGCTAAACAATGATAACAGCCATAACATCTAAGTACTGCATCTACTTTATAATTGAGGCACTTCTAAACTTGGCTCATTAGTATTTTAACCCTGCTATGTGTGGGCCTGTGAGTTCATTTAAGCATTTATCTGTTATCTGTCTTTCTGGAAGTCAGTCTGCTCTTCCGCTTGCTGATCACATTGAATTGCATCATTTCAACTCATCCATCAGATTTGAAAATGATCTTCTAATTGATGAGGGTGTTTAACAGTTAATTGAACATTTTCATTGCGGAATCTCATTGTTCTTAGTGACGAAATACTGTGCCGGGCAACAGGCACAAAGACAGCATCAGCTTGTGGACATTCTCTTAGAAATGACCATTTAACATAAAGTTCTATACATTAAGTAATCTCTTTATTCACTGTAGAATCAATCATAAAAGACCTCATGTTTATAGACCATAGTTTACATTTTTATGACAATTATAATAGGACAGTGTCTGCTAATTATATTAGGACCAATTGCATACTTGCTTTTTTCATGATACTTAAAGAATTAGTTGTGACACTAAACTATGGAGACCCAGCTATGTAGTAATGCACAGTACACTGGGCCTGATTCAGACCCTGTCGCAAGCGCTGAGCGCTCGCAACTGGGTCGATGGTGGCCCAGAGCGCATGTGCACGACGGAGCCGGCTCCGTCGTGCACGTGTGCAAGACCCGGATAGCGACGGGCAATCCGTCACTCCGGTTCTCGCACCAAAGGGGGCGTGCTGTCGATGTTGAGTGACAGCACGCGCCCTTTGGTGGTCGGGCTGGGGGGCAGGGTCGGACTGGCCCACAGGGGTACAGGGGAAACCCCCGGTGGGCCCCACTGCCTGAGGGCCCACCCCCTCCTGTAGGGATCAAGTTCCAGACTGTGCCCTTCTATTATATTGCACAGGACTTTGGTGTATTTTCTACAATGTATTGCTGTTATTAATCTGGTACATTATTATGCATTCACTAGCAATATTTACCATATCTATATATTTTAAGGGGCCCAGACCCAATATGGAGGCTGGCCACACCCCTAAGCATGGGCCCCAATCACTGTATTTCCCTGGTGAGCCCTTCACGTCCCAGTCCGACACTGCTGGGGGGGAGGCTGCCCAGACGGAGGCGTTCCCATGAGAATGCCTACCGTTTGGGGGCGGCCCCACTGACATCACGAGTGATGTCAGTGGGAGAGCTTTCGGCTCTGTTTGAGCCGAAAGCTCTCTGGGGCTTGCGGCCACGAGACCCTACCACAAGGGTCTCGTTGCAAGCCCGATGGTCACGATGGTCTTGACCATCACGACCATCATCCTGTCGCAACCCACAGCAATGCGAACGGCCAGGAGGCCGTTCTATTAAAATAAAAAAGACGCTCTGTCAGAGCGTCCGGCTCTGAATCAGGGCCACTGTTCATGGACACAAGGCAATAGAACAAGTTAAATAATCCTTACAGTGAACCATAATTTCTCTCCCTTTATAATATATTGCACAAAAACTAAGATGCAGAGTACGTCTTCCAGCAATTAGTCGTAAGTGAAAGTCAAAAACTCAAAATTAAAGCAAATAAAGGTTTGCAGTAGAACAAACTATTTGAAGAGATGGAAAGATCCGACAATATAATAGACAAGTTTGCTTTACCTTTCCATGCAATGCTATTACTCACTGTATTTTTACATTTATAGTTAAGCAAATCATGTACAGTATATTGTATGAATAGAGCTGGGACACAATTCAATTAATACTGTGGTATAGAAATAAAAACAGGACTGTGAATGGAAACCCAGGACAGTTGGCAACTTTGTTTTTAACATAAAGGGCCTGACTTAGAGGTGGACGCAGTGCCTATGGCGCACACTAGTGACCAACGTTTTCAGTCTGCCATGCATCCTGATGTTACCGCTAGGAGCCACAGAATGAATGAATTTAGATGCACAGAGAGGCAATTTTGGTGGGCATTTCTGGGTGATAACAGGGGGGTAGCTAGCCAGTGACTGCGTCTATTGCTGCAGTTGCACTGATTCCTGTAGCCATGCCCAGACGAAGCAACAGAGGAGCTGCTATTCCACTAGCATTGCATGCACAGAACGAAATGCAGATATTTGCCATATGCATAGCTGTAAGCCTCTACGAGTCGCACTTCCATCACTCATATCTTTGCTACAAGAGATCCATCTGAAAACAGGATCTCTGTACAATGCACAACTCTGCTTAGGCCGTAATTCTGTCTACATGCCTGGCCATGCCTCTCAATTACATTAACCTACATGCAAATTGATTTTTACAGCCCCTCAGCCATAAATCATACTTGGCCACTATTTAATATTCCTCCCCGGGAGAAGCCCGGGGAGGTGAAGCAGGCAGGCAGAGTTGGGGGCTGGGCCGACTGGAACGTGCTGTTAAGCCCCGCCCCATCGCTGGAATTGACCACGATTATGCACATTTCAACTAGGGGATGGGTCTAAATGATGCAATTCTCATAGAATCGCGTCATTAGGCCCCGCCCCCAATGCTCAGAACCGCCGATCAGCACTAACATTCTCCCCATTCTGCCCACTTCACTAGGAAGTGGGCAGAATGCGGGAGAAGTGCCTACCCTTCCGGGGTTGCGGGGGGTTACCCGAAAAATCGGAAGCCTCCCGCGAAAACCGTTCCATAAATGAAGATGTGACTGAGTTGTGTCTTTAGATCTGTAAGCTCTGGAGCATATGCAGTTCCAAACCAAGCAAGATCCATCCTCAAAATGGACTTACCTGCAACTCTGCATTGGGTCCAGTCAGGGGATTTTAAAGAGAGGAGGGGGCCCGTGTGCAGACTCAGTTTGGGCCCTCTCCTCTCTATTGCAGTGCAGCGGTGCCCGCGCCATTTTCCCAGGGATAGCAGTACTGCACATGTACAGAGTCACCGGGAAAATGGGCGCCGCCATTTTCTCAGTGATTTTTTCTGCTCTGCAGCGCAGGTCCGGCGCTGCAGGGCAGCACGCTGGTGACTATGGATGAGTAAGTATGAAACTATATGGGAGCAGGGTGTGCGGTATGTCCCGTGTGTACCACACACCTTGCACCCATTATAGATATGCCCCTCACCCCAGTACTGTCTCACATCTGCAGTGGTTACTGCAGCATCGTGGGGAAATGATTTAAGCCCAGAACACACTAGATGATATTTTGAATAATTTGGCCGATTCCGACCAATCAGAATGACAAATCGTTCAAATCGTTAAATGTGTACGCACCATGTGCGTTCCCGCAGCATCATCCATCACATCTTCATGTCTTCACTACATGCAGCTCCATCTGACAATCTCGTTAACCATTTACAGCAAATCGTGCAGTGTGTACGCTCTATCGAATGGCCAGGCAATATGTTTAACATTATATAGTTAACAATGAGACGACCGAATGATGCACGATATATATCGTTTGGTAGACTGTGTGTATGCACTAGATCGTTTGTCTGGGAGTTTAAGGGAAATCTAGACGACCATCGCATCATTTGCAAGTCATCTTATGTGTACCCAGATTTAATGTTGCAAGGAGGACAGTAAAGCAAGAAGATTTGGTCATTTAAAAACACACAGCTGTTTAGTGTAGATAGAGAGATGAGGAAGAAACAGTTAAAATAAAGTTGAACAAAAACCTCAGCATGATAACATTATTTGCTGTCAGATGCTTTATATACACATTGTTGTTATTTTTAGATTGTATTATTTCTTGGGAGTACTGATAGCATTTTATTAGTACAAAACTATTGCCAATATGGTAAATATCCCATTTGGGTTTGGATTCACTTGTATGTCCTGTAAAAAAGATGCAATTTTGCTGTACTACTAGGATACACCGTCTCCATTCGGGGTGACTGGAATGTACCACACAACAATACTCAGGGCTCTATAGTGCAATGAATGAGGGACATTAGTTTGATAACAGCATTAAAGCTGAGCCAACATCTGTTCAGACCACAGACAGCACGATCACCAAGAATTAACCTTCTGAACTCCTTAATCATTAACCTCAGGAGAGGGAATGTTAGACAACAACAGGCTATTTGTCAGTGGTCCCTCAGAGGGATGCGGTGGGTAATATTTTACTGAGAACAGCGTGAGAAGAGCTTCTTCATCTATACACATCTTAAACAAGTCAATATATTGTCGGTGACAAGGTGCATAACAATGTAAATAAAGATCTGACTTCAAAACATCCTCTTGCGGAACATAAATCTAGAAGACGGAGAGGCTATATCCTCCTGCCAATTACGGGACCTTCATTTGAAGATGTAGCAACTTAAGTGAATTAAAATAAAATAATTTTGATTGACTAAGTGATTAAAGAGATATTGGAAGATTATAGGACCTAGGACATGAAGCTTCCATGTTTGGAGAAGTGATAATTTCTTTAAATTATAAGAAAGTGAACTTCCTGTCTCTGTGGATTTATGTCATGTCATTTAAAAATCGATACACAGGATTATTCCACGGTGCTATTTTTGGGAATAATTTTTAGGCCATGTTGAAATATAAAGTGATTTTTACCAGTATTTCTTTCAGGCAATCCATCAATGGAGTACTTAGTGTTATAGAGGGTTCCCTGCTTATGACGCAATAAAGCCGTGGTATCTGATAGTGGGAAGAAGACAATATATGAGTCATTTGGCTTTCTATGGGGAACATTTACCAAATTTCCAGATCGGACCTCATGTGCTTCAATAACATTACCAAGTTAGATTTTGTAGGGCACCCCAAAGACTATACGTATAGTCTTTAAGAGAATATAGTTAATTGCATACGTACCTACTCTCCTGGAGGTTGCTGGAGACTCCCGGTTTTTTGGGGAGTCCCCCGCATCCCTGGAAGAGTGGGTGGATTTACTGCATCTCGCCCACTTCCTAGTGAAGTGGGCAGGATGGGAGGATAATACTGAGAATCGTGGTCCGTATGGAGTGGGCGGAGCTAAAATAATGCAAATTGCATCATTTTTGCCCCGCCTCCTTCCCACAAACCCATGAAACATTATTTCCCACAATGGGGCGCGGCCTAATGACATGATAGTTCAACCCTGAAGTAGCCAGCTACATCTTCTCTCTGGGCTTCTTGCGGAGAGGAGATAAAAAAAGCAGGAAAGTATGGTAATATGTTGGTTTTTAGCATGATGTTTGTCATATTGCAGTTACTGATGTCAGGTGACTGTCAGTCACTGTCTGTTGTGCCACATGATGTCCATTTTGTCCATTGGCCTGTTTTTCAGTCGAGACAGAGAAGAAACGTGTCAGTGTTTGGCTCATTTATTAAAGTAAAGGGTCAAATATAACACCACTTATGAGTCATTCAGATTTCGATTGAAAACATATCGCACCTTTCATTTCTGTATGTTATTCATCTTCATGTGCCTGATCACATCCATCATAGATACCTCATAGTAGGATGTCGCAACATTTGCAGTCGCAAACTAATTCAGAAAGTGTCAGGGGAAAAATAAGAAATTGTAAAATAATTACAGTATAAGGGGTTCATTTATCCTTGAAATTAACCCAAAATCCAGCAAAATTTTACTTTTTAAAATGATTTATGATTTCCACCTTTATTAAAGTCCTCCTCCTTGTGATGACTATCGATAGTGGTAGCCTTCACTGGGGGACTTCTGAGATGCTGTCCCTATGCCAAGCACAAGGAAGCCTATTTATCATGAACAACAATGGAACACAAGTACAGCTGGTATCCTCTTAGGATAGCGTTAGCCTAAGGTGCCCACAGGAAAAAAATGCTCTATTAAAATAAAGCATTTCTTAAATGTTTTCTTCATATTTAATTTCTCATTTCTATTAAAAAATAATAATATAAAAAAAAATTATTACAAATTTATTTTAAGAATCTGCAACTGGAAGCCCATCTTTCGGCCTGGAGTCCCTGTCTGTATTTCCTAAAACCCTATTAACAGGCCTGGCGAGCAGTAAGACTAGTATTTTAACTGCTGACCAGTGTCGCAGCAATAGAAAGTCAGACTTTTCTGTGCAGATAGTGCTCTGGGCTTGATGAAGCCTCAAAATAAAGAGGACATTTAAGACTTACCTGGTGATTCCGCCAAGCTCAGGGGTAGTTGGGGTCTGCTGCTTAAACCAGAAGTTTGTTCATGCACAGTACGGTTCAGTAGAAGTAAAACAGCAAGCCATGGTGCAATGTGAAAGCATGAGGAGAACAGACGTCTTTTGGCCATTTGTCTCATAATATACCCCTTTTGTTAGATCTCTGATTTGTGACTCTCATAACAATATGTTCCTGGCTGGGTCCTTCACGAGGCCTCTTGTGCCGAGAAATTGACAAACATAAATTAATCTCTGTTAAATTTAAAATATTCTCCATTTGTGCTCCTGCATGTTTGAGTTTGCAAAGCTGGTTACAGGACCTTGCCAATATAATATGTTAAGTTCTAATAACAAAATAAATATTTGGGCATCACTACCTGCAGATGTATTGTAAGTGAATGGTTTAATCGAAATTCTGAATTCTTTTTACATTCTTAATTCTGAGCTGGCAATTAGCTTTGCCTACGTTGTGTTGAAAAACAATTCTTATGAACATTTTCTATTAAAATTATAGTTTTTATTAACAAATAAAAAAAACAACAACAAGTAATACTATAAAAGATTTTTAAGCCATTAACAAATGAGTTAAAAAAAAACATTTGTTAATCAAAAAATTAAATCTTCCCACAAAGTGAACCATGGATATTTGTTGATCGTTAGTAAGTGAAGGTTGTGATCGTATTCAATTAAATATAAAACTGTGTGCCTTGTTCAGAGTGACGTGTAAACACGATTTTATTATTCACAAGTGACATATTTTTTTAATGCACTTGGGCAAAGTTTTGCGCTGTGCATATTTTTTCAGTCGACTGCCTTGAGACTAGATATGCTTAGGGGGCCAGGAAAGGGACTGGGACTGGACTCTGTGTGCAGAGACATGTGCAGTGGGTATGCAGACTTGCCAAAGGACTGGACAGTAAGGTTGTAGTGTGGCGGTGCAGTCACAAAGTACAATAATCGTCACAAACATAGCCTCCTAGAGGGGTTTGTGTCATAGGTGCCCTGACCCTGGTGTAAGTGTAATGTTGATAATGATGTCTATGTGCAATTGGTCACGCATGAAGAGAACACGGCCATTTATGCAAAACCCCTAAAACTGTTGCAACAGGGGGCCTGATTCAGTGCCGGACGCTCGCTCTGAATCAGGGTGTTTTTTTTTTTTTTGTCGTGGCCTCCTAGCCGCTCGCTAAGCTGTGGGTGACCGCCCACAGTTTTTGCGAATGGCCAGGTGATGGTCACGATGGTCGCGACCATTGCAACCATCGGGGCTTGCGACGAGACCCTTGTGGTAGGGTCTCGTCCGTCGCAAGCCCCAGAGAGCTTCCTGCTCTAACAGAGCAGGAAGCTCTCCACTGACATCACTGGTGATGTCAGTGGTGCCTCCCACAAATGGCAGGCGTTCCTTCGGGAACGCCTCCATTTGTGTAGCCACCCCTCCTCCCCGCCTACAAAACGGGGTGAGCTATCGATCAACATCGATAGCCGCCCCTTTTGTAGTGAGTCCCGGAGCAAGAGAATTTCTCTCTCGCTCCAGGGGTTGCACATGCATGCGGCACGTGCTGCGCGTGCGCAGTACCCCACCATCGACCCGCTTGCGAGCGCTATGCACTCGCGAGAGGGTCTGAATCAGGCCCAGTGTTCTAAAAGTGATTTTACACTGTAGTGTACACTAAATGTACTCATATAAAGAATGTGTCATACTCAGTTGTGAAAGGGAAAGCCTGCACAAAGATTTTAAAGTTAAAGTGTTATTATAAAAACAAAAAATTATATTTGCTTCACAATTTACATGCTTCAATCCACTTGGATACTTATTATCTGCACTATATCTTTAATGTGTTTCTATTGTGTTCTACGATTTTTAGTAAGTTCAGAACTCCCAATAAAACCAGGCCGCCAGTCATACAATCGGCACATCAGACCCAAGTATGTCCAGGGGAGGGATCTGCAGCCAAGGGGAGGAATCCCCAGCTACAGATCTGCATTTCTGACAGAATAGGCTGCAAAATTGTCACTTTTGTTGTTTTGTTGCATTTTGCAATTCCCTTTACTTGCAACTCTAACCAAGATGTTTTAATGCGGCCCCTAAAATAATATATTCAACATGTATTAATGGCATTGTTGGAACGTGTGTTCCAAGCTAATGATTTTGTACCAATGAGCAAAGGTGACAATGTGTGACCTACAGGCAAACACACGGCTTCTGAATTGCCAGAATTTTATCAGACTGAACTGTCAGTTCTTAACAACCTCAGGGCGGCGGGTTCAATGAGCTGTGAAATGCTTCTGTATGTGGGCTATATACTAGACGGCTGTAAAATAAGCTTCTGAAGAAAAACCTGTCAGGCTTCAAGCTCTTTAAAAGGAACAGAGGGCACATGGATATATTTTGATACTGATGTTTTAAAAGTAACAGTATTGAATTGCAAGGTAAAAAAAAATGCAAATATTTACATTGTAATACAAATTGAAATATTTTACTTGATTAAGAATACAGAAGAAAAACAGAAAATAAAATATAAGGTTACAACATAAAACAAAACATTGATAAGACGCTGTAATGTTGATACTTCCCCCCAATCTCCAAGTGTGAGATTATGGGGTAAATGTAATAGTCTGCAGACTTGAAGCATCAGCGAATCCCGTGCCAGACTGCCCAAGCAGTCATTCCAAAGGCAAAACGTGGTTAATTTTGCCCTTGAAATTAATGCTGCTTTAATAGTTCAGTCTTGGACGGAACTCGCCGATGCTTGAAGTCCGCAGACTATTACATTTACCCCAATGTCTGCCACTACTATAAATAGATGGAGCAGCTTTTAGTTCAGCATTTGACTCACATTGCTCCCTCTGGCTTACAAAATATATCTCCAATTTTCAATAAGAGAATTATGTGTGTAGACTGTGATATGTGAGCCATATTCTGAGTCATACGCTATTCCGATATTCTGATGCTATTTCCGCGCATGCATCTGGGTCACTACACACATGTCCTGATGTGGTTTGTACAGAGTCGCAGAAGAACTATAGGTACACGGAATCATAAATGCAAGGTTCATTCCTGCACACTGACTGGGAGGTACCAGGGGGGTGTCTAAAAAGACGGAAAGTGGTTACATAGAGATGCTGAAGCGCCGTACTTAGTTAGTGAAACTGCATCTGCCATAGGGGTGGTGCAAGTTTCAATTGTGCGGCTGATGGTGCATGTAAAGATATACCAGATGGTAACGCAATGTCTGTAGAAGCTGATAGTGGCTGTCTCAGTGCTTGCAAATTCAGACATACGGCTGTACAGGGGCGCCAAGAGGGAGGGGAGCGGGTACAATTTACCCGGGCCTGGGCTTGCAGGAGGGCCCGGCGGGGGCCCGGGTCTAGCGCCGCCTCCCCTCCCTCCTTCACAGCAGCTCAGCTGGGAGATTGCTCGCGGCTGCTAAACAGCAGCCACAGCAATCTCCTATGCCTGAGGGGGGAGGTAGCGATCATACTGATCGCGTCCCCCCTGGCTTTGCGCCGGGCTGAGGGGCTCACAGCGCCCCCTCCCCGGTGCGCAGTTCCATTAAGCTGCGCTGCAAAAGGTTTTTTTTTAAGGGGGCGTGGCCACACCTCCCGTGATTAGGCCAAGCCCCCTCTTTACCGGGGCCCGGCGGCGCTCTCTACGCCCCTGCGGCTGTACACCAAAGAAGGGCTTTGTAGCTGCATTAGTATAAAGTCACAGATACAAGACCAGCAAAAGACGCAGATATAGGCACTGCAGCGTTGGATTCAGAATCAGCCCCATTATGAGTAAGTTAAGAGCCTCATAGTATGTGCAATAAATTCTGCTCCATCTGAAACTGCAAAAATGTGCTAATGCCAACATCTATGAAACCAATAAGTGAAATAAGGGCATTTTAATAAGTCTTTCTCCAATTATACATAATGGAGACATTTATAGATGCGGGTAAAAATTATGCAGTAACTCATAACAACAATCAGACATTTCCTAATAGTACTCCAAAATGACAGTTAGGGGTAAATTTACTAAAGGGAGAGTTTTTAGAAGTGAGTTTAAGAAGTGATGTTGCCCATAACAACCAATCAGATTCTAGCTATTATCTTCTAGCAGTTGCTAGTTAGATGTTAAGTAGAATCTGATTGGTTGCTATGGGCAACATCACTTCTAAAACTCACTTCTAAAATCTCTCACTTTAGTAAATGTACCCCTTAGAATCTGATTGATTGTTATTTCTCGTGCAGCAGTTAGTATACTAATGTGATCAATTGTAAAAGGTACAAAGTGTAACACCATGGGGCATATTGAATTGGGGGCGAGAATAGCAAAAATCCCGCACCTGCAAGGTTTTTCCTGCAGGTGCGGTATTTTTGCTATTCAGTCAGGCGCATGTGTTTTTCTATTTTGAGCGCCGGGAGGTTTTTTTTCTCGCACCTCCAGAGCAAGCGTGATTTTTCCTAAAATGATTAATTTTAGGAAAAATCTGAGGAACTTGCTCTGGGACCTCGGCGGCATCCCCTTAAGGACTAATTAAGCAATTGAAAGTTTCCAATTAGCTTAATTAGTCCTTAATTACTCACCTTCTACAGCTCTGTCTTCTGCATCCAGCTTCGGGTGTGTGTCAGTGTTTGTAAGTGTGTATGAGTGAGTGTGTGTGTGTGTGTATGAGGAACACACATACCTGCGCTAATCCAAAATTGGATGCGTGGGGCGCAAGGTTTTTTCCTCGCTAAACCTCGCGCTCAATTGAATATGCCCCCATATGTTAATTTATATAGTTACATTATACATGGATAGGGTTATATACATATAGAACAACAATGTATATGCAATGGAGTTTATGTGGCCATTAGTGTATTCTATAATATTTTACTTGGGCGTTGGGGGGAGAGAAATGTTATTGAATATTAATTTTTGGGGAAATATACTTGGTATGTTCATTATAATTGATATTCAACTATATGTATTTGTACACGTGCAAGGTGAATGTGTGGTAACGCAGGCTGTAATTGTAGTATAAAGCCTGAGGTAATTAGACTTGTCATAGAAGGCTGTAGAAGGAGCATGAGGTCACTGTTGTTATAGGTATGGGCCTTGAGGACGGCCGCTGTGTCACTGCTTGGCGGCTCAGTTAGTGGGACAGTTGGAGGCGGAGCTGTGAGCTGAGGCCATCTTTCCCCTTCTGCCGATCATGCACAATTACAACAGGTCTGACCTTACTCAGAAATTACTAACCTCGTCGTACGCAGTGAGCACTCAAGCTGTGTATGTTGTCGCAGTGGCTAATTTATGCACATCCATGCAACAGTGTTCAAAGGGACTTGCACGCCTACGTTTCTCCACCCACTCCCCTGTCACTACCCCTATCGCTCCTGTCCCATCCCTCTATCTGCAATGGCTTTGTATCAGCGTAAGCAATCACAGTGCGATCGCACTGCTAACTCGTGCACGTGCATGCACAGTACGTACCATCGACCGATCTGCGTTGCAATTAGGGTCCATGATGAATCGGGCCCTCAGATCCCAGGATTTTACTATTTTACACCATCATATTATCAGTCCTAGAGATAAAAGAAAGGGAAGCATACTTACCAGAAAGCATCTATGGACTCTATATGTGTCTGTAATAAGAAGAAAACAAACTGAGACTGTATATATATCACTAACAATTGGATGCAAATTCAAAAAAGTATAAGCTGAACACTACTAGTTTCTACCTATTCCTATAGGAGCCTGATATAATATCAATAGTAACAGTTATCAGTGTTAAAAGGTTACTCTGATGTGTTAGAAGAGGTATTTAATATTCCATTAGTTGTAAATACTATACTTTACATCTGTATTACATATATGTTTTAGGTAATAAGCAAATTCCTGCTATGATTGTATCGTTAATGTAATGTATTATTTTATTGATAAGACTGTGGACCTGATTCAGAGCCACTCGTAATCGGCCGCTCGTTCGTTCTGACCGATGTTCGCTCATCTGCGCATGCGTACGGATCGTTATACGCATGCGCGAACCAGTCAGTGCAGCCGAAATTCATGTGCTCGCAAAATAGCGAATGCCTGCTATTTTGAGTGACAGAATGAGGCGTATGTGGGTGGTAACAGGGGAAGGTGCTTGAAAACAGGGAGTGGAGATCTGATCGCAGGCGTGCTTAAAGGTCAAAACGGGCGTTTTATGGGTGTGCATAATTAAAACAGCAGCGTCATTGACCACGTCACTGGGTTTTTTTTTTATCCAGAACTGCTCGCAAAATTGTGGTAGCAAAAACCAACCACAAGAATAGCGAGCAGCTCATACCCTGTTCGATGTACTCAATTAATCTAATAAATAGCGGACATGAGGTAGGATGCGAGCGGCCAGGGGGCGTAGTTTCCCAAAAAAAGACCGCAAGTTTTGTTAGCTCATTCAGACCTAGAGGCGTGAACAGACCGCAAACAGCGAACGGTTCATTTGAATAGCCACCCCTATTTTCTGGACGAGCGAGCGCAAATAGTGACCGGCTCTGAATCATGCCCTGTATGCTGAAAACCCTATGTAACACAATTATTTCAAATTCATGCTAAAGTAAACTAAAATCTCTGTATAGTTGGTTACTTACCTGGAGGAGTGAGGTGAGGTAACCGGATCCATAAGAACCTAAGAAAGATAAGATATAGTGTACACTTGGATGTAGTACATTAAATTGCTCTCACTAACTCATAATACAGTGCATTATTAGACATAGAATAATAGAGGGAGTGCTGCTTAGGCTTACACAAGCAAGCTTTAGTTCTACATATACTCTAACTATTATCGCTAGAGTGGAGGCACTATACTGGCAGTACCCTAAAGGGGGGTTACAAAAGTACATGAGTAATGGGACCATACATCTGCAAATAATTGGGTCTGTTCCCCATTCTGCAGATGATTGGGTCGGGGGATCGTGAAGACAAAACATGTGGGACAATCTTGATTCGCCAGTTCCGGACCAAAAATGATCAGAATCAGCAATTAGCGATTTTGTAACATGTTGGGGTAAATGTAATAAGACTTTAAAACATCGGGCAGTCTTGCATGGAACTCGCCGATGTCTGAACTCCGCACCATATTACATTTACCCCGTTGTATTTTCCCGATCCCCTGAGAAATCGCCGGTCATTGGAGTCCGCCAATCGGCATCAGGGCCATCAGGGATTTGCCCAGCAGGTGTATGGCCCACGTAACTCAGCTGTATACCTCTATACTCCTGACTTTATTTTTGAGCTAAACACCTTTTCCCTCAAAATACTACCAACTGCCTCTCATATGACTGTTTTTTATTTACTGTGAGAGAAGCAAACCAGTTTTAGGATGATTTATCAACTCTTGTAATATAACAGGCCTGAACATTTGTAATACCTTACTAAAGATAAGCTCAGTTAAAGAAACGCTGTCTCTGCAGAAGAGTATCAGAGAAATAGAGGAAGGTGACCTGGGACTGAGCTTTCCAAGGTGAGCTTTTAGACTGCCAGGAGGAACAAGCCATACAGAGAGCATTGCACATAAAGCGAATGATATAGAGGTGGAAGCAAGTCAGTTGTAATTGCTCCCATTGTGCATGCACAGGACTAAAAGTATATGTGCTCTATGACGAGTTATATGCATGTCTGTGGCCAGGCCGTCCCTACCAGTATGGTTGGTTTCATACTCATAATTAATACTGTGCACTTACACCAGATGTACTTTATCCTTCGTTTAAAGATACATATTAAAACAGGCTTATCTATGCCTCTGCACAATTCTCTATAGCCCGCAATTTCATTGCCATGCCCTCACTGACATTGCCTGGACTGGTGTAAAAAAGCCCAGTTCAACCCTTTAGTCTTAAGTGGTGATGCCACTGAATTGCATATGACTTTTACTCTTTCCTAGGCCACGGGGGTCACAGTGGATCCCTACCTTTATCTCCTGAGTATATAGTACATACTGTAATGCACTATATAGTAAAGCAATAAGATTAAATCAGAGAAACTGGTGCAGAATCCTCATTAATTAGTAGTGCAAATCAATTATACCAACTACTCAATCAGGAATTTCCTAAAAGCTTATGCTAAACTAAACTTGCTGTCACTAAAGAATATAACTTGATATTATCTACCTTGATTAGATTTTATCTATGATGAAAGCACAAACAGTTTGTAAAGGATGTGAATCATCAGAAAGTGCTAAGGAATGTCACAGTGCATGGAGGAATGTAAAATGGAATCTGTTTGCAAACAGACCCATTGTGGTAATTACAATAAGATCAATTAAGATTACTCAATGTACTAATAATTTTGGTGATAGGGGCAATTAGGTTTTTGGTACATGATCTACTGTATTGCAGCTCATTAAGAATGTGAGTTACTACTTTGGACTTAACGAAAACCAGTCTTGCCTGTTCAGGTAATCATCCATAATGTCTTATTTTTTAGAGATTATTATTATAATGTAGATAAACTGTAGAACAGGGGTTGGCAACTGGTGACTTGTGCGCATATATTCCTTGAAGTGGTCACATGTGGCCCTCATGACCAGCGTAATTTCCCCCTCAATGCTTTTTCAATTGATAGTGCTCTGACAAGGATGTAGTCAAAAGGTTGACAATGACAATGTCGATAGTGTCAGTACTATTTTATCGACAGCTATGATGTTGACATTGTTAAAATGTCGACAGGAAATGTGCCGACATTCACAGAATGTCTTCAGGTGAAATGTTGACATTAGGGTTAGGCTGCAGGCAAGAGGGATAGGCTGCGGGGAGTGGTTAGAGTTAGGCACTAGAGGGAGGGTTAGGGGTATGGATTTGATTTAGGGATAGGGGAGAAATACTCACCAAAACACCGGATGATCAGATGTCTGACTCAGAAGTCACAGTCACATGACCGCCGTGACCCAGAAGACACTTGTTGCCTTGTTTTTACATTACATTTGCACCCAAACGCCCAAATATAGTATTTTGTGCCATGAAATTGCTGTACAGTACATGTATATTAATATAACCCACAATGTGCAGACGACTTATAAGCCTTTTAACAGAAATAGTAGAGTACTTCAATCTGCCTGTCACAAAATGCCTTGTCTATATGGTATATGAACATCTATTCCAGAATGTCTACATGATTTGAATGTCAACAATGACATATTTTTACAAATTTTTGGGTTAGAATTAGGTGTTAGGGTTAGTCTGCGGTTAGGGTTAGGTTTAGGGCTAGAGTTAGAGTTAGTCTGCAGTTAGGGTTAGGTTAGATTTAGGGCTAAGGTTAGTCTGCGGTTATGTTTAGGTTAGGTTTAGAGCTAGGGTTAGGGTTAGTCTATGGTTAGGGTTAAGTTTAGGGCTAGGGTTAGTCTGCGGTTAGGGTTAGGTTAGGTTTAGGGCTAGGGTTAGGGTTAGTTTAGGTTTAGGGTTAGGGTTAGTCTACAGTTAGGGTTAGGTTAGGTTTAGGGCTAGGGTTAGTCTGTGGTTAAGGTTAGGTTTAGGGCTAGGGTTAGGGTTAGGTTATGTTTAGGGCTATAGTTAGTCTGCGGTTAGGGTTAGGTTTAGGACTAGGTTTAGTCTGTGGTTAGGGTTAGGTTTAAGGCTAGGGTTAGGTATAAGTTAGGGTTAGGTTAGGTTTAGAACTAGTGTTAGGGCTAGTCTGTGGTTAGGTTTAGGTTTAGGGCTAGTGTTATTCTGCGGTTAGGTTTAGGGCTAGGGTAAGGGTTAGTCTGCGGTTAGGATTAGGTTAGGTTTAGGGCTAGGGTTAGGGTAAGTTGATAACTTTATGGAAAATTTAATTGTCAACATATCGACTGTCAACATCCTGTCATTTTTAAAAAAAAATTACTATTATTTATTACCAGTTATTTATATAGCACACACATATAATACACAGTGCTTTACAGAGAATATTGGTCCATTCACATCGTTCCCTGCCCCAGTGGAGCTTACAATCTAAGTTCCCTACCACATGCACACATACACACTAGGGTTAATTTTTGTTGGGACCCAATTAACCTACCAGTATATTTTTGAAGTGTGGAAGGAAACCGGAGCACCCGGAGGAAACCCACGCAAGCACAGGGAGAATATACAAACTCCACACAGTTCATAGTGGGAATCGAACCCACAACCTCAGTCCTCATTACACCATCTGTGCTGTGCTGACATTATGTTAGTGTCAACATTGCGAATCTCAGCATTTGACATAATGACACCCATCTATTTCAACACCCTAATATTGATGAACTTAGAATGAAATATTCATTATAAAACAATTGCAGCTTTAATCTTAAATATTATACTGTCAAATGCTTGACATGTGCAGTGAGACCATGATGAATGCACGCAAGTCCCCCCAGTGCGCCCCCTGCTCACAGCTTCCTATGTCACCAATGATAAACACCATGCCGTCACCAACACTCTGCTTGGCCAGCCCAATCATTCGCCTTCCTTCCTGGGTCTCACTAATTTACCCAGTCAGTGTCTCTTTACTGTGGCAAGTGAAACATGCACCTGCACATTCGCAACACATTGTTTAAGAAGTGTTTAGAGAGAAAAGTGAAAAGAGAGAGAATAAAGATGGAGAGAGCAATAAGGGAGGGGGGAGGGGAGAAAATAGGGCAAGAGAGAAAAAGGGGGAGACAAAAGAGGGGAGTGAAGCAGATGTGAGATAGAGAGAGACAGGAGAAGTAGGGGTAAATAGGGATGGGGAGAGGGGGAAGAAGTTTAGGAAGAGGTTAGGAAGAGGCAGAGACAAGGGCAGAGACATATGGAAGTGATAGAGAGAGAGGGAAATAGAGAGAGAGAGAAAGATGGGAAGAAGAAGGGGGAGAGAGACAGAAGTGGGGGAGTGAACTGGGAAGTTTGGCGAAAAGAGAGGTAAAAATAGCTAGTGAAACAGCAAAGGCTGGGTCTATAATGCTAGTTTAGTATAAGTTAGATCTTACTCTGTAGGATGAAAAATGTATTTACAACTTGTTCTGTAAGCATTTAAAACAGATCCAAGAAAAAACAAAAAGTGATCTGTTTTCTTAGTCAGACACACATACTGTATGATTCCCAGTTGGTAAAACCACGTTGCACTGCTTGTGGGGGAGATTTAACATGTGCACAGATTTAGCTTTGAGAAGGGCAATTTCAAACTTTAGATCAGAATTCCAATTTTCTAATAACTCTGTTCACCATTTGTGGGTTACATGCAAAAGCAGTCCATAAATCCATGCAAATAAAATAAATGTATTACACCCCTTGGATTGCAGCATGGTTTTTTGTATGTGCTGTTACTGTACTTGCTTTCTTGCTTTGGTCTACTCTAAACTCAGAATCAGCATCATAACATTTACCATTTCACAGCTAATAATATTACTTACAACTAACTTCAGACAAATATTTTACCACTTATATCTACAAATTCCTCACAAACTCACAAACGCTGAATTATTTTTATAGCTATAGCAATCAAGTTAAGCATTTAAAATGCTATTTAAATGGGTTGAAATAGTGTTTACCTCTCTTTAAAGAACATGTTAAAAACAAGTTGCCCCGAGTAATGGTTTTTGAAACTACTGAGCCGGTTACTGTTTGAAGTCTAGTTTAGCTGAGACGCATTTCCTCATAAGTCTAGAATCATCCATAAACAGAAATAATGAAGTCAAATTTGTTTTCTTTTCATCTCTTGACATTAACTGGGTGAGTCATAGGAATGCACCTGTTATAGGACACCTGACTTTCTTAATTGAGAACTTTTGTTAGATCTACATATTAAATATTTCACCCCCTTGAGGAAATAAACAAAGACAAAGGTTGAAAACTTTCATTAAAGTTTGTTCTGATAAAACACATGTATGTTGTCTTCTATAATGTAACCTTTATGTCAGAGATTTTACTATGTGTCATACCTAATACTTGACATGTGTGGCTGGTCATTCCAGCTAGAGTATTTAACCTTTTACAGTTATGTTTGCAGTGACATGCACATGGGATTCTTTAAACTTGCAACATTATGACATTTACGTGAGGATGAATTTTAAGCGATGACAGAAATGTTGGTATGTGTGTGTATATATATATATATATATATATATATATATATATATTTATATATATAATATAGCAATGCGATGTCTGTATAAAACAGGAACAGGCGCCACTCCTGGTACTTGGTAAGTGGGAGCAAGTACCAACGTTTCAAGGCCATTAAGGCCTTGTCCACCACGGCACTGTCTCATATTGATTGTAGACATCTATTTAAGGTTACACTTTTACACCCTGATGACAAGGCTTTAATGGTAATGTAGACATCGCATTGCTACATTATCCTAAGGAAGGCACCCCGGCACTACTGTTGCGGAATTGTGAGTGCCCCTCTATATGTTGTATATATATATATATATATATATATATATATATATATATACAGTCAGGTCCATAAATATTGGGACATTGACAGAATTTTCAGATTTTGGCCTCTATTCACCACCACAATGGTTTTGAAATGAAACAAACAAGATGTGCTTTAACTGCAGACTTTCAGATTTAATTTGAGGGTAATTACATCCAAATCGGGTGAACGGTGTAGGAATTACAACAGTTTCAATATGTGCCTCCCACTTTTTAAGGGGCCAAAAGTAATGGGACTATCAACTCAAAAGCTATTTCATGGACAGGTGTGGGCTATTCCCTCATTATTTCATTATCAATTAAGCAGGTAAAAGGTCTGGAGTTGATTCTAGGTGTGACATTTGCATTTGGAATCAGTTGCTGTCAACTCTCAATATGAGATCCAAAGAGCTGTCACTATCAGTGAAGCAAGCCATCATTAGGCTGAAAAATCAAAACAAACCCATCAGAGAGATAGCAAAAACATTAGGTGTGGCCAAATCAACTGTTTGGAACATTCTTAAAATGAAAGAACGCACCGGAGAGCTCAGCAACACCAAAAGACCCGGAAGACCATGGAAAACAACTGTGGTGGATGACAGAAGAATTATTTCCCTGGTGAAGAAAAACCCCTTCACAACAGTTGGCCAAATCAAGAACACTCTCCAGGAGGTAGATGTATATGTGTCAAAGTCAACAATCAAGAGAAGACTTCACAAGAGTGAATATAGAGGGTTCACCACAAGATGCAAACCATTGGTGAGCCACAAAAACAGGAAGACCAGTTTAGAGTTTGCCAAACAACATAAAAAAAAGCCATTACAGTTCTGGAACAACATCCTATTGACAGATGAGACAAAGATCAACCTGTACCAGAGTGATGGGAAGAGAAGAGAAGGAAAGGAACTGCTCATGATCCAAAACATACCACCTCATCAGTGAAGCATGGTGGTGGTAGTGTCATGGTGTGGGCATGTATGGCTGCCAATGGAACTGGTTCCCTTGTATTTATTGATGATGTGACTGCTGACAAAAGCAGCAGAATGAATTCTGAAGTGTTTCGGGCAATATTATATGCTCATATTCAGTCAAATGGTTCAGAACTCATTGGACAGCGCTTCACAGTGCAGATGGACAATGACCCGAAGCATACGGCAAAAGCAACCAAAGAGTTTTTTAAGGCTAAAAAGTGTAATGTTATGCAATGGCCAAGTCAATCCCCTGACCTGAATCCGATTGAGCATGCATTTCACTTGATGAAGACAAAACTGAAGGGAAAATACCCCAAGAACAAGCAGGAACTGAAGACATTTGCAGAAGAGGCCTGGCAGAGCATCACCAGGGATGAAACCCAGTGTCTGGTGATGTCTATGCGTTCCAGACTTCAGGCTGTAATTGTCTGCAAAGGATTTGCAACAAAGTATTAAAAAGTGAAAGTTAGATTTAGGATTGTTGAGTTTGTCCCATTACTTTTGGCCCCTTAAAAAGTGGGAGGCACATATAGAAACCGTTGTAATTCCTACACCGTTCACCTGATTTGGATGTAATTACCCTCAAACTAAATCTGAAAGTCTGCAGTTAAATCACATCTTGTTTGTTCCATTTCAAAGCCATTGTGGTGGTGAATAGAGGCCAAAATCTGAAAATTCTGTCAATGTCCCAATATTTATGGACCTGACTGTATTTATATATATATATATATATATATACAATCCAATGCACCGGCACTCCTGCACTCAATGTAATAGGGCACACAGCCCTAACTTGCTCCGGTGCCCTCCAAGGAGGACAGCACCCCCAACTTATAATAGCCACAAGAAACAGGCGGCACTCGGAGTCTAGTAAACAGAATACCCTCACCGGAGAGATTTAATTGGTCAACGTTTCGAGGTGCAGTTCACCCCTTCCTCAGGACAACAAAACATAATAAAACAGTACACTTCAACATATAAATACATAAACAGTACACACTTACCCCACTGTACAACCATGCACACCTGGGCTCCATCCAGCATCCACACTATATATATAGTCAAATGGCTGGCACTCCACATAAATGCAAAATAAATTACTTGCCATGATGCCTTCCTGGAAGTTCAATTGAACACCCACTTACATATGTAGAAAGGGAAGGGCGGCACTCACAGGTCTGATGAAATGAAAGAATCAAACTTGACAACTGTGTCTGCCTTGTTCTAAGGCAGACACAGTTGTCAAGTTTGATTCTTTCATTTCATCAGACCTGTGAGTGACGCCTTTCCCTTTCTACATATATATATATATATACAGTGGTGGAACTCCCGGAGACAATGGAGTCATTTGCCGCTGGGCGCCATCCCTGAAGGGGGCACCTGCCTACATTGTCATCCGGCATAACTATGGAGGGTGCAGGGGGTGTGGTCGCACCTCCTGAACCCTCCATTTGCCGGGCGCCCGCTGAGTGTGTTACCAGCGGGCACCAGGCTCCTTCTCTCCTCTCTCCCCCCTGGCGGCAGCTGGAGGACAGAGCTCACCCCTGAGCTCTGGCTTCCGGGTCCCGCAGTGCACTGTGGGAGTGATGTCATGACGTCACTCCAATAGTTCCGAGGAGCGGGCGGTGGGAACGGATGGCAGCAGGCACTGGAGCGGGGTTTAAGATAAGTATTGTTTTTTTTGTATGTGTGTGTGTGCGCATCGGGTGTGGGCACTACAGGGGCTTATTACAGGGGGCACTACCGGGGGATTATTACAGGGGGCTTACTACTGGGGACATTACAGGGGGCTTACTACTGGGGGCACTACAGGGGGCTTACCACTGGGGGCACTACAGGGGGCTTATTACTTTACTACTGGGTGCATTACAGGGGGCTTACTACTGGGGGCACTACAGGGGGCTTATTACAGGGGGAATTACTACAAGGGGCTTACTACTGGGGGCTTATTACAGGGGGCACTACAGGGGGCTTATTACAGGGGGCTTATTACAGGGGGCTTACTACTGGGGGCATTACAAAGGGCTTACTACTGGGGGCACTACAGGGGGCTTACTACTGGGGGCACTACAAGGGGCTTACTACTGGGGGCACTACAGGGGGCTTATTACAGGGGGAATTAAATGGGGCTTACTACTGGGGGCACTACAGGGGGCTTACTACTGGGGGTACTACAGGGGGTTTATTACAGGAGGCTTACTACTGGGGGCATCATATGGGGGCACTACAGTGGCATTACTACTGGGGGCATCATATAGGGGCACTACAGGGGGCAATACAGGGGCCTTGCTACTGGGGGCATCATATGGGGTCACTACGGCAGCATTACTACTGGAAGCATCATATGGGGGCACTAGAGGGGCCTTACTATTGGCACTACAGGGGCCTTACTACTTGGGGCACAGCATAGGGTGGCCACTACTGGAGGTACTGCATAGGGGGACCATTGCTGGGGGGCACTACATAGGTGGGTACTGCATAGGGGGACCTCTACTGAGGGCACTGCATAGGGGGACCACTACTGGGGGAATTGTATAAAAGAAACTGCATAGGGGACAGCGGCAGCTGGGGCTGGCATAGGTGCTGGGGGGGTGGTAAATTTTAATTTGGGGGGGCACCAAGATTTATCTTGCCTCCAGGCACCTGGGATGAATTTATGCCACTGTGTATATATATATATATATATATATATAATTACCACCGGTCCGGCACTCCAAACAATACGTTCCACCTGCGGTCATTGTCCTCACAAAAATTCAATCCACAAGCCAAAGGTGCGGCAATCGAGACTCAATAAAAAACTGACACTGGAGATAAGTGCTAACAATGTTTCAGTAATCAAACTGTCTTCAGGTTACAAATATAGACGACATTAACATGTTTATATATACTTTGTTACTCACCCCTCGTGTACCACCGGCTTCCCGGGACAGGACTGCCCACCAGCCCGTAGTCGCCTCCTGCTGACATCAACATGTAAACGTCCTGACGCAGCATGTTAGTGTTGTGACCCAACACCATGGTTACATCGGCGTCTATACAATACACAGTATTACCAGGTTAAGAATCGCATATCTACATGTGCTGTAATGTAATCAAGTCAATGGTAGGCTTACAATTCACTAAGTTATGACTTAATTCATGGCATATAGATTTCATTCCATTACCAACAAGCTATTATGTCCCACTCAGATATAAAAAGTGAGATTCAAAAAACAAAAATTATTCCATACTTCAACAAGGACCTCTAAATTCTATAGAAAACATCCATAAGGAATGGTTTCATTAAGACCTTTAGAGTGAGTAAGTAATAAGACAATTTAAAGAAAATACAAGTTTACTGCATAGGAGAAACAGTTAAAATGTAATTTAAATTGATATGGAAATGATAGTTAACATTTTGGTAAACCAATCTTCTCCTATTGCCGGTGTTATAGCAGAGAGGAAGAGATGGGTGGAAATGAGGGGAAGAGAGGAGAGGGGCCCCTTCCTCCTCCTCCTCCTCTCATCCAGCCTGACCGCATCCTCATTCTTTATTTTCATCCCACCATTTTAATGAGTGGGATGCAAATCTCACTCATTATAATGTCGTCAGCTGTGGGACACTTCATTGAAGCTGGTCCTTGTGCAATGCATCAGTTGCGCAGTCACTTAGTTCTGCCCCTGGTGGGCAGATCATCCATTTGTGAGCAGTGACACTGGTGTGTCAGATGGTAAAACATACTGGATAAAGCTTATAGACTGATATTTTACCATCTAATCCAGTGTACATCTCGTATATATTTTTGTTGTATCTAAATAAAGAAATTCCACTCCCAGTCAATATTAAAATACATAATATACACTTTTTAAACACATAATAATATAATTGCCATTAGTAATCTAATGTAAAATACAAAATACTTACTCCCTCATTTGTAGTCGTCACTAGAATGTTCCGTTTTGTATAGCAGTCACTCAGATGCTGTTTGTAGTGTGTATACATTATTAAAATTCTTCTTGTATTGTATATTGGTCATTAGAATGTTCTGGTATTGTGTAGCGGTCAATATAATGCTCCCTGTAATGTATATCAGTCAGTATAATGCTCCCTGTATTGTATATCAGTCACTGTAATGCTTCCTGTATTGTGTATCAGCCACTAAAATGCTATTTGTTGTATGGAGATTACTAGGATCTCTGTAATATATATTGGTCATACGGATGCTCTTCATATTGTATATCAATCATTAGAATGTTCATTATATAGGTCATTAGAATGTTCTCTGTATTGTATATTGGCCATTAGAATACTCTCTGTATTGCATATCAAACATTACAATAGTCTCTACTATAAAAATGACTAGAAAATAGGCACTAATCCCATCTAATACATGACATTGTATATTATAGGTAAAAAATATAGAATCAGATAGAAATAAGATTTCTCTTAGTCTGATGGTCTCTTTCTTGACACGGTGGGAATGATCAAATTATAGGTATTACTTTCCCATATATGAAAGATAAAAGGCATAAAAACACAACATAGTGTGATGAAGTACAATTGAATTATTCCACACAAATCAATATAATAATGAAAAAACACTATCTGATAAAATTTTCCTGATATAAAAACACCACAGCACAGGTGATAAATGGAGGTTTTACCAGATGGTTGTGTTAATGGCGCATATAGATGCTATTTAGAGTTGAAGGCTCCGAAACCTTTAGACTCAGCTGCCCATCAATCACGGCTGTGTTGTATTTCTTGTTATTAAATATTTATTTGCATTATTTGTTGCTCTTAAAATTATGATTTAGCTATTATTATTTGAGTAAAATAAAGAAAAATGAAAATAATTATATCCTAAAATATATAAATTTCTGTGATAGTTTAGTAAAGTTCAGGGCCCGTGAACCAAGATTAGGATTCCAGCACTGAATGGTGTATGATATATGTATGGATAATGAATAGTATGGATAACAAATCCATATACTTGGGTATAGAGTAGAATGCTCTGCTGGTGCACCCCTGAGTAAAAAACTTGCATGAATCAACAAGGAGGAGAAAGAAGTATTCACTGTTTGGGGGCACTTGATGTAAATAGTAGTGTGCTTAAAATGTAACTTTTATTAGATATAAGTAAAAATAGAATTAACAGAGGTCTTATTAGGATATCTACTTCAACAAACAAATAATACAAACAATGAAAATTGTTCCACAGGTGTAGGTGTCCCAATAGGAATACTATATAGGTGAAACACTGTATAATAGACAAAGGTGCAAATAATTTACAGTGAAACACACTTAATAAACAGAAAAAATTGCATACCACAGCCCTGGTAACTAATTACAAGAGATCATTTTAGATTATATTCCAATATAATGAAACTCCTGATGGTGGTCCCACTCCCAATAGATGAACAGATTATCCTAGCCTAGGTAATAAAGATAACTAAATTATAAAGTAAAGAAAGAAAAGGAGTGTTGTGACTTTTGCTTTCCCCTGTGTGTCTCAGGAACAGTGAACAGGGAATTATAGAGTCAATAACACCCCTAGAGGAGCAAGGAGAATGGCAAAGTTTTCAAGGTGGCTTCTGCTATCCACTGTAATGTCAGACAACAGTGAATGGTGGATGAGAAAGTTTACTGTCCAGCTGTGCCACTCTATAGAAATGGGAAAGGTGGGAAGTAGGGAGAAGTGAGGATTAGTGTGGAGAAGAGCTGGGCATCTGCTGTCCACTGTTTGCCAAGGTAGTGAACAGTGGATAAGTGAGCTGCACTCTTGTATGATGAATATGGATTTAATAGGGTGAAATAAGAGGGTAGTGGTAGTGACAATTGGGTGACTAAAAATCACTACATTCATAAAAATGTTACAAAATGTTTAAATAAAAAAAAAATTGCTGATGGAATACATATAAATAAGACCAATTATGAATAGTAAAGTGAATTTAAACAACTGTACAATGCTGAGTGTGAGTAGTTAACCTAATTATCCTGAAAAAAAGAAGGGCTAGAAAAAGCCACTGTTAACAATGATCAATTCTGTATATTCTATTTTGCAATCAATAGAGGTTTTTAGCATAATCATGGCCAAGGTTATGGGCCTACCCACCATATTCAGGTAACCTCTTTCGGGTAGGTCCCTAACATACTAGGGTTCAAATCCACAGCACAGGACCCCCCAAAACTGGCCCAGCCAAGCCGCCCCAGGGCACCACCATCGTAAGAAAAGTGCAGTGTAAAGAGATAGTTAGGAGCAGCTGCAGCTGCATATAAAGAATGAAAATAATAAAGTGAAGTACATATATATTAAACACACACAGTGAAGGGTTAAAATGTGTTATAAAGGAAAATGTGTTATAATGCGGTGCCCTGAGACAGATTAACCAACGTAATCCTGGGGGACCCACACCCCAAAAATGGCCATGATTATGCTAAAAACCTCTATTGATTGCAAAATTTTATTACATTTATATATATTATTAATAATTTGGAGTTGTGCACCTGAGATTTGTATGTTTCTGTGCCTGCAATTAGTCTCATCAGGTAGCACCTCCCATCATATATATAGTCAGGTTGTGCAGTCCAGAAATCTTTCCCATATGCTCCATTTAATGTGCTTTATTGCACTTCTGAGGGAAAAGAGACACCCTCATTCTGGATTAGCACCCTTCCTTATTGGTTTAAAAGTGGAGTATGGTAATGTATATTCACACTGTATTAGGCACAATTCTAGATAAGTCCTACAAGTTATATACTGTAGTGCAACTTTGGTTCATTTTTGGGGTGTGGGTCCCCCTGGATTGCGTTGGTTAATCTGTCTCAGGGCACCGCATTATAACACATTTTCCTTTATAACACATTTTAACCCTTCACTGTGTGTGTTTAATATATATGTACTTCACTTTTTTATTTTCATTCTTTATATGCAGCTGCAGCTGCTCCTAACTATCTCTTTACACTGCACTTTTCTTACTATGGTGGTGTCCTGGGGCGGCTTGGCTGGGCCAGTTTTGGGGGGGTCCTGTGCTCTGGATTTGAACCCTAGTATGTTAGGGACCTACCCGAAAGAGGTTACCTGGATATGGTGGGTAGGCCCATAACCTTGGCCATGATTATGCTAAAAACCTCTATTGATTGCAAAATTTTATTGCATTTATATTAGGGGTGAGCGGGTTCGGATTTCTGAAATCCGAACCCCCCCGAGCCCCCCCGATCCGAGTCCGATCCGAGTCAGGCTCGACTTTTCCCGCCTGACTCGGATCTGACATCGAGGCAAAACGTCATCATCCCGCCTTCCGAGTCTCGCGGGTTTTGGATCCTATATAAGGTACCCGCGTCGGCGCCATTTTCTCACTCGGCTGTGGACAGTGAAGAGGGAGGGTGGGAGTTAGTGCTGTGTAGTGTAGTGTAGTGTAGTGCTGCTGTTGTCCACTACTTCAAAGTCCATAGGGGCTGGCTGTGTTGTGCTGTGCTGCTGTTGTTAATAGGGGCTGTGTCCACTACTTCAAAGTCCATAGGGGCTGGCTGGACTGTGTTGTGCAGTCAGTTCCAAAGTCCTGTGCAGTGTCCCAGTCCTAAAGGGGTGCTGTAGTGTTGTCCAGGGGGTGCTCTGTCCATCAGGGGTGCTCCCCCCAAGTGCTAAAAAAATAATATATTTTCTGTGTTTGTGAATTGTGTGCGCAGTAGCCGCACGTGCATCAACAAAGTAGTGCCAAGCGTGCGCCTGTGTCATAAGTAAAGGGCCGGCTGGCTTGACCGTTAAGGGTGCTGTAACCCCCGAAAGTACACTCCAGTCCAAACCAAAAAAAAAATTATTTTCTGTGTTTGTGAATTGTGTGCGCAGTAGCCGCACGTGCATCAACAAAGTAGTGCCAAGCGTGCGCCTGTGTCATAAGTAAAGGGCCGGCTGGCTTGACCGTTAAGGGTGCTGTAACCCCCGAAAGTACACTCCAGTCCAAACCTAAAAAAAAATTATTTTCTGTGTTTGTGAATTGTGTGCGCAGTAGCCGCACGTGCATCAACAAAGTAGTGCCAAGCGTGCGCCTGTGTCATAAGTAAAGGGCCGGCTGGCTTGACCGTTAAAGGGTGCTGTAACCCCCGAAAGTACACTCCAGTCCAAACCAAAAAAAAATTATTTTCTGTGTTTGTGAATTGTGTGCGCAGTAGCCGCACGTGCATCAACAAAGTAGTGCCAAGCGTGCGCCTGTGTCATAAGTAAAGGGCCGGCTGGCTTGACCGTTAAGGGTGCTGTAACCCCCGAAAGTACACTCCAGTCCAAACCTAAAAAAAAATTATTTTCTGTGTTTGTGAATTGTGTGCGCAGTAGCCGCACGTGCATCAACAAAGTAGTGCCAAGAGTGCCCCTGTGTCATAAGTAAAGGGCCGGCTGGCTTGACCGTTAAAGGGTGCTGTAACCCCCGAAAGTACACTCCAGTCCAAACCAAAAAAAAATTATTTTCTGTGTTTGTGAATTGTGTGCGCAGTAGCCGCACGTGCATCAACAAAGTAGTGCCAAGCGTGCGCCTGTGTCATAAGTAAAGGGCCGGCTGGCTTGACCGTTAAAGGGTGCTGTAACCACTGAAAGTACACTCCAGTCCAAACCAAAAAAAAATTATTTTCTGTGTTTGTGAATTGTGTGCGCAGTAGCCGCACGTGCATCAACAAAGTAGTGTCAAGCGTTCGCCTGTGTCATAAGTAAAGGGCCGGCTGGCTTGACCGTTAAGGGTGCTGTAACCCCCGAAAGTACACTCCAGTCCAAACCAAAAAAAAAATTATTTTCTGTGTTTGTGAATTGTGTGCGCAGTAGCCGCACGTGCATCAACAAAGTAGTGCCAAGCGTGCGCCTGTGTCATAAGTAAAGGGCCGGCTGGCTTGACCGTTAAGGGTGCTGTAACCCCCGAAAGTACACTCCAGTCCAAACCAAAAAAAAAATTATTTTCTGTGTTTGTGAATTGTGTGCGCAGTAGCCGCACGTGCATCAACAAAGTAGTGCCAAGCGTGCGCCTGTGTCATAAGTAAAGGGCCGGCTGGCTTGACCGTTAAGGGTGCTGTAACCCCCGAAAGTACACTCCAGTCCAAACCTAAAAAAAAATTATTTTCTGTGTTTGTGAATTGTGTGCGCAGTAGCCGCACGTGCATCAACAAAGTAGTGCCAAGCGTGCGCCTGTGTCATAAGTAAAGGGCCGGCTGGCTTGACCGTTAAAGGGTGCTGTAACCCCCGAAAGTACACTCCAGTCCAAACCAAAAAAAAATTATTTTCTGTGTTTGTGAATTGTGTGCGCAGTAGCCGCACGTGCATCAACAAAGTAGTGCCAAGCGTGCGCCTGTGTCATAAGTAAAGGGCCGGCTGGCTTGACCGTTAAGGGTGCTGTAACCCCCGAAAGTACACTCCAGTCCAAACCTAAAAAAAAATTATTTTCTGTGTTTGTGAATTGTGTGCGCAGTAGCCGCACGTGCATCAACAAAGTAGTGCCAAGAGTGCCCCTGTGTCATAAGTAAAGGGCCGGCTGGCTTGACCGTTAAAGGGTGCTGTAACCCCCGAAAGTACACTCCAGTCCAAACCAAAAAAAAATTATTTTCTGTGTTTGTGAATTGTGTGCGCAGTAGCCGCACGTGCATCAACAAAGTAGTGCCAAGCGTGCGCCTGTGTCATAAGTAAAGGGCCGGCTGGCTTGACCGTTAAAGGGTGCTGTAACCCCTGAAAGTACACTCCAGTCCAAACCAAAAAAAAATTATTTTCTGTGTTTGTGAATTGTGTGCGCAGTAGCCGCACGTGCATCAACAAAGTAGTGTCAAGCGTTCGCCTGTGTCATAAGTAAAGGGCCGGCTGGCTTGACCGTTAAGGGTGCTGTAACCCCCGAAAGTACACTCCAGTCCAAACCAAAAAAAAAATTATTTTCTGTGTTTGTGAATTGTGTGCGCAGTAGCCGCACGTGCATCAACAAAGTAGTGCCAAGCGTGCGCCTGTGTCATAAGTAAAGGGCCGGCTGGCTTGACCGTTAAGGGTGCTGTAACCCCCGAAAGTACACTCCAGTCCAAACCCAAAAAAAAATTATTTTCTGTGTTTGTGAATTGTGTGCGCAGTAGCCGCACGTGCATCAACAAAGTAGTGCCAAGCGTGCGCCTGTGTCATAAGTAAAGGGCCGGCTGGCTTGACCGTTAAGGGTGCTGTAACCCCCGAAAGTACACTCCAGTCCAAACCTAAAAAAAAATTATTTTCTGTGTTTGTGAATTGTGTGCGCAGTAGCCGCACGTGCATCAACAAAGTAGTGCCAAGCGTGCGCCTGTGTCATAAGTAAAGGGCCGGCTGGCTTGACCGTTAAAGGGTGCTGTAACCCCCGAAAGTACACTCCAGTCCAAACCAAAAAAAAATTATTTTCTGTGTTTGTGAATTGTGTGCGCAGTAGCCGCACGTGCATCAACAAAGTAGTGCCAAGCGTGCGCCTGTGTCATAAGTAAAGGGCCAGCTGGCTTGACCGTTAAAGGGTGCTGTAACCCCCAAAGTACACTCCAGTCCAAACCAAAAAAAAATTATTTTCTGTGTTTGTGAATTGTGTGCGCAGTAGCCGCACGTGCATCAACAAAGTAGTGCCAAGAGTGCGCCTGTGTCATAAGTAAAGGGCCGGCTGGCTTGACCGTTAAAGGGTGCTGTAACCCACAAAGTACACTCCAGTCCGAACCAAAAAAAAATTTATTTTCTGTGTTTAGCCGCACGTATATATCAAATCGATATAACATAAATGGAGGACCAAACTTTCTCCGATAAAAATAAAATAGAGAAAGATCAAGAACCACTTCCTCCTAGTGCTGAAGCTGCTGCCACTAGTCATGACATAGACGATAACATGCCATCAACGTCGTCTGCCAAGGCCGATGCCCAATGTCATAGTAGAGGGCACATACAATCCCAAATGGCAAAGTTCAGGAAAATGACCTTGAAAAAGACATTTAAATCAGCTGAAGAGAAACGTAAACTTGCCAATATGCCATTTACGACACGGAGTGGCAAGGAACGGCTAAGGTCGATCCCTAGTATGTTCATGACTAGTGGTTCAGCTTCACATGACGATGGAAGCACTCCTCCCACTAAAAAAATCAAAAGAGTTAAGCTGGCAAAAGCACAGCGAAGAACTGTGCTTTCTAAGAAGATATCACAAATCCCCAAAGAGAGTCCAAGTGTGGTGGTGGTTGCGATGCCTGACCTTCCCAGCACTGGACGGGAAGAGGTGGCTCTTTCCACCATTTGCACGCCCCCTGCAAGTGCTGAAAGGAGCACCCACAGTCCACTTGCTGATATGCAAATTGAAGATGTCACTGTTGAAGTACAACAGGATGAGGATACTGGTGTAGCTGGCGCTGAGGAGGAAGTTGGCGAGGAGGATTCTGATGGTGATGTGGTTTGTTTAAATCAGGCTCCGGGGGAGACAGTTGTTGTCCGTGGGATGAAAAAGCCCATCACGGTCATGCCTGGGCAGAAGACCAAACATTCCACCTCTTTGGTCTGGCAATATTTCTATCCAAATCCGGACAACAACTGTCTTGCCATATGTACCATATGTAAAGGTGAAATAAGTAGGGGTAGGGACGTCAACCACCTAGGAACATCCTCCCTTATACGGCACCTGCAGCGCGTTCATAAAAAGTTACTGTCAAGTTCAGAAACTTTGGCTCAGACCGTAAGCAGTCCAGGGACACCTAAATCCCGTTGTCCTGTTGTATCCAAGCGCCTGCAAACCACACCGTCAACTCCCTCCTCGTCAATTTCCTCCTTAGTCAGGATCGGAAGTAGTCCTGCAGGCCATATCATTGGCATGACTGACTCTCCTATCCGGGATTCCTCCGGAGGATCCTGCATTGCTACGCCTACTGCTGCCGCTGCTGCTGTTGCTGCTGCTGCTGGGAGTCGTTCATCATCCCAGAGAGGAAGTAGGAACACCACTACTTTTACTAAACAATTGACCCTCCAACAGTCCTTAGCGAGGAGGATGAAGTACGACAGCAGTCATCCTGAAGCAAAACGTATAACTGAGGCCTTGACTGCTATGTTGGTGTTAGACGTGCGTCCGGTATCCGCCATTAGTGCAGTGGGATTTAGACAATTGATGGAGGTAGTGTGTCCCCGGTTCCAAATCCCGTCTAGATTCCACTTCACTAGGCAGGCGATACCGAGACTGTACAGAAACGTCAGAAAAAGTGTCCTCAGTGTCCTGAAAAATGCCGTTGTACACAATGTCCACTTAACCACGGACATGTGGACAAGTGGAACAGGGCAGACTAAGGACTATATGACTGTGACAGCCCACTGGGTAGATGTATCACCTTACGCAGCAACAGCAGCAGCGTCACCAGTAGCAGCATCTCAGAAACGCCAGCTCGTTACAAGGCAGGCTACGCTGTGTATCACCGGTTTCAGTAAGAGGCACACCGCCGACAACCTCTTAGAGAAACTGAGGGAAATCATCGCCCAGTGGCTTACCCCACTTAGACTCTCCTGGGGATTTGTGATATCTGACAACGCCACCAATATTGTGCGGGCATTACATCTGGGCAAATTCCAGCACGTCCCATGTTTTGCTCACACAATAAACTTGGTGGTGCAGAATTTTCTGAAAAGCGACAGGGGCGTGCAGGAGACGCTTTGGGTGGCCCGAAAAATTTCTGGCCACTTTCGCCATTCAGCGACTGCGTGCCGAAGACTGGAGCGCCAGCAAACACTCTTGAACCTGCCCCGCCATCACCTGAAGCAAGAGGTTGTGACGCGGTGGAACTCAACCCTCTATATGCTTCAGAGGATGGAGGAGCAGCAAAAGGCCATACAAGCCTATACATCCACCTATGACATAGGCAAAGGAGGGGGTATGCACCTGACTCAAGCGCAGTGGAGAATGATTTCCGTGTTGTGCAAGGTTCTTCAGCCCTTCGAACTTGCCACACGTGAAGTCAGTTCAGACACTGCCAGCTTGAGTCAGGTCATTCCCCTCATCAGGCTTTTGCAGAAGCAGCTGGAGAAAGTGAAGGAGGAGCTAAGACGGAGCGATTCCGCTCGGCATGTGGGACTTGTGGATGAAGCCCTTCATTCGCTTTGCCAGGATTCCAGGGTGGTCAATCTGTTGAAATCAGACCACTACATTTTGGCCACCGTGCTCGATCCTAGGTTTAAAGCCTATGTGGTGTCTCTCTTTCCGGCCGACACAAGCCTGCAGAGGTGCAAAGACCTGCTGGTGAACACACTGTCAGCTGAAGCGGAACGTGACACGTCAACGGCTCCTTCTTCATTTTCTCCCGCAACTGGGGCTGCCAGGAAAAAACTTAGGTATCCTAAGCAACCCGCTGGCGGTGATGCAGGGCAGGCAGGACCAAGTTTGGACATCTGGTCCGGACTGAAGGACCTGGCAACAATTTCTGACATGTCTACTGTCACTGCATATGATACTGTCACCATTGACAGAATGGTGGAGGATTACATCGGTGACAGCATCCAAGTAGGCATGTCAGACAGTCCATACCTGTACTGGCAGGAAAAAGAGGCAATTTGGAGGCCCCTGTACAAACTGGCTCTATTTTACCTGAGTTGCCCCCCCTCCAGTGTGTACTCCGAAAGAGTGTTTAGTGCAGCCGGGAACCTTGTCAGCGAAAGGCGTAGGAGGTTGCTTCCACAGAATGTGGAGAAGATGATGTTCATCAAAATGAATTATCAGCTCTTCCAGGGAGACCAGCCTCCAGAAGGTACAGAGGGACCTGTGGTGGTGGATTCAAGTGGGGACGAGTTAATACTTTGTGAGGATGAGGATGTACACACTGAAGAGGGTGAGGAATCGGTGGATGAGGAGGATGAGGATGACATCTTGCCTCCGTAGAGCCAGTTTGTGCAGGGACACATTAATTGCCAGCTTGTTTTGTGGGGGCCCAAACGAACCAATCATTTCAGCCACAGTTGTGTGGCAGACCCTGGCGCTGAAATGATTGATTTGTTAAAGTGTGCATGTCCTGTTTATACAACATAAGGGTGGGTGGGAGGGCCCAAGGACAATTCCATCTTGCACCTCTTTTTTTCTTTGCATTATGTACAGTTTGGGGCCTAGTTTTTCTAACTGCCATCCTGCCTGCCACTGCAGTGTCACTCCTAGATGGGTCACGTGTTTGTGCCGCCCACTCGTGTCGCTTAGCATAGTCATCCAGCTACCTCGGTGCAACCTTTTGGACATAAAAACACTATTGTGAGGTGTGAGGTGTTCAGAATAGACTGGAAATGAGTGGAAATTAAGGTTATTGAGGTTAATAATAGCATAGGAGCAGAAAAACCTACAAATTCTGTGATTTTAGCTGTTTTTATGCTTTTTTTCAAAAAAATACAGATCCAAAACACAAAACCCAGAACCCAAAACACGGAAGGGTGGTTTTGGCAAAACCAATCCAGATCCAAAACACGAAGAAAGATCCAGATCCAAAACCAAAACACAAAACACGAAAAGTGGCCGATGCACACCCCTAATTTATATATATTATTAATAATTTGGAGTTGTGCACCTAAGATTTGTCTGTTTCTGTGCTTTTGGCTGCCAAAAGCACTCCCACTGACATCACTAGTGATGTCAGTGGGGTAGGCCTCAGACGGCAGGCGTTCCCATGGGAACGTCTCCGTCTGCGCAGCCACGCCCCCGGCACGCCCTCCAAAGGGGGCGTGCTGTCAATCACCATCGACAGCACGCCCTCATTGGTGCGAGACCCATAGCGACGGCTTGGCCACCTCCGTCATATGCATGCGCACTTGGCCAACATCGACCAGCTTGCAAGCGCTCAGCGCTCGCGAGCGGGTCTGAATCAGGCCCACTGTCTAGTGTGTACCCGGCTTAAATCTGCCCCTGGGAAAATATGTATAAAAATATATTCTTTTTAACTTGCTTGTGAGGTATTAATTTTTATTCTGCAAGTAAGTATATTTCTGTATTGCTAAACTATGAATGTCAGCTATATATTTTTATCACTATGCTCCAAATACAGTATGTGGTAATCACATCTCAATTTATCATTTTGGCAGTCAAAGTAAGTTTACAAATTGATTTAACATTTCTTATGGTAGTGTTACATACATAGGCCCGTATTCAATTTGAGCTGAGCCACGATACTTTTTCGCCTCCCGGACAATTCGCTTGTTTTGCTGGCGGAAAAGTATCGCGCGTGTGCCCGCGTATCGCCGTATTCAATTTGAAAGTAGGCAAAAACGGGACCTGGCGAAACTTAAACAAGCAGAAACTACTGTCAGATTTGGGGAAATCAGCCTGACAGCCCCCAAAAGATGCTCTGACATGGCGGTTCCCTATGTTCCCATGATTTGGCTTGCTGAAGGTATTTGGTGTTTTTAAACGGGCTCAATAGCTGCTAAATAGCGTTTTCGTATACGTGGTGAAAAATAGTATTCAGGAGTTTTTTTGCAGAAAATAACTTATCCCAGCAAATTTGGGGTACTTGAAAATGGCGGACAGCATATTTTAAAGTTGCTAAAGTTAAGTTTAAAAAACCGTGAAAAATCCACCTGCAGCAAGCCCCTGCAATGAAAAAAATACTTGGGGACCCCCCCAGAGTCAAGTTCGCTAGTTTGTAACTTTGTCCCCCAACATTTTTTATTTTCGCCCTCAAATTCAAAGTGATTTTTTGGGGTGTTCTTAAGTCTTTTTTTTATTTTTTGACACAGTTTACCTTTGGGGGCCTGGCTGAGGGCTGCACGGGGGTTCCCGCAACAATGCACCCCAGAACCCCAATTCTGCACTTTTTTCTGCCTGCTATTCATAGGCAAAACTTTTCCGCCTGTTACATTGCATTGACTTTCCGCCTAGGTGAAAAGTCTTCCAAATCGAATACGGAGTCAAATCAAAACAGGCGAAAATGACATCATCGGCGAAAAGTTTTCACCCAAAACACGCAAAAACGGCTTTTCGCACCAAATTGAATACGGGCCATAGTGTGTAATAAAAGGGAATAACTTTTGAATCGAAAACCTTTGATGAAAATCTGTCTGTGATTGCTGTAAGCTCTTTCTTGTATTATTTTGATACAAGTTAATTTTGGTCTCTGCCTAAACTATTTTTGTAATATTAGTACAAAATTATATATTCATATTGCTATTTTGTTTGGAACTCGATATATTTTGTTCTTTGATTGAGTCTTCAGCGCTTCACTTAATGATTTTCTGAAATATCATACTGTTCTGGTTTTATTATTTTAATATAAATATCATATGCATAGTAATGTGTCATGATATATTTTACACTTTACGTGAGATATTATTACAAGAATATGTAATTAATTATTGATTGTTAGAATAATATAACACCAGGAGCCATTAATCTAATTAATTAACACTGTGACATAATTACAAAAAGTGTTTATCTGGAGACCAGCAGAAGGAGATTCCCAATTTCTTCAGAAAATTATCAAATCAGCTATCTCTTCTAACACATTAATGAAACCTTTTCCTTTTTTCAAAATAAATGATGCACCATAGTCTAATTTTAAATTAATTTGTGGCTGTAATTAATTGCACTGACCCAACCAAGATGCTGATAATATGCTTTAATAATAAAAGCAGCTTCTTTACTCTTTGTTACACTATTTACAGTATTTGTCTGTGATATCATATTCTATATTTTTCACGTCATTCGCTGCCATACATGAATACATACAGAAATGTACAAAATTTTACTTTAAAATGTTTGCCAACTGTACCTCACTAGTGCTGCTTGTCTTTAACAAATACCAAATTTGTCATTGCCCCTAAAATGGTAAGTGGAAGCAAAAGAGTGTTTCTGAGTTTTCAACATACAATTTCAAGAAGCTACATTCAAATATCAAAAGCTTTTCCAGTAAGTTGTAGTACTTACCATAAATATATATATTTTTTTCCATAATCATTTCTATTAGATATATAAACATATTAAATGAAAAGATGTGAAAAATAAAATAAAAAATATAAAAAAAGAGGGGTACAGAAAAAATAACAAGGAAGAGAGGAGGGAAATAATAAGCATAGTACACATAGGGCCTGATTCAGAGCCGCCCGTAAGCGGCCGCTCGTTCGTTCCTACCGATGTTCGCACAACTGTGCATGCGTACGTATTGTTTGTAATACGCATGCGCGAACCAGTCAGTGCGGCCGAAAATCGTGTGCTCGCTAAATAGCGAATGCCTGCTATTTTGAGTGACAGAATGAGGCGTTTGTGGGTGGTAACAGGGGAAGGTGCTTGAAAATGGGGAGTGGAGATCCGGGCGTTTTAAGGGTGTGCATAATTAACAAAGCAGCGTCATTGACCACGTCACTTGGTTGTTTTATAGTCAGAACTGCTCGCATGATTGTGGTAGGTAAAACAAACCACAAGAATAGCGAGCAGTTCAGACGCCTTTCGATGTACTCGATTAATCTAATAAATAGCGGACATGACGTATGATGCGAGCGGCCAGGGGGCGTTTTTTTCAAAATTACGTTCTCATGTTTTGTTCGCTCGTTCAGACATAGAGGCGTGAACAGACCGCAAAGAGCGAACGGTTCATTTAAATAGCCAGCCCCTTTTTCTGAACAAGCGAGCGCAAATAGCGTCCGGCTCTGAATCAGGCCCATAGTACACATATTAGGGTACAATTATCTATGCAAAATGTCTATACAATAAAGTTAATCATATATATGCAATGTATATGTGGAAAGGTACAACATGACATTTAATCAACAAAATATTTAAAGATATTCAAGACTCCCTTTTCAATCCATACATTAAGGTAATTATCAGAAATGAGACAGGCAATACCTGCCAGAGAGACATCAGTCATAGGGAAAGATAGATTATCCACCTTGGACATTGCCAGACCCCAAGGTTTATGAGTGTGAGCTACAGCTGTTGGGATGGGGAGTTTATAGGGCTTACTAGATATTGGCACCTATAAGATATCAGTTATGGGATACCGGGCCAACCTACGTCATTCTAGGACACCCCATGGCTTCGGACTAATTCTAACAAACCACTCTCCAATCTGAGAAAGAATGCTTGCCCATTGATAATATTGCAGGTCGGGAAATGCCAGCCCTCCCTCCAATTTTGGGAGAGACATAATTTTTCACGCTAAACGGGGTTTCTTATTTTCCATACGTATTTGGTGAAAATGGCATATAATTTGTTAAGTAGAGAATTAGGTAGGAGAACAGGTATAGTACTAAACAAATCTAAGATCTTAGGGTGGAGCACCATTTTAAGAGCTGCAATACGTGCCATCCAAGATACCACTAGCATCATCCAATCTTTAGTCAAAATTGTAAAGTGGCTCAGTAAGGGGAAATAATTACATTGGACCAGGTCCGCTGTTATAGGTGTGATGTGTATTCCCAGGTATTTAAGACTCCTATCTAGCCAAGAGTAGGAGTACTGGGATCATAGTGCTAAAAGAAGGCCAGGGGATGTGTTTATTGGGAGGGCCTCTGTTTTATATGTGTTCAATTTGTAATAAGATACTCTCGCATAATCTTCTAATATTATATGTAACTGTTGCAAACTAGAGATAGGATCTGTAAGGGTTAAGAGGATATCATCCGTGAAGAGGCAAATTTTATAATCCAAACCATGAAGGTTAGGTCCTCGTATATCTTTCTTAGTTCTAATAGTTTCGGCTAAGGGTTCTATGGCCATGGTGAAAATCAATGGGGATAAGGGGCACCCTTGACAAGTGTTATTAGATATATTGAAGGTTGAAGAAAGCATACCGTTTACCATAACTCTAGCTGAGGGGCAGGAGTAGAGGGCTAGAATGGAAGACAAGGCTCTACCGAAAAACTCAAATCGCTTCAGCATTGTTGTTAAATAACACCAATGAAGCCTATCAAAGGCCTTCTCTGCATCCAGTGTTAACAATAGCAAAGGTTCATTGAAAGCAGAGAAGGACACAATAACATCTATAACCTGCCTGGTGTTGTCTGGCGCCTGTCTACCACAGAAAAATCCTACCTGGTCCTGATGGATAAGAGATGGAAGCAATGGACTCAATCTATTAGTAATTAATTTAGCGTAAATTTTAACTTCAGTGTTCAAAATCACAATTGGTCCGTAATTAGAAATCATCGCTGGGTTCTTCCCCGGTTTAGGAAAAGCCACTATTCAGGCTTCCAAAATTTCTTTAGGGAAAGAACCAAGGGCCTGATTCAGACCCACTCGCGAGTGGCTGTCCGCTCGCAAGTGGGTCGATGGTCTGCACTGAGCATGCGCACGACGGAGGGAGCTCCGTCGTGCGCATGCGCCAGACACGACGAGCGAAGGACTTTCCTTCGCTCGTTGTGTCCGATCAAAGGGGGCGTGCTGTCAATGTTGATTGACAGCACGCCCCCTTTGGTGGGCGTGCCGGGGGCGTGCCTCCCTGACGGGGGCGTTCCCACGGGAACGCCTCCCGTCAGAAGCCGGCCCACTGACATCACTAGTGATGTCAGTGGGAGTGATTTTGGCTCTGATAGAGCCAAAATCACTCCGGAGCTTGCGGTTGAAAACCTCAACCGCAGGCTCCGGCTCGCAATTTCGATGGTCGCGATGGTCACGACCATCGCGGCCATCAAAATGCACGCTCGTATAGCCTGTGGGTGGTGACCCACAGCTATACGAGCGTCCAGGAGGACGCTCCATGAAAATGGAGCCCGGCCCTCATGCAGAGCGTGCGCTCTGCTCAGAGCGTACGGCTCTGAATGAGGGCCCAAGTTCGGAAGCTTCATAAAAAAGCTGGATTAAGACTGGGATCAAAACATCCTTAAATTCTTTATAGAACTTAGTTATATATCCATCAGGACCAGGGGCCTTACTCAATGGCAGAGAATCAATAACCATTCCCAATTCCTCCTCCGTCCATGGTCTACCCAGAAAGTGGACAGAGTCTTCACCCAGTGTAGGTAAATGCACACTGGATAAAAAACTAGCAATACCTTCGTCTGTGGGCTGCGAGACTTGGGAATCGCCAGACAGATTATAAAGATTAGAGTAATACTCTGCAAACACAGTTGCTATCTCCTGCGCATCAGTTACTTTAGTTCCTACCTGTTTGTAAATGGTACAAATTTGTTCCCTTGCCATTTTCTCTCTCAGCTTGCGGGCTAGCATCCTACCCGCCCGATCACCTTGGACGTAAAATTTTTGGTTCAGCCTGAAAATATTTTTATGGACTTCCGACAAAGCTAATATATTCCATTCTTCCCTAAGTCTGAGTAGTTCCTTAGAGATCTTAGTATTCTGAGGGGAGCATTTATGTTTTGTTTCCAAATCTGCTAAACGTGATTCCAGATTTTTCTGGCGTTTAGTAGCATTTCTCTTGAGTCGAGCCGCTGACTGAACCGTGGACCCACACACTACCACCTTTAATGAACACCAAAAATTAAATTGTGACGTGTCACTTGGGGAATTAGTCTCCAAATACATGAAGAGGGACTGGGATATATTTTGTCTAGACTCTAAGTTGGAGAGTAAATGTTCTTTCATGCGCCAAGGATTAGGGGGAAGTTCTATGTCTCCCAATATCCCAAATCAGACTAATGACTGAGTGGTCTGACCAAACCTTGGGTAAAATAACCGCTTTTTTATTTTGCCGGAGTATCCACTTGTCAGATATAGCAAAATCAATACGGGAATATGAATGGTGGACATAGGAATAAAATGTATAATCCTGTATAGTTGGATTTTTTGCTCTCCATATATCAAATAGGTCACGAGATCTTAATTTACAAATCGAGGATGATTTATCCATGTAGGGGTCGAAGACCATAAAAATCCCCTAATAACAAAACGGACCTCTTTCAATGATCTTGCAAATTGGTGCATAGGCGTCTACAGAAAGAAAGCTGTTTAGTATTGGGAGCATATATTGAAACTATTTTAACTGGAAGACCCTCCAAGTTCCTTAGTAATATCAAATATTGACCTTTTTTATCCACAATTTGTTTCTCTAATATATAGTTACAGTATGCAGCAATCAATATATCCATGCCTGCTTTTTTATAAGGCCCATTGGGCATATAGCTATACGGAAAATGAGTATCAAAAAATTTCGGAGGAAATGTGTTTAAAAAATGCATCTCTTGAACAGCCACAATCTGTACCTTATGTTTGTGGAAGTACTTCAGGGCCAAGCGTCTCTTATTTGGGGAATTCAGCCCGTTAACATTGAGTTACAGTACCTTCACCATCTTGACTATAAATTACTTGCAATGTGGACAACAGCAAAATGTACCTTTTACATATTAGAGAATACCCTACAAAAATTAGAATAAAAACATAACCAGAGAAAATACAAAAAGCAAAATAAAAAAATAGAGGGAAATAATGAAGGTATAGAAAGAGCACCTTACTGGTGCTACATGGGGCCACTCCCAATGGTGGGACATAAATGTATTGGGGGTAGCGGAAACCCCCCAAAACTCCTATATTAACCGTAATTTAACAGATACATGAATAACGCACATATATAATCAAACATCAAATTAACATCAATCATTAGAACAGCCGAATAACAAGTCAAGATCTCACCATGTCTTCACTGGCCTGGACCCGCTCTCCAGGAACTTAGAACATTTCAAAGATCAAATATGATATGATTTAGAGAAAAAACATTTGCAAACGGCACAATGGTATGAAGAAAGACGTGGAAAGAAGCTAATGTCCATCAGCTATAATGTCCCATCACGGACCAATCCTTCTCCACTCATGGACAATTGGGCAACATTGATGAGATATCTTCTAAATTCCAGGACACAAGGAGTTGTACACCTTCCTCGGGAGATGAAACTGGAATAACGGAGCCATTACGCACAATCAGTAACTTGGTCGGAAATCCCCATCTGTAAGGGATGTCTGCTTTTCTAAGGGCTTTCATCACTGGGAAGAAAGATCTATGTCTAGCCAACATGGCAGCCAAAAAGTCTCCAAAGATATGAAGGTCTCCTAGAATCTGAGTAGAGGACTCTGATGGCTTTGCTGTCCGAAGAATGGATTAATTTACAGGGAAGTAATGTAGCCGCATCAAGGTATCTCTTGGTGCACCTGGGGGGGGGCATTTATCGCCTTAGGAAGCGGATGAATACGATCTAAGAGGAATGATGTGATGGAAAGTGTAGGTAAAAGCTTCATGATGAGATCTGTGACGTACTCGGTGAGATTCGTATTTATGATTGAATCTGGAATACCTCTGATCTTGATGTTATTATGGCGGAATCTATCTTCCAGGTCTCCTATTTTATCCCGCATACTGGTGACCTCTGTCTGGAGCTGATTATGTAAGGTTATCAAGTCATTATGTGATTTAACGACTTCTTCTAATTTAGTCTCAAGGTGGTCTGTTGCGGTCACCTAGTGCGTCGACCGATTGTTGACAGGTCTACAAAGCCGCTCGAAATTCAGAGGTAATATCTGTTTTAAAGGTAGATAATAGCTGCTTCATAGAGCCCACCATTAAAGGACATCATCTTCCATGGAATTCGTTTGTGAGGAAGAAGATGGAGAAGTTTTCAGGAGTGGAGCATAATCCAAAGGCAACTGGACCGATTTGTCCAGAGAAGACCCCTTGGTCCCAGAAATTGGAGATGCGTGTTTGAAAAAGCTCACTAGCGGTACCTTATCAGGCCCTTTTGAACATTTGGGTGGCATGGAAAAGTAGATGAACAGCTCCCATCAGGAGGCAGTGAGGTAATACGTGAAGTTCGGAACCAAAATAGATCCACAGAGGAAGGGTGCATCAATGTAAAGGAGTGTTGGAGGGCTATAGGAATCTTTAAGTAGCAGGCATCTGTAAAGGAGTCACAGCCGTGACTATGCTGTTATGAGATTGAAAGAGATCAGTCTTATGGCCAAGATAGCAGTGGGGGCCGGGGAACTCACCACTATAGAAGTCAGCCCTGGAGTGTGAAAGATCAAGCAGGCAGCAGGTCTTCAAAGATGGCCATCGGCTCCAATACAGCTCCAGAGCCTGGAGGAGCAGATGATCCTCTGTAGCCAGATCTGGACCCCACCGGGTAAGTACACCATCCAAACACCTGGGAGGTGACTTAAGGTTGTCTCCCCACTGAATGATGCAGAGGTACAGCAGGAGATGTGACAGTCACGGCACCCCATGGCCGACAGTTGGGGACCACTGCTCAGGATAGTCCACAGCTTCAGGCCAGGCACTGGGCCACAAACACTGGGTCCGTCTGGGAGTGCTGCTGTCACCGGAGATCGGTCCTCGGGAGCACTATGGCCTGCCAGGCACCCAGGGATCTGTGCAGCAATGCTAAAAAGCCGCCAATAACAACTTTGGAGCCAGAGCGTGAGAAAGCCCGACCGCTCCGTTCAGCTGCTAGACCACGCCCCCCTTCTGATTTGTAGCAGGCAACAATACGATGTGACTGGGGTGAGGGTGACATTTGATATTAGATCATGTCTGAAACAGTCAGGGAGGTGTGTGAGATTTTTGGCTACGGCTTCCTCAGGGAGAAACAATAAAACTGTGGCACTACAAGTTCCAGAAGCAACCTCAGAGGTTAGACTTTAGCAGGAAAAACAGCACAAGGGAGCTTCCTATGAGGTCTTGCCAGAGATAGGTACTCACTGTATATTGATGTAGTTGGTGTTCCCCAGACTGCAGGAGGGACTCCCAGTATTATGAAAATTATCAGTCCAAGGTGACCAGCACACAGGGGGAGAGAATTATAGTAGAGAGGAGGCCCAGCAGGAAAGGTGAGTCACCTGGGGACCCACACGTCACAGAGCAGACCAGAGGAGCAGGTCCAGCAAGGGGGAGTCAGCGCAGCTGGGAGAAGGTGGCCAGGATATACTGCAGGATGCCCAGCTTGGTCTATACTAAAGGCCGGTCTCCAAACCTGTCTTCAAGATGGCAGCCTCCCACGATTCATGGCTCTGGCCACGGTTGCTTTTAAGGTACACCGTCAGCAGGGTCCAGAGAGAGGACAAGGAGGCTGCGGTGATGTCCGGCAGCAACCACGATGCCGCCGACCTGTGGGGCTCCAAAATTGAGTCCCAGGCCTCTGGAGGTAGTGTAGGCTACGGCGCTGCTAGAGCTGGAGATTGCTCCCAGAGCCCAGAGAGGGGTTCAACGAGGCAGCCGGACGTTAGGGGGGTAAAGGGGTCCACTGAGACAGATGAAACAGCAATAGTGGGGTGATTTGAAGGGGATTCTGAGGAGCTGCAGAGAAAACGTGACCACTCCACTTGGCAGCTCCACCATAAATATTTTTAGTATACAATAAAATAATTGAGAGAAGTTATACTTTAAAACTAATATGAGAAGCAGAAACTTATTTGTAATTGGCTTTTGATTTGAAGCATGGTTTGGCCATTTACTTTTACAATTATGTCTATATGCCTTAAGGCTTGTTTGGGTGTCTTTTTTTTTACCATGTCCAAGATTGTTATATAACTTGATTTATGTTCTTCTAGGAGTACACTTAGGTGTTTCGCTGTCATTGCATGTTCTGCTGCTTCTTTGGGTGTACGAGTATAATCACTGACTTTGATCTTGGGCTCCAAACCAGACTGTACTCTTTTGGAATTTTATAGAGCGACATCCATACCTATATGGGTAGTTTGGTTTGCATGGACAAGGGATCAGATGTGTCCCAGATCTGATTTTTGTAACAGAAATGTGAAATTTATAACGTTCGTTATCTTAGCATGTAAACTCTGTATTGTTGGAGGATATTGCACTGCATTATCTCCTCATCTGTCTGGTGCTAGAACCCCCGTACTGCGGGAGGCTCGACCTCCAACCCTAACCAAATGCGTTACTGCACATGTGTAGTTCTCCAGAGTCTTCTCTCTCTACATCCTGTTTAGAGGAGGACATATCCATGAGTATCTACCAAATGAAGACTGTATAGTACAGCGAGAACCATACTCTACCTCCACTGAGTTACCACGGCTAGCTACATTGTATATCCCATATATCCCACTACTACCACTGCATATATATATATATATAATATACAGTATATATATATTATATATATAAAATATACAGTATATATATATATATATATATACTGGGGTGTGCTACAACACCTGAATTAACCCCACATGTTCCTGGCTGTACCTGGGACTACGGGCCCCTTTCAGAGCCGGACGCAATTAGCGCTCGCTCGTCCAGAAAATAGGGGTGGCTATTCAAATCAACCATTCGCTCTTTGCGGTCTGTTCACGCCTCTAGGTCTGAACGAGCAAACAAAACTTGCGATCGTTTTATGGAAAAATATGCTCCCTGGCCGCTCGCATCCTACGTCATGTCCGCTATTTATTAGATTAATCGAGTACATCGACCAGGGTATGAACTGCTCGCTATTCTTAGGGTTGGTTTTTGCTACCACAATTTTGCGAGCAGTTCTGGCTATAAAATAACCCAGTGACGTGGTCAATGACGCTGCTGTTTTAAATATGCACACCCATAAAACGCCCGTTTTGACCTTTAAGCACGCCTGTGTTCGGATCTCCACTCCCCGTTTTGAAGCACCATCCCCCGTTACCACCCACATACGTCTACTCCTGTCACTCAAATTATCAGGCATTCGCTATTTTGCAAGCACATGAATTTCGACCGCACTGACTGGTTCGCGCATGCATATAACGATCCGTATGCATGCGCAGTTGGGCAAACATCGCTCGGAGCGAACGAGCACCCGATTACGAGCGGCCGCTTACGAGCGGCTCTGAATCAGGGCCTATGTATCTGCTGCATACTTATAAACCCTGTGTTACTCTGCACCTGCTTTCCACTGGTTAATAAACCAATCCCAGGTTACAAGAATTACCGCGTGGACTTACTTACACTCATTCACACACTGCTAACACCTTTTAACATCATAAGTTCTGCCAATATATATGCCAATATATATAACCTGTAAGAAAAAGACTATAGGTCTCATTCAGACCCGGTCGCAAGCGCTGAGCGCTCACAACCGGGTCGATGTTAAGGACCTGCGCACGTGCAGCGGCCGCACTGTGTGTGCGCAAGCCCCGGAGCGAGAGAGAAACTCTCTCGCTCCAAAGCTCACTACAAAAGGGCCGGCTGACGATGTTGATCGACAGCTCGGCCTGTTTTGTAGGTGGGGCGGGGAGGTGGTTTCACAAACGGAGGCGTTCCTGATGGAACGCTTTCCGTTTTATGGGTGGCCGTGATCAGCAGTGATGTCAGTGGGGAGCTTCCTGCTCGATCAGAGCAGGAAGCTCCCTGGGGCTTATGGTTGCTGAGACCCAACCTTAGGGTCTTGTCGCAAGCCCCGATGGTCGCGATGGTCTTGACCATCGCGACCATCACACTGGTCAGTTGCTAAACTGTGGATGGTAACCCACAGCTTAGCTAGCGACCAGGAGGCCGCCCTCATTCAGAGAGAGCGATCGCTTCTTGCGACTGCCTCTGAATGAGGGCCTATATCTTGTAATTTTAATATGTCATTTTTACATTTGTGATTAAACTATAATTTGTAATTTCTACATTTCTAATTGAACTGAAAAGGAAGCATGGCCTGGATTTTTTTGACTGAGCAAACTTCTTATCAAAAGTGGGACCGGTTTCCCGTTTAACAAAAACATGATTGCATTAAAATGGAAACACACCAGATGGAGGTGGGAAAGAAATGAGAAACTAAAACATTTGCCAGGCAACAGCTAGATATGTGTTACAATACTTGTATCAGTGATAGTGACTTTTAATGTCATTAATACAATATAATGAGCAGGCATACAGTATAACTCAAACTCCCATATTCAATTGTCTGCAATGTTCAGCTGCACACATTGCATTAGCATACAGTACTCTAACATTACCAGTTTTCCTGCACACCTCTAAAAGGTGCAAGAGAAAATTGTCGATGTTGGTGGCCACAAAGTGCCACTGTTCAAACCATTTTGATGGAACTTCAAGGCCAAAACCTCTAATGAAACAGTCCAGATAAATTATAATGTTACTGTATCTGCATTTAAGATAATCAGCCACCATCAAATCTTGAGATTAATCTAATACAAACCTATATAAAAATGTTTCAGCTTCACAATCTCAACAAATTGTAATGTCTTTTTCATACACATTAGTAGCAGCTATAAAGTTATGATATGTTACTTAATACATACAATAATTATACTTTATAGACATGTTATATTTATTTAATGTAGTGAAAGACTGCAGAGGAACAATAGGTTCAGTTTTATAAGGTTTCTAACGATGCTCTTATTTGTCGAAAAAATATATTCTAATACTAAAAATAAATACAGAAAGATAATTGGAAACACAAACAAAGCTATTGTGGAGCTCTGGTAATCTCTTCCTACAAATAACAAAGGCTCCCTCTTAGTACACCCTGCTACAGAAAAGAAAGGACTAGTAACACACAAAACCTCTACGTTACGTGGAGAATGGAGGGGGTGTACTCTGGTTTTCACTTTTCAGCTCTTTGTGTTTATAATAGACCATTAGAAGGTTTAATTAATCCATTGTCACAGGAATATGCAGGGTCTATAAATAATGTTCAAGTGTCACGGACAAAATGAGGCACACACTGAAAATGTCAATTTTAAATAAATAGTACATGAATGTCAAAATACCACATAATTTAACAATTAAATAATTGCAATGTATAAAATTAGTTTATAAACATATATTGTATTTCTAATTTCAAGTCATTTTAGAAGAATATAATTAAGTAAAATTTTTTAAAATCAGATAAAAATTCTCCCCATAGTTATATATTATATAGAATGCCTAGGCAATGTAAATATATAAAAAATATGCTAGGAAAATAAAAAACAACTAGAATATTTAATTGCTTTCAAAATCTATATACATAATTATATACATATATATATATATATATATACATATATTTATATATATATATATAACATATAGCAGCTATATAAAAGCAATACTATACAATTAAAGAAAATCGATGTCAGAATTACAGCATTTGCGTTCTATTTTTATTGCATATAATAATACAGAATATATGTAGGCAAAATATAACAACTTCTAAAAGAATGTAACTAATATATATGTATATATATATATATATATATATATATATATACAGGTTGAGTCTCCCATATCCAAATATTCCGAAATACGGAATATTCCGAAATACGGAATATTTTCAGCATGACTGAGATGATGAAACTTTGATTTTTGATGGTTTAATGTACATAAACTTTGTCTAAGGCACAAATTATTAAAAATATTGTATAAAATAACCTTAAGGCTGTGTGTATAAGGTGTATATGAAACATAAATGAACTTCATGTCTGTACACAAACTTTTTTTGATGCACAAAATTATAAAAAATATTGTATAAAATGACCTGCAGGCTATGTGTATAAGGTGTATATAACACATAAATGCATTCTGTGTGTATATTTGGGTCCCATTCTCAAGACATTTCATTATAATATGCAAATATTCCAAAATACGGAATATTCCGATATCCAAAATACCCCTGGTCCCAAGCATTTTGGATATGGGAGACTCAACCTGTATATATATATATATATATATATATCGTCCAGCAGAATGGCACTCCTACTCAAAGGCGAATACCGTGGTGCACAGCAATAGGAGGGTATATAGAACACAGGATCTGCAGCACTCAATCGGGTTTCACAGCAATAATAACGATGAGACCATAGTAATCTTCAACGTTTTGGAGTTTAATCCGTCATCAGGATGACGGATTATCCTGATGACGGATTAGACTCCGAAACGTTGATGATTACTATGGTCTCATCGTTATTATTGCTGTGAAACCCGATTGAGTGCCGCAGATCCTGTGTTCTATATATATATATATATATATATATATATATATTCCTGAACCTCTCTTTAACTATGACATGATGTCCTGGGCCAAAATGTATTTTCCATAAGATAAGTTTTATTTAAAAGTGCCTTCTTTTCTAAATACTATATATAAATATATATATATATATATGTATATATATCTAACACATGTATATAGTATTTCCATAGCTCCATCCCCAGTAGCTCCACTCACAGTTCCTGACCATATTTTCCAGAAAAATAGCCCTGTTTATAAATATACTGTATATATATATATTCTCCACACTGGCAACACTCCGTAGAAGAAAAAAATCACTTCGACTCTGCTTAAACGGCAACGATTCAGCACCTTTAATAGCGCTTTTGTCAAGCCAAAAAATGTCCATCGCATAATTGAGATGGAATTATATTATTTGTAACGGCATTACTCAGCAACATTTTAATTTTCTTAGTTGGATCTTTAGAAAGTCTTTGGTAGGTGGTCTGGTTGTCCAACTGTCTCATCATTTCCATTTTATATAGTCACACATATTTTGAACTACAAGAGCACCTCCCTTATTGGCAGGTCGGAATACAAATTTTTTCTTGTTAGCCAAGCTATCCAAAGCTATCAGTTTTGCACAAATTGTAACGTACATCAGAAGTTTGAGACATGTGTTCTTCGTATTCTTGATTCAATATCCTAGAAAATGTCTTGATGGAGGCATTGAATGACTGCGGGTCAAATGTAGACTTTGGCTGAATCTTCGCCAATTGTGTGGGTAGTTGGTACTGGATTTTTAAAGAAATATTAATTCCATTTTAACTGCCTATTGAGCTGATACTGTTCAATTTGCCAATGTAATAAATTTGGCAGATCAGTGGGGACGAAAGATAGCCCCTTAGACAGCACCTTGGTTTCCACATCAGTAAGTTCGTAGTTGGATAGGTAATCAATTAAGTTTTCCGAGGTCTGAAGGGTTTTCCTCCACGTCCCCTGCCTCTTCCATTGTTGGCCACGTCTGGTGAATTTACTTTGGCGCCTCCTCCTGGTCCCTTGGCCCTTGTTAAAACCTTACTAAGAGTGTTCGTCTGTGGGGTTTCAGCTTCACTGTCTGTTGATGTAAATTCATTAGATAACTCAAAGTCCCGTGGGCGTCGGTTTTTCCTCCTAAAAAAATGTTTTCTATCGCCCTTGTTGGAATTATCAGTCCAACGGTAGACATTATGATTTTCATAATCTAAATCAACTTTTGTTTTCTTGTCAGTTTTAAATTTAATTAGATCGCGTTTATAGATCTGCAGTTGATTATTTAATTTGTCATACCATTTAACATCACCGTGGCCCATATACAGTATTAGTACAGGATAGTGATCTGGTGTTAGTAACTTAGGGCCTGATTCAGACCCGCTCGCGAACGCTGAGCGCTCGCAAGCGGGTCGATGGTGCCCAAGTGCGCATGCGCACGACGGAGGCGGCTCCGCCGTGCGCATGCGCAAGACCCGAATAACGATGGCCAAGCCATCGTTAAGGGTCTCGCACCAAAGGGGGCATGCTGTTGATGGTGATTGCAAGTCTTGAAAAAGGTCTGTCTCTAGACCGAAATGTTGGAGTTATTTGAATGCAACCTGGAATGATTTGTTCGCACAGATGTAAAGTAAATTCTTGAATACAGTTTATGAAGAACTCTGGTGAGTGCCCTTGTGACTATGCACTTTGGTATGTAGCACATATGGATGTGTATATATATATATATACATGGTGGCACTCCAAGGACTCAAATAAGGAATAAACTACAAGCTGTGTCAAGTTCTGGGTTCAACTTTTCAGTATTGCAAGTGTTATCAAGAACAAGTCGCAAGACTAAAACGCTGAACACACTACTTGACACAGCTTGTCGTTTATTCCTTCTTTGAATCCTTGGAGTGCCGCCTTGCAAGCATATATTGGAGTTTGGTGTACTCTGGAGGGCACCTGGGCAAGTATTCCTAAGTCATTTGTGGAGTGTCTATCTACTGATATAAATATATGTATATATATATATATATATATATATATATATATATGTATATACCAATTGACTGCATGCTGTGGTGATACCTTTTTGGACTGTCTTGTCAATGACCCTCAGGGGTCGAAATGTCAACTTGTTATGTTATGCCCTGCTGAATTAATAAACTCTACATATATACTTATACTGGTAAGTGCTCTCTTTTGGCCCAAGCGACTATAACTTTTGCTATATATATATGCTTTATTTATATAGCACATACATATTGCAATATTATAAAAAAGGGCTAATTATGTGAGTAGCCTATAATATTACCTGAATGATTTGGATTTTGGGAGGAAACTGGAGCCCTCAGAGGAAATTCATCAGAAAAAGGTTAGAGAGCATACAAACCCTATGTATTTAGAATTCTGGTTAGATTAAAATCTGAGATAACAGGAAGGTAACAGTGCTAACCACTGTAACATCCACGCGTCTAGAAAGAGGCACACTATATAGTACATATAGAACATAATATATAATACAAATTGCATAGTTCAAGTACGTTCCTTATGCATACACACAAATATTTGAAGGAGATATATATATATATATATATATGGGCGTTTATAGAGAGGAGGGGGCCCGTGTGCAGTCTGGTGGGTAGAGCACTGACCAGGCTTGTAGATAATAATGAAAGGTGATTTATTAATCCATATTAAAGCATCAAGAGAGTCTTGAGAGTCGGCAATGTTTTGTCTCTTTAGGGATCTTAATCATGACACTTGAGAATATCTGTAGAACGTTTGGGATATTCTCATCTGTTATGATTAAGATCCCTTAAAATATTGAAACGTTGACTGTCATGATGCTTTAATATGGACTCATGGAGTAATAAATCACCCATCAAGAAAATACAGTAAATTATTGAAAATTGTGATTAATTACTTTGAGCTTGTTTCCTGATTTCAATACTGGAAAGTCTCCTGAATGCTACCATTTCGGGTCTGTATGGTATTCTATGTTTGCATGTGGATGGCACCTGGGGAGCAATATATAGTTGAGTAAAGTGCCATTCAGTTGAATTTTATATTTATTATATTTATTGGGACCCCAGTGGAAGTTGGGACATCCCTGGTTTATTGCAACCCAGCAATGGATGGACATTTGGACTAGGGATGAACCTGACTCGGATCTGAAATCGAGGCAAAACGTCATCATCCCGCCTTCCAGATCTCGTGGGTTTTGGATTCTATGAAAGGTCCCCGCGTCGGCGCCATTTCTCACTCCGGCTGTGGACAGTGAAGAGGGAGGGTGGGAGCAAGGCCTGGCTGGGCTGTGTTGTGCTGCTGTTGTCCATAGGGGCTGTGACCACTCAGTCCATAGGGGCTGACTGGGCTGTGTTGTGCTGCTGTTATCCAAAGGGGCTGGCTGGGCTGTGTTGTGCTGCTGTCATAGGGGCTGGCTGGGCTGTGTTGTGTAGTCAGTTGCAGTCATAGGGGCTGTGTCCACTCCAAAGTCTATAGGGGCTGGCTAGACTGTGTTGTGCAGTGTCCCATAAAGGCTGTAGTCCTAGTGGGGTGCTGTAGTGTTGTCCAGGGGGTGATCTGTGCATAAGGGGTGCTGTAACCCCCACAGTGCACTCCAAAAAAAATAAAAATATATATTTTTTCGTGTTTGTGAATTGTGTGCACAGTAGCCGCACGTGCATCAACAAAGTAGCGTCAAGCGTGCGCCTGTGTCATAAGTAAAGGGCCGGCTGGCTTGACCATTAAAGGGTGCTGTAACCCCCAAAGTGCACTCCCAACAAAATAAAAAATTATTTTCTGTGTTTGTGAATTGTGTGCACTGTGGCCGCACGTGCATCAACAAAGTAGCGCCAAGCATGTGCCTGTGTCATAAGTAAAGGGCCAGCTGGCTCGTCTGTTAAAGGGTGCTGTAACCCCCAAAGTGCACTCCAAAAAAAATAAAAATATATATATTTTTGTGTTTGTGAATTGTGTGCACAGCAGCCGCACGTGCATCAACAAAGTAGCGTCAAGAGTGCGCCTGTGTCCCATAAGTAAAGGGCCGGCTGGCTTGTCCGTTAAAGGGTGCTTTAACCCCCAAAGTGTGCTCCAAACAAAATAAAAAATGTCTTTCTGTGTTTGTGAATTGTGTGCACTGTGGCTGTAACCCCCAAAGTGCGCTCCAACCAAAATAAAATAATCTTTTTTTCTGTGTTTGTGTGTGAAATGCATGCGCAGTAGCCGCACCTGCATCCTCAAAGCAGCAGCGACAAGCATGCGTCTGTCTGTTAAAGGGTGGTGTAACCCTCAAAGTGCGCTCCACAAAAATAAAAAAATTCTTCATTTTTTTTTCTGTCTTTGTGAATTGTGTGGGCTGTAGCCGCACCTGAATCCTCAAAGCAGCAGCGACAAACGTGCATCTGTCTGTTAAAGGATTACATCGGTGACAGCATCCAAGTAGGCATGTCAGACAGTCCGTACCTGTATTGGCAGGAAAAAGAGGCAATTTGGAGGCCCCTGTACAAACTGGCTCTATTTTATCTGAGTTGCCCCCCCTCCAGTGTGTACTCCGAAAGAGTGTTTAGTGCAGCCGGGAACCTTGTCAGCGAAAGGCGTAGGAGGTTGCTTCCACAAAATGTGGAGAAGATGATGTTCAAAAAAATGAATTATCAACTCTTCCAGGGAGACCAGCCTCCAGAACGTACAGAGGGACCTGTGGTGGTGGATTCCAGCGGGGACGAATTAATACTCTGTGAGGATGAGGATGTACACAACACTGAAGAGGGCGAGGAATCGGTGGATGAGGAGGATGAGGACGACATCTTGCCTCCGTAGAGCCAGTTTGTGCAGGGACAGATTAATTGCCAGCTTGATTTGTGGGGGCCCAAACGAACCAATCATTTCAGCCAAAGTCGTGTGGCAGACCCTGGCGCTGAAATGATTGGTTTGCTAAAGTGTGCATGTCCTGTTTATACAGCATAAGGGTGGGTCGGAGGGCCCAAGGACAATTCCATCTTGCACCTCTTTTTTTCTTTGCATTATGTACTGTTTGGGGCCTAGTTTTTCAAACTGCCATCCTGTCTGCCACTGCAGTGTCACTCCTAGATGGGCCACGTGTTTGTGCTGCCCACTCGTGTCGCTTAGCATAGTCATCCAGCTACCTCGGTGCAACCTTTTGGACATAAAAACACTATTGTGAGGTGTGAGGTGTTCAGAATAGACTGGAAATGAGTGGAAATTAAGGTTATTGAGATTAATAATAGAATAGGAGCAGAAAAACCCACAAATTCTGTGATTTTAGCTGTTTTTATGCTTTTTTAAAAAAAAAATAAAGATCCAAAACACAAAACCCAGAACCCAAAACACGGAAGGGTGGTTTTGGCAAAACCAATCCAGATCCAAAACACGAAGAAAGATCCAGATCCAAAACCAAAACACAAAACACGAAAAGTGGCCGGTGCACACTCCTAATTTGGACTATTGAGAATGCGGCTCTATCTATCTATCTATCTATCTATCTATCTATCTATCTATCTATCTATCTATCTATCTATCTATCTTCGTGTTTATACACATATAAAATTATATGAAAAAATATAATAATTACACAAAATATGGTAATAAATGAATGCTGGAAATTAAATGCTGCCAAAGGTTAAATAAGGATGGGTTTTAATTTGTAATTTGCCTAGAAAATTCAGTTCTGCAGTAAATTTAATTTTAAAACTACATTTAATTTTTTTTATGTAGTTTGGCTGTTTCAGCTTGATTGTGAAGTTTTGGAAGTATTACTTCTAGATAGAGCGGTTCGATTCTCCAGAAATCCAAATCCACCCAAATTTTGTGAATCCAAACAGATCTGAGTTACTTTTCTAATCTCCTGAGGAGATCCAGATAAATCAGAGTCATGGTTCTGATCTTCCAGCAGTCTGGAATTTGGATTTTAAATCTGAATTTTGGGTTTTGGATTGCAAAAGTTACATGATTTTAGCTGTTTTTAAAAACTTTTTTTTTTTTTTTCTTAAATAAAATCCAGCTCCAAAACCAAAACACTTAAGGGTGGTTTTGCAAAACCAAAACCAAAACACGAAGATGAATCCATGGTCCAAAACAAAAACCAAAACCAAAACACAGGGTCAGCGTATATCACTAATTTTAATATTTGCTTCTTTTTTTTTCAGTCAATACAATATCTTAAATATTGCTGTGCTACTAATTACTGTGTGTGTCCCTCTTTCACAGCTTGGTGTGTTAATCCAATTCTTTAGTTTGCACAACTGTAATTATTAGTTTCTAGTTAAGGCTCATACACTCTTTTGGGAAGACCTACTTTCTTTATCCAGCATGCCTTCTTAAATGTGGATCCCCCTTGAAATCCAAGTATAAGCAGCTCAGATCTGTGTATGCCACAGGTTGAAATCTCACATTTGATTCTTCCTGGGAAGAGCATTATAAACTGGAGAATAGCAGATTTTTGATCACATGGGGAGACTGACAAAAGGATGCAGAACAATTGCTCTCAGTAGGTAGAGGAAAAATGGAAACAAGACTCCCACGATCCTTGCTCTATTGATTAGACTCATTCAGCTGGGCTAGTAGTTAGCAGTGACAGGCTTAGGTCCAATCACCATAGGGCTATTACGTTTAATTGTGAAGAAGGGTCTAGGTTCATGTAGAGACTAAATAAAGGAATCACTCGTTAACCTGGTTATTCAGAACAGATGTGCTTTAACTTTGAGTACTGGAGGAATTCTTTTGAAATATGGTTCTTCATGTCATTAAAAATAAAGTATACCAAGCAACTACATTCAATGTAAATTCTGCGAATTTGCATAGGCGATTTCCTTGCTGAAGGTCTCAGGTAGCAGGTTTCCACTTGTACTAAATACTTATCTTTTCGACCAGTTACCTTCGGTCACCTGGAACTGAACACATCCCGTATTCTTATCTTATCTGAAACACAAGGAAATGCCCCTTTGGACTGTCAATATGACCTCTGTGGTCAAGGAGAAAATAACTGGACTATTGTTTTAGTTACATTATCCAATCAAAGGCACATGAAAAGTTAATTAATTTGTGAAATTATATAGAACTATTTAAATATAAGTATATGTAATACCATTCACTTTGCTTTAGTATGCTTAATTCAGTTCGGTCAAAACAAAAACCTGGCTTCTAAATCTAGTTTTCAATAAACTGTTCTCTGTTGTGCCAGCAATTTTGAAAATATATTGTATTTTCATTACCACTGAAACTGAAGAGAATTAAGTTAGAAAGGTAAGACAAAGATAGTAAAATAATTTAAATTTCACTAGGAATGGTATGATAATCCAGACCATTTTATAATTCCATAATGTGTTGATGAAGAGTATCCTAAAAGAAATAATTGAAATATTAATCACTGTAACAATAAAAGTATTTTTTTTCTTTAAACGTGATCTGTTTATGAACTGTGCTCAACATTATTAGTCCGAAGTTCTAATTTCAGGTTTTAAACATTTTTTTTTACATAATTTTGTACTTATTACCTAATTTTTTTTTTTACAATAAAAAATTATTGATATGTTGTACCAAGATTAAATGTGAAATGAAAACTAAAGAAAATCAAAATGTACTTCTATTGACATTTTTGCTGTACAAATATTGCAGAAATCTTTGCAACAATTTGGTATATGTTTTTGAGTCTTTCATTTTCATGTTATTCCTTGTAGACTACAAAGAGGTTGCTACTTGGTTTCCTGTTGCATTACATGAGAGTTTCTGCTAATTTACATAGTTTGCATTTCTTGACAGCAAACGTATATGCCTCAGGACTTGTCTTGGTTTTCATAACTGCCAATTTGGCTACCAGATATTTTGACTTGTACTGTTAAAAGCATCTTAGTTGACATGGAATCCACAAAAGAGACACTAGGGCAAGGCAGGTTTAGTTTCAAAGGTCAAGTAAAGGGGAACAAACTAGACTAACAGTAGTAGAGAGGATGTGTTAAGGGATTACATTTACTAGAACCCTTTTGTGATTTATAAACTTGTTTACAGTGCGTCACCTTGACAACATAACTTGTTTGACACCCTACAGCAAAGTTTTCAAGTACTAATGTTCTTTCATGGTTTCTCTTTCCTTTAGAGGTGATTGGAAAAAAAATCTATTTGAGCCCCAGTGGTTAGACATATGTAATTCGTATTATATGGAACACACTAAAAAACAGAAAGACATTTGTTGTTGATGCTATCACTAGCACTGCATATTTGTGTGTATTTAGCCAATTAAAACATCTGGAATTTGTTCACATTTTAATAAACATATTTAAGCTTACAGCTCGTTGTCAAAGGACCCCAATCTTTGCAAGTCCCTACACTAGCATTAATGCCTAACACACCATTAGATTGCAGTTACATGCACTCACCTCTCAGGTACAGAGGGTAACATCCAGACAAGGGCTCGCTTGAGAGCCACACCCAACTAGGCCTTACATAGCTTTGATTGATAGCAGCCATGAGAGCACTTGGCAAATAGCTTTGATTGATAGCAGCCATGAGAGCACTTGGCAAATTTTTTAAACAAAAGAGAAAAGAATTATGCCTGCACTCAGCTTTACCCATATTATACATCAGGGTTCTTCAACCCAGTGCCTGCCAACCGGGGCACCATGAAGCTGGTCCCCGTGGCCCTCAGACCAGGAAAGCTGATCGCTGCACGTTGTCAGCTGTTACCATGCACCTCCTTACCCCCAGCTGCTGGCATCACACTGCAGCGCGGCTCTGTCCTTTCAGCCGCTGGGACCACACAGCACAGCACAGCTTTACTTTCCCAGGCTGCTACGCTAAGCCACTGCACCATTCAGTGTCTCTGGACACGGGGTGGACTGATCACCATTGCTGCTGACTGGGACGCCGGAAGACAGCACTCCTTAAACAGGTGACACGCGGTATATGTTCAGGTGGCAGGAGATGCCGGCACTGAAGGGATTGGGGAGGTAGAGATTGGTGGCGGGGGAAGCTGGTGCTGAAGGGGTTGGGGGCAGAGATTAGTAGCGGGGAAGCTGGTGCTGAAGGGGTTGGGGGCAGAGATTGGTGGCGGGGACGCTGGCGCTAAAGGGGTTAATGAAACTAATAATATATGTATTTTTTTTATTCAATTTGGGATTTCTATATGTACATTAGCACTATCTCTACAAGTTGGATTTATTAATCATCCTATTATCAATAAGAGCTACTCCTTATGCATTTATCTACATTTATTGCTGTACAACCCATGTACTTGGCTATTTACTTAGCCACTTATACTTGCAACCAGAGATTTACCACTAAAATCAAGCCTAGCATATAACCACCTGTAGCATCTTGGCCTAATGACAATTAGCATATGGACCAATCAGGGTACGCTTGATTCACATGAGACCAATCTAATCAGAAGATCCTTCCTATATTATGCTGGAAGGAACATACCCCTACATTGACAGACAACTCCTTGAAAAAGGCCATTGGGCTTAAATGCGTTGGAGGACAACTAATCCACCATAAGATCATTACAATTATTCTACATTCAGAGATCTTCATGAGAAATACTGCTACTTCTGTGGCCGCAGCTCAGATAACCCCCACGAGACCATACCCAAAAGCGGAGGAGAAACACACAGAGGAGAAGGGCCCGATACATGACCAGACCAGGAGACCAGGCAGAACGAAGGGCAGACAAGCACTGCAGACCAACACAGCCGGCAAGAGGAAGGAGCGGTCAGCGGCGGTACTAAGGGAGGTAAGTCTCTGATGTGAGAGGGATGTATGGTCACTGGCCACACAGAGTCTGACTATAGCATCTCTCACACCACGGCAGCAGCTGTTCCGGACTGCGGCTCCGGCGGACGCCTGGGAACAGGTGCACCGCCGGCACCTGCACGGGAGTCAGCGGCAGTCGGTCAGAGTCAACCCCCTGGCTGCCGATCTCTCCGTACTCCCTTCCTCAGGAAGTTTCACCCGGGCACCTCATCTAGCGCTACATTAGACTATACCATATTACAAGCGGGACGCCGCTACAACCCCATTCCTAAAGACCGATCTGTCCAACTACTTGACTTTGGACACATTCTGAGCTCTGATATTGAACCATCTGTACAAACAGCAGTATATCTCATTCATGATCTCCTATGCATGCCCATCTTTATTGATCATTGTATTTGATTAATGTTTATCACTTATCTACCCATCTATTTGTCTTTGTTACAAATAGTGATATATATTATCACCTTCCCTATTAATTTATTTGTTTTTGTACATTTTGTGATGTATACATATGAATTGTATATGCCCCCCCCGTTTTTTGCATTAAAACCCCTCGTTGTTTCATAATCATACTGATTCTCACGGTTTATATATCAGTCCACACGAGACCATCTTCCTAGCCTAGATTAAGGTTAAGCTGAGCGCAGTACGTATATTTATTTATCCGTTAATGAAACTAAGTCTCTGCTGCCAGGAAGTGACATGATGTAAAAAAGATAAACAGACCATGTTTCGTTCATTAATATAATACAATTATCTTTTGAAGTCTTCATTATGTCCTTACGAGTTTGGAAAATGACATAGAATAATCTAAATTCAAAAGTCTAAATACTGCAGTATAGCTTAGTGGCCCTCGGGCTTCATTTAATTTTTTTAATGTGGCCCACACTGTCTAGAGGATTGAAGAACCCTGTTGTACATAGTACCAGCTGCATGGCAATATTAATGCCGTATATGCATACAGAACATATTTAAGGGATGCAGTCAGGAAGCCGACGGTCGCAATGCCGACCGCTGGCTTACCGACTGTCTAATCCTGGCAAGGCACTAATGACAGGCACCGAAATCCCGATGCCTGTCATTTGGACCTACGCCGGGAGCCTGACACCTGGCTTACCTATCGAAGGTAAGCCTGGTGCTGGGCATGGACAGCCGTGCGGGGGGTGGTGGTTAGGTTAGGGGCTCCCGGGGGGGACTTAGGGTTAGGCACCCCCTGGGAGGGTTAGGGTTAGGCTAGGGGAAGGGGAGTGTTAGGCACCCACGGGGGGAGGTTAGGGTTAGGCATCCCCCGGGAGACGTAGGTTTAGGCTGCGGGGAAGGTGGGGGTTAGGTTTAGGCACTTAGGAGGGGGTTAGGGTTAGGCACTTGGGGGGAGGTTAGGGTTAGGTACCACTAAAGGAGGGTTAGGGTTAGCGGGTAGAATAGGGTTAGTTGTACTTACCTTTTTTAGCTTCGGGATCTTCACCCCTGCTGGGCTTCCGCTGTCGGGATTTGAACCATGCGGCCAGCGGTATATCATACTGATTTCATATATAAATGTGAATTTATATTTATAAGTTTATGACCGACCGGCTGTGGGATGGTCTTTAAATCAGGGCTATAAGCATATACATTCTTTTTAACTTTAATTTCTTTATAGGTCACTTTTTTAATGAGAAAGGAGGCGAATGGACTTGGGTTGTGCAATGGATAATTATAATGCAAAGTGATAGTAAAGCAAGTGTGGGAAAAGTTTTACGTCTTAGCTGGTTTGTGCTTCGCTGAAGGATCGAACTTGATCTTCTTTTGTTCATAATCTTTCAGGGATTTCAAAGTCCACTTCTTTTAAAATAGCCATTTCATTAATATTATAAATTAATATAATTTTAGATTGAAAGCTCTAGGGAGCAGAGAATTTGATCTTTTGCCTAACGTTCTGTAACAATATATTTACTTTATTCCCCTACTGTATACCTAATCTGAATATGTTGGTGCTTTATAAATAAGAATTAACCGTAAATGTTCAAATGTAAAAAAATTTAAATACATTAATATCTGCTTTCACCACTATAAAGTAGCAAATGTTCTCCCAGTGTCTGCAAACAACCATGTCTGAGCAATATTACACGGCATACATGACCATTCTGTTGTATAGGTGCACACTGGAGCTGTTTCAATCGATAGACAAGCATGCACAGCATTTCCGCACATCTTTCCTATTGGCGTTCATCTTGAATTAATGGAACCCTGAAACTCTTGCAGTTACTAACAGTATGAGCATCCTAGTCTGCTGCAAGTACACTATACAACCACTGCTGTATTAGGGGGCATTAACGCTACCTCCCACCGGCATCCATTACACCCAGATGCCCAGTACACTGCAACAACCAGTAAAACTACAAAGGAATCCAGACAGCTTCTACTCTATTGCAACTGTACTTGTTATATCCCTGTGTTATTTTGCACCTCTTGTTTCTACCAGGTTCAATAAACCCAAGAACTGGTTAAGTTATATTATGTGTGGACTAACCACCACTAGCACCAAACAACTGCGCAACACAAACTATCACATATACTCTGGCCAAGTGTATAACCACCCTGGTTTACCAGGCTATCTAGGACAAACAATTATCCACCATTGTCTGTTGCACACTCTGCTATGCATTACAGTGCATTGCTACTCTTCTGACACACTATGGGCCTGATTAAAAGTTGGGAATAGAGTAAGAGAGTATGTGTAAGAAGATATGCACTTTGGGCCTGATTCAGGGTTGGAAATAGAGTAAGAAGTATGAGTAAGGAGGTATGCACTTTGAGCCTAATTAAGGGTAGGGAATAGAGTAAGAAAGTATGTGTAAGGAGGCATGCACTTTGGGCCTGATTCAGGGTTGGGAACAGAGTAAGAAAGTATGTGTAAGGAAGAATGCACTTTGAGCCTAAGTAAGGGTTGGGAATAGAGTAAGAATGTATGTGTAAGGAGATATGCACTTTAGGCCTTATTTAGGATTGGGAATAGAGTAAGAAAGTTTGTGTAAGGAGGATTGCACTTTGGGCCTGATTAAGGGTTCAGGGTTGGGATTAGAGTAAGAAAGTATGTGTAAGGAGGTAGGCACTTTGGGCCTGATTCAGGGTTGAGAATAAAATAAGAAAGTATGTGTAAGGAGGTATGCACTTTGGGCCTGATTCCGGGTTGGGAATAAAATAAGAAAGAATGTGTAAGGATGTATGCACTATGGGCCTGATTCAGCGTTGGGAATAGAATAAGAAAGTATGTATAAGGAAGTATGCACTTTGGGCCTGATTCAGGCTTGGGAATAGAGTAACAAAGTATGGTATGTGCGAGGAAAAATGCACTTTGGGACTGATTCAGGGTTGGGAATAGAGTAAGAAGGTATGTATAAGGAAGTATGCACTTTGGGCCTGATTAAGGGTTGTGGATAGAGTAAGAAGGTATGTGTAAGGAGGTATGCACTTTGGGCCAAATTAAAGATTGGGAATAGAGTAAGAAAGTATTTGTAAGGAGGTATGCACTTTTGGGTGTGATTAACAGTTGGGAATAGAATAAGAAAGTATGTGTAAGGAAGTATGCACTTTGGGCCTGATTCAGGTTTGGGAATAGAGTAAATAAGTATGTGTAAGGGGGTATGCACTTTGAGACTGATAAAGGATTCAGAATAAAGTAAGAAAGAATGTGTAAGGAGGTATGCACTTTGGGCCTGATTTAGGGTTGGGAATAGAGTAAGAAAGAATGTGTAAGGAGATATGCACTTTGGGCCTGATTTAGGGTTGGGAATAGAGTCAGAAAGTATGTGTAAGGAACTATGAACTTTGGGCCTGATTAAGGGTTGGGAATAGAGTAAGAAGGTATGTTTAAGGAATTATGCACTTTGGGCCTGATTCAGGGTTGGGAATAGAGTAAGAAGGTATGTGTACGGAGATATGCACTTTAGGCCTGATTAAGGGTTCAGGGTTGGGATTAGAGTAAGAAAGTATGTGTAAGGAAGTATGCACTTTGAGCCTAATTAAGGGTTGGGAATAGAGTAAGAAAGTATGTGTAAGGAGGTATGCACTTTGAGACTGATTCAGGGCTGGGAATAGAGTAAGAAAGTATGTGTAAGGAGGTATGCACTTTGAGACTGATTCAGGGCTGGGAATAGAGTAAGAAAGTATGTGTAAGGAGGTATGCACTTTTGGGTCTTATTAACAGTTGGGAATAGAATAAGAAAGTATGTGTAAGGAGGTATGCACTCTGTGCCTGATTAAAGGTTGGGAATAGAGTAAAAAAATATGTGTAAGGAACAATGCACTTTGGGCCTGATTCAGGATTGGTAATAGAGTAATAAAGTTTGTGTAAGGAAGTATGCACTTTGAGCCTGATAAATGATTCAGAATAAAGTAAGAAAGAATGTGTAAGGAGGTATGCACTTTGGGCCTGATATAGTATTGGGAATAGAGTAAGGAAGTATGTGTGAGGACGTATGCATTTTGGGCCTGATTCAGGGTTTGGAATAGAGTAAGAAAGTTTGTGTAAGGAGGTATACACTTTGGGCTTCATTCAGGGATAGGAATAAAATAAGAAAGTAAGTGTAAGGAAATATGCACTTTGAGCCTAATTAAAGGGTTATGAATAGAGTAAGGAATTATGTGTAAGGAGGTATGCACCTTGGGCCTGATTCAGGGCTGGGAATAGAGTAAGAAATTATGTGTAAGGAGGTATGCACCTTGGGCCTGATTCAGTGTTGGGAATAGAATAAGAAAGTATGTGGAATGATGTATGTACTTTGGACCTGATTCAGGGATGGGAATAGAGTAAGAAACTATGTGTAAGGATGTATGCACTTTAGGGCTGATTAAGGGTTGGGAATAGAGTAAGAAATTATGTCTAAGGAATTATGCACTTTGGACCTGATTCAGGCTTGGGAATAGAGGAACAATGTATGTGTGAGAAAAAATGCACTTTGTGCCTGATTCAGGGTTGGGAATAGATTAAGAAAGTTTGTGTAAGGAAGAATGCTTTTTGGGCCTGATTCAGGGTTGGAAATAAAGTTAGAAGGTATGTGTAAGGAGGTATGCACTTTGGGCCAAATTAAGGATTGGGAATAGAGTAATATAGTATGTGTAAGGAGATATGCACTTTGGGCCTCATTAACAGTTGGGAATATAGTAAGAAAGTATGTGTAAAGAGATATGCACTTTGGGGCTTATTAAGGGTTTTGAATAGAGTAAGGAAGTATGTCTAAGGAATTCTGCACTATGGGCCTGATTCAGGCTTGGGAATAGAGTAACAAAGTATGTGTGAAGAAGAACGCACTTTGGGCCTGATTTAGGGTTGGGAATAGAGTAAGAAAGTATGTGTAAGGAGGTATGCACTTTGGGCCTGTTTCAGGCTTGGGAATAGTGTAACAAAGTATGTGTGAGTAAGAATGCACTTTGGGCCTGATTTAGGGTTGGGAATAGAGTAAGAATGTATGTGTAAGGATGTATGCACTTTGGGCCTGATTCAGTGTTGGGAATAGAATCAGAAAGTATGTGGAATGATGTATGTACTTTGGGCCTGATTCAGGGTTGGGAATAGAGTAAGAAAGTCTGTGTAAGGAGGTATACACTTTGGGCCAAATTAAGTATTGGGAATAGAGTAAGAAAGTATGTGTAAGGAGGTATGCACTTTGGGCCTGATTCAGGCTTGGGAATAGAGTAACAAAGTATGTGCGAGGAAAAATGCACTTTGGGCCTGATTCAGGGTTAGGAATAGAGTAAGAAAGTATGTGTAAGGAAGAATGCTTTTTGGGACTAATTCAGGTTTGGAAATAAAGTAAGAAAGTATGTGTAAGGAGGTATGCACTTTTGGCATGATTAAGGGTGGGGAATAGAGTAACAAGGTATGTGTATGGAGGAAAGCATTTTGGGCCAAATTAATGATTGGGAATAGAGTAAGAAAGTATTTGTAAGGAAGTATGCACTTTGGGCCTGATTAACAGTTGGCAATAGAATAAGAAAGTATGTGTAAGGAGGTATGCACTTTGGGCCTGATTAAGCACTGGGAATAGAGTAAGAAAGTATGTGTAAGGAAGAAATCACTTTTGGCCTGATTCAGGGATGAGAATAGAGAAAGAAAGTATGTGTAAATATGCACTTTGGGCCTGATTAAGTGTTGGGAATAGAGTAAGAAAGTATGTGTAAGGAATAAATCACTTTTAGAGAGAAAAGGAAGTTAGTGTAAGAAGGTTTGTACTGTGAGCCTGATAAAGGATTCAGAATAAAGTAAGAAAGAATGTGTAAAGAGGTATGCACTTTGGGCCTGATTTAGGGTTGGGAATAGAGTTAGAAAGTAAGTGTAAGGACGTATGCACTTTGGGCCTGATTCAGGGTTGGGAATAGAGTAAGAAAGTATGTGTAAGGAGGTATGCACTTTGGGCCTGATTCAGGGTTGGGAATAAAATAAGAAAGTGTGTGTAAAGAGATATGCACTTTGAGCCTAATTAAGAGTTGGGGATAAAGTAAGAAAGTATGTGTAAGGAGGTATGCACTTTTGGCCTGATTCAGGTTTGGGGATAGAGTAAGAAAGTATGTGTAAGGAGGTATGCACTTTGAGACTGATTCAGGGTTGGGAATAGAGTAAGATAGTATGTGAAAGGAGGTATGCACTTTGTGCCTGATTCAGGGTAGGGGATAGAGTAAGAAAGTATGTGTAAGGAGGTATGCACTTTGAGACTGATTCAGGGCTGGGAATAGAGTAAGAAAGTATGTGTAAGTTGGTATGCATTTTGGGCCAAATTAAGGATTGGGAATAGAGTAAGAATTGATGTTTTAGGATGTATGCACCTTGGGCCTGATTAAGGGTTGGGAATAGAGTAAGAAAGTATATGTAAAGAAGTATGCACTTTGGGCCTGATTCAGGCTTGGGAATAGAGTAGCAAGGTATTTGTGAGGAAGAATGCACTTTGGGCCTGATTCAGGCTTGGGAATAGAGTAACAAGGTATGAGTGAGTAAAAATGCACTTTGCGCCTGATTCAGGGTTGGAAATAAAGTAAGAAAGTATGTGTAAGGAGGTATGCACTTTTGGCATGATTAAGGGTTGGGAATAGAGGAATAAGGTATGTGTAAGGATGTATGCACTTTGGGCCTGCTTCAGGGTTGGGAATAAAATAAGAAAGTATGTGTAAGTAGGTATGCACTTTGAGACTGATTCAGGGCTGGGAATAGAGTAGGGGTGAGCGGGTTCGGATTTCTGAAATCCGACCCCCCCGAGCCCCCCGATCCGAGGCCGATCCGAGTCAGGCTCGATTTTTCCTACCTGACTCGGATCTGAAATCGAGGCAAAACATCATCATCCCGCCTTCCGGGTCTCGCGGGTTTTGGATCCTATATAAGGTACCCGCGTCGGCGCCATTTTCTCACTCGGCTGTGGACAGTGAAGAAGGAGGGTGGGAGTTAGGGCTGGATGGGCTGTGTAGTATTGTGTAGTGTTGTAGTGTAGTGTAGTGTAGTGCAGTGTAGTGTTGTGCTGTGCTGTGCTGCTGTTGTCCATAGGGGCTGTGTCCACTACTTCAAAGTCCATAGGGGCTGGCTGGACTGTGTTGTGCAGTCAGTTGTCCATAGGGGCTGTGTCCTCTCCAAAGTCCTGGCAGTGTCCCAGTCCTAAAGCGGTGCTGTAGTGTTGTACAGGGGGTGCTCTGTCCATCAGGGGTGCTCCCCCCAAGTGCTAAAAAAAATAATATTTTTTCTGTGTTTGTGAATTGTGTGCACTGTGGCTGCACGTGCATCAACAAAGGAGCAGCGCCAAGCGTGCGCCTGTGTCCCATAAGTAAAAGGCCGGCTGGCTTGTCCGTTAAAGGGTGCTGTAACCCCCAAAGGGCACTCCAAACAAACAAAAAAAAAAGTATTTTCTGTGTTTGTGAATTGTGTGCGCAGTAGCCGCACGTGCATCAACAAAGTAGTGCCAAACGTGCGCCTGTGTCATAAGTAAAGGGCCGGCTGGCTTGACCATTAAAGGGTGCTGTAACCCCCAAAGTACACTCCAAACAAAATAAAAAAATATTTTCTGTTTGTGAATTGTGTGCGCAGTAGCCGCACGTGCATCAACAAAGTAGTGCCAAGCGTGCGCCTGTGTCATAAGTAAAGGGCTGGCTGGCTTGTCCATTAAAGGGTGCTGTAACCCCCAAAGTACACTCCAAACAAAATAAAAAAATATTTTCTGTGTTTGTGAATTGTGTGCGCAGTAGCCGCACGTGCATCAACAAAGTAGTGCCAAACGTGCGCCCGTGTCATAAGTAAAGGGCCGGCTGGCTTGACCATTAAAGGGTGCTGTAACCCCCAAAGTACACTCCAAACCAAATAGAAAAATATTTTCTGTGTTTGTGAATTGTGTGCGCAGTAGCCGCATGTGCATCAACAAAGTAGTGCCAAACGTGCGCCCGTGTCATAAGTAAAGGGCCGGCTGGCTTGACCGTTAAAGGGTGCTGTAACCCCCAAAGTACACCTCAAACAAAATAAAAAAATATTTTCTGTGTTTGTGAATTGTGTGCACTGTGGCTGCAGGTGCAACAACAAAGGAGCAGCGCCAAGCGTGCACCTGTGTCCCATAAGTAAAGAGCCGGCTGGCTCATTTCTTAAAGGGTGGTGTAACCCACAAAGTGCACTACTCTCCAGCAAAAATAAAAAAATATTTTCTGTGTTTGTGTGCGCCTTAGCCGCACGTATATATCAATATAACATAAATGGAGGACCAAACTTTCGCCGATAAAAATAAAATAGGGAAAGATCAAGAACCACTTCCTCCTAGTGCTGTTGCTGCTGCTGGGAGTTGTTCATCATCCCAGAGAGGAAGTAGGAACACCACTACTTTTACTAAACAATTGACACTCCAACAGTCCCTAGCGATGAGGATGAAGTACGACAGCAGTCATCCTGAAGCAAAACGTACAACTGAGGCCTTGACTGCTATGTTGGTGTTAGACGTGCGTCCGGTATCCGCCATTAGTGCAGTGGGATTTAGACAATTGATGGAGGTAGTGTGTCCCCGGTTCCAAATCCCGTCTAGATTCCACCTGCATCCTCAAAGCAGCAGCGACAAGCGCGCGTCTGTCTGTTAAAGGGTGGTGTAACTCTCAAAGTGCTCCAAAAAATAAAAATATATTTTTTTTATGTGTTTGTGACTTGTGTGCGATGTAGCCGCACGTGCATCAACACAGTAGCAGCGCCAAGCGTGCGCCTGTGTCATAAGTCAAGGGCCGGTTTGGACATCTGGTCCGGACTGAAGGACGTGCCAACAATTTCTGACAAGTCTACTCTCACTGCATATGATACTGTCCTCAAAGCAGCAGCGACAAGCATGCGTCTGTCTGTTAAAGGGTGGTGTAACCCTCAAAGTGCGCTCCACAAACAATAAAAAAATTCTTCTTTTTTTTTCTGTCTTTGTGAAATGTGTGGGCTGTAGCCGCACCTGCATCCTTAAAGCAGCAGCGACAAGCGTGCGTCTGTCTGTTAAAGGGTGGTGTAACCCTCAAAGTGCGCTCCACAAACAATAAAAAAATTCTTCTTTTTTTTTCTGTCTTTGTGAAATGTGTGGGCTATACCCGCACCTGCATCCTTAAAGCAGTAGCGACAAGCGTGTGTCTGTCTGTTAAAGGGTGGTGTAACCCTCAAAGTGCGCTCCACAAACAATAAAAAAAATCTTTTTTTTCCTGTCTTTGTGAATTGTGTGGGCTGTTGCCGCACCTGCATCCTCAAAGCAGCAGCGACAAGCGTGCGTCTGTCTGTTAAAGGATTACATCGGTGACAGCATCCAAGTAGGCATGTCAGACAGTCCGTACATGTACTGGCAGGAAAAAGAGGCAATTTGGAGGCCCCTGTACAAACTGGCTCTATTTTACCTGAGTTGCCCCCCCTCCAGTGTGCACTCCGAAAGAGTGTTTAGTGCAGCCGGGAACCTTGTCAGCAAAAGGCGTAGGAGGTTGCTTCCACAAAATATGGAGAAGATGATGTTCATAAAAATGAATTATCAACTCTTCCAGGGAGACCAGCCTCCAGAACGTACAGAGGGACCTGTGGTGGTGGATTCCAGCGGGGATGAATTAATACTCTGTGAGGATGAGGATGTACACAACACTGAAGAGGGTGAGGAATCGGTGGATGAGGAGGATGAGGACGACATCTTGCCTCCGTAGAGCCAGTTTGTGCAGGGCCAGATTAATTGCCAGCTTGTTTTGTGGGGGACCAAACGAACCAATCATTTCAGCCACAGTCGTGTGGCAGACCCTGGCGCTGAAATGATTGGTTTGTTAAAGTGTGCATGTCCTGTTTATACAACATAAGGGTGGGTGGGAGGGCCCAAGGACAATTCCATCTTGCACCTCTTTTTTTTCTTTGCATTATGTACTGTTTGGGGCCTAGTATTTCAAACTGCCATCCTGTCTGCCACTGCAGTGTCACTCCTAGATGGGCCACGTGTTTGTGCCGCCCACTCGTGTCGCTTAGCATAGTCATCCATCTACCTCGGTGCAACCTTTTGGACATAAAAACACTATTGTGAGGTGTGAGGTGTTCAGAATAAACTGGAAATGAGTGGAAATTAAGGTTTTTGAGGTTAATAATAGCATAGGAGTAGGAAAATCAAAACATTCTGTGATTTTAGCTGTTTTTATGCTGTTTTAAAAAAAAATACAGATCCAAAACAGAAAACCCAGAACCCAAAACACCGAAGGGTGGTTTTGGCAAAACCAATCCAGATCCAAAACACGAAGAAAGATCCAGATCCAAAACCAAAACACAAAACACGAAAAGTGGCCGGTGCACACCCCTAGAATAGAGTAAGAAAGTATGTGTAAGGAGGTATGCACTTTGAGACTGATTCAGGGCTGGGAATAGAGTAAGAAAGTATGTGTAAGGAGGTATGCACTTTTGGGTCTTATTAACAGTTGGGAATAGAATAAGAAAGTATGTGTAAGGAGGTATGCACTTTGTGCCTGATTAAAGGTTGGGAATAGAGTAAAAAAATATGTGTAAGGAACAATGCACTTTGGGCCTGATTCAGGATTGGTAATAGAGTAATAAAGTTTGTGTAAGGAAGTATGCACTTTGAGCCTGATAAATGATTCAGAATAAAGTAAGAAAGAATGTGTAAGGAGGTATGCACTTTGGGCCTGATATAGTATTGGGAATAGAGTAAGGAAGTATGTGTGAGGACGTATGCATTTTGGGTCTGATTCAGGGTTTGGAATAGAGTAAGAAAGTTTGTGTAAGGAGGTATACACTTTGGGCTTCATTCAGGGATAGGAATAAAATAAGAAAGTAAGTGTAAGGAAATATGCACTTTGAGCCTAATTAAAGGGTTATGAATAGAGTAAGGAATTATGTGTAAGGAGGTATGCACCTTGGGCCTGATTCAGGGCTGGGAATAGAGTAAGAAATTATGTGTAAGGAGGTATGCACCTTGGGCCTGATTCAGTGTTGGGAATAGAATAAGAAAGTATGTGGAATGATGTATGTACTTTGGACCTGATTCAGGGATAGGAATAGAGTAAGAAACTATGTGTAAGGATGTATGCACTTTAGGGCTGATTAAGGGTTGGGAATAGAGTAAGAAATTATGTCTAAGGAATTATGCACTTTGGACCTGATTCAGGCTTGGGAATAGAGGAACAATGTATGTGTGAGAAGAAATGCACTTTGTGCCTGATTCAGGGTTGGGAATAGATTAAGAAAGTTTGTGTAAGGAAGAATGCTTTTTGGGCCTGATTCAGGGTTGGAAATAAAGTTAGAAGGTATGTGTAAGGAGGTATGCACTTTGGGCCAAATTAAGGATTGGGAATAGAGTAATATAGTATGTGTAAGGAGATATGCACTTTGGGCCTCATTAACAGTTGGGAATATAGTAAGAAAGTATGTGTAAAGAGATATGCACTTTGGGGCTTATTAAGGGTTTTGAATAGAGTAAGGAAGTATGTCTAAGGAATTCTGCACTATGGGCCTGATTCAGGCTTGGGAATAGAGGAACAAAGTATGTGTGAAGAAGAACGCACTTTGGGCCTGATTTAGGGTTGGGAATAGAGTAAGAAAGTATGTGTAAGGAGGTATGCACTTTGGGCCTGATTCAGGCTTGGGAATAGTGTAGCAAAGTATGTGTGAGTAAGAATGCACTTTGGGCCTGATTTAGGGTTGGGAATAGAGTAAGAATGTATGTGTAAGGATGTATGCACTTTGGGCCTGATTCAGTGTTGGGAATAGAATCAGAAAGTATGTGGAATGATGTATGTACTTTGGGCCTGATTCAGGGTTGGGAATAGAGTAAGAAAGTCTGTGTAAGGAGGTATACACTTTGGGCCAAATTAAGTGTTGGGGATAGAGTAAGAAAGTATGTGTAAGGAATAAATCACTTTTAGAGAGAAAAGGAAGTTAGTGTAAGAAGGTTTGTACTGTGAGCCTGATAAAGGATTCAGAATAAAGTAAGAAAGAATGTGTAAAGAGGTATGCACTTTGGGCCTGATTTAGGGTTGGGAATAGAGTTAGAAAGTAAGTGTAAGGACGTATGCACTTTGGGCCTGATTCAGGGTTGGGAATAGAGTAAGAAAGTATGTGTAAGGAGGTATGCACTTTGGGCCTGATTCAGGGTTGGGAATAAAATAAGAAAGTGTGTGTAAAGAGATATGCACTTTGAGCCTAATTAAGAGTTGGGGATAAAGTAAGAAAGTATGTGTAAGGAGGTATGCACTTTGGGCCTGATTCAGGTTTGGGGATAGAGTAAGAAAGAATGTGTAAGGGGGTATGCACTTTGAGACTGATTCAGGGTTGGGAATAGAGTAAGATAGTATGTGAAAGGAGGTATGCACTTTGTGCCTGATTCAGGGTAGGGGATAGAGTAAGAAAGTATGTGTAAGGAGGTATGCACTTTGAGACTGATTCAGGGCTGGGAATAGAGTAAGAAAGTATGTGTAAGTTGGTATGCATTTTGGGCCAAATTAAGGATTGGGAATAGAGTAAGAATTGATGTTTTAGGATGTATGCACCTTGGGCCTGATTAAGGGTTGGGAATAGAGTAAGAAAGTATATGTAAAGAAGTATGCACTTTGGGCCTGCTTCAGGCTTGGGAATAGAGTAGCAAGGTATTTGTGAGGAAGAATGCACTTTGGGCCTGATTCAGGCTTGGGAATAGAGTAACAAGGTATGAGTGAGTAAAAATGCACTTTGCGCCTGATTCAGGGTTGGAAATAAAGTAAGAAAGTATGTGTAAGGAGGTATGCACTTTTGGCATGATTAAGGGTTGGGAATAGAGGAATAAGGTATGTGTAAGGATGTATGCACTTTGGGCCTGCTTCAGGGTTGGGAATAAAATAAGAAAGTATGTGTAAGTAGGTATGCACTTTGAGACTGATTCAGGGCTGGGAATAGAGTAGAGGTGAGCGGGTTCGGATTTCTGAAATCCGAACCCCCCCCGAGCCCCCCGATCCGAGGCCGATCCGAGTCAGGCTCGATTTTTCCTGCCTGACTCGGATCTGAAATCGAGGCAAAACATCATCATCACGCCTTCCGGGTCTCGCGGGTTTTGGATCCTATATAAGGTACCCACGTCGGCGCCATTTTCTCACTCGGCTGTGGACAGTGAAGAAGGAGGGTGGGAGTTAGGGCTGGATGGGCTGTGTAGTATTGTGTAGTGTTGTAGTGTAGTGTAGTGTAGTGCAGTGTAGTGTTGTGCTGTGCTGTGCTGCTGTTGTCCATAGGGGCTGTGTCCACTACTTCAAAGTCCATAGGGGCTGGCTGGACTGTGTTGTGCAGTCAGTTGTCCATAGGGGCTGTGTCCTCTCCAAAGTCCTGGCAGTGTCCCAGTCCTAAAGCGGTGCTGTAGTGTTGTACAGGGGGTGCTCTGTCCATCAGGGGTGCTCCCCCCAAGTGCTAAAAAAAATAATATTTTTTCTGTGTTTGTGAATTGTGTGCACTGTGGCTGCACGTGCATCAACAAAGGAGCAGCGCCAAGCGTGCGCCTGTGTCCCATAAGTAAAAGGCCGGCTGGCTTGTCCGTTAAAGGGTGCTGTAACCCCCAAAGGGCACTCCAAACAAACAAAAAAAAAAGTATTTTCTGTGTTTGTGAATTGTGTGCGCAGTAGCCGCACGTGCATCAACAAAGTAGTGCCAAACGTGCGCCTGTGTCATAAGTAAAGGGCCGGCTGGCTTGACCGTTAAAGGGTGCTGTAACCCCCAAAGTACACTCCAAACAAAATAAAAAAATATTTTCTGTTTGTGAATTGTGTGCGCAGTAGCCGCACGTGCATCAACAAAGTAGTGCCAAGCGTGCGCCTGTGTCATAAGTAAAGGGCTGGCTGGCTTGTCCATTAAAGGGTGCTGTAACCCCCAAAGTACACTCCAAACAAAATAAAAAAATATTTTCTGTGTTTGTGAATTGTGTGCGCAGTAGCCGCACGTGCATCAACAAAGTAGTGCCAAACGTGCGCCCGTGTCATAAGTAAAGGGCCGGCTGGCTTGACCGTTAAAGGGTGCTGTAACCCCCAAAGTACACCTCAAACAAAATAAAAAAATATTTTCTGTGTTTGTGAATTGTGTGCACTGTGGCTGCAGGTGCAACAACAAAGGAGCAGCGCCAAGCGTGCGCCTGTGTCCCATAAGTAAAGAGCCAGCTGGCTCATTTCTTAAAGGGTGGTGTAACCCACAAAGTGCACTACTCTCCAGCAAAAATAAAAAAATATTTTCTGTGTTTGTGTGCGCCTTAGCCGCACGTATATATCAATATAACATAAATGGAGGACCAAACTTTCGCCGATAAAAATAAAATAGGGAAAGATCAAGAACCACTTCCTCCTAGTGCTGTTGCTGCTGCTGGGAGTTGTTCATCATCCCAGAGAGGAAGTAGGAACACCACTACTTTTACTAAACAATTGACACTCCAACAGTCCCTAGCGATGAGGATGAAGTACGACAGCAGTCATCCTGAAGCAAAACGTACAACTGAGGCCTTGACTGCTATGTTGGTGTTAGACGTGCGTCCGGTATCCGCCATTAGTGCAGTGGGATTTAGACAATTGATGGAGGTAGTGTGTCCCCGGTTCCAAATCCCGTCTAGATTCCACCTGCATCCTCAAAGCAGCAGCGACAAGCGTGCGTCTGTCTGTTAAAGGGTGGTGTAACCCTCAAAGTGCTCCAAAAAATAAAAATATATTTTTTTTATGTGTTTGTGACTTGTGTGCGATGTAGCCGCACGTGCATCAACACAGTAGCAGCGCCAAGCGTGCGCCTGTGTCATAAGTCAAGGGCCGGTTTGGACATCTGGTCCGGACTGAAGGACGTGCCAACAATTTCTGACAAGTCTACTCTCACTGCATATGATACTGTCCTCAAAGCAGCAGCGACAAGCATGCGTCTGTCTGTTAAAGGGTGGTGTAACCCTCAAAGTGCGCTCCACAAACAATAAAAAAATTCTTCTTTTTTTTTCTGTCTTTGTGAAATGTGTGGGCTGTAGCCGCACCTGCATCCTTAAAGCAGCAGCGACAAGCGTGCGTCTGTCTGTTAAAGGGTGGTGTAACCCTCAAAGTGCGCTCCACAAACAATAAAAAAATTCTTCTTTTTTTTTCTGTCTTTGTGAAATGTGTGGGCTATACCCGCACCTGCATCCTTAAAGCAGTAGCGACAAGCGTGTGTCTGTCTGTTAAAGGGTGGTGTAACCCTCAAAGTGCGCTCCACAAACAATAAAAAAATTCTTCTTTTTTTTTCTGTCTTTGTGAATTGTGTGGGCTGTTGCCGCACCTGCATCCTCAAAGCAGCAGCGACAAGCGTGCGTCTGTCTGTTAAAGGATTACATCGGTGACAGCATCCAAGTAGGCATGTCAGACAGTCCGTACATGTACTGGCAGGAAAAAGAGGCAATTTGGAGGCCCCTGTACAAACTGGCTCTATTTTACCTGAGTTGCCCCCCCTCCAGTGTGCACTCCGAAAGAGTGTTTAGTGCAGCCGGGAACCTTGTCAGCAAAAGGCGTAGGAGGTTGCTTCCACAAAATATGGAGAAGATGATGTTCATAAAAATGAATTATCAACTCTTCCAGGGAGACCAGCCTCCAGAACGTACAGAGGGACCTGTGGTGGTGGATTCCAGCGGGGATGAATTAATACTCTGTGAGGATGAGGATTTACACAACACTGAAGAGGGTGAGGAATCGGTGGATGAGGAGGATGAGGACGACATCTTGCCTCCGTAGAGCCAGTTTGTGCAGGGCCAGATTAATTGCCAGCTTGTTTTGTGGGGGACCAAACGAACCAATCATTTCAGCCACAGTCGTGTGGCAGACCCTGGCGCTGAAATGATTGGTTTGTTAAAGTGTGCATGTCCTGTTTATACAACATAAGGGTGGGTGGGAGGGCCCAAGGACAATTCCATCTTGCACCTCTTTTTTTTCTTTGCATTATGTACTGTTTGGGGCCTAGTATTTCAAACTGCCATCCTGTCTGCCACTGCAGTGTCACTCCTAGATGGGCCACGTGTTTGTGCCGCCCACTCGTGTCGCTTAGCATAGTCATCCATCTACCTCGGTGCAACCTTTTGGACATAAAAACACTATTGTGAGGTGTGAGGTGTTCAGAATAAACTGGAAATGAGTGGAAATTAAGGTTTTTGAGGTTAATAATAGCATAGGAGTAGGAAAATCAAAACATTCTGTGATTTTAGCTGTTTTTATGCTGTTTTAAAAAAAAATACAGATCCAAAACAGAAAACCCAGAACCCAAAACACCGAAGGGTGGTTTTGGCAAAACCAATCCAGATCCAAAACACGAAGAAAGATCCAGATCCAAAACCAAAACACAAAACACAAAAAGTGGCCGGTGCACACCCCTAGAATAGAGTAAGAAAGTATGTGTAAGGAGGTATGCACTTTGGGCCTGATTAAAGGTTGGGAATAGAGTAAAAAAATACGGGTAAGGAACAATGCACTTTGGGCCTGATTCAGGATTGGTAATAGAGTAATAAAGTTTGTGTAAGGAAATATGCACTTCGAGCCTGATAAATGATTCAGAATAAAGTAAGAAAGAATGTGTAAGGAGGTATGCACTTTGGGCCTGATATAGTATTGGGAATAGAGTAAGGAAGTATGTGTAAGGACGTATGCATTTTGGGCCTGATTCAGGGTTGGAAATAGAGTAAGAAAGTTTGTGTAAGGAGGTATACACTTTGGGCTTCATTCAGGGATAGGAATAAAATAAGAAAGTAAGTGTAAGGAAATATGCACTTTGAGCCTAATTAAAGTGTTGAGAATAGAGTAAGGAATTATGTGTAAGGAGGTATGCACCTTGGGCCTGATTCAGGGTTGGGAATAGAGTAAGAAATTATGTGTAATGAGGTATGCACCATGGGCCTGATTCAGGGTTGGGAATAAAATAAGAAAGTATGTGTAAGGATATATGCACTTTGAGCCTAATTAAAGGGTTGTGAATAAAGTAAGAAAGTATGTGTAAGGAGGTATGCACTTTGGCCCTGATTCAGGGTTTGGAATAAAATAAGAAAGTATGTGTAAGGATATATGCACTTTGAGCCTAATTAAAGGGTTGGGAATAGAGTAAGAAAGTATGTGTAAGGAGGTATGCACCTTGGGCCTGATTCAGTGTTGGGAATAGAATAAGAAAGTATGTGGAATGATGTATGTACTTTGGACCTGATTCAGGGATGGGAATAGAGTCAGAAACTATGTGTAAGGATGTATGCACTTTAGGGCTGATTAAGGGTTGGGAATAGAGTAAGAAATTATGTCTAAGGAATTATGCACTTTGGACCTGATTCAGGCTTGGGAATAGAAGAACAATGTATGTGTGAGAAAAAATGCACTTTGTGCCTGATTCAGGGTTGGGAATAGAGTAAGAAAGTTTGTGTAAGGAAGAATGCTTTTTGGGCCTGATTCAGGGTTGGAAATAAAGTTAGAAGGTATGTGTAAGGAGGTATGCACTTTGGGCCAAATTAAGGATTGGGAATAGAGTAATATAGTATGTGTAAGGAGATATGCACTTTGGGCCTCATTAACAGTTGGGAATATAGTAAGAAAGTATGTGTAAAGAGGTATGCACTTTGGGGCTTATTAAGGGTTTTGAATAGAGTAAGGAAGTATGTCTAAGGAATTCTGCACTATGGGCCTGATTCAGGCTTGGGAATAGAGTAACAAAGTATGTGTGAGGAAGAACGCACTTTGGGCCTGATTTAGGGTTGGGAATAGAGTAAGAAAGTATGTGTAAGGAGGTATGCACATTGGGCCTGATTCAGGCTTGGGAATAGTGTAACAAAGTATGTGTGAGTAAGAATGCACTTTGGGCCTGATTTAGGGTTGGGAATAGAGTAAGAATGTATGTGTAAGGATGTATGCACTTTGGGCCTGATTCAGTGTTGGGAATAGAGTAAGAAAGCATGTGGAATGATGTATGTACTTTGGGCCTGATTCAGGGTTTTGGATAGAGTAAGAAAGTCTGTGTAAGGAGGTATGCACTTTGGGCCAAATTAAGTATTGGGAATAGAGTAAGAAAGTATGTGTAAGGAGGTATGCACTTTGGACCTGATTCAGGCTTGGGAATAGAGTAACAAAGTATGTGCGAGGAAAAATGCACTTTGGGCCTGATTCAGGGTTAGGAATAGAGTAAGAAAGTATGTGTAAGGAAGAATGCTTTTTGGGACTAATTCAGGATTGGAAATAAAGTAAGAAAGTTTGTGTAAAGAGGTATGCACTTTTGGCATGATTAAGGGTGGGGAATAGAGTAACAAGGTATGTGTAAGGAGGTATGCATTTTGGGCCAAATTAATGATTGGGAATAGAGTAAGAAAGTATGTGTAAGGAGGTATGCACTTTGGGCCTGATTAAGCACTGGGAATAGAGTAAGAAAGTATGTGTAAGGAAGAAATCACTTTTGGCCTGATTCAGGGATGAGAATAGAGAAAGAAAGTATGTGTAAATATGCACTTTGGGCCTGATTAAGTGTTGGGGATAGAGTAAGAAAGTATGTGTAAGGAATAAATCACTTTTAGAGAGAAAAGGAAGTTAGTGTAAGAAGGTTTGTACTGTGAGCCTGATAAAGGATTCAGAATAAAGTAAGAAAGAATTTGTAAAGAGGTATGCACTTTGGGCCTGATTTAGGGTTGGGAATAGAGTAAGAAAGTAAGTGTAAGGACGTATGCACTTTGGGCCTGATTCAGGGTTGGGAATAGAGTAAGAAAGTATGTGTAAGGAGTAGGGGTGAGCGGGTTCGGATTTCTGAAATCCGAACCCCCCCGAGCCCCCCCGATCCGAGTCCGATCCGAATCAGGCTCGACTTTTCCCGCCTGACTCGGATCTGAAATCGAGGCAAAACGTCATCATCCCGCCTTCCGAGTCTCGCGGGTTTTGGATCCTATATAAGGTACCCACGTCGGCGCCATTTTCTCACTCGGCTGTGGACAGTGAAGAGGGAGGGTGGGAGTTAGGGCTGTGTAGTGTAGTGTAGTGTAGTGCTGCTGTTGTCCACTACTTCAAAGTCCATAGGGGCTGGCTGTGTTGTGCTGTGCTGCTGTTGTTAATAGGGGCTGTGTCCACTACTTCAAAGTCCATAGGGGCTGGCTGGACTGTGTTGTGCAGTCAGTTCTCCATAGGGGCTGTGTCCACTCCAAAGTCCTGTGCAGTGTCCCAGTCCTAAAGGAGTGCTGCAGTGTTGTCCAGGGGGTGCTCTGTCCATCAGGGGTGCTCCCCCCAAGTGCTAAAAAAATAATATATTTTCTGTGTTTGTGAATTGTGTGCGCAGTAGCCGCACGTGCATCAACAAAGTAGTGCCAAGCGTGCGCCTGTGTCATAAGTAAAGGGCCGGCTGGCTTGACCGTTAAGGGTGCTGAAACCCCCGAAAGTACACTCCAGTCCAAACCAAAAAAAAAATTATTTTCTGTGTTTGTGAATTGTGTGCGCAGTAGCCGCACGTGCATCAACAAAGTAGTGCCAAGCGTGCGCCTGTGTCATAAGTAAAGGGCCGGCTGGCTTGACCGTTAAGGGTGCTGTAACCCCCGAAAGTACACTCCAGTCCAAACCAAAAAAAAAATTATTTTCTGTGTTTGTGAATTGTGTGCGCAGTAGCCGCACGTGCATCAACAAAGTAGTGCCAAGCGTGCGCCTGTGTCATAAGTAAAGGGCCGGCTGGCTTGACCGTTAAGGGTGCTGTAACCCCCGAAAGTACACTCCAGTCCAAACCAAAAAAAAAATTATTTTCTGTGTTTGTGAATTGTGTGCGCAGTAGCCGCACGTGCATCAACAAAGTAGTGCCAAGCGTGCGCCTGTGTCATAAGTAAAGGGCCGGCTGGCTTGACCATTAAGGGTGCTGTAACCCCCGAAAGTACACTCCAGTCCAAACCAAAAAAAAAATTATTTTCTGTGTTTGTGAATTGTGTGCGCAGTAGCCGCACGTGCATCAACAAAGTAGTGCCAAGCGTGTGCCTGTGTCATAAGTAAAGGGCCGGCTGGCTTGACCGTTAAGGGTGCTGTAACCCCCGAAAGTACACTCCAGTCCAAACCAAAAAAAAAATTATTTTCTGTGTTTGTGAATTGTGTGCGCAGTAGCCGCACGTGCATCAACAAAGTAGTGCCAAGCGTGCGCCTGTGTCATAAGTAAAGGGCCGGCTGGCTTGACCGTTAAGGGTGCTGTAACCCCCGAAAGTACACTCCAGTCCAAACCAAAAAAAAAATTATTTTCTGTGTTTGTGAATTGTGTGCGCAGTAGCCGCACGTGCATCAACAAAGTAGTGCCAAGCGTGCGCCTGTGTCATAAGTAAAGGGCCGGCTGGCTTGACCGTTAAGGGTGCTGTAACCCCCGAAAGTACACTCCAGTCCAAACCAAAAAAAAAATTATTTTCTGTGTTTGTGAATTGTGTGCGCAGTAGCCGCACGTGCATCAACAAAGTAGTGCCAAGCGTGCGCCTGTGTCATAAGTAAAGGGCCGGCTGGCTTGACCATTAAGGGTGCTGTAACCCCCGAAAGTACACTCCAGTCCAAACCAAAAAAAAAATTATTTTCTGTGTTTGTGAATTGTGTGCGCAGTAGCCGCACGTGCATCAACAAAGTAGTGCCAAGCGTGCGCCTGTGTCATAAGTAAAGGGCCGGCTGGCTTGACCGTTAAGGGTGCTGTAACCCCCGAAAGTACACTCCAGTCCAAACCAAAAAAAAAATTATTTTCTGTGTTTGTGAATTGTGTGCGCAGTAGCCGCACGTGCATCAACAAAGTAGTGCCAAGCGTGCGCCTGTGTCATAAGTAAAGGGCCGGCTGGCTTGACCGTTAAGGGTGCTGTAACCCCCGAAAGTACACTCCAGTCCAAACCAAAAAAAAAATTATTTTCTGTGTTTGTGAATTGTGTGCGCAGTAGCCGCACGTGCATCAACAAAGTAGTGCCAAGCGTGCGCCTGTGTCATAAGTAAAGGGCCGGCTGGCTTGACCGTTAAGGGTGCTGTAACCCCCGAAAGTACACTCCAGTCCAAACCAAAAAAAAAATTATTTTCTGTGTTTGTGAATTGTGTGCGCAGTAGCCGCACGTGCATCAACAAAGTAGTGCCAAGCGTGCGCCTGTGTCATAAGTAAAGGGCCGGCTGGCTTGACCGTTAAGGGTGCTGTAACCCCCGAAAGTACACTCCAGTCCAAACCAAAAAAAAAATTATTTTCTGTGTTTGTGAATTGTGTGCGCAGTAGCCGCACGTGCATCAACAAAGTAGTGCCAAGCGTGCGCCTGTGTCATAAGTAAAGGGCCGGCTGGCTTGACCGTTAAAGGGTGCTGTAACCCCCGAAAGTACACTCCAGTCCAAACCAAAAAAAAATTATTTTCTGTGTTTGTGAATTGTGTGCGCAGTAGCCGCACGTGCATCAACAAAGTAGTGCCAAGCGTGCACCTGTGTCATAAGTAAAGGGCCGGCTGGCTTGACCATTAAGGGTGCTGTAACCCCCGAAAGTACACTCCAGTCCAAACCAAAAAAAAAATTATTTTCTGTGTTTGTGAATTGTGTGCACTGTGGCTGCACGTGCATCAACAAAGGAGCAGCGCCAAGCGTGCGCCTGTGTCCCATAAGTAAAGAGCCGGCTGGCTCATTTCTTAAAGGGTGGTGTAACCCACAAAGTGCACTACTCTCCAGCAAAAATAAAATAATATTTTCTGTGTTTGTGTGCGCTTTAGCCGCACGTATATATATCAATATAACATAAATGGAGGACCAAACTTTCTCAGATAAAAATAAAATAGGGAAAGATCAAGAACCACTTCCTCCTAGTGCTGTTGCTGCTGCTGGGAGTTGTTCATCATCCCAGAGAGGAAGTAGGAACATCACTACTTTTACTAAACAATTGACCCTCCAACAGTCCCTAGCGATGAGGATGAAGTACGACAGCAGTCATCCTGAAGCAAAACGTATAACTGAGGCCTTGACTGCTATGTTGGTGTTAGACGTGCGTCCGGTATCCGACATTAGTGCAGTGGGATTTAGACAATTGATGGAGGTAGTGTGTCCTCGGTTCCAAATCCCGTCTAGATTCCACCTGCAGCCTCAAAGCAGCAGCGACAAGCGTGCGTCTGTCTGTTAAAGGGTGGTGACACCCTCAAAGTGTGCTACACAAACAATTAAAATATTGTTCTTTTTTTTTCTGTCTTTGTGAATTGTGTGGGCTGTAGCTGCACCTGCATCCTTAAAGCAGCAGCGACAAGCGTGCGTCTGTCTGTTAAAGGGTGGTGACACCCTCAAAGTGTGCTACACAAACAATTAAAATATTGTTCTTTTTTTTTTGGTCTTTGTGAAATGTGTGGGCTGTAGCCGCACCTGCATCCTTAAAGCAGCAGCGACAAGCGTGCGTCTGTCTGTTAAAGGGTGGTGACACCCTCAAAGTGTGCTACACAAACAATTAAAATATTGTTCTTTTTTCTGTCTTTGTGAATTGTGTGGGCTGTAGCCGCACCTGCATCCTTAAAGCAGCAGCGACAAGCGTGCGTCTGTCTGTTAAAGGGTGGTGACACCCTCAAAGTGTGCTACACAAACAATTAAAATATTGTTCTTTTATTTTTGGTCTTTGTGAAATGTGTGGGCTGTAGCCGCACCTGCATCCTTAAAGCAGCAGCGACAAGCGTGCGTCTGTCTGTTAAAGGGTGGTGACACCCTCAAAGTGTTCTACACAAACAATTAAAATATTGTTCTTTTTTTTTCGGTCTTTGTGAAATGTGTGGGCTGTAGCCGCACCTGCATCCTTAAAGCAGCAGCGACAAGCGTGCGTCTGTCTGTTAAAGGGTGGTGTAACTCTCAAAGTGTTCCAAAAAATAAAAAACTATTTTTTTAATGTGTTTGTGACTTGTGTGCGATGTAGCCACACTTGCATCCTCAAAGCAGCAGCGACAAGCGTGCGTCTGTCTGTTAAAGGGTGGTGACACCCTCAAAGTGTGCTACACAAACAATTAAAATATTGTTCTTTTTTTTTTGGTCTTTGTGAAATGTGTGGGCTGTAGCCGCACCTGCATCCTTAAAGCAGCAGCGACAAGCGTGCGTCTGTCTGTTAAAGGGTGGTGACACCCTCAAAGTGTTCTACACAAACAATTAAAATATTGTTCTTTTTTTTTCGGTCTTTGTGAAATGTGTGGGCTGTAGCCGCACCTGCATCCTTAAAGCAGCAGCGACAAGCGTGCGTCTGTCTGTTAAAGGGTGGTGTAACTCTCAAAGTGTTCCAAAAAATAAAAAACTATTTTTTTAATGTGTTTGTGACTTGTGTGCGATGTAGCCACACTTGCATCCTCAAAGCAGCAGCGACAAGCGTGCGTCTGTCTGTTAAAGGGTGGTGACACCCTCAAAGTGTGCTACAGAAACAATTAAAATATTGCTCTTTTTTTTTCTGTCTATGTGAATTGTGTTGGCTGTAGCCGCACCTGCATCCTTAAAGCAGCAGCGACAAGCGTGCGTCTGTCTGTTAAAGGGTGATGACACCTCAAAGTGTTCTACACAAACAATTAAAATATTGTTCTTTTTTTTTTCGGTCTTTGTGAAATGTGTGGGCTGTAGCCGCACCTGCATCCTTAAAGCAGCAGCGACAAGCGTGCGTCTGTCTGTTAAAGGGTGGTGACACCTCAAAGTGTTCTACACAAACAATTAAAATATTCTTCTTCTTTTTTCTGTCTTTGTGAATTGTGTGGGCTGTAGCCGCACTTGAATCCTCAAAGCAGCAGCGACAAGCGTGCATCTGTCTGTTAAAGGATTACATCGGTGACAGCATCCAAGTAGGCATGTCAGACAGTCCGTACCTGTACTGGCAGGAAAAAGAGGCAATTTGGAGGTCCCTGTACAAACTGGCTCTATTTTACCTGAGTTGCCCCCCCTCCAGTGTGTACTCCGAAAGAGTGTTTAGTGCAGCCGGGAACCTTGTCAGCGAAAGGCGTAGGAGGTTGCTTCCACAAAATGTGGAGAAGATGATGTTCATAAAATGAATTATCAACTCTTCCAGGGAGACCAGCCTCCAGAACGTACAGAGGGACCTGTGGTTCCAGCAGGGACGAATTAATACTCTGTGAGGATGAGGATGTACACACTGAAGAGGGTGAGGAATCGGTGGATGAGGAGGATGAGGATGACATCTTGCCTCCGTAGAGCCAGTTTGTGCAGGGACACATTAATTGCCAGCTTGTTTTGTGGGGGCCCAAACGAACCAATCATTTCAGCCACAGTTGTGTGGCAGACCCTGGCGCTGAAATGATTGATTTGTTAAAGTGTGCATGTCCTGTTTATACAACATAAGGGTGGGTGGGAGGGCCCAAGGACAATTCCATCTTGCACTTCTTTTTTTTCTTTGCATTATGTACAGTTTGGGGCCTAGTTTTTCTAACTGCCATCCTGTCTGCCACTGCAGTGTCACTCCTAGATGGGTCACGTGTTTGTGCCGCCCACTCGTGTCGCTTAGCATAGTCATCCAGCTACCTCGGTGCAACCTTTTGGACATGAAAACACTATTGTGAGGTGTGAGGTGTTCAGAATAGACTGGAAATGAGTGGAAATTAAGGTTATTGAGGTTAATAATAGCATAGGAGCAGAGAAACCAACAAATTCTGTGATTTTAGCTGTTTTTATGCTTTTTTTAAAAAAAATACAGATCCAAAACACAAAACCCAGAACCCAAAACACGGAAGGGTGGTTTTGGCAAAACCAATCCAGATCCAAAACACGAAGAAAGATCCAGATCCAAAACCAAAACACAAAACACGAAAAGTGGCCGGTGCACACCCCTAGTAAGGAGGTGTGCACTTTGGGCCTGATTCAGGGTTGGGAATAAAATAAGAAAGTGCGTGTAAAGAGATATGCACTTTGAGCCTAATTAAGAGTTGGGGATAAAGTAAGAAAGTATGTGTAAGGAGGTATGCACTTTGGGCCTGATTCAGGTTTGGGGATAGAGTAAGAAAGTATGTGTAAGGAGGTATGCACTTTGAGACTGATTCAGGGTTGGGAATAGAGTAAGATAGTATGTGAAAGGATGTATGCACTTTGTGCCTGATTCAGGGTAGGGGATAGAGTAAGAAAGTATGTGTAAGGAGGTATGCACTTTGAGACTGATTCAGGGCTGGGAATAGAGTAAGAAAGTATGTGTAAGGTGGTATGCATTTTGGGCCAAATTAAGGATTGGGAATAGAGTAAGAATTGATGTTTAAGGAGGTATGCACCTTGGGCCTGATTAAGGGTTGGGAATAGAGTAAGAAAGTATATGTAAAGAAGTATGCACTTTGGGCCTGATTCAGGCTTGGGAATAGAGTAGCAAGGTATTTGTGAGGAAGAATGCACTTTGGGCCTGATTCAGGCTTGGGCATAGAGTAACAAGGTATGAGTGAGTAAAAATGCACTTTGCACCTGATTCAGGGTTGGAAATAAAGTAAGAAAGTATGTGTAAGGAGGTATGCACTTTGGGCCTGCTTCAGGGTTGGGAATAAAATAAGAAAGTATGTGTAAGTAGGTATGCACTTTGAGACTGATTCAGGGCTGGGAATAGAGTAGGGGTGAGCGGGTTCGGATTTCTGAAATCCGAACCCCCCCGGAGCCCCCCGATCCGAGGCCGATCCGAGTCAGGCTCGACTTTTCCTGCCTGACTCGGATCTGAAATCGAGGCAAAACATCATCATCCAGCCTTCCGGGTCTCGCGGGTTTTGGATCTTATATAAGGTACCCGCGTCGGCGCCATTTTCTCACTCGGCTGTGGACAGTGAAGAAGGAGGGTGGGAGTTAGGGCTGGCTGGGCTGTGTAGTATAGTGTAGTGTTGTAGTGTAGTGTAGTGCAGTGTAGTGTTGTGCTGTGCTGCTGTTGTCCATAGGGGCTGTGTCCACTACTTCAAAGTCCAGAGGGGCTGGCTGGACTGTGTTGTGCAGTCAGTTGTCCATAGGGGCTGTGTCCACTCCAAAGTCCTGTGCAGTATCCCTGTCCTAAAGGGTTTGCTGTAGTGTTGTACAGGGGGTGCTCTGTCCATCAGGGGTGCTCCCCCCAAGTGCTAAAAAAAATAATATTTTTTCTGTGTTTGTGAATTGTGTGCACTGTGGCATAAGTAAAGGGCCGGCTGGCTTGTCCGTTAAAGGGTGCTGTAACCCCCAAAGTACACTCCAAACCAAATAAAAAAATATTTTCTGTGTTTGTGAATTGTGTGCGCAGTAGCCGCACGTGCATCAACAAAGTAGTGCCAAGCGTGCGCCTGTGTCATAAGTAAAGGGCCGGCTGGCTTGACCGTTAAAGGGTGCTGTAACCCCCAAAGTACACTCCAAACCAAATAAAAAAATATTTTCTGTGTTTGTGAATTGTGTGCGCAGTAGCCGCACGTGCATCAACAAAGTAGTGCCAAGCGTGCGCCTGTGTCATAAGTAAAGGGCCGGCTGGCTTGACCATTAAAGGGTGCTGTAACCCCCAAAGTACACCTCAAACAAAATAAAAAAATATTTTCTGTGTTTGTGAATTGTGTGCACTGTGGCTGCAGGTGCAACAACAAAGGAGCAGCGCCAAGCGTGCGCCTGTGTCCCATAAGTAAAGAGCCGGCTGGCTCATTTCTTAAAGGGTGGTGTAACCCACAAAGTGCACTACTCTCCAGCAAAAATAAAAAAATATTTTCTGTGTTTGTGCGCGCCTTAGCCGCACGTATATATCAATATAACATAAATGGAGGACCAAAATTTCTCCGATAAAAATAAAATAGGGAAAGATCAAGAACCACTTCCTCCTAGTGCTGTTGCTGCTGCTGGGAGTTGTTCATCATCCCAGAGAGGAAGTAGGAACACCACTACTTTTACTAAACAATTGACCCTTCAACAGTCCCTAGCGATGAGGATGAAGTACGACAGCAGTCATCCTGAAGCAAAACGTACAACTGAGGCCTTGACTGCTATGTTGGTGTTAGACGTGCATCCAGTATCCGCCATTAGTGCAGTGGGATTTAGACAATTGATGGAGGTAGTGTGTCCCCGGTTCCAAATCCCGTCTAGATTCCACCTGCATTCTCAAAGCAGCAGCGACAAGCGTGCGTCTGTCTGTTAAAGGGTGGTGTAACCCTCAAAGTGCTCCAAAAAATAAAAATATATATTTTTTATGTGTTTGTGACTTGTGTGCGATGTAGCCGCACGTGCATCAACACAGTAGCAGCGCCAAGCGTGCGCCTGTGTCATAAGTCAAGGGCCGGTTTGGACATCTGGTCCTGACTGAAGGACGTGCCAACAATTTCTGACAAGTCTACTCTCACTGCATATGATACTGTCCTCAAAGCAGCAGCGACAAGCGTTCGTCTGTCTGTTAAAGGGTGGTGTAACCCTCAAAGTGCGCTCCACAAACAATAAAAAAATTCTTTTTTTTTCTGTCTTTGTGAAATGTGTGGGTTGTAGCCGCACCTGCATCCTTAAAGCAGCAGCGACAAGCGTGCGTCTGTCTGTTAAAGGGTGGTGTAACCCTCAAAGTGCGCTCCACAAACAATAAAAAAATTCTTCTTTTTTTTTCTGTCTTTGTGAAATGTGTGGGCTATACCCGCACCTGCATCCTTAAAGCAGTAGCGACAAGCGTGTGTCTGTCTGTTAAAGGGTGGTGTAACCCTCAAAGTGCGCTCCACAAACAATAAAAAAAATCTTTTTTTTCCTGTCTTTGTGAATTGTGTGGGCTGTTGCCGCACCTGCATCCTCAAAGCAGCAGCAACAAGCGTGCGTCTGTCTGTTAAAGGATTACATCGGTGACAGCATCTAAGTAGGCATGTCAGACAGTCCGTACATGTACTGGCAGGAAAAAGAGGCAATTTGTAGGCCCCTGTACAAACTGGCTCTATTTTACCTGAGTTGCCCCCCCTCCAGTGGGCACTCCGAAAGAGTGTTTAGTGCAGCCGGTAACCTTGTCAGCAAAAGGCGTAGGAGGTTGCTTCCACAAAATGTGGAGAAGATGATGTTCATAAAAATTAATTATCAACTCTTCCAGGGAGACCAGCCTCCAGAACGTACAGAGGGACCTGTGGTGGTGGATTCCAGTGGGGATGAATTAATACTCTGTGAGGGTGAGGATATACACAACACTGAAGAGGGTGAGGAATCGGTGGATGAGGAGGATGAGGACGACATCTTGCCTCCGTAGAGCCAGTTTGTGCAGGGACAGATTAATTGCCAGCTTGTTTTGTGGGGGCCCAAATGAACCAATCATTTCAGTCACAGTCGTGTGCATGTCCTGTTTATACAAGATAAGGGTGGGTGGGAGGGCCCAAGGACAATTCCATCTTGCACCTCTTGTTTTTCTTTGCATTATGTACTGTTTGGGGCCTAGTTTTTCAAACTGCCATCCTGTCTGCCACTGCTGTGTCACTCCTAGATGGGCCACGTGTTTGTGCCGCCCACTCGTGTCGCTTAGCATAGTCATCCAGCCACCTCGGTGCAACCTTTTGGACATAAAAACACTATTGTGAGGTATGAGGTGTTCAGAATAGACTGGAAATGAGTGGAAATTAAGGTTATTGAGGTTAATAATAGCATAGGAGCAGAAAAAAACACAAATTCTGTGATTTTAGCTGTTTTTATGCTTTTTTTTTCCAAAAAAAACCAGATCCAAAACACAAAACCCAGAACCCAAAACACGGAAGGGTGGTTTGGGCAAACCCAATCCAGATCCTAAACACGAAGAAAGACCCAGATCCAAAACCAAAACACAAAACACGAAAAGTGGCCGGTGCACACCCCTAGAATAGAAGGACGTATGCACTTTGGGCCTGATTAAGGGTTGGAATAGAGTAAGAAATTATGTGTAAGGAGGTATGCACTTTGGGCCTGATTAAGCGTTGGGAATAGAGTAAGAAAGTATGTGTAAGGAGGTATGCACTTTGGGCCTGATTAAGGATTGGATATAGTGTAAGAAAGAGCAGGTGACTTTGCATATTGGTAAAACCATGTTACATGGCAGGTGGGGCAGATCTAAAATGTGCAGAGAGATTTAGATTTCGGAGGGGTGGATCCAAAATGATTAAGTCACCCATTTGTTTTACCATTCTTTTTGTTAACTTATCTTAACCTAAGCCTAGAAATGAACACACTGACAAATGTAATGCAATTAAAGAGGTCACAGCCATAATTTATTGATCGAATTGAAATTAGAAATAGGTGGCAGGAAGAAAGCAGTGCTCCGAGGCCACAGCCCTATGGAAATCAATAATAAATAACAGGGGCGGATCCCTGCGCAGCCCGACCTGAGGAAGTACCATCCCACCTTAATTGGCACAGCCTCGGCCCTTCCCTTGGACAGGGACCAGGTCCCCCCTTTGGGCAGTGAATAACTTGCCACTCTCAAAGGAAAGAATGCTCCCCAGGCACTCCTGCGCTAAATAATAGGCCGCCCAGGAGCACTGCTTCCCGCCAGGCTGCACTTCTACCTGTTGGAAGAAAACACTGAAATGTACAATCCAACAAAACAAAAAAGCATACCAACCAGCTTAGTCGGGTGGGTGGGTGGGTGTTTGCAGAAACTGGAAAAGAGGAAAATGGCTCCTCTCACCAGGCTATTTATATGGGTACCCTGAACACTCCCACAAATCCTACGATAGGCCTATCTCCCCCAAATGACCACTACCATAAGCACACCTTCGCCCAAGCCTTAACCCTTAACTAACTAACAAAACTAAATATCAAACAGGGTGCTTATCTATCCTCAAACTTAATTAAGTATTCGCATGCATTAAGTCACCCATTTGTTTTACCATTCTTTTTGTTAACTTATCTTAACCTAAGCCTAGAAATGAACACACTGACAAATGTAATGCAATTAAAGAGGTCACAGCCATAATTTATTGATCGAATTGAAATTAGAAATAGGTGGCAGGAAGAAAGTAGTGCTCCGAGGCCACAGCCCTATGGAAATCAATAATAAATAACAGGGGTGGATCCCCGCCCTGCGCAGCCCGACCTGAGGAAGTACCATCCCACCTTAATTGGCACAGCCTCGGCCCTTCCCTTGGTCAGGGACCAGGTCCCCCCTTTGGGCGGTGACCAACTTGCCGCTCTCAAAGGAAAGAATGCTCCCCAGGCACTCCTGCACTAAATAATAGGCCGCCCAGGAGCACTGCTTCCCGCCAAAGCCCGGTTCATAGAACCAGGCCCGCCACCAAACTGTGACCCTTTGAGACCTACAGGAAACTGCAGAGGTCACTGATAAAGAGCTCTAGCCCCACTCCCGTGAGGTGTACCCCGTCTGGCCTATAGAAGCTCTCCTCGTAACGCAACGTATGATGCGGCCCCCCATGCTAAGGACAAAACGGCCAATTGCCATATTGACCTTTCCGTGAACTCCATCCAATGCCTTGCCAGTCTGGGGTCCACGCCAAAATCGACATGGGCCAATGTCCGACCATGTGACGCTGACGTTGGGCCAACGGTTAACAAGCACTTGCAAGTCATTCCTAATAGAGTGTATCAGCTCAATGCCCTTGCACGTGCCCAAATCGCTCCCCCCCAAGTGAATGACCACCCAGTCATCTTCTGCCATCCATAAGGCATCCAGCAGGTGCTTATGGCGCATACCACGAAACCCAGCCAATGGACGTCACTTGCACCCAACAAATGCGGGGCCTGCAATGCTAAGGGGTGCCCAAAATTTGAATGACCACACCCGACAGTTAGCATTCCTGGGCAACCCTGCAAGAAAAGTTACCCAGCCAGAAATTCATTCTTACATAATAACACTACCAGAAATTAATTCTTACATAATAACAAACTAACCTGCGGGAAGGGAAACAAATAGTTGGGTGACCTATCTGAAGATGAAAAACAGCAAAACCTCTTTGAGGGCAAAAAGCTGAAAATCCTTTCAGAATCCCTAGCGGCAGTAGGCATAAGGCCCCTGGGTTTCCCAACAAACTCGCAAGAAGCGCAGCTACTTAAGCAACTTATCCCCCCATAAATAAGTTTTATAAGCTGATGACTTCCACTGACCCAACTTTTGTTAGGTGTCGACCGAAGCACCATCAACTGCTGCGCAAGTTGCTGCCCCTATCCTACATGAATGCGTCCCAAAATGTTCTGTGGGCAAGCCTAAAGCGAATAAGACAATTCTGAAACAGCCTTGTAAACTGAAACCTGGACAAAGGTGTAAGATTAACATGGATAAGTCACTGCGCACCCCCTGGCGGGCGAAGAGTATTAAATCGCCCCGCCAGAGCAACTGGACAAATTACTACATCTGAATGTTCTGTGATAGAAATCCAACGCCCCCTGCCAAGTTGATCTGTCTTGGACCTATGTATTTTACGCAATATCAATGTCGGCTTAATTACCACGTGTTTAAACATTAGACCCGTCGATGTGGAAGTTTTATTAGATGCCACGAGCTCACCGATTCTAAACGCCCCAAAATATGCTAATGAAAATTCTAAACTAAAAAGAGGGCGATTCATATTCGCCTAACGCAACCCCCGATACTGCCACAATCAAATCTTTAAGTAGGGCCGCGTCAATTGGTCTACGTGCATCGTCTGTGCTAGGGTGTTCCTTTGCCCACCCCTTCATCGCCTTGATTAGAAGGAACGAATTTGTGGGATCTGCCATACCATGCAACTTAGAAAAGTAAGCGATACCAGATAGCGCTGCAGACATAGCCGCCTTAGAACGACCCCCTTCCTGCCAGTTCCAAATAAACTCTGCCATACAGTCATCAAACCGTCTTACCTCCCCCGCGCTTGGAAGCCAAGAAACCCTGCCAAGCGTCCCAAGCAGCTTTGTAGGTCTTTAATGTGCCAGGGGCCAGAGACCTCAGTGCGAAGACTCTGATGCCGGCACAACAATCTGCCCGACATGGGAGGGGCAGGTTAAACCATGAAGAGAAGCGTAAGGAGCGAGCGAACGAAACCTGTCCCACTGTAAACGAGATAAGGAATCTGCTATCTCATTAGAAACACCCGGAACATGCTGCGCCCTAAACTCAATGTTCCTTCGCAGGCAAAGAAGTGTCAAGTGCCTCAACAACTTCAAAGCCAACAACGATTCCGCCCTCTGATTATTCACCGCCTGAACCACGCCCAAATTCGCACCAGAAAAGGATCTGCCTATTACAAAGCCTGTGGGCCCACAGCTCAACAGACACCACAATAGGGAACAGCCAGAAGCAGGATGTTCCTAGTAAGGCCTAAAACCCCCCCAAGCTTCCGGCCAAGGCTCCACGCACCAGTCCCCTTCGAAAAAGGCGCCAAACCCGACGGAACCGGACGCGTCCGTAAATAGTTGAAGCTCGGAATAAGCTACAGGGGCCTGGGCCATATCCAAAAGCTATTGAAATTACACAGGAACAGCAACCAAATGCGAAGGTCCTCCCTCAGATCTTGGGATATGCGAACGAGGTGATGGGATTTCTTAACCCCCTCCGTGGCTCTTTCCAGCCACCTACAAGAAACCCATCCCATAGGAATGATTCTACATGCGAAATTAAGGAGGCCTAGCAAGGACAGCAACTGCTTCAGCGAGACCTTTTTCACTAAAACAAATGCTTTCAGCAACTCTCCCAAACGTCGCGCCTTCTCAATCGGCAAACTGCATAAACCTAGCACGGTGTCTATTTCTATACCCAAATACGATAAGCGTGTAACCAGACCCTCCGTCTTGTCCTTGGCAACAGGAACACCTACCACTGCGAACAAGGCCTGCAAGGAAAACAGCAAATCCTCGCAAACCTGGGTATCCGCTGGCCCCACCAACAGAAAATCATCTAGGTAGTGGGACACACCAGCTTGCTCTGTACCCGCCTGTAAGCACTATTGCAAAAAGGAGCTAAAACAGTCAAAAAAGGAACACAAGATGGAACATCCCATCGGCAAACCTCTATCAACATAATAGAGCCCCGCAACTCTAAAACTCATGTACTTAAAAGATTCGGGGTGAAGGGGCAACAGCCGAAAAGCGGACTCGATATCCACCTTGGTTAATAAAGTGCTCCTACCAAAAATCTGTACTATATCAAGAACCTACTCAAAGGATTGATAAACGACCTGGCAATCCAATGGATCTAGCGCGTCGTTGACCGACCCTCTCTCTGGGTAAGAAAGATGCTGTATCAGCCTGAAATTAGCCGGTTCCTTCTTTGGTACAACCCCTAAAGGCGATACGCACAAACCCTCCAAAGGGGGGGGAAGAAAAAGGGGCCACAACCTGCGCCCCAACCCGACCTCGGCTTCAATCTTAGCTCGGACTACGTCCGGGTGGACGCGGGCTGACTTAAGATTTCTCTTAGCAACAACTGAGATGTCCTGTGTCAAAGGCAACCTAAAACCCTTACTAAACGCATGTAACAAAAAGGCCTCCCTGAGAGGATAACGACCCAACCAACTCTTCAAAGCCCCTAGGACGACCGGCGAAGGTGTTTTACTTAACACCGCCTCGCGGCTCATCGCGCTGATCGCCCTGATTCTCCGTAGTACCAACGAGTTGCCCACAATCTTTAGCCGGGTGCCCACTCCCACAGAGCTTGCATATGTGCCTATACCGACAGCCCGATCCTTTATTACATTGGGCGTTATGAAATGCGTAGCATTTCCCTCTGTCGGCTCTGGCACCACCTGTACGGGCCAGAAAGGGCTGCTTGCGTACCGCTGAACTGTCCGAAGGCGCGCCAGGCAGTTGGTTGACTTCAAGCCAAACTTCTACGTCCTTGAAGCCGCATTGAAAAAACTGCCTGTCCTTCCTGTGTTTTACGAAATGTCTCGTCGTAATGCCTCCAAGCTGTACTCTTGCCTGACGAGTGCATACCACGCACCATATGCATACACTTGAGGACATTCATGTACTCCCCCGGGTGTGATTCAAGGTAGCAAGCTGCGAAAACAAACATCCCTGCTCCCAATTTTGGAACGAATGGAAGTTTCCCTCAGCGCCTCTCCCTAACCTTAGACCGCAAACCCCTAAGGATGGCCGTGTTTGCGCAGTGTACCATATCCCCTGTAGCATCTGGAACCTTAGCTGCCGACACTGTGCTGGCCCTCTTGGGACTCCGTTTTCCCTTAATCTTGTGCGCTACGTATCGCATAAGCTTACGCGGCCTCTCTGATGAACTTGCAGAATCGCTATAATCAGTGGAAAATGAGTGTGTGCTGTGCAACATGGAAAAACATGCTCACCGGAAACTGCTGCCGAAGGACCGGCCACTTCCTCCTGAGTGTTCGCCAATAGTCCCTCGCTGCGCGGTGCGCCCACCACGACTTGACTCGTTGATGCCACCTCACCATCCGTCCTCTGGATCTCAACAACCCGACTGGAATGCACAGAAGCTGCGACCTGGGGACTTGACACAATCACTGGTGACTCAGACCGCACAGCAACTCCTTCCGTGGAAGGAGGGGCATGTGGGAGTGCGGGTGGCAGGAGTGCATGGACAGTTGCAGGTGGCTGGGGGAGCAGGGGGGGCGGAATGGAAAGGGGGAGGGGGGGTATGCATGGACTGGGTATGTGCAGCCGAAGTGGCCAGAGGAAGGGAAAAAGGTGGCGGCAGGACTTGGTAATATGGCCTGAACCCTTGCGAAAGGAGGCAGGCCCGGGGGTTGTTGCGGGGGGGGGGCATACTGGAACATAGTGGGTGTATTTGAAAATTGGGGGAGGGGGAGGATGGGGGCCAGGGGCATAGAAATATGGGGACCAGCTGGGCTGCTGCGCTGCTAAAGAGTTGAAAGGGGGGGGGTTGCTGCACATTAACACCCTCCCAAGGCAAAGGGGTAGGACCCCCGCTCCTAGATGCAGGGGGGGCCATCGGGAAATAATGCGCTGGGAGGGACACTTGGGCCCTAGATATAATGGACCCTGCAGCTGATCCTACTGGGTGAACCCTGGTGGCTGGAAAGTAATGGTGAGGGTTGAGGAGGAGGGGGCCCCCCTCCTACTGAAGTAGTGGGGGCGGAGGGGGGTGATGCAGGGATGTGCAGGGCTCCCTGTGCGGTGTCCGGGGCTAAAATGGCCGCCGCGACCCTGTGGGTGGGGCCAACCGCCGATACAGGGCGCGGGCTGGCTGTGAACTGTGGGGGGAAAGGCGCTGAGTTGCGGCCGCCCGCGGTGCCGCCGGAGAGCCGGGCGGCCATCAGCTGTGGAGAGGCAGCAGGGGAGGACAGGGAGCGGGGGCCGGCGGAGGGCACGCGTACATGCATGCGAGCGGGTGCGGGATCGCGGCCTGCAGCATGGCGCGACCCGCGCCAGCCTGGGGGAGAGGCCGTGAACGTGAGCGGCCTGGAAGCCTACATAAAGCGGCGGGGGGGTGGCGCTGAACGGCGAGCCTGGGCACAATGCAATGCAGGGATGAGGGAGGGGGAGTTGGACGGGGGGGGATAAAACAAAGCAGGGATGAGGTGAATAAAAAAGGGGGGGGGAGTGGAAAGGAGCTGAAAGGAAAGAAGTAAGGGAAAGAGAAGAATAAAAAGATAGATAGGATGTGAAATAAAAAGAAGAATTGGACAAAAGAAATAAAGCTATATAAGAAACTGTGTGATACTTAGCCAGCCTGTTTGCAGAAACTGGAAAAGAGGAAAATGGCTCCTCTGACCAGGCTATTTATATGGGTACCCTGAACACTCCCACAAATCCTACGATAGGCCTATCTCCCCCAAATGACCACTACCATAACCACACCTTCGCCCAAGCCTTAACCCTTAACTAACTAACAAAACTAAATATCAAACAGGGTGCTTATCTATCCTCAAACTTAATTAAGTATTCGGATGCATATCTAAATTGCAGCGTAAAAATAAAACTGTCCAGCATTTATGGGCTACATGAGCTAAGCAGCCCCACATGCAAAATAATTTATGTATTTACACCCCTTGCATTTCAGCATGATTTGTCCAGGTACACAGCTACTTGTTCTACCTTCTTCTGTTCCCAAATTTGAGTCAGGCCCTCTGCTGATAGGTTATAGGTCCAGTGCCCAGACCCCAGCATCGTGTTAATTCTGTACTCTGCTAATACATTTGCAGCCAGTGGTAATTTTCAGGTATAGGATGAATGGCTGCTTTCATAGCTAATTGTGGCCACAGATAGTCATATTTGGTCAGTCAACTTGGTTATATTGGCCAATTTGTCCATCATTCAAATGTGTTCAATGGCATTCTAAATCATAAAAGTCATAATGGGTGTATTAAGGACCTGAATCAGGGATAAACGGTATTGCACAGCCGCACAGAGGAGGCTATGTAATACTTTCCATCTCCACTGCTAATGCTGCAGGAGGCGTCTGTAGAGAAGAGACACCTCCTGTCAGCATCTGCGATTCCAGTGCTGTGATTTAGGTCACAGTCTGGGATCACCATTGCAACCGATGTCCACAATGTTAAGTCCCAGGTTACGCAGACTGGCTGGCTTCTTGCGAGGCCAGGAAGTCTGCATCCATGGACGCAGACCCTGGCTTCAGCCCTCCCAGAAATACGCCCCCATTTCCGAGAAAACAGGCTGTTCTCAGCCCACCCCCACACCGCCTCCCCCAAATGCTTCTGCCTGTCAATCAGGCAGAAGCTTGGGAGAACTGTGTGTGAGATCACAGGACCCTTTTTGCACATGCGCAGAATGGGTCCTGCTCAAGCATAGACGCCCAAACAATGGAGATAACCATCAGGTTAGCATACATCTATGAATCAGGCCCTAAGCCAATTAGTGAGCCCCATCTGCATGTGTTTAAATTTAGCAGCCAGCCAAATGAGTTGTGGGGAACAGTCAGATTTCCTTCACTAAAAAGGTTATTCACATTCAGATCATTCAACACTTGTTTTAGAACATATCCTCATACAATTTATACCACAGTCTATTATCAGCCGATCAATCTGGCTGAGGGTTCACCAAATGTAGGGTGATGGATATGTTGCCCTGTACACTCTCTTTATCCTCTTGTCAGGATGGCGTGTGCATATGCCACAAGTAAATCCAGTTACAAGAGTTCACTTCCAATAATCAAACACAAAGCCTCATCCTAGGGGAGGATCCACACTACAAAATACTGTATGTCCTCTGTAACTATAAATGTTTCTGCAAAGAGAAGACGCCTATACTTTGCTTCAGGTTACAGAGTGCTGGGAGAATTAGATGGGGCATATGAGGACTGCCTTCATAAATATCATTCAACCAACCAACAACCCTGATGTAGGTGGAAGCACCAGTGATTGGCCAGTGGGTAACACAATAATTGTGCACCTTCCCTGGCCATCAGTGTGTGCAGATACTGAGGAGGAATAAGATTTATGGCTTGAGCTGACAGGGATAATTCCCAGCAATATTTCACCAAATCCTGCATTTATTTGCTTTTAGGTGTGCAGCAACACTGACAGCCGCAGATAAAATGGCGGCAATAGCCCTGTGCCTCTAGCCAGATTTTGAGAGCTTGTTTATTTCTTAATCATCTAAAATAAGTTGAAATTGATGTACTTGTTTTTTTCTCATTAACTAGGCCTTGGAGAGAGATAAAGTGGATGAAGATAAAGTACCAACCAATCAGCTCCTAACTGTCACTTTACAGGCTAGGAGCTGATTGGTTGGTACGGAATCAGTATGATTTACTGCCAGCCGCATGGCCGGTGTTTCAAATCCCGACAATGGAAGCCCCGGCAGGGGTGAAGATCCCGACTGCTAATTAAGGTAAGTACCGCTAACCTAATTCCCTACCCTAACCCTCCTTTAGGGGTGCCTAACCCTAATCTCCCGCCTAATTGCCTAACCCCCCTCAAAGTGCCTAAACCTAACCCCCCCTTCCCAGCAGCCTAAACCTAAATCTCCCGGTGGGGGACGCCTAACCTTATCCTCCCCAATGGGGGTGCCTAACCCTAACCCCCCTTTCCCTAGCCTAACCCTAACCCTTCTGGGGGGCTGCCTAACCCTAAGTCCTCCCCCAGGAGCCCCTAACCTAATCCTCTCCCCACTGTGGCTGTCCGTGCCCGGACCGGCTTACCTTCAATCGGGATGCCGGGTGTCGGCATTTAGTCTGTCGGCATCCCTGACTGCATACTGTTGGTACTTTATCTCCAGCCACTTTATCTTTCTCCAAGGCTTAATACCTAGACCCCTAGGTTTGACTAATTGCTGTCATACTGTATTCTTCCTAGACGGTGGTATAAATTACAGAATATCAATATTATTGCACAAGCAGTCATTGTGTGGGGTGAACTAATAATTGGATTGCTAAGTATAATGGTTTGACTGTGAAAATGGATGCTTCCATTTGCTTCCATTATGCAAAAATACGCACTGTGAGCTACTGTGGCTTAAAATTCATTACGTGTTTAGAAATAAGTATTTATATGTTTTTTAAATCTAGTATAGTGTAGAGAGAAAATGGGTACATTACATGGGAATGAGAATGTTTTACCGATCGAAGGTAAGCCTGGCGACGGTCGCGGACAGCCACGGGGGTGGGGGTGGGGTTAAGTTTAGGGTTCCAGATATATGATATTACTGTATTCATTATTAGAAAGAAAGGACCCTCTATATACCTATGAGCTGAATGGGTACCATGTGCATTTGCCACTGGTGTGTGCAACAATGTATATCAGTTTTTACAGCAGGATAGTTAGTGGCAGTCTAACCCTGCAGAAACAACAGCCATGTCCTAGTGGTCAGGGAGCATGGGCAGGCCCAGTTCTGGTCCTTTCGTGTGCACACTCCCATTTGGATCTCTTAAAAACTAGCCCACCAGTAAACTTGGGAAGTATGCCCACCAGTAAACTTGGGAACTATGCCCACCAGTAAACTTGGGAAGTATGCCCACCAGTAAACTTGGGAAGTATCCCCACCAGTAAACTTGGGAATTATGCCCACCAGTAAACTTGGGAAGTATCCCCACCAGTAAACTTGGGAAATATGCCCACCGGTAAACTTGGGAAGCATCCCCACCAGTAAACTTGGGAAGTACCCCCACCAGTAAACTTGGGAAGTACCCCCACCAGTAAACTTGGGAAGTATGCCCACCAATAAGCTTGGGAAGTATCCCCACCAGTAAACTTGGGAAATATGCCTACCAGTAAACTTGGGAAGTATGCCCACCAGTAAACTTGGGAAGTATGCCCACCGGTAAACTTGGGAAGTATCCCCACCGGTAACTTGGGAAGTATGCCCACCAGTAAACTTGGGAAGTATCACCACCAGTAAACTTGGGAAGTATCACCACCAGTAAACTTGGGAAGTATCCCCACCGGTAAACTTGGGAAGTATCCCCACCGGTAACTTGGGAAGTATGCCCACCAGTAAACTTTGGAAGTCTCACCTCCAGTAAACTTGGGAAGTATCACCACCAGTAAACTTGGGAAGTATCCCCACCGGTAAACTTGGGAAGTATGCCCACCAGTAAACTTGGGAAGTATCACCACCAGTAAAGTTGGGAATTATGCCCACCAGTAAACTTGGGAAGTATCCCCACCAGTAAACTTGGGAAATATGCCCACCAGTAAACTTGGGAAGCATCCCCACCGGTAAATTTGGGAAGTATCCCCACCGGTAAACTTGGGAAGTATGCCCACCAGTAAACTTGGGAAGTATGCCCACCAGTAAACTTGGGAAGTATCCCCACAAGTAAACTTGGGAAGTATGCCCACCAGTTAAGTACAATATTAATATGTCTTTATATGACAATTAACATGAAGTATATGAAGTATATAGCCTGCAGTTAGTTTTCAATGGCCTGATCTGCGGCCTCTCCCTATCACGACATACTAAATGCTAAAGATGATTTTCATATGCAAACTTTGTGTGTTTGGTAAAATTGATAAATGAAAAAATGATACCAGTTTTGGTTAACAGGGATAATATTATTTCATGTAACTACTCAAGCCGAATAAACAGCTTTTTCTATTGAATAACCGGTGTTATGTTCATGGCACTTCCCCTTCATGAGAAGAGCAGCATAGTTTGTTTCATTCCTACCTACTGTCCTATAGTTGGCACAAAGTCCTGATATTCAGGGACATTCGGGGACATTCCCTCCAACCCATATTTGTCCCACCAGACTAAGGGATAAATTTACTAAGATGGGAGTTCTAATAAGAAGTGATTTTGTCCATAGCAACCAATCAGATTCCAGGTATTACCTTCTAGAAGGTGCTAGATAAATGAGAAGTAGAATCTGATTGGTTGCTATGGGCAACATCACTTCTTAAATAGAACTCCCATCTTAGTAAATTTACCCCTCAATGTAGTTATCAGGCAATGCTACTATTTTCAACTGTTTTTGCAGTTTTGACTACCTGCTGCGGTGTTTTAAATACATTTGCTGCTTGTATGGAACCTGAAACAGATAAGTTAAGTACAATATTAATATGTCTTTATATGACAATTAACATGACGTATATGAAGTATATAGCCTGCAGTAAGTTTTCAATGGCCTGATCTGCGACCTCTCCCTATCACGACATACTAAATGCTAAAGATGATTTTCATATGCAAACTTTGTGTGTTTGGTAAAATTGATAAATGAAAAAATTATACCAGGTTTGGTTAACAGGGCTAAAATTATTTCATGTAACTACTCAAGCCGAATAAACAGCTTTTTCTATTGAATAACCGGTGTTATGTTCATGGCACTTCCCCTTCATGAGCAGAGCAGCATAGTTTGTTTCATTCCTACCTACTGTCCTATAGTTGGCACAAAGTCCTGATAGTCGGGGACATTCGGGGACATTCCCTCCAACCCATATTTGTCCCACCAGACTAAGGGATAAATTTACTAAGATGGGAGTTCTAATAAGAAGTGATTTTGCCCATAGCAACCAATCAGATTCCAGGTATTACCTTCTAGAAGGTGCTAGATAAATGAGAAGTAGAATCTGATTGGTTGCTATGGGCAACATCACTTCTTAAATAGAACTCCCATCTTAGTAAATTTACCCCTCAGTGTAGTTATCAGGCAATGCTACTATTTTCAACTGTTTTTGCAGTTTTGACTACCTGCTGCGGTGTTTTAAATACATTTGCTGCTTGTATGGAACCTGAAACAGATAAGTGGTATCTGAGCAATAAATAACCCCCCTTCACCACCACCAACCCAGCCCAACCAGTGTATATATTAAATCAAATGTACCCATGTTTAATAATTAGGCATTCAGATTTAATAAATATGCTAAAGTGTTTTCTCCCAACCAGCACTGACATGAAATTAATAACGTACATGTTTAATACAGAGACGTCTATTGATAGACTTTAGCAACCCCACATTATATTAATAGCCCAACACATTTATGTGCTCTTTTGAATGCAATGTGAGACAGACTCCTATATTTGCCTCTGAAAGTTAGGTAACATTAAAGGAAAGGTGGTAGAGGGGATCTGGCCTGTGTGAAAACAGAAGAGAGGGAGGTGGGAAAGAAAGTGAGGAGTGTGACTAGTCCATGGGGAGGGACCAGGAAATTTAGTACTGTCCATGCTGCCCAGCTCAGACCCCTATGAATGGCAGCTCGGTACAAAAATACTTTGGTCCAGCCATGTGAGAGCCAGCCAAAGCTGTCCCTGAGTATATTTATTTCAGATAATTACAGTTAGCTAGATTTATTTTAGAGATACAGATGTGGCACACATTTTAGATGACAAAATAATTGTTATTGATCTATTTTTAGGTATGGTTCTGTTACAACGAAAATGTTCCAGTTTAAAGATCGCTAGATCTAAAATAGATATTTAGCTTATTTAAAACAACTACTAATAAAATTCACAAATCTGTATATACATTTTTTACAGACTATTAAAACTCAAGATATTTGAGATACACTTGTAATCGTGTGGGGAAATATTAATATTCTTCTGCACACAGCAGACTTCCTACATACATTCCCACCGAAGGAGACTTTTTGCATAAAGTGACTGTTAACAAATTTTTTTTACGATTTGTACATATACAAATCGTTCCACCACTCCTAGCAAAATTTTACTTTGCAGTTGGACAATATTGATAAATAGGGACATTTGTATTGACATAAATTTCCAGGTTTGTGATTTTAAAGGCGTTCACAGAAGTTCTGGCAATTTTTAGGAGAAATGAAAGATACGATTAGAGCAACTCCTCACAAAATTCCAGTGATGAAGTTATGGAATAGAATACAGAGGTAGATGGGCATTTGCTAGGTTGTCAAGATACCCAAGGTCTGATCTCTTGCCCAAGATTATCATACAGTATTTATTGTTGTGCCTATTATACACATGCTGCAAAGTGATGCTTATAAAAAAAAGGACTTTGAATTTTGGTATAACTTTACTGGTATTGGCGTCATACAGTAAAAAAGTTTCAGCTTAAACATTTAAAAAAATATATTCAAAAACGAATTTTTACATTTACCTGGAACATCAAACCAGAGAATCTGATTATTTACAAAGTCCTTGCTATTTCCCTGAATACATCTTTGGGAAGTGAGGTACAGGTGGGAAATATATCCAGTATCATGTATTTTTGTTTTCAAGCATATCCTATATTTGTAATTAGTTATTACATTTAATATCTAATGATATGTGGAATGTTGTATAAAATATAGAGATTAAGTCAACCTTGTTATCTCTAGCCCGGACATATTACATAATAACACAATACAACTATGGTTATACACAGTCTATAGCAGCTTATAAATGTGAAGATTGGGCGATGCTTAACAGAAGCAGATGAGATGTTATGAGATGCACTTCTCTGCCATCCTTTATTCCATAAATAAGACTACAGCTATACAGTTCTCGTCTTTATGTATCAACATAAATATTAGAAAAAACAAGTGTAAAGAGGTGACCTGTTAGTGTGTTTGGCAGATAACTGCTCACTGGGGCCAATTCAGAGCTGTATGTAAGTTGGGTACCTTTTGTATAGGCATTGCGTGCACAGAACTAAATGTGTATATTCTTCAGTATACAGGAGTGTGCACATCTATGTGCCCACACCACCCCTATCCATATGCTTGCTGAAATAGCCGTCATCCTTATCAGTGCACAGTTTCACCAGCTCTATGCCTCGTAATATTGGCCCTCTCTGTATGCACAACTCAGCATAGCCCTTATCTACACCCCTTGTCACGCCTTCAGTACAAACTGCCTACTTGTAAAAGCCCCATTGCCACCGAGGTAAGCCCCTTACATCGCAAGTGGAGATGTGTCTGAGTTGCATACAGTTCTGAATCGGCCCCACTTTGGTCATCTGATAACTGCATTCATGGGCGAAACGGGCGACGATAAAACTGATTTCGATCAGGTAATTCTTGAGCATTTGGTTTTTGTGGTGCCTTTGATGGTATTGGGCCAATTTGCCAATATTGCTAGTAAAATCGGCATGTGTGTGACCAGCAAATCTTACACTGGGTAATTATATTTGTGGGACACTGAACATATTTAAAAATTATGTTTTAAATATATTATATTTGCTTACTATTAAAAATAGGAAAACATTAAAAAATAGACATCAGTTTGTATCTGATTTTTTTTATGAGCACTTCGTGCTTAGTACTACAGCATAGGCTGCTAAACCTGTACTGGGATCCATAATGCACAAGTCTGTGACGTATATTTATCTTTAAATAATTGCCAATATTTTGAAATATAAATGTTTACCTTACTTTTCCACCACTGAATGCCTTCTGTGGACTCTTTTATTTAATAGATGTGCTCTTTGTTTGAAAGGACGTTTTATTTGCGTTGTACAAACCCATATTAAAATGTTAGAACACAAATATCTATTTTTGGTCAGACAATGATCTATTCCAAAAGCTATATTGACTATTGCAGCAAGATGATTGGTTTACCATTCATAATACATTGCTGTCATGTCCTTCAGTAAACAGACCATTTTGCTGGCTTTTTACATTGCGGAAATGGTCCAGTCTTCTGACATATGGACAAAATGAATTCCTATTAAACTGTATCCACACCTTTTAGAAGGGAATGGACATTCAGAATTCTTGTAGTGACTTTTCCGTACAACTCATGTTTGCTCACAACAAGAAGTTTAAGTGACTAAACATATTTTTCAAAATGAAAATCTAATTTACAATGGCAGAAGATAATAGCTAGGGACATTAACTATTTATATATCCTTGTAGTTGCTGTTTCCATTTTGTCATTGGATTTGTGCACTCTGAACCAGATGTATTTGCAGATGAGATCTCTTTTATGTGTCACATTTTGGAAACAACCAGCAACAGGTAGAGCTAAGTGTTGTGTAATGTGAGATAGCCAGCAGCACACCTGAATATGTTCCTGTGTTATCCCTCACTAATGAGGTCACCTAGCTTCCTCCTCCTGGGCCTAAGTCACTTCAGAGAGGAACTGGTGGCAAGTCTTCAGCTGCATTGCCAGCCACCTGATACGGGATAAAACAAAAATGGACTTTAGATGACTACTCTAAACAGTCTGACGCTCAAGACCTGCCCTAAGGTATGAAGATGAGATTGCCAAGGGATAGCACACAAAATGGACAACTTCACCCATCACAAGGTATAGATTCCTTATCTTATTTGATTTAGGGATTGGTGTCCAGACCAAAAACATTCATTAAAGTCACTCAAAGGAGGTCACAACAAAGGTTACAGAAAGATACAAGAATAACAACAGTAAAGTATACTTGCCTATACTAATAACATACTTACAAAAACTGATATTTATGAAGTTTATAGTTAATAAATAAAATGGAGTGCTAAACAAATCTATATTTTTTAAAATATTTGTTTCTGTTTTTTATTTTAAAAAACAAATATATATCTGTAATTATTTACTTCTGCATATGCTCTTTTATGTTAGTTTGTTCTGATTCGTGGTTTATATGTGATCCTAGTCTTGCAGCATCATCAGAAAACAAAGTGCAACTTTAAAAATTTCAAAACAAGCCCACAACAGCATGGATAACTGTATGAATGAAGCACATAAACTCCAAGATTACAATGTGCCTACCACACACATCTATTTCATCTAATTTGCTTACACATTGGTTTTGTTCTCCTGTAGTAGACTTTTTTATTTTATATTTTTATTCTTTGCATTTTCTTTGCAGAAAAACACCATGCAATGGAAATAAGAAAACAAAATGTACAATTATTACTTTAGCTCGAGCGAGTTTAGTAAATTTCTTTAACATTAAAGGATATTTCCACCAAAAAAGTGAATTTCCAGTCACCAGCTTCTCCTCTTCCAAACCAAGGGAACCAAGGAGATCCTATGCATGGAACTGCGGCAACTCAGAAGTTCCCAACACTGCATTGGATTCTCTCCCCATGTCAACAGCAGAGAACAAAGGCACGCAAATGTGCTGTGACCACTCAGAGCCTATGTTAGAAATCAGCACAGCGCTATTTACTTTTCAAATTTCATGCTTGAAAGAAAGGGGGAGTATTTAGTGGCTTGGGGGAGTACTCCCATAACTCGCTGTTATTCCATCCGCAACAGTCATCAATATTGTCGGGACTACACTCACTCCATGCTTACAGTGCTCATCTGTGTTCTCACATTCTCGACCCAAACATTCCCATTTCATGTCTGTGAATGTATGCATGGTAGGGCACAACGGCAGTTTGCGATCGCTTTCTGTTGTGCTTGCGCAGTTAGCATATATCCACAGGATCCGTCCATGTTTGGTCTTGAGTCACACTCAGAATCAGGCCCTATTTCATTTGTGAATTTTCTGTACATTATTCTTTTTTACTTTTATGTACAGTATACGGTGCACAAGCCTACTGAAGGGATAGCATACCACGAACAACTAAAGTGCATCAGACATTAGATACAGTAGTTACAGGCTAGTTTACAAATTGAAAAACCAGTATAATCGTATGATACTAACCGGTAAAATAAATGATTAAAATGAGAAGGCAGTAGGGAGGGACCTGTACTTGTAAGTTTACACTCTATGCTCATATTGAAGGAGTTTGAGACACTTCCACAACTGAATGCCTTGTAGCTCTAGAGAAGTATTCTTCTTATCTAGAAAGGTAGCAAAATTCTGATTGAGTAGAGATTATTATGTTTAAAAGCAACAGATAAGGTAGATAAAAGGCTGTGAAGGGTGACAAATGTTTGCATCTCCCATGGATTAGTGTGCTCTCTGCAACCGAGAGCTTATAACTAAACACAACCACTTCCTGTGAAATCCAATCACCTAGGCTATATGATTTTTACATGTCATTTGTTTTTAATCTAGATGGATGGGCTGAAGAGCACTGTGAGGAAGTATCAAAGATCTCAAGACTGGACAAATCAGACCTATGAGGCACTTATAGCTAGAGACATTGAACTGCAAACATTTATCTCTTATTTTTTATCTAGTTCCATAATTCCATGGGACAATGGAAACAAAGAACTGGATGTGGTTCCTTATGGTGGGTACACACTATACAGATATATCTGCAGATCGAGTGATTTACAGATATATCTGCAGATGATGGTTGTTTGTACACACTGAACAACCATCATCTGTGTCTGCTGCAGGTCCCAGTGTCCAGGGGGCGTGTAGGGGGCGTGCCCCAGCTGACGGGGGGCATGTCCCGCCCCCCTCCTTGCGGCTGCCGCTCTGTGTGTATGGGTGGTCTGCAGACATATCTGTCCATCGACAGTGCAGCACAGTAAATGCGATATGTCAGTGAATGCTGACGTTCACCGACATATCTCGGGTACACACTGTCCAACGGGCAGCAGATACATTGGCTGATCAATTGATCGGCCAATGTATCTGTCAGTGTGTATCCAGCTTTAGTCAAACACTTGCATGATCCACCAAAAACGTTCACGTGATGTACAAAGTATTGAAAGATACTGCAACTATAAGGAATAGCGTTCCAAAAGTATGTTCTAAAATTTTCCATTACTCTGACTTGTTTGAAATACAAAACTCCTATAGAAGCAAGTGTAATATTTTCAACTTGTTCTCAAACACTATGTGGTGTGCTAAAGCGCCCCCACTCCCCGAGTGTGCCAGGTAAGGGTGTGTCCAGCATGAAGGGGCAAATTAAAAGGAAATAAAAATAAACATTAGGAGCAGTATCAAACTGGGACATGGAGAGCTAGATATATTCCAACCCACTAAAGTAATTCCACCAATTAAAAATAAACCACACAGTAGTGGACCGCTGTAGAGCATGCAGGGGGGGTTTCTGAGTACGAGTACCCAGAAACCCCACCTGACAAACCAATTTTTTTCCAGAGACGGACACAGAGCTTCGTCTCCGACCCCTGCTTACTAATGCTGCTACTTGCAGCTGTGAACGCTGGCCTCTGAAATGATCGGAAGCTAAAGAAGCCTCAGATTGCTTCAGAGGCCAGAGTTCCCAGTGATGCACTGGGTCATGACATCACCCGCGATTTGAGGAGCCTGCCCTACGCGCCTGCTGGATCTAGACAGATTTAGTCAGAGCAGTGACAGCAGCACTGCGGGAACGGAAGCCAGCATGGTAAGGTAAGTACTGGGCTGGGGGGGGGCTGCATATGAGACACTACTTTAGGGGACACTGCATAAGGGGCACTACTTTATGGGGCCCTGAATATGGGGCACTACTGCAGGGGGCCATGCATAAGGGGCACTACTTTAGGGGACACTGCATAAGGGGCACTACTTTAGGGGGGCCTGCATATGGGGCACTACTTTATGGGGCCCTGAATATGGGGCACTACTTTAGGGGGCCCTGCACATGGGGCAAAACTACAGGGGGAACAAAAACAGGGGCACAAATACAGGGGGCACTGCATAAGGGTCACAAATACAGGGTGACTGGATAAGAAGCAAAACTACAGGGGCACAGCATAAAGCACACAAATACAGGGGGCACTGGATAAGGGGCAAAACTACAGGGGGCACTGGATAAGGGGCACAAATACAGGGGGCACTGGATAAGGGGCAAAACTAAAGGGGACACTGCATAAGGGGAACATACACAGGGGGCACTGCATAAGGGGAACATATACAGGGGGCACTGCATTTGGGACACAACTACAGGGGGCACAGCATAATAAGCACTTTTGCCTGAGAGCCAGTGAAAGGGGGGGGGTTCAACCTGAGAGCTGGGTGGATGATGCCTGCTTTCATGCTTATGGGGGTAGAGTGGGGCTGTTGAGATAACTTAGGGGGGGGGGTGGCAGGAGTGACACATGAGGGGCCACTGCAGTGGTATGGGGAGAGGGGGGGCTGCAATTACACGTGTGGGCTGGAATGGCAAGGGAGGGGGCTGGAGTGACACATGGAGGAGGTGAAGTATTATGTGAATCTTGCTTTTTCAATGTATTTTATGTGGTTCTGGATTTCAAAATGTATTTTATGTGGATGTGGTTTTTAAAACACATTTTATGTGGATGTGGCTTTTTCAATGTATTTTATGTGGAAGTGGCTTGTTGCAGTGTATTTTATGCTAAAGTAGCTTTTTCAGTGTATTTGATGTGGATCTGGCTTGTTTCAGTATATGTTATATATATATACACTAGCACTCAAAAGTTTGGGGTCACTTAGAAATTTCCTTATTTTTGAAAGAAAAGCACTTTTTTTTCAATGAAGATAACATTAAATTAATCAGATTTACACTCTATACATTGTTAATGTGGTAAATGACTATACTACCTGCAAACGTCTGTTTTTTAACGGAATATCTACATAGGTGTATAGAGACCCATTTCCAGCAACCATCACTCCAGTGTTCTAATGGTACATTGTGTTTGCTAAGCGCGTTAGAAGACTGATGGATGATTAGAAAACCCTTGAAAACCCTTGTGCAATTATGTTAGCACAGCTGAAAATGGGTTTGCTCATTAGAGAAGCTATAAAACTGGCCTTCTTTTGAGCTAGTTGAGTATCTGGAGCATCACATTTGTGGGTTCGATTATACTCTCCAAATGGCCATAAAAAGAGAACTTTCATGTGAAACTCGACAGTCTATTCTTGTTCTTAGAAATTAAGGCTATTCCATGTGAGAAGTTGCCAAGAAACTGAACATTTCCTACAATGGTATGTACTACTCCCTTCAGAGAATAGCACAAACAGGCTCTAACCAGAGTAGAAAGAGAAGTGGGAGTCCCCGGTGCACAACTGTGCAAGAAGACAAGTAAATTAGAGACTCTAGTTTGAGAAATAGACACCTCACAAGTCCTCAACTGGCAGCTTCATTAAATGGTACCCGCAAAACGCCAGTGTCAACTACTACAGTGAAGAGGCGACTCCGTGATGCTGGCCTTCTAGGCAGATTGGCAAAGAAAGAGCCATATCTGAGATTGGCCAATTAAAGGAAAAGATTAATATGGGCAAAAGAACACAGACATTGGACAGAGGAAGATTGGAAAAAAGTGTTATGGACAGATGAATCGAAATTTGAGGTGTTTGGATCACACAGAAGAACATTTGTGAGATGCAGAACAAGTGAAAAGATGCTGGAAGAGTGCCTGACACCATCTATCAAGAATTGGTTCTGGTAAAGTGGGAGATTTGTACAAGGTAAAAGGGATTTTGAATAAGGAAGGCTATCACTCTATTTTGCAATGCCATGCCATACCCTGTGGACAGCGCTTGATTGGAGACAATTTCCACCTCCAACAGGACAATGACCCAAAGCACACCTCCATATTATGCAAGAACTATTTAGCAAAGAATCACGCAGCTGGTATTCTGTCTGTAATGGAGTGGCCAGCGCAGTCACCAGATCTCAACCCCATTGAGCTGTTGTGGGAGCAGCTTGACCGCATGGTACGCAAGAAGTGCCCATCAAGCCAATCCAACTTTTGGGAGGTGCTTCAGGAAGCGTGGGGTGAAATTTCTTCAGATTATCACAACAAATTAACAGCTAGAATGCCAAAGGTCTGCAATGCTGTAATTGCTGCAAAAGGAGCATTCGTTGTCGAAAGCAAAGTTTGAAGGACAAAATTATTATTTCTAACCTTGCCAATGTCTTGACTATATGTTCTATTCATTTTGCAACTCATTTGATAAATAAAAGTCAGTTTTCATGTAAAACTTGAAATTGTCTGGGTGCATAGGCAAACACACGGGAAGGGGGGGGTTCTGGTTGCCTGGAAACCCCCTCCCCCAACCCAAATCATGACCACAATAGAAATAGTAATATAATAAAATTTACTAGTGCTGCATGTTCTTCTCAGTATCACAAATGAAATAATTAGCAACACCTGTGGATCTTTTAACATGTGTCAGGCAGTAATAAATACACCAATGCACCAACTAGGAGATCTGGAAAACATGCACTGTTAGGGGTTCACTGCTATAGACCATCTATAGGCTTAACCCTGCGTCAGGCGCACCTCTGGGACTCCCAGGTTCAGGTGCAGGCGCCTGCTATAAAATCATCATTAGCACCTAATTAACTCAATTGTAACGGTCTTAAATTGATCCGTGACCTTCATTAAGATGTACAAAGAGAGAACATATGGAAATCTTTCACAAAACCACATTTATTAACCTTAAAGCAAGTAAAACAAAAAATAAAAAATTTTAAGAGGCGCAGTGTGCCTAAGAGGCCACCCTGGACAAACCTACATATTTCTGCAAAATACCCACAAGCTTTGTAATTTTCATTTATAAAATGAGCAAAATACACAAAATTGTGAGAAAATAAAAAGAAATATATACCTTCAAAATTCAGACAAGTTCGGGCGCAATGAGCCTGAGAGGCCAGGAAACTCACTACTGCACTCCACGCAGGCGGCGGGAAAACTGACTAGGGGGGTTTCAAACAGCACCTAGAGATAGGAAGGTAATAGGAGGGGCAGGTCCCTGCGGCGGAGAGGTGAGCGAGAACAGCTTTGTGATGCTTGTCAGGCCAGCTGCGCCTGAGGCAGGGTTAATTATTAATACTGTATAATAATACACTATCCAGTGCATAATGAGACCAATATGTACATATATGTCCAGTTGCTAGGTTCTTCTGCTGCTCCCCTAGACACATGGACTTGCTCCAATGCTCTGGAATGGTGCCCACATCTGAAATAAAAACATTCAGCTCAGGCAGGATGGCCCTACTGCTGCATCTAATGGCTTACTGTGATCCCTGGTCCTGTATATGCTGGAATTATGATACACCATACACTTTGTATGACGCAAAGCTGAATAAGTGCTAAATATACCCTCTTCATGGACAGGCCACATTCACTCTAAAATTAAGATTTTGGAAACCCCCCTCAAGAAATCCTGCATTTGCCATTGTCTGGGTGACCCCAAACTTTTGAACGGTAGTGTATATAAAATATGGAACCCCCCTAAAAATCCTACGTTTGCCCCTGCACCTTATTCACATTACGCCACACAGTAGTGTCTTTTATTCATGTTACACCACTGTAGTGCCCCTTATTCACATTATGTTACAAAATAATTGCCACAATGCACATTATTCCACACATTGGTGTCCATTAATTAACTTATGCTAGGCCCCACAGTTCATATTATGCCACGGTAATGTCCATAGTTCACATTATGCCACAGCAGTGCCCCTTATTCAAATTATGCCTAACAATAGTGGCCCTTATTCACATTATGCCTAACAATAGTGCCCCTTATTTAAGTTAGGCCACTGTAGTGTCCCTTTTACACATTATGCCACAGTAGTGCCACATCCCAGGCTCTCAGCAGTGGCTCCCCTCAGCAGCAGGGACACATCCGTCATGTTCTCTCCTTCGTGCAAACCAGGTTGGCTGATGTCAGGGCCAGAGTGGTAGGTGGGACCCACCTCAGAAGTGGAAAAAAGGAGAAGCCGGGGGTGATGATGGAAGGGGACCACCTCCTCCTCCTCCCTCTTTGTTATTGCCCATGGCTCCACCCCCCCTCCCTTCTGTTCAGTCCCAGAGCTGGATTAAGATCCCATAGGGCCCTATGCAAAATACTGCCTCAGGGCTACATATTAATGTATATATAAATACATACAGTATATACATTTCTCACACAGCTCTCCCCACTCACTCAGATCCCCCTTACACAGCTCACCTCCCCTTACTCAGTGCTCCCCCCTCACTCAGCCTCCTCTCACACACAGCGCTCCCCCCTCACTCAGATCTTCTCCTCACTCAGACCCCTCCCTTCACACACAGGCATACACAGTTCTCCTCCTCACAAAGATCTCCCTTCCTCACAGAGACCAATCCCCGCACACACTTATACACCCACAGACCTTCACACTCACAGATATTTCCCCTTAATCAGATCTCCTTCCCCCCTCCTTACTGTTGCAGGGCGCTGGAGATCAGCCATTTGAATGGGGGGGGCAATCACCTAATGATGAGCTTAGCCTGAAGCACATAAAGGGATCAGTGCATCCATACTGGGGGGGTGGTGTGGGCGGTGCTATAAGCGCTACTCCAGTCCACACCATGTCCCCTGTCTGAAGGTACTGATCTCTTTATGTGTTGCACGCTCAGCTCAGCAGGTGCTCTGCCCTTTGTCGGATGGCTGATCTCCAGCGCCTGGCTGGAGCAGGAACTTGGAGCAGGTGCTCCACTGTAGCCACCCTCGCTACACCCCTGCCAGTGACTATGGGGTAAATGTAATAAGTGCAATTGCCTGCAAGATGCAGGCATTGCCTAGTTCCTAGTGAATCTGTCTGATGTATTAAAGGGGAAATCATTTAAAAGGCAAACCCAACCTAGTTTTGTCTTTGGAATGATTGACCCTGTAAAACATCAGCCACACTTGCTGGGTACTCCCTGATGCCTGCATCGCACAGGCTATTACATTTACCCTTATTTCTTCATAAAACAAAGTTGCATCAAAATGAATCAACTGTGCATGGTAGGAAATTTAGGGAATGGTCGTCAAGAACAAACTTTTCAAAACTATCCAATTAAGTCAATCTGCTAATTTTTGCATCGTTCCCTATCAGAATTTGGCCCCAAGTGTTCCCCAATAACACTGCACAAGAATGAACTGACAGTTATTGTAACAACTCTGTTCATAGACTATAAATTTAAGGAAATGCAAAAGTACTAATACAGTATGGAACAGAGGGCCTGATTCAGACCCAGTCGCAAGCGCTGAGCGCTCGCAACCGGGTCGATGGTGGCCCAGAGCGCATATGCATGACGGTGCCGGCTCCGTCGTGCGCATGCGCGAGACCCGGATAGTGACGGGCACTCCGTCGCTCCGGGTCTCGCACCATATCGGGCGTGCTGTCAATGTTGAGTGACAGCACGCCCCCTTTGGTGGGCGGGCCGGGGGGGTGGCTGCCCATACGGAGGCGTTCCCATGGGAACGCCTACCATCTGGGGGCAGCCCCACTGACATCACAAGTGATGTCAGTGGGAGAGCTTTCGGCTCTGTTAGAGCCGACAGCTCTCTGGGGCTTGCTGCCACGAGACCCTACCACAAGGGTCTCGTCGCAAGCCCGATGGTCGCGATGGTCTTGACCATCGCGACCATCATCCTGGCCGCTCGCATTAGCTGTGGGTGGCAACCCACAGTAATGCGAGCGGCCAGGAGGCCGCTCTATTAAAAAAAAAAAAGACGCCCTGATTCAGAGCGTCCGGCTCTGAATCAGGGCCAGAGAATCAAAAACAGAATTCTAAGATTGTATCACTGGAACATCGGAAATCTGCAGAATAACCTGCTCTGCAGGAGACTCTATTTATGTAAAATTTGCCATAATTTCCTAATTACTTATATACCAGCACTAGAATTCTCATCCATCTCTAGTAAGACAAATCACAAATGTATGATACTGAATCCTCAAAGTTTCCCATAATAGAATAAAATGTAAAAAAAATTTGGAGTAATAGATGATCTGCCAGTAAATAAATTCTCTTAGGCTGGGCACACTTGTTAGCAGTCTTCTTTCTAACACGTTTACCAACATTTCCTGATAAATATTCTATCAATTTCAATATAATCATTGTCTTTTTGCGTCATGCAATCAATGATATAAGGCCAATTGCCCAGTGTACTCTGAGATACTGCAGCATGTGTAACATTAATAATGCTAAAAAAATTCCAGCTGTAAATATATAAATAATAAATGTATTTTTTAAGAAAACAAATTGAGCACTAGAGAATATTACTAAATCCTAAGCACCTATAACATGTTTTCCCCCAGCAAATTCTAAATCTTAAAAATACATGAATATATTAAAATATGAGAATGAGAATTATGACAATAATTGCATATTTTATGGAAAAAAAAAAACCTTAAAGATTTTCAAATAAGCAATAATTATTATTTTGATTTAGAGATTAAGCACTAGAGATTAAATGATACATTTGAAAGAATTTTATTTCTCTTGAATCACAACTGGAATATTTTTGCTACAGATTTATTAAAGAAAGTAATTGGAAAGTTTTTCTTTTTAAACCAGGATCAGTGAGATACATTTTTAAGCAACCGCCAGTAAATACTCTCTTCTCAGAAAGCTGTAGAACATTGAATTCCCAGTGTTAATCTTCAATAATTACCATCTGAAAGACCCAAAATGCACATTCTTTAGAACAGACTGAACTGTAAGAGCTAAGGCCTAATCATTATAATATACCTGTGGAATAGACAGAATGCATTAATCTTATTTGCAAAGCAGCATGAAAACTAACTAAATATAATAAAAAAATATACTGTTAAAGTAGAGAAAAGAAAAATAAATATTATGAAACCATGTTTATAAAAGAAATATGAAAATTGCAGTGTTATGGGATATTTAAATAAAATAATTATTGGCTTAAAAGCATGTATTTATAATGCACATTGACTTGCAAAAAATAAATAATTTCAAATTGTAGTATTTTTCATTTGCAGGAGTCACTAGTAAATGTCTAAAGAGACACGGCAAATGAACGTCTTCATAGGTGGATAGATAAGATAAACAGATTTATTAGGGCATGTGCAAATGTGAAATTTGAATAATAATATATATATTACTATTACTCCTAACCTTGTGCACCAGTGAACTGCAATGCCCAGACCATCTGCAAAGAGATGGACAAATATTTAGGAGATGAATCATTGAAAAGTTCTCTATAGTAACACCCTTTTAATTTTTATAAAATTTTCAGTATTTCTCTTAAAATAATGCTCGGTTTATTCTAATTTATTAATTTATATAATAATTTGGTCGCTTTGGACATTGCTACTGTTATTATGGGACTCTGAAATCTAACACAGTAAAATCAGGTAAGATCAATTCAAGAAACAGTTTGTCAACATTATATGGATGCAAATAAGATGCAAATAGACTGTTGCTCTGTTTAGCAATTGTATTGTTAGATTCGATGTTGTATGTATCAAACAATAGAGATGCTAAATAGTACAACATTCTATCTGCATCCCATTTGCATCTATATATTGTTGAACACTCTTGAGTTGGCTTTACCTTGCCTCATTATTTTACATAACATACAGTAGTAGCATGAGACATACACATTAAACTATTTAGTTCCTTGGTCTTATCTCATTGGTTGATAGCATAAGTGTAGATATTCCTTTATTTTTGCTAAGAGGCAGCAATTATCATTTCCTATCTTTTGTAAAAGATTGTATAGATAGTTTTATTTCTATCTAATTTACTTTAATGTTAAGCAAATCATGAAAGTGAAAGTATTTTGGGATTGTTTTTGTTTATTTGTGAAGCCTTTTTATTACATTGCTCAGAGTGTGTTTAAAAATTGCACTTTTCTGCCAAAGGAAGGCCTATACTTTTTATGGGATCTGTTCAGCAAAAGAAGTGCAGTGGCAGGATCACTTACCACTTACCAAAAAAATAAGCCCCCCATGTATATGGCATTATTTAACAAAAGTAAAAAATACATAAATAACTAAAAACACATGGACAGCATGATTCAAGTCAATCTTTAACCAGCCTCATGTATAGACAGCCTTGGCTAGTTTAAACTATAACCTAAATGAGAATAATGCAAGGCTGGTGTATCTGTGAAGTAGCTATAAATTATATCCATCACCACCTCCATAGCCTACCTGCCCCACACTGAGAAGCACTGGGGCTTTAACTAACCACATGAGCAGTGGAAGCCAGGGTAATTAACAAGATTGGGAATACTAGAGTTGAAATCTTGTCATCCCACTGGCCCGAATATGATGAACAGGAATCCATAAGTTCTCACTATGAACAACTGAAATGATTTTGGGGTCTATGTACTGAGCCTCGGAGAGAGATAAAGTGGACGCAGATGAAGTACCAACCAACCAGCTCCTAGTTGTCATTTTTCAAACACAGCCCGTAAAATGATAGGAGCTGATTGGTTGGTCATTTATCTCCATTCACTTTATCTCTCTGCAATGCTTAGTACATAGACCCCTATATCTAGGAATAACCAGAACCTCCCTTCACCAGCAACCAATCACAATAATTTTCTGGAGTTAGCTGCTTGCGATTGGCCAGGCTCTGGGGAATTTTGTCATGACAACAAAACAAAGTACTATGCGAGCTGAAAATCTATCTATCTATCTATCTATCTATCTATCTATCTATCTATCTATCTATCTACCTACCTACCTACCTTATAACCTTATAATTAATAAGTAAGAAAAAAGTTATTCCCACAAAAAAGCAACTTATAGAAATACCCAAAAAAATGTTCTGGTCATTAAAGTACACTTATTGACCACACCCAGTGAGGAAAGACATTTTTAAATTTACTGCAATTGACGGATGGCCTGTAAATTCTGCTTCAGCCCACAAAATGACTACCTGAACTGCAAGTGTCACTTTAATTATGTAAAAAAACCTCTTGTCATTGAAAAAAAACTAAAGGACTTTATTAGGATTTAAATAAAAAAAAAACATAGTTCTTGAGCTGAGCAAGTCTACGTTTGCATTCTATTAGATTTATATGGCAGCTTTCTCTGACACTAATATATGCACATATGCAAATATCACATGTTCCCTATGTACAATAATTGAGATGACTGAAGTTAACTGCCTATGGCTTGTTTTGCTGTACTGTTAGCATTATTGTGTCCTATGGTCTATTTTTTCAAAGAGATTTTTTTTAACCAAAAAAAAAAGTGTTTTTTCAAGGAAATCAGCGAGTCTGTAGCTGGGGTCTCAGTGTTTATTAGTATACCAGTAACAAATAGATTTCTTTATTAAATACAAATATCAATTGATGAAAACCAGTTTGTGATATTCATACCTGAGGTAGGTTAAATCCTAACCGAGAGAGCCCCTCTAAAACGGAGGCCATGGGCAAGTGCCCTCTCTGCCCTGCTGAAAAACGTACGACTAATGTTTGCCCCATGAAGCACAAGCTCTAATTACTATAGTACAGTTTTTCATGCATATTACAGAATTTTTAATTGAAAGTGAAAGTTGAGTATCGAAGTGTTTTTCTGTTCTAGCTTCCGAAACAAATCAATAACCTGTTTTTCACGTATAAATCTATATGAAAACTCCAAAGCACCCTAGTCAGTTTACCGCACGTTGAACAGCTGCTGCTTTCCAGGCTATCCCACGATTCCCAAGCTATGAGGATTGACAAGGCAATGATAAACTAATGTGCCCCCTCAGCTCTGTGCGCTCCCCATTGTTCTAGCAGCTGAGACCCTCTGCTGCTATTTGCTTTCTCCCACATACATTATTCAACAGCACAGGAAAGGCCAGGAACCTCTTTCATTCAGGAATTCCGTATTAAAATAATCAATTTTCAGTCTTAAGCGCCAAACGCGGGAGCTGTTATTAAACTAGCAGCCTAGAAGTTGAGCAGTAGAGTCATGTGACATTACATGTGATGAAAATGTTTTCTGTATACTTAAATTCATAGAGAATATTTTATTTAGGGTGTATATGGTTATTTGTTTTTTTCATTGGAAAGTGGTGAAATATTTAAATCCCAAAAGTTATATTTGGTTTACAAGGAATTAAAATTGTATTGAGGTGCACCTGAGTGATAGATCCCCCTATTAATGACCACAGATATGGTGATAGCGTATGGCGGATTTAAAGAGTAATAGACACTGCACATAGGGGGATAAGTAATTGTGCGTGGTATGCTGCTGGTATCTGAAGGATGTCCTTCCATTGCATTTCTCTCTGTCTGGCAAATTTACCCTAAGTGATAGATTCAATTACCGACCGCTCGCATTGCGCACCTAAGCGCTATTAGTATAGTGTGATTTCTGCTCATCCCTCCACAGGCTGCGATCCCAAATCAGCTAGAGACACATCCCGCAAAGCCGCCGGAAGCTGTTCTGGTGATAGCTTGTGGGTAATTAAATCAAAGCCTTAATGTGGATTATTTACTAACAAAGGGGCTGATGCAGAACTGACATAAGTCATATGTACTGTCTTGGAGTGCATGGAACAACATATACGTATTCTCGCCAATATGCAGAGTTTGTGATTGGATTGCCCCTATATGTACATTTTGTTTGATATCTGTCATAATTAGCACCAGCCTGATCCTGGTACAATAGATACATCTGAAAACAGCCTCAATTACACGTCTGATCTCCTTACCATAGATTGCAATTCCTTTGACACCCCTAGTTATGCTACTTTACCCGCAAGTGAAGATGTAACGTACAACTCTACATTGCCCATATTTGTGTATGTTTGGTTCCTGAGTATATGCAGTATAATGATATGCTCTGCAAAAAGACACGTTTAACTCTGCATCAGCCCCAAAGAGCAGATATGTTGTAGCCTAAATGAGCTAATTAGCAATTCAATTTGATTCATCAGGTGCAAATGTCTGACTGGGCACTATGGTTTATTTAATATTGGTCCTTTTACATTTATGGGCATCACTGTAACGTAATTTATTTAAGATCCTAAAGCACATACAGTATATACAGTATTTGTGCAAACACCCAGTTGAAGGGGACAACTAAAGCTCCATGTAAAAAGTTTGTATGAAATCAGGTGCAAGTCATTATAGCTATCTTGATAATGCTGGCTCACAACTGCCATGATGACCTAGATAGATTTTTATTGTATTTGGGTCTTTAATGTGAGATATAAACTATATCTTGCATTCCTTTATTGGAGGACTGTCCTTTGCTTAAATCCATGGACCTCATTCTCCACACAAGTTCATTTTACCCAAATTAGTTTTTTTGGCTATATGACCCAACCTCCACTCAGGATTCCGTTCACCATAGTTCCATTTCCACCATCAGCTACTCTCTCATCAAGCAAGAGAAAGAGATTATGCATTGAGCCAATCAATGATCAATCACCTTATGGCTTCTGCAACCTATATGTCATTATATCTTTGTCAAGTAATATGAACATGACTTGGCAAGGGATAATCTCTTAATCATAAATACATTTTAGGAATATCTGTGGCAACCTCTGGCTCTAGAGTGGTCCTGCAGCTGCCTAATATCCCATTTCCACCTAAATTCCGGGTCTGACCCGGAGTTGGAACAAAGTTCCTATCCAGATCAGACCCGGAATTTTTCCGGCGCTGACCCGGCTTTTGCGGAGTGAAAGTGGACGCTTGGAGATGACGTCATCTCCAAGCGCCACTGAAGCCGGACCAATCGGCCGGCTAGCAGCGCACTCCAGGTCTTCGTGACCCGGAGTGCGCTGTTCCCATAGCAGGGTTTCACGGGCTACGCCCGTGTTAAACCCTGCTAGTTACCTGGGATGGATTGCCGGGTCACTCGACCCGGCGATCCAACCCTCTGCCCTTTTACACCAGGGAGCTGCCCGGGTTAACCCTTCAAAAACCCGGGTTTTAGCTCCGGTGTAAAAGGGGTATTAGTGTGCCTCACTCTCTAAGGTTGTAGGAAAGACTAAAAATGGAGTTTGTCTCCATTTGGGTGAATTTTGACAATCTCATGGCGGCCAACTTGAGTGATTCTGTGATTTTCAAAGAAAAAGAAATAGAAAAGAAAAATGGCTATCCCTTAGTCTTAGTGCCAGTCCAGATTTACAGGGATGGCATTGTTTAAAGTAAAAAAATAATAATGAAAAAGCAGATAGCATAAGTTTACCCCCAAATTCTCAAATGACCCCAGCAGATTTCGTGGAGGGGTCATGCTGGCCATTTAAAAAATTATCTATTTAATAACTTTGATGCTGATCTTGGGAAACCTAGACCAGCACTGAGACTTATTGGTGTGGGCTGAGGGAACTGATCCAGTATTTGCTGTGCAGAAAATAGTATTCTTGAGGAGCGCTCTGCACTGACTCCATCCATATTAGTGATAGCCAGTAGTCTCTAGGGCCCACTGCGGCTCTGTAAGGAATCCTGACCTCTGACATATGCTACTGTGTGTGCGCGTCTTTTCTGCACATCTTTCTTGGCGTCCATGTTAAGAGGATGTGCCCTGAGACCCTCCACAGAATTTCTGCAATACAAGACATCACAAGTGACTATAAACACCCTGTACCACCACCTCTTGTCTAGTGGAGCACAGTACCACACACACCACTAGGGTGTATGCTTCAGTTACACCTGGCACACTACAATGCTCAACATATTATTTATTTATTTATTACCAGTTATTTATATAGCGCACACATATTCCGCAGCGCTTTACAGAGAATATCTTACCATTCACATCTGTCCCTGCCCCCGTGGAGCTTACACTGCATATTTTCTACCACATGCTCACAAACATACACACTATGGTCAATTTTGAGGGGAGCCAATTAACCTACCAGTATATTTTTGGAGTGTGGGAGGAAACCGGAGTGCCCGGAGGAAACCCACGCAAGCACAGGGAGAATATACAAACTCCGCACAGGTAGGGCCGTGGTGGGACATATCCAATTGCTCCATTCTGGAAACTATTTCAGCTAAAGACATACAAAGTATTGTACAGCCACAAAGACTTGTGATGCTAGACATGCCTGCAGCTGAAACATGTCAGAGACTGAGACATTAAATACAGATAACCAATCGAGGAACAGTTCTATGATGAGCAACTAAGGGAAACCTCCCAGAAAGTACAGTAAGGAGTTCACTGGAGTAGTTAGCTGTGAATCTCAGATACTCCATGGTCCAAAATTAAGTAGCAAATGGCAGGAGTGGAATTCTGATATAAATCCTAAAGACAACAAGTGTTCAAAGCTCAAGAAGGCATCAGACACTTTGGGCCAAATGTAATAGGGTGAGAGTATAGAAAAGTGAGAGTTTCTGACACTTTTTAAACTTTGCCAATGTAATAGAGTCCAAAAACAAAGTAACAGAGCGAACTTGCATGTTTTGTTTTACTTAAAAAACTCTCACGATTTAAAATCTCATTCAGATGTTTTCCCATTTTGAAGATAAAACTCAAACAATGTGAGAGTTTACTGCTAAACTCTCAACTTTTCTAAACTCTCACCCTATTACATTTGGCCCATCGTGTCCAATTATAAGTGCAGAAGCTGAAGAAATACTTGTAGTTGCCTTACCTACTATTGGGGACTAAGGGGGAGATTTATCAAAACTTGGAGAGAGATAAAGTGGAGAGAGATAAAGTACCAATCAATCAGCTCCTGTCATTTTTCAAGCACAGCCTGTAAACTGGCAGAAACTGATTGGTTGATACTGTATCTTTCTCCACTTTATCTCTATCCAAGCTTTGATACATCTATGCCTTTGTGCAAAGTAGATATCTTTAGTCCAGAGGAAACAGTCAACATTGCTATCAAACACTACTTTGTCAGGGAGCTGATAGAGAATATTCCAGTCAAGCTGGGTGCACATTAGCCGATGTGAACTCTGCGCGATATCGCCAGTTGATGGGACCTGCAATGCGGCAAGTGCATTCTGCGGCATGACATAATTACTAGGGATGTGCAGGCTCGGATAGGTTCGAGTTTGCACGCCGAGTTCGGATTTTTCCCTCCAAAAAAACGGAACTCAGAAAGAGGCTAAATGTCATGTTGCATGGACAAACATCATCATTCCTGGACAAAAGTCCAGGAATCCAAGCCTGCACATCCCTAATAATTACTGACATCCCCCATTGGCCCTGCCTTAGAGTCAATAGGTGATGTTGCTATGGGATGACCCATGGGAGCACGCATATAATGAATACACACATGACGATGTACCCAATAATTCGCTCCGATCCACAGGATTGGACAACATATCCTCTAGTGTGTACCCACCTTTAGTGTGTATCAAGTATCCAGTGAAAACAGTTTTGCTGATATTTTGATAGAAAGTTTAATTTCTCATGTCTTGAGTGCTATATTGCAGGAATGTGGACTGGAGCACATGTGAATGTTGATATTTTTATTATGTTGTATTGCATATCCTCCATTGTCTCTTATTACAGGTAAGACGTCAAAGTCATGTGATGCTCACAGTATGTATGAAATGAGAGGCAGTCTTGAGCGAGGGGGGTGTTGGATGAGGATCGCTCTGAGCCGCCTCCATCCATATTAGCGATGGCCGGCAGTCTCTAGGACCTGGCGTGGCTCTGTTAGGAGGCTTGGCCTCTGACATGCTCTTCTGTGCATGCGCAAATTCTCTGCACTTCTTTCTCCTTAGCATCCAGATAAAAAGCATGTTCCCTGAGACTCTCCTCAGCATTTCTGCCATAGAAAGCAACACAGGTGCCCCAAACACCCTGTACCACCACCCCTTGTCTAGTGAAGCACAAACACCACTAGGATGTATGCTTCAATGCCACCTTGTGCACTACAATGCACAGCATACACAATTGCTCAAGGCTTCATCTAACACCCAGTTATATTGTGCTTGCTTTATAATTGTGTCTACAACCACCTGTATTTCTGCTCCAGCACGCACCATCAGTACTCCCAGGGCTCAGAGTACTGCTAAAAGCCCCAGCTCTGCTGATACTCTGCTAATAAGTTATGGACTCTGGTAACTCTGCTAATAGCTTTGGTGTTCCAGTGATAGAATGCACAAATCTCCAGGGTTTTTCATTGTTTGCTTTTCTTTTATTGCTGGAGACAAAACTATAAAATTTGGTCCAATTTCATAATTGTCCAAAGTGGTTCAGCATTAACTACTCATTATAGGCACACTCTTGGTTTTATGTATATGTCTGCATGGATGAATTCTTCCATCCTAAAAAGCATCTGTATTTTTTTTAAATGTATAATAGCATTCACAGTGTCATGTTTAGAGCAAGTTCTGGACTATAGATAGACAGTAAAAAGGTTGACAATGTCTAGATGTTAGACAGTCAATCAATAGGTTGATTTGGCCAAAACGTCGACAGGGACAAAAGGTAAGCAGGTCGGCAGGTGCAAATGGTTGACAGGGTCAAAAGGTCGACGTGAAAGTGGTCAACACAAACATGGTTGACACATGAATTTTTTTTTTTTAGGGTTAGGGTTAGGCAATTACTGGAGGGCTAGGGATAGGCACTTACCCCGATGGTTAGGGTTAGGCACCAGGAGGCAGAAGGATTATGGTTAGGCACCAAAGGGAGGGTTGGGTTAAGGGTGAAGATTAGGGATAAAAAGATAAAAAGAAAAATCATGCGTCGACCATTTTTGTGTTGACCATTTCCATGTCGACCTTTTGACCCTGTCAACCATTTGTACCTGTTGACCTTCTTACATGTCTACCTTTAGTGTGTCAACCTTTTTTCCCTGTTGACCTTTTGTCCCAGTCGACCTATTGACTGTCTAACATCTGGTGTCTATCTAGACACTGTCGACATTTTTACTGTTATCTGTTAACCCACCCCCGTTTAGAACACTTTGTGGTGCATGGCTATTTATTGTAAGTTATATTTCATGATAATTTGCATTTAAAAGTCTTACAATGGGTCGGCTTCAGAGATGGGTGCAGTTGCCTATATTTACACATTTGAGCAATGTTTGCTACTGCACATAAGTGAAAGTTCAGGGAACCCTTACTGCACACTTGCTAACCCGTTTCCTATACTGTTCGCAATTGTTTTAACTTGAGAAGGGTTTGCATTCCCGGGGGTGTATGAGGGTGGAGACTGGGAGGTGACCTAAAGTGATCGCAAAAAGGGTCAGTTTCATGGGCATTATGGGAGTGTCATGGGCATGTCTGGGAACTCTGTTGTGTACTCAATCGCAAATCCAATGCTTCAGAGGCCATGTTTAGTTGGATTTGAGGACAGTAAATAGAGTAGACATTAGGCTACTGCAAATGTCAATGGTGCGACCAATGTTGAGTGAATGTTGGTGAGTTTTCAAAAACCATTGCAAATGCACATAAATAGCAAAAAACAGCTTTAGCCTTAGTGTCACGGCTGCGTTCTTGGGATCCTCAGCTGGAGGGCTTGGAGCCCTGGCCCTGGGGAAAGGCGATAGCAGGAGACGGGGGACTTGTATATATGTTTTCCTCATCCACTAGCACCGGATGTTGATGAGACCTGACCAAAGGCGCGGAGTCTAACTTACCAGGAGGTGTTCGCCAGTGACCCCTCCAATTGGGATTTGGGCTTAGCAGCAAGCAGGTCGCAGTCCTTTGGTCAGGTATCCGGTACTAGTGGGAAAGAATCAAAAACACAGGATGACACAAGAGATGTGCTGGGAGAGTATAGTAGCTCTGATACTCAGGGAGCGTCACAGTCACAGGTAATGAACAAGTGTACTGGGATCCAGAAGCAGATATCAGTTATAGGGGTACTGGGGATCCAGAAGCAGATATCAGTTATAGGGGTACTGGAGATACAGACACAGATATCAGAAACAGATGCACTGGGAATCCAGAAGTAGATATCAGTAATAGATGCACTGGGAATCCAGATGCAGATATCAGTAATAGATGCACTGGGAATCCAGATGCAGATATCAGTAATAGATGCACTGGAAATCCAGACGCAGATATCAGAAATAGATGCACTGGGGATCCAGATGCAAATATCAGTAAATGATGCACTGGGAAGCCAGATGCGCGTTAGTAAATGCACGAGGGATCCAGATGCAGATAGAGCTCTAATCCAAAGTGCTGGTCTCCGGGACAGGTGGTGTATATAGTAGCCACAATCAAGGAGAGACTGAAACAAAAGAAAAAACAAACTCAAGAGGAGATATGAAACTCTTGGAAATCAGGACGTGGGTAACACTGGAAGACACACTGGAGGATACTGTGAATAAACTCAGCATGTACCAATGTGGAGCCTGGAACGAAACCAAAGTGAACCAATACAGATGCAGCGAAGTGTTACAACTCTCGGATGGCAAATGGACGCAACCTTTATTTCTGGATTGACGTGACCTATTTCTGAGGTGCGGAGTCTAATGTGCCGGTGATGTTCACCAGGGACCCTCGTAAGAGGGTATGGGCTTGGCTGTGTCTGCACACAGGTCGTGGCCCTCAGAATAGGTTCCCCTATACAGGTGCTGGGTAACTCTGGATGAAGTGTAGAAGACTTTCAGCATAGTGATCAGGCCGGGTCAGAACCAAACGGACAACAAGGTAACAGGGAGCAGACGTGTGCAGGTCAGAGAGGATAGCCTAGGTCAGAACCAGATAACCAAATGCAGTACCAGGGATTAGACAGAAGCAGGTCAGAAACAAGCCAGGGTCAGGAACAGGTTTGCAGAGGCTGATTGCAGGAATCATCTGATCAGTGCAGCTGGTGATTGTACTGAGCTGGAATACAGCAGCACACAATCAGGAAACAGGATCTGTAGATATAGAGCCAGGTAGCAGTGATGGTTTTCTGTCCAAAGGAGCCACAGGATAGAACTTAACACTAGGAAGTAACTATTTACTCTGGCACCAGTGGGAATTCTAACAGGGGATATGAATCTGCTGCCAGACCCTGATAGGCTGCTGAGGTCAGCTGAGGCAGGAGCACTCCCACTGGTAGAATGCTAGCAGCTGACATAGTGCATGATGGTGATGTCAGTGCATGGTTCTCGAACAAGGTCAGGCAGAAATCCTGATCTGCAACAAATGGCAAGACAAGTCACACAATTTGTGCACACTGTGACACGAAGTTGTTCAGGCAACTTCCTGTTACACGGAACCCGGCTAAATACCCAATGGTAGTAGTCCATTGGTGGACCACGTCAGCTGGAAGCTAACGACGCTACCACAGGATAAAGGTAGTCATGTGATATATACTGTCATGGCTGTGTCCATGATGGCAACCGCAGGAACCAAGTCACAGTGCAACCCAAAAAAGTCCTAGCAAACCCTAGGAGTAATCCTCAACGTGTCACCCGCCGCTGCACCTGATGTCTGACCGTCAGGGAGATCAGGGGAAGCCGGCACTATGGTGGGTAATGGCTAGGGATGAGCGGGTTTGGATTTCTGAAATCCAAACCCCCCCGAGCCCTCACCGATCCAAGCTGGATCCAAGTCAGGTTCGAGTTTTCTCGCCTGACTCGGATCTGAAATCGAAACAAAACGTCATCATCCCGCTGTCGGATTCTCGCGGGTTTTGGATTCTATATAAGGTCCCCGTATTGGCGCCATTTTTCACTCCGGCTGTGGACAGTAAAGAGGGAGGGTGGGATTTGTGCTGCTGTTGTCCATAGAGGCTGTGTCCACTCCAAAGTCCATAGGGGCTGGCTGGGCTATGTTGTGTAGTGTTGTCCAGGGAGTGCTCTGTCCATCAGGGGCGCTCCCCCAAGTGCAAAAAAAAAAATACATTTCTGTTTTGTGCCCTGTAACCGCATGCGCATCAACAAAGTAACAGCGCCAAGCATGCGCCTGTGTTATAAGTAAAGGACCGGTTGGCTCGTCTGTTGAAGGGTGGTGTAACCCCCAAAGCGCCGTAAAAAAAATATTATTTTTTTGTGTTTGTGACTTGCGTGCGCTATAGCCACACATGCATCAACAAAGTAGCACCAAGCATGTGCCTGTGTCATAAGTAAAGGGCCAGCTGGCTCGTCTGTTAAAGGGTGGTGTAACCCCCAAAGTGCCGGAAATTTTTTTTTTTCTGTGTTTGTGACTTGTGTGCGCTGTAGCTGCAAGTGCATCAACAAAGTAGCGCCAAGCATGTGCCTGTGTCATAAGTCAAGGGTCGACTGGCTCATCTGTTGAAGGGTGGTGTAACCGCCCAAAGTGATGGTAAAAAAAAATTCTTTTTCTGTGTTTGTGTGCGCCTTTGCCGCACATATCAATATCACATAAAAGGAGGAAAAAGATTTGTCCTACAAAAATAAAATAGGGAAAGATCAATAACCACTTCCTCCTTGTGCTGAAGCTGCTGCCACTAGTCATGACATAGACGATAAAATGCCATCAACGTCATCTGCCAAGGCCGATGCCCAATGTCATAGTAGAGGGCATATACAATTCCAAATGACAAAGTTCAGGAAAATCACCTTAAAAATAATTTTAAATCGTCTGAGGTGAAACATAAACTTGCCAATATGCCAATTATGACACGGAGTGGCAAGGAATGGCTAAGGTTCTTCCCTATGTTCATGACGAGTGGTTCAGCTTCACTTGACAATGGAAGCCCTCCTCCCGCTAGTAAAATGAAACAAGTTAAGCTGGCAAAAACACAGCAAAGAACTGTGCATTCTAATTCTAAGAAGATATCACAAATCCCCATGGAGAGTCCAAATGTGGCGACGGTTGCGATGCCTGATCTTCCCAACACTGGACGGGAAGAGGTGGCTCCTTCCACTACTGTCAAGTTCAGAAACTGTGACCGTAAGCAGTCCAGGGACACCTAAATCCCTTTGTCCTGTTGTATCCAAGCACCTGCAAACCACACCATCAACTCCCTCCCCGTCAATTTGCTCCTCAGTCAGGATTGGAAGTAGTCTTGCAGGCCATGTCACTGGCATGACTGACTCTCCTATCCAAGATTCCTCCGGAGGATCCTGCATTGCTACACCTAGTGCTGCTGCTGCTGTTGCTGCTGGGAGTCATTCATCATCCCAGAGAGTAAGTAGGAACACCACTACTTCTTTTACTAAGCAATTGACCCTTCAACAGTCCTTAGCGAGGAGGATGAAGTACGACAGCAGTCATCCTGTTGCAAAGCGAATAACTGAGGCCTTGACAGCTATGTTGGTGTTAGACGTGCATCCGGTATCCGCCATTAGTGTAGTGGGATTTAGACAATTGATAGAGGTAGTGTGTCCCTGGTACCAAATCCCATCTAGATTCCACTTCACTAGGCAGGCAATACTGAGAATGTACAGACGTCAGAAAGTGTCCTCAGTGTCCTAAGAAATGCGGTTGTACCCAATGTCCACTTAACCATGGACATGTGGACAAGTGGAACAGGGCAGACTAAAGACTATATGACTGTGACAGCCCACTGGGTATATGTATCGCCTTACGCAGCAACAACAGCAGCGTCACCAGTAGCAGCATCCCAGAAATGCCAGGTCGTTCCAAGGCAGGTTACGCTGTGTATCACCGGTTTCAGTACACACCGCCGACAACCTCTTTGAGAAACTGAGGGAAATCATCACCCAATGGCTTACCCCACTTAGACTCTCCTGGGGATTTGTGATATCTGACAACGCCACCAATATTGTGCGGGCATTACATCTGGGCAAATTCCAGCACGTCCCATGTTTTGCTCACACAATAAATTTGGTGGTGCAGAATCTTCTGAAAAACGACAAGGGCATGCAGGAGACTCTTTGGGTGAAGAGGGTGAGGAATCGGTGGATGAGGAGGATGAGGACGACATCTTGCCTCCGTAGAGCCAGTTTGTGCAGGGACAGATTAATTGCCAGCTTGTATTATGGGGGCCCAAACGAACCAATCATTTCAGCCACAGTCATGTGGCAGACCCTGACGCTGAAATGATTGGCTTGTTAAAGTGTGCATGTCCTGTTTATTCAACATAAGGGTGCGTGGGAGGGCCCAAGGACAATTCCATCTTGCATCTCTTTTTTTTATTTGCAGTATATACTCTTTGGGGCCTAGTTTTTCAAACTGCCATCCTGTCTGCCACTGCAGTGCCACTCCTAGATGGGCCACGTGTATGTGCCGACCACTTGTGTTGCTTTGCATAGCCATCCAGCTAGCTCAGTGCAAACTCTTTCCCTAAAAACAATATTGTGAGGTGTGAGGTGTTCAGAATACACTGGAAATGAATGGAAATTAATGTTATTGAGGTTAATAATAGCGCAGGAACAAAAAAAAAAAATTCTGTGATTTTAGTTGTTTTTATGCTTTTTTCCAAAAAAATACATATCCAAAACACAAAACCCAGAACCCAAAACACGGAAGGGTGGTTTTGGCAAAACCAATAAAGGATGGCAAAACACAAAGAAAGATCCAGATTCAAAACCAAAACACGAAAAGTGGCCGGTGCACACCCCTAGTAACGGCCGATAACAGGCCGCAACCTGACACTTAGTTTCTCATCAGGAATAATTCAATAAACTAACAGAAACAATAAAAATCTAAATTATGTTTATAATAATAACAGCAGTTACTTTATTAACCACACATTGATGTATATGTTAAAAAAGGTAAAAAATTATGGTTTATTTTTATTTAACATTACAGCACTCTAACATACTGTAGTTTTCACCTAGGAAGATCTACTGTACAAATATTGCCAAATGCTTTGCAACATGTAGATGTTATTGGTTCTAATCTGTGGATCATCCAAGGCTGATGAATCTTCACAAGCATATACAGAGAATATGGCAGCTAAATTTGGCATTGCTTTTCAGATGGAAAATAATTCATTTACTGTACATTCAATCAGATAATCAGCCTTATATTGGCATAAAATTGACAAAACCTTGTCCTGAGCTGTAACTGTAAATAAAATTGGGTTTTCCATGAGATTGTGTATATTCCAGACCCTGTGAGTAAAGTTTGAAAATTATGTCTTGGGCCGAGATGTAATAAATAGGAAAATGCGGTAAAACCTCTGAAAATGCTGTTTTCTTGGGTTTTCCCGCATTCCCCATATGTACAAAGCACCGGAATGCCTTTGTCCCGATGGGTAACGCCACCTTCATATGCAGAAGGACACCAGAGAGACTTCTGGGTGTTAAACCCAGAAGTACCTCTGTCCGGCAGCATCGCAAAGGACAGCTCTTATCGGGAAAAGTGTCCTTTGCAATATTCTTGGTACATAGCGCATTAATGAACCACTGAATGTAACCGAACACAGGCGCGATGTACCGCATCGCTAATGCGATGCTTAGTACATCCCGTTCTAAATATTACCTTAATTATGTATCTAACTAAAACAATTTTTTTTCATTACAATGCTCATTAATCATTTGATAACAGTGCTAAACATCCACTTGCATTTCCAAAATGACTCTCAAAATATGTTCATGTATGTAAGAACCAAATAATATAGTTGTGTTTATTAAAGAGGCAGAACATTAAGACATCACTTACTTTTAGCAGATATAATGAAGAAAGGTGTATAGTGTACTCAAAGAAGTTGGTTTATGAAACTCATAATAGAGATGAGCGATTTGGGTTTTCTAAAAAACCACGCACAGTCCTATGAAGAAGTCCTGAATTAGACAAAGCGCGTTGGCAGCTCCATCAACTTACCTTTTTACCATCCTTTTTAAGATAAGCTTATTACGATTTACCCTTATCCTATGTCCTGTTTATTATGTTATGAATTTGTCTTATTTATTGTGGAATGAGTTTAGCCTTATATGCTTTTAGTTATTTATTGCAAACTGTATAGCCCCAATGGGTGGCTATATATGTATGCTTTATTTTTTATTGTTATGGCTAGAGCTAATTAAAATTATCCATTTAAATTGATATACTGGCTTTGGTTTATGGTATGTCCTTCCAGCCTACAGATGGTTGATGCACTAAGCAATTTATGTTATCACTGATTTGCATTATTGTTCCATTTCATGCACAATGCACGTTTGGAGCTATTAAATATGCACACTTAGCACATTCTGTTTATTTAAACAGGTAAACAGAAAGGTTTGCACATTGCACTATGCACTTTTAGATTGACTACATAGTCATTACACACTTGGTTATATTAGTTTTAAAGAGTTTTATATTATTTATCTATATATATTTTGATATTTATATTTTTTTACTTATTGAATTCTGTGTGTCTTGATATTGTGAAAAAGCACTATCGGCGCTCATGATCAACTTTACTCTTTGTTGAATATATAAAAACAACGGCACTCACGTTGACTTAGAACAAAAAAAGAGTAGACTTCCGAACAGTGGGTAGGTTCTTGATAAAAGTCTTGGCTGACTGAAACGTTGACCTACCCACTGTTGTGAAGTCTACTCTTTTTTTGTTCTAAGTCCCGTGAGTGCCTGTGTTTTACTTCCTTTACCTAAGGTATTTCGTTACCTCGGCTGGCACCTGGGCAAGTATTGGGTTAATTCTGTGGAGTGCCGCCGAAGTATTCCATATATATATATATATATATATATATATATATATATATATACTAATACTAATTAACCATTAGGTAAGTCATCCTCAGTCTAGCTGAAGAAAATATTTTGTTCTCATAGCAAGCATCTTAAGTATGAAACAGAGTACGCTTGTCCTTAGGAATTTTTACAGAGATGTTTAAATAGTACATAGGGTATTGACAAAAACTAATGATTAAAGGGACTGAATGAGAACATTGTCTTTGTCTAACTCGTCCTAGCACAGGATAATATATACATTAGATACTGTTGCATGTTTTCACACCATTCACGCTATGAAGACTATCAGGGGATTGTGGGTGGGATGTATCATGCATTGCATATTGCATGCAATACATGCTGCCACATAGGCTTCTATAAGCCTTCTATAGGCCACACATCTAAAGAAAAGATGGCGTTGTCTATCATGAATATGAATGATTCAAGCCGAAACTTGATATATATGGGGAATGCAGCAAACGTCAGAAAGCTGTACTTTTTAGAGTTTTTACGCCGTTTTACCCTATGTACATCCTGCCCAGTGTCTATTATCACTTTGCTTTCTGTGATTTTTACAGCACTTTTTTGGGCCTGGATGACACCATGGGGGAATATACACTAAGTCTTGGAGAGAGATAAAGTGGACAGTGATAAAGTACCAACCAATCAGCTCACGGGTGTATAAAGAGAGTAGGCGGCCGGTGCATTCCCCATCCGAGGTCCCCTCTTCTCTCCCCGGGCGGCCAGCAGTGGACTGACTGCAGCTAGTCTGTGCCCAGAGTCGACTGCACATGCACAGCCGTGCCATTTTCCTGGCGACTGCCCCACTGCACATGCGAAAGACGCCAGGAAAATGGCCACGGTAGCCATTTTCCAGGCGTTTTGTGCAGGGCTGCTACAGCTGATGCAGGACTTCGGAGAGGTAAGTATTCAAAAATATGGGTGCGATGTGTGCGTTGTGGCCCCCCCCCGAACCCAGGGGCCTGTGTGTACCACACACCATGCACCCATTATAGATATGCCCCTGAGTAAGCTCCTAACTGTCAGTTTACAGGCTGTGTTTGAAAAAAAAATGACAGTTAGGAGCTGATTGGTTGGTACTTTATCTCTATCCACTTTATCTCTCTCCAAGGCTTAGTGCATATTGTAACAAACATATTCTCCTTCCCGCTAACTAATATTCTCACATCCCTGCTACCAAATAATATATTCACCATAATTACAGCTTAATAGTATCTGTGCATCACTCAATAGTATTTATATAATATGTTTAACATGATATAGCACTCATGCCTCTATTGCACATACTATTACTAGTATAATTTTATAATCTTTTGTAACATAACAAGTCTTCTGTGTGAAAGTAGACTGACTGTATTCATATACATCGTTGTGTACGAAGTACAGTAATCTTTGTTTGTAAGAAGCTTATCTACAGGTGACATTTTGTGAAATACCCTTGAATGGTGGCAGCAGGTGGGGGTTAATCCTTCAAATTGATGTCATCAACTCTAGAGCTGCATCTCCACACAGCATGGAGTCTGCGCCATGGAGGAGGTTAAGAATGACATGACAGCTTGTAAACATAGCTCACATAAACCGTTCTTTACACTGTAGTCTGTCAGGCATATTTTTTTGTGTATGGTTACAGCCTTAAATATTGTCCTAGGGTTTACTACGGGTAGATAGAAGAGACAGCTGTGCCCATGGAGCATGGTGAAGAGTTCATGACTGAACACACTTCTGGCTTTCAGATCATGGAATTACTACATAGTGCCCAGTCATTATTGGCATGCCACATAAGGAAAGAGTAAAAGAGTAGATCATTAAAAAAATTAAAATAAAACGTAAGCAGGCCTTATAAGAAATCTGAAAATGGATACATAAGAAATATGTAAAACCAGGCCTTAGCAGGTTTTATGACAAAATAGAGCTTAACTCACACAACACACGTGTTCAAAAGCAAAATGTATCTTTAAAATATCTTTATTTAGAGGGAATCACTAAAAACAGAGAAGCACCAAGCCCTCAGGCTAATGTACATTTCAGCACTTTTTGCAAGAGAACATCAGCTGCTTAGCAACAGAGAATCTCATCTACCTGCTGCCACTGAGATACCATGCTGTCTGGTTGACCTGTTGCTGACCAACCCAGAACATCATGTGTTAATCCTCGCAGCGACACAGTAACAAGGCAATTAGGTCTTGATGTAACTACAATTTTTACATGGGGCTTCATTAAATTCTTAATAATATGATATCACAAACTTATGCAATCGGAAGATCTAGATCAATTCTTTTCCAGTGAAACTCTCCAGCCCGAGTACCGAGTCCCCCTTGTAGTTAGATACTCACACTTCTACCAGGCAAACATCCAGAAGTATGGAGTAAGTAGGCTGCGCTATTTGAAAAGTGGTAAACGTAGCTGATTGGAAGTCTTCATTGTCTTGTCCAATCAATCAATTCAACTAATTTACAAAGGCCAGTTTACTGTAAACCTGTTAGTCCGGGAGCAGTTTCAGGAGCGGAGTCATGTGTTTAGGTTTTCGCAGGACTGGTCAGCCTTTTGTAAATGGGAAGGTTTTTAAAATGTCTTTCTCCTCTTTCTGACCAGTCCCAGAACCTATAACTTTCCAAAGATGTAAAGGCCCAATGGAGCATATTTCTGATATCCTGCATTTTTAATACTGTTGACATGTGAAAATATTGCCCAGAATTGTAATGTGGTAATGCAAACTGCTTGCAATTATTAACCTTCGGGTGTAAGGACAGAGCTTGTGAGCAAGTCCTGTCCCAGCAGAGGATTACAAGCAAAGTGATAGGTAACGCTGTCACTCTGTTCCCGGGTTCTGATGCCTCGAGCCTAATAGATCACCCTCAGCTGTGGGCCTCATAGCAGCTGCACCCCTTGCACCTATGGTAGTTACGCCCATGCATGTGTAGCCACCAGGCTGTGTGGGCCATTGAAGAGGAAACAAAGAAACTAATGATTGGTACACACCACACGATATGCTCCCTGAGCGATATCGTGTAGTGTTGTCCCCGGCAGGCTGTGCTCAATGTCGTTCATGACATTGAGCACAGCCGCTGAACGATATCATTAACGATATCGTTCAGCGCCGGGCTCTCTCCCCCATTCCCGAACATGCAGCAACCTGACGAGATCGTCAGGTTGGCCTGCATGTCAGCCTGATGAACGATGATGACGAACGACCCGCGGGAACGCGCGTCGTCGTTATCGTTCATCGTTTTGGGGTTAAAAATGGACGATAAAGCGGACGACTGAACGATAACGATATCGTTATCGTTCAGTCGCCCACTTTATCGCCCAGTGTGTACGCACCTTAAGTGGTACAGTAGTCCATAGGTTACTGGGACCAAGCCTGGCAATTTCACAATTTAGCAGCCACATTAGTATCTATGGGGGCTGCTAATGCGATCGGAGGACGGGGGGCCGCAGCAGATGCTTTAATATTTGTGGATATCACCCAAATATGGCTGTTTTTGGGGGATAACCCGCAAATTTATAATGATAAATTAGCCCTAAAATGTGAACCCTGTATACCTGAATTCAATAACACAATCTATCTAGCAGTTGCGTACCTGGGGTTAATAAAAGAAAAAACCTGTTCTTTAAAATTCTCACTGAATACTTACATTGAGCAACAAAATAAGTGCAAACAAATAAGGTAAATGTGTGAGCAAGGCAAAACATCAATACGACAAGACGCCCACCTAGCTTGGACAGTGAAGGATAATTCAGAATAGGGGCAGGCTGGCACTGTATTTTGTACTAAATTTGCATGTCAGAGATATGTTCAAGTACTATGTATTTGGAAAATGAGAGCCCTAGCAACAATACACACATCGCAGTCTCATGCTTTATAACTTATATTTTCTCAGTCTATAAAAGCTGCCCTGAGGTCAGTTCCCAGCGATAAAATTAACTGTGTGGAGTTTTTATGTTCTCCTCGTGTTTGCATGTGTTTCCTTCAGGTGCTCACGTTTATTCCCACACTCCAAAAATACTGTTTGGTTAATTGGATTCTGATTGAATTTAAGTAACTGATATGAATGACATATTCTCTGTTCAACGCTGTGTAAATTGGTGGTGCGATAGATAGATAGATAGATAGATAGATAGATAGATAGATAGATAGATAGATAGATAAATATATATGCGATAATAACAATAATAATGTCAGAATTTGAGGATAATAGAAGTAAACTGTTACAAATTTTCAGTGACAAAGAAATACACAATATCCTGGGAAAACTTAGATACAGAGTCTACATATATCGTTAGATGTAATTCATGCATGTAATCATGTAGATGATTGGTGAACATAATCAATTGATCACATTGTGAAGGCAATTTAAGTCCACGCATGTCTTCTGAACTAATCGGCTTGTGCTGGATGAAGTCCCAGTATCTAGGAAACTTGCACACAGAGTCCGCATTGTGACAGAGGAGCCAAAAAAGGCACTTTCTCCCTCACTGTTTCTATCGTTCTTTCAAATAATGTATTTAAAAACTTGTGCACGCATAAACTTCCCTTTAATGAATGAATTTCTTTGTACCAGCACACTCCATCGTCCATGGACAACAAGGATTCACTTATTAAAAAACATTTTTAACACGTTCCATTTGCCATTCAATTTTTTTTTTTTAAATGCCTTGATACTGAGATAATTTTTTTTATCTATCAATTGATTTACTGGGCCACCAGAATATATGACTGTAGTCCATAAAAAATAAAATTCACATATATGCCATTAAAACTAAACGTAAAAAGTGTATAGATGAAGCAAAGCATGACAAACTAACATAGAGACCTCCACCACATACAAATGAGACAATCAGCTGCATTGTGTAGAGATGCCATCCTTATAGATTAGGTAATTTTCAACATGATTATGCAAAATGCAAATGTGAAGTAACCCATAGCAACTGATCAGATATTTGCATTCTATGTATATATTAGTAGATTTAACATAGCTAATTGCTGATTGGTTGCTATTTGCACATTGTGAGTAAAACATCACCATTGTCTGTTATGTGTTAAGGGCCCAATACATCTAACAACATATTGTCCAATCCTCCAATCAGATCGGAAATGCCTATCCGCCGGGCGGAAATACAGACCAGCGGCCATCGATGTTTGTCAATCCAACGGAGGATAGATGAAATTCAACATGTGAAAAGTCACCAATTTGCAAATCACATTCACATTTTGATCGGTATCGGCAAATCAGTAAATCCAACATGATGCGCTGAACCCGATGTCTGAGGATTGGCGAATTGTCCCAATCAATCGCTAGTGTATGGGTGCCTTTTGCTATGGTGTTCAAGATAATGTTTACTTTTATGCATGTTTTTGTCAATCTTTAATATCTCTATGAATTGCTTGTGCTTTACATATATATGCTTTAAAAGCATAAATGATTATCCGCTTTAAAATTTTTGTTACAAATAAAAATAAATTTGCTCATTTTGTCATAGATGAAGATGGTAATTGAAAAAAGGGTAAGGTTATTTTATTCAACATCACAAGCAGTCAATCCTGTTCCATTTGGTATTCTATAAACTACATTAATGTGTTTTCTATCCCACAGTAGAGAATATTAACTTTCCACTGATACCCTCTGTAGTGTTATCCAGCCTCATTTAAAAATTCTTTGTGTTGCCCTTATAGAAAGTGCTTCAATGTCGCTAGTAAATTGCCAAGTAACTTTTTTCAGTACATGAATTAAATAAAAATCTATAGTATACTTTTTTTTCTCAAAGTATAATTCTTATCATATAATATGTCTCCAGAGACAACTTATCATTTGTTCAAGCAATTTATTACGGGTGGATTAGAAAGTATTCTGACCTTAATTAGCAGTCATGTAAAAATTATGAGACAAATCTTTGAATGTGATAGAGCTGAAATGTTTGAATTCACCATTTAGAAGGTTGATTTTTTTTAAGCATTTCCATATTTCTCAAGTAGCACTTAATTTAATCTTAGCCCCCTTTCTTTCAATAAACCATTGTTGGGTCTCTTAAGCAGCACAGCTTCCTCCTCTAAGTCATCTGCCGTGAAATTGGTTTAATGAAGCAGAAAGGTATGAAGCATTAGCAACCCTGGAATTCAGGCAGAAGCGCTTCATTTTTCAGGCTCATTCGCATTTTCACCCTAATTTATAAAATCAGCACACAATGATTTTATCATGGTCATTACATCAGTATATATTACTGGCTATTCTATATCAGGCCGGTTAGTCAAGCTGTTGAAATGATATCTATTACCAGGGATGAAAAATAGAAATGGTTTAGTGAAAAATGAGCATAGAAGAAAATGACTCCTCCGATATTAAAATTAATCTATGATTAAAACACAAACAAGATAGAGGATGTGTCAGTGCTGAATCTAGCACGTCAGCCAAGACCAAATATATATATATATATATATATATATATATATACTGCATTATTAGTTAAATCGGTTATTAAAAAAAGGTCTGAAAGGGGAATCTTAAAGCTGAAATGGCAATGTGGGCTGCCCAGAGCTGAAAATTAACTTTGTGACATTTACCTAAAATTGTAAAGATTACCTTGATTTATCTTTAAATATTACTTTTTTGGACTTTTTAATGGTAAAATGCGGGAATGATATATAGTTCAGAAAACTTAGAAATCTCAGTCCCATGTATAGGATGAAGAAAAAAAAAAAGGTGCAAAAGTGAAAGATTGGTGTCAGGAAATAGTACCTAGAAATCTGCCTGCTCTGGTGCAAGACTTGATTAGAGGGAAATTCCGTTGTTGTAACTCAACCCAGTGTTCAATGATCAGACCTGAGTTTTGCACCTTAAATCTTCAAGACTATTTTTAAAAATGGCCTCCTACCTCTGACTAGGAGTATCCACAGCATACTTGCCAACTCTCCCTTATTGTCAGGGAGACTCCCTGAAATAGTAACAATCTCCCTGACTCCCTGAAGAGTTTAGAGGGTAAATTTACTAAAGTGAGAGTTTTTAGAAGTGGGGATGTTGCCCATAGCAACCAATCAATTTCTATTTAACATTTAAATAACACCTTCTAGAAGATAATAGCTAGAATCTGATTGGTTGCCATGGGCAACATCTCCACTTCTAAAAACTCTAACTTTAGTAAATTTACCCCTGGCAGTCTCCCTGCTTGCACCTTACCCTCACTATGTAGCTGTTATATACCTGGAAAAAAAGATATCAGAGATATACTGTATACATTCAAAAGGTATAATCAGTGCCATTTCCCTGCATTGGTTATAAGGCACAATGATCCCTATGGCTACATACATTTTCATATAAGGTTTCTCGTGGCCACTGTTATGGAACCACTTGTAAAACAAAATATATGAGCAAGCCCTGAGAAGTATCAGTGTTTTCTTCAACAAATAGATCTTACTAACTGCTTTGGGGCTCAGCTGTAGCAGTACACGTTCACTTTAACGCCGCACACATAGTTGTTGCTTTTACAATCTCACTGAAATGCTTTTCTTAAAGTATGATCCACAGATATAAGTCACCAAAATCTGTACAATTTTGAAGCTGGATATAATAGAAACAGAAATAAAACTGTTGCTGACAATTTGAAATTCAAGCAACTTGTTTACATTTACATTATGGGCCCCATTTAACAACAAACCTAAACACCAGTGACATATTTTGTTCAGTATTGCAGTGATACAAACTAATATGGCACTAGTATTCATCATCACTTACCCATCCAGCGAGGTCCAGCGACATCCTCTTCATCATCGTGGTCCTCTGCTCACATGCTGGCAGAACTTTTGCTGCCAGTAACGGACTTCTATGTCAGGCGCAAGCACAACGGTCAGTCTGCACATGTGCATGACTATTTCACCCGGCAGGGACCCGTCAGTGCTTGGAAGGCTTCGCTGAACCCAGAAACACTGCTGACAGGTCCCCATTGCTGGCAATAGGGACTGAATCGCTCTCGCCATTTAAGATGGAGAGAGCGAAGCAGTGACAAGCAGCTGTAATCTTAGATTACCGCTGTTTGTTGAATACTGAAAGGATGGCATAACCCCTTTAGCGAGTGCTAAAGGGGTTATATATTGTAATTAAATGGGACCATATGTCTGTTAGGCTGACACATACACTTTTGCAAATACACCAAGGCTTAGATTACAGCAGTGGTTCTCAACCTCAGCCCTCAAGTTTTCCTGACAGGTCATGCTTTGAGGATTTCTGTCTGTGGAAGCAGGTGAGATAATTACTGAACTAGCAAAATGGATTAACTCACCTGAGCATGATTACAGATATCCACAAAACATGATCTGTGGGTTGTACTTGAGGACTGGAGTTGAGAGCGACTGGAGTTGAGAACCACTGGTGTAGGAGATCAAACATAGCCTGGCACCGTGATCTGGAAAAAAAAGCTATTGCCTCATAAATTTCTGGCTGCCCCATCCATTTAATCTGTGTTACCTATTCTGCTATTGTTATATAAATACCAAGGACATGGCTGCCACATGTTGGGGAACTGGCTGCGCCATTGTGTGGCCACACCCTGGGTGCTTTGCACTAGAAGTACAGAAGTTGTAAGATGCTATTCTGCCCTCAGAAGTGCCTAACCATAACCTCCCCCCGGGGTGCCTAAACCTAACCCCCCTCTCCGCACCCTAAACCTAACCCTCCCGGGGTGGTGCCTATCCCTAAGTGCTCCCCGGGGTCCCTAAACCTAACCCTCCCCTACCCGTGGCTAAGCGCTAACACTTAGCCACGGTTCGGGAAACCTTCTGTCTAGATTCCAGTATCGGGATATAGACGGGCGTCGGGATTTCCATGCCTGTCTTTAGTCCTGCGTCGGTATTTTGACCCAGGGATTTAGTCAGATGGCTTCCCAGCCATCTGCATTTTTACTGTATCCCGTAGCAATTAACTCCCCACCTCCCTGCATATTGGGATTGTATTGACAAATATGACAAGTTTGATATTAGCTCTCTGACGGCAGGCAACAAACACTTTAGTGTGCAACCAGTCTCATGCAATTTGATTATAATGTCACATAGGATAGATAGAAACTCCTTGTTGCTTCTTTGATTTAAACAATATACATATCTCCCAACCGTCCTGATTTCAGAGGGACAGTCCCATTTTTCGGACACTGTCCCACCCTTGAGCCGCAGTGTCCCTTGGGCAGTCGGGATATTGGGGACACTCTGGCACCACTGCAGCTCTGCTTTGCTAAGCAGAGAGAAGTGGTGCCGCTAAAGCTGAAAGGATGCCGTGCGCATTCGTGCAGCATCCATTTAGTGCAAGGAGGAGGCTGCGTGCTGCCCAGCAGCTGACGGAGTGCTGGGCATGCCCCCAGCATGACGTAAAACGGGAGGTGTGACATGCTGTCAGTCCTGCAAAACTGCATCATACAGGGGGCGTGGCCTAGTGGGAACAAGGTCAGGCCCCCTTTTCCTGCGGCGCTCGCAGGTGTCCAGTCAATAACATTTCAGATGTTGGGAGGTATGCGATATATAATGGCAGGTGTAACTTCCTAACACAACACTGCCCACTGAACTGATTTTGCTACAGGTTACACTAGTATTTTATTTACCATTTATATAGCACACACAAATCCTGCAGCACTTTGTAGAGAATATTTAGCACCAGTTCATGCCCCAGTTGACCTTACAATTTAGAGCATATTCCCATACACTATTCCCAAGACCTCAGTGCTGTGAGGCAGCAAGCTAATCACTCTGCAGCTTTGCCAAGATGGCGTTTTTGAAAGATGCAAAACCAAAAAACTATAACTGATCCTAACAGTATTGCTTAAAAAATCTACACAATAACAATACTAAATACTAATTAATAATAATAATGAATTATTATTATTATTATTATTATTATTATTATTATTATTATTATTATTATCAACAACACAAATGTAGGCGCATTTTGGGGGGAAATATTAGCCTTATTGCAAGTCGCATTTAAAGATGGATTTACCCTGTAAAATAATTATGTTTTTTCTCTCCAGGGATTTAGAAGCCTGTGATGTATGGCAGATGATGTGACGGTTAGGGATGACCATATGCATAGCCTATACAGCATTTAGATGCGGAACAGGCTTTGCCTAAGGATTAATTGAAGAATTCAAGCGACAGTGTGAAAGGTCTGTGCATATACTATTAAACCTGGTCATAAGAGCAAGACTCTAAACCCAAAAGTGTGCCTTTAATGAGGCAAGTGTAGACAGCTGTGTCCCATTGCATTTTTTTTTTGGAGGCAGCTAAATTTAATTATTTAATTAAAATGAATTGATCGTGCTCCAAAATCTAAATTTATGGTTTCTACATTGTTGCTGGATTTAATATTGACTAAAGTTTGAAGCATTTAATATTGAGTAAAGCTGTAATGCATGTGTTTTAAAGGTAAACGGTAAGACATTTGATGGGGTACTTAAGCAAGAGGTTGACACTTAACAAGATAGCTAAACAGGCCCCTAACTAGACCTGAATAATTGAATTACCTTAACATAATCCCAAAAATTCAATAACCTCACTGCTATACCCAACATGAAATATACATCACTTTCTCTCCCACCAAAATCCAGCCTTTACTCTACCTCCAAAGGTCTTGGTCTTAGTGCAGTACATTCTTTTTCCCTGCAGGTGTCACTGATGCAATTGTTATTTGGTCAAAGTCTAAGGGGGAGATGTATCAAGCTTTCTAATGAGTGATAAGAGGCCAAATGAAGAAGTTGCCCATAGCATCCAGTCAGATTGTACTTAGCATTTATCAAGTGCATTCTATAAAATCATAGGTAGAAACTGATTGGTTGTGTAGTACTACTCTTTAAAAGGTTTAATATATGTCCCCCTAAATGTTTCCATATGTAACAAAATAAATATTTCAAACAATAATAACAGCATTATTGGTTTATTCAATGGGAAGATCTATAGAACAAATTTGTATTTCAAAGGTACCAAACAAGCTCATTACTAGAACCCATAGTCTATATTTTAAAGTCAGACTGGTAGCACGTACCATGTGTCAAATGCTTAAATGATCAGTAATAATATAAGCAATTAATGTGTATTGTGCAATAAAATGAAACGTTTAGGTCAAGGATTATCGGGATGCAGTGCAGGTTACATGACTCCATCTGTTGATAACGGACATTGAAGTCTGCTGCCATCAGATTAGCTTTAATGACTTTGTAATGAGACAACTGATCACTGCAAGAATTATGCGACCATTTGTAAAGCTAGTCCAATGCAACAAAAATCAACTGGAAAGTCCTGCACAGCTCGATGTTTTTCTTGTAGCTGCTATTATTATTATTATTATTATTATTATTATTATTATTATTATTATTCCATTTGCTGCATTTTAGCAGTCAGAGTCATCTAATGATGTTTTACTTTAGGTAAGGGGGAAAAATGAACAGTAACTGGATTTTAGCTGGGCTTAATATTCCAAAACAACATTATAGGTACACAATGTCTAGACAAGAGCTAACTGAAATGTTTAACTACTATATTGTCTTTACAGCTAGTAGTTTTCTTGATGATGCATTTCACATATTTACTACTTGCAAAGAACCCTAAAAATCTTTGTTTCCTTACAAACATGAATGCCTATCTTTGCAATTTGTGCAGATATATAGACCAGTGTGCTTTGAAAACTGTATTTTTTTTTTTACCTGGAAAGGACGGATTCCACTTGCCATATTGTATTATTCAATTGGATCAGCTATGCGGATTTGCATGGGATGTACTGCATCTGGTCGAAGTCATGTAATCAGTTCAATCATGTGACACTTTTTTTTTGGCTAGGTACAAGATGCCCTCCTGCTGTTCAGACTTTTGGCTGATTGCATGAAATATTGAGATTCCACAAAGTACCAGATTCTGCACATTTTCTTTTTCATCTTTTGGAGTAACATGAGTCCCTTACAAAATATTGCTATTGAGCACACAAATACCTAGTGGTGACTTTGCCCACAGCACTTTACAGTAATAAAACGAGTGTCAGGTTGCGGCCTAGGATCGGCCGTTACTCACCGCGGGGCCGGCTTCCCCTGATCCCTCGGGTGGTCAGACGCCAGGTGCAGCAATGGGTGATGCGCTGAGCATTATTCTTAGAGACATGTGGACATCCCTGTGCCGCGCCGTGCCTTGGTTACTGTGGTTGCCATCATGGACGTGGCCATGACAGTTCACATCACCTGACCTCCATTTCTCTTCTGCTCATCCACGCATTACATCCGTGCTCAATGTAGATATACGTATTTGATGTATATACTGTTTTTTTTACTCATTTGCAATAAATTGTTTAATATTAATTAGTGTGGTTACTTGACTAAACCAGCGCTCTACTACACCTGTATATTGTTCTGTTTTTTAGCAGGTGCAGAACCTCCTTGTGTGAGCTGCTCTGTTTTTTCTAGAGGTTATTTCCTGGTTATCAGCGCACCTTTGTTGTAGTTCATATCACCTGACTACCCTTTACCCAATGGTAGTATGGTAGTGGTCAGCTGATGCTGTCCACCAATGATCTGCTACCTTAGGGTATAAAGCCTGTCTCCGGACAGAAGGAAGTTGCTTGTGCAACATTGTTGCTACCTGGTGGCTCCTGCCGCTACCTCGTTCAAGGTTCCCTCTTCTTGATATCCCTGAGTCTACTAATACCAACTCCTTGTGCAACAGTACGTCCAAACATCTTGCCTGAGTGCTAAATAAGTGCCAACTCTTTGTGCAACAGTGTGTCCTAACATCTTGCCTGTGAGATAACAAGTGCCAACTACTTGTGCAACAGTGCGTCCGAACATTTTGCCTGTGTGCTAAACAAGTGCCTATCCATTTTGCAACAGAGCATATTTACATCATCACCTGTGTATCCACCAAGTGCCCTCTTGGTGCGCAATTGTGCATCAGAAAACCACACCTGTGCGTGATCACCAGCGTCACCCCTTGGTGCAACGCTGCGTCAAACCACTTTCATTTGAGTACTATTAAAATTACCACCACTCGGTGCAAATGTGCGCCGAAAGACCTTTCCAGTGTACAAGTTGCAATCTCCTCATTGGTGCCATTTACTTCTTACAGAAGTAATTCTCTAGAGCCGCTGTTGTAATTTCACTATTCCCGTGGGTACCGGACACCTGACCAAGGGTCCGCGACCTGCCAGCTGGGTGCAGCTAAACCCATATCCCGCTTAGAGGGGTCACTGGTGACCACCTCCCAGCTGGTTAGACTCCGCACCATTGGTCAGGTCTCCTCAACGTTCGGTATTCATGGATGAGGAGATCTTACATACAGGCCCCAGGCCTCAGATTCCTTCCTCAGCCCGGGACGACAGCTTTCATCCCCTCAGCAGGGGATTCTGCACAGCCAGTCGTGACAATAAGACTGAGTATAGACAGACAGAGAGGTAAGTGACCTCATTCCCAAGCTTACTACAATCACTGAAATGTACAATATTGCTAGAAACAGCAGTAGAATAAGTTCCAAACATTGTCCCTTTTGGCATTCTTAAGATAAACCAGGAATTTCTGAAGAAGTTTAATAATTACATTTTTCCATGTTGATAAACTAAACAGGAAAAATAACAATACATGCATTGATATGAGGGGAATGTCAAGAAAACTTTCAGTAAATATACAGTATGCAAGAAAACTAGTGAACTTTCATTAAATATATACAAGAATACTAGTGAACTTTCATTAAATTTATACAAGAATACTAGTGTACTTTCATTAAATATTTACAATAAAACTAGTGAACTTTCATAAAATATATACAAGAAAACTAGTGAACTTTTATTAAATTTATACAAGAATACTAGTGAACTTTTATTAAATTTATACAAGAATACTAGTGAACTTTCATAAAATATATACAAGAAAACTAGTGAACTTTCAATAAATATATACAAGAATACTAGTGAACTTTCATTAAATTTATACAATAATACTAGTGTACTTTCATTAAATATTTACAATAAAACTAGTGAACTTTCATAAAATATATACAAGAATACTAGTGAACTTTCATTAAAAATATATTTTTGCAAACAAAGTTTTATACAACAAATTAAAAACAGTATGATTTGATTATAATTTCACTTTAATGACACATACCTTGAGGATAGGTTTTCAGATTTAACCAAGCAATGCTCGGTGTAATACGTATGAGTACTCAGTGAGCGGAGTATTCATACGCATTACTGAACACTATAGTATACCAGTTTATGGATGTTGCCAATGAATGAATGGGAGAGGCACAGTTCACATACTTGGTCCTTTCTCTGCTTTCTTTTTGTTGTGTCCGCAGACTGTCAGTATTAGAATAGGCATCAGTGATCCCTATGCCTAGATCAGTTAGTGCTTTCTTCATTGTGCACTGAAAATAGAACAGCTTGTAAAGGAGCAAATAAATCCATTTGCTTGTGGCCTTATATGCCTTAAAGAGTAAGGTTCCTTGTCAATAAAAATGTGCGTGAATACTTGAAGTCAGTCAATTATATTTTTTTCTCTAAAAGTGGACCAGCCAGCACTATAAGGAGTGCTCTGCCGGTCATCAAGCAAGGCCCAGTACTTATGGTAAGCAGTAAAATATTGCCTCTCAGTAATGCAATCTAACCCCATGTTGAAGCTGAATTAGTTTTCCTGTTCTCTGCATAAGATTGTCGAATGCCATATTGGGATGATATTGGCGTCCAGACTGAAGTGCTGGGTTGAGACGTCAGTGGAGTGCCAAGGGAAGGATTACATTGGCATAGATGAGTCACACAAGCGGAGTAGCAAGTTCTTAGAGAGCGAGTGGACTCACAGCACCTCTACACGCATCATTGTTCCCATGCTACCATATGTTTAATAGAACTACTGCCAGGGATGATGATACTGCTGCACTCACAAATTAAACGACGGAGTAACGGTTCATATGAAAACTGGAGTAAGGATAAGGGGGCCGTTGGCCATAGCAACCAATCAGATTCTATCATTTTCAGTGCACTTTTTTTCCCTGTAATTTTTACTACACATTTTTGCTTTTTCACCAGTTTTATTAGATATCCACAAACTTATTATACTCCGTATCTAACAACAATAACCATAGATGGAGCCTTATCAGTGTTTTTTTCTGATGGTACTCAGTGGGATGCAGTGCTGGCACCTTTTCTTTGGTATCATTTTGAATATGAATAACTTGCACCAGAACAGGAAGATATCAGTAAAATCCTTTCAGAAATGAATAAAATCAGCTTCTGAAGACTTGTCCAGGACTTGGAAGCTGCTGTAACCTTTGTTCTTAGAAAAAGCACTGACCAATACCAATATGATTATTTTTCAAAACCGAACGGAACCGAGTAGAACCGAGCCTGCACATCCCTAGCTCACAGGTACCAGCCAATCGGCTTCTGTCATTTCAATCTATAAAATGATCCCCTTCCTGAGCAAGTGAAAGAAAACTGCAGAGGCCAGCTTGTGCGTTCTCTGCTGCTGCTGGTGCTTGACAGACTCTGCTGCATTTAGTCCCTGGGAACACAATCGGTTGATTAGAAACGCATTAGCGTTTCCTGGGGAGCATTATGTACCCCTGCACTTCAGAACTATAACAATGTTGGTGGGAGAGGAATGGTGCTTGTGAGGCAGAGTGGCAAAAGAATAATAGGCAAAATACATAAGAGTATATAAAGTACATCTATTATACTCTGAATTTGATCCATCATAAAATAGACGTATATTTAACCTGTTAGTGTCATTTGTCCACTCTAAAGTCCACTAGCACCTATTGTCTCGCAGATAGCTTGTTAGTAAGCTCTCACGAGCAGGACCCTCCCTACCCTCTGCTTCATGTCTGCACCTCCTTTATGCACTTGTTTAGTATGTATGTGAAATTAGTACTTTATATAATTTGTAATAATTGATGCCACCTCTAGACCCCACTGGTTTCCCTAGGCACCTACACCAAATTAAGCTTATGTCTGTGTAGCGGTTTGAAAATAGCATGTTAAAAAGTGGTAGTAAGAAAAAGCCACCCCTAAAGCCATATAATTTTGTTAGTATTCTCCTACCATAACTATGTGTGATAATGCGTTATTAAAGATTTTTTGACAGCTGTGCAGGATTCAGTAGAGGGCACTGTAGTGGCTAAAAGAACATCAGTAGTGGCATGTTCTACACATTTCTGGCTCATAATAAACTACAAGTCTTGAAAGCTGACATCTATCTGCAGTATGTGTGCTCTCTAGCGTGTTGTAGCTAGGTGGGCGCATTGGCTTTTGTGACCACTATACTGCCAGCCACATGCTGATCACTTGAGGACCTGTCTATAATGAGTAGGGAGGGATGGACTATCTAGCCTGTATAGTGCATAGTATGTTATAATAGTGTTTTGGCCGGTGGTATACTGACCATTTTTTGCCATGGTATAAAAGGCAGGGGTATTTCTAAGTCCTTTTCCGCCATACAGATTTCCTAACCAGGTTGGGATTCTGAGGCTGCAATTCAATTGTTGTAGACGACCCCTGCTGGGCGTCTATATATACCCAACGGAGCAATTCAATTATTTCTCCATTCGGTCGCCAATTAGTATTTATCACGGCTACAAGCACCGGGTTTAGCTGCGCACAGTGGTTTAACCCATCTAAAGAAGTGGTTAGGGCGTCCAAACAGCTATTAGGGCACCCAAAAAAACGGACTTTGCATACATTTCTCCTCGCACCTCAGGGGGCTGCATAAACAAATGTGTCCCCTTGCAGCTTTAGGAGTCCTAACGGAGCAACAATCGAATTGCTCCATCAGGCAACTATTCGTATAGACGTCTAGTGGGGGCATCTAAAACAACTGAATCGCAGTCTGAGAGTTTAAATGAATTACCACAACCACCTAGTAAAATCCCTTGTGCTGATTGGGTGGAAGAAAACAGTTTTTTTTTTTTGGAACCTCTTTACTACATTTCCAGGCCCGGATGACTAGTGCATGGTTCTGGTTATATAAAGGGTAAGGGGGCTTTCTACCCTTGTTATAATGATTTTATACATTTAATAAAAATAACAATTGATGCATGATTTGTCCAGTTGTTTGTTAAACAGCATGTTTGGTAATATTGACCCTCTATTAGTTTTGCTGTAAATAACAAAATGTGTAAAAAAAAGTCTAATATAGTAGTAATGTGGTTGTTTTTAGTTTACATTTTTAAAACAAAGTATTGATATGTGTGACATTCCCCTGAATGAAACACAATTCATTTATCCAACTAGGTCAAGTAATTGTACTTAACATATATTTATGTGTACAGCTCTGTTACTCCAATGAGAAAGCTGCACATAGGTTGGAATGAGATTCATAACGGTTTGGGAAGCTCAGGTTTAAGCTCTGTCCATCTCTTCATTCTGTTCACTTCCCCTTCATGAGGCATCCTTTATCTGTGAACCTTAGGAGCTTTTCAGTCATTTCAAGGATTAAAGGTGACATGGGTTTCATTGGTATAGCTTGCTGCTGTGTCACCGGTGTGACTGTTCTAACTTTTCCCCGAGACACTGAGATCATAGCTGATTTTCTACACTTCCCTAAAGAACAATTTGTTGTTGCCTGAAGCTATCAGGAAACAAGGCTGGATTAGCCTTAATATGCACCTGCCCCAAGGGAAAAGATGCTGTGCAAACCAAAGGGAGCTTCGGCTACTCCGTTTGTGTAATTAAACAACCTGTGAAAAATGTGACAATGTGATTTTCCCAAGAGCCTTATAATGAGTTGCACAAATATTCACCTGCATGTCATTATAATGCAACAGAGGCATGGACAGGCTATTGTTTTGTGTAAATAGACCTCTGTATTCTAATAGAAGGAAAATTAAAATTGGGTACAGGAATTATTAAGTTATGTAAAAATATAAAATTATGTTGTCATTTTGTATGATTTCATTAAATAGTAAATGAAATTAAATGGCATACACTATTAACACATTAAGCACATTTGTATATGTTAATGGCTATGCAGTTGATATACAGTAAAAGTCTGTTCTGATGTTACCTAATTTGAAACTCAGAAGAATAACATATTCATTTCTTATGCTGGGCATAGACTCTACAATTATCTGTCATATATCTGTCCAATCTGACTGGTTGGAATGAAAACCTGGTAATGTATGGGAGCCAATAACAATCGACCATATGGTCTTAAACACTGGAAAATGGGCAAAAATGATTGGTCAAATTGGTTAAATTCATTTGATTTAACCAATTTGTCTGGATGACCATGTTTGTCTGTTTTTCAGTGTTTGTGAGCAAATGGACGATTGTCATTGGCTCCCATACATTACCAGGTTTTCATTCCAACCAGCCAGATTGGACAGATATCTGATAGATAATTGTATGGTGCATGCCCAGCATTAGATTTTTTTTTGTGATTTTCATGTACACTGTATTTTTATTAGTTAAAGGATTACACTTTGAAACATCAAGATGAATATAATGGTCATGGTATAATTCACTCATATACAAAGTTTTCCTAATAAATACTGAAATGATTGCATCAGATCTCACTGATTATAAGCAATGACATCACAACTCATTGGTTACATTGATAATATTTGCAGGTGTTCATACTAATATTATAATCATTTGTGTATAATATAGAGTAGACATATGTATATATAGATATGTCAGCATTCCAGTATAATTTAATTGAAAGAAGGAGCTAATGGGGCTTATGTAATAGGGTGCGATCTGGTGCCACTGTGGGAACTCTGACAAGTTTTGCCATATCTTTAAAGCTGCAATCATTTTAAAGGCAAAACCAGCCTGTGACATTCTGTATACACTATGACGAGAGGTAAACAGGTGTCTTGTAGAGAATTGCCTTTGCAAAGTCTCAGATACTTCACAACTGTTCACATGTCACATTGGTCTACTCCTCATTGCTGGGCAAAGTACTCTTGTATAATTTCTAACTTTCAGAGACTATTAAGAGACTGTTTAACAAGAGAATCTTCTGCCTTTGTGTACTACTGAAATATGGCTATTATTTGCATTGCCCCCATTGCTCACAGTGCTAAACTATTTATTCATCTATTGTTTATATACACACAGATGTTTAAACATAGACTCAGCTGTGACAAAATGTGGGAAAGTATCTGAGCTCTCCCTTTTTAAATTCAATTGTATACGATTTTACAGTGATTTTAATCATTTATATCATAATATGTAAACATTTTGTGGCATACTATAATTTTTATCATAATACTGTACCCTTAATTTGTTCTTCAGAGGTTGTCTGTCTGCCAATTTCTAACCTTGTTTTATTGTTGTGTGTATCCCAATTGTATAGTGCTACCGAGTATGCAGAAGAGCAGCCAGGCGGAATGGACGTGGACGGCAGCGGGAGTGGGGCTTAAGGTAAGTATTAGCTTTTTATTTTTAAGTGCAATTGGCTTTTCTACTGGGGGCATTACTCGGGGGGGATTACTACTGGGGGCATTACTCAGGGGGGATTACTACAGGAAGCATTACTTGGGGGGCATTACTCGGGGGGGGAATTACTACTGGGGGCATTACTCTGGGGGCCATTACTATTGGGGGCACCACTTCTGGGGGCATTACATTTGGGGGCTCTAGTCTTGGGAGCTTTACTACTTGAAGGCGGGGCATTACTACTGGGGCACTACTACAGGCTGCACTACTACTGGGGCCACTACCACAGGGGGCATGACTACTGGGGGCATTACTACTGGGGGCACAACTACAGGGGTATTGTTACTGAGGGCATTTATACAGTGGGCATTACTATTGGGAACATACAGGGAGCATGACTACTGGGGGGCATTACTACTGGGGGCACAACTACAGTGGTGTTACTACTGAGGGCATTTATACAGTGGGCATTACTACTAGGGCATTACTATTGGGCACACACAGGGGGCATGACTACTGGGGGGCATTACTATTGGGGGCACAACTACAGGGGTATTACTACTGGGAGTAGTTATACAGGGGGCATTACTATAGGGGACACAACTACATGGGGCATTATTACAGGGGGCATAACTACAGGGGCCATGACTACTGGGAGTATTGCATAGGGGGCATTGCATAAGGGGCACCACTCCTGGGGGCACCGCATAAAGGGCACCACTACTGTGGGCTCTGCATACGGGGCACTACCACTGTGGGCACTCACACTACTGGGGCCCCCATTGTTCATACCCCCATTTTGTCATATTTAATAAGGGCCCCCACATGTTTGTTGCCCAGGGGCCCCCACAGACCTTAATCCGGCCCTGGGATCAAGTACCAACCAATCAGCTCCTCATTTTTCATACATAGCATATAAAGTGACAGGAGCTGATTGGTTGGTACTTTATCTCCATCCACTTTATCTCTCTCCAAGGCTTACTACATAGACCCCTATATGTCAAGTGTATCCCACCTAACATCAAAGTCTACACTCAAATTTAACAATAGACATTGGGTGGTTTCTCACCATCTGTCACCTCAATGATGCAAACACCTGATAATAATTTAGTGTACAGAACAACTCTGTTTTTTTATTTAATACTTTTATTTAATACTATGAAGGTACAACCCAGCCCAGTATCCTGTCCTGTGTGAAGGAATTTTCATCTTCAAATGTCTGTAGTTTGTGGTTATCCTCTTTCTGTTCTTGTCAGTTATTGTATTTAATAAATATATTTAGGCACAGTTAAGATAAAGCTTTGTGTTTAGTAAAACTTGCTGGACAATGTGTACAAGTGGGATGTAGTTCATATCCCAGCGCTCAGAATGCTGGTGCCGGAATCCCGATGTCAGTGAGACACCCGACGCCAGGATCCCAATCACCAGCATCATGATGGTAAGTATTGGGGTTAGGGGGAGAGTTAGGGTTAGGCACTAGGGGAGGGTTAGGTTTAGGCTGCGAGTAACGAGGGTTAGGTTTAGGGGTAGGGTTTGGGTTAGGATAATTATCTGCAGGTGTCAGTATCCTGACCCTATCGGGTTGCCGGTGTCGGGATTCTGCCCGGCTGGGTTCCTGAGCGCCAGGATCCCATACCCAACACGTACAAGCCACTAAAAGAAGGTTTTATGAAGCATTGGCTACATGTACTTTTTCATCCACAAAAACCAAATAGATTGGTATCAGCTGGAAATAAAGCCACATGTGATACTAGTTAGAATCATCTCTACATTTTAACCAAGTGTTAATTATAAAATAATTTAACTTTCAAGCATCCCTTATCTAATCACTAAACCTGCATTCACTGTAGAGATCCAGAGATTATATTCTGTGAAAAGAAAAACTAAAGGTGTGGCTTACACTTTAAGGCTGGGGACTGGCCTCTGTGCTAGTCACATGTTAGGTTTAGCCTATCAGTGGTTAGGAGGAGGAGTGTTCTGGATAAATTTATGCCTGTGGCTCTTGCAACATTGAAGCTTTTCAACCCCCTCCCCATTTTTTTGTGCTTGGTTGGTCTTTTAGATGGTTTAGTTGGTGGGAAAAAATGGGAGATGGGTGCACTCACCTTCATTGATTGGTTTCATGGTCTGCACCACCCTTACTGGAACAGCAACTCCATCCTACTGGGTTGGGTTAGTAAGGTTTAGAAGGAGGAGTTGGAAACCCTGATTTGTGTTGATAAGGACAACCAGGCCGGTCTCTGCATGCAATGCATGTTTGTTATTGTTAAGTTGTGCATTGATAGGCTACGCTGATTTCTTGCCGTCCTTTAATCGCAATCATAATGGTTTTTATGAATGTGATATATAAATAGCTGACATTTTCTGACAATTTACATCTCTGTGTTTCTATTTTTTTTATTATTATTATTATTATTATTATTACTATTATTATTATGTGGCCAGATTCAGCCTGGCTAATACGCTGACTGACTATGCTGGTGTGTAGGGCACCAGTCAGCAGAGGGCGCCACTAGGAACACAAATGCTCCCTGCTGTCAGCCGCCAACAATTCAGCAGTGCACACACACAACAGAGGACAGAGGAGGAAGGATCTTGGGGGCTCCACCTCCACTCTGACTTCAAACCCGGTGTGCACAGACTTTCCCTCTCATTGGTAACAGTGCACCTGTACCATTAAGTGAGATGCTGCGGCTGCGCGCATGTATTGTGCAGCTTCAGGTGATAGGAGGTTTATATTTTCACTAATATATTTCTGTTCTCAAACATAGTGAAATGTGGAATCAGATTGAGGGGTATATTTACTAAGCTTTGTTAAGAGATAAAGTGAACGGTGATAAGGTACCAACCAATCAGCTCCTAACTGCCATTTTTCAAACACAGCCTGTGACATGGCAGTTAGGAGCTGATTTGCTGGTACCTTATCACCGTTCACTTTATCTTCTAACACAGCTTAGTAAATAAACCACTGAGTCACTCCAAATACATGGTGAGAGAGAAGTGTCATATTGACTCCCCCCAGACTTCAGCCGTAAATAAAAAGCAATTAGATGAGACCCCTTAAACTGTAGTCAATTATAACCCATCTCTGATAACAGTACACATCCTCTTCTGTAGGATTCTGTAAGATCTTCAACTATATCAGAGCTTTCAATTTTAAACAAAAAATAACAATGCAAATAAAGAAGCAATTTGTATATAATGATTATCTTTTATTAATTAGGTGCAACAAGTTGTGCACAATGCTGTATAATATTATCAGTTATTTCTACAGCGCACACATATTCTGCAGCACATTACAGAGAATATTTGGCCATACACATCAGCCTCTGCCTCAGTGGAGCTTACAATCTATGTTCCCTATCACATGCTCACACAGATACACACTAGGCTAAATTGTTATTGGGATCCAATTAACCTACCAGTATATTTTTGGAGTGTAGGAGGAAACCTGAGAACCCGGAGGAAACCCACGCAAACACAGGGAGAATATACTAACTCCACACAGGTAAGACTGTAGTGGGAATCAAACCCACAACCTCAGTGTTGTGAGGCAGTAATGCTAACCATTACACCATCTGTGCTGCCCCATGCTGGGGTAGAAATGAGGAGCGTGTTGGGTTACTGTAAATTTACGGTTTTATAATACTTGAATACAGTAATTAAGTGAAAATCTGGTGGGTATATATGTGCTAAGCCTTGGAGAAAAATAAAATGGAGAGAGATAAAATACCAGTCAATCAGCTCCTAACTGTCAGTTTACAGGCTGTGTTTGAAAAAGACAGTTAGGAGCTGACTAGTTGGTACTTTATCTCTCTCCACTTTACCACTCTCCAAGGCTTTAGTACATCTACCAGTGAGAACATTATAATGTGTTGGAAAAAATAACAAGTCATTGGAATAATGAGCTACTTTAGAGAGAATTTTTTTTCACTGAAACTACATGTTTTTCTTGGAGACATCCTGAGAAAAACCAACATGTCTTACATAATTCCCAGTTCTCACCTACTGGTATTGATTTGTTTAACTAATTGTGGTTTCACAATGACCTAACCCAAACACCCAATGTTGTAGCGAGAATGTGTATAACTAATACATGCCACACACCAAACTCCACTACAAAGCTCTCATTTATGTGGCATTTTTTTACAATCAAAACAATTATAGTAAGATATTTAGACCTGTCTCATATTTAAATGAACAAAACGTGATTTCAGCTTCATTTAACCTAATAAACAACCGGCGGCTATAGTTTACTTTACCTCAAGACCATAATGCTCTTCTTCATGGGAATGCTGAACAACAATGACAGGATGGAGAAACAGACTAAATAAAGAGAGAAAGAAGGAGAGAGAGAAAGAGAACATGTGTGAGAGAGAGAGCGTGAAAGAGAGAGAGAGAGAGAGAGAGAGAGACAGAGAGAGAGAGAGAGAGAGAGAGAGATGGGGTAGAGAGAGCAAAAGAGAGAGAAAGGGAGAGATAATCAGTGAGTGTGAAAGTGTTTACAAGTGCTCTCTTATATCCATGTATTTCTTATTTTGTAGTGACTCACAGAATATCTGTAGTTAGAGGGGAAGCAGACATTATGCTCTGTGATAATGTAGCACTTACATTTCTGGGGTTTAGTAGCTTAAAAACTACAAATGTATAGTAGCCCATAGCAGATATCTGCTAGTTGCTGATTGGCTGCGATGGATTACTACACATTTAGGGGTAAATTTACTAAGAATCGAGTCTAGGAGAGTTTGTTTTTTCTTCAACTCGATTAGCTTCACCTAAACTCGGGTGAAGCTCCTGAGACTCGCAAATTTAACTATTTATTTTACAGTGGGGGTACAGGTGCCACCCGTCTGATGGCACTTTTAGTTCCACAAGTGCCAAAGGGCAGCATGCTGACACCTGAAGTTCCACTGTAAAATACAATAGTTTAATTATATTTCCCTCTGCACCCTCCGTAGTTACGCCACTGGAGGTGGAGCGCCGATCAGAGGCGCTCCTTCTCCATGCAGCTCTGGGTGACAATGGAGCCAGGTGCACCTTCAGGGCTGGTGCCCGGCGGCTAATGACTCCATTGTCTCCGGGAGTTTCAGCACTGTCTGTCAGAAATCTTGAGAGGAGCACCTGGTCGTGGCCGGTTTATGGTGAAATGATGTTCTTTCCACTTCTGGATTATGGCCCCAACCGTGCTCACTGGAACATTCAGAAGTTTAGAAATCCTTCTGTAACCAATCCCATCAGAATGTTTTGCAACAATAAGGTTGCGAAGGTCTTGAGAGAGCTCTTTGCTTTTATCCATCATGAGATGTTTCTTGTGTGACACAAGAGACACCTTTTGGTTATGAGACACCTTTTTATAGGTCATCAGTTGGGACTGACCATCTTATATTAATTTGCACTGACAAGGGGCATGATTGGTTTCTAATTACTGATAGATTTGAGCTGGTGTCTTGGCTTTCCATGCCTTTTTGGACCCCCCTTTCTTCATGTGTTCAATACTTTTTCCCTGTGTCATTTCATGTTATTACACATAACTTAATTTGTGGATATCTATGATTTGATTTCTTTGCATGTGTGGATCGCATGGGTTGTTGCTGACATTTAGTGAATATTTCATTACAACAGCCCCATTACAAATATATTTACTGAGCAAAATGTTGATGTGTTTAACACTTATTTTACTCGCTGTATATATATATATATATATATATATATATATATACACAGCGAGTAAAATAAGTGTTAAACACATCAATATATATATATACACACTGGTGGCCAAAATTACGGACACATTTTGAAGTTTTAGGGGTCTATTTACTAAGCATTGTTAGGAGACAGAGTGAAAAGTGATAAGAAAGTGATAAGGTGCCAGCCAATCATCTCCCAACTGCCTTCTCACAGGCTGTGTTTGAAAAATGACAGTTGGGAGCTGATTGGCTGGCACCTTATTACTTTCTTATCACTTTTCACACTGTCTCCTAACACTGCTTAGTAAATAGACCCTTTATTAATGTTTTTCAACTTTTCATGCTTATAAAAACTTTCACTTCACGCAGTGCAATGATTCATATATCAAATGAAAGGAAATTTAATTATGAATTCAACACAATAAACAGAGGTCAAATATTTGCATTACAAGGGAAGTTATGCTACTTTCAGTCAGACAAAGAAGCACAGATGCGTGAGATTCAAGAAGCGGATTGTAGTAATAGTTACTACCAGTCAATCGTAATTGTCGTTCTAAGGACCAATCAGCTGTCATTTATGAGCAGGTGCAAGGTCATGTTCAAAGGTGGGAAAGGTTAGTTTGGCTGTTTCATTTTGTAGAATAAAGTTGGTTACTGAAATGCAATTTCGGTTGAATGTTTGTGTGTATTGTTTAGTGCTATTGACGGTGTAAAAAATAAATACAACAATGTCATCCAGGCAAAGTGGCGACTGGTCATCCAGGATTGTGGTGTTACGTGAAAATGGTCTTTCGTATGCAGCAATTGTGAGAGAAGTTGGTGGGAATGTGACAACATCAGGAGTATGAAAGTTTTGTTTACGCTATCAGGAAACACAATCTATACAAAACAAAGAAGGAAAAGGCCGGAAAAAGTGCACAACAGCTTTTGATGATAGGAGAATAAAACAAATTTGCGTCAGGGATAGATGGATGTCATCTGTGGCCATTAGCAGTGAACTGAGTGCAACTGGTATTTTTGCCAGTCCAAGAATGATACGGAGAAGACAAAGGGAGGTTGGCCTAAAAGGTAGGATTCCCCGAAAAAAGCCTTTGTTGAATAAAAATCAGCGGCAGAAACGAATACAGTGGGCAAAAGAACACATTGCATGGACAGAAGGTCAGTGGAAACAAGTGATATGGAGTGACGAAACTAAGATATCTATATTTGGTAGTGATGGGAGAAAATATGTGAGACTTCGCATTGGGGAAGAGGTACATCCAGATTGCATTCAAGTGACAACAAAGAATCCTACAAGTTTTATGATCTGGGCATGTATGACAGCAGATGCTGTAGGCTGCCTTTATGTCATAGATGGCACACTGAACAGCAGAAAGTACATTGACACCATTCTACAACCAAAACTCCTACCTTCTATCAGGGATCTTTTTTCAGTTAATGCCCCATTTTTTTTCCAGCAGGATTCAGCTCCCTGCCACGCTGCACGGATATGCAAACAGTGGTTCACGGAGAATGACATACAGGTGCTGGGATGGCCAGGAAACAGCCCAAACCTGAACCCCATAAAACATTTGTGGTTCTGTTTCAAAAAAATTGTACATCTGAGGCGTCCATCCAATAAAAGACAATTAATTGAGGCTATAATTGTCTCATGGCACCACATAATAAAGAAGGAAGAGCTCCAAACATTGGTTGGCTCAATGCCACGTCGCTGTGCTGCTGTCTTAAAAAATAAAGGATACCCAACAACATACTGATAGGACAGTACCAGCATAAGTACACAGGGATTTTCACCATAACTTCCCTTGTAATGCAAATATTTGACCTCTGTTTATTGTGTTGAATTCAGCATAAATTTTCCTTTCATTTGATATATGAATCATTGCACTGCATGAAGTGTAACAGTTTTTATAAGCATTCGAAGATGTAAAACATTCAAACTTCAAAAAGTGTCCGCAATTTTGGCCACTGCTATATATATATATATATATATATATATATATATATATATATTCACAGTGCCAAATGCAGGATTTCTAGAGGGGGGTTTCCAAATGCTTGATTTTAGAGCGAGAGTGGCCATTCCATGAAGAGGGCATAATTAGCATTTATCCATCTTTAATATGCGTCATACAAAGTGTATTGTGTGTCATAATTACAGCATGTACAGGACCAGTGATCACAGTAACCCATTAGATGCGCCAGTAGGCCATCCTGCCTGAGCTGAACGTATTTATTTTAGATGTGTGAACCATTCCAGACTATTGGAGCAAGTCCGGGAGTCTGGGGTAGCAGCAGAAGAACCTAGCACTGCCCTGCACATATATGTACATATTGGTCTCCTTATGAACTGGATAGTGTATTATTATACAGTATTAATAATTAACCTCATTGATGGTCTATAGCAGCGCACCCCTAACAGTGCATGTTTTTCCAGATATCCTAGTTGGTGCACAGGTCTATTTATTACTGGCTGACACATGTTAAAAGATCCACAGCTGGTGCTAGTTATTTAATTTGTGATACTTATAAAAACATGCAGCACTAGTAATATTCAACTGTGGTCATGGTATGGGCTGGGGAGGGGCTTTTCCAGGCAATCGGAACCCCCCCATGCATTTGCCTATGATATACATATATATATATATATATATATATATATATTTGTGGTATATGTGTTAAATTTGCCATTTCAGATCATTTACATGGGCTGCTGCATTATAAACAGAACTGAACATCTGCGTCTCACATGCAGCAAAGAGCTAAGGGACAGAGATAACAGCCTTTCTCCACCAGTCCCTATAATGGGCATGTTTCTCAAGGAGGTGTGACACTGGAAACTTAAAGGGCCAGAAGAAATAGTGTGGGTCAACATTAAAACAATAGCATGGAAAACAGGTGATGAATAGCTGTAAGAACCCAAAAAGTTTCTACAAGCAAGTAGGATGTTTTATGTTAATGTTATAGACACTGCAGAAAGAAAAATGTTTTAATTATACATTTTATTCCCTTTTCTGCTGCAGGATTACATGTTTATAGATGGTTCTATAGCCTGTGGTGCATTACTTTTACACCGAGTTCACTGGGAGAAATTCTTTACAAGTATCGCACTGAACATAGACTGTTGTGTTCATAAACAATAGTGTATTATACTTTCATCATGTGTTCATGTGGTTAAGACTCATTAAGAAGGGTATAATTTCTGTAGTATGTGTGTCACTTGTATATATGTGAACAGATATAAATATGTAAACAGACAAAAGTGTTTCCGAAACCCATATGCATGACTGGGAAAGGGATTGAAAAATATCGGCGGCTGTTTAGCGGATGCCCGACGGATGAAGATCCCTACTGGGGCAGGTAAGTACCCTAACCCTTCCCTTTCCCCCCACCCCTAACCCTCCATTAGTGGTGCCTAACCCTAACCTCCCCCCTAGTGCCTAACCCTAACCTCTCCCCGGGGTAGCCTAACCTTAACCCCCTCTTACCGCTCTCTAAACCTAACCCTCCCGGGGGGGGTGCCTGACCCTAATCTCTACCTGGGGGTGCCTAATACTAACCCTCCCCTTTAGGGGTGCCTAACCCTAATCCTCCTCCCCCCAAACCTGACCCTAACCCCACTAGACTCCCTAATCCTAACCCTCCCCCCCCCGCGGCTAACGCTAAGGGTGCCCCGGACTTACCTTCGTTCGGGCTAGCGTCCTCTGTATTCCGGCATTGGGATTAACATAGTCATCGGTATTTCAACGCCTATGTTAAATCCCTTGCTGGGAATCTGCTGTCAGGATTGAGACCATGTGGCCGCCGGTCTCATAACTACATCCCCTATGACTGATGTGAACGGACAAATATCGTTTGTAAAGCGTTACAGAATGTGTGTGCGCTATATAAATAACTGATAATAAATAAATAATGTTGAAACACCTTGCATGATTAATGTACTGTGTTCCATGTGAACTAGCTTTTAAAATGAGTGCATACAGTATATGTTAATACTGCTGTACTGCTTGAAACAATTTCTACTTTATTGTGTTCTTTCCTACTTGCTACTTTTGTTGTGTGAAAATACTCAATGCATCATGGGTAATTTATTCATGAAGATGACTATGCTATATTTCTTATTTTAAAATGTATTATTATTGTGGGCATGTAGGATTAGGTTGATCCCATACATTCTTCTTCGTAACACTTTACCTAAAAAAAATACAAAAAATAAAACTTTACCTATAAAAAAAACATTTTGATTACCTTTTTCAACTTAACTAATAATTGTTGATATGTGTGTGCTATTAGCAGTAAAATACAGATTATATTAGCAACATCAGCAGAGTCCAGAAGTCCAGATGCACTGGGCAGCCAAAGTACTTAACTAGGTGTGAGGCTTATTGAAGTGTAGTAGAAGTTATCTGTACAGCCGTACTCACAATTATACATTTAGTAATCTGGATGGAGCGCATCTTGAGCGGAACATACAGAGCACCAGTCAGTGATGTATGAAGGTAGTGGTGTAGGTACAGTATATTCATGGTATATGCAGCATATCTGTACAAGGTCTCTGGAGCTAAGTGGAACATGTCCATGTTCATACATAGGTGACATTCATACACAGTACAAGATGGTGTCGCGCATGCGCAGGAGACTAAATGATGGCCATCTTGGTAAAGGAAAATGCTTCATGTAAGGAGCATTCATGAAGGCAGCGCAGTAGCGTACTCACTATTTTGACACCCCCATCCTCATTGCAAGCTTCTCCATGTTACACAAACATTTTTTATACATTTGTTGCATCAACCTGTAAAAAATTTGAGGGATAGACAAGAAAGAACATATGAACATTTCAAGTAAATCTAGTCCACATTTCTTTAAAATCAACACCTGTGACTGTGACTTAGGGGTCTATGTAGTAATAATCGCAGTACTGCCGCTATTAATAACGGTCCAACTCACCGGGCATATTTTCATTGTTAATGAAAACACCACAGCGATGTATTACCGGGAACTCGCAGGGACAGTGGTTGCAGTAAACGCTTTCCCTGCGAGTTATATCTCCAGCATTTCAGAGAAGTCTTTCGTCGAAGTGAAAGACTTCCCCGGGGTAAGCTGACACTGCACGTGCGCACAGTGTCAGCTTCCGGGGCCGGCCAGGGCTGTGGGGGAGAGATTGAAAGATCTCTCTCCTGCCCCTCAAGACCCCATGGACAAACAGTAGTTTACACCATCTGAAGATGGTGTAAACTACCGGGGCTAAACTCTGAAAAGCTTTGCTTTTTGGAGTTTAGTACATAGGGTTTAGATTGTAGTCCCCATTAATAATAACGAGAACTGCGATCTCAAGTTCTAATTAGCACTTTGACTGAGAATTCTGTGAAATCTCCTGCCTTGTGCTATTAGTACATAGGAACAATACATACAATTATGTAGTTTCTGCATACTTTCATGTAAAAATAGCTTGATACATAGGCCCCTAAATCCCTTTTGTTAGCATGGCAGCAGGATTCTTCTCACAAGCTACTGTATGAGAACCACAGTAACAGAATCTTTCTCTATGAATTCACGACTATTGTCACACTCAATGTTGATGGTGTCTTCCTTGTTTATATGACTTAATTCACTCAAATTCTCCTTAAAATGAAGAGTTCCTTCACTATTTTGGATTTACACTCACACCAGTCATTTCCTATTTGTGAACCTGATTACTATTTGGTTAATTTCTATATCAGTTGGTGCTTTGACTTTGAACCAAGGTTTCTGAGAGATTTGAGATTATCCAAGGTTTCTGAGATGTTTGATACTTGGTTTTCTTCTTGAACACGCCTCTATTGGTGTCTTGTCTTTTAAAGCAACTGTGGAAGCACATATTTTCAGACTGCTGTAGACACTGTTTAAACCCAAATACACTTGTTTAGACCAGCATTTTTTAACATACATCAGACTTTCTCACTATGTTATGATTTTCATGCTCACTTACACCATTCTGTTCTGGCATGTATGCAATGGTCAGTTGATGCTCAGTGCCATGCTTTTACAGGAAGATTTCCACATCTTTGCTGAGGTATTCTCCTCCACTGTTTGACCTCAAGACTTTTGGTTTGTGGCCAGTTTGTATTTCCACTAATTTCTAATAGTCTGCAACTTTGTTCATCACTTCACTCTTTTCTTTGATATAAATAAATAAATATGTGTTCTCATCAGACCCTTATTCTCATATGATGCCTGCAGGGCTGTCTATATGTTTTTAGCTGACATTTTCCCAAGTGTAATAGAATAAACATGCTGTCCAACACTTAGGCCTATTTTTTCAATGGCTCTTTCTATATCATCTGGCCTTGGATTGTCACCTGGATCGACTGTAACTTTCCACGCTCTAATTGCATTCCCATTGCAAACTTCCATGTGGTGTAATTCTGTAAACCTTGATGAACACCATCATGGATGCAGCTCCTTGTATGTGCTGTGCACTGAAAACAGTTATGCAGTCTCACTGATTAACTTGTCTGGTTAACTTTACTGACACTTTGTACTGACACTCTATGCTAACGCAGGCTATATCAGCACTCTGTGCTAACTTATGTCTTCTTGTGCCTAGGTGTTGGGTGTTTGCTTGCCTGGGCCCATAGCCTGTTGATATGTTTGTGCTATTAGCAGTGGAATGCAGATTATATGGAGTTCTTAGCTGAAGTGAAAACCAGAGCACCAGCCAGTGCTGTATGACGGTACTGGTGCAGGTATACAAGGGGTATATGCAGGATATAGAGGCTATATGCAGGATATCTGTACAGGGTCTCTGTAGCTAAGTGGAACCCATCTGTATTCCATGGGTGTGGCTTGAAAAGATCTACACTATTTAGATAAAAAAAAAAAAATCACCAGATGTTAGACAGACAATAGGTCGACAGGGTCAAAAGGTCAATTGTTAAATGATCAACATGGACTAATGTCACCAGGGTCAAATGACATGGACTAAAGATTGACACACAAATGTTCAACACAGAAAAGGTTGAGACTTTTTTTTTTATTATTTTAACCCTAACCTTCCCCTTAGTGCCTAACCCTAACTCTCTACCTGGTGCCTAATCCTAACCCTTCCCCTAGTGCCTGAGCCTAATGTCGACAATAGGTGTTGATCTTTTCACCATCTATCTAGACTCTGTAGATATTCCACCCATGTACCATATCCCACTGTGGCACTCACACACAGTGACAAAATGGTGCCGCGCATGGGTATAAGCCCAAACTGTAACCATATTGGTAAAGGAGAATGTTTCATGTGAGGAGCATTCATGGCGGCAGCGCAGAAGCGCACTCCATATTTCAACAATAATAACTATTACTAAGATTCATTGGTCACTTCATGCATTTCATTTAGGGTTTGCACCTTTCTTTTATTTGTTTGAGCTATTTGCACAAAAAGAATTATAGTCTAGAAAGTACCAAGGACCAAGATGCAAGCTATGCCGATGTTTGCGCATCTGGCTGTATTTGTACTGAGCATGTGTCCCGATGGTTTACCAGTGGTGGTCAAAGTGAATATTTGGGCACAGAGTGATTGACAGTCTGTATGCATTTATGGGAGGTAACGGGAGGTGGCTAGTCAACTGTGGGTGTGTTGCAACTAGTGGCGTCCCTCCTTGAACTGACATCCAGTGCAGGGAGGGCTGGAGTGCACGTGGCGAGGCCACACACTGACAAAAAGGGAGCATGACTCTGCCGGCAGGGGGCATGACCTCATGGCTGAACCCCTGTTCTAATCACTCAGGGGTGGTGGTAATGGGTGCCAGAGGTGTGGACTGCCCTGTGTGCAATGCCAGCTCCCTTACTGTGTCAAGAGCTGAGTGTTGCACTTAATGCTACAGTGCAGCACCCGGCTCTTGTCACTGAGGGGGAGATGGCACCTTAGTGTCACCCTTTGGCGGGTGACACCAGGATGCGGCCCGCACCCCCCGCACCCCCTTGTGACGCCACTGGTGGTGACCACTCTGTAGGCATGTTGCAGCCATCAACTGCATCTTTGTAAGCAGATTCATTGGCCCCAGTGGCTTACTTCTGATGGACATTCTGAGCAGCCATAGGGTTACGCAGAAGTAAGATGATGCCACCGATGTGCACCTGATAGTGCGTCTTTGAACACAAGCATTTAACTAGAGATGCAGACAGTGGACGTCTCTGTACAAATTACAGTGTTTGCAGCATTAGTATAATTTCTCAATACCGATGCATAAAAGGACGCAGCTGCGAAGGGACTAGCGTCCACCTCTGAAGCAGGCCCTCAGTCTTTCCATAGAGTTTTGATAGGAGTCAGATCAGGGCTCAACTTTATGTTTTGTTCTTATCCATTATAGGGTGCTTTTAGCTGTGTGTTTTGGGTCATTATCCTGTTGGAGTACCCATGACTTGCAACTGAGACTGATAGTCTTGAGATTTCATTGTAACAAGATTTCATTGTGCCATGCAAGAAGACCCCAAGCCACATGCAGTATTGTAGCTCGAAAACTGACCCGGCTGAGAACCCTTTCAGACTGGCAACCCAACCCGACACTAATGCCGGGTGGATGACATCACCACCTTCACATGTTGAACTGGCGCTTGGAGATGAGATCATCTCCAAGCGCTGGCTCTTTCTATGCAGTGATATGGACCCAGGTCACATTGACCTGGGTTACCCATTCACACTGCACTGTGAACCGGGTCGAACACTTATTAATCCCTCTTAATGACCATGGTTGAAGTGCTAGCTTATTTCACCCTGGCCCTTCACACTGCACAGTAACCCGGGTTGCTGCGCGTTCACGTGCAATAACCTGGGTTATTGCGTGTAGTGGGAAAGAGGTGTAAGTTACAGTAATTAGTTTTTCAATACAAAATTATTTTAGCCTCTTTATTATTTTGAAAAAAATTCAGTAAATCAATATAATGCACCTTTAGCCTGAAATAGGTATAAGTAAAGCAAGTTATATTAAATAGACTTAATTTAATTTACTGGCATTAGTCCGTTTTATCCCCTTTGTTCAATAATTGCTGATTTTATTTTGGTGTTGAACCAAATCACAGCTAATTAGTCTTTTAAAGCAGATCAGTGAGAACAGTAATCCCTTGTAGTTTCACCTGCACCTGCTGGTGGAACAAGATTTCCCAGAGAATCAGTTTGGCTCCTATGAATTATCCAGACCTAATTAGGAGGACAAGGGACCAGTACATCTCAACTATAGAGAATAATTTCCTTTCTCACAATACATGTTTATTCTTATATCTGATATTAAATACAAAAAAATTCTAAACATATACATAAATTACTACTCTTTAGATACAGTTGATACATAGACTGAAATAATTTTAGAGTTTATTCACAAATTATGTAATTCACGTCCGATAAATTTAATAGAAAAGCAGCCTGGAAAACAAGAAGCGCATTTGGGATGTAGTTAAAATGCCGACCATTGGCATGCTGGGTGACGAGATCCTGGCACCGGAATCCCAAACTGGGGACAAGACACCGGCGCCAGAATCCTGACAAGTGGGAAAATGCAGACGCCGTGATCCCGACAGCCGGCATGCCAATGGTAAGTACAGTGGGAGCCCTTAGGTCTTAGCCGCAGGGGGGAGGGTTAGGTTTAGGCACCCTGGGGGGTTTAGGGTTAGGCTATGGGAGGGGGGAGGTTAGGGTTAGGCTACAGATGGGGGGGTAGGGATAGACACCAACAGGGGGGGGTGTTAGGGTTAGGGTGGGTAAGGTTTAGGCACTAAGGGGGAGGGTTAGGTTTTGGCACTTACCGGGAGGGTTGGGGTACGGGGTAAAGAAGGAAAGGTTAGGGTACGTACTTCTCCCCTGTTGGGAATCTCAGCACTGGGATGCCGCTGTTGGTCTTTTGACAGCTGGCATCCCGAGTGCCGGGATTTCATATCAAACACTTGCATTTAACATTAATATCAAGTGTTCTATGTAAACAATTAGGACCACATTGTTACAAGAAAACAATCTGGAGAACAGTAATTAATAATGTTAACTAATCAAACAGTTTATAGTTAGAAAGTCCATTTTGGTGCGTGTCCTAACAATTGAAAAGTCAGTAGCACTCATTTTAAATGGCTTCAAGTTTATTAAAAGTTCATCACAATTGAAGATGAATGATTCAGATAGTAGTGGATAAAAAAGCATCAGTCATTTAAGGCATGTCGAAGATTGCATAAACCTGTTACGCATTTCACAGTCTGCTGCCCGCTTCCTCAGACTTTTTTATGCCAATATCTAAATTCAGTTTTAAATATGAGTATAAGTAAATAACCATATAAAAGATCCATTAGAAATAATAAAAATTATCAATTCAAAACATTGTGAGCTAAATTAATTCTTGAGTTAATTTAAAATCTAAATATAAGTGAGCTGTGTAAAGCATTCAGAGGTAACATCAAATAACAATAATAATAATAAATTAAAATGTAACAAATATAGTAAATAATTAAACCAAAAATTATGAAAATACAGATAAAAATATATAAAAAATAAAAATAACGGTGCATACACACGGTCAGATTTTTCTTCAGATCTGAACGATAACGACTTTAAAAATCGTTCAATCATTCATATCTGAAAGAAAAATCTGAGACGTGGGCACCAACGAACGATGAACGATGCGTGTCCCGTTTGTCAGATAACAATATCTGACATCTGATGTGTTTGCAGTCAGATTTGGACGATTTCATTCATTTTAATACAGGCTGAAATCATTCAATCGTTTGCAAATTGTTTGCAAATCGTTCAATCGTTCATCTGACATATGCTGCCCATCCACTACTAGATGCGAGGACGACGGCATGATTACGACGCCGTCGTCTCCCGTGGGGTGCAGTGCATACACTGAACGTTCAGACGTTCGGTGTATGCAGATCAATCCCCGAACATGGCAACCTGACGGCGGTCGCCAGGTTGACCGTCATGTTCGGGCGATGATTGATGTTAAAAATGACCAGCGGGCGCGTGCATTGCTGGTCGTTTTTAACCTTTTACTGCCAGATTTGCGGGCGATTACCAAGCGATGGAGCAATAACGACGGCCGTTATCGCTCAATCGCTAGGTTTAATCGCCTAGTGGATGGGTAGCAATATCTGACCGTGTGTATGCACCTTAAGATTAAAAAATCATAAAACCATTAATTATGAAAAAATGATGGGACAAGTTGCAAATATAATTAAGATGCTGACTATATTACAGCAATGGTGAATACTTTCATAATATTGAAGCATGTACTAGATAATATTGAAATGGTTAAAAAAAATTACTTAATTGTAGCAATAATAAATACAAATTAATTCATAAAAATTTAACATTCGGATAAAATGTATGTGCAGTTTGTGTTAGTTTGTGCACAATATGAAGATTGCAATAGATAATGTAGCCCAGATTTTATAAAGTGCTATTTTTATCGTGCGTTTGCAAGATAGTGTAGTGAAAATTAGCATAGGTACTGTACAGTGGTTTGTCCATATCATTTGGAAAGATGCACATGTATATGGGAGGACAGTGGTTCGTCCATAAAGAATAAAATTCAAATAGAAGCAAAGGGGGAGGGTATCGTGTCTGACAAACTTTAATTGGAAAATTATTGGGGAAAACGAGGTGTGCATTTGATATCAAGTCCAAATGTGCTGTATAAACAATTAGGATTATATGGTTACAAGAAGACTTTCTGGAGAACAGTAATGAATAATTTCAGCTAATCAAATATTCTGCCACTATTCTGCTCACAGCATAGTAGTCCATTTATGGAGCAAGGAAAGCAGTAAATGTCCACGTCCAATAAACTCTGTGGGAAAAGAGAAAGCATTACAAATACACCAAGGCTTATTTTTATCACCACTTACTATTTTGTTATCAACATAATAATGGCCCAGAGTGGTAAGGGTTAACTTAGTGCTTTTTCAGGCCAGATATTTTGATATGACCTTTTGGTGTAGAACCTGGGTGATTACAATAGATATCAGCGGAATGTGAAATAGGTTAGTCCACACACTGGGTCCTTAATCAGGCTTACAGGTTTATTGGTAACAACGCTAACACATACAGTTATGAAAGCTGTACAGAGTGGTGATAACACTGGTGGATATATCAGATAATACACAGTGGTGTTTAGTCTAACCTCTGAGGAGCTAAGTACTGCACAGCAGTGATGCACCGTGACACTCAACACAGTGGTCACACACATGGTCGCGCATGCGCTGTGACATCATCCCGGAGGAGAAGGAGGCAGCGCAGGACCACACTCCTCTCCAACACCCCCCTCGCTCAGGGCAGTCTCCTGTCACTTCATTTAATTACATCATAAAAGTTCACCTGTAACCAAAAACTTTGGGTTATTAAATAAATAAACAGTTAAACAGATCAACATATTAAATATATTCCAATCCACATTTTCGCTGGTACACATTTAGTGGTTGTGATATCAGTCCCTTCTTTAACATATTAGCAGTATTATCATCACTTAATACAAAGGTAAGGCTTATAGACTCTCTCTCCACTAACTCCTGAATGAAGTGGTATATGATAGCAATGTGATTGGACCATCCATGGTGCTTGGTACTGTATGACAAGTCAATTGCATCCCTTGTTGTAACACTCCATGTTGATAGTCTCATCTTGACTAAAAGGACTTAAATCACACAAAATCACTTTTAAACATATAGCTTTTTGGCAGTTTCTGTAAGTGCCAAATAGTCCACCTCAGTGGTGTATAGGGATACAATGGGTTGCTCTCTGCTTGCCCAGCTGACTATAGTGCCTGCTAGTACAAACAGTATCCTGTGTATGAATGATGGTCATCCTGATCTGATCTGCATTCGGCATCACTAAAAATATTTCAACATAGAATTCCCGGAATTTTAAAACTTTAATTTCAAGGCCCTATAAGTACATCATGATTATTTTAACTTTAGTACAGTGTTGTTTCCCAGAGTAAATGGCAAATTGGCTCACAACATATGTGATTTCTGGACGAGTTCCTATACTTGCATACATTAAACTTAGACCAGGTCTCTGATAAAGGATTTTTCTTGTGTCCTCTGTCTCTGTCTTGCAAGTTGGAGACATGGCTTTTGTTAGTTTTGTGCCTTTGTCAATGGGAGTACTGACGGGCTTTGGATCTGACATTGCAAACTTTGCAAGTATTTTTGATATATCCATGTTGATCAACAGTGTCAGTTCCAGTCTCCAAGTTTTGTAACATCCTTAAGCCCAGCAGGTGATGTACAGGCCTTAGGTCTTTTTACCTTTCTGCTCAAGTAGATATTTACTAACTATGTGTTTCGCCTGACCTGCTCGTAACAGACCATCCACATACATGACTCTGATAAACAATATATTCTCTATTTTCTTGTGGTATAGATAGTAATAAGGCTCTGAACTTACAAAGTCCATCTCTTATAGTGCAGCATTTAGCTTAATGTACCAACAATGATCACTTTGCTTTAAGACCATACAATGCTTTCTTTAATAAACACACTTCTCCCTCTTGGAACATGTCCTCATGGTAAGGCTCTAGAGGTTCCATATCAATTTCTTCAATTAACTTGTCAATTAAGAAAGCGGAGTCAAAGTCTAATTGGTACAGCAACAAATCATTCAAGGCAGCTATGGCAATGATTAAACATAATGTATTCTACCTTGCCACAGGTGAGAAGATTTCACCGTAGTCAATACTGGATTTCTGTGTATATCCTTTAGCGACAAGATGGGCTTTATAACAGGCAATGGTTCCATCTGTATTTAACTTTTTACAAAAGACCAACTTGTTCTTGACTGATTTTTGGTGACTCGATAAAAACAACAAAACCTGTGCTTATAAAAAATGGATATCTCAACTAAACAGAGAAAATATAATATATTAAATCATAAAATACATACTCAATAAATACTGCATACAGTAAAGTTCCTTATATAAATGCACAGTCATATAGTCTATCAAATAAATTCTAAATATAAGGTACACTTATTATAAACAATGTCACAGAAAATAATTTATACTAATTTAGCTAATTAAAACTATTCCCACTGGGATCCTGCAATTAAAGGATGATATTATGTCCGCAGAAGTCTTTCATAAATCACTGTAATTTAGATGGACAGATGTTATGCATTTTAATAAATGTTTTTTCAATTCAAATATACTAAGTGCCAAATTTACAGGACCTTTTTAGGAAAACAATACTTAACTTCCACATGTTTGCCAGACCCTCCCTATACTATATGAGCTGTATTACACAGTAAGATTAGTAATACAGAACATATTTCTACAGATGTGTCCTCATGCAACTTGCCTCAATACGCCATGCGACGTAAGACATCCGGTGCGACTCAGCTGCTCCGAGAGATGTCTTTAAATGTTGCATCTTATTTGCATAGCAGCGAAACTCCACTCAAAGTGTACTGCAGATGCTGGGCTGCAACTTTAACTGCACATAAATAAAGTTTTCAGCTTGTAAAAAGTCCCATACGAAGCACAATGGAACTTGGAGTGAGAATAAACAGCGGGTGCTGCATCATAGCACTTCCTATGCAGATTCAGACTCATTTCCACACATCTACAAATGCCGCACATCAAATTGATCAGTGCAATCTAGCAAAGTAGATTTGTCTTTTCCAGTTGTTTTATTTGTGCAAATAAGATGCTCTACCCGTCCGAGTCACCCGGGACCTGGAGCGCTGAAAGGGACTATTTGGTGAAGCCACAATGCATACAGTATATTGAAATGATTGGGCCCAATTATTATTTAGTAGTTTTGTCCTGGTAATGCCAGCTTCTGACTGCCATTATTATTCTGCCATTATGTTTTAGGCAATATTCTTTATTTAATTGATATTTTCTGAGGTGTTATTTTCAGATAGTTACAGGGTTAATATCTCAGTTTTTGTTGCCAACTGGTATTTTATGACATTATTTTAACAGTAAAATGCATGCATATAGGGCCTGATTCAGAATTGGGAATAGAGAGAGAGAGATAGCACTTAACTGTGTACCTGGACAAACCATGTTGCAATGCAAGGGTGTAAATACATATATATTTTTTTTACATACAGGGTAAATACTGGCTGCTTTTAGATGTAGCCCACAAATACTGCACAGCTTTATAATTACTCTACAATTTAAATGTCAGTTTGGAAACACTCCTCACAAATCTAAATCTCTGCACATTTTAAATCTGCCCCACCTGCAGTGCAGCATGGTTTCACCAAGATGATCAGTTGAGAGAGATATCTCTGTCTATTCCCAACTCTGAATCAGGCCCACAGTCCTTTAGTACATCAGTTTCAAAATGTAAAGCTACATCATGTATTTTATTTATTGATATTTTTTATATAGCGCTCACATATTAAGTAGCAATTTACAGATAATTTTTAGTCATTCGAAACAATCTCTTATCCCATGAAGCATAAACGTGGGGGGAACATACAAACTCCACATGGATAGAGCGATGGTGGGAATTTAACCCACAAACCCAGTACTTGACCCCAGTGCTTTAAGGCAGCAGAGCAAAGACTACATTAATAGGATCATACATTGTTGATATGTATCATCCAGGAAACATTCCAGACTCATACAGCTTGGTTTCAAATTTTAAGTAATTACTTCAAATTCTGGTAACCTTTAAGAAAAATGTCAGTCTTGATGCATTTGTCTCCATGACTCACTGAATGATTCATAGAGATGGATAGTTTTTTTGATAGTTCCCAATTATCAGATTAACAGCATCATGCCTCCAGGTTAGGAAGGGAACATAAGGTTTCAGAAGAGGGAGTAAATAATTGCAGTACCATGTCTCATTACAGATGCAATAGAGCTGATCACTTTTAAACTGTCCCAGTTTGATATGAAAGCAATGTTACATATTTTTAAACCAAGATTAAAGGATATCTAAATAGAATTATCAAGTCACTAGAGTTTTGAAAATTATATTATTTTGAAACCCATTATATTTTGCTGACCAGGAATTGAACAAAAAAGAAATGATTGTCAAACAAAAATCCAATCTACAGTATAAGATGCCTGAGACAAATTGGACAAGCTTCTTTATTTTTGTCTTGTACCCTACACACAAATATTATGGTATATTTTGCTGGTCTTCATTAGTGAAACAAGAGTAATCATGGCAGTTGAGAGTATGGATAGTAATCAGGAAACTGGAACCTGAAACCTTATATGTCCACCCTCAGTAATGCAATGCTGTAGTCGGCAAGTGGTCACTGACTAGCCAACACTTACCTCCTGCGTCCCAAGGAACCTGCCTGGGACAGACAACTGGTAGTAGGAGGGAAGCCAGAAGGTTACAGGTCAAATTACAGCACTAAAAGTTTTTTTATGTAAGTTTTAGTATTACCTCTTTTACACAGCTGTTTCGACCTGGAATATTGCCGTGTGAACCCATGTCGCGGCTCAGTGTAAAGGGGACAGGGTTAATTACCTGGATCGAGTGACCTGGCAATTAAACCCAGTTAGCTTTCAGGGTTTACCACAGGAACGACCTGTGTAACCCTGCAGTCTAAAGGGGTAACCAGGGTCACCTGGGTCCCATTTACAGCATGAAGAGTTCTGGATTTTCCGGTGCATGGAGATGATGTGTTCTCCAAACTCCATCAGGAGAGAAGAACTGCACCCATATGCAGTATAAATGCTGCAGACTTGGGAATAAGCTGGGTCGGCGCCATGGTGTGAAAGGTCTGTCCCAGGTCAGACCTGGTTTGGAACCTTGTTCCAAATCCTGGGTCAAACCTGCGACTTTAGTGTAAAATGGGCATCACCGTTACAATCACTGGGGGATCAGGTATTCATCACACACCATGGTATAAACACCCTTGCAAGTCATTGCTTTTTTTAAGTATAGTGAAGCAGATATAGCTGAACTCCAGTTACAGGGGGTGGAATTACGTTTCTTACAACGTGTATATTCGGAAAACGTAAAAGCAAGGAAGAAATTTTGTCATACCTCCGCTGAACGGATTGACCAAGAAACTTAAGAATTGTATTATTTTCTCTAGTCTATATGACACTCATGCCACCAGTGTACAAAAGGCAATCCACAAGAATTGGCAGATTGTAAGAACTGATACATCTCTGCTACTAAAGGATGATGGAGACCTCTCTTATCCCTGCGCAAAGGTGCAAGCCTAGGGCAAATTCTGATGAGACCCACACACTGGAAATCGCCATCTAATGTCATGGAAATGCACACAAGGTGCTTTCCATACATCAATTGCACAACTTGACGGAGCATGAACGTTAGTTCATTCAAACATTCCCATATGTGTAGACAGATACAAATTAGACACAGACTCACATGCACAAGTGAGTTTGTGGTCTATATGCCCCTGCTTCTTGGTGTATATTGGTCTCATGATGAGATCCTTCCGTGAACGGATGGCAAATCACCAAAGTTCGATCTGACAAACATTAACCACAGGGATTAGTAATAAGCCCATGGCAAAACATTTTTTTGCAAAGGGGCACTTACTAGCATCTACATGGTCATTGACTGGCAACCACCGCTGACAAGTGGCAGTGATAGGGAATTGGCACTCAAACACTGCAAGGCTAAATGGATTTATGATTTGGATACTGTAGCCCCTAGGGCTTTAAATTAACAGATGTCATTTAATGTTTTTTTTGTAATTCTTCATGTCATTATTTATATTCTGTTATTTTTGGCTTGCTGGCTTTTTCATTTTATATTCTTATATGTATGTGTAGTATTGTAACTACTATGGCATGCTTACAGTAAGAGCCTAGTGTATATATATGGTGTGATGTATTGATATATTTCTTTTTTGCTATTATATAGTGCGATAACCTCTATTATAATGATAGGTGGGTTTAAAATATCTTTTTTTTCTTTGTATACTATTGGTGTTAAGACCCTCCCATGTTATCTCACTATTGGTGTTCAGATTTTAGTCTGACAGTATGATTGGCTCAGCGATCTGACAATCATATATATCATGTGACTGTTTTCACAGGTGATATGCTTCTGTGTTGACACAACTCCACACATTGTATTAGTGATGAATCATGTTGCCTTGGTACCGGCGCTATTATGTTGCCGGGTGACGTCTGATGCCTGTGTTTGTGGTGAGGTGATGCTAGTGCGCTGCCGGTGACGTAGCGGGTGTCTGCCCCACGTGACCGTGCTGACACGTCATTAATTTTTTCAATGGTTGGTAGGCTTGGTACTTTTTCCTCTTAAGTGGGCATGGCATCGTGGGCATGCATTCCAGCATGGTCTGAGTATTGAAACTCTAATTACGTGGCTCTCACCTGCTAAGTATAGCCTTTGTTATTTAATCTGTGATGTTTGTCTGTTAATGTTGCACCTTATCTGATGGTACCGAAACGTCGTTGCAATTGTGAGTGTTCCCCCGATTCTAAATTCTATATGTTTTTATATGTTAATATTCAACAGCATGATCTTCTTTCCTATCTAACCATGGTTACTATTACTATTATGTATTATTATGTGTTTTTATATTGTAGCATGCCAAATTAGTAACTATTAATTACCTTAAAATATTTTTGGCTATGTTTCGGTACCAAATGCATTTATTTTAGTGGTATAATAATTTATTCCAATTCATTATAGATCTACTACATATACTTTTATTATTAATATCTATTACATTTATTATTGTACATATATATATATATATATATATATATATATATATATATATAAGACATTTAGTATTTTTATCAATTCCTTATTCAGTGTGATTGTTCACTATAAACCCTATATGGTTAACACCTATCCACAATTATTACTAATAGATACACTACAGGTGCTTTCCAACAGGCGCCTAAGTAATGAGGAGGTGCATATATAGCCACCAAAGTCAAGACAACCTATTCTGCCTTTTGATAAAGCCGCTGAATGTGGTGAAATGCGTTGAAGGATATACAGATAGTGTCTACCACTTTGACACCTGCTGCATTGCATCAAAACCCACCGGATTTGTCCTGTATTTGTGGGCTTTATTTGCTCCAACTTGGCCTCTATCACCGCCGGTCTGCAGTACACTCCACGGCACCTCCCAGTACTGACTCCCTCTGATTCATCAGCCTGACACGAGTCTGGAGAGGTCATTACTGCAGCCGGGATGCAGCTAACCACAGTGGGGATTTGGCTAGCGGGAGCAGCAGTCCCACTGCGTTGCTGGAACGGACCTGCTGATAGCTGCATATCCCAGACACGGTTGGTGTTTTATTACTCTTCTAACATTCACCACACTGTTTGCCATTCATTTGGAGCCTCATCCTATGGAAATTTACCTGCATTGCCACTCGACAGGTTTCATTTAAAATTGATTTCATCTTGGATATAATTATTACCAATATCCCTTGGAGTGAGCCTATTTCCTTTGTACAGATACTGTTACCTACTTGTATCAAATTCACCTGCATTATTTGTGGATATTCAGCACACACCATTTACGATTTAGATATCTTACGTCTGAGATTGTTTTTATTTTGTTCTGTGTGATTGGTACCCTTTCCATAATATTGTATTATTGCTTCATATATTTATATTAAAAGTACATCTTTTTATACCTATGATTATCATGGTATTTTGTGTTTGTAGCGCCTTTTCCATCTACCTTTTTTGCTATATAATATATATTAGCTGAAGTCCCCGGTGTTGCCTGAGTTTATATCTTCAAGTTATTAAGTTTTATTATGTGATATCATCCAAATCCATCCAATAGAAGGCCCAGAACAGGTTCCCTGCGTCAAAGTTCAGGCTGGTGCACTCCGCCATAAGGGCCAACCGGCAGGGGTGTGTCTACGGGCCTGTGTGCCCCTGGCAAAATAATGGGCTAGCGCCCCCCTCCCTCCATATTTTCTGAATAATTACATTCTTTCTCTCCAGCCATCCCCTTCTGTCTCCCCAGCCAACCCCCTTCTGTCTCCCCAGCAATTCCCCCTTTATTCTCCACAGCCTTTCCCCCTTCTGTCTCCCCAGCCATCCCCCTTCTCTCTCCCCAGCCATCCCCCCTCTCTCTCCCCAGCCATCCCCCTTCAGTCTCCCCAGTCATTAGCCTTCCCCTTTCTGTGTCCCCAGCCATCTCTTTTCTGTGTCCCCTGCCAACCCCTTCTGTGTCCCCAGGTATCCCCGTTCTACTCCTACCCCCCCACAGCCCACACAGATACTTACCATATCTTCCTGCTGTGGTGTGGCTATGGCAGGCTCCTCAGTGAGAGCAGCAATGTGGTGCACGTGACGTCACACGCGCCTTGAGTAAAAAAAACTTTGTTAATCATCTGCTCATACCAGGCAGCCGATAGCAATCGCCAGCGGCTACAGGGCCCTAAACATCTGCCTGGGTAGGCGCCAGGGGCATGCCTGGGTGCCGGGACTCCAGTCCTGGCAGTCCTTGCCTGATTCTACGCCTTGTCCATGAATGGCACCACAAGATGGCACCCCCCCTTGGCCGGTGCCCCTGACGAGTGCCATCCTGGCCAATGGGTAGATATGCCCCTGCCAACCGGGACCCCAGCCACTGCATTAGGCATCCCAGACCAATTGCCACCCTTCTGTGAAGTTTTCATCCAAATACATCCAGCAGAAGGCCCAGAACAGGCTTCCTGGGTCAAAGTACTGCCCAGTTTACACCAACACGAGGTCTGACTGGGACCTCAACATCCTAGTATGTCTTCAGGTTAAAAGGTTACTACTGTGTGAAGTTTTCATCCAAATCCATCCAGGTGAAGGATGAGAACAGGCTTCCCATTGCAAACAGGCTCCCTGGGTCAAAGTTCTGCCTGGCATACTTCTCCATGAGGTCTGACCAGGACCCCAACCACTCCATTAGGTAGGCATCTCAGACGAATTGCCACCCCTCTGTAAAGTTTTCATCCAAATCCATCCAGTGGAAGCCCAAGAACAGGCTCTCCAGGTCAAAGTTCTGACCAGCATCCCCAGGTCAAAGTTCTGCCCAGAGTACACAACATGAGGTCTGACCAGGACCTTAACCCCTAATATATCTTCTGGAAATCAATATAACCACTCTAAAGTTTTCATCCAAATCCATCCATTGGAAGGCTCAGAACAAGCACCCCAGGTCAAAGTTCTGCCCAGCACAAACCAACGGGAGGTCCGACCGGGACCCTAACCTCCATAAAACCTGGCCAGGATGCAACTGGAGAACCTTGCACTGGTTTAATCTAACTCAGTGCAGAAGTGTCCGAATGCATAACCGGACAGACAGACAAACAAACAGACCAGTGAAAGAATATATATATATATAGAGGGAGAGAGAGAGAGAGAGAGAGAGAGAGAGAGAGAGAGGTAGGTACTGAGTGCCCCTAAGTACCACCAGAACAGAAGCACTGGTGATAGTAATCTCCACTTTCCTATTAAAGGTCGAAGATAAGTGAGCATCAGCTTTAACAACAGTCAGACTCCTCCCTGGTACACCTGTTTACTAATATTAGCAGCAATCAAGTAACCAGCAGGTTGCAGGTTTAAAAGCAAATATTCTTTGTATAGGCTGCTTTACATTATTTCCACATTAGTAGGTATATAGTAGGTATATGAATAGAAGTCATTGTGTGCAAAGACTATGCTTCTCCCTAAATGAATATCCATGAGAGCGGCATATAGTTTCCCTCACTAGAGGCAAGCAGCAGTAATTTCCTAAACCAGTAATAGGGGAATTGCCAGACAAAGAAGTGCCTATGTCTCAAGCATGTTCCCCATGTAATAGTAGCAATCATGAGCATAACTACCATAGGTGCAAGGGATGCAGCTGGTATGGAACCTAGAGCAGAGGGGGGCTCATCTTCCTTGTCGAAGTTACATGTGTTATATACATTTTTCACCATTGGATGGTAAATAGGGGACCTTACAAACTTTTGCTACGGGGCCTTCAAATACCTAGTTATGCCCCTACGCCCCTATAATCACAAAATTGTATAGTGTTCATTTGAACATTGATGTAGACACGGCAACGTTTCGGTCAGCTCGGTGCCCATGGGGCTTAAAATTACAAAAGAGATAACAAAAATAGTCTTGTGGTATTGCACAGGTAATAAGGATTATTTTTTTTTTAAATATTATAGTAAAACTATAGTGAAACCATAGTTTTACAATTTAAAGATATATAGAAATAGTGTACAGAAAGTTAGTGTGATATATAAAATAATGGTGCTGTGCACCTGCTCAGTGCCAAACTAAAGTTGCTCTAATAATCAGCTATGTAGCATAATATTCGATCTTGTTGCATTAGGTGATTTATGCTCCTAGGTAACAGTGTGTTTATTTTTCACTCTGTTACAATTGTAACAAAAGGGTATCTGGTTATACCCCTTGTACATACAGATTGATCTTTTATTTAGTAACACTGTAATAATTGAGGGTTCTTTGGTCCAAACAGGTTAAATCCACGTCTCATTAGTTATTGTATTATGATATGGGTAGGTACCTATGGATTAATATCTCCTTATAATAAGATAGTGTTATATGTCACGTGGTAATCACCTTGTTGAACACACATTAATAAAAACTGAAATTGTCTAATAATTCCCCAGTATATAAATGAGTAGGCCTTTTGTTAATAGCACAATCGTTTCATAATCCGGACATATCATATGAACAATATATCAGAGTGTATCTTGTAATATCCCAAAAAGGAGAAAAAAAATATAATATGAGTAAGTACACAGCAATAAATGTAGTATGTAGTCACACACATTGTATTGATAGAATTTGCCACAAATTTCAGTGCCTCAGATAATATGCAAAATAGACATACACTCTTAAATATACATATGGGATGCTACAGTATATTCCGGCAGTATCCCACTGTAAATTCTGATATTCCTTTAGCCAAATTGATGACACCATTTGCATGTTAGATATCTTAGGTGCTAGGTTGTCAGATAAGGTACAGACAATATCATCACTTAAGGTGGGTACACACCTGACAGATATATCTGCAGATCGAGTGATCTGCTGATATATCTGCATATGATGGTCGTTCATACACACTGAATGACCATCATCTGCAAGCTGCAGTGGGTATTGGCGGTGGGGGCATGATCTAACCACGGAAGGCGTGAGCTTTAGATTACCAGAGGGACAGCAAACATTGCTTGCTACTGACTGCTACACCCTCACAGGCTAAGCACACCTTCAGGCTACCACTGAGCTAATACAATTTGCACATGACAGCAGTAAGCGGTGCACAGCAGGAGAACACGGATATGCATTTCACTGCTGACCGCTTTGCCAAGGCAACCTGAGTGCCTGCCAGCTTCAGCTTTTATTTGTTAGTGTTTTGGAATCTGTCCAATCCAAAAGTGCCACGTCAGTTGCTGCCATCCAATCAGGTTGCCAGTCTAGATACATCCCCTCTTTGGATGCAAGTCTCTGTTGTCTCTCTCTTTATTTTTTTTGATTGACAGAGGGGGCATGTATGACACACATTCATTCCCTTAGTCTCTATATGCTATATATACCTGAGCAGTTATGTGGCTCCCACATCCCACTCAGTGCCCACAATCTTCCCATTCGTCAGCCTTAATGATCATAACTTCATTGCTTTTTGGAGTTTGACTGGCAGAAAATCAATAGTTTTTGTGAATTTTTAGATCATGTCTAAGCAGCCTTAATGGGACTTATGAAACCGTAAGGTCTTTTGTCTATGGAATATATATATATAATATATATATATATATATATATATATATATTCAAAATATGAACCGGCACTCAAGATATAGAAACTGTGAGCCAGGGTGCCTTCTGTTAGAAATCGAGTATCCAAGCAAAAAGATCAGTGGCATTCCCAGACTTGATTCTTAGTGAAAAAGACTTTAATGCATGCCATACAGCTGACGTTTCAGGGCCATTCCCGACCCTTTTCTCAAGGCAGGCGTTGCAATAATAATTTACATTATAAACAGCAGATAAAATCATATGTGATTCCTACCTTTAAATAGCAGAGTCCTTCCTGTGTGCTGGCGCTGACCGGGGCAGGCAGGGGGAGGAGATGGCGTGCACGCGGCAACCACTGTCCTCCAATGATGACGTCACTCCCATGTTTGTGGGTTGTCAAGGAAACAAGCCACAAGACGGGTATACTGTCTCCCAGGCCCACGGCAGCTACAAAGAGAGGAATAACAAATATTAAAACTTACTGTCACAATGGCAGTAGTAATATATACTGTTTAGCTCCAATCTCCGAGTGATTTTACATAAAACACAAATACAAACAGACATACTACAACATTCACAGAACAACAGTGCGAATATCCAGATTATAAGTCCTACAGAAACTAGATTAATAGCACTACCTATTCCATAAGACACGCTGATAAATCTATGTGCTCTATGTAAGAGCTAAAACGTAGTATCTTTACAAAAATGCATTTGAGGACAGTTTCTCATTGAGTCCTGCAGGATGAATGGTGTTTAGCCGATGTATCCAGGTTGCTTCAAGACGTAAGAGTTTATCTCCTCTGTTTCCTCCACGTAATGAAGTGGGAACGTGATCTATTAAAATATGTTTTAAAGCAGACAAGGGATGGCCAGCATGTAAAAAGTGTCTCGCAACCGGTTGTTCAGCTGTTTTTTTCGTAAGGGCTGATTTGATGGCCGAACGATGCAAAGCCATTCGTTCTCTTACAGTCCTAATTGTTTTTCCAACATAATGGTAGCCGCAAGGACACATTATTAAATAAACTACAAAGGATGAGGTACAGGTGAGGACATGGTTTATGTGATACGTGTAGTCCCAATGAGGATGTTTAAAAGATGATCCTGTCAACATATGTTGACAGGTGGTGTATTTTGTGCACTTATAGCATCTGGGTGCTTTGACACGCAAAAATTGTCCCTCCAGATTAGATTGGGTAAAACCAGTAATGTCCTTATGGACCACCAAGTCCCTGATATTCCTGCCCCTTGTAAAGCAGGCCATCGGTCGTTTGCCTTTGTCTGATGTGACTATTGGCCATAGAGCCCGTGTAGCTCGCTGGATCACAGGGCTACTGGTCTGATATTCAAGTTTCCAAGGGATTAGGTTACTTTTGTCTTTAATTTTAGACTGTAACAAAGTGTCCCGTTGTAGTAACAATACTTCATCTCTTTGTTTCCTTAATAGAGATAGTGAATATCCTCTTGTCACAAATGTATCTATTACTTTCTCCAACTCCAATAGACTATAGGAGGGATCACTCAAAATTCGTGCAATCCTTAGCATTTGTGATTTGGGGAGACCCTTCACTAGTGATTTTGGATGGTAACTATTTGCCGCAAGCAAAGTATTGCGGTCGGTGGGTTTAGAATATACCCCGGTTTTAATGTGGCCATCCTCAATAGTAATTAGTACGTCCAGATAATTCAAAGTAGATGCACTAGTTTGATAAGTGAGTTTGATGGGTGAGTCACGAGCATTTATTTGTTGAATAAGCATCTGGAACATGTTAATACCACCTGTCCATAGCATGAACATGTCATCAATATATCTCATATAGATGAGTATATGTTTACTGAACTCCTCATTTGCAAAAAACATGTCCTGTTCTTCCCTGAACATGTAGACATTGGCGTAGCTCGGAGCTACGTTACTGCCCATGGCACAGCCAGACACTTGCTGATAAAATTTTCCATTGTACATAAAATAGTTACGTGATAGAGTTGACTCGAGTAATTGTAGAAAAAGATTCATATCAAGGGTAGTCATCTGCTGTTGTTCAATGACCACTTTCATGGTCTCTAATCCCTTGTTATGGGGGATAGACGTATACAGACTTGAAACGTCCATGACGCAGATGAGAGTATCCTGTGGAACCATTGTAACTGTTTGAAGTGCCAATAGAAAAGCTGTGGTGTCTTTAATATATGATGGCTGTGCCGTAACAAGTGGCTGGAGGATCGTATCAAGAAACATAGAGACGGGCTGATACAGGGAATTCCTCGCCGATATTATCGGCCGACCCGGAGGTGCTTGCAAGTTCTTATGAATTTTAGGTACCGTGTATATTATAGGCACTACAGGAAACTCTTGAGTCAGAGCCTGTCTCACCTTTTCACTAATTATGCCATCAGACTCCGCTTGCACAAGGATCTGGTCCAACTCCTTTTTATAATCACTAGTGGGGTCCCTTACCAAACGCTGGTACGTATTAGTGTCGGCTAGTTGTCCTTCAATTTCACACATATAATCCTTAAGGTCCTTTATCACTATCGCGCCCCCCTTATCGGCGGGGCGAATAATAATGTCCCTGTATGCACTCAAATTTTTTAATGTAAATTTTTCTTTCAGCGTTAAATTATAGTGTTGGATGGTAGGTGCATTAATATATCTGGATACGGAATCATCAATTAATCGGTTGAAGGTCTTCAACGAAGAGTTCGTGGATTGAGGGTCAAACGTGGATTTACTGCGTGTTTGCAAAAATGATTTAAATGGGCTGTTAATTTCCATTGGTTCCTTAGTATGAAAGAATTCTTTCAATCTTAAATTCCGGGAAAACTGGTACAGATCTATCTGCCATGTTAAATCGTTATGGACATTGGTGGGGACAAAGGAGAGGCCTTTGTTAAGGACATTAATTTCAATGTCTGATAATGTCCTGGATGACAAATTGCATATTACGTTTTCTTTTTGGAGGACTGTTCTTTTGTTCCTCTCGTTTTGACCCCCATGGCGGGTGGGAGTCTCTCCTGCTGCCGTAACTGTTGTTTCTAAAGGGACGGCTTGTATTTCCACACTGTCATCCGAATCACGGATAGCAAACTCGCTATCGCTGTTAGATGTGATAGTATCGATGTGTTTATTTTCCAGTCTAGCTCTCCACCCTTGGCGCGGCTTCCTTTGATTTTGAAAGGATTGAGGTCAGGTGTCTCCACTAGTTAATCAACGATATACATGATTATTTTCATAATCCTCGCAGACTACCAATTTTTTATTACGTTTAAATTTAATTAGTTCTTGTGATAAATATCGCTCTGTTTCTGCAATTTTTGGAGCAACTCCACATTTCCCTCATGTTCAAAAGTGGCTTTTGATGATACAACTAATGTGTCAATTTTCTCTCTAGTTTTAGCCAATTCAAGTCCAGCTTCGTTAATGACTAGCAACATGAGATCCATACTACACTTATTCACCACTCCGACCCACTTCCTGCACAATTCAGGATTATGTCTCCCAATAGTGGGGGCATTTTTCACACGAAAGCCCCGCGGAATCATTTGTTCTCTGTAATATTCTGATAAGGCTATTCCGTGTAAAAGATATTCTGTTTCTCTTTTTTTCAATTTAAGGATTTGATGATAATAGTCCTGAGCATCCTCTATTCTGTCTGTAGTGGGCCAATGTTCCTTAAATAGGATGTGTTCAGCCTCTACATCTGAGAAGCTGTGTAGTATGCCCTTAGGTAAAGTGATTCCTGTAAACCCTGCAGGATTTTCATGGCCACTCTGCAGGTTAGCACTGTTCTGTTCCATTCTGTGCTAAAAACTCTCCAAGTATAGGGAGGTGATTGCCAATAAACCTTTCAGGGGTGCCTTGTTCCAAGCGGGACCTTTCAATCCCAAAGGTATATATTCAAAATATGAACCGGCACTCAAGATATAGAAACTGTGAACCAGGGTGCCTTCTGTTAGAAATCGAGTATCCAAGCAAAAAGATCAGCGGCACTCCCGGACTTGATTCTTAGTGAAGAAGACTTTAATGCATGCCATACAGCCGACGTTTCAGGGCCATTCCCGACCCTTTTCTCAAGGCAGGCATTGCAATAATAATTTACATTATAAACAGCAGACAAAATCATATGTGATTCCTACCTTTAAATAGGAGAGTCCTTCCTGTGTGCTGGCGCCGACCGGGGCAGGCAGGGGGAGGAGATGGCGTGCACGTGGCAACCACTGTCCTCCAATGATGACGTCACTCCCATGTTTGTGGGTTGTCAAGGAAACAAGCCACAAGACGGGTATACTGTCTCCCCGGCCCGCGGCAGCTACAAAGAGAGGAATAACAAATATTAAAACTTACTGTCACAATGGCAGTAGTAATACATACTGTTTAGCTCCAAACTCCGAGTGATTGGAGTGAAGGACTCTGCTATTTAAAGGTAGGAATCACATATGATTTTGTCTGCTGTTTATAATGTAAATTATTATTGCAATGCCTGCCTTGAGAAAAGGGTCGGGAATGGCCCTGAAACGTCGGCTGCATGGCATGCATTAAAGTCTTTTTCACTAAGAATCAAGTCCAGGAGTGCCGCTGATCTCTTTGCTTGCATATATATATATATATATATATATATATAACAGAACTACAGCAACGGCACTCGTCGGTCTTCTTAAATAAGTCACACAAAATCTGTATATATCAACGTTTCGTGTTTATCTCAACCCGTCATCAGAATATAATATCAAAAAACAAACAGTACTTACCTTAAATAACATCCCTGTGATCACAACGACGGACACCCGCAAGCTTCATCAGTGGCACCAGCAGAACTTTTGGTAGCTTCCGGCATAGTGCTCGCTGGGAACCGCCTCCGTTACCCCAGCAACCCGGCATACATCTCATCTAGTGAAACCCTTCACCAGTGGTTCTCAAATTGTCACCGGGGTGTCGTGGCCGGAGGGAAGCTGCTGTCAGTTTTTTTTTTCCAGGCATGGCCAAAATGTTGATCACAATCTATTGGTAGCTCGGGGAGCTCCCGCCGGTAGATCGTGATCAACTTTGCTACAGATACTGGAACGCTGGCCTATGAAGCTATGAGAGGCTAAAGAAGCCTCTGATTGCTTCAGCGTTCCAGTGATGAAGTGCGCGGGGGCGCGGGTGATGCCATGATGTCAATGGTGCACCCATGGCCCTGTGCAATGCAACACTGGGAACTTGTGAGGATCCTGTGCACCGGCTGGATCCAGCTTGATCCAGTCAGTGCAGCAGCAGCGGGAGTGACAGCAGGAGGAGCGGTCCCCAGCGTGAACTTCACTCAGGTAAGTTCTGCACAGGTGTGTGGGGGCTACTAGTGGGAGCCCTGCCTAAGAGGTACTAATACAAGGGGTTCTGCATAATGGGCACAAATACAGGGGACTTTACATAAGGAGCACTACTACAGGGGGCATTGCATAATGGGTTGTACTACAGGGGGCATTACATAATGGGTAGTACTACAGGGGGCACTATATAAGGAGCACTACTACAGGGGCCATTATATAAGGGGCACTACTACAGGGGGCATTGCATAATGGGTAGTACTACAGGGGGCATTGCATAATGGGTAGTACTACAGTGGGCATTGCATAATGGGTAGTACTACAGGGGGCATTGCATAATGGGAAGTACTACAGGGGGCACTATATAAGGAGCACTACTACAGGGGCCATTATATAAGAGGCACTACTACAGGGGGCACTACATAAAGGGCAGTACTACAGGGAATTTTGCATAAGGAGCACTACTACAGAGGGCATTGTATAAGGGGCAGTACTACAGGGGCCATTGCATAATGGGTAGTACTACAGGGGGAACTACATAAAAGGCAGTGCTACAGGGGCCTTTACATAAGAAGCACTACTACAGGGGGCATTGCATAAGGGGCACTACTACTGGGGCATTGCATAAGGGGCAGTACTACTGGGGCCATTGCATAATGGGTACTACTGGGGGCATTGCATAAGGTGCACTACTACAGGGGGCACTACATAAAGGGCAGTACTACAGGTAATTAATCACCTAAGGGTGCCTTGAACTGAAAAAGTTTGGGAACCACTGCACTACATCACGGTGCAGAGGCATAGCAACGAAAATTGCCTGGAAACCCTTTTTCTGGCATCTGGTATCTAATTTTACGACAGTTGTAAGAGGGACTGTAGAAATACAAAGACCCCCAATCCTATGTTAATTTTCGTCAGTCGCCAATCCCAGTTCCATTGTTAATTTTACTATAAAAATGTATTTATACATTATTAAATAAATATTATTATTAATATTAACTACCAAATAGTACAATAGCTGTTAGAAAGATAGATCCATTCACTTGTGTATCTTAAATATTTAAATTTTTCACAGTCATTGACCTAGTTTTTATTCAGATTTCATTGACAGCCTAATCTCATTTGATTGGGAGTATTTTTAAATCTATAGCCGCTGCCTCACTGGTTTTGGTATGTGCTATAATATCTGGTACGTGCAGTCATTTGCTTTCTCTGTTCCACTGTCGTACAACTTACAAGAACAGTCAATGGGAAGTGCAGCTTCCAGGTCTCGTTTGTCTGCTTATGCTTACTGCACATTGTGATAGCAACATTTTGCAAGAAAAAAATAAAAATATATGCAGAACAAACATGAAGATAACTTAATTTTGGTAAACAGAAACAACAACAGTGGGCGAGATCAAATAAAATGATTATCGCTTCATCCCCAATTTAATTTCATTCATCCCCATTCACTTTTGTGTAGAAGTTCAAGGGGGGCAAAACACAGTCTTTGCCCACCCAACAGAAATCATGGGGGGGCAACTGCCCCCTCTGCCCCCCTGGGGCACATCACGCCCCTGACATGGTGAGATGTACACCGGGTTGCCAGAGTAACGGATGCGGTTCCCAGAGTGCATTATGCCGGAAGTTACAGGAAGACCGACGAGTGCCGTTGCTGTAGTCCTGTTGCATACTTTTTTTGCCAGCACTGTGGCAGTACATCTCTCTGAAGCGAGTGTCTTATGTGTGTGCGTGTGTGTGTGTGTATGTGTAGAGTTTATATGCCTTCCATGTGTTTTGTGCGGGTGGTCTCCCAGTATTTCCACTGTGAATGATTACATATTCCCTGCTCAGTGCTGTCTGTCTGTCTGTCTGTCTGTCTATCTATCTATATCTATCCACATACATACACATACATATTTTGTAGAAATGCTTTAACAATTTATTGAAATACTGCAATTGGTTAGTATCTCCGTCACCTGCCAGGCTACAGACAGAGATTGTTTCACACAACCTCCCACCCACCTCTACTAGGATGACATTGCCAAAATGCAACAGAACAGTGGGTGTAGACACCAGACTCAGCTAGACTTTACGTCAGACTTTCTCTGGGATTACCGACACAGCCCTGCTTTGAGTTTGCTTAGCTGTGTGAGATTATACCTCATATATTGATAATAGCCACTAAGAATTCTGACCCTTTTCACAATTTTTTTTGCTATGTTAATGTTGTTTTACATGGCCTGTGTTGTTTGCACAGGTGAGCTAGAGGCAGTCGCCCTTTTCTTGGGAGACTGGAAATGCTGGTTTACCTGGAGGGGTTTTTACAGACAGTTTTGTTGTTTGAAAGGAAGCAATTAAGACTGAGCTTGAACCTGTCTAGTCATTTACCAGAGGAAGCTACAACAGATGTAATAAAACTAAACAAATACAAACAGTAGCTTAAGCTTAATTTTAGAAGGATGATTTAGAAGAGAATATTGTGTGTTATATCACAAATATCACTGACACTGCTTGCCTCATTGCACTGCGTCACTAGGGGGATGTGGGGGGGGTTTGGACTGCATCACGTGTAACGTTCTAAGGGGGTGACACCAAAATGTCAGCTCCTCCTCATTGATTGGGAGTGCTCAGCATGCCCCAAGAGTGATAAAACCAGGGAGGCCTCGCCCCTTCCCAGCAATGGCACTCCACCATTTTGGCCGCAGGGTGTTTACTTGCCACACCTAGTGTTACCTACCCCAGCCAGGGGTGCCGAGAGGGTTGGGAGTGGGTACTAATTATCTGAGCCTGGGCTTGACGGAGGGGCCTTTCCTGGATTTGCCCGTGGCTGAGGGGCACATGATGCCCCACTGTGACGCATGCTGTGCAGAATGCTACATTACGTTAGACCACACCCCCGAAAGTACTCGGGCCTGGCACAGTTCTCTACGACCCTTACCCCAGTGATGCCACTGCCTCATTGACATGACGTATTGCAAAATAACCTATCCAAATCTGAGCCTGCATTAGAAAGCAAAAAATCAAGTACCTTGGTAAAACCATTTGACACTGCAGATGAGGCAGATATAAAATGTGCAGAGAGATTTAGATGTGAGAATGGTGTGTCCTAGCTCAACTACATTGCAGTGTTAAAATAAAGCTGCCCAGCGTGTGTGGGCTACGTTCAAATACAGAGAGTATTTACCCTGCAAACAACATTAATAATTGTATCCCCTCCATGCATTACCGCATGCTTTGTGCATATACACAGATATTTGCTCTATATATTTTTGTTTGATTAATGATATGCACACTGGGCAAGTCAAGGTTAGTGGTAGAAACACTAATATGTAATATTGTTCATACTTTCGATATAAAGCCACAAGGAACCAATATGAGAGGTATTCACAAGCTTTGTATCTGAAATTAAAATAACATAGGGGCTGAAGTGAGATTGAACACAAGTCTGTTTGTAGAGTTTAACTTGCATGTTGCTTGGGAGCTGTGCATACTACAGGCGATATACTGTAGTATTGTACATCGACTGAATAGGTGAAATGGGGCGTTCTCACATAGGGCCAATTGTAATAGGGTGAGAGTTTAGAAAATGTGAGAGTTTACCAGTAATCTCTCACACTTTTTAAACTCGGCCAATGTAATAGAGTCTGAGAACTTGCAAACTCGTATGTTTTTAGACAAAAAAACTCTCAAAATTTAAAATCTCATCCAGATGTTTTCCCATTTTGAAGATAAAACTCGACCACTGTGAGAAATTACTGCTAAACTCTCACATTTTCTACACTCTCACAATATTACATTTGGCCCATAGTAGAGTTCAGTGATGGCGTGTCATACCTACTTCACAGGCTCCCATACAGTGCCGTATCTATAATGGGTGCAGTGTGTGCGGGGCACACGGGCCCCCGGGTCCAGTGGGGGTCCCGCACCGCACAAACTGCACCCATATTATTTTAGACTTACCTGTCCGTGGTCCCACGTCGGGTGTCTGCGCTCCTAAGAACACCGGAAAATGGCTGCCGCGGATATTTTTCCGGTTTTCTGCGCATGCGCAGTAGACTCCGGGCACACTGTAGTGCCCGGAGTCTACTAAGGCTCCAGTGGCTGGTTAGCCACGTCAGTCGGCTGCCGGCCACCGGGGAGAGAGGAGGGGGCCCCGCACGTTGAGTGCACACGGGCCCCCTCCTCTCTTAAGACGCCCCTGCTCCCATATATAGTCATACAACTATGTATGCTCCAGGTGAACAAGTAAGTGGGTTTGTGTAAAACTGAATATGCTGTACATTCATTAGCAAATTACCATTTTTAGATGGTTAATTCAGACTACAGAAAAATAAGATTTTTATATAATTAATTTAGCTATTGTGCATTGAGAAGTACACTGATGAGGACCAGTGGCCCCAATGGGGCCTGTACATGCCATCCCATCTTCCAAGAGGCCCTGTTCTGAAGATGTGCAGGGGCTGACGTATAGGCGTGAAGCCCTGTTTTGATGGACCATGGACCTTTAATGGTAATGTGCCATCCCCCATATTTTATTATGGGGCCTGTTGATTATATATTACACTGATTAGAACAATTAAATTATGTGTGAATGCATAATATTATTATAAGAACTGTCTACATGTGATTGGAATTCAAGTCAAATCAATCAAGTAGAAAAGACATGCCCTGTAGCTGTAACACAATTTCCTAGTGAAACTGGCCATAGGTTCTCTAATGACTGTAGTTTATAAGAAACAATAAACATTTTAATGTCATGTTCAGGTGACAGCTCAGTGCAGGAATTGTAGTAAAACAGTGCAGGTGTATTTCAGTACAGTGGCAATATGGATGTACATAAGGTTTTAGTTACCTTTCAAAATGAATTCCTTTTTGTAAGTACCTATACATGTACTGTATGTATGTATTTATTTATGAACCTATATTACTCATGTAGCCCCTCTTACATTGGCGTGTTGGTGCAGGAGCTTTTATCTCAGTCCTCTCTTCTCCTCTCACAGACTCTGTGGGTGTGTAAAGTGTGAAAGGGACCCTGCACATGTTTTGTAACTATTTTATTAGTTCAGCTCACACAGTTACAGTAGTGAAGTAGAAAACAGTTGTTAGGAAAAAGGCCACCAGGTTATGTATCGATGAAACCACACTCCTTTATTTACTCCTCCAGCACTTCACATAATTGCAAGTAATAAATAAACAGTGGTTTACATCATTCGCCTTAGGGATTGTCACTCTGCCGCTCAAGCTCTATCTTGTCTCTCTCTCTGTCACCTGTTCTCTTGAAGTAATACATCCCACAGGTATCTTGTCTACAGTAGCTGCTCTCTAGTAAACTGTCTGTGCACTATCTCAGGGAGTTAATCTGACTGTGCTGGATGTGGCTCACTACTGACCTTAGCATGGCCACACACTCTCAGCGTCTCTGCTGGCACAGAGAGCCTCCTCCTCAGATCTCAGGCTAGCCTGTCTCCCAGATACAGTTTTATACTTACAGTTACCGGGTAGGCCAGTGTTCTCTTTTCATTTAGCTACCAGAAAGGTCAACATTGCATGGCATGAACATTGATGACTTAGGACTTAGGACCTGACTTAGGACCTGATTCGGACCTGCTCACTAAGGCGCGATCGCTTGCTCTGAGCGATTTTCGCCCATCTACGCATGCGTATAATTCGCAGTGCGCTTGCGCAAGCCAGTATTTGTGATCTGTTTTTGGTTGCTCGTAAGCCACTATCAAGGTCGCTACTTTGAGTGACAGATAGTGCCGTTTGTGGGTCGTAACAGGGGAAGATGCTTGTGAATGGGGGAGTGGTGCTGTGAACGCAGGCGTGTCAGTCCGCCAAAACGCTGTTTAAAGGGCGTGCATAATCAGCAAAGTAGCCTCATTGTACACGTCGCCTGCATGTAACTCAGCCCACACTAATCGCTGTGCTTGCGGTGGGTTAGGGCAACCCCAAGGGCTGCGAGCAGCTCAGATGGCTCATGATGGTCCCGAATAATCCTACATGTCCCGGAGATGATGTGTGTTGCAAGTGGCAAGGGGGCATCTTTAGACACTTGTGAGTGCTCATTACCATAGCAATATGAATGGCGCAGTTCCCTGGTGATAAAAATGGGCCTGATTCAGTGACGTACGCAATGTCAATTTTAACGCAGATAGAATGATTGTTTGCCATTGCTTATGCGCTGCGATTGTCTTGCAATCCGGCATGCAGAGAGAACCCATTTGCAAAGTGAGTGACAGGTAGTCAGCGTTTGGGGGAGGTAATGGGGGGTGGTCAGAAAACTGCAGGACGTGCATAAATTGGCCATTGCGATTACATACGCAGCATGAGAGCCCTCTGCGTGTCAGGAGAACTGCAGTGTTTGCGACTGGTCAGACCTGCTGCAAGGGCAAGATGACTGCTTGATGTACGTCGATGTTACCGATATTTACGCAAGTAAGTGACATCATACACATATGAGAAGGCAGCGGTGCTTGTCTTTATGTTCTGGTAAGCTTTGGAACTATTAGCATATTTTTGCAGCTGCGTTCAGTGTGAAATCGCAGCTGCGATCGCATTAGCATCCATCTCTGAATCAGGTCCTCCGTATTTAACTCTTACTATTCTGCTAAATATCACCTGATATGCCCTTGAGTGGTTCTGTCATTAAAGTCTGCTTAACAGTGGCCAGTCAAAGGGGGTACCAATTGTTTTTTTATATTAGATGAATGATCAACATCACCTTGAGATCCATTACTCCAATGCAGTATTTCCCAATTTTGTCTCAGACTAAAATTTTTAATTCTATTCTTGACTTTATAAACTATTATCCCTTCTGATGTTACCTACGCATGAAATGACATCTCCAGTTTTCTAATTTGTTTATTCCACAATACTTTCTCCCCGCGCCAACTCAATGTTTGCTCAAAAAAAACCATATAGGGCCAAATGTAATAGGGTCCGAGTTTTGTAAATGTGCGAATAGGGTGAGTTACACCAGGGCCGGCTCGAGGCACGTTTGACCACTGCGGCCGTACAGGGGCGCCACCCCACCCAACCATTTCGATTTCAGTGGGACAGTCCCGTTTTTTGGGCGCTGCCCCACTATTCCATCCACTGGGTGAAGTGTCCCGTGGGCGGATGGGAGGTTGGGCATCCCCACCACTGCAGCTGCGTAGCGGTGCCAGACCCAGAAGAAGCTGAATGGATGCTGCTCGCATTTGCGCTGCATCCATTTAGTTCAGGAAGAGTGCTGGGGGGCACCCCAGCTACTGAAGGATACTGAAGGATATGGTAATTAGACCACACACCCTTTTCGGTCGCGCGCGGTTTAACATTTTAATAGCTTTTTTTTTACTAACAGAAGCATGCATGGATCTCACTGATCTGTGCATGCTACTGTGTAACTCGCAACTTGTAATGAAAGTCGGCAAACACTCGCATGTGAGTCAAAACTGGACCCTAAAACTCGCACCCTATTACATTCGTGAGTTGCGGGACAAACTCACACAGTCTAAATGTGCAAGAATGTGTGAGTTTGCCTTGCACAAAAAACTCGCACCCAATTTCATCTGACTCCTAGTATGGCAACAAATTCCAAATATTTCATTTCATGTGTCTCTTATCCACTGTCCCTTCAAGATCTTGAAAAGATTATGAATTGACTTTTAGATCTGGTCTGAATCCCAATATTTATAATCCCTGAAACTTTACCTTTGTTTTGTACTTGAACATTCCAATTGTAATATATTGTTGCAGCATATTATGTTTTTCCAATGTTCTGCTGTGATTACATTAACGTTCACTTTACTTTTAATTACAGGGGTGCACGGATCCCTGTGTTTTGGCAAAACCACCCTCAAATGTTATGGACTGCAATCTTCCATGATGCAGGGGCTGATGTGAATGATTAAATATTAACTATACAATGCTCCAAATTTTGTATAAGCTATATACATATATAATAACTAGTATAATGGGATGGCATATGGTGGTTCATCTCAATCTCTTCCCCACTTTGGCCCTCTCTGCTGTTCCCCACAATCTTGTGGCATGGAATATATGCTATTGATGTTTTACTTAGATTTTCCTTAAAGGATAATGTAGTGTATTGTAATGTCAGTTCATGTTTATAAATATTCCATTAAACAATATTTTTAGCTGCCAGAAATAATGACTTTTGAAAAGTTGTATCAGTTTTTTAAAATCCTTAACATAAATGTGTAAAGCAGTTACTTACAGATCAGCAGTTTTCCTGTTCAAATGGAGAGTTTCAGTAGTGTTCTAAGTGAATATGTTGTAATACAGCGGTCTATTTACTAAGACTTGGATAGAGATAAAGTGGACAGAGATAAAGTACCAACCAATTAGCTCCTAACTTTAATTTTTCAAACATAGCCTGTGACATGGCAGTTAGGAACTGATTGGCTGGTACATTATCTCCATCCAATGCTTAGTAAATAGGTCCCATAGTGTTCTCATGTGAACGCTTAAACCGGGTACAAGCTAGACAACTTTTTCAGTGAATTAGGCGATAGCAACCAATCGTTACGACAAATTCTTTAAATCGCTCAGTGTGTACGCACTATTTCGCTACCAATATGCGCTCTCTTGTCTCACTTACCACGTCCTCTGTCATCTGTACATGAAACTCAATTTAGTAAATGTCGCCAATGACAAGGAGCAAATTGTGCAGTGTGGACAGGGGCGTATCTATATTGGATGTAGGGTGTGCAGTGCACATATGGGGGCCACACCGCACACCTGCACCGGTTATAGTCTTTATACTTGTCTCCAGAGTGCTGCTCTGCACTGGGAAAAATTACTGGGAAAATGGTGGTGGCCATTTTCCCAGTGACTCGCGCATGCACAGTACTGCTGTCCCCAGGAAAATGGCAGAATCTACTGCACCTGCAGCTGCCAAGGCACTGCCAGAGAGAGGAGGGGGCCCGCACAGAGTCTGCACTCCTCTCTTAAAATGCTCCTAAGTGTGTATGCTACCAACAACAAACGATATGTCTTCATGACCTGGCTGGTGTGGTCGTCATCAGATCCACTCACTGGACACTCCCATCCTCCATTTCTGGCCTGGGATCGCTGGCAGCTGTGATGTGACAAGAGGATTTCCATCAATCAATCAGCATGTTTGGTATGTATACAGTGCTACCTACCTGTCCACCAATGTTGTCTGCTGCTGCTCACCACTGTTGCTGCTGCCCACCAATGATTCTGGCCACGCCACACAATTTATGCCACATCTTTCACTGCGGTCCAACAATGTATTGCACTACTTTTTCTGCTGACCACCAATGTTATATACTGCTGCCCACCAATGAATTGCACCTAATGTATTCTGCTGCCCACCAATGTTTATACACTGCTGCCACCAATGTATACCACCCATTTCACCACTGTCCATCAATGTTATATACTGCTGCCCACCAATGTATTGTATGTTATATGCTGCTATATGTGACACTATACATTATTTTAACTTTATAGTAGGGATGTGCAGGCTCGGATAGGTTCGAGTTTGCACGCCGAGTTCGGATTTTTCCCTCCAAAAAAACGGAACTCAGAAAGAGGCAAAACGTCATCTTTCATGGACAAACATCATCATTCCTGGACTTTTGTCCACAATTTAGGCAGTACAGGCATGACACTCCTGTACCACAATGTCTCCATCAGTTCCAGCACTGTAAATGGAGGCTCCGACACAGTTGTAGCCTCGTTATTAAATATTTATAGTTTATGTTTTTTAAAATATGTTATAAGGTCTTTTAGCTTAGTTTCTTCCCGATATCTGTTATTTTACAGTTTATATTTTTACATTCTTTTGACAATTATGGCTATAGAGAAGAACCATGAATTTTAGTCCGGATTCATAGACCTATATCAGGAGAAAGAGTGCCTCTGGAGAATAAGGCAAGTGTGAGCCAAGCTGTCACTTCTAGGGTTGCTGGTATTGTAGAAGGGGAGGAGCTTCCTCCTCAATCACATGATGCTGGGTAGCAGCATTTAGAGTAGAGTGTGATGAGCCCTGATTGGAAGAGCTCAGCACATGCTCCTTTAACTGTTGTGATTGGTTGAAAATACAGAGCTGTGCAGGCAGCCCCGGCCCTACCACACTGCAATTTTTATTGTTGCTGCCGGGTCAGACAGTAACCTTAGCATACTGCAAGAGAGTGGAGAGAGATAAAGTACCAACCAATCAGCTTCTAACTGTCATTTTTTTAAACACAGCCTGTAAAATGACAGTTAGAAGCTGATTGGTTGGTACTTTATCTACACGTTCTTTCTCTACAAAGTTTGATACATCTCTCCCCCATGTACTTCAAACCCTGGACTGCAACCACTTCTGGACTCTAAGGCTCTCTGTTTTGTCATTAAGGAGGCTGGAAAGCCCACTTGGACCCACATTGCAATAGATGGCCATCTATGTAGTCCTATGGAAATCCAGAACTGATATATAGAGTTATAGTGTTGGAAAAGTGCCCGAACCATCTTTCGATTCCAAATATTTCTTCTGAGGGGCCTTGTTGAAAAGCTCCTGCTGTTCCTGGCTGCACATCTGGATCTACTACTACATCTTACAGGAAACTTGGCGCCAGTCACACACATTCTTATATAGAGCTATACAGTGCACCCGGAAAGTATTCAGAGCACTTCACTTCTTCCACATTTTGTTATGTTACAGCCTTATTCTAAATTGGAATAAATTCATTTTTGTCCTTAAAATTCTACACACAATAGCCCATAATGACAACGTGTAAAAAGTTTTTTTGAGATTTTTTCAAATTTAATAAAAAAAATAAAAACTAAAAAATCACATGTACATAAGTATTCACAGCCTTTGCCATGAAGCTCAAAATTGAGCTCAGGTGCATCCTGTTTCCACTGATCATCCTTGAGATGTTCCTACAGCTTAATTGGAGTCTACCTGTGGTAAATTCAGTTGTTTGGACATGATTTTGAAAGGCATACACCTGTCTATATAAGGTCCCACACTTGACAGTGCATGTCAGAGCACAAACCAAGTCCAAGGAAATGTCTGCAGACCTCCGAGACAGGATTGTCTCGAGGTACAAATCTGGGGAAAGGTACAGAAAAATATCTGCTGCTTTGAGGGTCCCAATGAGCACAGTGGCCTCCATCATCCGTAAATAGAAGAAGTTCGGAACCACCAGGACTCTTCCTAGAATTGGCCGGCCGTCTAAACTGAGCGATTGTGGGAGAAGGACCCTAGTCAGGGAGGTGACCAAGAACCTGATGGTCACTCTGTCAGAGCTACAGCATTCCTCTGTGGAGAGAGGAGAACCTTCCAGAAGGACAACCATCTCTGCTGCAATCCACCAATCAGGCCTGTATGGTAGAGTGGCCAGAAGGAAGACACTCCTTAGTAAAAAGCACATTGCAGCCCACCTGGAGTTTGCTAAAATGCACCTGAAGGACTCTCAGACCATGAGAAACAAAATTCTCTGGTCTGATGAGACAAAGATTGAACTCTTTGGCATAAATGCCAGGCGTTATGTTTGGAGGAAACCAGGCACTGCTTATCACCAGGCCAATACCATACCTACAGTGAAGCATGGTGGTGGCAGCATCATGCTGTGAGGATGTTTTTCAGCTGCAGGAACTGAGAGACTAGTCAGGATAGAGGGAAAGATTAATGCAGGAATGTACAGAGACATCCTGGATGAAAACCTGCTACAGAGCGCATCTTGACCTCAGATTCGGGTAACGGTTCATCTTTCAGCAGGACAACAACCCTAAGCACACAGCCAAGATATCAAAGGAGTGGCTTCAGGACAACTCTGTGAATGTGCTTGAGTGGCCCAGCCAGAGCCCAGACTTGAATCCGATTGAACATCTCTGGAGAGATCTGAAAATGGCTGTGCACCGACGATTCCCATTCAACCTGATGGAGCTTGAGAGGTGCTGCAAAGAGGAATGGGCGAAACTGCCCAAAGATAGGTGTGCCAAGATTGTTGCATCATGTTCAAAAAGACTTGAGGCTGTAATTGTTGCCAAAGGTGCATCAGCAAAGTATTGAGCAAAGGCTGTGAATACTTATGTACATGTGATTTCTTAGTTGTTTTTTTAAATTAAATTTGCAAGCGCTATGTGCTCACAGGCGGGTCGATGGTGGGGCACTGCGCACACACCACGCGCATGCATAAGCCCCATAGCGAGTGAGAAATTCACTCACTCCGGGGTTCGCTACTATTGGGCTGGCTGTCGATGTTGATCAACAGCTCACATTTTGTAGGCGAGTGGGGGGTGGCTGGCCAAATGGAGGCGTTCCCGAAGGAATGCCTGCTGTTTGAGGGTGGCCCTACTGACATTATTATTATTATTATTATTATTATTATCCTTTATTTATATGGCGCCACAAGGGTTCCGCAGCGCCTGACAAAGTACAGAAACAAATGAGCACACAAGACAACAGCTATTAACAGTACAGACAATGCAGTGCAAGTACATGATTTATATACATTGCTGCATAACACCTAAATAAGCAGCAGGGTGTCAGTAATCAGTTTTAGGTGCCATTGTGAATGAAAGTAAAAGTAAGGCAAGAAGAAGCACGTGAGGAAAGAGGGCCCTGCTCGCGAGAGCTTACATTCTGAGGGGAGGGTCAGACAAACAGGGGTGACACAGATGGGCTAGATAGTGAGGAAGGAGCATAGAGTAGTGGGTTATGACGTCAGTAGTGAGCTTCCTGCTCTATTATAGCAGGAAGGTCACTGGGGCTTGCGGCAGACGAGACCCTACCACAAGGGTCTCGTTGCAAGCCCAATGGTTGCGATGGTCGCGACCATCGCGACCATCACCTGGCCGCCCGCACAGCTTGTGCGGCATGCCGGATGTTGGGCTCTTGGCATAGGTATAATGACAAGTATCGGGATTTCGATGCCTGTCATTAGTACCCTGCCAGGATTTGACAGTCGGGAAGCCGGCGGTCGGCATTTCGACCGTCGGCTGCCTGACTGCATCTTGTTTTTGGTCTAAGTATACACATTTATATGCCTGATGTACTGTGCAGTTCTGGACTCGGATGTACCTTGAGATATGTGTTACTCAATATTCACATGAAAGTATGCCTTTTTTTGCAACAGAAGAAACTTTAGAAGTACGTTCATAGTGCAAATTATGTTATACTCTGAATGAGACCCGTTGCACAAATTTGTTTCTTCACAATGATCAACAATGGCTATGGGCTTCTGTCTCTCCTCCATCTTGCCTGTGTACAAATACAGAAAAAGGTAAACTGAACAGTCATAAAGCCACCCATGTGTCCATATTCTAAACAAACAAACTGAATGCATGTAATATTATTGTAATCTAGGGCATTCTTCTTGCCGACTCATTGAATACCCTCTGGTAGAATACAAACACAATGTTTTCTTAATTCTGTAAATCTCCCCCTCCCCAAATTCGAATCCACCTGAATTTCGTTAATCCGCATAAATCCAAGTTGCTGTTCTTCTGATCTCCTGAAGAGATCGGGATAAATCAAAGTGGAAGTTCTGATCTTTTCACTGTTCGGAATTCAGATTTTAAAACCAAATTTCAGGCCTTGGATTGCATAAATTACATGATTTTAGCTGTTTTTAAAAACTTTTTATAATTAAAAAAAAAACAAAAAACCCAGATTCAGAATCAAAACACGAAGATGAATCCAGATCCAAAACCAAAACACGGAGACCAGTGCACATCTCTAGTCATTACGGTTATTCAAAGTCAATATCTGGGGCACTTTATAGTAAGTGCAGGGCTAGGATGATGCGATTTGATGCGAATAGTATCATTCAACCTCCCAGCTGCCCACTTCAGTCAGCAAGTGGGTTGCAGCAGGAGACGGGCCAACTCTGTCTGGTGGCAGAGAGAACCACACAAATGCGGGACTGTCCCGGACCTTCCAGAAGAGTATGAGCTAGCTGTTCAATATTGTTTAAACTGTATTTAACAATGAAAAGATACTAGTATGTTTAGCCAATGCTTTATTTATGAGGTTGATTTAAATAAATAATATATACAGATTGAGTCTCCCATATCCAAATATTCCGAAATACAGAATATTTTTGGCATGACTGAGATAATGAAACCTTTGATTTTTGATGGATCAATGTACACAAACTTTGGCTAAGGCACAAATTATTAAATATATTGTATAACCTTAAACTTATAAATTTATAAAATTATCTTCAGGCTGTGTATAAGGTGTATATGAAACATAAATGAATTTCATTTCTGTACACAAACTTTGTTTGAGCCACAAATTATTGAATATATTGTATAAAATTATCTGCAGACTGTGTGTATAAGGTGTATATAACACATAAAAACATTATGTGTGTATATTTGGGTCCTATTCTCAAGATATTTCATTATGGTATGCACATATTCCAAAATACAGAATATTCCATTATCCAAAATACCCCTAGCCCCAAGCATTTTGGATATGGAAGACTCAACCTGTATATTTTTTTTTATTTAATGTCATCAGACCAGGATTTCTTATTGACCCCTTCTGGTTCTAATCCTGGTCCTGTACATGAGATAAAACAAATTAAACTGCACATGATATATTAAGAATAGCAAATGAAATTCACTGAATTAAATAACATATGCATTCATTTTAATAAGCATATTTAATCCTTTAACCAGGCTCGTAACTAGGGTGGTGCAACATGTGCCATGGCACAGTGCACTGCATTGCAGGGGGTACAGGTCAGGCCTGTCAGTTTTCTGTTTATAATCATTCTCACATTTCCTTTTCTTTTATCCCTGGCATCTCCTGATTGCCCCTATGTCCTCCCTGGCTGACAAACCCTTCATCTGGCCACCTCTCCAAGCACCTTCAGCCACATCCTCTTTTATTTAAGACACACATTTCAAAATATTGTCATACCCATAACTCAAACCCATCACCTCTCATTATGTCAGTCAGACACCTTACACATGGAGCTATCTGCCCCACAATTTCTAATAGCAGCCCATGAGGCCACACTCCTTTTTTGGGCATACATCTTATGTCCCTATTAGAAAATTTGGAGGGGGTCGCCAAGGCTCTTTCTGGCCCAGGGCACCAAAAAGTCTACTTACGGCTCTGCGCTTTAACCTAATCTATTGAGCTCTGGTATAAAATATGACTAGTTTTACTTCAATGTATTATTCTCTGACTCATGTGGGATAAACTCTTTTCATGGCTCTGTTAATCTTCAGACACGGTAGCACGCAAGGTTAAAAATATCTATGTCATTTTATTTATTTTTTAAATTTCAGCACAGGAAGTTTTTTCAGACAGAAAATCTTAAAACTTACAAGGCATGACGAGCTGTCAGTAATGTATTTTCTACAATAATCCTTAAAACAACATATTGTCAAATTTGCAGTCATGTAAGTCTATGTAACAAATATTGAATTGTTTGGGTGTAAGAAGCTTTACAATTATTTTACACCAACCTCAGATAAGTAATTTAATCTCTGAAAACGGAAAAGAGTTAGGTGTAAATCAGCACACATGTAGCATTAATCTCACATTTCTAATATCCATCTATCTATCTATCTATCTATCTATCTATTTATCTGTCTATCTATCTATCTATCTATCTATCTATCTATCTATCTATCTAGTTGGCCTAGAGCAGTCACTATGTATAGAACTCTGGACGCTGCTGTGTCCGCTGTTGCGTCTGTTGCCATAGTCACAGCTGTGACAATATGCAAGTTCTAGTTTCTGTCTTCCCCTGATATAGTAGCCAGCGTCTGTATGAGAAATGCCCATTTTCACTGCCTCTGCATGCTGTAACACCACCAGTAATTACTGACACCCCACCATTGGCACACCATTGTATGTACCATCGATACTTGTACCAGCCCTATGGCAAATGTACTTCCTCCATCTGTTCATGGCAGCTGTGCTTCTAAGAACACAGCCGCATTCACTGACACTCCCAGAACACCTCATGAGATGGACTTTCTTGTCACCACCCAGGAACACCTATCACTTTGCCGCCCCATATCCAGGGTCGGACTGGCCCACAGGGGTACAGGGGAAATCCCTGGTGAGTCCCACTGCCTGAGGGCCCCATGCCCTCCTCTAGGGGTCAGGTTCCAGACTGCTGACTGACAACACCACTTAAGCATGGATCCCTACCACTACATTCCCCTGGCGGGCCCTTCATGGCCCAGTCTGACATTGACCATATCTGATACCATCTGCCCCGATCGCAATAGCTTCTTTTTGCATGCACTCTGTGTAACACATGTGCCATAGGGGTTTTCAGGACTTTACAACTTTTCAGTTGTAAATGATTGGTCAACTATGTGAACATCAGCAGCACTACATTTGAATTGCGGGCACCTCTAATCAGACAACAAAAAAATGAAAGGCCAGGCGCCACACCAGTACTGAATAGTCACAAAAAACCCCAAATGTGATTGCTGCTGCACAGCACCTAAGAGAATTTGCCAGTGCAAAAAAGCAAAAATACGTAACAAAGGGGGGATGTGGTGGCACAGCAAACACAATAGTATAGGGACACAATAAAATACTAATCATTTTTATCACAAATAGTAAGCCAATATATGTATACCAAACATAAACAGTACCAGTCCAAATTGCCGAATAATGCTAATAGATGGAAGTCTTCAATTGAAGTGAATCAATACTGGGACACACTTCTGAAAGCAACATAGAGCTGTATTCAGTTCAGAGCAGAAGCCATTTTTTCCCGTTTTTTGGCGAAAATTTTGTCTGAAAATTTATCTACGTATTCAATTCCAATCCGTTTTCGCCTATGCGAAAAGTCAACGCACTGAAATAGGCGATACTTTTCTCCACAGATAGCAGGAGAAAAAAAGTGCAAAATCTATATTTTGGGGTGCAGATGTGGGGAAACCACTCAGAACCCTTGGTACACCCTCCCAAAGGACAATTTACCCCCCTCCCAAAAAAAAATCCCTGTAACACCCCAAAAACATCTTGGAAATTTGGGGCAAAAATGAAAAAGTGGGGTGACAATTTCAAAAACTAGCGAAATAAGCTTCTGGGGGTGCTCTATGAAGGGTTAAGTGTTTTGGGAATTACAGGTGCTTGTATGATGGAGGAATTTCACTTTTCCTAAAACTTCACTTTAGAGACATTAAAATACACTAGCACCCATTTTCAAGCACCCCAAATTTGATGGAACTACTTATTTTCTCAAATAAAACACAATCTATGCCATTCTAACACTTTTACCAAGACGCTAATAGCAAGCAATTACCACCACTTAAGTACCCTAACTAGTTCAATTGGGCTAATACTAAACTGCCATAATGATTTCCGTAGTCAGCCCATCTTTTTCTGGGGCACAGACTAAGTGATTTCCCCAATTCATCCTGCACTTTTCGCCTGTTTGACATTCGCCGTGTCCCGGTTTTGCCTGTTTGGCAATTGAATACAGAGTAAATTGGGAGCGCACGAAAAGTTTTCACGTCCAAAACAAGCGAAAAGTCAAGCAGGCGGAACTTTCTTGCATATGCAAAACTAATTGAATACGGCCCATAGTATTCAAACACAGCACATGTAGCCAGCAGGGTTTTGGATATGAAATGCCGACGGCTGGGAAGCTGTCTAACTAAATCCTGATGCCGCCAGCCGAAACGCTGAAGATCCCGACTGGGGCTGGTAAGTACCCTAACCCCCCCTCCCTGCACCCTAAGCCTAACCCTCCCAGGGTGGTGCCTAACCCTAACATCCCTCCAGGGGTGCCTAAACCTAACCCCCCCTCCCCGCACCCTAAACGTAACCCTCCCGGGGTGGTGCCTAACTCTAAGTCCTCCCAGGGTTCCTAAACCTAAACCCCATGGCTAAGCGCTAACACTGCCCGGCTTACCTTAGTTCAGGAAGCCGTCTGTCTAGATTCCGGCGTCGGGATTTCGACGCCTGTCTTTAGTCCAGCGTCGGTATTTAGACCGGGATTTAGTCAGACGGCTTCCTGGCCATCTGCATTTGCTGTGTATCCTGTTGAAAAATAACTATGAGGTGTGATCCACATTCAGCAATTCGGCAATAAGTACAAGGTAACTAGCATGTAGCAATCATTGTTATTAAAATGCATGCAGAAATGGTAGGCTCACCAAATTGAGGAGCTATATGGATCCCACTCCAAACAGGGGGTGTACAGATGGACTGGATAGTCTATCTATGTTTGGTGAACACTCTGGCTTATTATGCATATTTTATATGTACATATTTAGGGATTTTTATTTCTCATATTTTATTCTTACATTGTATTATTTACAATTATTTCATTGTTGGATATAAATAATACATTTTGGAACGCATATATTGGCTTATTATTTGTAATAAAAAATATTCGTATTTTATTGTGTCCCTATACTATTGTGTTTGCTGCGCTACCCCATCTACCCCCTTTGTTACCTCTAATCAGACCCAAGAAGTGTATTAGATTTCCTGAGTTGGACTTGCAGCTTTCACCACAAAGTTGGGCTTCAAATGCTTTTCTGACCTGCATGTGGTAGACAGCATTTGTATCCAGCTTAACATTAAAAACAATTTGTTTGGTCTGACTCATGAACAACGGCGTCTTGGGTGGGTCCTCTTAAGGTGCCCACACACATAGCGATCTGCACACGATCAGCCGATGTGTACGATTTGTGTACGATTTCCCTTGAAACTCTCCCCCGCAGCTCTGCACACGATCTCCACACAATTTGGTGTCCAATCTTCATACGATGTCTCCTGCATCCAGACTTTCACAGTGCATCGTGTCCTAGATTGTCAGATCTGCCCTACTGCACAACAGATCTGACGATGCGATGTGCCACCAGCGGGGACACGCATCGTGATCATGGACTCATGATTTACTCATGATTTGGCCACATTTTACACGATCTGTCGTTCCAATGTGTCGGAATCGGCCAGATCGGGTAAAATATCACTATGTGTGTGGCCAGCATTAGTGCAGCTCCTCTTCACATGACAGATGCCCGATGATGTCACTGCAATGACTCGGTTCCATGCCGCCACCGCCGTAGGAGGGGACTCACTTGGGGAGATGGGCCCTGCCAAGTAAGGCACTCTTTGTAGCACCGCCCACATACTACATCTATTGATATGGGCAGTGTGATGGTGGGCAGCGTGGCAGCCAGACAAGTCTTTTTCCACTTCTTGTTAATCAGTCATTCTCGGTCCGGACCCTTTCTGCCTCCAAATACAACTGACTGAACGAGTTCCTTCCTGTTCCAGCCCACTTTAACTCCCAAACTTACCATTCATATGCATTTATACTTTTTTTGGATTGTTTAGCTCTTTATATGTGACTGATTGCATTGTGATCTATGCTCTCACGATTTTATTCACCTACAGTATTCAATTTTTATATGCTCATTAATTTTTATGTTTATTACTTTAGATATATGAAATAGCTGCTGAATATTTACACTGATTGATGCATCTAATGTATATTTTTTAGGTACTACTTAGAGTTCAATACACTGAACCATTTCAACTCTTGCCATAGTTCCTGGCGGATGTACATGAACTATTTGGTTTCAAGCGCCACTTTGGAATGCAAATGTACACCCTGGTGTGTAGTGCATCAATACCAATTGTTACTCCATGGTGCGTCAATGTGTTAATAATTAACAATGAAGACAATATTATCTTTCTCAATTTATACATAAGCAAACTTTTGCAATTTAGTTTACTATTCTAAATGAATTTATTCAATTACATTTTTTTCATACACTGAGTGAAATATTACGTCTTAGTTTTTCCTCGACAGACATTTTCTGCATAAATGATTTGATTTCCTAAACACAAAAAATAGACAGATGCTCCTCACTAAACAACCTACCTGTTTATTGATCACTCGGATTTACGACCCACGCTTCCCATGCTCCAACCAGCAGGAAATGGCGACACAGTGACGAGCTGGAAACGTCAGGGCGCTGTCTCAGAATCGAGCATCTTATGTACAGTATTGTACACCCCATAGTATTTTTAACGAATACCTGTATTAAGTAAATGCTGCTTCTCGCTTATCGACCAATTCGTTTAACGACCCAGTAGTAGGAACGGAACTCGGTTGTTAAGTGTGGAACATCTGTAATATTCTTTCTTTTCAAATAATTAATCTAATCAATTAATGTCATTTGGGATTTATGAGAATTACAATGGACACTGATTATGTGAAACTATTTATGTGTCCCTGAAACTAAGTTAGAGCAGAATTGCAGGTTACAAAACAAGACATTTCCTCTTGGCAGCTGTACATGATGAAACTGCTGCCTGACATCACTGACACACATATTACAAGGTAGAGGCAAGATTTGCAGTTCATATGTTAATTTTTATGGGACTATACACAAATGTGCATGGATAATTATGGAACAGTTTACATTTTGCACAGGACAAGTGGTAGATCTGGCCAGAAGCACTCCCGCACTCCTCTATGCTGTGTGATAGACAAAATTATGAAAGATACTGTATGAAAAAAAATGGTTTATTGAACAAGGTATTTAAATAAGATGGCAGTGGTGGGGATTACACATATATATTATTGCATTCTTGAGTTTAAATGGAATTGCAGGGCATTTAGGACCAGACCAACATTACATCACTTTGAAGTCTTTTAAAAGCAGACATTTTCATTGAAGTTTTACAAAGTCTCTTGTCAGGGCCGGATTATCAACAAGACAGTACAGGCAGCAACTAAAGCTGCATACACACGTAAAGATTTTCTGTCCAACCATCCAACTAGTTGATTGGTTGTAATCAGGGCTGTTTCTAGGGGCAGGCGACCCGTGCAATCGCACGGGGCGCGCCGCCTCCTACCCCTGCTGCAGATACAGCCTGGTAATTGCCGGGCGCCCGCTGAGATTCAGTTATCAGTGGGCACCCGGCAGTGCAGAGCAGACGGAGACGGAGGCTCCGGCTTCCGGCTCCCCCAATGTGCACTATGGGAGGACGTCATGACGTCTTTCCCATAGTGCAGAGAGATGAGCAGCCGAGCGGAGCGGACGCCGGAGCGGGGCTGAAGGTAAGTATTACTGTTTTTTTTGTGTGCAGGCAGCCTGGACAATACTTGGGGGAGGCACTACCACTGGGGGCACCCGGGCACTACTACTGGGGACATTACTCTGGGGGCACTTCTGCTGGGGGAGCCACCACTACTGGGGGCAGCTGGGCACAGCTACTAGGGACATTACAAGGGGGGCACTTCTACTGGGGGAGACACCACTACTGGGGGCACCTGGGCACTACTACTAGGGTCATTACAAGGGGGGCACTTCTACTGGGGGAGACACTACTACTGGGGGCAGCCGGGCACTACTACTAGGGACATTATAAGGGGGGCACTTCTACTGGCGGAGGCACTACCACTGGGGGCAACCGGGCACTACTACTGGGGACATTTCTCTGGGGGCACTTCTGCTGGGGGAGACACCACTACTGGGGGCACCCAGGCACTACTACTGGGGACATTACAAGGGGGCACTTCTACTGGGGTCATTGCTTAGGAGGCACCACTAGTGGGTGCATTACTCAGGGGCCAGGGGCACTTCTACTGGGGGCACTACTACTTGGGGCTTTACTACTTGGGGCACTACTACAAAGGGAGCATTACTATTGGGGACACTAATACAGGGGCATTAATACTGGGGAATGTATACAGGGGACACTACTACAGGGGGCATTACTATTGGGGGCAATACAACTGGGGACACTACTACTGGGGCACTACAACAGGGACCATTACTATTGGGGGCATTACTGATGGGGGCATGACTACAGGGGACATGACTACAGGGGGCTCTGCATAATTTACACTACCACTGTGGGAACTGCATAAGGGGCATAAATACACGGTTTATGTGCCTCTGGCTTTTCCAATATATTTTATGTGGAAGTGGTTTGTTGCAGTGTATTTTATGTGGATCTGGCTTGTATTTTCAATGTGCTGGGCTCGCTCCCAACGCGACTAAAACCGGGTGTGATGCAAGGTCATACTTCTGCAAATGTCACACCAAAGGCATGCACACAGAAATGCGGCATGGGCTTGTGACAGCTAGGCCACACCCCATTTTTTGAGCGCTGTCTGTCTTTTGTTTAGCTACATATATTTTTCAGCGTTTTGCCTCTGACAGGTTAGACACCCCTGTACTCAGTAGTCACAGTGGCTGACATTCTGTGGTCTTTCTAGATCACGCTCCCTTACTGCGATACCATACCCCCTCACGATGACGCCCCTCACGATTACTGCTTCGAGGGGGGGGCGCATTTTGACTGCTCGCACTGGGAGCCTCAGACCCTAGAAACTGCCCTGGTGCTGGTGGCAGTTAGTCCACAGCACATGGTTTGCTTAACCAGCTCTTACATTTATTGTAAACTGGTAAAACAGCAAGTAACAAAAGACACAGGGATATCACAGGTGTAGCAGCAGTAGACAATCTGTGTGGAATATAACAGCCTGGATCTTAAGGAAATGCTGGGCATTGTAGTGCACCGGGTGTGAACTGGGTGAATACACCAGCGGACGGTAGCCATGGTATCCTACTATATATTAGTGGTAGCACTTACAGTTATGTTTGGGTACTGAAATGACTCTGGCTGTGGTAAGAGTCTCAGATTCCATCCTGTCCTTATTTATGTAACATAAAGTAAAGGTGCAGAAGAGATGCTGGATATGCGCAGTAGCGAATGTCAGAGGTCAGACCTCTACTTACTGAGCTTCAGTGAGTCCTAGTGACTGCCTGCTCAGTGTAACTAACAGGATGCTAAAGGGAGGCAATACAGGAGCCTACTCCTTCCAATAAACCCTAGCTGAGTACCAAGTATGGTTTCTTTGGTAATGCCAGGTTAAGAAAACATTTCCAATTTGAATCGGGTGCATATTTAGGGGCTGTCAGTTCACACACCTGTATGGTGTTCTGTGGAATGCCTCCCTGGGGTGATTGGCTCCAAGGAGTCTTTGGATTTTGGGATCTGAGGGGAGAACCATTCTGGCAGAACAGAGGGCAGTAAAGAGTCCCATTAACCCTTAGTTTTAATATTCTGGGGAGAAAGGCTTATGAGCTGATTGCACTTCTGGCACAACTTTGTTGACAACTAGAAGTCCCACAAAGTCATTATCCAGTGGTTGGAGCAGCATCTTGGGGTCCCTCCTTTTCACTGGGTGCCCTGGTGATCACAGACAAATGTAGCTATTTTTAGAGGGCATGCTACAGAACATAGCCGTACCTAAAGAACACACTTGATGACATTTAATAATAGTGCAACCTCAACAGAACTACAGTAGCAGTGAGATTGGATACCAAACAGAACTAAACTTTAGTTCACAGGTTCTCAAACTCGTTCCTCAGGACCCCAAACAGTGCATGTTTTCCAGGTCTCCTCACAGACTCACAATCTGAATAATTAGCTCCACCTGTGGATCTTTTAAAATGTGAGAGTGAGTAATGAATACACCTGTGCACCTGCTGGGTGACCTGGAAAACGTGACCTGTGTGGGGTCCTGAGGACCGAGTTTGAAAACCACTGCTTTAGTTCAACTGTTCTCAGCACCTTGTTCTTCTTACCATTCCAGTTACCATATCGACCATTAGTGCACTCAGCACTTCAGTATGAACAGGAAGATCAATCATCTCTATAATAATTGATATGCGACCTGCATTAAACATGTATTAAAACACCAGGGATAAAATCAATATTTCTTTTTTAAAATGACCCACTAAATAGTGAGGTACATATTCACTTGGGCGTAGCTACAGTGGATGCAAGGGGTCCCATTGCTGTAGAGCCCAGAGACTTAGGTGGACATGAACCCAGCACATATATTTGTCTATCAGGTTCCTGAATTGATGAGTCCCACATTTCGGTCCCATTGCCCAAGCCTGAAAAGGGAGACTCATCAGTGGCGATCTTTATCTTTCCCTCTCAGTTAAGCTCCACACTGATATGATCCATCTCCCACAATCCTGTTTCATGCTCAAAGACATAGCTGAGTTAATCAGTAAGCCCAGCACTGTCGCAGAGTGGGCCTCTCCTTGTTTACAGCCTTTGTGAAGCTGAGGGGTGGGACTTGAGCTCCGAGATTAGGACTTTCCCAGAAAGGAGCAGTGTGCCTAAATTAAGAGGATCTCCACTTAAAATGAAATTACCTGCTTTAGGAAGTATCTCCCTCAGGTTAGAGCTGGTTGGTTCCAGTCCCCTGTGTGACATAATGTGAACTGGAGGCACTATGTGACATAATGTGTACTAATAGCACTTCAATGTGACAATATGAACTGGTGGCACTGTGAAGTATAATGTGGACTTGGGCACTTCTATGGGGCATAACTTGAACTAGGGCACTACTATGGGGCATACGATGAACAACCATTGTGGAGAGAGGTATCTCTCTGGAAACAATGGAGAGGAGCCTCTACAAAATGTTGCTATGGGGGTCATAAAGTTCTGGCTACATACCTCCGTCTGCAGGATACCGGGGGAGCAGCTGCTTTCTCTTATATCCACCTAGTAGGCACAGTTACAAAATAGTGAATTCCAGCAGGATACACAGCCCCTGGAGGGAACCAAAGCAACTCTTGCTGCACCTTTGCTTTACATAATGAACTCTGAGATTATTCCAACATGAAAAGTATTAGCTGCTTCATTTTGAGAGATATCATGGCCACCAATTAACAATAACTAAATATTGGCCACTCCTTTGTTATCATTCTCCAACTCCTATCCCACTTGGATGATCTCTGTGTTGTGACCTCCCTGCCACTGACCCAAGCATAGCAGCTAAGCTTCCCTGCTTCTTTCCATGTATGAAGCAGCACTGAAGTGTCCTAATTAACCATAACATCACTGCAATGAATTTAGCACTGAGATAAAAAACAAAGAAAAAGATTTTTCAATGCACAGCAAGCGCAGCGTGCGTCAAGTGGACCCCTAGATCCCACCAGGCCATAAAGCTGCATACACACGTAAATATTTTCTGTCCAACCATCCAACTAGTTGATTGGTTGGAATGAAAATCTGGTAAGGTATGAAAGCAAATGACAATCAGCAATTTGCTCCCAAAAGCCGGAAAATGGACAAAAACTGTTGTTTGAACAAATTGTTTAGATCAAACATTTAACAAACTTTTCTGATGACCATTTTCATCTGTTTTCTGGCATTTAGGAGCAAATTGCTGATCATCAGTTACTCCCATACCTTACCAGATTTTCATTACAACCAGGGCAGTTTCTAGGGTCTGAGGCTCCCAGTGCGAGCAGTCAAAATGCGCGCCCCCCTCAAAGCAGTAATATTGTGGAGTGGGCGTGGCGTCATCGTGAGGGGGTGTGGTATCGCAGTAAGGGAGCGTGATCTAGAAAGACCACAGAATGTCAGCCACTGTGACTACTGAGTACAGGGGTGTCTAACCTGTCAGAGGCAAAGCGCTGAAAAATATATGTAGCTAAACAAAAGACAGACAGCGCTCAAAAAATGGGGTGTGGCCTAGCTGTCACAAGCCCATGCCGCATTTCTGTGTGCATGCCTTTGGTGTGACATTTGCAGAAGTATGACCTTGCATCACACCCGGTTTTAGTCGCGTTGGGAGCGAGCCCAGCACATTGAAAATACAAGCCAGATCCACATAAAATAAACTGCAACAAACCACTTCCACATAAAATATATTGGAAAAGCCAGAGGCACATAAACTACCTTTTAAAACCACATCCACCTCAAATACATTATTAAATCCAGAACCACATACAACACATTGAAAAAACATGATTCACATAATAAACGCTTCATTCCAGCCCTCTCCCTTGCCATTCCATCCCGACAGGTCTTAGGCTTCCCCCCCACTGGCTCTCAGGCAAAAGTGCCCATTATGCAGTGCCCCCTGTAGTTGTCCTCATATGCAGTGTCCCGTGTATTTATGCCCCTTATGCAGTGCCCACAATGGTAGTGTAACGTATGCAGAGCCCCCTGTAGTCATGTCCCCTGTAGTCATGCCCCCATCAGTAATGCCCCCAATAGTAATGGTCCCTGTTGTAGTGCTCCAGTAGTAGTGTCCCCAGTTGTATTGCCCCCAATAGTAATGCCCCCTGTAGTAGTGTCCCCTGTATACATTCCCCAGTATTAATGCCCCTGTATTAGTGCCCCCAATAGTAATGCTCCCTTTGTAGTAGTGCCCCAAGTAGTAAAGCCCCAAGTAGTAGTGCCCCCAGTGGAAGTGCCCCTGGCCCCTGAGTAATGCACCCACTAGTAGTGCCTCCTAAGCAATGACCCCAGTAGAAGTGCCCCCTTGTAATGTCCCCAGTAGTAGTGCCTGGGTGCCCCCAGTAGTGGTGTCTCCCCCAGCAGAAGTGCCCCCAGATTAATGTCCCCAGTAGTAGTGCCCGGTGCCCCCAGTGGTAGTGCCTCCCTTATAATGTCCCTAGTAGTAGTGCCCTGTTGCCCCCAGTAGTAGTGTCTCCCCCAGTAGAAGTGCCCCCCTTGTAATGACCCTAGTAGTAGTGCCCAGGTGCCCCCAGTAGTGGTGTCTCCCCCAGTAGAAGTGCCCCCCTTGTAATGTCCCTAGTAGCTGTGTCCAGCTGCCCCCAGTAGTGGTGGCTCCCCCAGTAGAAGTGCCCCCAGAGTAATGTCCCCAGTAGTAGTGCCCGGGTGCCCCCAGTGGTAGTGCCTCCCCCAAGTATTGTCCAGGCTGCCTGCACAAAAAAAACCAGTAATACTTACCTTCAGCCCCGCTCCGGCGTCCGCTCCGCTCGGCTGCTCATCTCTCTGCACTATGGGAAAGACGTCATGACGTCCTCCCATAGTGCACATTGGGGGAGCCGGAAGCCGGAGCCTCCGTCTCCGTCTGCTCTGCACTGCCGGGTGCCCGCTGGTAACTGAATCTCAGCGGGCGCTCGGCAATTAACAGGCTGTATCTGCAGCAGGGGTAGGAGGTGGCGCGCCCCGTGCGATTGCACGGGTCGCCTGCCCCTAGAAACGGCCCTGACCAGCACCAACACCTGTGTTACACACACAGGGGTCAATTCAGACCCGCTCGCTAGTCTGCCAATGTTTGCAATGTGCACATGCGTATGCATCGCAGTGCTCGTGCGCGAACCAGTTCGTGAAATCGCAAAGCGATCACCCCTTGTGCATAGACGCCTTGCTAGCTTGAATGACAGAACAAGGCATTTGTGGGAGGTGACAGGGGTTGGCCGATGGAAACAGGAGTGTGGTAGTGTGAATGCAGGCATGTCTGAGCATCTTAACACTGTTTCAGAGGCATGTATATTTAAGACGCGGCATCATAGTACACGTCACATGGTTGATTTTTACACTGAAGCAGTAGCTGTGTTTGCGGTAGGGTATGGTCTGCCACAAGTGCTGTGTATGCATCCGATGGTTCTCAATGTTACTGATTGTTGCATACACTTCCTGGAGATGACATGTATTGCTAAGGGAAAGGGGGCGTCTTAAGACAGGCTGGTGGGTGTCTACATACACACCACGATCGCATGCCAATACATAGTGGGCGTGCTAATGCCTTGCTGTGTGACCCGGGATTTGCATACTTTGGCAGCGTGCGAATGCATCTAGCGAGCGTGTCTGAATCAGGCCCACAGTACCATCAATACATTGGCCAATACATTTGTAACTGGGTTTAACTTCTTATCAGGAGTACTACTGCACTAAGCACATTCCGCTATACATATCTGTGACAGCTTTACTCTGCTTCTACCAGAGACGGATTTAGACCTTTTGGGGCCCTAAGTAAGATTTCAGTTTGGGGCTCCACTTCTTCAACTGCATGCAATTTTATGCACACCCAGCCTCCATAGCCGCATACACACACGTTTCCCACAGCCGCACACACACACGCTGCCCCATAGCCTCATACACACACACTTCCCTCATAGTTGCACACATGGCACCCATAGCCTCATACACACATGGCCCCAATACCCAATACCCCTTACTGACACACACACTTACTGACACACACACACTTACTGACAGACAGACATTCATTTAGTATGCTTTCACACAGTACAAGAAAACACACAACCATAATTCCCACCTATGGCAGTGCTGTTTCTAGGGCTGTGGGCTCCCAGTGTGAAAAGTCAAAATGTTACCCACACCCACAAATATAAGGGGAGTGGTATCATGCAAAGGGGACTGGTTTCATTGAAAGGGATGTGTTGCCTCAAATTAAAATACTTCTTCATTAATAAATTACCATCACCCCCCCACAGGAAAAAACCCCACATTGCTCCCCATTGAAAAAAGTACACCGCTCCCACAGAGAAAAATAGCATTGCTCCCCTAATTACCTCCTCCCCCTCCAAGGAAGTGACAGGCAGCCTGACAGGTGGGTTAAATGTGCTCACCTTCACTCCAGAAAAGTGTGAGCATCCTAGGAGGAGCTGGCACAGCGAGCGTGGTTAAAGCACAAGCAGCGGGCGGGAGGTTGGTTGTGCGGCAGCTGCATGACTGCATCACCCCACTTAACATGTAGGCAGGCCCTGACTGTAGGTTTAGCAATGACAAAGGGGGCGGCTGATCTGGTTGCTTGTCATTGTGCAGTGGTGGGAGGCAGCGGGGCCAGGAAGTTTTGCTGTTCCTGCAGAAAGTAAAGTTCCAGAATGGTTACATGAGAAGGAGGGACAATTTGCCCCAGCTTGTCTATGGACAGTGGCCCGAAACTCCACTCCCCTCCCCTCTCATCCAATGCACTGCAGAGTAGACCACAGTGAGGGAAACTGTGGGGCTGGTCTGCGTGACATCATGCGGTGTTTGCTGTGCTCCTCTGGGAAGATTTTACAGAGGCACAGCAACAGATTTCCAACTACATGCCATGCCATCTAGTTTTGTAGGGCCCAGCCACAGGCCCCTCAGTACCTGCCGGGCCCTAGGCATCCACTTAAGTTGCCTTTTGGCAAATCCACCCCTGGCTACTACTATATGCTGTCTTCATACTACCCTGCTAACAGGTTATGGGCCCAGTAACCACGTGCTAGCAGTTACCATAATTCTCCAGATTAAACATATCTCTAATCACCAGGCTTGTGGGATCTGTTCCAAGGCTGTCACCATGCACGAATCCAGCTGACAAAAGTTCAGATACCCCTGGTGTGGTATACACTGACACCAAAATCAACAAGATCACATACAACACGGAATAAGAGAATCTGAGTGAGTGCTGACAGACTCTTATTCCGTCTGTATGAAATAAATGTATAGTGCAGGGAGTAGCATGTTTTTTGAGAAGTTGACAGGTGCTGAGAACTACTCTACAAGTACGTTTGCCATGTAGATGCAGTTAAAGCGGGAGAAATTATGGAAGGTCACTAGTAGCCCCGGTGAAAATCCAAATCCTGAAGATGTAGAAAAAGCTATGGGGACAATTGGCCTATCGGTAGAATCACATGTTTATGCAGTAATCCAAGGATAAGATACATCTTACAATACGTTGATAGCACTGCAAATGGCGTATGAAGAAAAAGTGTGAGTCTACTAGAGTCCATGGCATCGGAGGCAAGGTCATATATACTGCTCTTGCCGAGATAATTACACTATGCCCAAGAGTGAGAGGCAAGGTAATTGTTACTGACGCGGAAGACATACTGTTTGTATCTGACCTAGGAACCAACCTGAGTTCCTGTGAAAGTTCTTTAGTGGAGAGAAAAGAGTTGGTGTGTTATGTACATCCAAAGTGAGACTGTTATTGCCGCAGCTCTGAAGTACCGACAACTATACACCCTCAACACTGTGGAGGATTGTGCAATGGTCAATGAGGAATCCATCCAACCAATGGAATTGAGACACAAGCATTTGGGGCACCTAGGCCATGAGTACAGAAGCTTCAGAGTGGTATGGTGACTGGAATGACAATCCTGAAAGACCAGCAAGTGAGAGCTGTATGTAGGGTAAACAGATATGTGGCACTTTTCTAAGTTTGCATCCATGTGGGGCCAATGAAGGTTGAATCCATGAGTTGCAGGCATTACTTCATGACACTCATCGATGATGCTACAAGGATGACACATTTATTTCTTGTAGAACAAAAGTGAAGTAACAGGTAACATCAAGGTGTCCAAGAATCTCATTGAGACCCAAACAAGGCAGATGGTGAAAGTACTAAGATCTGATAACAGTGGAGAATACAAGAATATAGGACTTCTCCATTTGTACTTTTTAGGTTTGATAAATCTCCCCCATAATGAGGTAACCCAAGGCATATGTCTCACAAGTTTTGGTGTGCAACAAAATAGGGAATTCATGTTAAAATTGCCAGTTACTTTCTGAAAATGTTAGTTCATTAACTTTGTTGGTAAAGCTAATAATGCTTAAAGTTCCACTTTTTTTTCTTTAGCATGCTGCATGTATCCAACTCAAATACAAGGGTTTATGGTGTTTTGATAAAGGGATGAGAAAGGGGGCATCTCAATTGCTCCCGCACATACTGTAACTAGACAAACTTCAATGAGCATGTATGTAAATGTTCATTAACTACATACAGTATAAAACATTGGCAACAAGATTTAGCCAACTCTTTTTGACAAAAAATTATTTTTACCGCCTCGTCCATCAGTTTTGGAGTTAACAGCTGTGTTTGCAGCTTGTCTGATCCCATCAAAGGAGCTTCGTTTTCCTCGTCAGAAAAGTTAGCAAAAATGTTTATCCCTTGTCTAACACATTGCGGTTTGAAGAAAAGCAAATATTGATTCTAAAAAAGCATCTAACGTTATAATAAAACAAGCAACAACATTTTTCTTTAATACTTTGAAAGCATATTCAGGATACAACATGCCGCTATTTGTTCTCCTACTAAATACATTTCAAATTTGTTCAAAGAAGACAAAAATCTTTACAGTTCCACCTGCAAGTCTGTAAAGAAGAAAAAACTCCAATGTTTGCAAATACAGAATTGACTGGCAAGCAAATGATCTCTTGTCTTTTTTTTTTTTAAACCCTGGTATACAAAGAATTTGCAGCTTCATAAGTGTCTGATTTATGAGATGAACGGGATCAAAATCCATTTAATAAAAATCCCAGTAGAAGCTTGTTTTTTGTTTTGTTTATTTTCTATTTCAAAGTAAAGAAAAGCCTCAGTGCTAATTTATGAAAGGGAAAACAGCACATTGAAGAATATAGCTTCCAGAAATGTTACGGCGTTAAAAAAAAAAAAAAAAACACACAGAGAAAGTTGAAGTGGGCAGGTGTTCACTGGCAATTTGTCAGGGTGCTAAGATTCCTTTATGTTTATGTGAACCAGTGAAAATTAGTAGGGATCAGAGCACACAGATATGAGCTGTCATGCACATAATCCAAGCAAGATAATGGGGATATTTAAATCTGCGATCACAAAGTGGAGAACTGGATTTTCTTTTCAGTTAAAAGTCTGTTTTTTGTCTTAGGACTTTAATCTCATATGAACTGCAACAAATTCTTTACCATACTTCCAGTGGATTCCTGATGCATGTTCTGTCAATTTCAGTACATATAAAAAAAATATATATATTTTTGATTCTTAAATAATTATACAGTGAAAAAAGTATTTTAAAATGTTATTTTAATATGCAATACTTGAAAAAAATTAATAGAAATATAACCATTTAATGCATTCAAAATTAGATCAATTAAACAATATTAAACGCATACTGTCACATATTGATATATCTATCAGTAAAGGGGAAAATGTAGATAGAATTATTTACAACAAAAACATTTGGGTCTGTGTAATTAATAACACACTAAAATTTGGTTCTTTGAGGTTTAGTTGATCAAGGTAAAAAAAAAATAGCTGACCTGGAATTAGAAACTGTGTCCTGTCTGAGGATACAAGAAGTAGAAGAACAGATGAACTGAGGTTAGTAATGGCGCGAGCAGAATGCTTGATGTCACTAGCCGAGGAAAAGGATTGGAAACACCAGGGTGGTCAAGCAGACCAGCGTAAGTTTAACCACAAGTAAAGGATCACTCACAGCTAATGCACTACTAATACCTTGCTCAATAACAGATGCCTTAAAAAGGAGGAGAGCATGTGAGATGCGGCTTTGATAGCCAATGGTGTGGCTTGAGAGCCGGTATACAAGTTGCCTTAAATATGAGAAATTAGGGTTTTAGTATAATGCTATAATCTGGTGCAAATAACAATGCACTCTCAGTGCAACAGTTGTAGAGACAAATGCATTACCGTTCTGACCTAATGCTCACCCATTTACAACTGCAGCTCTAGCAATGATGGCTTGGTTGCGAGAAGGGGTTGGGTATGGGATCCCGGCGTTCGGGATGCTGGCAGTCAGAATATCTACAACGGCATCCCAACAGTCAAATTCCCGACCCAATTAGGTAACTGTCCTAACCGTAACCCTCACCCTAACCCACCTTTCCCGCAGCCTAACCAATGCAGTCTGGCTGCACCCTCAGGGAGGGATGCCAGGTCGGCATAGCAGGGGGGCATGGCATGGTATAGGGGGGCATGGCTGGGGATATCACCTGGCATAAGGGACCGAGCTGGGGGGATTGAGTCATTTTGGCCCCACCCCTGCTACACAATGCTGAACCCTAAACCGTCCCTAACCCTAATACTTACCATCGGGATGCCGACAGTCGGGATTCTGGCACGGGATTTCTGACCACTGTCGGGATTCCGGTGCGAGTATACTGAATGCTGGCATCCCATCCGCCAGGATGGAAACTACTTCCCATAGGAAGAGAATTAGCCACGCACACTGGGGGCAATGTAAATATACATTGTTGTACACAGTTCATCTTCAGGATTTGTGACTGTGGTAGCACTGGTTTCTCTGCATTTGCTGCTAAAAGTTAAATGAGTGATATCACCATTATTAGTCAATTAAACAGATGAGCACATTTTAGACCAATAAAGGTATTTTACAGTTGTAAAAATAGTTGCAAAATTTACACTGCAAAGGGTATTAGAACTGTTACGAGTCCCAAGAACTGCTCCATGCAAACCCCCTAGAACCCTTGCTAGCAAGGTCTTCCACCACTAACAGCCACCCGTTGTTCCCATAGATCTAGACACGTTCACCAGTGCTTAGATGGCAGCCTGGTCTTAATACTCGGGGTAGTAGCGGTTTGCACAAATAATCAATGGGTTCCAGTGATGATGTGAGGGGCAGGAAGCAAAGAGTCAAGGCAACAGCAAAGGAGCCAATGGTGTGGCTCAAGAGCTGATGGTGCAGCTTAGGAGCCAATGGTGTGGCTTAGGAGCTGATGATGCGGCTTGAGCGCCGGTACATAAGTTGGTGTATTTGAGTTGCGGCTTTGAGAGCCGATGGTGCGGCTTGAGAGCTGGTACACAAGTTGGTGTACTGAAGATGTGGCTTTGAGAACTGTACCTTGGCAAAATGTGCCTTTAAATGTGCTTCTCCATCAAGTGCAAGTGAAAGTTGCAACATACATCTCCACCAACCTTTCGCTAGTGATGATGATTATCCATTTAGTCGACATCAACTTTCGGACACTTTATGGATTAGTGCACGCCACGCTTCTCTTTCTCTGACTGCTTCCTTCAGGTCATTTATGGGCATGTTCGTGTCAGCCTTTATTGTGTCCAGCCAACAAGTTCTTTGGCGTCGTCTTCTTCTGGACCCGCTGACGAATCCAAGCATTAGCGCTGTTTCTAGGGAATTAGCCCGCATGACATGTCCAAAATACGAGAGTTGTTGTTTGGTGATCTTGCCTTCTAATGATATTTTTGGTTTGACCCGCCCTAGGACTGCCTTGTTCGTATTCATTGCTGTCCATGGTATGCGCAGCATTAGCCTCCAGCACCACAATTGAAAAGCGTCAATTCTCTTGCGATCTGCCTTCTTGAGTGTCCAGGTTTCGCATACATACATAAAGATCGGAAAAACAATTTTGCTAGTACTTTACAACAATCTAAAGAGTCAAAATAGTTAAAAACAAATTTTGGGATTACAAAATATTGGTTAACCCTTTCACTTAAATCAAAACAGCATTTACCTATTAGCTCATTTTCATTTCTATTATTCTTATTTTAGTGTTGGTGGCTTTGTTTTTAGTTGTTGCAATGCATCAGTTTGGTCTGTTTACAAGATCCTAGGAAGAAGTCATTGAGTTTAGTCTATACTTATGTCTAACAGTGTGGTCACCACCCTCATAAATCTTATGCAGATAGACATTCATTGCCTGCTCACATGTCTTTCTGGACACCTGACCACTATTAAGACACAAAGGGACAAAAATCTCATAGAGATTGTTATACCAATGTATCGTAATGGTGCACTTGGTAACAGCAAGAATCACCAGTGAATGCAGTCACTGGTGTTTCCTGCAAGACAGAGATTATCTGGCTGTCATAACCCCATAAGTGTTTCAGTGTCTCTTTTAATGGAAGTTCAGTACAGCAATTCATGTGTGAGCTCCTGTTCAATCAATAAATGGAGATAAGCAGAGAACTAGGACTCTTTGTAATAGCAATAACTTAACTCCATTGACCAGAAAAAAAGTAAACTGAGCTTATATTTTTCTCAAATGCCTTTATCTATAAGGAGTTTTTGATGTGGTTTCTACAATAATAAAATAAAGAGTGAAAGCCCTAAATGAAAGACGGTTACTTGGTGGAACTATACAACTATTTATCTATTGTTTGAGAACCTTTTGACAAAAGCCATTTAATATACTATTAGCATGAAGCACTGACCTGTCATTGTGGTTAGACTTGAAATAGTGTTTTCATATTTTCCAGACATTATTATTATTATGCTTTATTTATAAAGCGGCAACATATTTTGCAGGACTGTACATTGAGAGGATAACAACGTGCAATAAATAACATGTAATGACATAACCCAGAAGGTTGAGCCTTGTTCAAATGAGCTTAAAATTTAAGAGATATGTGGAGTAATTGATACAATGCTATTTATCAACCCCCTTGTCACTCAGAATGGCTGCTTCTTTTTGTAAGGTCTTCAGCAACTCATCACAATATATATTTATATAAAAGTTCAACAGCATGCACTCACATAATCTTAGCTCAGGGGTGCTACACAAACTTGTCACTCATATTCATCCACTGGATATGTGACAACACACAAAAATGTATATATGAGCACTCTCCTTTTAAAGCACAAAAACTTGATTTATTTATCATCATCAGGCAATCCATCACATTGGTCATTAGTGGTACTTATCAGTGTCCTGGAATAAAAATCCAGTGTCCATCACTTAGAGGCAGTCGAAGTTTCGGTCACAACATTAACCTTTTTCAAGACCCTTCTCAGCCAACATACACCACTGTCATCAAAAAATTCAGTATCGATACAAACTTTCCCGGTCACAGAATTTATAGGCACACTAATCGCCCCACCCTGAACACCTGCAAGACTGCGCCAAACATAACATCCAGCTTCTGCTCATCTGACTCAAGTACTTCCCATGGAATACATTTTAAAAAAGAAAAGGTAATGGAGCGCTGACTGTAACTGTCCAGATGATATTAGTTGTTTAAACACATTTATTCAAGTAAAACATATTAAAAGATATATATATAACTGTAGTAGGACCACAGATAATAAAAAATTCAATCACATAAAAACACAGACAATCACAGAAAAATATACACTAAACACAACATGTATTGAGAATAAATCTCGTTGAAAAAATGCAGTAATGTCAACCAGGATTAGTTAATATAGACAAATGAATATGTATGTATATTCAGGTCAATATGGTTAGTAGCCAAAGCAAGCAATTTCAGCAGCCATTCAGTTAGTAAGCCATCAGAAAGACCCAGACAGGCATAAGCAATGTCAGTAGTGAGGTCTGGTTGTATACAACAAATTCCTCTAGTGTTGATCAGACACTGAGAAGTTAGTAAACCGTAGGGTGCAGATGCATTCAAGCAGGTTCCATATTAAATCAACAGTTCAAGTGTTAGAGATGATTGAACTCCCATAAATCAGCAACTCAGATGTTAATATGGTAACTCCACTATACGGAAGGGGTTACTCACTGTGCACAGTGTTCCCGTCGATATGGCGCCAGTAGCTGACGTTGGGGAGCAGTTTGAAAGACCGTGTCTCTAAAATGCATATGGTCCTCGGTGCTGTGTATGGAACAGCTTATGTTTCTGCACACTCGTGGCTTGCAGCGTGTAACGCTAGCTGCCGCTGCTTGCTTCCTGGTTTGACGTCAGGGGGTGTGGCTTAACGTGTTTCTCGGTCTGGCACCGTTTCGTCAGAAGCACCCTTGTCCTTTTAGATCGCCTTCTTTTATACGGCCACCAGCCAATCAGCTGTTGTATATCCTATTTGATCTGAATCAGTCCGTTCAAGAGTTAGTTATAATAGAGACACAATCTCTAAGACTTAGATCCACTTTAAATACCTTATATTTTTTGACTTGGCAGCACTGTATAAATATAAACATAGAATAAGCACATGTATAATGTGTAAATAGTTTTAAAAACTTATAAGTATTTATATAGAGATCTCCCAAAGAGAAAAACATAAATGTCATAAAATACTGTAATAAATGAAACAATAAAAATAGCTGTAATCCAATATGTACCATTCATCAGGTTACACAATCATTTAATTTATAAAACAACAAAAATACATCAATATCCTGTATATTCATGGAGACTTAAATGCTATTAGATATTAATTCTAGGGAAAGACAGCACACTAGCTGTTCACATAAACAAATTAAATGAATATATAATATGCAATAAATTGTAATAAATAAATACTAAATTAACAAATCTAAAAAATTCTAGATCTCAGAATACAAATTATATTAATTAACTCATAAAATAGGAAGTGTGCATATATTCTCAATCTAAAGTCCATATAATGTCACCAATAACCCTTAGGGACCTAAGGTGAATACTAATGACCCATATTGTTCTAGTATTGTCACACTTCCTAAAGTGAGGAAGGGGAGGGGGGGAGAAAGAGGGGGGGGGGAAGAATCAGAAAAGGCCAAGATGAACTTATAAATTATGTTATGGTTAGATGTTATTAAGTTCCATCGTATCATTTAGACCATAGGGGGTTAGGGTATTTAGTCTAAAAATCCAAAATGCTTCTCTTTTGCATAATCTCTGAAATCTATCACCACCTCTATTTGTAGTCTTGATCTGTTCAATCGCTTTTACTTTCAAATTCTTAATACCTCCCTGTGGACAATGCGAAAAATGTCTAGGGACACTGTGCGTTTGGAGGCTTTTGAGTACACCTCGTCTATGTTCCAAAAACCTTGTATTTAGACTACGGATTGTGTGGCCTACATATTGTAAACCGCATCCACAGTGGATCAAGTATAGGACAAATACTGATTGGCAGTTCAAAAAACTCTCTATCTGAAAAACCTCTTTATTGGAATGTGAAATCACCAAAGACTTCTTATAATCTGCATGATCACAGGTCCTACAGTTACTCCTACCACATTTGAAAAAACCCTTTGGTTTAGGTGGCAACCATGTCAACTTAACTTCTTTAAATTTGTCTTCTTCTTTCCTTCTGATGTTACTCGGGGCTAAATAATGTTTTAGATTGTGGGACCTCCTAAATACTACTCTACAGGTACCCTCTATTGCAGGTGCTAAAAATCTATCCATTTCCAGGAGTTTAGAGTTCTTTTCAATAATCCTCTGGATATTCTTTGCTGCAGAGTTAAATTGAGTAATAAATGACAGACTCCTTTTATTCATCCCGCTATCGGTTCTAAAACTTTTATCTTTTCTTGTGGTAATGACAGCATCTCTATCCGTCTCTCTAGCATTCTTAAGAGCTAGATCAAGGATGTTATGCGGGTACCCTTGTTCCAGAAAAGTCAGATACATCTGTTTACTTTGTAGTTCAAAAACCTCCTCATTGGAACACTTTCTTTTCAATCGAAGAAACTGCCCTTTAGGAAAGTTATTTTTCCACTTTTTGTGGTGGCAACTTCTGTAATTTAGGTATTTGTTACAATCTACTTCTTTAGTATATGTAGAGGTATGCAATACATTATCCTTTATTGAGACAGTGATGTCCAGGAAATTAATACACATTTCATTGGACTCACTGGTGAATCTCAGTCCCATATCATTAAGGTTAAGATGTTCAACCATATTATTAATAGAAGAAACATAGCCGTCCCAAATAAAAAACAAATCATCTATGTATCTTGCATAGAGAACCAGGTTCGCCTCGAGTCCACCTCCCCAAATGTATCGCTCCTCAAACCGTCCCATATAGAGGTTGGCGAAACTCGGGGCGAACCTGGTTCCCATCGCAGTTCCATGTATCTGTAGATAAAAGTCGGATTCAAAAGAAAAATAATTATGTTCTAATAAAAATTTAATAGATGTAAGTATAAACTCATGCGCCTTATCTGACATCCCAAATTCTTTCTGGAGGTAATAATCCACTGCCTCTATACCTAATGTGTGTGGAATATTGGTATAGAGTGACTCTGCATCGCAAGTGACTAATTTAAATGAATTTTTCCATTTTATATCTCTTAACTTCTCTAAAAAATGTCTCGTATCTCTAATGTACGAGTCCAGAGAGGTTACATGACTCTGTATTTGAGAATCTATATAAGCTGATAAATTAGAAGTTAAAGAACCAACTCCCGATATTATTGGTCTACCCGGCGGAAGATTAATAGATTTATGGAGTTTAGGTAAGTGATAGTAAATTGGGGTTACCGGATAGTTCACCGTTAGGAACTGCCATATTTCCCTGGACATCACATTCTCAGACAAGTCATCATCCAACAGATGTTTCATTTCCCTCTGGAACTTAAGGGTGGGATTGGACTGTAATTTTCTATAAAATTTGGAATCACTTAACTGCCTATAGGCCTCTTCAACATAGTCTGTCCTACTTTGAATTACTACACTTCCTCCTTTATCTGCCTGTCTAATTACTACATCCTGATTCCCAATCAGTTTCTTCATCGCTATTCTTTCTTGTTTGGTTAAATTATCTCTTGTTCTTTTCTTATTCTGCAAAGGTTTACTACATAAAGATCTAAAATCTTCCATGGTTGTAGTGTAGAAACTATCAATGAAAGGACCCTTGTACTGAAGGGGATAAAAATCAGATGGTTTCTTAAAACATTTTTTCTCATTCTTATAATTGATATCGAAGATTTTCTCTGGTATAGTCATGGTCTCACTATTATTCTCTTTTAATAAAGATTCTAGAATTCCTAAAGGTTCAGTGTCTCCACTATCTAATACTATCGGAGTACCTTCTATCTCCTTTCTTTGCATAGATTTGATTGCAAAATAACGTTTGCGACTAAGCGTACGGACAAATTTGTTCAAATCTACAAATAAGTCAAACAGATTAGGTGTACTGGTGGGTGCGAATTTTAGTCCTTTATTTAACAAAGTTAATTCCTCTTTTGATAATTTTTGATTCGATAAATTAAAAACGCCTCGAACATCTATCTCCATTTGAGATTTTGATTTTGTTTTGGTTTTGTTTGAACTATTCCCTCCTCTACATCCTCTATTCCTTCTTCTCTTACCCTTTTTCCATATCCATCTAGGTCTCTTTTTCTTTCCCTTTGTGCTAATGGTGATCGTTGGTGATTTGATCTTTTTCCTCTGTCTAAAAAATGTTTCCGTGATGGACTAACTCTTTCCGAATCTATCTGTTGATATGCATCTCGTTCTATCAAACCATAAGATGGAGAGCCTTCATCACCACTTGTGTCTAAAACCATAAATCTATTTGAACATTCGGCTATAGGTCTAGTGCTATTCCTAACATGTTCCTTATTAAATGCACGAGTATTGGTAGATCACTCAGATATTTTATTATTCCTACTAGGTTTGAGCATTTTGAAATTGCGTAAATTGAAAGATCTAGAGCGCTCTCTTGGATACCTATCAGATATAGGTGCTCCCTCCCATTTATTCCATGCTTCTCTTGAATGTCTATTCTGTGAGAGAGTTCTGTGTTTTCTATTGAATGAACGTACCTGATCTCTCTCGTAGTCATCTCTATCTCGACTTAATTTGTTATCCTTACGTAATATAAGCGTTTTCTCGAATTCTTCAATTCTGAGATTTGTTTTAGAATCTCTCTCATTATATCCTATACATTTTTCATAGTTTTTTAAATCTTTTTGTACTTTCTCAATTTCTTTCTGTAGCTCTTCTACTTTATTCTTCCTATATTTAATTAACAATGCCATAAGGGACCTGGAACAATTATCTAAAGTTTGATTCCAAACATCAGTGAACGTTTGATCATCTCTAAATGATGCAGATTTAAAGATTCTTAAACCTCTAGGTATGAGGTTTTTGGCAAGATATTGCTGAAGAGTGAGTTGATCCCACCAATGTCGGGTCTCAGCTAGACATAAAGTCTCCATTCTATTAAATAATTTGTGCATGTTATTGGTATCTTCTGATTCATTCAATACAGTACCCATATTAAAATCTTTCATATATGTATTTCGTCTCACAAGACGTTCGATAGTACATTTTAATTCTGACATATTGTTATTCTCTAGTACAGCAGCCTTAGGGATAAAACAGCAGATGTTTTTACAAAAGGTAGAAACCCAAAAAAGGGGAAGTCCCTATTTGGCGCTATGGAGAGATGAAATGAATATATGTATATAGTTCACTCGCTACCACTTGGAGGAGCTGACCCTCCTATTTGTAATTCACATAAGTGTTAAAAATGAAAAAGTAGTGGAGCGCTGACTGTAACTGTCCAGATGATATTAGTTGTTTAAACACATTTATTCAAGTAAAACATATTAAAAGATATATATATAACTATATAACTGTAGTAGGACCACAGATAATAAAAAATTCAATCACATAAAAACACAGACAATCACAGAAAAATATACACTAAACACAACATGTATTGAGAATAAATCTAGTTGAAAAAATGCAGTAATGTCAACCAGGATTAGTTAATATAGACAAATGAATATGTATGTATATTCAGGTCAATATGGTTAGTAGCCAAAGCAAGCAATTTCAGCAGCCATTCAGTTAGTAAGCCATCAGAAAGACCCAGACAGGCATAAGCAATGTCAGCAGTGAGGTCTGGGTGTATACAACAAATTCCTCTAGTGTTGATCAGACACTGAGAAGTTAGTAAACCGTAGGGTGCAGATGCATTCAAGCAGGTTCCATATTAAATCAACATTTCAAGTGTTAGAGATGATTGAACTCCCATAAATCAGCAACTCAGATGTTATTATGGTAACTCCACTATACGGAAGGGGTTACTCACTGTGCACAGTGTTCCCGTCGACGTTAGCTGACGTTGGGGAGCAGTTTGAAAGACCGTGTCTCTAAAATGCATATGGTCCTCGGTGCTGTGTATGGAACAGCTTATGTTTCTGCAGACTCGTGGCTTGCAGCGTGTAACGCTAGCTGCCGCTGCTTGCTTCCTGGTTTGACGTCAGGGGGCGTGGCTTAATGCGTTTCTCGGTCTGGCAACGTTTCATCAGAAGCACCCTTGTCCTTTTAGATCGCCTTCTTTTATACGGCCACCAGCCAATCAGCTGTTGTATATCCTATTTGATTTGAATCAGTCCGTTCAAGAGTTAGTTATAATAGAGACACAATCTCTAAGACTTAGATCCACTTTAAATACCTTATATTTTTTGACTTGGCAGCACTGTATAAATATAAACATAGAATAAGCACATGTATAATGTGTAAATAGTTTTAAAAACTTTTTAGTATTTATATAGAGATCTCCCAAAGAGAAAAACATAAATGTCATAAAATACTGTAATAAATGAAACAATTAAATAGCTGTAATCCAATATGTACCATTCATCAGGTTACACAATCATTTAATTTATAAAACAACAAAAATACATCAATATCCTGTATATTCATGGAGACTTAAATGCTATTAGATATTCATTCTAGGGAAAGAGAGCACACTAGCTGTTCACATAAACATATTAAATGAATATATACTATGCAATAAATTGTATAAATAAATACTAAATTAACAAATCTAAAAAATTCTAGATCTAAGAATACAAATTATATTAATTAACTCATAAAACAGGAAGTGTGCATATATTCTCAATCTAAAGTCCATATAATGTCGCCAATAACCCTTAGGGACCTAAGGTGAATACTAATGACCCATATTGTTCTAGTATTGTCACACTTCCTAAAGTGAGGAAGGGGAGGGGGGGGAGAAAGAAGGGGGGGGGGAAGAATCAGAAAAGGCCGAGACGAACTTATACATTTTTATTGTTTCATTTATTACAGTATTTTATGACATTAATGTTTTTCTCTTTGGGAGATCTCTATATAAATACTAAAAAGTTTTTAAAACTATTTACACATTATACATGTGCTTATTCTATGTTTATATTTATACAGTGCTGCCAAGTCAAAAAATATAAGGTATTTAAAGTGGATCTAAGTCTTAGAGATTGTGTCTCTATTATAACTAACTCTTGAACGGACTGATTCAGATCAAATTGGATATACAACAGCTGATTGGCTGGCGGCCGTATAAAAGAAGGCGATCTAAAAGAACAAAGGTGCTTCTAACGAAACGGTGCCAGACCGAGAAACGCATTAAGCCACGCCCCCTGACGTCAAACCAGGAAGCAAACAGCGGCAGCTAGCGTTACATGCTGCAAGCCACGAGTCTGCAGAAACATAAGCTGTTCCATACACAGCACCGAGGACCATATGCATTTTAGAGACACGGTCTTTCAAACTGCTCCCCAACGTCAGCTACTGGCACCATATCGACGGGAACACTGTGCACAGTGAGTAACCCCTTCCGTATAGTGGAGTTACCAATATTAACATCTGAGTTGCTGATTTATGGGAGTTCAATCATCTCTAACACTTGAAATGTTGATTTAATATGGAACCTGCTTGAATGCATCTGCACTCTACGGTTTACTAACTTCTCAGTGTCTGATCAACACTAGAGGAATTTGTTGTATACAACCAGACCTCACTACTGACATTGCTTATGCCTGTCTGGGTCTTTCTGATGGCTTACTAACTGAATGGCTGCTGAAATTGCTTGCTTTGGCTACTAACCATATTGACCTGAATATACATACATATTCATTTGTCTATATTAACTAATCCTGGTTGACATTACTGCATTTTTTTAACGAGACTTATTCTCAATACATGTTGTGTTTAGTGTATATTTTTCTGTGATTGTCTGTGTTTTTATGTGATTGAATTTTTTATTATCTGTGGTCCTACTACAGTTATATATATATCTTTTAATATGTTTTACTTGAATAAATGTGTTTAAACAACTAATATCATCTGGACAGTTACAGTCAGCGCTCCACTACTTTTTCTTTTTTAACACTTATGTGAATTACAAATAGGAGGGTCAGCTCCTCCAAGTGGTAGCGAGTGAACTATATACATATATTCATTTCATCTCTCCATAGCGCCAAATTGGGACTTCCCCTTTTTTGGGTTTCTACCTTTTGTAAAAACATCTGCTGTTTTATCCCTAAGGCTGCTGTACTAGAGAATAACAATATGTCAGAATTAAAATGTACTATGGAACGTCTTGTGAGACGAAATACATATATGAAAGATTTTAATATGGGTACTGTATTGAATGAATCAGAAGATACCAATAACATGCACAAATTATTTAATAGAATGGAGACTTTATGTCTAGCTGAGACCCGACATTGGTGGGATCAACTCACTCTTCAGCAATATCTTGCCAAAAACCTCATACCTAGAGGTTTAAGAATCTTTAAATCTGCATCATTTAGAGATGATCAAACGTTCACTGATGTTTGGAATCAAACTTTAGATAATTGTTCCAGGTCCCTTATGGCATTGTTAATTAAATATAGGAAGAATAAAGTAGAAGAGCTACAGAAAGAAATTGAGAAAGTACAAAAAGATTTAAAAAACTATGAAAAATGTATAGGATATAATGAGAGAGATTCTAAAACAAATCTCAGAATTGAAGAATTCGAGAAAACGCTTATATTACGTAAGGATAACAATTTAAGTCGAGATAGAGATGACTACGAGAGAGATCAGGTACGTTCATTCAATAGAAAACACAGAACTCTCTCACAGAATAGACATTCAAGAGAAACATGGAATAAATGGGAGGGAGCACCTATATCTGATAGGTATCCAAGAGAGCGCTCTAGATCTTTCAATTTACGCAATTTCAAAATGCTCAAACCTAGTAGGAATAATAAAATATCTGAGAGATCTACCAATACTCATGCATTTAATAAGGAACGTGTTAGGAATAGCACTAGACCTATAGCCGAATGTTCAAATAGATTTATGGTTTTAGACACAAGTGGTGATGAAGGCTCTCCATCTTATGGTTTGATAGAACGAGATGCATATCAACAGATAGATTCGGAAAGAGTTAGTCCATCACGGAAACATTTTTTAGACAGAGGAAAAAGATCAAATCACCAACGATCACCATTAGCACAAAGGGAAAGAAAAAGAGACCTAGATGGATATGGAAAAAGGGTAAGAGAAGAAGGAATAGAGGATGTAGAGGTGGGAATAGTTTAAACAAAACCAAAACAAAATCAAAATCTCAAATGGAGATAGATGTTCGAGGCGTTTTTAATTTATCGAATCAAAAATTATCAAAAGAGGAATTAACTTTGTTAAATAAAGGACTAAAATTCGCACCCACCAGTACACCTAATCTGTTTGACTTATTTGTAGATTTGAACAAATTTGTCCGTACGCTTAGTCGCAAACGTTATTTTGCAATCAAATCTATGCAAAGAAAGGAGATAGAAGGTACTCCGATAGTATTAGATAGTGGAGACACTGAACCTTTAGG